>CM057455.1:1300606000-1302034500 GCA_016271365.2 Neoceratodus forsteri
TTGTGACGTGGAACCTTTGTAAAGCAGTCTCTGACTCAAAGGTATTTCCAAATCTCCAATAAACTAAACTAAACTAATGAATGACTTCTGTCTGTTAGAATGTTTTTTCTTGGGTAGATGACCCAGCACCAATGTAGTGAAGTCCAAAGGACCCTGAAGTCCTGTCATTTGCTGAAAGTGGTGTGTTACCCCTCCCCAAAAGGGCTGCAATATGGGATAGTCCCAGAAAATATGATGATGATTCCCTTTTGCTCCACAGTCCCTCCAACACTTGCCGGAACTACCTGTCTTATAGTGTTTAGTTCTGGTTGGTGTATCAAAGAACCTTATTATAACTTTCCACCTAAATTCCCTCCAGTAACTCGAGGTGGAAGTGTGAAATACCCCGTCCCAGATGCACTTCCAATCTTCCTCCTGTAATTGTTTTTTGTTTCCCTTTCCCAGTCTGTCTGGCAGTGCAGTGGGGGACTGTCTGTCAAGATTGCGCTGCATGCCACCGACCAGGAAATCAGGTGTGCCCCTCCTTCCAATGAGACTGCCTCCAGTAAAATTTGTTCTAAAGGGTGAGATTCCTGTTGAATATCTGCTATGTGTGTTCTGGTTTTTAAAAAGAAAATAACTTGAGTGTATCTAAAAAGATGAGAGGGTGGTAGGTGGCAGTGGTATTCCCCCTGCATATCCTGAAATGTCTTAATTCTCCCTCAGAGGACAGACTGTTTGAAAACTACTAGTCCTTGCCTGCACCATTGAAGGAAAGTGTGATCTAGCCTTGTGGATGGAAATGTGTACATTGTGTTATTAAAGTTCTGGTAGACAAAGTGTGGTGATGTTTAATTCCTTCCTTACTTCCCCCAGATTTATACATTTGCTTTAATCAAGGTTTACAATGTCCTTTTTACTAAGGTAGTCCGGGGACCCTCAAAATCTAGTCTGGGGTTAACCTATGGGTTGTTGCCTTGTTCCTGTGAGACCCAGGTGTTGTTGGGGTCTTTTTTAAGGTGTGCCACCCAAGGAGTCAGTTGAGCCATCCTGTAATAGTTTTTTAAGTTAGGTAACCCTAACCCCCCCCCCCCATAAATGCTGGGTCCGAGAAGTGTGTCCCATGAAATCCTGGGCCTTGCCTTCCCCCATATAAACTGGTGCAGAGCTTTAGTTATTCTTCTCTATTCTGGACCTGGGATGTGTAAGGGCAAGGAGTCAAACAGAAACATAAAACGAGACAATATATTCATTTTTATGGAGTCTACCTTTCCCATCAAGGAAAGGGGAATCAATTCCCACCTCTTCAAATCTGTGAGTACCTCTTTAATTAATTTGTCATAATTTGCCTGACAGACCTGTTAAATATCTAGGGGAAGAAAAATGCCCAAATAACGGATTGCGGATGAGACCCAATTGTATGGGAATAAGGTCACTAATTCTGGGGTTTTAGATCCACTAATCATCATAATTTCCATTTTATCATCATTAATTTTGAAACTGAGATTTCTCCATATTTGATTAATATTTCTGCAGTCTCAGGAATGTTTCTAAATGTTTTTCAGATATAGCATAGTGTCATCCACATAAAGGAGACTCTGCCCCCAAACCTTAATCCTCTCTAAACCCGGCTGGGTTCTAATGAGCTCCACCAGGGGTTCCATACTTAAGGCAAACAAAATTGGGACGGGGGTAACACTGTCTAGTGTCTCTGAGTAACCTTAGAGCCTCTGATGTTGTGCCATTAACCTTGATTCTAGCCTGCTGCTTATAATATATGGCCTGAATACAGGTTCTGAACTTCTCTCCGAAGCCAAATTTGGCAAGTACCCCTAAAAGAAATTTCCAACTTAAGCGATCAAACACTTTTTCAGCATCGATTGCTATTGCCACTTGTTGTTCTTTCACTTTTTTCCCATGATATAAAATATTAAGGCATCTTCTAATATTATCTTTTAAATATCTGTGTGGTACAAAGCCAGTTTGGTTGGGGTAAATCAGGCTTGGCAGGATTGTATTGACCCTATTTGCTAAAATCTTAGTGAAAATCTTTGAGTCAACATTTAAGAAGGAGATGAGTCTATATGAAGAGTATTGAGTAGGAATCTTGCCTTCCTTCAGTATCACTGATATGAAGGCATCTCTCCACAAGGATGGGAAGCTCTATTCTTGTCCTGCAGAGTTGAAAATCTTTACCAAGATTGGATTCAGAGAGGAGTGGAACTTTGATAAATTCTACACTAAATCCATCGGGCCTGGTTACCCTTTTCACATTCTGGATCGTATGGGCAAACTCTGCGCTGTTATTGGACTTCTAACCATGCTCAGGCCTCATCGAGAGTTTCAATTTTTGTGCTAGTAGAGACCCTTTTGATTCACTTGAATATAGTGTATAATAATCTTTGAATGCCTTTGCTATCTCCCAAGGGGTGTAATGAGTGGATGTGTGCCCCAGTTTTGTTGTGTTGATTTTTTTAACATATCTGTCAGCTTGGGCACTATGGAGCCGAAATGCCAGGAGCTTTTCTGCTGTTTCTTAACTCGTTGTACCTCTGATTGGTGTAGTGCAGTTTCCCCTCAATTTGCTGGTCAATTACGTTTTGTAGTTCCTTTCTGGTGGTGTTTAACTCCGCCCGTACCTGATGGGTGGGGTTATGCTTGTCTAGATCTTCTAATTGTTTCAATTTAGATTCTAATACAATATGTTTTTCTCTGCGCTGTTTTTTTTTCTGAGTCTAGATGCATAAGATATGATTTCTCCTCATATCACAGATTTTAGGCCATCCCAGAAGCATTTAGCCGCCTGTCCCTCCATATGGTTATGTTGCTGGTAGTCCTTGATTACTGTCTGTATCTGTGTCCGGAATTTTTCCCTACCCAATAATGAAACATTCATTCTCCAGAATGTATTCCTACGCCAATCTCCCAACTGTAAGACTAGAGTAACTGCAGCGTGATCAGAAACTATTCTGAGGAGGATAGTGCAGTTCCTAAATTTATGGAGGTCTGTGCTGCTGTAAAGAAAGTAGTCTAGTCTAGAGGGAATCATTCAGGGTGGGTAGAAGATGTAGTCCCTCACAGGGCCAGACAACTCCCTCCATATATCCAGCAATGTCAGTTATTGCATAACTCCCCCCACTGCACAACTCATATTTTTGTTGGTGGAAACTACCTGAGAGGACCGGTCCAATCGGGGGTTCAGGACACAGTTAAAGTCTCCACCCAACAAAATCAAACCTTCCCCTAGGTTAGAAATCTTGTGGAATACATTTTTATAAAACAGTAGGTCATCATTATTGGGGACATAAATATTAATCAAATGCACTATCTGAGAAAACAGCCTTCCCGTAACGATGACCCCTTTGCCATCCCCCACAATTTCCTCTGAGGTAATCTCTAATGGTATATTTTTCTTAAAAAGAATTGCAGTGCCTGTTTTTTCCCTGAGGGGTGGGAAGCCGCCACCACCTGACCCATCCATGATCATTTCAATTAGGAATGTTCCACCCCAGAAAGCCTCGTTTCTTGGAGAAAGCAAATATCTGCATTCAATTGTTTAAGATAGTGCAGAATTTTAGTTCATTTGATCGGTGTATTAATGCCCTGAACATTCAGGGATGTAACTGTTAAGGTACCCATATCAGTGTAGGGTACTTCCATTGTGTGCATTAAGTATCTGAGGTGCTCTTGCCCAAGAAGGTCCCACCACCCCTCCCTGACTCTTGACTCAGACCAGCATATTTGTCTAACCATCCATACTATATAAATCGTAGTTAGCCATTGTTGCATTGTGAGATATAAAACAAATGAAACTTTGCAAACAGTTAAACCATTAAAACTTGGAATTACAATAACTATAACTGAGTAAAATTCCATAACTATGAAAAAAAAGGAAACACAAAAGATGTTTTCTGTAACTTCCTAGGTATAAGCTTTGTTGGAAAAAGAGCCCCCTGTGGAAATCAGGGGGATTGTAGCTGTAGCTACCACACCTGTAATGTAAGGAGGACCGACCTCAAGTGTCGGTTTTGGCTGTCACTGTATCGCAGGGAGTGTCTGCTAATTCGCTGTACACTGCTGTTGGTGTAGGCCGCTCTTCGAGCAATCGGGAGCCGCCCCAAGCTCAGTGAAGGGGAAAAAGATCCAATTTCCATTTTTACCAGCCGTGTCCTAAGAGTCATGGATACCGTAGATGTTATTTTTATTTAAACTACCTTCTGGTGGTTATCTTGGTTGTACGGGGGTCACTAGTAAGTGGAGGCTTCTGTACCTCACTCCAGCAAGAGGAAAATATGTTGCTTGTGTTTTTTATAATCCTTACATCCAAACTCCACCTTTATGTAAACATTAATTTCTCTGATTTAAAATCTCACAGTGGAGACAAGAAAGATAACTGTTTAACCTCCATCCTTGTTAACAGGTATACTCCCCCCCACACACACAAATACCCTCCATGTGTTAACTTGCAAAACAAGATTACATATTAGAAACCTATCTAGGTACTTGCTGTGGGTATTTAGTCCTTGAAGTCCAAAAGTGTAGTAAAGTGCTATAGTTCCTTTGTCAAACTGGGAAGTGGCCATTGGGACCACGATGCCCCATTCCTTCCCAAGTCAAACACGCACTAGCACCTCATAACCAAGGTGGTTAGCAATCCATGAAAGAATAGTCCCAGTCTGTGCCTACTCAAACTTCAGGTGAACCCAGCGCCAGGCGATCGTTCTTCCTCTTCCTCTTCCCAACTTCCAGTCTTATTTTCACTTGTAAGTAGCTCCTTTAAATCTCTGCTTAAGTAAGAAGACCATGCAACAGATGTGTTCTGCGTAGTTCTTGGTTTTCCAAGACAACGCATGCTGTGCATGTAATTTCATGTTGCAGAATATCTGCTTGTAAGTCAGGGTCAGAAGGTCGAGTTTATGTAGAGCAGGAGCTGCCTCTAAAGAATCATACATAATCGGCCTCTCTTTCTGTGTGGACTCACACCCAAGCTGGATAATAAAGTTGAATTTTAATTTCTCCTTGGCTTGTTTTATCACTCTCTGACTTAGCTCTCTTGTCATTTAAATAATGGGAGAAATCCAGGTTGAAAAAGATTTTTTGTCCATCTAATTGTAAGTCCTTTGTTTTCCATGCGGTTTACAAGATAGTCTGCCTATCTTGGTAGTTTAACATGCACACCACAATTGACCGAGGTCTGGCTGACTGATCTTTCGGTTTCATTGCCAGAGATCGATGAGCTCGTACTATCATGAGTGGTCTCTTATCTAGTAACTGAAGGACTGAGGTTAACAAATGTTGAATTAAATCTTCCATTGAGGGAAAGGTTTTCTCCATGTCCTCAAGTACTCCATAGACCTGAAAGTTACTACGATAGGCATGATTTTCTTGATCATTAGGTTTTGCTTGTAACTCCCTCTCCCTTGCCAGCAGGTAAAGAATTGCCCTGTAGTGTTGGCTGGTAGAGTCAGCCAATGCTCCAATCGCTTGTTCTGTGGCCATCAATTTTTTTCATATCTGCCCTGAGGTCTGCGACAGAGGATTTGACCTGATGAAGGGTTTTAATAATGCCATCCAACTTAGTAAGGATCATCTGCTGTTCCCCCAATTCCATATTCTCCTCGGAGTCGGCGATGCTAGCCACTGGCAAGACCGAGCAGGAGTCCTGAAACAGGACTAGATGTTTATCCTCATCCATCAGTGCTTTTAATTTTGAAGTTTGTGAGTTTTTGCCCTTATGCTTGTTGGCCATCGTTTCCCGATTGTAGCAAGGTAAAAATTCAGAGTCTATGTGTTGTTCTCGCTGGTTATTTTGATTAATTAATCAGTGTGGTTCCTAGAGCTCTCACTTCAGGCTGCCATTTAGTCCGTGACGTCACCAGAAGTCAGGGCCATATATTCTAATGAGAGGATGGGTATCTGGCCAGTTCCTAGGTGGTCCATTATCTGATGGGTAATTACCAGGTAGACCAACTTTTACTACCTCACTAAACTTAGGTCTATAAGTGCTATCTTTTATTGGTTGTGTATACTGTTTCTCTTGTCACTTTTCTAATCATCTAAAGAAGTGCCAAATTTGTTAACCATAGGGTTTTACCAGTTTGCTGGTTTAATTTTACTATGTCTTGTTCCAAATTACCCAGCTGTGTCAACAGAGAAAACTCAGGCGCGATTAAGAGGGCATACTTCAACAGAAGAATGGCCTTTTCTACTTCTACTAACATTTCTTCTGTTTCAGCACAATGTTCCTTACACCTTTCCTTATCCACTTTACCCTATTCTCCAATGTGTTTACCTCATTAATAAGGGGTTGGTTAGGACTTTTGATCTTCACAGACTTAGCTCTATTTTTCTTTGTCTTTTAACAGTTTTATTATTTTTCCGATTATTAGTAATTACTGGAGAGTCCGGAAACTCAATAATACTAAAATCTGGTCTTATTTCTGTGCTTCCCTGGTAATGTACCAACCCTTGTGATTGATTTTCTACCTCAGTTTTTTTTTTTTTCACTGAAGAAATCCAGCCTCGCTCTATTATAGGCTATCTCTTCTCTCATGGCTTCCATGATATTCTTATTTATCATTACAGGTAGCTGTTCCATAATTGCTAAATGTGCACAATGAGAATTACTTAATAAATCTATCATGTCATCATTTAAGCATAAAGGCCCATATTGAATCTTATTTTGTCTTGATTGAGCCACTTCTTCTCTTTGTTGTGCTCCACAATTATTACAGAACCTAAATTGGGGCAAGCAAGATTTAGCTTCAGTTTGTTTCAAGCCCTCTATCGTTGTCAGTAAATCCTGTATCACACCTTCCAATTCCATATCGTTTTTTGATTTAAGGCCACTTGAGCTACTTAGAATAAGTACACTACCCCTACAAGCTACACTATTTTCAGAGTAGTCGTGTCCCCCATTTTCCTGTGAATCTTGTGGATCCCATAGTTTTGGAGATTTTTCCAGGTCTGGTGATATAACATAATTTCCAAGCACACTACTCTCAGCTTCATTTGAGTGATTAGAATTTGTCTTAGTAGATAGATTCAATACCCGTGAGTCACTAATCACATTGGTGGCATCTATGCTTAACTTAGTGGTCTGAGATCGACTATCTAGAAGGGGAGCACTGGATAGGGACTCAGAGTTTCCTGCATCACAGTTATTATTGTCTGCTGCCTGTATAATTCACATTTCTGATAACTCGGCTTGTGATGCATCCCTTAACGAGGGAGTTGAAGTCTTATTACATAGAATCAAGTGTGCAGTGATTTTAGATTGTCTACTGTAGCCCTTTTTTTTGTTAAGTGGTAATTCTTGTAATGGAGATATGTTATTGTGCTGTTGCCTTTGCAGTCTTGTATTTAAAATACTGGATTTTACAGCTATCAACTAACAGCTGTTGCTCACCCAACTGGGAAAATAGCTTAACTACACTCAGTTAGGATAAAATAAAATTTAAAGTACTCAATTTGCAAGCCTTCTAATATGTGGTATTATTATAGAGACCACACTTTAAACTCCTTTAATATAATACGAAGTCACAAATGAAAAAGGAAGATATGTCCCAGATAAAAGTATCAGTCCAAAAGAATTCTGTCCAAGGCTTTTTATTTTCAGATCTTGATTTCAGAAGACCTTAGAGGAATTCAAACCTGCTCTCAACAGTTCTCTTGAGTAGTAATAATAGGGGGAAAAAGACACAGTCCCAGACTAGTAGACAAGCTAGTAGAAAAGCCTTTGGTACGGATGGTAGTTCTATTGCCTCTGCATGTGTCACTGAGAGAGGAATCAGTTCACAGATCACAGTTCACAAAATCCAGATTAAGGATCCAAAAAATAAAGGAATGGCTTCTGATGGTTAATTTCGATTAACTTCCACTAATTCCACATTAGCCTCTTTATGTTCTTGTTTTCCAGTCTGAACTTCTAGGTCTACCCAACACCAAATAGAGTCTGGGGAGGTACTAGGGAAAAAAACTGAATAATACAATTACGTTTTAAGCTACTGGTAGAATAATTATCAACATTTTTTTTAAAAAAAGGAACATTGAAACTGGCTAAAAAAATACTCAAACTGTGACCATATTCTGAGACACCCTTAATAAAATAAATCTGGACTAACCTACAATTTTAAAATTTAAGTCTATAGACATAAAGTTAGCGTCAGACTTTTCTTTTTAAAAACTCAAGACACTTACATTATCATTATGGAAGCAAAGTATGTACAAACCCCTATGACGAAAAGAGAGCTGGAGTTGAGTGCAGCCAGTAAATTCTGCTTGGAGACAGATGTTTACAATAATACTAAACACCAGATAACAGGACAGAGAGGAAACAAATCTGCCTTGGTTAGATTGTTGCAGTTTTCTAATGTCTGCTTCTCCACGATCTGCTCGACTCACAAACGCAAGCACGCCTCAAGCTGCAGTTACAGAATGATCTGTTGAACGCATGCATGCACCCTTATATGTTAAGGGCACATGCTCAAAATTAACCAACCAGAAAGCTTACAGTTGTCTTAAAAATAACAACTTCTAAACCCTACAAAGTGACAAAATAACACTAACATACAATAGAAATAAAATAATAGAATACTAGTATGGAGGATAAAACAAACAGACACAATCAGGAGGTTAGATTATCGCCGAGAAAACGGGAACAGAAAGAAAATCTTCCTTCACTTTCAAACAGCGGCTCCTAAACTTGTTCTCCATTCTCCGCTCTCATTTCATTGTACCACCTCAGCACTTCAGTTCTCCTTAGGTAGGCCATTGTTTTATTTCTCCTCCTTTTCTTCTCATTTAACTGTCTCAGTGTGATTTCTTTCATTTAAAGGCAATGGCATAGCATCAGTGTAGCAACTCCTGAAAATACTCCTGCCTTCCTTTGCAGCTCCCCACAGAGTTTCCTGCTCCTCTCCCTCACAGGGGGGCCTCTTCCACTGATAGACTGTTCAACCTGTGGGAGAAATCAAAGCCAGAGGGAAAAATCTGAAGCACAAGATGATCTGGAAAGGACCTGACCATACAACCAGTGCTAATGCGGGGCTAATGTGGAGCAAGCTACCGCTTTGCAAACAATGTAAGCACACACACACCGCAGATATCCCAAATCGCAAATAAACTGCAATAACCACTATGCAGATGAAGGCAATGGTGGTTTACAGATTATAAATTGTAAGACAGCATGTCAGGCCCCTGCTGAGTACTCCTCAAGCTCAGCGTGCAGCTTCCTCCTCCTCCTAGTGGGAGTAGAAATCTGTGCCCCATTCTGCTTGCAGAACCACTTCTACTGCCCTGTTGTTTAGAAGGCCCTGAATCTCGGACTTCCGGTGACATCACGGATCCAGCAACAGCTTAGAGGATGAGCTCCCCCGACTAACTGCCTAAAATAAAAATCTAAGGCCATCAACCGACTAAAATTTGTAAAATGTCTAAATAAACCTGGAGTGGGAACCCATGAAGCAGATAAGAACAAAGGTAAAACCAGAGGACGTTCAGAACACCGAGATGGCAAAGGATTTTCAGAGGCCTGTTCGAGCAGATCGTCCTCCCTGGCGAATACTACAGTCCTTGAGTATGACACCAATGGGGAGTCGGAAAAACTCTCCAGAAGCCACTTTGAAGTGCTCCTCGAGGAAATCAAGCAGCTCTGGCAAGAAAATAAATCCGACTTTAAAACAGTCCAGCAGCAGCTGACACAAATGGAAACATGCTTGAGGCAGATAGAAGAGGCATATCTGAGACTGAAAATAACACCATGCAACTGACCCAAGTCATGCAGTCTTTATGACCCATGCCAGCGGAGTTACACCCAAATGTACCCCGATCTAGAGGGCTCCAGATGGGAGAACCTGCATCTGTATGGCCTCCTGAGGATAGGAGATCTCCCATGGCTCTTATATCGAGAATCTCCTGAAAGATATTTAGACCTCCCGCCTACCTATGAGCTCCATGTGGAGCGAGCTCATTGTTCATTACAACAGAAGCCGCAGGATCTCTCAGCCCGCCCTCACTCCATTATTTTCAAGCTGAGCTGTTTTTGCACTAAAGAAGATATCTTGCGCAGAGCATGGGCGAAAAAAGATTTATCGTACCTCTCAAACTGACTCTAAATGGATCACGATTATCCACAAGAAATCCAAGCTCAACAACAGCGATTCGCCCCTCTTTTGAAGGTGACAAAGGACAAAGCGATCAAATTCCAAACGCCTAATCCGGCGAAAAGTACAGTTATGTAAGAACTTACCGTAACAGTAGATCTTTGAGAGAGGCTCTTGCAGTAGGTAATTACATATAGGACTGATGCCGGCAGGTGACAGGACCCCACGGAAAAATTTCTAGCTAGCAGTCCCTGGCGAGGGACCGTCCCCACGTCAGGTAACCGCGCCAGGAGACGCCAGTATAAAGGGCGGTCCCTGATGCCCGCTTCAAGTTCTTTCTGCCACGGGCCAGAAAGGCTCGGACGAGAGAGGAGCGGATATTTCCTCACTGGAAAAGGAGCTGAAAAGCCTAGGGGAAGGAGGGCGGAGAGTTATTTACTGCAAGAGCCTCTCTTGAAGATCTACTGTTACGGTAAGTTCTTATGTAACTGTACTATCTTACTTCAAGAGGGCTCTTGCAGTAGGTAATTACATATAGGACTGAATCCCAAGCAGTCTGGAACAAAGAGAGGCACTGGGAGGAGGAAGCTACTCCAAAAACAGTTCTAGCTGTGCAAGCCTCAAGATAGGAGGCCTTGCAGAACAGTTAGCCCGCAGCCTGCTCTACAGCGAGAGGCAACATCCAAACTGTGGTGTTTAGTAAAGGTATGGACGGAAGTCCAGGTGGCAGCAGCACAGATGTCCACCACACACACATTCTGAAACAAGCCGCTGAGGCAGCTACTCCTCTAGTGGAGTGGTTTCATTTGACCCGGGAGGGTCTTGTTGTATTTGTCATAACAGAAAGTGATGCAATGAGCCAACCACCTAGATAGGCATTGCTTGGAAACAGTATTGCCTTCCCTTTATGAGCAAAAGACACAAACAATTGATCAGTCTTTCTGAGATCCTTCGTCCTGTTGGTGTAGTATCTCAGAATCCGGTGAACATCCATAGTATGGAGTAAATATTCCCCTTGATTAGCATACTGCGTGGAAAAGGCAGGTAACTCTATGGACTGATTAACAGTAGACTCAGCTACTACTTTAGGAAGAAACTTAGGATTTGTGCGAAGAGCAACAAGTTCCTTGTGAAAAATCAAGTATGGGATTTTATACATCAGGGCCTGGAGCGCGGAAATTCTCTGAGCAGAAGTAATGGCCACCAGGAAGAGAGTCTTCCATGAAAGGAACTTCAAATCCGCAGAAGCTGCAGGTTTGAAGGGAGGGAGAGCAAGTTTCTCGAGAACAAAGTTCAAGTCCCAAGGGGAAGCAGGAGTACAGATGGGGGGTCTCAGGTGGAGGACCCCTCTGAGAAAGGTCTTAGAGACCTCCAATTGAGTGAAAGTTTTGTCTGCAAAGGGAACATGATAGGCTGAAATGGCCACCATGTGTACCTTCAGAGAAGAATGACTGAGACCCAGGTCAAAAAGATGATGTAGATACTCCAGCAGAAGCCCCACTGAACAGGAGAAAGGTTCCATGCTCTTGGAAGCGGCCCAGATAGTGAATCTTTTCCACTTCATGGCATAAGTGGATCCGGCGGAGGGTTTTCTGGCCTCCACCAAAATCTCCGCCACTTGGGGAGACACTCCAAAACGGGATTGGGCTAAGTCTGCAGGAGCCATGCATGCAGTTGAAGGGATTTGAGTCCTGGATGGACCAGGGTCCCCTGATCCTGGGTCAATAAACCTCGAGATAGAGGAAGAGGAAGAGGAGGATCCTCTGAGTATTGTTGTAGAAGAGAGAACCAACTTGCTTGGGCCAGAAAGGAGCAATCAGAATCATTCATGCTCCTTCTGAAGCTAGTTTCTGCAAGACTCATGGTATAAGTGGAATTGGGGAAAGGCATAGATGAATCTGTCCTTCCAGTCTTGAGACAGAGTGTCGCTTCCAAAGCACCTCGCCTGGAACGAGCGAGCTGAAGACGGGAAGTTTTATGCTAGAGGGATGTGAACAGGTCGACCTGTGGTGTTCCCCAAGTCAGAAGATATTGTCTAGGACCCTTGGTCCAGTTCCCACTTGTGAGTCAGAGCAGAAGAGTGACTTAGCTTGCCTGCAGGGTGTTGTCAACTCCCAGAATGTGAATTGCCGTGAGGTGAAGGTCGCTTTGTGTTGCCCAATCCCAAACCCTCATTGCCTCCTGCAAAGAGGGAGGACCAGTACCTCCATTTGTTGATGTACCAAACCACACACATGTTGTCTGTCTGGACGGCTAGGTGGCCGGGAAGGATGTATTGGTGAAGGGCTTGGAGAGCGTACAACACTGCCCGATGCTCGAGCACACTGCTGTGGAGAGCTTGTTCTAGCTTGGACCAGGATCCCTGGGTCCGATAAGGGCCTAGATGGGCTCCCCAACCTTCACCCGAGGTGTCTGTGGTTAGAGTCTGGGAGGGGGGAGGATGAAAGAAAGGAACTCGCCGAAACAGTTTCTCTCGATCCATCCACCACTGCAAGTCTTGAAGCAAAGGCGAGGAGACCAGAACTGGGTGATCTAGGTTGTCCTCTAACTGATCCCATTGGGAGCGTAGAGTCCACTGAGAGATTCTCATGTGGTTTCGAGCGCGAGGAACTGTCGGGATAGCAGCCACCATGAGCCCAAGAAGGCGAAGGACCGACCTTGCAGGGACCATTCTGCAGTCAGACAGCAGACTTATTTGGGTCTGGAGGGTGGACACCCTGTCCAGAGGCAGGAAGGCCTTGCCCGTGGTCATATCGAGAATTGCCCCGATAAACTGTAGTCTCTGGGATGGGACCAGATGGGACTTGGAATGGTTGATGGTAATGCCCAGGCAGACAAAAACCTGCTGGGTAAGGAAGAGGCAGCAGGAGTTCCTCCCTGGATGAGGCCACCAGGAGCCAATCGTCCAGGTACGGGAAAACCTGCACTCCCTGGTAGCCAGGTGGGCCGCCACCACTGCCAGGCATTTGTAAATGCTCGGGAGCCGATAGACCAAACGGAGCACCTTGTACTGGTAGTGGTCCCCTGAATGCAAAACAAAGGTATTTGTGGTTGGACGGGCAAATGGAAATGTGCAGGTAAGCATCCTGCATATCCAGAGCACACAGCCATTGACCTGGCTGGAGGAGGGGCAGAAGGCTCTGCAACGAGAGCATCCTGAACCTTTTGTATTCTACAAAAAGATTCAGGAAACTGAGATCCAAAATTGGTCTGAGATCTCCTGTCTTCTTTGGGACCAGGAAGAAATGGGAATAGTAACCCATCCCTTGCAAATGAAGGGGGATGGATTCTATTGCTTGTTTCAGCAGGAGAGCTGAAATGTCCTCCAGGACCAAGAGAAGATGTTCCCTTGAATACGACGACTTCAGAGGGGGGTTGCGAGGTAGTTTCTGAAGAAACTCTATCAAGTGTCCTTCTGCTATGAGCTGGAGCACCCAAGAATCTGTGGTTATCCTCTCCCAACCCGGAAGGTGGAGGGAAAACCTTCCTCCTACCGGTTCCTCTGGGAGTCCGGAGGCTGTGGGAGAGGGATGAGTCAGGTGGTGGGGCAGCGCCGCAGCTGAAGCACCCGCTGCTTTTTGGGCGGGGAGCTAGCAGCTGTGGGGGCTCTGCTTTGTGGCCCGCCTCCTGGGGCTCTTTGGCCGATTCCGCCTGTGAAAGGGGCGCTGCTGCTGATAGGGATGGTACATGGAATCAACTGACTTCAGTGCTGTCCCCTTCTCTTGCAAATTGGTGATGATGTCCTTGACATCACCCCCCGAAAAGCACTGACCCCTGGAAGGGTGCTTCCTGGATAGCAGGTTGCACCTCTGGGACCAACCTTGACACACAGAGCCAAGCATGACACCGTAGGCCTACAGCGAAAGCTGAGCTCTGTTCAGCAGTGTCCACTGCATCGTATGTCGCACGGAGCATGTGTCGACTGGCCGAACGAGCAGAGTGGACAAGATCAGCCAACTCCTGCTTGACTTGGGAATCAGGCAGGGAGTGCAATTTGGCTTTCACCTGGGTCAGAATGGCCTTCTAGTAGTCCCCCATATGGCCGACATAATTCAGGGCCCTGATCCCCAGCGTGGAGGAAGCATAGATCTTCCTCCCATACTGGTCCAGAAGGCGGATTCCTTATCAGATGGCGACAAGCTGAGGTGTTTTGGGGTTACTGACCAGCCGTGAGCGGCACTAATCACGACCGAGTCAGCACGAGAGGAGAATCCAGGAAATCAACACCTCTGGAGCCTGATATAGCCTGTTGGACTTCCTGGGAAGTGGGCCAAGCCAACGGCTGTTTCCATATGGTAGTAACGAGGTCAGCGTGGAGACTCTATCCAGGGTGGCACCAAGGTAGAGCTGTCACGGCAGATCCAGATGTTCAGCAAGTTTGAGACACTGAGGATCTGGTTCCAAGGAGTGCCACTAATGAACCTCCTGGATTTTCCTAAGCAACTCCAAAAGAAGGATCTTCTGGAGGAGACTTCGAGGAGTCCTTGGCCTGGGCTTCGACGGAAAGCGTGGCTCGCTCCTCTCGGAGCAAACTGCCGGAAGAATCTGAGGAGGAGGAGGATGAAGAGGAAAAGACTCTTTCCTGACCCGGGAGGAACTGACCCTGGGAAGCCCCGGGAAGTGTGTCCTGCCCTCTTGGATCCAGACGGAAGAGCCCTGAGTCTGGAGAAGGTGAGGAGTGAGCCCCTTAGACGACAGGAACCTGAGATGGCATCACATTGGAAGGCAGCTCTCAACCCTTTGGTGAGCTGAGCCTTGGGGGTGGTGGAGGAGGAGGATGGGGATAGGGCACGGGTTATACCTGTATGAAGGTATCCAAACCCAGCTGCGCGGTAACCCAGCATCGGGTATTGTGGCGCCAGGTACTGTGGTGTTGGAAAAACCGCCATCGGGTACTGCGGTGCCGATACTGTGGTCCCGGCACGCCGCGGCCGGATAGGACGGAGGGTACCCGGGAGCCGGGGGGCTGCCGGAGCAGAAGGCCAGGCTGGCGGCCTCACGGGCGGGTCCACATTGGAGAGCCCAGAGGGCAGAGGGCCTGATGGAAGTGGGATGTCTCCCAGAGTCGGTAGAACCGGTGTTGGAGGTACCGACGTCGGAGGAACCGACATTGGAGGAGCCAGCGTCCGGGGAGCCGACGTCAGATCCGGTGCACTGACCGGAGGACGGTCTGATGGAGGAGGAAGATCCCCAGTGTTGCCCGGGGATGGAGGGGAAAAATCCCCGGGGTCGGGCTGGGGGGACTCTGGGTCCCCAGATGGCAGCGAAGGCTGAGGGAACTGGGCACGACGGACGGGGGGGCCGCCGCCGGTTCTTCACTGGCCAGATGTCTGACGAAAGGCGGCA
Source organism: Neoceratodus forsteri (assembly GCA_016271365.2). Classification (NCBI taxonomy): domain Eukaryota; kingdom Metazoa; phylum Chordata; order Ceratodontiformes; family Ceratodontidae; genus Neoceratodus; species Neoceratodus forsteri. The sequence continues at coordinate 1,300,621,429 of CM057455.1, forward strand.
CGGTTTGAGGAGCAAGCCCGGCAGGCGCCGGAGGAGCCAACGTCCAGCTTATGGGAGCCATCACTGAGGCAGGCTGAGGTAGAAGGATCGGCCTGGTCCAGTGGGTGGAGCCAGCACGCCCCAAAGGGTTATGCGTCTTACTGGCCCTCTCTCAGCGGACGCCGGAGGAGCTGACACCGACTACTGGAGTCGCCCACACTGGTAGGCCGTGAGCCTGTGGCCGAACCAGGGGTGGAGGCCTCCAATTGCCCAGAGGTGCCCGCAAGGCCCGAGCGCAAGCCAGATGGACATGCCGATGCCCCCTCGGAAACCTCCGAGGCAGCCGTCGAGGAGCTGTCCTCCAGAGGGGATGTTACCTGTGTTCTGGCGGCTCCCAAGGGAGATGCAGTAGAGGAGGCCTTGTCCCGGTGCCTCTCCTAATCCTTCTTCTTCTGATGGCCTTCGGGGGGAAGTGGATGCCTGCCTCAGTTTTTTGAGCTCCTTCTCCTTTGAACTCATCTTTTTCTTCAGAATATGGGCTTCCAGGGATTGCTGCCACCTTTTCCGGTAACAGCGTGAAGCTAAGGCAGTACTGGCACTTCTCAACCAGGTGATCAGGGCCTAGGCAGAACAGGCACAGGAATGGCTGTCTGTGCAGTAGTTGGCCGATGAATCGCACTTATTTTTGTGCCGGAGGTATAGGGGACGACATACACCGGATTACGGTACCTGATGTTAGTTGAAAAAACAAAGTTATTTGGTAAAACTGACAAAGATTGGGCTGACGAAGCACAAACTTTTCCGCGAGGCGCTGCATGAGCTAACGGCGGGAAAGAACTGGAAAGCAGGCGTCAGGGACCGCCCCTTTATACCGACGTCTCCTGATGCTGGTCACCTGATGTGGGGGCAGTCTCTCACCAGGGACTGCTAGCTAGAAATTTTTCTGTGGGGTCCTGTCAGCTGCCGGCATCAGTCCTATATGTAATTACCTACTGCAAGAGCCCTCTCGAGGTAAGATCTTCAGATCTTCTGGGACAACGGGTGAAACCTATCCCAATGTGGAAGAAGCCCTTGCAGTATTCAAAGAAAAGCTCTCCCATACCAGAGGTTAGGAATGCAAAACGGGAATTGGGCCTCGAGTGGCAGAGAGCCGCACAGGAAAAGACCCGTCCTACTCCCTTGGGACCATCAGAAGCATTGCAGCAGCTTACGGCTCCTGAACAAGAAACCAGCTCACATGGCTAAAAATTCCTGCTCAACTCCTGATGGCAGTGAGTACTGTTGCTAATCTCTCGACTTCCAGCCCCTTGTAAAAGAAGGGGAGTTGTCTTTTTCTTCTCACAGCCCACGAGGTGCACAGGGCGGCTTCAAGAGGATTGGGATTCTTTGGGAGAGCCACATAGCTGCCTAACATATCCCCAATTAGCCATATACCCTGGAGTTCCTGAAAGGTCTAAACCTTTGATTTTATTACCCTGAAGAGGGAAATAGTGTTCCATACCCACTACACATGGATATTTCCTGTTTGAGAAACCCAGACTAGACTTGGTCACTGTGGTTGGAGTACTTGAGGGGACTTCTAATTTTCAATTACTGTTCATGGACCATCTCCCCAGTACTCTTCTCCGTGTTTCTTTTTTTATTAGCAAGATGGCATTTCTATAGTACTATATGTAGTTCTAAATAATAGTGGGGGACAATGAGCCTCTTTTTTTTTCTTTTCCTGCATTCTCTCTGAGCAATGAGAGACAATTGGTAGAAACAGGAGTTGGGGCGGGGGGGTTGAGATGTTGAATGTTTTGGGCAACGGTAGGTTTAACCAGAATTATCTCTCAGAAATAAGCCTTGTCATTAGCTAATTCAGTACTATGGATGTGGCAGTTGGGGGGAGCTATTGGGGTGGTGCTATATTTTGGTTATCCGTGATGACAGCCTTTTTTAGGCATTTTGAGCTATCGAGATTTCAGGCTCGGAGGAGGTCTCCCAAAAGAGGGAGTTCGAATACACCTCTTCTATCTGCTCTTTTGGGGCAGATCTAGAGGAATGTCCTTTGTGCAGGCTTTTCGCTTTAGAAGCAACAAAAGTTCATAAATAGTTGTTCATTATTAACCATGTTGGCAAAAGTTATATTGTTATTTGTTGGGCTATAACTCTGTGTGGGTCATGTGGAGTGGGGGAGGGGTAGTGGAGATTTGTGGGATGGGTAACTGGCTACAAAGAGAAATGAATGGGGTACTTTTGAGAAGATGACACCCCACAGGGAAAAAGGCTTTAACATATACAATTTGTACATATAAGTTACACGGGTCTCGAACCTGGTAAAGAAGAGCAAGATCTTAACATCCTTAAAATGCTTGGGAGGGATATAATGATGTTGCAGGAGACACACCTGTCTATGTCCGAACACAAGAAGTTTGAAAGGTTGGGCTACTCTCATGTCATAGCCTCATCTTATAAGGAGGGAGAAGGAGGGCATGGTGGTGCCTCATTCCCATAGGGTCCCGCTTGAGGTGAAAGACACCCGAACGGATAAAGAGGGGCAATTTGCAATGGTTAAGGGTAACCTTAATGGCCAACTACTCACCCTGGCTTCAGCTTACTTTCCACCTAACACATCTCTGGAATTTTATAAGGGCTTCTTTTTACAGTTAGCCCAATGGGACAAAGGGCAGATTCTATGTGGAGGAGACCTAAACCTGACTTTGCAGGGGGAGGAGGTGCAGAGAGGAAAGCCCCCTTCAACCAGCACTAAAACAGCCAGGGAGGTGTCCAGGCTCTAAAGAAGCTAGGATATGAAGACTCCTGTAGATTCTTAAATGGCAGTGCCCCACACCATACATTTTTCTCCCAGGCCCACCTGGCCTACTCTTGTCTGGACTACCTGCTTTGTCCAGGGAACACTTGGGACTGGTTGTCCGGATGTGGCTGGGGAACTTGGCTGTCTCAGACCATGCCCCAGTCTATCTAAAATTAAAATTTGGGACACAGAAGAGAAACACGCTTTGAGACTTAACCTTTCGTTATTAAAAACAAAGAGGATGCTGAGACCATGAAAAGACATTATTGCAGGCACTGAGGAATAATGACACCCCTGAGGTGTCCCCTTGATGCTATGGGACACCCTTACAGGCGATGACCGGCAAACTGATCGAGATTTCAGTATGTAGGAAAAAGGCACAGGAAGCTCACAGAGAGTCCATCCTGAGACAAATTGGGGAGCTGGAGGAATTGCAACAAATTAAGATGTGCAAACTGAGAAGTAAGAAGTTGGTCCAGTTAAGGAAGGAATTAAACTCTTTGCTGAACTACTATATTGAACAAAAGTTAATCTTTTAAGACAGAAATATTATGATGGGGGCCCTAGGTCTATGAAGCTACTGACGGGTAGCCTGAGGGCTCAGAGAGCCAGAGCTACCATAACAGGAATTAGACACCCTTTTAACAACTCCTGGCAGCATACGATGATGGGTATCTCTAATGCCTTCTTAGATTTTTATACTCAGTTATACTCAGCCCCTAAGGTGGTTTCAGAGGATAAGATCACCACCTCCTACAAAATCTCAAATTTCTCAATGTCTGATGCTCAGGGAATTTTCCAGATTGCCCTATTTCATTGAGAGATATAGAGATGGAGATAGGACTTTGAGGAGGAGGTGTCCGGATTGGATGGACACCTCTAGAATTTTATAAAACACTTAAAAAGAAATTTCCCCTATCCTGAACCGGGTCTTTACATTTGTTTTTTCTTCCAGCGGAAAGATACCCCCTTCTTGGGATAATGCAATAGTCTCAGTGATCCTGAAGGTGGGCAAGGACCCCTCCCTCTGTTCGTCATATAGGCCTATATCAGTTCTTAATACAGATTACAAACTTCTGTTCTCTATTCTGGCCCGGTAACTTAAAAATTTGGCCCCCCACCTTATACACTTAGATCAATGTGGTTTTATCACAGGCCGACAGGCTCAGGATAATATATGTAGGTCTGTATACCTTTTCGAACATATACAACAACTAAAAACACCTGCACTCCTACTAAGTTTGGATGCCTAAAAGGCTTTTGACAAAGTGTCCTGGCCTTTTTTGAGGCAGGTAATTGCCTCCCTTGGTTTCCCAAGACAGTTCATAGAATTTATTTTTAGGTTATATGAGACAATTTCTGTTCTGTATGCATCCCTGATACGCCTCCTCACCCACCATACTGATAGGCTGAGGGGGAGGTGAGAAAGAGAATTATCCACAACATTTTCTGAGGCGTCTTGGACAAGGATATGGCAGATAACCTGGTCCTCCACTTCCTCTCCTACTTGGAGAGAGTTTACCTGGAAGACTAGGGTAAGATTATTTTTGGTTACCGAGTTAGTAGCCAAACGAGCTCCGGCAGCACCCTCTGCCTGTTGGAGGGAATTTGGGAACCAGACCGCAAACCAGTTACATGTATTCCAAGAATGTCCTGTCCTCCAGAATTTTTGGTCTGCTCTCATAAACCAGTTAACATAGTTCTTCTCCCTCTCTCAGCTCCCATCCCAGGCCCAGTTAATGCTAGGACTCCCACCTGATGATCTCCGAGGCAAGGATTCTATTTATTTATTGTCCATATGTTTAATGGCAGCATATAAGGTAGTAACATGAAGGTGGCTTCAGAAAACATCACCTATGGTTGAGGAATGGTCAGCAACGATTCAACATATACAACAATTTGAACAAATGACCTTCTCCATAAACAACAGGCCTGAGCTCTTGGTTCAAAGATGGTTCAGGTGGAACTTTTCAATACCTAGTGCCCGGTACTCATGGGGGTGTGGAGCCTTGTCATTTCCAGGGGATATCACACAGGCCTGTTTCCGTGGGCCCACCCTGCTGCCCTCCCAGCTGTGCCCTTCAGCTCCCGGACTGACCAGGTCAACACAGGAAATAATTGTATAATAAATAATTATACATTTCTAGCTACATAGCCCAGGATTAGTTTGTTATTTAGGTTAATGCAGTTTTGTTTTTCTTTTTTAATAATTTTAAGTAGAATACATTTCAATGGTTATGTGATTTATGTATTTTTTTAAACAACCTGTACTGAAAATTATGAGAATGGAGTAACAAAGTTAATTGTGTTTTTTTAAGATATGCTACCAGACTGTAGAAGGTTGTTACCACTTGAATTATTCAATAAACTAAGTATGAAAAAAAAGAAGGCCCTGAATCTTGGAAGCAAGGAGGTCTGACTGAGCAATAGACAGTTTGGGCTGTCGTTTGGGTGAATGATCCATAGGGGTCACCGTAAAATTTAGAGAGTAACCTCATGAATTATCTTGAGGACCCATTTGTCCAATGTGACTGACTTCCATCGATTGTAAACTGAGTCAGACACCCCCTACTGTAAGAAGAGTCCCCCTCGGGCAGTTGAGGTGGGACATGGGCAGGGTCTTTAGAGGGTGGTACTAGGCAACTTTTGGGCCATGTGCTTTCTGCACTTTCTTTTACAGCTGAGGGCTTGGTTCTTGTTAAAGGCCCCTCAGCCTTTACCACGAAGGGCTGACAGTTATGAAACTGCTGACAGTTTCTGCCCCAAACTGCCCGGTGAGGCAGCAGGGCCAGTCTGACTATCTTGATAGCAGTCCTAGTTTTCTGAGTGGCCTCTAATGCCTGCTCCAACTGAGGGCCAAATAGATAAACTCCATCAAATGGAAGTCCATGACTCTCTGTTGAGCATCATTCGTGAACCCTGAAGTCCTTAGCCATGAGTGACGCCGCTGCTGCTCTAGAAACAGTATCAAAGACGTCCATAGCAGCCTTAGTTGCTGATTGTTGGACCCAATGCCTCTAGTAATGGTTTGGAAAAGCTCTGAACTAACGTCCGACTCGAAGAGCTTCCACAGTGGCTTTAAGTGAATGCCAGAGGGTATACTACTGAGAGAAGAAGCCTTGGTAGCTAGCCATACGATTCCAAGGGTAGCAGCAGCAAACAATCACTTATCCAGTGTCAGTTTTACTGGATTTCCTATTTACTGGATGAGCCGTGGATTCCTGAGGAAGAAATGAAAATTACGTACCTACCGTAATTATGATCTTTCTGTGTATCTTCACCATTCATCATTGTTTGGTACTTGGCTGGAGGTCAGGACCCCGTGGGAGCTTTTTTTTTTTTTTTTGGGTAGGTGGAGCTGCCGACGCACCATCAGCGCTGCCATCGAGGCTGACACACTGCGTGGCGCTCGCAGGTTGGCCGTTAGGCTGCGTCGACTCTGCCTGCCTGCCAGTTCTGAGTCACCAGAGAGGTAAGAGGAAGGGAGTGAAGGGTGGGACAAGGAAGTCCAAGGGACAGAAAAGGAAAGATATATGAACCAAAAGGAGAAATAATGACTGAGAGGACAGAAAGGAGAAGAGGTCGAACTAAAGGGATTGGGAGGGGCCCAATCTCTGAAAAGGAAGAGGGAGGTAGGTGGGTAAAGAATTTAGGAAGAGAGGAGAAGGTTAACATCCCAGACCCTCGTCCATCTCCAGATTGTATAGGAACTGCAAGGAGTAGCCTAAGGCTTTCTGCCAGAATTCAAGGCACAGAATAGCTGGCAAACACTCCAGATAAGCAGAGTCGGCTATTCTGGAGGAAGGACAGGGTACAGAGAATTAACACCCTCTGAAGGAAAGATTATTGGTGAAAAAAAGGGAACATTTTTTTTTTTTATAAACAAGGAGAAATAGGTTGGACGGGAACAGGGAGGAGGAGAGAAAGGAGGGCAACTGTCAACTCCCACCCCACAGGGGTGGAGCCAAAGCACTGGAGAAGGAGTGCCCCACCTGCTGTCCACTCTCCCTGGAACATTAGCCCTGTGTGCCCCTGTTTTACCCCACTCCTAAGAAAGGAGATGGGGAAGGATGGGCACAGAGAGGGAGGGGGACCCAGAGACTGAGGCCCCAGGGGGATGGAAGGTGGGATTGTGATGAATGGTGAAGATACACAGAAAGATCATAATTATGGTAGGTACGTAATTTTCATATCTTATCTGTGTCAATCTTCACCATTCATCAGTGTTGAGTGAGTACCGAGCCCCCTAAAGGGGGTTTCTTTTACACCCTAAGGAACAAAGTCCCTTAGCTCTCAGTGGGTGACACACTAAAAGGGAGAACCTTCAGGGCCTAGAGAGGCCCGAGAGTGGGGAGATTGAGACGGGGTTCCCCTGGAGGGGGAAGGAAGTTGCCCCAACAAGCGCCATCTCACTCTATCGGAGAAGAGATAGGTTCTCTGGTGAACGGAGTTAATCACCCTGCGCTGGGCCAAGGGTGACAACCAGGAAAGACGCAGCCATGCCATCCGCCTAGTGCAGATCGCTGTCCCTACAACCCTGGTAGCTACCTCACTGGTGTCATACGATGCCCTCGCTTGGTGCCTTGCTAGCTCCAGGCCATGCACAGAGAGTGCAATGGTTTGTTTGGTTTGCTCCATATCAGGCAATGAGGCTAGAAGCTGACCTAGCCTGGACCATAAGAACCTGTCGTAGGCTGCACAGTGGGCCTGATGTGCAGAAATGGAAAGCAATAACCGTGATGAGTAGAAAGTCCTCCTACCCCAGAAGTCAAAATCCAAAGAGTCTTGATCTGGGGGCCGGTCACGGTGAAGGGCACGAGGCCCATCAGGAGTATCCAACTGTGTCAATCTGGACTGCGGATGAGGCATGGAACCTGGAGACTCCAGGGGTGTGCAATACCTCTGGCTGAGATCCCTTGGGGCAGGAACTCTGAAGAAGGGCCTCTGCCAGGAACACAATGACGCCTCCCGAAAGGGAGCAGGCCAGGGGGCACCACAAGGGTGGCCTCGCCAGAATCACCTAGAAAGGCATGCACCAAGTGCTCAGGATTGCTAACAGTGGCAGGTGTGAGGTGCAAGTCCTCCAACATCCTCATGAGGAAGCACTGATACTCAGCAAGATCAGCAGTTGGAGAGATGTGGACAGAAGGTTCCTCTCCCCCAGAAGAGGGATGAGGAGCTGGAGGGCACCGGCTGTTCAGGGGTGGCTGCCCGGGGAGGTTGAAAACCTGACTGTCCATCGCTTTAATGTAAGCTGGGAACAAGCAGCCACGCTCTGAACTGCTCCCAGGAGAGAGGCCTGCTAGGAGAAGTATGTGCACAGGGGTTTGTTTTGTCTGCCTGGGTGGGCATATGTTTTGGCATAATAGTGGCCCAAGTGATCCGTGTTGAGGGAGCATGGCAGGAGAGATCCTCTTGTAGACCAGACTTCTGGAAAAGCAGTAGTGCCTGTGGAAATAGGAAGGGCTATTTGTCTGATCAGTGAGGTGAGAAGGACTATTTCTATGAGGTGAGGATTGATATTTCTCTACCTAGTAATTTGGGTGCTATCTGCGATTAGTGGCCACTAGTGGTGATGTTGTATAAACTGCAAGTGGGAAATTAGGCTGATTGGTCATTTCAGCCACGTGATCCACACTATATATTATAATGTTTACCAAGGGTGGTGGTGGGGCAGCTGATACGTAGCTCAGTCACGACTTTGGGCGTTTCAAACATCTCCGTACCTTCACCAGCCGGCTCCTGGTTGTGGGGGAGGGCAGAAGCGAGCCCTCACGACCTCCCGAAATTCATTGCCAGTGCTGTGGAGAGGGAGAGGAATGGAAAACAGGATTAAATAAGGTACTGGAGGGGCCGGACACTGCTGGAGTGCTCCATTTACAATTTTTTTTTTTTTCTTATGCCAGCCCACTTTATTTTCGAAGGCGTGCAGAGAGGGATCCAGATTTAAATTCACAAACAACTATCTCTTAAATGCAGCCTGGGTTCTCTATCTGAGTAGCATGTCATTGATTCAATCTGAATTTCTAAATGCATGGAAGACTGCCAAAGTAGTTCCAATATATTAATCAGGGGGAAAATGAGCAAATAGGAAATTATAGACCTATCTCCCTTCTACTGGTGGTTGCTAAGATTTTCGGGGGTTTGGTTGCTAAGCAGGTTCAAAGGTTTTTCGAGTCAGAGAAAATCTTAAATAAATTTCAATCTGGCTTTCGATCAGCACATGGCACGACCTCTGCATTATTGCAGGTTACAAATTCCCTAGCTGTAAGCCTGGACAGGGGTTTATCTGTGGGGGCAATATATGTAGATCATGTAAGGCATTTGACACCCTGAACCACAATATTCTCCTGTCCAGGCTTCGTATATGGGTTTATCAGATCAGGTAATGGAATGGTTTAAATCATACCTATTCGATAGAGGCCAGTTTGTGTCCGCCCCCTCCCACCTTGGACTTCCCCCCAACTCCTCTGCATCCACCACCTACCAACACCCCCACTCCCTCTACCCTCCCGGGCCAATCCTGGACCCACCTCTTCCTTGCCATACCTACCCTCCATGCCTTACACATCCCCTGCACCCCTACTAGCAGGACCTCACATTGGCACCACACTAAGGGTCCTTGTCACTGCCATCCCCTAATTAGATTAATCACTCTGCTCTTACTGCTTTCCAGGAATATACACCTAAACTCTGGACCTATGCCAACTAGCCCTCCCATACCCCACTCTGGAGCCGGTCTCCGCATTGCATCACTGAACATATACAGCCTTCTAAAGAAATCCGACACACTCCTGTGCTGGGTTGTACAACACCAACCCGATATTATTGCATTAGTAGAGACCTGGCTCTCCAAAACAACCCCTGACTCCGTTATTTCCCTCCCTGGATACACCCTGTTCAGGGAAGACCGAATAGGTAAACGCAATGGTGGGTGTGCAATCTACATGCAGGACACCCTTATAAGCCATGCACTCCCTGCCCCCAAGCTTGACTATGGTGCCCAAGCCCTCACTCTAAAAATTACCCCTGACCCAGCCAGGGGCCCACTCTTCCTCACAGTCTCCTACATACACTCGAGGAACCAGAACCCAGCAGTCCAGTCTCTCATTGACTACCCCACCTCCCTACCACACAAAGCCGAGCAACTCATCCTAGGTGACCTTAACATCAGTTGGCTTGGTACCACTGCCTCCCATACCAGGGACTCCTTCGCTGCCCTGGACATGTCCCAGTTAGTCACCAAGCCCATTACATTCAACTGGATAAGTGGCTCCAGCACCCTCCTAGATGTAATACTATAAAACCACCCTCATAAAATCCGGGATATCAATGTCCTCCCTGACTCACTTAGTGATCACTCACCTGTCCTCTGTCTCTGATCATCCTCCATACTGAAATCTGTGTCCCAGGCTATCTTGCGCTGGCACCTATGCCCTGGGGGTCTCAGAAAGTTAAAATTGCATCTAGCACAGCTGGACTGGTCCACCATCTGTCATGCCCCTGATACTGACTCTGCCCTTGACCTCTTCACCAATGCCATCAGCAAGACCTGTGACCTTTTTGCCCCCCCCCACACCAGAAGCCATGCTAAAAAACAAAATGCTGCATGGATATCCCCATCCCTTATCCAAAAACTTAAGCACAAGGATAATCTTTGGCACATCGCTATCGAATCAGGCAAGTTGGCTGATAGACAAGCCTACAATGCAGCATGTAATCAGTAAACCTGGGCCATTAGATGGGCCAAAGCAGAGCACTATCAGTCCACCCTCGGATCCACCTCGGGTTCCGCCCGGACTTTCTGGGACAGCATGAAAGAGCTTAATGGGAAGACCTGCCCCCCCCCCATCCCAGCTCTCCATCAATGGCACTGTTACTACAGACACAACTCTCATAGCTGATTGCCTCAATATAGAACAATTGATAAAAACAATTACTAGAACTATGGGGGTCTTTTATCAGATTAGACAATGCACAACATATGCAATTAGAAACCATTTGATAAATACTGTTATGATCCTCTTGTTAGATTATGGGGATTTGATATATATGGGGGCTATCTTAACTTTATTGGGGAAATTAGAAACTGTATATAATAAAACGGCATGTTACATTACAATGGTACCAAAAATGACGTATAGGGAGGATTTATACCACAAGCCAGGTTGGTACACGCTTGGTGATAGGAGGTCCTTACATGTATTATTATATATGGAAAAATGTTTTTCTGACAAAGTACCAAGATATATTACAGAATGTCTACAGGAAAGAATGATGAAACTGAGCCTTAGATCAGCAAGAGGAATAGAATATGTGTCACCAAAGTCTAATACTAATTTGGGTAGAGGTCATTTTTTTCATAAAGGACCCTCTCTTTGAAATCTATTACCAGCAGAGATCAGAATAAAAAATGGTAAAAGAAGGGTGGGAAAAATTAAGAGTTGGTTTGGGACAAAGAAGATAAAGGGACTCTAATAATAAACAAGATATTATATTAGTTTGGGTGCAGGAGAAATGTATTTATTTATTTTATATTTATTTATTTAATTAATTTTGGTGACCGGGTAGGCCCACTAGGCCCCGAAGGTCCCTTTTTCAGGGGCGACCCGGGATAACAATACATCTCTAATACAGCAGTAAGTCATGGTTACAGTATTATACGGGCATAGTTTTGCAGTTTGCTTACATGGTTATCATCATGATACAGTCTTAATTACAATGGTGCTAGACCTAGTGTTAAGCATGGCAAGTTGTTGAAAAGTTTTTGGTAGGAGAGAGATTCCCATGCCAGGGATGGTGGTTGGGGTTTTAGGGAACCTGGGCAACCTGGTTGTTGGGAGAGGTTTTTCCGTTACTCACTTTTTTGAGCGGAGGGTAGTGGTAGCGGAGGTGGTTATGTGCCGTGGCAGAGGCACATGCTCGTAGCACTCGTATGTGCTTTTAGTCTGGTGCAGAAGTTTTAGTGCAATATTATTATCATTATTATTATTATGATTAATAATATGATGTATGTAGGTATGTATAGTTATTGTCAGTTAACACTTTCTTGTATAACTGATGTAAGTTGAAATATTTTTATATTTAGATATTCAAAATATATGTTAAATTGTAATCAATGCATGTGAAATTTTATGGATCTCACTGGAAATGAGTTTCGACTCAGTTGAGCTGCCAATTCATTATTTATAATGAATAAAATGTTTACTACTACTACTACTACTATTTATTAAAAATATAATCTACTAGCTTTAAATTGGTCACCTCTAAGTCAATTTGGCTATTTAATTGCTAGTAATCATAGGTTTGTTTAGCTGAAATATGACCCATTTCATCTATAGGTATGTGCAGGAAGTTTGTCAAGAGATCTTTAATTGCTTTAGTTAATGTATAGTCATCTCCATTACTTATAGATCTCATTCCAGCCAAACTCAATATCACAGAACCACTTTGAATGTCCCTGTTCCCATTCATATCTCTGTTAAGTAGTGTTCTATTAGGAAAAGTCAAAGTCAATTCTTTCTCCTGTATTAACCAGCTATTTACCCACACAGAATTGGCCAACCTTGGTGAGACAAACAGTATGTCAATCAGTGTAGCTGCTGGAATAGGAATGTTCTTGATTTCAGCAATGTCAACCTCTGTTAGTTGAATATCTAGTTCATTGCTTAAGTATTCCAGCAGTTGAGTTTCAAAATTACAGGAGTCAAAATTCCCCCAGTTCAAAGAGCCATATATTCTTTTTTGAAACTTCAAAGTGTATTATTCAGACAAGTCATATTACAGTACTTGAGACAGATAAGGTATGATTTCATCAATTAGTAATTATTACAAGTAATAATAGCACCATATTCTTTTTTTTGTTTTTCAGATCTTGTACCTCAGGGATTTAGTTGGGGAGGAAGCTACACCCATCCATTTCCTAAGAACCTGAGAGATGTGACAATCCATTATACTTAGCTATCATATATAAGGCATTGAGTCCAGTACCTGTCTTTGTCTAGTTCATAAGTCCTCTGGTTGAAAAGGACAGGAGAACTTTTTGCTAAACATATAAAAGAACAAGAAAACAGAAGGGAGAGACGCCCCAAACATTGTGCATGGTTAATTCCTACAAAACCTCTGAATTTAGATGAAACATGGTATTTGAGTTTCATATATTATGATAATAAACATGAATAAAATACTTTTCCTTGCTGGTCTGCATTCATTAATCTCTTATTAGTAATGTATATTTTGCTAAAAGGAGAAAATTACAGTATGAGTTTTGTCACTGGGCAAAGGCCTGCTGTGATAGGATTGAGGTACCTTCCACTTCTTCTATTAAATTCATAAATGGGAGCTAGACGCATTGAACCTATCCCTTGGAGGTGAATTTCAGTCATGATCCTTTCTACCCTTGAAATTTCTTTCAATATGTTTGTCCAGTCTGACAGTATCGGGGATGCGAGTCAACAAGCATTTAGTTATTGCTTTATATGCAGCTGCAAGGTTATGTAACCTGTCCTTCTCTGTTTGTAATATTTGTGACGTGGAACCTTTGTAAAGCAGTCTCTGACTCAAAGGTATTTCCAAATCTCCAATAAACTAAACTAAACTAATGAATGACTTCTGTCTGTTAGAATGTTTTTTCTGGGTAGATGACCCAGCACCAATGTAGTGAAGTCCAAAGGACCCTCAGTCCTGTCATTTGCTGAAAGTGGTGTGTTACCCCTCCCCAAAGGGCTGCAATATGGGATAGTCCCAGAAAATATGATGATGATTCCCTTTGCTCACAGTCCCTCCAACACTTGCGGAACTACCGTCTTATAGTGTTTAGTTCTGGTTGGTGTATCAAAGAACCTTATTATAACTTTCCACCTAAATTCCTCCAGTAACTCGAGGTGGAAGTGTGAAATACCCTGTCCCAGATGCACTTCCAATCTTCCTCCTGTAATTGTTTTTGTTTCCTTTCCCAGTCTGTCTGGCAGTGCAGTGGGGACTGTCTGTCAAGATTGCGCTGCATGCAACGACCAGGAAATCAGGTGTGCCCCTCCTTCCAATGAGACTGCCTCCAGTAAAATTTGTTCTAAAGGGTGAGATTCCTGTTGAATATCTGCTATGTGTGTTCTGGTTTTTAAAAAGAAAATAACTTGAGTGTATCTAAAAAGATGAGAGGGTGGTAGGTGGCAGTGGTATTCCCCCTGCATATCCTGAAATGTCTTAATTCTCCCTCAGAGGACAGACTGTTTGAAAACTACTAGTCCTTGCCTGCACCATTGAAGGAAAGTGTGATCTAGCCTTGGTGGATGGAAATGTGTACATTGTGTTATTAAAGTTCTGGTAGACAAAGTGTGGGTGATGTTTAATTCCTTCCTTACTTCCCCCCAGATTTATACATTTGCTTTAATCAAAGGTTTACAATGTCCTTTTTACTAAGGTAGTCCGGGGACCCCTCAAAATCTAGTCTGGGGTTAACCTATGGGTTGTTGCCTTGTTCCTGTGAGACCCAGGTGTTGTTGGGGTCTTTTTTAAGGTGTGCCACCCAAGGAGTCAGTTGAGCCATCCTGTAATAGTTTTTTAGTTAGTAACCCTAACCCTCCATAAATGCTGGGTCCGAGAAGTGTGTCCCATGAAATCCTGGGCCTTGCCTTCCCCCATATAAACTGGTGCAGAGCTTTAGTTATTCTTCTCTATTCTGGACCTGGGATGTGTAAGGGCAGGGAGTCAAACAGAAACATAAAACGAGACAATATATTCATTTTTATGGAGTCTACCTTTCCCATCAAGGAAAGGGGAATCAATTCCCACCTCTTCAAATCTGTGAGTACCTCTTTAATTAATTTGTCATAATTTGCCTGACAGACCTGTTAAATATCTAGGGGAAGAAAAATGCCCAAATAACGGATTGCGGATGAGACCCAATTGTATGGGAATAAGGTCACTAATTCTGGGGTTTTAGATCCACTAATCATCATAATTTCCATTTTATCGTCATTAATTTTGAAACTGGAGATTTCTCCATATTTGATTAATATTTCTTGCAGTCTCAGGAATGTTTCTAAATGTTTTTTCAGATATAGCATAGTGTCATCCACATAAAGGGAGACTCTGTCCCCCCCCCCCAAACCTTAATCCTCTCTAAACCCGGCTGGGTTCTAATGAGCTCCACCAGGGGTTCCATACTTAAGGCAAACAAAATTGGGACGGGGGTAACACTGTCTAGTGTCTCTGTGTAACCTTAGAGCCTCTGATGTTGTGCCATTAACCTTGATTCTAGCTCAGTGCTTATAATATATGGCCTGAATACAGGTTCTGAACTTCTCCAAGCCAAATTTGCAAGTACCCTAAAAGAAATTTCCAACTTAAGCTTATCAAACACTTTTTCAGCATCGATTGCTATTGCCACTTGTTGTTCTTTCACTTTTTCCCATGATATAAAATATTAAGGCATCTTCTAATATTATCTTTTAAATATCTGTGTGGTACAAAGCCAGTTTGGTTAGGGTAAATCAGGCTTGGCAGGAGTTGTATTGACCCTATTTGCTAAAATCTTAGTGAAAATCTTTGAGTCAACATTTAAGAAGGAGATGAGTCTATATGAAGAGTATTGAGTAGGAATCTTGCCTTCCTTCAGTATCACTGATATGAAGGCATCTCTCCACAAGGATGGGAAGCTCTATTCTTGTCCTGCAGAGTTGAAAATCTTTACCAAGATTGGATTCAGAGAGGAGTGGAACTTTTGATAAAATTCTACACTAAATCCATCGGGGCCTGAGGATTTACCCTTTTTCACATTCTGGATCGTATGGGCAAACTCTGCCGCTGTTATTGGGACTTCTAACCATGCTCAGGCCTCATCGGAGAGTTTCAATTTTTTGTGCTAGTAGAGACCCTTTTGATTCACTTGAATATAGTGTATAATAATCTTTGAATGCCTTTGCTATCTCCCAAGGGGTGTAATGAGTGGATGTGTGCCCCAGTTTTGTTGTGTTGATTTTTTTAACATATCTGTCAGCTTGGGCACTATGGAGCCGAAATGCCAGGAGCTTTTCTGCTGTTTCTTAACTCGTTGTACCTCTGATTGGTGTAGTGCAGTTTCCCCTCAATTTGCTGGTCAATTACGTTTTGTAGTTCCTTTCTGGTGGTGTTTAACTCCGCCCGTACCTGATGGGTGGGGTTATGCTTGTCTAGATCTTCTAATTGTTTCAATTTAGATTCTAATACAATATGTTTTTCTCTGCGCTGTTTTTTTCTGAGTCTAGATGCATAAGATATGATTTCTCCTCATATCACAGATTTTAGGCCATCCCAGAAGCATTTAGCCGCCTGTCCCTCCATATGGTTATGTTGCTGGTAGTCCTTGATTACTGTCTGTATCTGTGTCCGGAATTTTTCCCTACCCAATAATGAAACATTCATTCTCCAGAATGTATTCCTACGCCAATCTCCCAACTGTAAGACTAGAGTAACTGCAGCGTGATCAGAAACTATTCTGAGGAGGATAGTGCAGTTCCTAAATTTATGGAGGTCTGTGCTGCTGTAAAGAAAGTAGTCTAGTCTAGAGTGGGAATCATTCAGGGTGGAGTAGAAGATGTAGTCCCTCACAGGGCCAGACAACTCCCTCCATATATCCAGCAATGTCAGTTATTGCATAACTCCCCCCCCCCCACTGCACAACTCATATTTTTGTTGGTGGAAACTACCTGAGAGGACCGGTCCAATCGGGGGTTCAGGACACAGTTAAAGTCTCCACCCAACAAAATCAAACCTTCCCCTAGGTTAGAAATCTTGTGGAATACATTTTTATAAAACAGTAGGTCATCATTATTGGGGACATAAATATTAATCAAATGCACTATCTGAGAAAACAGCCTTCCCGTAACGATGACCCCTTTGCCATCCCCCACAATTTCCTCTGAGGTAATCTCTAATGGTATATTTTTCTTAAAAAGAATTGCAGTGCCTGTTTTTTCCCTGAGGGGTGGGAAGCCGCCACCACCTGACCCATCCATGATCATTTCAATTAGGAATGTTCCACCCCAGAAAGCCTCGTTTCTTGGAGAAAGCAAATATCTGCATTCAATTGTTTAAGATAGTGCAGAATTTTAGTTCATTTGATCGGTGTATTAATGCCCTGAACATTCAGGGATGTAACTGTTAAGGTACCCATATCAGTGTAGGGTACTTCCATTGTGTGCATTAAGTATCTGAGGTGCTCTTGCCCAAGAAGGTCCCACCACCCCTCCCTGACTCTTGACTCAGACCAGCATATTTGTCTAACCATCCATACTATATAAATCGTAGTTAGCCATTGTTGCATTGTGAGATATAAAACAAATGAAACTTTGCAAACAGTTAAACCATTAAAACTTGGAATTACAATAACTATAACTGAGTAAAATTCCATAACTATGAAAAAAAAGAAAACACAAAAGATGTTTTCTGTAACTTCTAGGTATAAGCTTTGTTGGAAAAAGAGCCCCTGTGGAAATCAGGGATTGTAGCTATAGCTACCACACCTGTAATGTAAGGAGGACCGACCTCAAGTGTCGGTTTTGGCTGTCACTGTATCGCAGGGAGTGTCTGCTAATTCGCTGTACACTGCTGTTGGTGTAGGCCGCTCTTCGAGCAATCGGGAGCCGCCCCAAGCTCAGTGAAGGGGAAAAAGATCCAATTTCCATTTTTACCAGCCGTGTCCTAAGAGTCATGGATACCGTAGATGTTATTTTTATTTAAACTACCTTCTGGTGGTTATCTTGGTTGTAATGGGGTCACTAGTAAGTGGAGGCTTCTGTACCTCTACCCAGCAAGAGTGGAAAAATATGTTGCTTGTGTTTTTATAATCCTTACATCCAAACTCCACCTTTATGTAAACATTAATTTCTCTGATTTAAAATCTCACAGTGGAGACAAGAAAGATAACTGTTTTAACCTCCATCCTTGTTAACAGGTATACCCCCACACACACAAATACCCTCCATGTGTTAACTTGCAAAACAAGATTACATATTAGAAACCTATCTAGGTACTTGCTGTGGGTATTTAGTCCTTGAAGTCCAAAAGTGTAGTAAAGTGCTATAGTTCCTTTGTCAAACTGGGAAGTGGCCATTGGGACCACGATGCCCCATTCCTTCCCAAGTCAAACACGCACTAGCACCTCATAACCAAGGTGGTTAGCAATCCATGAAAGAATAGTCCCAGTCTGTGCCTACTCAAACTTCAGGTGAACCCAGCGCCAGGCGATCGTTCTTCCTCTTCCTCTTCCCAACTTCCAGTCTTATTTTCACTTGTAAGTAGCTCCTTTAAATCTCTGCTTAAGTAAGAAGACCATGCAACAGATGTGTTCTGCGAGTTCTTTGGTTTTCCCGCACAACGCCATGCTGTGCATGCAATTTCATGTTGCAGAATATCTGCTTGTAAGTCAGGTCAGTGAAGGTCGAGTTTATGTAGAGCAGGAGCTGCCTCTCTTAAAGAATCATACATAATCGGCCCCTTTTCTGTGTGGACTCACACCCAAGCTGGATAATAAAGTTGAATTTTTAATTTCCTCTCCTTGGCTTGTTTTATCACTTCTCTGACTTAGCGCCTCTTGTCATTTAAATAATGGGAGAAATCCAGGTTGAAAAAGATTTTTTGTCCATCTAATTGTAAGTCCTTTGTTTTCCATGCGGTTTACAAGATAGTCTGCCTATCTTGGTAGTTTAACATGCACACCACAATTGACCGAGGTCTGGCTGACTGATCTTTCTGTTTCATTGCCAGAGATCGATGAGCTCGTACTATCATGAGTGGTCTCTTATCTAGTAACTGAAGGACTGAGGTTAACAAATGTTGAATTAAATCTTCCATTGAGGGAAAGGTTTTCCATGTCCTCAAGTACTCTATAGACCTGAAAGTTACTACGATAGGCATGATTTTCTTGATCATTAGGTTTTGCTTGTAACTCCTCTCCCTTGCCAGCAGGTAAAGAATTGCCCTGTAGTGTTGGCTGGTAGAGTCAGCCAATGCTCCAATCGCTTGTTCTGTGGCCATCAATTTTTTCATATCTGCCCTGAGGTTCATGCGTCAGAGGATTTGACCTGATGAAGGGTTTTAATAATGCCATCCAACTTAGTAAGGATCATCTGCTGTTCCCCAATTCCATATTCTCCTCGGAGTCGGCGATGCTAGCCACTGGCAAGACGAGCAGGAGTCCTGAAACAGGACTAGATGTTTATCCTCATCCATCAGTGCTTTTAATTTGAAGTTTGTGAGTTTTGCCCTTATGCTTGTTGGCCATCGCTTCCGGATTAGGCAAGGTAAAATTCAGAGTCTAGTGTGTTGTTCTCGCTGGTTATTTTGATTAATTAATCAGTGTGGTTCCTAGAGCTCTCACTTCAGGCTGCCATTTAGTCCGTGACGTCACCAGAAGTCAGGGCCATATATTCTAATGAGAGGATGGGTATCTGGCCAGTTCCTAGGTGGTCCATTATCTGATGGGTAATTACCAGGTAGACCAACTTTTACTACCTCACTAAACTTAGGTCTATAAGTGCTATCTTTTATTGGTTGTGTATACTGTTTCTCTTTGTCACTTTTCTAATCATCTAAAGAAGTGCCAAATTTGTTAACCATAGGGGTTTTACCAGTTTGCTGGTTTAATTTTACTATGTCTTGTTCCAAATTACCCAGCTGTGTCAACAGAGAAAACTCAGGCGCATTAAGAGGGCATACTTCAACAGAAGAATGGCCTTTTTCTACTTCTACTAACATTTCTTCTGTTTCAGCACAATGTTCCTTACACCTTTCCTTATCCACTTTACCCTATTCTCCAATGTGTTTTACCTCATTAATAAGGGGTTGGTTAGGACTTTTGATCTTCACAGACTTAGCTCTATTTTTTCTTTGTCTTTTAACAGTTTTATTATTTTTCCGATTATTAGTAATTACTGGAGAGTCCGGAAACTCAATAATACTAAAATCTGGTCTTATTTCTGTGCTTCCCTGGTAATGTACCAACCCTTGTGATTGATTTTCTACCTCAGTTTGATTTTTTTTTTCACTGAAGAAATCCAGCCTCGCTCTATTATAGGCTATCTCTTCTCTCATGGCTTCCATGATATTCTTATTTATCATTACAGGTAGTTGTTCCATAATTGCTAAATGTGCACAATGAGAATTACTTAATAAATCTATCATGTCATCATTTAAGCATAAAGGCCCATATTGAATCTTATTTTGTCTTGATTGAGCCACTTCTTCTCTTTGTTGTGCTCCACAATTATTACAGAACCTAAATTAGGGCAAGCAAGATTTAGCTTCAGTTTGTTTCAAGCCCTCTATCGTTGTCAGTAAATCCTGTATCACCTTCCAATTCCATATCGTTTTTGATTTAAGGCCACTTGAGCTACTTAGAATAAGTACACTACCCCTACAAGCTACACTATTTTCAGAGTAGTCGTGTCCCCATTTTCCTGTGAATCTTGTGATCCCATAGTTTTGGAGATTTTTCCAGGTCTGGTGATATAACATAATTTCCAAGCACACTACTCTCAGCTTCATTTGAGTGATTAGAATTTGTCTTAGTAGATAGATTCAATACCCGTGAGTCACTAATCACATTGGTGGCATCTATGCTTAACTTAGTGGTCTGAGATCGACTATCTAGAAGGGAGCACTGGATAGGGACTCAGAGTTTCCTGCATCACAGTTATTATTGTCTGCCTGTATAATTCACATTCTGATAACTCGCTTGTGATGCATCCTTAACGAGGGAGTTGAAGTCTTATTACATAGAATCAAGTGTGCAGTGATTTTAGATTGTCTACTGTAGCCCTTTTTTTGTTAAGTGGTAATTCTTGTAATGGAGATATGTTATTGTGCTGTTGCTTTGCAGTCTTGTATTTAAAATACTGGATTTTACAGCTATCAACTAACAGCTGTTGCTCACCCAACTGGGAAAATAGCTTAACTACACTCAGTTAGGATAAAATAAAATTTAAAGTACTCAATTTGCAAGCCTTCTAATATGTGGTATTATTATAGAGACCACACTTTAAACTCCTTTAATATAATACGAAGTCACAAATGAAAAGGAAGATATGTCCCAGATAAAAGTATCAGTCCAAAAGAATTCTGTCCAAGGCTTTTTATTTTCAGATCTTGATTTAGAAGACCTTAGAGGAATTCAAACCTGCTCTCAACAGTTCTCTTGAGTAGTAATAATGGGGAAAAGACACAGTCCCAGACTAGTAGACAAGCTAGTAGAAAAGCCTTTGTACGGATGGTAGTTCTATTGCCTCTGCATGTGTCACTGAGAGAGGAATCAGTTCACAGATCACAGTTCACAAAATCCAGATTAAGGATCCAAAAATAAAGGAATGGCTTTGATGGTTAATTTCGATTAACTTCCACTAATTCCACATTAGCCTCTTTTATGTTCTTGTTTTCCAGTCTGAACTTCTAGGTCTACCCAACACCAAATAGAGTCTGGGGAGGTACTAGGGAAAAAAACTGAATAATACAATTACGTTTTAAGCTACTGGTAGAATAATTATCAACATTTTTTTTAAAAAAAGGAACATTGAAACTGGCTAAAAAAATACTCAAACTGTGACCATATTCTGAGACACCCTTAATAAAATAAATCTGGACTAACCTACAATTTTAAAATTTAAGTCTATAGACATAAAGTTAGCGTCAGACTTTTCTTTTTAAAAAAACTCAAGACACTTACATTATCATTATGGAAGCAAAGTATGTACAAACCCCAATGACGAAAAGAGAGAGCTGGAGTTGAGTGCAGCCAGTAAATTCTGCTTGGAGACAGATGCTTTACAATAATACTAAAACACCAGATAACAGGACAGAGAGGGAAACAAATCTGCCTTAAGTTAGATTGTTGCAGCTTCTAATGTCTGCTCCTCCACGATCTGCTCGACTCACAAACGGCAAGCACGCTCTCAAGCTGCAGCTACAGAATGATCTGGTTGGAAACGCCATGCATGCACCCTTATATGTTAAGGGCCACATGCTCAAAATTAACCAACCAGAAAGCTTACAGTTGTCTTAAAAAATAACAACTTCTAAACCCTACAAAGTGACAAAAATAACACTAACATACAATAGAAATAAAAATAATAGAATACTAGTATGGAGGATAAAACAAACAGACACAATCAGGAGTAAGTTAGATTATCGCTCGAGAAAACGGGAACAGAAAGAAAATCTTCCCTTCACTTTCAAACAGCGGCTCCTAAACTCTGTTCTCCATTCTCCGTTCTCATTTCATTGTACCACCTCAGCACTTCAGTTCTCCTTAGGTAGGCCATTGTTTTATTTCTCCTCCTTTTCTTCTCATTTAACTGTCTCAGTGTGATTTCTTTCATTTAAAGGCAATGGCATAGCATCAGTGTAGCAACTCCTGAAAATACTCCTGCCTTCCTTTGCAGCTCCCCACAGAGTTTCCTGCTCCTCTCCCTCACAGGGGGGCCTCTTCCACTGATAGACTGTTCAACCTGTGGGAGAAATCAAAGCCAGAGGGAAAAATCTGAGCACAAGATGATCTGGAAAGGACCTGACCATACAACCAGTGCTAATGCGGAGCTAATGTAGACAAGCTACGCTTTGCAAACAATGTAACACACACACACCGCAGATATCCCAAATCGTAACAAACTGCAATAACCACTATGCAGATGAAGGCAATGGTGGTTTACAGATTATAAATTGTAAGACAGCATGTCAGGGCCCTGCTGAGTACTCCTCAAGCTCAGCGTGCAGCTTCCTCCTCCTCCTAGTGGGAGTAGAAATCTGTGCCCCATTCTGCTTGCAGAACCACTTCTACTGCCCTGTTGTTTAGAAGGCCCTGAATCTCGGACTTCCGGTGACATCACGGATCCAGCAACAGCTTAGAGGATGAGCTCCCCCGACTAACTGCCTAAAATAAAAAATCTAAGGCCATCAACCGACTAAAATTTGTAAAATGTCTAAATAAACCTGGAGTGGGAACCCATGAAGCAGATAAGAACAAAGGTAAAACCAGAGGACGTTCAGAACACCGAGATGGCAAAGGATTTTCAGAGGCCTGTTCGAGCAGATCGTCCTCCCTGGCGAATACTACAGTCCTTGAGTATGACACCAATGGGGAGTCGGAAAAACTCTCCAGAAGTCACTTTGAAGTGCTCCTCGAGGAAATCAAGCAGCTCTGGCAAGAAAATAAATCCGACTTTAAAACAGTCCAGCAGCAGCTGACACAAATGGAAACATGCTTGAGGCAGATAGAAGAGTGTATATCTGAGACTGAAAATAACACCATGCAACTGACCCAAGTCATGCAGTCTTTGCAGACCCATACAGCGGAGTTACACTCCAAATGTACCGATCTAGAGGGTCACTCCAGATGGGAGAACCTGCATCTGTATGGCCTCCCTGAGGGATAGGAGATCTCCCCATGGCTCCCTATATCGAGAATCTCCTGAAAGATATTTTAGACCTCCCGCCTACCTATGAGCTCCATGTGGAGCGAGCTCATTGTTCATTACAACAGAGCGCGAGGATCTCTCAGCCCGCCTCACTCCATTATTTTCAAGCTGAGCTGTTTTTGCACTAAAGAAGATATCTTGCGAGAGCATGGGCGAAAAAGATTTATCGTGACTCTCAAACTGACTCTAAATGGATCACGATTATCCACAAGAAATCCAAGCTCAACAACAGCGATTCGCCCTCTTTGAAGGTGACAAGGGACAAAGATTAAATTCCAAACGCCTAATCCGCTAAAAGTACAGTTATGTAAGAACTCACCGTAACAGTAGATCTTTGAGAGAGGCTCTGCAGTAGGTATTACATATAGGACTGATGCCGCAGGTGACAGGACCCCACGGAAAAATTTCTAGCTAGCAGTCCTGGCGAGGGACCGTCCCACGTCAGGTAACCGCGCCAGGAGACGCCAGTATAAAGGCTGGTCCCTGATGCCCGCCTTTCAAGTTCTTTCTCACGGGCCAGAAAGGCCGGACGAGAGGAGCGGATATTTCCTCACTGCAAGGAGCTGAAAAAGCCTAGGGGGAAGGAGGGCGGGAAGGTATTACCTACTGCAAGAGCCTCTCTTGAAGATCTACTGTTACGGTAAGTTCTTATGTAACTGTACTATCTTACTTCAAGAGGGCTCTTGCAGTAGGTAATTACATATAGGACTGAATCCCAAGCAGTCTGGAACAAAGAGAGGCACTGGGAGGAGGAAGCTACTCCAAAAAACAGTTCTAGCTGTGCAAGCCTCAAGATAGGAGGCCTTGCAGAACAGTTAGCCCGCAGCCTGCTCTACAGCGAGAGGCAACATCCAAACTGTGGTGTTTAGTAAAGGTATGGACGGAAGTCCAGGTGGCAGCAGCACAGATGTCCACCACACACACATTCTTGAAACAAGCCGCTGAGGCAGCTACTCCTCTAGTGGAGTGGCCTCTTACTTGACCCGGGAGGGTCTTGTTGTATTTGTCATAACAGAAAGTGATGCAATGAGCCAACCACCTAGATAGGCATTGCTTGGAAACAGTATTGCCTTCCCTTTTATGAGCAAAAGACACAAACAATTGATCAGTCTTTCTGAGATCCTTCGTCCTGTTGGTGTAGTATCTCAGAATCCGGTGAACATCCATAGTATGGAGTAAATATTCCCCTTGATTAGAGTACTGCGTGAAAAAGGCAGGTAACTCTATGGACTGATTAACAGTAGACTCAGCTACTACTTTAGGAAGAAACTTAGGATTTGTGCAAGAGCAACAAGTTCCTTGTGAAAATCAAGTATGGGATTTTATACATCAGGGCCTGGAGCGGAAATTTCTGAGCAGAAGTAATGGCCACCAGGAAGAGAGTCTTCCATGAAAGGAACTTCAAACTCGCAGAAGCTGCAGGTTTGAAGGAGGAGAGCAAGTTTCTGAGAACAAAGTTCAAGTCCCAAGGGGAAGCAGGAGTACAGATGGGGGTCTCAGGTGGAGGACCCCTCTGAGAAAGGTCTTAGAGACCTCCAATTGAGTGAAAGTTTTGTCTGCAAAGGAACATGATAGGCTGAAATGGCCACCATGTGTACCTTCAGAGAAGAATGACTGAGACCCAGGTCAAAAAGATGATGTAGATACTCCAGCAGAAGCCCCACTGAACAGGAGAAAGGTTCCATGCTCTGGAAGCGGCCCAGATAGTGAATCTTTCCACTTCATGGCATAAGTGGATCCGGCGGAGGGTTTTCTGGCCTCCACCAAAATCTCCGCCACTTGGGGAGACACTCCAAAACGGGATTGGGCTAAGTCTGCAGGAGCCATGCATGCAGTTGAAGGGATTTGAGTCCTGGATGGACCAGGGTCCCCTGATCCTGGGTCAATAAACCTCGAGATAGAGGAAGAGGAAGAGGAGGATCCTCTGAGTATTGTTGTAGAAGAGAGAACCAAACTTGCCTGGGCCAGAAAGGAGCAATCAGAATCATTCATGCTCCTTCTGAAGCTAGTTTCTGCAAGACTCATGGTATAAGTGGAATTGGGGGAAAGGCATAGACGAATCTGTCCTTCCAGTCTTGAGACAGAGTGTCGCTCCAAAAAGCACCTCGCTCTGGAACGAGCGAGCTGAAGACGGGAAGTTTTGCGTTTAGAGGGGATGTGAACAGGTCGACCTGTGGTGTTCCCCAAAGTCAGAAGATATTGTCTAGGACCCCTTGGTCCAGTTCCCACTTGTGAGTCAGAGCAGAAGAGTGACTTAGCTTGCCTGCCAGGGTGTTGTCAACTCCCAGAATGTGAATTGCCGTGAGGTGAAGGTCGCTTTGTGTTGCCCAATCCCAAACCCTCATTGCCTCCCTGCAAAGAGGGGAGGACCGAGTACCTCCCCATTTGTTGATGTACCAAACCACACACATGTTGTCTGTCTGGACGGCTAGGTGGCCGGGAAGGATGTATTGGTGAAGGGCTTGGAGAGCGTACTACACTGCCCGAAGCTCGAGCACACTGCTGTGGAGAGCTTGTTCTAGCTTGGACCAGGATCCCTGGGTCCGATAAGGGCCTAGATGGGCTCCCCAACCTTCACCCGAGGTGTCTGTGGTTAGAGTCTGGGAGGGGGGAGGATGAAAGAAAGGAACTCGCCGAAACAGTTTCTCTCGATCCATCCACCACTGCAAGTCTTGAAGCAAAGGCGAGGAGACCAGAACTGGGTGATCTAGGTTGTCCTCTAACTGATCCCATTGGGAGCGAGTCCACTGAGAGATTCTCATGTGGTTTCGAGCGCGAGGAACTGTCGGGATAGCAGCCACCATGAGCCCAAGAAGGCGAAGGACCGACCTTGCAGGGACCATTCTGCAGTCAGACAGCAGACTTATTTGGGTCTGGAGGGTGGACACCCTGTCCAGAGGCAGGAAGGCCTTGCCCGTGGTCATATCGAGAATTGCCCCGATAAACTGTAGTCTCTGGGATGGGACCAGATGGGACTTGGAATGGTTGATGGTAATGCCCAGGCAGACAAAAACCTGCTGGGTAAGGAAGAGGCAGTGCAGGAGTTCCTCCCTGGATGAGGCCACCAGGAGCCAATCGTCCAGGTACGGGAAAACCTGCACTCCCCTGGTAGCCAGGTGGGCCGCCACCACTGCCAGGCATTTGGTAAATGCTCGGGGAGCCGAGGATAGACCAAACGGGAGCACCTTGTACTGGTAGTGGTCCCCCTTGAATGCAAAACAAAGGTATTTGCGGTGGGACGGGCAAATGGAAATGTGCAGGTAAGCATCCTGCATATCCAGAGCACACAGCCATTGACCTGGCTGGAGGAGGGGCAGAAGGCTCTGCAACGAGAGCATCCTGAACCTTTTGTATTCTACAAAAAGATTCAGGAAACTGAGATCCAAAATTGGTCTGAGATCTCCTGTCCTCTTTGGGACCAGGAAGAAATGGGAATAGTAACCCATCCCTTGCAAATGAAGGGGGATGGATTCTATTGCTTGTTTCAGCAGGAGAGCTGAAATGTCCTCCAGGACCAAGAGAAGATGTTCCCTTGAATACGACGACTTCAGAGGTGTGCAGGTAGTTTCTGAAGAAACTCTATCAAGTGTCCTTCTGCTATGAGCTGGAGCACCCAAGAATCTGTGGTTATCCTCTCCCAGCCCGGAAGGTGGAGGGAAAACCTCCCTCCTACTGGTTCCTCCGGGGAGTCCGGAGGCTGTGGGAGAGGGATGAGTCAGGTGGTGGGGCAGCGCCCAGCTGAAGCACCCGCTGCTTTTTTTGGGCGGGGAGCTAGCAGCTGTGGGGAGTCTGCTTTTGTGTCTGGGCCTCCTGGCTCGCCTTTGGCCGATTCCGTCTGTGAAAGGGATGGCGCTGCTGCTGATAGGGATGGTACATGGAACCAACTGACTTCAGTGCTGTCCCCTTCTCTTGCAAATTGGTGATGATGTCCTTGACATCACCCCCCGAAAAGCACTGACCCCTGGAAGGGTGCTTCCTGGATAGCAGGTTGCACCTCTGGGACCAACCTTGACACACAGAGCCAAGCATGACACCGTAGGCCTACAGCGAAAGCTGAGCTCTGTTCAGCAGTGTCCACTGCATCGTATGTCGCACGGAGCATGTGTCGACTGGCCGAACGAGCAGAGTGGACAAGATCAGCCAACTCCTGCTTGACTTGGGAATCAGGCAGGGAGTGCAATTTGGCTTTCACCTGGGTCAGAATGGCCTTCTAGTAGTCCCCCATATGGCCGACATAATTCAGGGCCCTGATCCCCAGCGTGGAGGAAGCATAGATCTTCCTCCCATACTGGTCCAGAAGGCGGGATTCCTTATCAGATGGCGACAAGCTGAGGTGTTTGGGGTTGGCTGACCAGCCGTGAGCGGCACTAATCACGACCGAGTCAGCACGAGAGTGAGAATCCAGGAAATCAACACCCTCTGGAGCCTGATATAGCCTGTTGGACTTCCTGGGAAGTGGGGCTAAAGCCAACGGCTGTTTCCATATGGTAGTAACGAGGTCAGCGTGAGACTCTATCCAGGGTGGCACCAAGGTAGGAGCTGTCACGGGCAGATCCAGATGTTCAGCAAGTTTGAGACACTGAGGATCTGGTTCCAAGGAGTGCCACTAATGAACCTCCTGGATTTTCCTAAGCAACTCCGCAAAAGAAGGATCTTCTGGAGGAGACTTCGGAGGAGTCCTTGGCCTGGGCTTCGACGGAAAGCGTGGCTCGTCGTCTCTCTCGGAGCAACCGTCGGAAGAATCTGAGGAGGAGGAGGATGAAGAGGAAAAAGACTCCCTTTCCTGACCCGGGGGAGGAACTGACCCCTTGGGAAGCCCCGGAAGTGTGTCCTGCCCTCTTGGATCCAGACGGAAGAGCCCTGAGTCTGGAGAAGGTGAGGAGTGTGCCGCCTTAGACGTACAGGAACCTGAGATGGCACCGACATTGGAAGGCAGCTCTCAACCTCTTTGGTGAGCTGAGCCTTGGGGGTGGTGGAGGAGGAGGATGGGGATAAGGGTACGGGTTATACCTGTATGAAGCGTATCCAAAACCCAGCTGCGGGTAACCCAGCATCGGGTATTGTGGCGTCAGGTACTGTGGTGTTGGAAAAACCGTCATCGGGTACTGCGGTGCCGGATACTGTGGTCCCGGGTCCGTCGGCGTCGGATAGGACGGAGGGTACCCGGGAGCCGGGGGGCTGCCGGAGCAGAAGGCCAGGCTGGCGGCCTCACGGGCGGGTCCACATTGGAGAGCCCAGAGGGCAGAGGGCCTGATGGAAGTGGGATGTCTCCCAGAGTCGGTAGAACCGGTGTTGGAGGTACCGACGTCGGAGGAACCGACATTGGAGGAGCCAGCGTCCGGGGAGCCGACGTCAGATCCGGTGCACTGACCGGAGGACGGTCTGATGGAGGAGGAAGATCCCCAGTGTTGCCCGGGATGGAGGGGAAAAATCCCCGGGGTCGGGCTGGGGGGACTCTGGGTCCCCAGATGGCAGCGAAGGCTGAGGGGAACTGGGCACGACGGACGGGGGGGCCGCCGCCGGTTCTTCACTGGCCAGATGTCTGACGAAATGGCGGCATACGGTTTGAGGAGCAAGCCCGGCAGGCGCCGGAGGAGCCAACGTCCAGCTTATGGGAGCCATCACTGGAGGCAGGCTGAGTAGAAGGATCGGCCTGGTCCAGTGGAGTGGAGGCCGCGCACCGCCCCAAAGGGTTATGCGTCTTACTGGCCCTCTCCGCGCGGACGTCGGAGGAGCTGACACCCGAATTACTGGAGTCGCCCACACTGGTAGGCCGTGAGCCTGTGGCCGAACCAGGGGGTGGAGGCCTCCAATTGCCCAGAGGTGCCCGCAAGGCCCGAGCGCAAGCCAGATGGACATGCCGATGCCCCCTCGGAAACCTCCGAGGCAGCCGTCGAGGAGCTGTCCTCCAGAGGGGATGTTACCTGTGTTCTGGCGGCTCCCAAGGGAGATGCAGTAGAGGAGGCCTTGTCCCGGTGCCTCTCCTAATCCTTCTTCTTCTGATGGCCTTCGGGGGGAAGTGGATGCCTGCCTCAGTTTTTTGAGCTCCTTCTCCTTTGAACTCATCTTTTTCTTCAGAATATGGGCTTCCAGGGATTGCTGCCACCTTTTCCGGGTAACCGCGTTGAAGCTAAGGCAGTACTGGCACTTCTCAACCAGGTGATCAGGGCCTAGGCAGAACAGGCACAGGGAATGGCCGTCCTTGTGCAGTAGTTGGGCGCCGCATGAATCGCACTTATTTTTGTGCTCGGAGGGTATAGGGGACGACATACACCGACGATGGTACCTGATGTTAGTTGAAAAAACAAAGTATTTTGGTAAAACTGACAAAGATTGGGCTGACGAAGCACAAACTTTTCCGCGAGGCGCTGCATGAGCTAACGGCGGGAAAGAACTGGAAAGCAGGCGTCAGGGACCCGCCCCTTTATACCCGACGCCTCCTGATGCTGGTCACCTGATGTGGGGCAGTCTCACCAGGGACTGCTAGCTAGAAATTTTTCTGTGGGGTCCTGTCAGCTGCCGGCATCAGTCCTATATGTAATTACCTACTGCAAGAGCCCTCTCGAGGTAAGATCTTCAGATCTTCTGGGACAACGGGGTGAAAACCTATCCCAATGTGGAAGAAGCCCTTGCAGTATTCAAAGAAAAAGCTCTCCCCATACCAGAGGTTAGGAATGCAAAAAACGGGAATTGGGCCTCGGAGTGGCAGAGAGCGTCGCACAGGAAAAGACCCGGTCCTACTCCCTTGGGACCATCAGAAGCATTGCAGCAGCTTACGCAGCTCCTGAACAAGAAACCAGCTCACATGGCTAAAAATTCCTGCTCAACTCCTGATGGCAGTGAGTACTGTTTGCTAATCTCTCGACTTCCAGCCCCTTGTAAAAAGAAGGGGGGGGGAGTTGTCTTTTTTTCTTCTCACAGCCCACGAGGTGCACAGCGGGCGGCTTCAAGAGGATTGGGATTCCTTTGGGGAGAGCCACATAGCGCTGCCTAACATATCCCCAATTAGCCATATACCCTGGAGTTCCTGAAAGGTCTAAACCTTTGATTTTATTACCCTGAAGAGGGAAATAGTGTTCCATACCCACTACACATGGATATTTCCTGTTTGAGAAACCCAGACTAGACTTGGTCACTGTGGTTGGAGTACTTGAGGGTACTTCTAATTTTCAATTACTGTTCATGGACCATCTCCCCAGTACTCTTCTCCGTGTTTCTTTTTATGTAGAATGGCATTTCTATAGTACATATGTAGTTCTAAATAATAGTGGGGGACAATGAGCCTCTTTTTTTTTCTTTTCCTGCATTCTCTCGAGCAATGAGAGACAATTGGTAGAAACAGGAGTTGGGGGGGTTGAGATGTTGAATGTTTTGGGCAACGGTAGGTTTAACCAGAATTATCTCTCAGAAATAAGCCTTGTCATTAGCTAATTCAGTACTATGGATGTGGCAGTTGGGGGAGCTATTGGGGTGGTGCTATATTTTGGTTATCCGTGATGACAGCCTTTTTTAGGCATTTTGGAGCTATCGAGATTTCAGGCTCCGGAGGAGGTCTCCCAAAAGAGGGAGTTCGAATACACCTCTTCTATCTGCTCTTTTTGGGGCAGATCTAGAGGAATGTCCTTTGTGCAGGCTTTTCGCTTTAGAAGCAACAAAAGTTCATAAATAGTTGTTCATTATTAACCATGTTGGCAAAAGTTATATTGTTATTTGTTGGGCTATAACTCTGTGTGGGTCATGTGGAGTGGGCGGGGTGGGGGAGATTTGTGGGATGGGTAACTGGCTACAAAGAGAAATGAATGGGGTACTTTTGAGAAGATGACACCCCACAGGGAAAAAAGGCTTTAACATATACAATTTGTACATATAACGTACACGGGGTCTCGAACCTGGTAAAGAAGAGCAAGATCTTAACATCCTTAAAATGCTTGGGAGGGGATATAATGATGTTGCAGGAGACACACCTGTCTATGTCCGAACACAAGAAGTTTGAAAGGTTGGGCTACTCTCATGTCATAGCCTCATCTTATAAGGGAGGGAGAAGGAGGGCGATGGTGGTGCTCATTCCCCATAGGGTCCCGTTTGAGGTGAAAGACACCCGAACGGATAAAGAGGGGCAATTTGCAATGGTTAAGGGTAACCTTAATGGCCAACTACTCACCCTGGCTTCAGCTTACTTTCCACCTAACACATCTCTGGAATTTTATAAGGGCTTCTTTTTACAGTTAGCCCAATGGGACAAAGGGCAGATTCTATGTGGAGGAGACCTAAACCTGACTTTGCAGGGGGAGGAGGTGCAGAGAGGAAAGCCCCCTTCAACCAGCACTAAAACAGCCAGGGAGGTGTCCAGGCTCTTAAAGAAGCTAGGATATGAAGACTCCTGTAGATTCTTAAATGGCAGTGCCCCACACCATACATTTTTCTCCCAGGCCCACTCGTCCTACTCTTGTCTGGACTACCTGCTTTTGTCCAGGGAACACTTGGGACTGGTTGTCCGGATGTGGCTGGGGAACTTGGCTGTCTCAGACCATGCCCCAGTCTATCTAAAATTAAAATTTGGGACACAGAAGAGAAACACGTTTTGGAGACTTAACCTTTCGTTATTAAAAAACAAAGAGGATGCTGAGACCATGAAAAAGACATTATTGCAGGCACTGAGGAATAATGACACCCCTGAGGTGTCCCCCTTGATGCTATGGGACACCCTTAAGGCGATGACCCGGGGCAAACTGATCGAGATTTCAGTATGTAGGAAAAAGGCACAGGAAGCTCACAGAGAGTCCATCCTGAGACAAATTGGGGAGCTGGAGGAATTGCAACAAATTAAGATGTGCAAACTGAGAAGTAAGAAGTTGGTCCAGTTAAGGAAGGAATTAAACTCTTTGCTGAACTACTATATTGAACAAAAGTTAATCTTTTTAAGACAGAAATATTATGATGGGGGCCCTAGGTCTATGAAGCTACTGACGGGTAGCCTGAGGGCTCAGAGAGCCAGAGCTACCATAACAGGAATTAGACACCCTTTTAACAACTCCTGGCAGCATACGATGATGGGTATCTCTAATGCCTTCTTAGATTTTTATACTCAGTTATACTCAGCCCCTAAGGTGGTTTCAGAGGATAAGATCACCACCCTCCTACAAAATCTCAAATTTCCCTCAATGTCTGATGCTCAGGGAATTTTCCAGATTGCCCCCATTTCATTGAGAGATATAGAGATGGAGATAGGACTCTTGAGGAGTGGGAAGTGTCCGGGATTGGATGGACACCCCGTAGAATTTTATAAAACACTTAAAAAAGAAATTTCCCCTATCCTGAACCGGGTCTTTACATTTGTTTTTTCTTCCAGCGGAAAGATACCCCCTTCTTGGGATAATGCAATAGTCTCAGTGATCCTGAAGGTGGGCAAGGACCCCTTCCTCTGTTCGTCATATAGGCCTATATCAGTTCTTAATACAGATTACAAACTTCTGTTCTCTATTCTGGCCCGGTAACTTAAAAATTTGGCCCCCACCTTATACACTTAGATCAATGTGGTTTATCACAGGCCGACAGGCTCAGGATAATATATGTAGGTCTGTATACCTTTCGAACATATACAACAACTAAAAACACCTGCACTCCTACTAAGTTTGGATGCCGAAAAGGCTTTTGACAAAGTGTCCTGGCCTTTTTTGAGGCAGGTAATTGCCTCCCTGGTTTCCAAGACAGTTCATAGAATTTATTTTTAGGTTATATGAGACAATTTCTGTTCTGTATGCATCCTGATACGCCTCCTCACCCACCATACTGATAGGCTGAGGGGAGGAAAAGAGAATTATCCACAACATTTTCTGAGGCGCCTTGGACAAGGATATGGCAGATAACCTGGTCCTCCACTCTCTCCTACTTGGAGAGAGTTTACCTGGAAGACTAGGGTAAGATTATTTTTGTCATCGAAGTTAGTAGCCAACGAGCTCCGCAGCACCCTCTGCCTGTTGGAGGAATTTGGGAACCAGACCGCAAAACCAGTTACATGTATTCCAAGAATGTCCTGTCCTCCAGAATTTTTGGTCTGCTCTCATAAACCAGTTAACATAGTTCTTCTCCCTCTCTCAGCTCCCATCCCAGGCCCAGTTAATGCTAGGACTCCCACCTGATGATCTCCGAGGCAAGGATTCTATTTATTTATTGTCCATATGTTTAATGGCAGCATATAAGGTAGTAACATGAAGGTGGCTTCAGAAAACATCACCTATGGTTGAGGAATGGTCAGCAACGATTCAACATATACAACAATTTGAACAAATGACCTTCTCCATAAACAACAGGCCTGAGCTCTTGGTTCAAAGATGGTTCAGGTGGGAACTTTTCAATACCTAGTGCCCGGGTACTCATGGGGGTGTGGAGCCTTGTCATTTCCAGGGGATATCACACAGGCCTGTTTCCCGTGGGCCCACCCTGCTGCCCCCTCCCAGCTGTGCCCTTCAGCTCCCGGACTGACCAGGTCAACACAGGAAATAATTGTATAATAAATAATTATACATTTCTAGCTACATAGCCCAGGATTAGTTTGTTATTTAGGTTAATGCAGTTTTGTTTTCTTTTTAATAATTTTAAGTAGAATACATTTCAATGGTTATGTGATTTATGTATTTTTTAAACAACCTGTACTGAAAATTATGAGAATGGAGTAACAGTTAATTGTGTTTTTTTAGATATGCTACCAGACTGTAGAAGGTTGTTACCACTTGAATTATTCAATAAACTAAGTATGAAAAAAAGAAGGCCCTGAATCTTGGAAGCAAGGAGGTCTGACTGAGCAATAGACAGTTTGGGCTGTCGTTTGGGTGAATGATCCATAGGGGTCACCGTAAAATTTAGAGAGTAACCCTCATGAATTATCTTGAGGACCCATTTGTCCAATGTGACTGACTTCCATCGATTGTAAAACTGAGTCAGACACCCCCCTACTGCCGAAGAAGAGTCCCCCTCGGGCAGTTGAGGTGGGACATGGGCAGGGTCTTTAGAGGGTGGTACTAGGCAACTTTGGGCCATGTGCTTTCTGCTGCACTTTCTTTTACAGCTGAGGGGCTTGGTTCTTGTTAAAGGCCCCTCAGCCTTTACCACGAAAGGGCTGACAGTTATGAAACTGCTGACAGTTTCTGCCCCAAACTGCCCCGGTGAGGGGCAGCAGGGGCCAGTCTGACTATCTTGATAGCAGTCCTAGTTTTCTGAGTGGCCTCTAATGCCTGCTCCAACTGAGGGCCAAATAGATAAACTCCATCAAATGGAAAGTCCATGACTCTCTGTTGAGCATCATTCGTGAACCCTGAAGTCCTTAGCCATGAGTGACGCCGGCCGCTGCTGCTCTAGAAACAGTATCAAAGACGTCCATAGCAGCCTTAAGTTGCTGATTGTTGGACCCAATGCCTCTAGTAATGGTTTGGAAAAGCTCTGAACTAACGTCCGACTCCGGAAGAGCTTCCACAGTGGCTTTAAGTGAATGCCAGAGGGTATACTAATACTGAGAGAAGAAGCCTTGGTAGCTAGCCATACGCATTCCAAGGGTAGCAGCAGCAAACAATCACTTATCCAGTGTCAGTTTTACTGGATTTCCTATTTACTGGATGAGCCGTGGATTCCTGAGGAAGAAATGAAAATTACGTACCTACCGTAATTATGATCTTTCTGTGTATCTTCACCATTCATCATTGTTTGGTACTTGGCTGGAGGTCAGGACCCCGTGGGAGCTTTTTTTTTTTTTTTTTTTTTGGTGAGCTGCCGACGACCATCAGCGCTGCCATCGAGGCTGACACACTGCGTGGCGCCGCAGGTTGGCCATAGGGCTGCGCTGACTCCTGCCTGCCTGCCAGTTCTGAGTCACCAGAGAGGTAAGAGGAAGGAGGAAGGGTGGGACAAGGAAGTCCAAGGGACAGAAAAGGAAAGATATATGAACCAAAAGGAGAAATAATGACTGAGAGGACAGAAAGGAGAAGAGTCGGAAACTAAAGGGATTGGGAGGGGCCCCAATCTCTGGAAAAGGAAGAGGGAGGTAGGGTGGGTAAAGAATTTAGGAAGAGAGGGGAGAAGGTTAACACATCCCAGACCCTCGTCCATCTCCAGATTGTATAGGAACTGCAAGGAGTAGCCTAAGGCTTTCTGCCAGAATTCAAGGCACAGAATAGCTGGCAAACACTCCAGATAAGCAGAGTCGGCTATTCTGGAGGAAGGACAGGGTACAGAGAATTAACACCCTCTGAAGGAAAGATTATTGGTGAAAAAAAGGGAACATTTTTTTTTTTTTTATAAACAAGGAGAAATAGGTTGGACGGGAACAGGGAGGAGGAGAGAAAGGAGGGCAACTGTCAACTCCCACCCCTCAGGGGTGGAGCCAAAGCACTGGAGAAGGAGTGCCCCACCTGCTGTCCACTCTCCCTGGAACATTAGCCCTGTGTGCCCCTGTTTTACCCCACTCCTAAGAAAGGAGATGGGGAAGGATGGGCACAGAGAGGGAGGGGGACCCAGAGACTGAGGCCCCAGGGGGATGGAAGGTGGGATTGAGATGAATGGTGAAGATACACAGAAAGATCATAATTATGGTAGGTACGTAATTTTCATATCTTATCTGTGTCAATCTTCACCATTCATCAGTGTTGAGTGAGTACCGAGCCCCCTAAAGGGGGTTTCTTTTACACCCTAAGGAACAAAGTCCCTTAGCTCTCAGTGGGTGACACACTAAAAGGGAGAACCTTCAGGGCCTAGAGAGGCCCGAGAGTGGGGAGATTGAGACGGGGTCCCCCTGGAAGGGGAAGGAAGTTGCCCCAACAAGCGCCATCTCACTCTATCGGAGAAGAGATAGGTTCTCTGGTGAACGGAGTTAATCACCCTGCGCTGGGCCAAGGGTGACAACCAGGAAAGACGAGCCATGCCATCCGCCTAGTGCAGATCGCTGTCCCTACAACCCTGGTAGCTACCTCACTGGTGTCATCGATGCCCTCGCTTGGTGCCTTGCTAGCTCCAGGCCATGCACAAGAGTGCAATGGTTTGTTTGGTTTGCTCCATATCAGGCAATGAGGCTAGAGCTGACCTAGCCTGGACCATAAGAACCTGGTCGAGGCTGCACAGTGGGCCTGATGTGCAGAAATGGAAAGCAATAACCGTGATGAGTAGAAAGTCCTCCTACCCCAGAAGTCAAAATCCAAAGAGTCTTGATCTGGGGGCCGGTCACGGTGAAGGGCACGAAGCCCATCAGGAGTATCCAACTGTGTCAATCTGGACTGCGGATGAGGCATGGAACCTGGAGACTCCAGGGTGTGCAACACCTCTGGCTGAGATCCCTGGGCAGGAACTCTGAAGAAGGGCCTCTGCCAGAACACAATGACGCCTCCCAAAGGGAGCAGGCCAGGGGCACCACAAGGGTGGCCTCGCCAGAATCACCTAGAAAGGCATGCACCAAGTGCTCAGGATTGCTAACAGTGGCAGTGTGAGGTGCAAGTCCTCCAACATCCTCATGAGGAAGCACTGATACTCAGCAAGATCAGCAGTTGGAGAGATGTGGACAGAAGGTTCCTCTCCCCCAGAAGAGAGGGATGAGGAGCTGGAGGGCACCGGCTGTTCAGGGGTGGCTGCCCGGGGGGAGGTTGAAAAACCTGACTGTCCATCGCTTTAATGTAAGCTGGGAACCAAGCAGCCACCGCTCTGAACTGCTCCCAGGAGAGAGGCCTGCTAGGACCAAGGATGCCTGGGAGCACAGGAGAATGTGGCAGAGGAATGAGGACAGAGCCGAGAAGAGATGTTGGCTGACCTCCGCCTGGGCTAAGGAGTGGACCAGGAGCATCCGCGGAAGAAGGTGGCCCGGAAGACCCCACAGAAGACAGCTGAACAACCATTTCGATACTGCCTTGGCTGCACCCGGAAGAATCCTTCCTGTGAGGCGACCGGGGCCATATAGGTCCAGAAAGATGGTCCCCTACCTCAAAAGAATGGGGCTCTCTCAAAGACACCGAGGACAAAGAGCGGAGATCTGCACTATGGCTTCTCCCAGAGCCCGGGTGGACCCCCGAAAAAGGCTGCCATGCTGACCCCACGCCCCTTGACCCCTCAGAGTCTGAAAGAGCCCTCCTCCTTGAGAGGGCCAGCCTAGGTAGCTGACAGCTCTGGACAGCACCCAAAGGAGCTATCCAGGGCACAGCACCCTCCCCTCCCATAGGTGGTCTGATCGGCCCCAAAGTTGGGCGATCTAGGCACACCACAGGTGGGGGTACCACTACTGAGGGGTCAGTAAACCCACCAAGACCAGGCTGCAGAGCAATGGTGACCTGCACCACTGCCCGCTGGTCAGCACCTTGACCCCAGTCTCGGTAGCCACCAACCCCACCTCAGAAGGGGGCTGACTCCAGCTTGTTGAGGAGACTACTGGGCTGCCCACCTCAACAGCCAACCCCAAAGGGTCAGACTGTCCATCTGACTCAGAGCTCAACTCCGCCTCCGAGGAGGTAGAGGCCGAGGCCCTGTGCCAAATTGTAGGAGGGTGCCCACTGCCATCTTTGCCAAAGGGGCCAGAAACCAAAGCCATGCCCGCCGTGCCCGAGCCGATACCGGTGCCCCCTACAGAACCACGAGCAGAAT
The DNA here is from genome assembly GCA_016271365.2 of Neoceratodus forsteri. Taxonomy (NCBI): domain Eukaryota; kingdom Metazoa; phylum Chordata; order Ceratodontiformes; family Ceratodontidae; genus Neoceratodus; species Neoceratodus forsteri. Next base: position 1,300,659,259 of record CM057455.1, read on the forward strand.
CCACAGGAGGCATGGCTCCACCCCGAACAGGAGCTCCAGAGTCAGGACCAGCCATGGCGCCATCCGGCCCCACAGCACTGCTTGCGGCACTGAGGATGAAGACGACAGCACCGATGGCTCCATCGGTGCTGAGGACAGCACTGCCTGGCTCCACGGTGCTGCAAACACCACCGAGGGCAGAGGCAACACCGACGATGATGCCAAGGATGGCACCGCCCGGCTCCATGGTGCCGTGAATGGTGCCAAGGGCAGAGGCGGTGCTGATGATGGAATCTAATGGGCCCACGATACCGAGCCCTGAGGACACAGCGCTGTGCTCAACCTTGGCGCTGAGAATGGCGCCAAGGCAAGACATGGACAAAGACGACGCCATAGCAGCTCCCATGGCACAGCCAGCAGTGTTGGTGCCACGAACGGCTCTGACAGAAGCCACGGCACCATGTGACATGTTGGCACCGACGACGGTTCCGTCAGGGCCCACGGGACCGCGAACAGCACCGAGGCCCACAACGGCGCCAACTGACGGCGTCAAGGATGGCGCCGACCTGGGCCTTGCAAACTGTGGATCCGACATCTGGGGAGCCTTCACCCCTATTGCCATGGCGGCGCCTCCCACCTGCCTCCTGAAAGGAGCAAGATGGGCCTCCTGCGCTGTGGAAGGAGCCTCAGCAACAGCTAGGCTATTAGTAGCCGAGGCTCCCTCCTCCTCGGTCCATGTAGAACTGGAAGGGGACCCAGAGGAAAGGCCAAGAGAGCGTGGCTTGGCCCGACGAGTGCGCGCCCGACCCCTGAAAGTCAGCGGAGCTCACCCCACTTTCCACGCACATTGTTTGATGACCCGGCAGTCCATGGAGAAACAGACATCGCACGAATCCATGTCGTGAAGCGGGCCAAGACACTGGTTGTGCTGGTTGGTGACGGAATACTTTCAACCGCATGGGCACCGTCACATGGGGGGGCCAACCCGTCCTAGAAGTTTTCTTGTCCTTCCACCGAGACATGACCTATGGAGAAAAAAATACCAAAAACAGACTCAACATCGTAGAAATATAAAGAAATGGAAAGATCTTACCGGACAACATCGAGTATGGCAAAGCAGAACCGGCAGAAACCGACGGACTTCGGCACCGAAGTAAATAAAGAGACGGCGTTGAAGGTTTTTCAGCGTCAAACTAGGCCTCTAGCAGCAACTCCACACAAGGTGTGACCTCTATGGCTGGAGATGAAGAACTAGCAGGCAGGCAGAGTTGACGCAGCCTAACGGCCAACCCACGAGCGCCACACAGTGTGTCATCCTCGAGGGTGGCACCGATGTTGTGTCGGCTCCACCTACCTAAAAAACAAAAAAAAAAAAAAAGCTCCTGTGGGGTCCTGACCTCCAGTCATGTACCCAACAGTGATGAATGGTGAAGACTGACACAGATAAGATCAGCTTTGTCTTTCTCTGCTAAGACCACCATGGCGTCCACAAAGGCTTGAGAAGCAAGGATTGGCCTATCCTTAAATTGAACGTATTTCCTGTCAATGGACTTAGCCACAGAAGGAATGAGTGCCGGACTGTTCCACACCACCTGTGAAAGTGTTTCGAAAGAGGGCTGTACTGGGGGTGTCAATTCCACATGGATTTCAGAGACATGCAGATACTGAAGGCACAACAGAACAGTGGCAACAGAAGAGTGGCAACTGGGATTTAATGCAAAGAAGTGCAAAATCATGCACATAGGGAAGAGAAACCCTGAAGCCACTTATAGGCTGGGAGGGGAGTTGCTAGCAGTCACAAAGGAAGAAAGAGACTTGGGCATCATCATCACTGATGACCTGAAATCATCCAAGCAGACCCTAAAGCAGTAGGTAAGGCTAGGGGTGTTAGGGTGTATTAGTAGGGTATCACAAGTCGTGAAGAGGGAGGTAATAATCCCTCTGTACAAGACATTGGTTAGGCCCTCATCTGGAGTACTGCGCAGTATTGGAGGCCACACCTTCACAAGGACATTAACCAAATTGAGGCAGTCCAGAGAAGGGCAACCAAAATGGTGCAGGGACTGCATCAGAAGACATATGAGGACAGATTAACGGAGCTCAATATGTATACCCTTGAGCAAAGGAGGAGAGAGGTGATATGATCGAGACATTTAAACACCTTAAGGGCATAAACAAGGTGAAAGAGTCTAACATGTTTAAATATAAGAAAAATAGCAGGACAAGAGGACACAGCATGAGATTAGAGGGAGGCCGATTAAGGGGGATGAGGAAATTCTTTTTCACAGAAAGGGTAGATGCATGGAATGGCTTACCACAAGAAGTAGTGGCTATGAATACAGTGCAGGGCTTCAAACAGGCATGGGATAGGCATAAGGGAGCAATACAAATGACTATGAATAGATAGGTCACTGACATAGCAAAGGCCGATGGCACATTTATAAGGTAGAAAAAGAAATGGGCAGACTGGATGGGCCTTGAGGTCCTTATCTGCCGTCAACTTCTATGTTTCTATGTTTCTATGTAACAGCTTCCAAGGATCCACCTCAGAAATCTGGAGAGAAAGGGTGGAATTCATATTCTTCAGAAGAGACTTAAAAAGTCCTCGATCAAGAGCTCTGCTGAAGTAGAGGCTTACTTTCCACTCCAAAGGATGAATCCTCATCCAAAAGGCCCCCTAATCGTGGATCAGGATCTGACTCAATATTATCTCCTACTAGCCCAGAAGGGATAGTACAGAAAGGAAAGGAAAGGGAGGAAAAAGAGCAGGGGGAGGTGCTCCCCGAATCGGAATTGAGAACCCCAGCACCCATGGTGATGCTGATGCCAAAAATGGCACCTCCAAGGCCGAGGCGGCGCTGCAACCGGCACTGGATGAGTGCCTGGAGACCCCCACCCCAACACTGGGGCACCCAAAGCTGAAGAGCTAAAAATACGACCAGGAGTAGGAGAAGGCAATACCTGTGCTGGCCCCTGTACCACAGCCGTGTAAGGGGGAAAAGCATGAGAGCGTGGCATCGATGGCACCGAAGAAGGTGCCGTGCAACTAGAAAGACCCAACCGCCCTGTCCGTGGGTCCATAGGCCCCAGGCCCAAAGGCCCCGGGGCTGGCTCCTCGGACACAAGAAGTCGGGACAACCGCTGGACCCACTGCTCCATAAGAGCGGTCTAATGATGAAACTGCTCACTGGAGGACCCCTCCCAGGGGATGGGGAAGGACTCTGGAGTTGAGGACTGTGGCCGCCGGGAACCAAGGCCGCTGGCAACCCCGAAGGAGCTGGGGTCGGCCTTCTGTCCCCTGTTACTGACGATCTCCGTACAGACATACTAGAGCGTGACCTCGAGCGGTACTGCTTCTTCTTCGACCGATGGGATGAAGAAGAGCTCGAGGCAAGTGGGTCTGGGTCCCCGACCTCGATAGGGAACGTGCACACTTCTTTTTGTGCTTTTGAGAGAACCACCCTTTCTGGAACAACAGACTTCCCGTGGTCAGATCCCCCAAAGAGGGTGACGGCCTGGACCCAGCCCTGCTGCTAAAACAGCTTTCGAGCAATGTCTCCCTACTATCACTGGCCCCATTCATGGCTGACTCTGTCGAAGGCAGGCTGAGGAAGACTTCTTCAGTTCTTTGATGAAAAAGAATAAACTTTTTTTTTTAAACTAAATAAATGTATTAAAACTGATCAAATACTGAATGACTATGCTTCTGTTGTATAGACATGAAGATTTGACTCCCGGCAGATGAGCGTCATCATCACTGAAACACACTTGACGGCAGGAAAAAAGGAACTGAACTGGTTGGAGGGTCGATGCCGAGGTAGCCTATATGGTGTGAGCAGTCTACCTCGGCGCCGACCCTCCTGAAGAGTTTTGGCTCCTGCTCAGTCCTGGCGCCTCCGACGTAGTCTCACTAGTGTAAATGAGTGGTGGAGACTTTATGTCCAGAAAGATCAATTGTTTATATCACAAAAGTATAGAACTGAGTCATTACAGATAGCACATGATAGTACTATAGCTGGTCACTCAGGGAGGGATCTCACCCTTGCCAGATTGCTGAACAGATTTTACTGGCCTGGAATTCATTAAGATGTTGCTACCTATTGCAGTTCTTGTGCTGAATGTCAGAAAGTAGCCCCAGTGACTAAAAAAGACAAGGTGCCCCTGGTGCCCCTACCCTTGACATATGTGCTTTTTGAGAGAACTACAATGGGTGTGGTTGGCCTTTTAGACAAAAGTAAAAAGGGAAATCGATTCATTCTGGTAGTATGTGACTGTGCTACTTAATAACCAGAAGCATTTTCAATGCATACTGTCACAGCTCCAAAAGTGGCAGCAGAGCACGCCAAACTTTTCAGCAGGGTGGGCATACCTCAAGAAATTATTACCGATCAGGGTAGTAATTCTGATGCTGCATTACTGAATGAGCTATACTGACTACTAGGTATCATTGCCATAAGAACCTCATCCTATCACCCTCAGACAGACGGTCTTGTTGAGGGTTTTAATCAAACCACAAAATGCTTGTTAAAAAGGTTTGTAAAAGGGGAAGGGAAAGATTGGGACCGATATTTACCTTACCTGCTTTTTGCTTATAGAGAAGTGCCACAAGCCTCAATAGGTTTTTCACCATTTGAATTGCTGTATGGTAGACAACCTAGGGGGGCTTTTAAATGTAATAAGAGAAACATGGGAAGATAACCCCACTCAAAAACAACCTATTACATCTTATATGTGTGCCCTGAGAATGAAACTGGCAAAATATGTTGAAATCGCCCATAGTAATCAGGAAGAGGCCCAAAACCATCAGAAAGCGTATTATGACCATAGGGTAAAACAAAATTTTGGAGCCGGGTGAAAAGGTCTTGCTACTGTTACCCACTACAGAAAATAAACTGTTAATGAAGTGGCAAGGGCCTTATAATGTGCTTAGACATACTGGCGCAGTTAACTTTGTGACTGAGACCCCTGATAGGAAAAATTGTACCAAGATATACCATGTTAACCTCCTGAAGAAATGGGTTGAAAAAACACCAAAGGCTGCTTTGCTAGTTTTATCAGAAACTGATAAAGAAGATACTGATGTAGCTTATGACAGACTGGAACAAACTGGAACAGCTAATGCTGTAAAGGTGAATGTTTTCTTAACTTCCAAACAAACTGCAGAAATTCGTAACTTACTAAGGGCATTTAACAGTACTTTTGCCACAGTGTCAGGCCGAGCAAAAAGGGTCGTACATGTAATAGTGACGGGGAATGCTCGCCATATTAGACAAAAGACATACAGATTACCAGAGCGGTTATGAGCAGACGTGGTTAAGAAAAGACAAAAAATGAAAGAGCTGGATATCATAGAAGAGTCAAGAATGCTTGGTCATCACCATTGGTGATTGTAAATAAAAAAAAGAAGGGTGTAAGAATCTGCCTTGATTTAGGAAAGTTAATCAAGTATCCGAAATTGACAGTTATCCTATGCCATGGATAGATGATTTGGTGGACAAATTGGAAAGTGTCAAGTACATCAGTACCCTCGATCTCACCAAGGGTTACTGGCAGATTTCTCTAGCTAAAGAATCCAGAGACAAAACTGCATTTGCCACTCCTGTTGGATTCTATCAGTTTACCACCATGCCGTTTGGTTTACATGGTGCACCGGCTACATTCCAGTGGTACATGGATATAATTTTAGCTACACACACTGGTTATTGTGCTGTTTACCTGGATGATGTCATAGTGTACAGTCCAGACTGGAAAAGCCACCTGGAATACCTACGGGCAATTATCCAAGCTATCAAAAATGCAGGTCTGACCATTAATCCTACCAAATGTGCATTGGGCATGCAGGAAACAGGATTATTGGGCTATGTTTTGGGAAATGGAGAAGTAAAGCCAGAGATTTCTAAGATAGGAACCGTAGCTAACAGTCCTATCCCTAAAACAAAGAAAAATGTCAAGTCATTTTTAGGGCTGGCTGGCTACTATCAGAGATTTGTTTCCAACTTTTTCCAGTAAGCTACTCCCCTCATTGAACTCACAAAGAAAAGCTTTCTGAATAATGTGAAATGGTCCCCAAAGTGTGATGAAGCTTTTCGGGCCATCAAGGCTGCATTATGTTCAGCCTCTGTTTTTCAAAGCCCAGACTTTGAGAAAAGGTTTTTTTGTTACAGATAGATGCTGTCACGAAAATACTCCTGAGAGTCAGGTCCACTGAGCTCACAGTGAACACCCGACACGATGCCCCAGGGCTCCCTCTTTACTCTGGATAAGGGTACAATACCAGTCTCAAGTCTTGTAGCCAAATGTGAACCCTTTCTTGGTTGTTACAAAAAGGGGGAAGATCCAGGCATTATAATCTATTTGGAGTAGCCTTGTAACCCTGATTTTGTCTTCTCCCATGGGCATGCAATAACCTGGTTTAAATCCCTACAGACTCTTTCTTGAGACTTTCATATTCTCCCTATCTTTACCCAGCTTTACCTGTACAGACCCTTGTTTGATTGACAGCTTATGGTGACACCCCTCAGCAATAACAGTTTAGTCACAGATTATTATTAAACCTCCCACAACCACACACAATATAAAAACTCTCACTCAGGCAGGTTACTAAAATAATTAATTATCATACAGTTACAACTAAAAGATTTCAAAAATGTTGGTCACAGAGTAACACGAATAAATGTGGAATATATACATGAAAAATGCACAATAACTGTTATCTAAAGTTCTACCTTAAGTTCATAGTAAATTGTAGTCTGGAAGAATAAGTGAAGTCTGAAGAATCCTTTCTTCCTTTTCAGCCACTGGAAGGTTGTTCCATGTCTTGCCAGGAGAGAGTCCAAAGTGCATTGCAATGAGCTTCTATTTACAGGGGTATTTATAGTCCCCTCTGGCAATCTGACAAAAAAAAACCTTTCTTGTTTATAGCTGATGGTCTCTTCTTTCGGCCAGCAGGGGTCTCTCTTGCTCTTTCCAGATTTTAAAGAATTATTATTTATTTCCTTATTTGGGTCCTCATATTGCCACTTCCTGGCACTACTAACGAATACGTAATCAGAATGTGGTAACCTTGCTGACACCTCCTGCCTAAAACCATTTCTCCTTTTGATTGTAAAGGTTTATGACAGGGGAGAGCGTTTCTCTCATCCTGAGACTGTATTACACCAATTAGCTAACCAGGAACTTCCATCCCCTTAGCAAATGTAGTTTTCAGCTTCCTGACTAGCAGCTGTTTTCCTGGGTTACATATGAATGTTACATATTTTGCAAGACCTTTTCTCTCTTCCTGTGACCTTTCAGCAACACTGGGCATTTTCTTGTGGCATTTAACATACACAAAATCACATACAAATATGACAGAAATGTATCTGCAAATAATGATTGGAAGTTGGCTAGCTTGCCACAGATACATCAGAGGTTGGCCTAGGTGCAGTCTTGAGTCAAAATGTAGATGGAAGGAATATCCCATTCTATATATCAATAGGAAGTTGCACGACAGAGGAAAAAGGTACTCCACCAGTGAAAAGGAATGCCTTGCAGCAAAGTGGGCCATGGAGCCCCCTCTTAAGTTTTGTTAGGAGCAGACTTTGTACTTCTAACCAATCATAAGTCTCTCTGCTGGCTTAATCCAAATGAAGGATAAAAATTATAGAATCATAAGGTGGTACCTGGCACAACAGCCATTTAAATTCAAGGTGATGCACAAATCTGGAAAAGAGAATGTCAATGATGATTTTCTGTCAAGATATGGATCAGGAAGAAATAATTACTCACCTTAGTAATTCTGTTTCTTCCCAGTGATACTCAGGTATTCATAACTTTCTGCAGTAAGCCTGAAGGGTTGGACTGCCCGGAGAGAATGGAACGTATGCAAATGATGGAATCATCCGCACGTGATAACTTTTCAAATGTTGCCCTATACTAACTGCCAATGTTCTAAACCTCCTCAGATTTTCTAGGAGCCTGAAAAGACAAGCAACCCAGTAAAAAACAAAAAGTATTTGAAAAGAGGAAATAATTCAAAATGACCCCAATTTGGTCATAAAAGAAAAACTTCAACTGGAGAAAACACAGAAACATTAATGAAAAGTCAGCATGCCAGCAAAACATGCAACGAAAAAAGACCATGAGCCTTGTTTACCAACTTGTACCACTATGTGGCAACATATATACACATTGTGGTGTACCCTTTTGTGGTAGTGCAGCATGCGGGAGTGCAGAGGCTTGAGTTCTGGAAGGGGAGATAGGGTGGGAAGTTATGGATACCTGAGTATCACTGGGAAGAAACAGAATTAATAAGGTGAGTAATTTTTTCTTCTAACTCCAGTAATACTCAGGTACTCATAACTTTCTGCAGACTACAAAGTAGTACCACTGGAGGTGGGCACCGAACATTTACTTGGGAAAAAGACTCTGCAGGACTGCTGTGCCAAACCTAGCATCACCTCTGGACTGGATGTCTAGACTGTAATGCTTTGTAAAGGTGTGTACTACTTTCCAGGTAGCTGCTATACAGATATCCACTAGAGGAACATCCCTTGCAGCTGCAAGCGTAGCAGCTGTCCCCCAGTGGAATGTGCCCTCAACCCTGTTGGGGGCTCCCTACCAGCTTTTGTGTAGCACAATTGAATACACTGGACTAGCCAATGAGAAATAGATCTTTTAGAAGCTGGATTACCTTTTCTCACATCCCCAAAGGTCAGAAACAGCTGTTTTCTGTCCTGCCTATGGTCCTTAGTGGCTGTAATATAGTAACTAAGAGCTCTCTTCACATCCAAACTATGAAGTCTTCTTTCACCAGAAGTAGAATGCTCAGTGAAAAAGACAGGTAGGGTAATGGATTGGTTGATGTGAAAATTAGAGACTACCTTTGGTAGGAATTTTCTAATTGTTCTCAAAACTACTTTATCTCTGTGAAAAGAGATATAATCCTGCTCCACAGAGAGAGCTTGTAGTTCACTTATTCTTCTTGCAGAAGTAATTGCCACTAGGAAAACTGTTTTCCAAGTGACATATTTAAGTTGAGCTGTAGCCATAGGCTCAAAGGGTGCCCCATGAGCTTGGCTATACGAACATTAAGGTCCCATGCTGGCACCGGTACCCTGTGGGGAGTGTGCAAATGGGTCAAACCCTTGAAGGACCTTTTAAAAATGGGGTCTGAAGCTAGTGATATCCTAGCACCAGCAGAAATATAAGCAGAGTGTACCTGCAAGGTGTACCTTGAGTGAATTTGGTTGTAGACCCAGAGAATGTAAGTGAGAGAGGTAATCCAAAACCGCTGGGACCCCAGCCTGTAATGGAACCAAATCCTTAGTCGAACACCTGATGGAAAACCTTTTCCACTTAGAGGAATAAGTTTTCTTAGTAGAGGGTTTCCTATAGCCCCTCAGAATGTGAAGTACTGATTCAGAGAGTTGCAAGTTAGCATACTCTAACTCCTCAAGAACCAAGCTTTGAGATTGAGGGACTTGAGGTTCGGGTATAACAGGATCTCCTGGTTGGAGGTCAATAGATTGTGCCTCAGAGGGAGCCTTATCAGCTTGGTCGCAGACATTGAGAGCATAAGAGAATACTGTGGCTGCCTGGGCCAGTCTGGAGCTATTAGGATCAGGGATGCTGAACGGGACCTGAGATTGTGCAACACTCTGAAGACCAGGGGAAAAGGAAGAAAAGCATAAAGGAACCTCCCTGACCAATCTAGAGTCAGGGCATCCAGTGGCAAAGTGCTCTGATCTGGTGGCCTGCAGCAATACTGAGGCAAGTGGTGGTTCTGGTGGGATGCGAACAAGTCCACCTCTGGAGTGCCCCACCTTCATAAAATTATGTCCACCACCTGTTTGTTCAGAGTCCATTTGTGATGGACCTGGTTGATTCGACCTTAAGGCATCTGCCAGGGTATTGTCCTTTCCTGGTAGATGTATTGCCACAAGGAGACTCCCAGAGAATATGCCAGGTTCCAAATTGTCATGGCCTCAGTGCAAAGGGGCCCTGACCTGGTTCCTCCCTGTTTGTTAATGTAGTACACTGTGGCGGTATTGTCTGTTCTGATCTGTACCACCTTTGACTGTACCAGTCCTGAAAAGGTTTTCAGAGCTAGAAAAACAGCCCTGAGTTCCAACAGGTTTGTGTGCTGGAGGGAATCTGCAGATGACCAGGTGCCCTGTACTGAATGATCTCCCAAGTGGGTGCCCCAGCCCAAAAGGGATGCATCTGTTGTGAGAACAACTGAGGGCTTGTCTTTCTGAAAGGGAACACCTTCCCTTAGACTGGGAACTTCTTTCCACCACTGCAAGGCCTGCAGCAGGGTTCTTGTGACCGGAATGGGTTTTGACAGAGAATCTTTCCTTTGACTCCAATGAGCCCTGAGGTGGAACTGGATGTCCCTCATTTGAAACCTTGAACCCAGCACTGTGGCTGTGGACGCAGCCATATGTCCCAGAAGTTGCAAGAACTGCCTTGCAGGCTTGCTTGTGTTCATGGTGAAGGAATTTGCTGCCTCTTGAAGATTCTTGACCCTGTCCAGAGGGAGCCCTGCAGGGTGTCTATCGCTGCCCCTATGAACTGCAACCTTTGTGCAGGAGTGAGGACTGACTTTTCAAGATTGATAATGAATCCTAAGGATTCCAGGAGGCCTTGAGTATGGTTTAAATACTGAATAACCTGTTGTGATTTGCGCACCAACAGCCAGTTGTCTAAATACGGAAAAACTGTCACACCTTGCCTTTGAAGGTGTGCTACCACTGGTGTGAGGCACTTTGTAAACACCCTTGGGGCCGAAGAAAGGCCAAAAGGCAGGGTTGAAAATTGGTAATGACCCGAAGGGAGTTTGAATCTGAGGTATTTCCTGTGAGATTCCTTTATGGGGATGTGGAAATAGATGTCTTTCAAGTCCAGTGATGCCAACCAGTCCCCTCTTTGGATTGCTGGCAGAATCAATGCTAAAGTTATCATTTTGAACTTTGGCTTTATTAGATGACTGTTTACGGCTCTGAGGTCCAATATAGGCTGCCACTCCCCACTTTTCTTTGTGGTGTGTAAGTATCTGGAGTAAAAGCGCCTCCCTCTCAATGGGCTTGGAACAGGTTCCACTGCTTTTAAAAGTAGCAGTTTCTGGACCTCTGCCTCAAGCAGAATCTTTTCTGCCAGGGAAGGCGCACTAAAACCCTTGGCTGTTAAAGGAGGAAGGGATTTGAAACCCAGAGACAGACCCTGACCGACTACCTCCAAGACCCACTTATCTGTGGTGATGGTTAGCCAAGCTTGGAGGAAGTGGGAAAGTCTGCCTCTGACAGGGAGTGAGGAAGCAGCCTGTACTTCAGGAAGTCTGCTTAGCTTGGGGTGGAGGTTGTGCTTGAGCTCCACACCTAGACCACCTTCGACCCCTGCCCCTAAAGTATCCCTGCTCTGGGTACTGCTGGTACTGGGGTATGGCCACTGGCTGGAAAAAGGGCCTGGTATGGAAGGACCTGCCCCAGCCTCCCCTTCCATAAGGCCTGGTGGATGGAGAAGCTCTCTCTCTCTACTAGAGTTGCTCCTATAGGTGGCCTTGTACTCATCCACCTTCTTCATGCATGCCACAATGGATTCTCCGAAAAGAGCATTTCCCTCTAAAGGAAAATTCAGGGCCTTAGACTGTGTATCAGCAGTGAGATTTGTGGCCCTCAGTCAAGCAAATCTCCTCTGGGCTACCGTAGTTGCCATCCATCTGGCTGCAGTATCATTGGTATCAGCAGCCATCTGGAACTGGTACTTAGCTGCCTCTAGCCCAAACCTAGCTGTTTCTGCTATGTCATCAGATGGGTGAGGGAGCTTTCTGAGAAATGACCAATACTGACTGCCACATGGACTTTTGGTACTAGGCAGCATTGACCTGGAAGTTAGCCTGCCGCATGGCTAGGGAGGCTGAAAGGTATCCTTTCCTTGCCATGCTATTTTCCTAGAGTCCTTATCTGGTGGGTGGGATGCCAGAGGGACTCTAGCCTTATTGCAGACTGCCTGTTGGATGACCCCTTGGTGATTCGGATGGGAAAAGAGGAACTCTGCCCACTCCCTCTCCAACTGATATTTCTTGTCCAGCCTCTTATCCAGAGGGGGGACAGAATGTGGGGTCTGCAACAACTTCAGAGCATCTTTCTTAAAAAATGTATTGACTGGAAGGAGGAGGGCTTTGGTGGGAGTTAAACCCATCATCTCCAGATATTTTATTTCCTCCTCATCCTCCACTTCTTCCCTTGTGGAGATGTCAAGGGCATCTGCCATCTTTCTCACAAAGGTAAAGTGAGAGGAAAAATCTTCAGATGACCTGGGAGGGATCCAAAGTCCTGCTCAGGGGAGACCTCGGGCAAGATGAGTTCCCTAACATCCTCCTCATAATCACCGCATTCCTCCTCTTCAATAGGGAGAATAATGCCAGGCTGACCTGCCGTGACAGGTGGCTGCTGTGCAGGGGGCACCAAACCCGGCAAAGCCTGAATAACTTTAAAAGCCTGTGCAATTTCCAGAGGAGTTGGCATGACACTAGCAAATACAGAAGTCCCCTGGATAACATTTGGGGGGTCAGTATGCTTCAACTTGCATGCTTTCTTAGATGGAACCAGGGAGCCAGCTGGTTCATAAGACCTCTTAGTAATTTTATCACCCGTATCAGGGGTGGAAGTAACAACAGGTGTGGGTTCAGCCACAGTAACAGAGGGTATCGGCTGGTCAGAGCCAGAGGGACCCTTGGGGAGCTTTTTCTTTAGCCATTCCAGGCGTTTTTCAATTGTTTTTTCTGGGAAAGTCAGGCAGATTTGACAATCCTCTTTAAGATGCTCATAACCCAGACAAGCGACACACATAGTGTGCTTTTCTGCCTTTGCAAAAACGTCCCCACATTGTGTACAATTCTTAAAACCGGGCTCGACGAGCTTTTTCTTCGTTTTTTCTGCCATTTAAACTGAAAAAAAGAGAACCGCAAAAAGCAAAAAAGTTTAACAATAATGCGGTTATGCTCTGTTCCAGAACTGGAGGAACCGAACCGATAAAAATTCTGGAACCAGTACTAGCAGTTCAGTAACTGATAACTTCGGTGACAAAAAAAAAATTTTAAACAATATTTTAGAACAAAAATAAAATGGATTTTGTGCTAGAAAACCCATAGGCTACAAAAACTAACCCAGTTATCCTGAACCAAGAGGAACTGGCAAAAAGAACTAAATTACTACAAAAACGAGTTTAGCTAAATAAAACAATCAATATAAGGCAGCAATTTAAAAAAAATAAAGGAATACTTACATGTTTTTTATAAGTTTCTTCACTTCTGACAGATGATGAAGAGCGACACTCTGAGCAACCAGACTGTTCAGGCGGAGAGTAAAATCTGAGGAAGTTTAGAACATTGGCAGTTAGTATAGGGCAGCATTTGAAAAGTTATCACATGCTGATGATTCCATCATTTGCATACATTCCATTCTCTCTGGCCAGTCCAACCCTTCAGGCTTACTGCAGAAAGTTATGAATACATGAGTATTACTGGGGTTAGAATTGAGAATTCTGAAGGCTGAAAAAAATGTTTGAGTTTAAACTTCAGTGTTTGCTGTACTGGTTGTTATGGAGAAAAGGGATACTGCATATGCTGAGAACTGTAAAGATTATAAGCTATAGTTAAAGGTGAATTTAAAGAAAGTTTTGGAAACCTGTTTTTTTTTAAAACCGGTTCTGTCTTGGGGGGGTATGTGACAGAGTTAAATAAGACCTTTTTTCATTTGCTATGTAGAAAGATTTGTTATGTAGAAAGAGGTAAACGCAAGGATCTGTTTTATCCTCTTCTGTTCTGTCTCTTGTCTGTCTGACTGCACAGTCAAATTTTCTTGTGAGACCTAGGAACTGGCCACTCCGATGGTCTCGCTATTCCTCCCTCCCGCTGTCTCTCTGCCTTCACTTACTGTTTCTATATTTTCTTCCCTTGTGTCTGAACTTGTGAATCTTTATTTTGCTGTTATTAATAACTATAAAACACTCATTGCTAATTTTACAACTGCTCCAGGTCATCCTTTGCGTCCTGACCTGTGCCTCTATGACAGAGAGGCTATAGATGTACTACCTTTCCAGGTAAGCCTCCAACTGCACCGCCACCACTGTTTTGATTACCTTCCCCAGAAAGGGAAATTCGAGATAGGCCTGTATTTTAGAAGTATGTCAAGATTCAAAGATAGCTTCTTAAGGAGGGGCTTCACCACCACCCTTTATCGCAAGTAAGTAATACTTTATTTGTTCGACGCCCAATCCCAGAGGCTCTGGGCGCCGTATAGGTGACAATCTACAGAATAATAAAACATCAGATCAAAGTAACATAAATAAAATATAGAGAAGGCAGGGTACACGCCCCTCTCATGTGATGATCTGATAATCTCCAAAACAATCGGGCCCAGTATCCTGAACACAGGACACCTTGGTGAGAAAAAACAGGTTCCTTACCTGTAACAGTAGTTCTAGTAGTAGTATATGATGCTCATCCACACTAACTGGCAGTGTCCTTTCCCTTTAAGATGTGCTGGAGAGTCTTCAAGCTGGCTACTCCCTCCTCCCACCCACCCACCGGTGGTAACTCTCTCGGCTCCACCCTAGGATGCCAGATCTTGCCCGCTGGAAACACCTATCCAAGCCCATTCTACCAGAGCCATGGCCACCACAGCAGCCTGCTTCAAGAGTGCTTCTATCACATGGTCCACAATACATACTTTCACGAAGCATTACAACCTAGACATTGCTTCTCGCCATAGGATGGCGTTTAGTAGCACTGTCCTATAAGGCCTTCTTTCATAACTGTCCACCCTTCTTGGGTTTACTGCTTGGGAATCATCCCAAGTGTATTACCTGCTGCAAGAGATTATCCCGTGGAAGATAGCACAGTTGCGTACTTACCGTAACAGTAGATCTTCGAGGGGTATCTCTCGTAGCAGAATCGATCCCTTCCTCCAGCTCCCTCCTTCTCTAAGAGAACAGCTTCTGATCCAATTGTATATGGGAAGGGATACCTATGGTACCTTGGCTCTCCCTCAGTCCTCACTTAGTGAGCTGAATCCGGCCGGGAACTGAGGACACCAGGGACCGCCCACCCTTATATGGGAAGCAGGATGATGATGTCATGTGTGGGTGGTTCCTGGAGAAAGACTGCTAGAAAACAGCTGCCTTGCACCACAGCATCCTCTGGTGACGACCCAAGTGTATTACCTGCTGCAAGAGATTATCCTCGTGGAAGATCTACTGTTACAGGTGAGTAACCTGTTTTTCTAGGGACACGGATATGATGTTCTATCCATCCCAACTGGCAGACTCCTAGCAGGTCTCCAGGAGGAGGGAGGCAAGGCACACACACCCTATTTAGGAAACAGAGATTGGAGAACTGAGGCCCCAAAACCAGCATGACTCGAGGCCAATGAGGTAATGGGAAATGAAGGTGTGTGCTGACCACCAGGTAGCAGCCCTGCAGCCAGAAATATCCCTGGAAGCAGCCACTGATTCAGCAGTATGGTGGATGGAATGAGCCCTTAGCCCTCCAAGAGGCTCCCTCCCGCCAACCTATGGCAGAGATCAATGCAGTATGTGATCCACCTGCCAATCGTCCACTTGGCTGCAGATCTTACCAGTTGTGGCTTCAGCGTAGGTGACAAACAGCTGGTGAACCTCTCCCCAAACTCCAGCCATGTGCTCCTTGTAATAAGCGAGTGCTCGCCTCTGGTCCAGTGTATGGAGCCTGTGCTCGGCCTCAGAGGTGTGACTGGTGAAGTGCACTGGGAGATTAATCACCTGGTTAAGGTGAAACTCTGACACAACCTTCGGGAGAAACTTCGGGTTGGGGTGCAGGACAACCTTGTCCCTGTGGAAGATCAGGTAAGGAGACTCCACCGAAAGTGCCTGGAGCTCACTGATTCTTCTGGCTGATGTGATAGCCACCAAGAAGGCAGTCTTTCACAGCAGGTAAGAGAGATCACACCTGTGCATCAGTTCAAATGGCTTGCCCATGAGCTTTGCCAAAACCAGCAACAAGTCCCACCATGGTGGTGGTTCATACACCAGAGGGGAAATGAGGTCAAGGCCTTGAAAAAGCGCCCGACCACCTTCTTCTGTGCCACTGACTGCTGATCGGCCTGTGCCCGGTAAGCAGAGATGGCTGCCAGGTACACCTTAAGGGCCATCGACTGAAGGCCAGACAAGAGAGGGACCAAAGGTAATCAAGGATGTTAGCCAATGGACAGGACAAAGGGTCCAACCCATTGCCCTGACACCAAATGGAGAATCTCTTCCATTTGAACGCATGGCACTTCCTGGTCAACTCCTTCCGAGATGTCTGCACACTGGTGAAGACATCTTCAGAGAGACCCAAGGCCTGGAACTCTAGCTGCTTGGGAAGCAGGCTGTCAGGTGCAGGGACTGAATGTTCGGTTGGAGTACCTTCCCCTGATTGATGGAAAGCAGGTCCATGCATAGGGGAAGACGCCTCGGGAGCCTGCTGCTGAGGCTGAGAAGATCGGGGTACCAGAACTGGCATGACCAGTCTGGAGCCACCAGGATCACCTTGTCCCTCCTGGCCTTGAGAAGCACCTTGTGGATCAAGGGAAGTGGAGGGAAGGCATAAAAGAGGCCCGGGTTCCAGAGCCTCGAGAAGGCATCCCCCTACAGCGTTCCCTGCTGAGGGGAGCAGGCACAAAACAGCCTCAGCTTTGCATTCACCCTGGAGGTGAACAGGTTCTCCTGAGGGGTACCCCACTGGAAGAACAGACTGTGAACTACCTCTGGGTGGAGAGACAACTCATGAGCCACCACGCCCACCCGGCTAAGGGTATCTGCCAGATGACTGGAGGCTCCTGCCACATGGATGGCCAGGAGATCCAACTTCAGGCTGTGCACGAGAGTCCAGACATGGAGAGCTTCCTTGCACAAAGGCAGGAGGTGCGTTCCACCCTGCTTGTTGAGGTAGTACATGGTCGTGGTGTTGTCCATCTGGACTTGGACCAGTTGACCCTGAATGTGTGGAGTGAATGCAGTCAGCACCAGCTGAACTGCTTGGAGCTCCAGCAGGTTGTTGTGACATCGGGACTCCTCGGGGGTCCAGAGCCCGTGGACTCTGTGTTCCCCTAGCCCGTGAGAGAGGTATTGATCGTCAGGATGACCATCAGTGCTGGGTGGACAAACGGTGCAGAGGTGCTGGGACCAGCCACCATTGGATGGCATCCCATATCTGCAAGGTTACCATGACCAGCTGGTCGAAATGCCCCTTGTGCTGAGACCACTGGCTGGCCAGCTCCCACTGCAGGGAGCGCATTCTTCAGTGGGCCCAATGGATCACACTGGTACAGGCTGCCATGTAGCCCAGTGTGATATTATTGCCACATACTAGGGAAGGTTCTTATTTCCTTTTATTCTAAAAGTCTGTTGCAACAGCATCCTCTCTATTTCTACTGCATCCTTTATTTTCCTGACTACCACATGTACAGGTAGCCACCTGTATATTGTTTCCTTGCTATCCCTGTTACTTTCATTTCCCAGTATGTAAGCCTGGCACTCTCCTACTGTCACAAGAAAAACTCCTGTTTGCTGCTTTCATGTCTCTTGGAGATGAAAAAGGGTGGAAACAGCAGGGTAGCACATTATCCTGTGTACAAACACGGCTTAGGAGCGTCTGGAATTGTTAAGAGAAAAAAACACTATGCCGTGACTTGTTAGTTTAAACCAAAAGGATTAGGGCTATCAAAAAAACTCTGCAAGGTTAGGAAAACCTCTGCCTGAGTTTATGTTTCCTTTCCTTTAGAGTTTGTTTAGAGTAGCTATATTGCAAAACTTGGCCGCATGACGAGTGTGCGGAGTGTCCCTCTCGACTATTTCTCAAGCTCTCCTGCTCGAATGATACGAGCGTTTGTCCACTTGTATGTTTGCAAGCCGACGGCTTGCAACAGTTCCTGCATTTGTTTTCATTCTTTTAGCTTTAGCGCTGTGCTGCCATAAATGTGCAAAAGTTTACCTCCTCCTTACATGCAGGATAAGTTTACTTTGCAGTTGCAAGGAAAGGAAGCCTTTTAGGCATGCAAAAATGTCCTTTATTTCTTTAACGGGAGCCGCCCCACGCTAACTTGGCCTTAGGCTGTGAGTAGCAACAACAACACTGAAAATACACATTGCAAGAATGTCCCTTATGGTATATTCAGACCTGTAGTATGTATTAAATGTACTGTCTTTTTGTTTTATCTGTTGAAAGGGTTCCGTTCTGCAGTGACAACGCCCTCAGCTTAGTCTTCTGTCCTACTCAATGTCTTGCCCTATTGAGCCGGCCAGCCCATTTCTCTTAGCATTATACTCCAGGTATTAGAGTGGGCGGAGCCTACACTAGGACCGTATCTATTTCTGTTGATTTTAAGAGTATTATTTGGTACTACTGCAGCCATATGAATTGTAACAATAGCATAAAGGGGATTGTGAACTTACGTAAAAATAAGATTTTTATCATACTTCATTTGTGCTGAATCACAAAAGGGGGTGGGGTTATCCTCATCACATGTCTAGACAGGTATATAAGGAGAGTTACTTCATTGTCTAAGAGTGAGCTGTAGGAAACAGTAGTAGGCTGTCCTAACAGTGGTAACACTAGCTGTCTTCTAGTGTTAATGGATGTACTTTAATGATTGCCTTCTTCTTATTTTCTGTTTAATACATTTGCTGTATAAGTATGCTTTAAAAGTCATTTTATTTGTGCCTGCAAAGAATAAAATACTTTGCTGCATCTGAGCCTAGCTGTTGTTGGTGTCCTCCTTTATCTCACATCCTCACACGCGGTGGCAGTGGTGGGATAAAGTCTGGCATTGCAGACTTCTGATACTGTCCAGGTATCTGTGGAGGCACCTGATGTTGGAGGATGACCAGCCTAGTTGTGTTCTAACTAGGAAGATTGTGGAGAAGACTGGAGCGCTTTTGTTGCCCGGACTGGGAGATGTACGTCGGAAGACGGCAAAGACAGAAGAAGGCGGCACTGCTAGAGTTTCCATGGAGGTGGAGGAGGAGGAGAAGGTGATAAATCCTCCTGCAGGAGACACACAAGAATTGCTGCAATGGTTATGTATGCAGCAGGTTGCCCTAGAGAAACACAGGGAACAGGATCATCAGAGGAATGAAGCCAGGTGGGCGGACACATTGAGAGCTATCCAGGCCCTGGGTACAGGTCGACCCCCTGCTGCTGTTAATGGTCTTAAGGACATTAAATTGAATAAATTGCATAAGACTGATGATATTGAGACTTATATTATGACCTTCGAGTGAATAGCCCAAACTAATGTAACTGGTCTAGGAGTCAATGGGTTATCTGTCTCGCTCCTTATTTAACAGGTAAAGCTCATCTGGCTTATGGGCACATTGATAGTGGCCTGAGCGAGAACTATGACGCTGTAAAAGAAGCCATCTTGAAACACTATGACATCTGTTTACAGACTTACTGTCGGCGGTTTAGGACTCTGAAATTTCAAACAACAGACACACCTCAAGAAGCATATACAAGATTGAAGGACTTGTGTGGAAAATGGCTCCAACCAAGGACCAGTACTAAGGAACAGATGATGGAAGCCACAGTACTGGAACAATTCATATGGATCTTACCTCAAGATGTCCAGATGTGGGTTAGGGAACACTGCCCGGAGACAGCCATGAAAACTATCAGCCTAGCAGAAGATTATCTCGCAGCAAGGCCCCATCAACAGAAAGGACACTCCAGCCCCGGTGCAGCCCTTCCCATGGTAAGAACCTATTCTCCATGTAACAATGTTACTGTTGGGGGTGTGAAAGCTGTTAAATCTGATTGTCTTTATAATCCGGACATTATTTGCCATATCTGTTAAGGGAAGGGACATATTGCTCGTTTCTGCCCCAAGAAAAAGACTGTACCTACACAGTTGGCTCTTGCCAATTGGGGGCAATATATAACCTCCGTCATAGTGAATGGGAAGGAAATGGCTGGCTTACTTGACTCTGGAAGCCATCAAACTCTGGTGACATCCAGTCTGATCCCCAATACTATAGACACTAAGGCAGCCACGGGAGTTACCTGTATACATGGAGATACCCACTACTATCTATTACAAACTTTGGACATACAAATTCAGGGTACTAATCAACAGATGCAGGTGGAACTGGTCCCACACCTCCCTGTGCCCATAATAATAGGCCATGACCATCTGGACTTTACAACCTTATTGGCTGGAGCCACTCAGGTCACGAGGGCTCCAAGGTGAAATTCAGCCCTCCCCAGCCAGCAGCCGCAGCGAGGAAGCCCCCCCCAAAGCAGTCGGGACTTGGGTCACGAGGGCTCCAAGGTGAAATTCAGCCTCTGCAGCCAGCAGCCACAGCGAGAAGCCCCAAGCAGGGACTCAGGTCGTGAGGGCTCCAAGGTGAAATTCAGCCCTCCTCAGCCAGCAACCCGCAGCGAAGGCCTCCCCACCTTGAAGCAGTCAGGACTGGTGCGGGGCTCCAAGGTGAAATTCAGCCTCCTCAGCCAGCAGCCACAGCGAAGCCCCCAAAGAGTCAGGACTCGGGTCGCGAGGGCTCCAAGGTGAAATTCAGTCCTCCCAGCCAGCAGCTGCAGCAGGAAGCCCCGAAGCAGGTATGGACACCTGCCGCTAAAGTTGGAGCCTTGGTTTGGCGCCATTACAGTTTGAACTGAACAATAGTGCTTGCAAGGGCTCCGGCCTTCCACAGAGACCTTTTTGTTCAACTGTGCTTCTGGCCCTGCCAGCGCTCTGCGCCGGCTCCTCGCCACCCCCACCACCGCCCTTCGTGAGCTCCTAGCTATACAGTACTCACCACGTGACTGCGAAAACCTATCAGCCCACTCTCCCATTTGCAGCTTATCAGCTGCTAACACTAGAGTCCGCTACCCCCCGGACAAAGCATTTCTCCACTACTTCTGACTATGGTGATGCACTTTCTACCCCTGCTACGTCTCTCACTGGCCCCACTGTCATCTCTACCCCCAGCAGACCACCCAAACAGGGAACCCCACCCTTTTTTGCCACCATGCCTCGACCCCAGCACAACTATGCTGCCCCTCACCTCCTACATGCCCATGCCCTGGCAAACATACACAACTGGCCCTTTAGTGCTACCAATGTCCCCATCCTTTCTTCCTGGTCATTCTGTCCTCCACATCCCAACCCTCTGCTGCCCACCGCATATAGCCTCAGATAACACACATACCACCAGCACTAAATACCTCTGGCTTAAAACCAAGCAGCTTATTACACTGCTACTCCTGGCTGGGGATATCGAGACTAACCCAGGACCCACCACCACAAACCCCATTCTCATTCCCCAAAGGTCTCAGGCTCCTGCACCTCAACAGCTGCAGCTTACTAAATAAAATTTCTATGCTGCAACCAATTGCCCTAACCCACCGCCCTGATATTCTCATCATCTCCGAAACGTGGCTAAAACCCCAGCATACCGATGCTGAAGTATCCATAACTGGATACACAATCATTAGGCATGATAGGCTAGGGAACAAGAGAGGAGGAGGAACTGCCATGTACATCTCCACTAGTCTGCAGTTAATAATGGTGCAAATTCCCTCACTTCCAGCCCACATGGACTCCCTCCTAATCAAACTATCACTCCCATGCACCACCCCAGTGTACGTTGCAGGCACCTACTGCCCTCCCGGCACCTCCCCAATGGACATCATTACACACCTGGCCACCCTGCAGTCCTTATCTATAGGAGGCGAGCTTCACGCCATCGGAGACTATAACCACAATTGGCTTGCCATAGATAAGGCCCACCTTAAGACCAAGATCAAGGCCCTAAACCTCACACAACTGATTGAAGACTCCACCAGGCTAAACCACAAAACGCATAATCATTCACTGCTGGACTGGGCTCTCTCCTCCCACCCCCACAGGATCCTACATGCAGGCCTGCTCCCTGACTCCCTAAGTGACCACCACATGATTTTCCTGATCAGGAAAGTGCACAGACCCACAGCTCCCCCCACCCAAAAACGTCGCACACAAGGTCATATAAATCCCTGGACCTAGCATCACTCACGTTAGACCTAGGCCAAGTAGACTGGTCCTTCATCCCAGTGGCCACATCTATTGACGTCGTGCTCAAAACCTTCAAGGCCAAATTTCTTAAAGTCTGGGATAAACATGCCCCCCTGCGCACAAAAAGAGTCAGAGGCACCCACCTTCCCTGGATCACCGCTGATATCATCAGCAAATGCCACTCCAGGGATCACGCATGGAAAGCCCACAAGAAACTGGGCACACAGGCATCCTTCCAAACCTACAGAGCCCTCCGCAACTCCTGTACTAACCTCATTCGCCAGGCAAAAAATAACTATTTTCTATCGGCTTTTAGCACAAACATAAACCACCCGACAAACTTCTGGAAATCGTTCAAATCCCTGTTCTCCGGACCCCCACCCCACCCAACCTCCACCTCCGACACTATCAGCACTATCAGTTCAGGGCACCTACATCACCGATTCCTGCGAGGTAGCCGAAGCCTTCAATACCTATTTCTCCAGCTGCACTGACTCGCTTCTATCGACCCTCCAGTGTCCACCCCCACAGGGTCCCACTCCCAACCAAGTGCACCCCCACCAGCCTCACAGTTCTCCATCCGCTCTGTATCCCAAGCCGAAGTTTTCAAATCCCTACGCTCCCTGAACCCCAACAAAGGCAAATGCCCCACATCCCTGGATGCCATGATGTTATACTTGTCTGCCCCAGCCATAGCCGCCCCTCTAGCCGCACTATTCAACCTCTCCTTCACGTTGGGCAAGCTACCCTCTGAATGGAAACTGGCTACTGTCATTCCCCTTCTGAAAGGGGGCGACCATTCCTCCCCAGGCAACTATTGCCCCATCTCCCTACTCCCAATTCTGGCAAAAATGCAGGAACGTCTTGTCCTCGCCCAACTCTCTCCCCATCTGGACGCCTCCTCCTTCTTCACTCCCTTCCAATCTGGCTTTCGCAAATCTCACTCAACCATCACCTCCCTGCTACGAGTCACTGGCGACATACTCACCGGCATGGACAAAGACCACATCACCTCTGCCATCTTTATAGACTTAGCCAAGGCTTTCGACACCGTCTCACATACTCTGCTCCTTTCCAAACTAACTGAAGTCGGGCTCTCCAAACCAGCCACCACATGGTTCCACGACTACCTGGTGGGCAGACATCAGACTGTAAAAGTCACCTCACATGTCTCTAACCCCCTCCCAGTTACCACCGGCGTCCCCCAAGGATCAGTCTTGGGCCCACTACTCTTCTCCATATTTCTAAACGACCTCCCATCAGCCTGTCGCTTCGCAACCATACAAATGTATGCAGACGATACAGTACTGTATGCCACAGGCCCCTCCACAAGCACAGTGGCAAATCTCCTCCAGCAGGATTTCAACTCCATCCAGGAATGGTTCAGGTCAAACCAACTATTCCTAAACCCTAAAAAAAACAATTTCACTAACCTTCGTCTCACACCAAAGACTCTCCCGCCAAGCACCCTGCCACCCCTTCAAAACCCTGGATGGGATCCTCCTGGAACAATGCACCAGCTTCAGATATTTGGGTGTCTGGCTAGAGCCTGCTCCTCGATTTCATGCACTATATCGACTCCATACATAGAAACTTAAGCTAAACGGCGCCCTATACAGGAACAAAAGCTGCCTCCCTTCTGCAGCTAGGAGCGCTATTGTCCAAAAGATGATCCTCCCAGTACTCGACTACGGCGATATAGTCTATACTATCACTTCCTCCTCTGCCTTGGCCAGCATTGACACCCTTTTCCACTCTTTTTGTCGGTTTATCCTCGACTGTCCTCAAACAACCCACCACTGCACCTTATATAGCTCCTTAGCCCTGCGGTTCCTCCAAGACCAAAGAATAACCCACAGTGCTAGGTTCACTGCCAAATTTTGGTCCCATTCCCTACCCCCCTACCTGGGCTCTACCCTCTCACAACAACCCCCCCCTTACTCCCTCAAAAGCACTGACCTCAGGCTCCTCCACGTCCCCTTTATACACACAACCAAAGGTCAGGCCGCATTCAAATTCCGCATCCCACAGTTATGGAACGCCCTGCCAGCTGATATAAGACACTAACCTAACCCCAGCCGTCGCAATCGCCTACTCACCTCCCACTTCTCCTCCTGCTGCTCTTGCTATAACTAATGTCAAATGATGTATAAAAATTGTGTTTCTGTGCTCAGTTGTAACAATCTAAAATGTTCCTGTATCGATCTTCTGACTGTCTGTATCTATCTGCCGATTGTCTGTACGGCGGATGGCCATTTATTGTGTTGTTAACTCTGTACCAAATGTATGTACCATTGTCTTGGGTCTTGACCCCAAGTCGCATCTGGAATCGAGCAACATTGCTCTGTATGCCTTCCTTGTTAAACTCATAAATAAATAAATAGATAAAGGTGGGTGCCGTTAACACTAGGGCACAACATAGGTTGCTGAGTTACAACAGTTATTCCCTTTTGAGGATGATATTTGTGGACCACCAGGTAGACCAAGAAAATCCAGATGAGAGAGGTGACTGGACAAGAAGACATGGCAACAGGCCTGTATGGACTCTCCTGAACAGAGGAATAAGGACATTGGCATAGTAAATATCAAATCTGAATGTGATTTTGGGGTGGAGCAAATAAAAGATGTTTCATTAAAACCTTTCTTTTTGCAGGTGGGGAATGAACAGAAGACGGGGCCTAGATTTGTATTGCAAAGAGGACTATTATGTAGGGAATGTGTCAATCCAACTACTGAAGAGGTGGTAGCACAACTGATGGTTCCAGAGCCCTATTGAATAGATTATTGTACCACTTTTACTGGCTGGGGATACATAATCAAGTCTCTGAGTATTGTAGGTCCTGTGTGCATTGTCAGAAGGTCACACCCATATCCAGGAAAGATAAGGTGCCCTTACAGCCTCTGCCCTTGGTTTCCACCCCTTTTCATCGTATAGCGATGGACATGGTTGGACCTCTTCCCAAAAGCACAAAAGGGAACCGCTTCATTTTAGTTGTATGTGGTTATGCAACTAAATATCCAGAGGCAATTCCCTTGTGAACCACTACCGCTGTGAAAATAGCTGATGAGTTAATCAAAATCTTTAGTAGAATGGGAATACCAAGGAAGATATTAATGGACCGAGGTAGCAACTTCTGTTCACAATTACTAAAACACCTGTATCAGTCCCTAGGTATACATGCAGTTCACACATCACCTTACCATCCTCAGATAGACGAGCTGGTCGGGCGTTTCAACCAGACCCTAAAACAGATGTTGCAAAAATTCACCAATGATGAAGGTAAGCATTGGGATCAGTACTTTCCCTACCTTATGTTCGCATATAGGGAGGTGCCACAGGCATCTACAGGGTACTCCCCTTTTGAGCTACTCTTTGGTAAAAATCCCAGAGGTTTATTGGATGCGTTAAAAAAGAACTGGGAGGAGTACCTATGACATCTCTTGAGTATATTACTAACCTGTGACAGAAATTAATGTACTATGTTAACAAAACACACCAGCATGGGTTGAACCAACAACAGTACCAGAAAGAAACATATGATCAGGGGGTTGGGTCCAAGTCAATTCAGTCAGGGGAAAGCGTTCTCCTTCTGTTGCCTTGTACAGAAAATAAACTCCTGATGAAATGGCAAGGTCCTTATACAATAACGAGATAGGTAGGGCCAGTCAACTATGAGATTGCACTTCCTGATAAATGGAGTAAACAGCGGATCTATCATGCAAATTTACTAAAGAAATGGCATGATAGATCACAGGACTCCTTGTATGTCCCCCCTGAACTAGAGAACAATGAAATGGAGATTGCATATGACAGGTTAGACAGTAATGGTGAATTTAAGGATGTCAAGGTTAATACTGAATTACACACTGATCAACGAAAAGAGTTGGAAGTATTATCCTCTTTTCGGCATTTCTTTATGGCAACCCCTGGTAGGGTTTCAGGTATAGAACATCATATTGAGGTTAACCAAGCAGCTCCTATTAGACAGAAATCCTACCGGTTGCCGGAAAGTCTGCGAGAAGGGGTAATAGATGAAATCAAGAAAATGAAACATCTGGGGGTAATATAATCTTCTAAAAGTGCCTGGAGCTTTCACATGGTAGTAGTTAACAAAAAAGGGGGGGCATGAGAGTATGTCTCAATTTTCGCAAACTGAATGCCATATCAAAATTTGATGGGTACCCCATGCCTCGTATCGATGATATAATTAATCGGCTGGGGAATGCGAAATACATTAGTAGCCTAGATCTATCAAAAGGATATTGGCAGATTCCATTAGATTTTGAATCACAGGAAAAGACTGCTTTCAGTAACCCCCCTTGGCCTTTTTTCAATTCACCACAATGCCCTTTGGCCTTCATAGTACTCCAGCCACTTTTCAAATGTGTATGATCGGATTTTACAAAATCATACAACATATACCGCAGCATATTTGGATGATGTCATAATATTCAGTCCCTCTTGGAAAGAAAAAGTTACTCACCTTAGTAACCTTATTTCTTCCAGTGTATTCTTCTATATTCATAACTGTATGCAG
This sequence comes from Neoceratodus forsteri, assembly GCA_016271365.2. NCBI lineage: Eukaryota > Metazoa > Chordata > Ceratodontiformes > Ceratodontidae > Neoceratodus > Neoceratodus forsteri. Next base: position 1,300,685,828 of record CM057455.1, read on the forward strand.
TCTGCCTTCTAAGTAGAACTGCCCAGAGAGAAATGGAACTAAATGCAGATGATAGAACCTATCATTGCTCGAGACATATATTCAAACTGCTGCCCTCATCTACTGTAACGTTCCATCAACGTCTCAGATTTCGATAACAGTCTACAAGGCAGAAATACTATATACCTATCTAAAACTACCTTTAAATGCATAAAGGAACTAACTCCAATAAACAAAATATGTCCCCTAGTAGCTATTTAACTACAGCCCCAAAACAGAAGCTTTATCCTGGAAACTCAGGTAACCAAAGAAGAAAAAAGGTCCTACCAAAGTTAAAATGTACTTCAATAGTGTGTACATGGTTGCAGTTATCTAAGATAACATCATTAGGCATGCTGAGGCTCTGGTTCTGGTAGGGGAGGCAGGGAGGGAGAGTTACGAATATAGAAGAATACACTGGAAGAAATAAGATTACTAAGGTGAGTAGTTTTTTCTTCTAACCCCATGTATTCTTCTATATTCATAACTGAATGCAGACTTCAAAGTACCACCTTTGGAGGGGGGCAGAGAACCTACTTAGGAAAGAAGCTCTGCAAGACTGCTGTTCCAGATCTGGCATCACCTCTGGACAGTATGACCAGGCTGTAATGCTTAGTGAAAGTATGTACTGTCCTCCACGTGGCAGCTTTGCATATATCCAGTAGGGGGACATCCCTTGAAGCTGCTATGGAAGCAGCTGTTCCCCTGGTTGAATGGGCTCTGAGTCCTGATGGGGCCTGTCTGCCTGCATTTTGATAGCAGAACTGTATACAGCTAACTATCCAGTGAGAGAATGATCTCTTGGTAGCTGATACCTTTTTTCACATCCCCATAGGTAAGGAATAACTGTTGTTTATCCTGCCTGTGATCCTTAGTATGCGATATGTAGTAACTAAGAGCTCTCTTCACATCCAGACTGTGACGTCTACGCTCACCTGAAGTAGAGTGCTCAGTGAAAAACACTGGTAGTGTAATGGATTGGTTTAAATGAAAATCTGACACCACCTTAGGGAGAAGTTTTCTATTGGCTCTGAGTACCACTTTGTCATAATGAAAAGACAAATAGTCCTTTTCCACAGATAGGGCCTGAAGCTCACTTATCCTTCTAGCATAAGTCATAGCCACTAAAAATACAGTTTTCCATGTGACATACTGTAGGTGAGCTGAGGACATGGGTTCAAAAGGTGGCCTTATAAGTTGAGCAATACAAATGTTCAAGTCCCACCCATGGACAGGTTCCCTAATGGGTGGGTATGTAAGACACAGACCCTTGAAAAACTTTTTAAAAATAGGATCAGATGCAATGGAGGTGGGCTTTCCCACCGAAATGTGCACAGAGATAGCTGCCAAGTGGACCCTTAGTGAAGTATGCTTAAGGCCCTGATCATGTAAGAAAGTAAGGTACTCAAGTAGAGTTGGAATTCCTGCTGAGGCAGGTTCGATGCTGTGCAAGGTGCACCAAGAGAGAAACCTTTTCCATTTGGCTGAACAGGTTTTCCTAGTAGAGGGTTTTCTATATCCCTTAAGTATGTGTAAAACTGCTTGGGAGAGATTCAGGTTTGCAAATTCTATGTCTTCAAGAGCCAAGACTTGAGACAGAGAGAGTTGAGGCTGGGATACCCTATTTTCCCTTGGTGGGAGGTTAGCAGGTTGTGCCTCCACGGAAGATGTTTTGGTCTGGATACCAACATGGATAGCAGGAGAGGGTACCAATGTTGCCTGGGCCAGTACAGGGCGATGAGGATCACTGAGGCCGACTTGGACCTGAGCTTGATCAGGACTCTGAGAATAAGAGGGAAGGGAGGGAAGCATATAAGCTTCTCCTTGACCAATCCAGTACCACGGCATCCACTGGGATTGTGCCCCTGATTGGAGGCCTGCAACAAAACAGTGGCAGTTTGTGGTTCTCTGGAGAGGCAAAGAGGTCCACTTCTAGGGTACCCCACCTTCTGAATACTGAATTTGCCACTTGTGTGTCCAATGACCACTCGTGGTGGCCCCGACTGATTCTGTTGAGGGCATCTGCCAAAATGTTGTCCCTCCCTGGGACATGGACCACTTACAGAGTTACTTTTAGAGAGTATGCAAGATCCCACAGTTTCATGGCCTCTGAGCACAGAAGGTCCGATCTTGTACCACCTTGCTTGTTTATATAGTACATTGTTTTGGTGTGGTCTGTCCTTACCTGTACCACCCTGCATGGTACTAAGTGAGCAAAGGTCTTTAGAGCTAGGAGTACATCTTGGAGCTCTAAGAGATTTATGTGCAGAAGGGATTCTGCCTTGGACCAAGTCCCATGGATGGTGTGTTCCCCCATGTGGGCACCCCATCCCAGTAGAGAAGCATCTGTTGTGAGAACAAAGGAAGGGTTCTCTTTTTGAAGAGGGAACCCTTGCCTTAAATTGTCTGAATTTTTCAACCACTGTAAGGCTTGAATAACAGTCTCTGTTACTGGGATGAGTTTTGACATCTTGTCCCTTCTCTGTGACCAGTGAGACCTGAGATAAGACTACAAGTCTCTCATACTGAATCTTGCCCATGAAACTGTATCTGTTGCTGTGGCTATAGGACCCAGAATCTGCAGATAGTGTCTTGCTGGGCATGGCTGGTTTAATTTGAAAGAGGCAACCAGGTCAAAAATACTCTGCACCCTGTCTTGAGGGAGGAAAGCCCTTACCTGAATAGTATCCAGCTCTGCTTCTATGAATTGAAGCACCTGAACAGGGGTAAGGACAGCCTTTAACTGATTTATCAGGAATCCCAAGGATTGCAGGAGATGCACTGCTGATTGCAGGTGCTCCGAAATCTGATGTGGAGATTTTCCCACAACCAGCCAGTCATCCAGATAAGGGAAGACTAGGATGCCATACCTGCTTAGCTGCGCCACTACTACAGCTAAGCACTTTGTGAATACCCTTGGGGCCAAAGTTAGGCCAAAGGGAAGGGAAGTGAACTGATAATGACCTGAAAGAAGTCTGAACCTGAGGTACTTTCTGAGATCCAGAATAGACTTTGACGGCAGATAAGGACTGCTTGGCCCACCTAGTCTGCCCATTTCCCCTACCTACAGGATAAGCTGCAGATCCTAGTTAACCAACAACCTATTACTTCCTACCCCGCACGCAAATTGCCTTATGTCTGTCCCATGCGTTCTTGAATTCTCCCACAGTTTTAGACCCCACAACCTCCTGAGGAAGGCTGTTCCATGCATCCACCACCTGAGAAAAAATACTTCCTCACATTGCCCCGAACCACCCCCCCCATCTGCAAATCGTGTCCCCTTGTTCTTGCACATCTCTTTTTCTGAAAGATGCTACCCTCATGGACTTTGTTGATTCCACTGGAATGGGTCGCCAGTCCCCATTTTTCTTTTTGGTTAGGAAGTAATGGGAGTAGAAACCCCTTCCTCTGAGATGTACTGGTACAGGTTCCACTGCTTTCATGTGGATCAATTTCTGCACCTCTGTTTGCAAGAGTTTGCCCTCCATGAGGGAAGCTGGCTTGAAGTCTCTCGATTTCAAAGGGGGAAGGGATTTAAAGCATAGGGACAAACCCTGACTTACCACCTCCAGAACCCACTTGTCTGTGGTGATGGAAACCCAGTTCTGGAGGAAGTAAGTCAGCCTGCCCCCTACTGGCACTGGGGAGGTGACCTGAACCAACTGGTCAGGGGTTTTGTTTTGGGGGTGCCTGAGCCTGGACAGATTGGGAGCACCTTCTGGAACCCCTCCTGCCCCTAGATCTAAAATACCCAGTCTGCTGTGGGTAGGGCTGTTGCTGAAAAGCAGCTTGGGCCTGATAGAAAGGCCTCCCATAAGGGGACCTTCCCCTGCCTCCCCTTCCATAAGGCCTACAGGAAGTGGTAGGCCTGTCCCTGGAGGACTTACTCTTGTAGGTGGCCTTGTAATCATCCACCTTTTTCAAGTAATCCTCAGTGTGTTTGCCGAATGGGGAGTTATTCTCCACAGGAAAATCCTTGCTTTTGTCTGGGTATCCTGGGTGAGATTAATGGCCCTAAGCCATACCAGTCTTCGTAGGGCCACCAACAGAGCCATCCACCTGGCAGCATTATCGTTAGCATCAGCTTCCAGACCAAATCTAGCTGTCTCTGCTAGGTCGTCAGAGAGGGGTGAGGGAGCCTTCTCTGACCATAGCCAGTACTGATTACCACAGTATTTTCTGATACTGTGCTACATATGCCTGATAATTAGCCTGCCTCACACCTAAGGAGGCAGCTAAGTACCCTTTCTTGGACATACCGTCTATTTTTCTGGAGTCCTTCTCAGGAGGGTGGGAAGAGAGAGGGACCCTCACCTTTTCATAGGCTGCCTGTTGGACTATGCCTTGGTGATCAGGGTGGGAGTATAAGAACTCTGCTCCCTCCCTGTCCAATTGATATTTCTTATTAGACTTCCTATCTATAGGGGGAGCAGAGTTAGGAGTCTGTAAAATCTTCAAGTCTTTTTTAAAGAACTTGTCAATTGGCAAATATACCTATTTTGTGGGTGTTAACCCCATCATCTCTAGGTATTCGGCCTCCTCCTCCTCATCATTGACCACTTCAGTAGTAGCTAAATCCAAAGCATCCAGTATTTTTCTCACAAAAGAAAAGTGAGGTGAAAAATCTTCAGGTCGAGGAGGAGAACCGAACTCCTGCAAAGGTGAGATTTCAGGCTCTATTGGGGTTCATCCTGTTCAGGATCCATCTCACCATAGTCATCACCTTCAAGTTCCTGTGGTTCAGGGACAGGAGCTGGGGCAGGAGCCTTTGGAGGAGCAGGTTGAGTGGGCAGGATCCCCTGTAAAGCCTGCAGAACCTTGATGGCCTGAGCTATCTCCTCTGCAGATGGCAGGCTATGAGACACAGTAGAGACCCCTTGAGGTACAGAAGCCTGGGGTTCTAAGTGTTTTGTTTTCTTGGATTTCTTGGAGGGGGCCGGAGAGTCAGCCGGACCACTCCCCCTTTTCAAAGTGTCAGCAACACCCTTATCAGGGGTGGTAACAGTGGATAAAGTGGTTTTACCCTCAGTTTCTGATGGCTGGTTAGAGCCTGAGGGACCACTGTCCGCTTTTTTCCTCAACCTTTCCATCCTTTTCTCAATAGTTTCAGGAAGAAAGGACTTACAAATGGCACAGTCTGCTGAAAAATGATCAGGTCCCAAGCAGACTAAACATAGATCGTGTTTGTCAGCTTTTGCAAACACTTCCCCACACCTGGTACAATTTTTAAAATCTGGGGGACCAGTCTTTTTCTTTGTTTTTTTTTTTGTATTGCTATTTCCACAAGAAAAACCAGTAACCGCTTATTAGTATTCAAACTAACGGTTTTTTTTTTTTTTTGTCTGTTCAGGAACCGGTTAAGGATCTGAGAAAAGAACCGATAATTTTTTAATCGAACCGGGTCAGCGGTTCACAGAAACCGGAGTATCGGTTCAGAAGAACCAACTGCTCAGTTTCAAAATAGAAGTTTTAAACACAGAAAATATATATGAATATATATATATAAAATAACACAAAACTATGGTGAAAAGCGCTGAAAGTACTAAGAAAGCCCCAGTTCCTCAGCGGTTATCCCGAACCATGAGGAACCAAGGAAAAATACAATTTTACCGTTAAACTAAATAAACTTAACTTTAAAAAATAATTAGAAATAAATTAAACAATAAATGAAGGCAGCAGCTCAAATATAGACAAAAATTAAACTTATTAAACTGGAATCAGCATGAACAATTGAGAGGAAGATCTCCAGGCGTCTGACTTGTCAGGTGGAGTGAGAAATCTGAGATGTTGATGGAACGTTACAGTAGATGAGGGTAGCAGTTTGAATATGTGTCTCGAGCAATGACTGGTTCTATCATTTGCACATAGTTCCATTTCTCTCTGGGCAGTTCTACTTAGGAGGCAGACTGCATACAGTTATGAATATAGAAGAATACATGCGGTTAGAAGTATTTACTGCTATAACCACAGCTGGGTTAACAATAAATCCCACTAAATGCTCTCTTGCTATGCAAGAAACTAGGTATTTAGGATTCCTACTAGGAAATGGGAGGGTGAAACCTGAAATTGCTAAAACAGATGCTATAGCTCGTAGTGAACGCCCCCAGACAAAGAAATGTTAGGGCTTTGTTTGGGTCTTGTAGGCTACTATAGGAGGTTTGTCCCTAATTTTTCAGAGATTGCTAGTCCTTTAACTGAGTTGCCAAAGAAATCTAAGTCAAACAAGGTACAATGGACACCCAGTTGTGAAGAGGCATTTTGAACTCTCAAAGCCAAACTATGTTCATATCTAGTACTGCATAGTCCAGATTTTCAATGCCCTTTCTTGGTCCAGACTGATGCCTCTCATCATGGGATTGGGGTAGTGTTATCTCAGATGGATGGAGATGATGAACACCCTGTCATATTCATAAGTCGTAAGTTGCACAAAAGGAAAACTAGATACTCAACCATTGAGAAAGAATGTCTAGCCAATCGCTGGGTGGTAGAAGCCCTTAAATTTTATTTATGGGAGATGGAATTTGAAATTGTCACAGACCATAAACCCTTGTGCTGCATAAATGTAATGAAGGACAAGAAATGAAAATTATGTACCTACCGTAATTCTTGATCTTTCTGTGTATCTTCACCATTCATCACTACTGGGTACTGTGCCGGAGCTAGGACCCCGTGAGACACTTTTTTTTTTCTCTATGAGTGGAGTCGACGCAGGGTCAGCGCCACCCTCGAGGCCGACGTTTCACATGGCGCTCGCGGGTTGGCAGTTATCTGTTGTCGACTCCGCCCTAGCCTCAGTTCTGAGATGCCGGAGAGTGTAAGAAAAGGGATGGAGGGGTGGGGCAAGGGAGCCCAAGGGATAGATAAAAGGAAAGGATATAATAACCAAAAGGAGAAATGGAAATTACATACCTACCGTAATTCTTGATCTTCTTGGACAAAGTCTCCACCACTCATTCACACTGATGAGATCTACGCCGGAGGTGCTAGGACCCAGTGGGAACAAACTTTTTTGCAAGAGGGTCGACGCCAGAGATGGAGCCGTGAGGAGTGGCACTGCGAGCCTCGGATTGTGTGGCAATGACTATCTCGGTGTCGACCCTCCAACCACCTCAGTACCTTTTTTTCCGAGGAGGTGCAGCGTAACTAACCTAGAAGGACAGCCTAACAAAAAACAGACATAAGATAGCCCAGACAATCCGTATAAGAAGGGCCAACAAAGAAGTCTTCACAGCCTAACGACTGAGAGAATGAAGACCAACAACAGAGGTGAGCTCGGGGGATGGTGGGTGGGCGTGTGAATGAGTGGTGGAGATTTCATCCAAGAAGATCAAGAATTATGGTAGGTACGTAATTTCCATATCTTCCTGGACATAAAGGCCCAGATATTCAAAGGGTTGCGCGTGGTGGCAACCCACTAATGCCTTCCTAGTCGCGATATTCAAATAGAATTGTGCCTGGCACAAATCCCGATGCACTAAACACATCAGTAATGTATGCAGGCGCGGGTAGGTGTGCCAATGCATGCTCTGCAGCCCAATATTCCCAGCCGGGATGTGCTGAGCCGCTTCATCGCAACCCCTACCCAGCGCCGCCTGAAGATTAAGCAAATAAAAAGGAGCAACGGTCAGCCACCACAGGTGAGCTGCCGCATTGCAGGGCGCAACACGGCAGCTGCCACCTGTGGGTGGCCACTCGAGCTCCGGCTGTACATCCGTGGTGGCGCCCCCCCAAGCCCGATCGCGGGCATTAGTAAAATAAATAAAACCTCCTACATCCCTGGTGGTCCAGTGGATGCTGCCTGCCCGATCGTGGGCTTAAGTATAAATACAAAGATTTATCCTATATCCCTTGTGGTCCAGTGGACCGCTGTCTTCCCGATCGCGGGCTGAAGTAAAGAAGAATCAGATTCCTATATCCCTGGTGGTCCAGTGGACCCGCTGCTCACCGACAGGGCTGTGCGAATACAAAGATTATCTCATATCTCGATGGTTCAGTGATCCGATGTTCGCGCTGGTCGCTGGCTTGGCGGTTCAGACTCTCATTGGAACCATCGGTTTCTTCTTCACTCGCTTATTGATCTCATTCCATTCTCATCAGCGTGCGGGCGGGCAGCACCTCACCTTCTTCGCCCACCGATTGACACCGTCCAGTGGTTGCACGCTTATTGGCCAGCGTGAGCCACGGGCTGCAGCCCACACGTATACATTCCAGATATGTGAATGAGTCACATATCTGAATGTGTAGCATGAGCTACACGCCCACTGGCTCATGCTGTGACCAATGTGTGATAGCCTCACTGATGGTGTCAGTCGGGCGGCGGAGTGGTGGCTGGTGGTGTTGCTCACCACGCTGACCGGGGAGCAGCGGGGTGGTGTGGGATCAGTGGCGGGTGGGGAGGGGTCCGCTGGACCACCAGGGATATGGGAGTCAGTACTAGTTTACTTAAGCCCGTGATCGGGCAGACATCGGTCCACTGGACCACCAGGGATACAGGATAAATCTTTGTATTTATACTTAAGCTCGCAATCGGGCAGGCAGCAGTCCACTGGACCACCAGGGATATAGGAATCTGATTCTTCTTTTACTTCAGCCCGCGATCGGGCAGACAGCAGTCCACTGGACCACCAGAGATATAAGATTCTATTTCCTTTTGTACTGCAGCCCGCGATCGGGCAGACAGCGGTCCACTGGACCACCAGGAATACAGGATTCTATTTCTTTTTTTACTGCAGCTCGTGACTGGGCAGACAGCGGTCCTTTGGACCACCAGGGATGTAGGATTCCATTTATTTTTTTACTGCAGCCTGCGATCGGGCAGACAGCAGTCCACTGGACCACCAGGGATGTAGGAGGTTTTATTCTTTTTACTAATGCCCGCGATCGTGCAGACAGCAGTCCACTGGACCACCAGGGATATAGGAGACTTTATTCTTTTTACTAATGCCTGCGATCGGACTGTGGAGCACATTGCCATGCTGCAGGGGGCGTTGGACCCCGACGGCTGCTGCCTGGCAGGGTGCCAGGCGCAAGTCGTTGGGGATTGGCGCACCTGCATGCAAATGGGGCCATAATGACATAGCAAATGGCCCCATTTGCACTTGCTCCCATTATGGCCCAATTTGCATGTCAACTTTGAATATCGCGGTTGTTGCGCCTAGCGCAATGGAACTTCTTTAAGCGCGGCCCGTACCCACTCTGGCCACTGGTGCTGGCGCAGTGCCACCGCGCCATGTGCACTGCGTGTGGCCAGGGTGCAATATTCAACGATGCTGAGCCATGGCGCAACTCCGTTGAATATCGTCCAGTCCATGCCCCTGTGCAGCCAAGTTTGAATATCTGGGCCAAAATCTCCACCACTCCTTCACACTGATGGGAGAGTACCGAGCTAATAATCCCCCAAGAAGGTGGCAGGAGAGACCAAAAGCTCACAAATTTAGGACAGAACTCCGTTAAGGATGGTCCTGCCAAACGAAAGATGTCACCTGGCATGGACATCCAGGGCATAGTGCTTAACGAAAGTATGCACCGAGCCCCGGGTAGCCGCATTGCAAATGTCTGCAATGGGCATGTTGCTGATTTCTGCCAGGGATGCCGTGACTGCTCTAGTAGAGTGAGCGTACACACTGCCCTCCAGCTTAACCTGCGCCATGGAGTAGCCATGCTGAAATGCATCTGATAGCAACAGGCTGATCCAATCGGATCTCGATGAAGGAAACAAACAGTTGTTGAGCATTGTGAATTTGTTTTGTTCTGTCTAAATAGAAATGCAGAGCTCTTTTGACATCTAAAGAATGAAGGGTATGCTCGCCTTCATTTTGAAAGTTCGCAAAGTAAGTAGGTAGGACCAAAGGTTGGTTTAGATGGAAATCTGAAACAACCTCAGGGAGAAACTTAGGATGAGTCCTAAGAACTACTTTGTCCTCATGGAACACAGTATACGGAGGGTCTGTGACCAAGGCATGTATTTCAGAGACCCTGCAGGCTGAGGTAATGGCCACCAGGAAAGCCGTTTTCCAAGTGAGAAATTTCAGCTCACAGGCAGCTAGCGGCTCGAAAGGCTCTCGAGTGAGCATGTCTAGTACAAGACTAATGTTCCAGGCTGCTACTGGATGTCTGTTAGGAAATCTGGTATGCAGGATTCCCCTAAGAAACCTCTTAACCACAGGTAACTGAGCCAGTGACAAGGAAAGTACTGGCTCATGATGAGCTGAAATGGCACAAAGGTGTACTTCGACTGTAGAGTATTGTAGACCTGAATTTGAGAGGTCTAACAGGTACTCTAGAACTTTATTGGGTGGACAGGAAAAATGATTCAAAGAGGATTTTGCACACCAGAGAGAAAAATGCTTCCATTTGGCTGTGTAAGTTTTTCTAGTGGCTGGCTTGTGTGCAGCCAGAAGAATATCTGAAACTCTGCGAGAGACATTGAACCTGTTCACTTCTATCTCTTCAGGAGCCAAGCGTGAAGGTGAAGTGATCTCAGACTGGGATGGACCACAGGCCCCTGAGTCAGAAGGTTCGTCTGAAGGGGAAACGCTTTTGGAGGGGTTCTCGACATACTGTTGAGTAATGAAAACCATATCTGTCGAGGCCAGAAGGGAGCAATGAGGATCATTTTTGGTCCCCCTGGGACTCGAACTTGAGAAGTACCCTCTGAATTAGAGGAAGAGGAGGAAAGGCGTATAGAAAGCATTTTGTCCACTGCAGCCTGAACGCATCCTAACAGAAAATGCCAGGCCCTGGATTTCTGGAGCAGAAGAGAGGCAGTTTTGTGTTGCGTCAGGATGCAAAAAGGTCCAGGTCTGGAGTCCCCACTCTGTGAATAATGGCTGAACTACAGTTGAGTTGAGAAACCATTCGTGAGGATCTGTCTCTGTTCTGCTGAGACGGTCTGCCAGTTCGTTCTGCATTCCCGGCAGGTAGACCTCCTGGATTACAGCCTTGTGCTCCAAGCACCATTCCCACACTCTCATCGCTTCCCTGCATAGAGGGTAACAGTGAGCACCTCCCTGCTTGTTGATGTAATACATCACTGCTTTGTTGTCTGTTTGAAGGAGAATGTTCTTGTGACAGAGAATGTCTTTCAAAGCCCGGACTACATAAAGGACGGCTCTCATTTCTAGGACATTTATATGAAGCTGGGACTAGTCTTAGAGTCCACATACCTTGGGTGTGGAGATCTTGACAGTGGACTCCCCACCCCATCAGGGATGTGTCCATGGTAATGGAGATCTGGTGATCCAGGGGAGCAAATGGATACCCTTCCAGAAGGTTGTCCTCTTGCGACCACCAGGTAAGCGACTTCTTCAGAGGTTCTGTCACCTTGATGAGAAAGGACTGAGGGTGAGTGGTTGGGGACCACTAAGTACTGAGCATCCATTGAGAGGTTCTCATGTGGAGACAAGCTAGGGGTACAGCGAACACCGAGGATGCTATGAGACCCAGCATCCATTGCATCGAGATAGCTTGAACCGAGCTGTTCTCTCTGATGTATCGGGCCATCTGTAGGATATCACTCCTTCTGTCTTCTGGAAGAAAGGCCTTCACACAAGAGGTGTCCAGAAGAGTTCCTATAAAAAGGAGCTTCTGGGAAGGCTGCAACTGCGATTTCTTGAGATTTAGCAGGATTCTCATGGACATGAGAAAGTCTGAGGCTGTGGATACGGCGTCGAGAGTTCCTTGCCTGGAAGGACTTGCTAGAAGCCAGTCGTCCAGATACGGGAACACTTGTATGCTGATCTTTCTGAAGTGCACTGTGAGAATTGCACAACACTTTGTGAAAACTCACGGCGCTGAGGATAGCCCAAAGGGCAGGACTCTGAACTGATAATGTTGGCCCAAAGCCACGAATCTTAGGTATTTGTGATGCCTTGGGTAAATAGGAATATGTTGGTAAGCATCCTGCATTTCCAGGGAGGCTAACCAGTTGTGTTGATGAAGCAAAGATGACAGGGTTCCTAGCGATATCATTTTGAACTTCTTGGGAAGAAATTTGTTCAGTTTTCTGAGGTCCAAAATGGGGCACATGCCCTCGGTTTTCTTTGGAACTAGAAAGTAAGGGGAGAAGAACCCTATGTTCCATTGATCCAGCGGAACTATGTCTACTGCCCTGTTGTTCAGAAGGCCTTGTATCTCGAAGGTGAGAAGTTCTGACTGAAGCACTGACAGCTTGGGCTGCTGTTTAGGGGGACAATCCGGAGGGGTCTCTGAAAGACTGAGGGAATACCCCTCGCGGATTATCCGGAGGACCCATTTGTCTGATGTTATGGACTTCCACTGGTTGTAGAATTGATTCAGATGACCTCCCACCGCTAAAGAAGGGTCCCACTCGGGCAGCTGAGGTGGGACTTGGGTCAGAAACTCAGAAGGTGGTACTGGGCACTTTGGGCCCTTGTGCTTTCTGTTGCGTTTTCTTTTGAGGCTGAGGGGCTTGGTTTTTATTAAAACCTCCCCTGCCTTTGCCTTGAAAGAACTGACAGTTGTGAAATTGGCACTTATTAGCACCCCACTGAGAAGGGGTGGGAGCCAATTTAATGGCCGATCTGGTCTTTTGTGTGGCCTCTAGAGCTTGTTCTACTTGAGGACCGAAGAGATAGACACCGTCGAAGGGCAATGCCATCATCTGTCGCTGGGCATCATTCATGAAGCCTGAAGTGTGCAGCCAGGAATGACGGTGGGTACAAATGCCTGCCGCTGCCTGGGAGGCAGTATTGAAAGCGTCCATAGCTGCTTTAACCTGTTGGTTGTTGGACTCGATCCCCCTGGTTATGGTTTGAAGAAGCTCTGAATTAGTGTCCGACTCCGGCAGAGCTTCAACCATTTGTTTGAGTGAATGCCAAAGAATATACTCATATTGAGAGAAATAGCCCTGGTAGCTGGAAATACGCATACCCAGGGTGGATGCAGCAAAGACTCTCTTACCTAAAGTATCTGTCTTATGAGATTCTTTGTTTATAGGTCGAGCTGTAGTAGTCTGAGGAAGGACGACCTTGTCATTCTCAGCCAAGGCTACAATAGGGTCCGAAAAGGCTTAGGAGGCCAAAATGGGTTGATCCTTGGAGGCCAAAATGGGTCGATCCTTGGGAGCAGCATACTTCCTATCTATGGACTTAGCCACATAAGGAATGAGAGCAGGGTTATTCCATACCATTTGAGAAAGGATCTCAAAGGAGGGCTGTAGTGGGGGTGTTGAATCGATAGGGATGTCTGGAACATAACAGTATTGGAGTCTTAAAAGCTTCCCAGGATTGATATCCATAGTCTGGAGAGAAAGAGTGGAATTCAAATTTTTCAGCAGAGACTTAAATGACAGGTCCTCGACCACAGGCTCTGCAGCAGGATTAGGTCCGGTTCCTTCCACATCATCACCCAGCCTAAGGTCTGGGTCAGGCTCAATATCATCTCCTGACAGCCCAGGAGGGACTGTATGGATAGGAAAGGAGTGAAAATCAGAAGGAAAATAGGAGGGGAAAGGGTTTGGAGTTGAGGAGCCCTGAAGACGCCACATCAAGTCTCGGCACCGAAGAGCACGGTGCCGCCTGGCTCTCAACACAGCACATGCATGACAGAGCCTTCAGCCGAGGATGGCGGCAAGCCCAACAAGTCGAGGCCCGGCACCAAGGCCGCAGGCTGACAATCCCAGCGCCCGAGGCAGGCGCCAACAGACGCATCGATGCAGAGGATGGCGGCTAGCGACCCATGGACGCCGACGGCACCGAAACCAATGCAGGGCCCTGAAAATTAAGATTTGAGGATAAAGAAGGAAAAATACCAGGAGACAGAGGCATCGGTGTGGCCCCTGCGCCGCAGCCATGTGAGGGGGGAAAACATCTGAGCGCGGAGTCGACGGCACCAAAGAAGGTGCCACCTGACTAGGGAGGCCCAACCACCCTACCCAATCCTCCAAAGGGTCTAAAGGCCCCTGGGTGACCGGGCCAGATAGCTGGACCAACCTCCGAGCCCATTGCTCCATCAGAGCGGCCCACTGATGAAACTGCTCTTCTGTAGCCCTACCAGAAGGCGGGAAAGGGCTCCGATGTCGAAGAGGTCAGAGACCGGAAACAGAAACCTGCGACTCCGGAGGAGACCAGCAACTGACCCCGATGACTGACCGTCGACGCGCAGACATACCAGAAGGCGACCTTGAGTGATGCCTTCTCTTTCTTGACCTCTGAGTCGCAGAAGAGCTCGAGGCTGAACAGTGCAGAGAATGCAACCATTTTCTTTTATGCTTCCGGGGGGAACGCTCCTCCCCTCGGGCACTGGACTGTCCATTGTCAGACACCCCCTCCAGAGAGGGCGGTGGACCAGACCCAGCCCAGCTGACTGAACAGCTTTCATACAAAGTCTCCCTACCGTCACCTGACCCACTCATGGTCGACTCCGTCAATGTAGGCTGAGACTTCTTTCTTGTAATAAAAAAATAAATTATAGTAAGCGGTACTTTATCCAAGAAATACTACAAAATAAGAAAACTGAAAACTATGCTGCCAGTTTGAAGTTTGACTCCCAGCGGGCTAGCGACGTCGTCACTGTAGCACACTTGACGGCGGGAAAAAAGGAACTGAGGCGGTTGGAAGGTCGACGCCGAGATAGTCATTGCCGCACGAGCTGAAGCTCGCAGCTCCATCTCTGGCACCGACCCTGTTGCAAAAAAGTTTGCTCCCGTTGGGTCCTAGCACCTCCAGCGTAGATCCCATTAGTGTGAATGAGTGGTGGAGACTTTATGTCCAGGAAGATATAAACGACTGAGAGAACAGAAAGGAGCAGACTAGATATAGGAGCTTGGGAAAAAGGGGGCCCCAATCTCTGGAAAAGGAAGTAGGGATGGAAAAGAGAAAGAAAAGGAAAAGGAAAAGAAGGGGGGGGGAAGGAGTGCACCCCTGGCAAGTCAGACTTGGACCCCTAGTACCTGCGTACGTTGATGGTAGACAAGGATCGCCTGGCCCACCCAGTCTTGCCTATTTAAAGAAAAGCTGCCAAGGAGGCAAAGCCTGCAGTTGAATAAGCAGCAGTAGGCCCAACAGTAGGCAAAAACTTTTAGGGAGAAGGAGTTCCAGGCAGACAAGGGTGCATCCCTCCCCCTCACCCTCAAATAAGGGGAGAACACTTAAAAGGAAAGGAGGGATTAGTCAAAAGGGACGTCGAAAATAAGGAAAAAATGAAAATTACGTACCTACCGTAATTATGATCTTTCTGTGTATCTTCACCATTCATCACTTCTGGGGTAGATGGCCGGAGGTCATGACCCTGCGGGACCTTTTTTTTTTTGGTAGGCAGAGCTGATGCAGAACTGGCGCCGCCCTCGAGCCCGACGCATTGCATGGCGCTCACGGGCTGGCCATTATGCGCTGTTGACTCTGCCTGCCTGCCAGTTCTGAGTTGCCGGAGAGGTAAGAGGAAGGGAGTGGAGAGTGGGACAAGAAGTTCAAGGGATAGAAAAAGGAAAAGATGTATAAACTAAAAGAAGAAATAACGATTGAGAGGATAGAAGAAGAAAAAGTCGGAAACTAGAGGGATTGGGAGAGGCCCCATCTCTGGAAATATAGGGGGGAGGAAGGATGGGATAAGGATATAGGAATTAAGATGAGGATGAGAAGGGAGAAAAGGTTTAACCGTACCCTAGACCTTGGTCCATCTCCATATTGTATAGGAACTGCAAGGAGTAGCCAAAGGCTTCTTGCCAGAATTCAAGGCACAGAATGTCTAGCCAAACTCCATTTGAGCAGAATCGGCTTATTCTGGAAGAAGGACAGGGCACAGAGAATTATCACCCTCTCAAGGAAAAGATTTTTGGTGAAAAAATTTTTTTTTTTTTTTCTTTAATAAAGGATAGTCCAAAGGACAAGGAAAATAAAATGGACGGAAACAAGGAGGAGGAGAGAATGGAGGGCAACTGTATACTCCCACCCCACAGGGGTGGAGCTAACACACTGGAGAAGGAGTGCCCCCCATGCTGACCACTCTCCCCTTAGAAACAACATCCCCCTATGTGTCCTTGTTTACCCCTCTCCTGACAAAAGAAAGGAGGGGGGCCAGGCTGGACACAGAGAGGGAGGGGGACACAGAGACTGAGGCCCCAGGGGATGGAAGGCAGGATTGTGATGAATGGTGAAGATACACAGAAAGATCATAATTACGGTAGAGTGCGTAATTTTCATATCTTGTCTGTGTCAATCTTCACCATTCATCACTTCTGGTGAGTCGGAGCCCCAAGGGGGATTCTTTTAAACCCTAAGGGACAGAGTCCCTTAGCTCTCAGTGGGTGACACACTAAGAGGAGAACTTCAGGGCCTGGAAAGGCCCGAGAGTGGGAAGAGTGAAACGGGGACCCCCGGAGGGGGAAGGAAGTTGCCCCGACAAACGCCATCTCGCTGTACGGGAGAAGGGGTAGGTTCTCTGGTGAGCGGAGTTAATCACCTTATGCCGGGCCAGGGGTGACAACCAGGAAAGACACATCCATTCTGTCCACTTAGTGCAGATCGCTGTGCCTACGACCCTGGAAGCTACCTCATTGGCATCATAAGATGCCCTCGCTTGGTGCCTTGCTAGGTCCAGGCCATGCGCAGAGAGTGCAATGACTTGTCTGGTTTGCTGCATATCAGGCAACGAGGCTAGGAGCTGACCTAGCCTGGACCACAAGAACCTGTCATAGGCTGCATAGTGGGCCTGATGTGCAGAAATAGAAAGCAGCAACTGTGCCGAGTAGAAAGTCCTCCTCCCCCAGAAATCAAAGTCCAAGGAATAGTGGTCTGGGAGCCGGTCACGGTGAAGGGCGCAAAGCCCATCAGAAGTATCCAGCTGCATCAGTCCTGACTGAGGCTGAGGCATAGAACCTGAAGACTCAGGGGGTGTGCAGTACCTCTGGCAGAGTTCCCTAGGGGCAGAAACTCCGGAAAAAGGTCTCTTCCAGGAACGCAACAACGCCTCCCTAAAGGGAGCAGGCCAGGGGGGCACCACAAGGGCATCCTCACTGAAGTCACCCAAAAAGGTGTGCACCGAGTGCTCTGGATTGCTCTGAGTGGCAGGGGGGAGGTGCAAGTCCTCCAACATCCTCACTCGGCGAGATCAGCGGCTGGAGAGATGTAGACAGAAGGCTCCTCTCCCCCAGAAGAGGGGGATGAAGAGTTGGAGGGCATTGACTGCTCAGAGGGTGGCTGCTCGGGGGGGGAGTGAGGTTGAAAAACCTGTCTGTCCATCGCCCTGACGTAAGCTGGGAACCGAGCAGCCACAGCCCTGAACTGCTCCCAGGAGAGAGGTCCACTAGGACCAAGGATGCCTGGGAGCGCAGGAGAATGTGGCAGAGGGATGGGGACAGAGCCGAGAAGAGAAGTCAGCTGACCTCCGCCTGGGCTAGGGAGCGGACCAGAAGCACCCAAAGAAAAAGGTGCTCTGGAAGACTCCACAGCCGACAGCTGAACAACCATTTTGGTACTGCCTTGGCTGCGCCCAGAAGAATCCCCCCTGTAAGGCAACCGAGGCCATGTGGGTCCAGAAGGACGGTCCCCTACCTCAAAAGAATGGGGCTCTCTCAAAGAGATCGAGGAGGAGGAAGAGCGGAGATCCGCACTGCGACTTCTCCCAGAGCCCGGGTGGGTCCCAGAAAAAGGACGCCATGCAGACCCCATGCCCCTCGACCCCTCAGAATCTGAGAGAGCCCTCATCCTCAAGAGGGCCAGCCTAGGTAGCTGACAGCCTTGGCCAGCACCCAAAGGAGCTATCCAAGGCACAGTACCCTCCCCTCTCATAGGTGCTCTGATCGGCCCCAAAGTTGGACGATCCAAGCACACCACAAGCAGGGGTATCACTGCTGAGGGATCAGTGAACCCACCAAGACCGGGCTGCAGAGCAATGGTGGCCTGCACCACTGCCTGCTGGCCAGCTGCGCCGAGGGCCGAAACAGTGCTGACCGACGGCGTCGAGGACGGTGCTGACCCAGGCCTTGCGAACTACGGGTCCGACACTGGGGGAGCCTTCACCACCAAAGGGGCGATTGCCTTGGCGGCGCCTTCTGCCTGCCCCCCGGAAGGAGCGGACTGGGCCTCCTGCATCACGGAAGGATCCTCGGCAACGGCCAGGCTACTAGAAGCCGAGGCTCCTTCCTCCTCGGTCTGTACAGAACCAGGAGGGGACCCAGAGGAAAGGCTGAGAGTACGCAGCTTGGCCCGACGAGTGCATGCCCGACCCCCGAGAGTCGGCGGAGCACATCCCACTTTCCACGTGTGTTATTCGATGACCCGGTGGTCCATGGAGAAACAGGCATCGTACAAATCCATGTCATGAAGCGAGGCAAGACACGTAAGGCAATGGTCGTGCTGGTCGGTGACGGAAAATTTACGGCTACAAGGGCACCGTCGCATGGGGGGGCCGTCCCATCATCGAAGTCTTCTTGCCCTCTGACCGAGACATGACCTACGAGGAAAAAACACCAAAAACAGACTCAACGTCGCAAAGAATAAAAATAATTGGAAAGGTCTTACCAAGCGATGTTGAGTAAGGCAACTAGAACCGGCAGGAAAGAAGCTGACTGACTGCAGCACGAAAGAATGGTCGACGGAGTTGAAAACTGTTACTGCGTAGGCGGTAGGCCTTGAAGTTCTCTGGAGCTTCCCACGAGGCAACCTTGACGGTGGGAGATGAAGAACTGGCAGGCAGGCGGAGTCAACAGCGCATAACGGCCAACCCGTGAGCGCCACGCAATGCCTCGGCCTCAAGGGCAGCGTCAGTGCTGCGGCCGGCCCGCCTACCAAAAAAAAAAAAAAGAAGAGCTCCGGCCATCTACCCCAGTAGTGATGAATGGTGAAGATTGACACAGACAAGATCAAGAGGTTTGAGAACGGGGGGAAGGAATCCGTCTGTCCCTCCACCCCCACTCCAGATTTAAGAGAGCGGGGAGAAGCCAAAGGCGAATGAAAGAGAGAAAGAAAGGACCCCCCACCCCAAAACGCCCCTTACATGAAGTAACTCCTCCCTGAGTGTCTCCAGGGTCCCCTGCGTGTCTCCAGGGTCCCCTGCCTCCTGACCACAAGGGAAAGGAGACAGAGGAGCTGGAACAACAGGGAGACACACAGGGGGAAGGGGAGCCCAGAGACTGAGACCCCAGGGGGAGGTGGGCGGGATTTAGTGATGAATGGTGAAGATGCAAAGTAAGATTGAGAATCATGGTAGGTACGTAGTTTTCATCTTTTACCTGTGTCAATCTTTACCATTCATCACTACTGGGTGAGTATCGAGCCCCCCAAAGGGGGCCCAATGTGTCCCTAAGGGACTAAGTCCCTTAGCCTCCAGTGGGGGAAGACACCAGAGGGGAGAACCCTTACAGGCCAGTGGAGGCCTGAGACTGGTCCGGGTGAGACAGGGAACCTCCAGTGGGGGAGGGAAAGTGCCCCGAAAGCAGCTGCTTCCCCCTGCGGGAGAAAAGGTGGGTTCTCCCGTAGGCAGAGGAAATCACCCCCACGCCGGTCCAGGGGTGACAACTGGGATAAGCGAAGCCATGCCATCTGCCTAATGCAGATTGCTGTCCCTATAACTCTCGAGGCTACCTCGCTGGCGTCATAAGATGCCCTTGCTTAGTGCCTTGCTAGCTCCAGGCCTTGAGCAGAGAGGGCAATGGCTTGCCTGGTTTCTGCCGTATCAGGCATTGAGGCTAGGAGCTGTCCTAGCCTGGACCACAAGAACATGTCATAGGAAGCATAGTGGGCCTGATGTGCAGCTATAGAAAGAAGGATCTGTGCCGAATAGAAGGTCCTTCTCCCCCAGAAATCGAAATTCAGAGAGTCTGAGTCTGGGGGTCAGTCACGGTGCAGGGCGTGAGGCCCAGAGGGGGTGTCCAGGCAAGTCAAACCCAAAGGGGGATGAGGCAAGGTACCTGGAGACCGGGGGGGTGCAATACCATTGGCGTAGGTCCCTTGGGGCTGGAACAGTAGAGAAGGGACATTGCCAAAGCTGATGTAATGCCTCCCAAAAGGGGACAGGCCAGGTGGGAACCACCAGGTTGGCCGCACTGTACTCGTCTAAGAAGGCGCGCGTCACATGCTCGGAATTGCTCACAAGGGATGGGGTGAGATGGAGCTCATCTAGCATCCTCGCAAGGAAGCGCTGTTATGAAGAAAGATCAGATGCTGGGGAGATGTGGACAGATGACTCCTCTCCCTCTGAGGAGGAGGAGGATGAGGAGGCTGACGAGCTCGGAGATTCAGGGTTTGGCTGCACGGAAGAATGGTGGAACACCTGCTGGTCCAAGGCACTAAGGTAGGTAGGGAAATGTGCAGCCGAACCTCTGAACTGTTTCCAGTTAAGAGGTCCTGTAGGACCGGGAATACCTGGGATAGCCGGGGATGGAGGCAGAGGCACAGGGCCAAGCTCCTAGCAGCAGAAGAATGGCCTCTGTCAGGGCAGGCAGGCAAAGAGGAAGCTCCCAACAGGGAGAGAGACCCAGAGGTCCCAGAAGCTAACAACCCTTAAACCAGATTGGAATGGTCAGAGCCGTGCCCATGGGAAGAAATCCCTCCGTGAGGTGACCGGGACCATGTGAGTCCAAGATGGCCCCTGACTTCCAAAGTTAAGGTCCCTCTCGTGGAGCGTTTCAGGGAAGGGCGAGGGTCCGCACTACGGCACCTCCCAAAACCCAGGCTGGTCCCTTTGAGGGCACGCTGTGCCAAACCCTGACCCCTAGACCCTTCAGACTCCGAGAGAGCCCTCTTCCTCATAGCCACTAGCCTAGGCAACTGACAACCCATGGTGAACGCTGAAGAATCCACCCAGGGTACAGAACCCTCCCCTTCCTGGGGTGCCCTGGGCTGTCCCAAACTCAGACTGTCCAAACACACCAAGGAAGGGGGTGCCCAAGCTCAAGCAGCAGACATGCCAGTGGCCCCAGGTTGCAAGTCAGTGGCTACGTGGACCACTGTGGGCTAGTCAGTCCCACTGACCCCAGAACCGGCTGGCAATGTCTGACCACAGAGGAAGGCTGAGTGGGGGCCGAGGTGCTAGACACCGAGCAATCGGAAGATTCTGAAGAATCCGGACGCCAATCCAGATCAGACCAGGAGTCCCCCTCCAAGGAGGTGGACACAGAGGCCCAATGTCAGATGACTCCCCAATCCCTACCAGTTCCTGGACTGCGAGCTGGACCACCCTCAGCCCCAGCACTGCAGGCGGCACCGAAGCCAAGCGCGGCACCGTGCCTGGCGCTGCGATCCTCCCCGGCACCGCCAGAGTCGGAAACCAGATTGAGCGCGGTGCCGCACTTCCCGGGACGCAAACAGCACCACAGTTGAAGGCAGCACCGCTGTGGCACCGCCCCCTTCCCCGGTGCCATGAACGGCACCGAAGTCAAATGCAGCACCGGCTGCAGCACCGTCACCGTCAGAAGTGGTGTTGACTCCAGTCCTGGCACTGTACATAGCACCGAGACCAGAAACAACCCCAGAAACAGTGTCAGCACCTCTCATGGCACCACGATCGGCGCCGGCAGCAAAAGCGACATCGAGGGACAGCCTGGCGCCGGCCGCAGCACCGCCCAGGCTTCCAATGCTCCAAATCGCACCGAAGCTGAGGGTGGCACCACCAGACGGCGCAGGCCCCCAGGACATAGCACCGGGGGAGCCTTCACCTCCAAAGAGGCAACTGCCAGAGCGATGCCTCCCGCCTGCCCCCCCGATGGGCAGACTGGGCCTCCTGCACCATGAAAGGAGCTCCCGCCGTGGCAAGGATGGAAGAGGCAGAGGCGCCGTCCGCCACAGGCCACATAGGACCAGGAGAGGACACGGAGGAAGGGTCAAGAGTCCTGACCTTGGCCCGCCGAATGTGAACCCGCCCCTCGTATGTCGGTGGCGTACATCCGACTTTAAATGCGTGCATCTCAAGAACTCAACGGTCCATCGAGAAGCAGGTGTCACAGTTGTCCATGTCGTGGGTCGTGCCGAGGCTGGAAAGGCAATGGTCATGCTGGTCCATCACAGAGTAAAGGCGGCCACAGGGGCACCGATGCATTGGTGGCCGCCCCGACTTCGACAACTTCTTGCCCTCGGGACGAGACATAACTGCATGGTAAAACAACAGAAAACAGTACGCGATGCCGCCTTGAAATAATTGAAACGGTCTTACCGGCACCAGGAGCGACGTCGAGCAGGGCGAAACAGAACTGAGAACTAACTGGTGAAACTAGGCAGCTAAACACGAACTACGCACTTGCTTTCAGTCTCCACATGAGGTCTAAACTCAATGGCGGGAGAAGAAGAACTGAGGCTAGGGCGGAGTCAATGACCGTTAACTGCCAACCTGCTAGCGCGACACGGAACGTTGGCCTCGAGGGCTGCGCTGACCCTGCCCATAGGGGGAAAAAAAAAAAAGTCTCCCGCGAGGTCCTAGCTCCAGCACAGTACCCGGTAGTGATGAATGGTGAAGATTGACACAGATAAGATCCCCCGAATAATGCGGTAGTATCTTGCTCTTCACACATATCGGTTTACAGTACTGCATCGATCTGGAATCAGGAATTGCAATGCAGATTACATGTCCCAATTTGGGACTGACTCCAATATACAAAGATCATCAGACCTCGGGTTAAATGACTTGGACTGAAGAAAAAAAAAATCCTGCCTTGATAATAAGGCTTGTATTAGTATTTTGTTAAGGGACCCTGAGGTGGAGCTTTGGGAGTGAGTGAGCTGAAGCTCCATCTCTCTTATTGAGAGATTCTGAATCAGGATATTTAATGGTATGAAATAAAGTGTCTTGGTTAGAAAACAGAGTATGCAAACCCTCACAGTTTTCTTCTCGGACAGGGAGGAGTGTGATATTAGTGCCACATGCTAGGGAAGGTTCTTATTTCCTTTTATTCTAAAAGTCTGTTGCAACAGCATCTTCTCTATTTCTACTGTATCCTTTATTTTCCTGACTACCACATATACAGGTAGGCCACCTGAATATTGTTTCCTTGCTATCCCTGTTACTTTTATTTCCCAGTATGTAAGCCTGGCACCCTCCTACTGTCACAAGACTCTGCAGTCTCACTCCCTGGTTTTTCTCTATACCGTGATGACAGGACATCTAACAAAGTGGGTGAATGTCCACTGGATGTCCAGGACTCATTACAGTGTCTCGCCCTCCCATCCCCAACCCTCGAACATGGGGCCCAGGCGCTCACTCTGAAAACCACTCTTGCACCTAACAAAGCCCCCCGTATACATTCCTCCCTGAAATCAGAAGAGTCCCTTCCACTCTGTAATTGCCCACCTCCAGACACTCCCTGACAGGGCTGAAATCATTGCCCTTGAGGATTTTAATATAAATTGGCTAGCTGATGCATAAATGCTGCAGCCTCTCAAAACCAGTCCCAACTTGTGACCACTGCCACTAGAATCAACCAGAAGACTGGTACTGCCACCCTCCTTGATTTTGTGATCACCAATGCACCCCACAAAGCTACCCAGATCAGGGTACTACCCAATGCCCTGAGTGACCACTCCCTGGTGCTTTGTCACTGGTCATATATTGTTAGAAAGCCCCCCCCCCCAAAAAAAAACTATCCTCCACCGCCTCAAACCCGGCAAACTTCGGTCCCTTAAGCAGTGTCAATTAGCTAGTGACTGGTCTTCCATCAAAATCGCATTATACATTGACTTTGCCCTCGACCACTTCATCAATACCTTCAACTCTGCCTGCAACTGGTATGTACCCCTAAGCAAAAAGATAGTTGAAGGGGCTGACACACCTTGGATGTCACAAGTCCTTCTCTACCAGATGCGTGAACGTGACAATCTATGGCACATTGCTCTGAATACTGGTAAACTAGCTGATAGGCAGTGCTACCAAGAAGCGTGTAATAAATGTACTTGGAACATTTGTAAGGCAAAAGCTGAGTATCACTGCCACATGGGGCTCGGGGCACAAGTTCTGGGAGTCCCTCAAAGAGCTCAGTGGCAATGCCTCCACTGCACCTCCCTCCCAACTCATGGCCAATGGGTCTATCACCACAGACCCTGCCCTGATTGCAAATACATTTAATGCCTCCTTCTCTGACCTTAGTAGTGTTCTCCCCCCCCCAATTTCTTCTCCCCCACTCCCCAGCACCACCTTGCTTCCTCTCCGCTCCCCCGTTCCGCTTTAAAGCAATATCTCAGCGTGAAGCTGCCCCCCTTCTACTCAAGGCCCTCAGCAAATCACATTTCAGCAGCGACACACTAGATCTTAAACTGCTTAGGCTCACCTTTAACGAAGTTCTTCCCCCTCTCACCATATTGCTGAACCGCTCCCTCTCGCTAGGCCAGTTTCCCCTCTAAATGGAAATCTGCCCTCATCAGATCCATCCTTAAAAGCGGTGACCGCACTCTGCCTGGAAACTACTGCCCTATCTCAATCCTGCCTCCCCTCTCCACAACCTTGGAGAAGATTGTGGCCACCCAGCTCACGGACTACCTTACCGAATATAGCCTCCTGTGTCCAGAGCAACATGGCTTCCACCATAACCACAGTACCACCTCAGCCCTTTTGCAGTTTACAAATGCCCTCCACACATCTCTTGACACTGGCCACACTGCTGGTGCTGTTTTTATAGACCTTTCCAAGGCGTTTGATACGGTGCACCATACACTACTCCTGGATTCCCTCACACAAATAGACCTGCCTCCAGAGACCACCAGCTGGTTTCCCAGCTATCTGTCTGAGAGAACCCATATAGTAAGGCTTGCCCAAACCCTGTCCTCCCCCCTCCAAGTCAGGTCGGGGGACACGGAGGGCTCTATTCTTGGCCCCTACTTTTCTTGCTGTTCCTCAATTCCCTGCCCAAGGAAGGATTGCTCTGGGAAGCTTCTCCTGTACGCGGATGATGCCGTCCTCTATAGCTCCCACACCAATCCCACAGCCCTCAGTTCTGCACTCCAAAAATCTTTCACAGAAGCTGAATCCTGGTTCGTTCGACATAGGCTAGTTTTAAACTACAAAAAAAAAAAAAAAATTATGGTGTTTGCACACTCCCAAAACAAGAATGTAGGACAACCCCTGCTCATAGTGAACTCTCTAAATGACCCCCTTCAGCAGGTTACCTCATTCAAATACCTAGGTATCACTGTAGACTCTGGGCTCACCTACCATGACCACATCCGAAAACTATGCAATGCTGTCAATGTGCGTATTGGCCTACTTCACCAGTTCAAGCACTGCCTCCTACCAGAAGCTCTCCACCTAGCTGTCTCAACATCAGTACTATCACTCATAGACTATGGAATCATTATTTATGGGGTAGCCAACAACACACACCTAAACAAAATTAGGCTGGCCCTTAATAAGGCCTGTAGACTACCTACTGGCTGCGCCAGACTCACACATACCTGCACCCATTACACCTCAACCAACTGGCAAAACTTTGATGGGAGGCTCAAATATCAGACCTGCCTCTTTGCTAAAAAAAAAAAATATCAGGTCTACTCCCACCTGCTCTCACCCCCCTACTCCAGGCACCATTGTCCACCCGCCTCACTCGGCAATCGGCGACAACCCACTTCAGGATACCTCGCTGCAAGACCACCTCGGGTCAAAGTACCTTTAGGTACCTGGCCCCTAGCTGGCTTAACTCACTGCCAAACTCCCTTCTCTCAGAACCCAAACTTGGTCAGTTCAAGTCCCAGCTAAGAGACCTAATCTCTCATGACTCAGTCTGTGACTGTCCTTGTTCTCTAGCCCTACCCCCCCCACGACCATGGACTTAACCCTGGTCCAGCCACCCCAGGGTGTGCCTATATTTGTCAATGGACACCTCAGTCCTGCCTAGGCCTGCAAATAACCACCAGGGCATGGCTGGCGCCACCGCCCTGCAGTGTATGTTTTTGTTACCTACTACCATCTGTACTATGTACCAATGCTTGGCAACACCCGGTATCGTTGTATCCCCAGCTGCTTTACTATGCTATCTGTAACCATTTCTGTAACTATTGTGTCTAATTGTTGCTATTGTCCTTGATGTCTCTGTTCTCAATAACATGGAATGTTTGTAAAGGAGTCTGACTCAAAGGTATGTTATCCGATATCTTCAATAAATAAATAAACAAGAAAAACTCCTGTCTGCTGCTTTCATGTATCTTGGAGATGAAAAAAAGGTGGAAACAGCAGGGTAGCACATTATCCAGTGTACAAACACGGCTTAGGAGCCTCTGGGATTAAGAGAAAAAAATGCTATGCCGTGTCTTGTTAGTTTAAACAGAAAAGAATAGGGCCATCGAAAAACTCTGCAAGGTTAGGAAAACCTCTGCCTGGGTTTATGTTCTCTTTCCTTTAGGGTTTGTTTAGAGTAGCTATATTACAAAACTTGGCCGCATGATGAGCGTGCGGAGTGTTCCTCTCGACTATTTCTCAAGCTCTCCTCCTGCTCGAATGATACGTGCGCTTGTCCACTCGTATGTTTGCAAGTCGATGGCATGCAACAGTTCCTGTATTTGTTTTTCTTCTTTTAGCTTTAGCACTGTGCTGCTACAAATGTGCAAAAGTTTACCTCCTCCTTACATGCAGGATAAGTTTGCTTAGCAGTTGCAGGAAATGAAGCCTTTGAGGCATGCAAAGATTTCCTTTATTTCTTCAATGGGAGCCGACCCACACTACCTCGGCCTTAAGCTGCGAGTAGCAATGACTACACAGAAGAAAAAATTACTCACCATAGTAATGTTGTTTCTTCTAATGGAGTCTTGCTGTATTCAGACATAATGCAGTTAGCCCCAGCACTTGAACTGCCCCGGAGAGGAAAGAGTTAACTCTATGCTGAAGCATAGAATGCTGAGCTCTAGCTCAGTTTTCAAACCTCTGTCTGTGGTACTTCTCAGTGTAACCGTCAGATTCTTACAAGCACACTAACATCCTATAGTATGGAAATTGTTCAACATATAGTCAAAGGGCAAAAAAAATATTTTTGGGCCCAAAAGACTCAAGTCGAGAACCCAAGAAGGAAAGGTAGTGACAATATGTAAGTATAAAACACCAGAAAAATAACATCCACCCCAACCAAGAGAGAGGGTACAATGCACACCCCTGAGGTGCAGCACTCTACCTGCCAGCCCACTTCCCAAAAACCCAGGTTCTGGGAGGGGAGGCGGGGGGGGGGAGGTCTGAATACAGCAAGACTCCATTAGAAGAAACAACATTACTCTGGTGAGTAATTTTTTTCTTCAAACAACATGAAGTCTTGCTGTATTCAGACATAATGCAGACTACCAAGCAGTTCCCTATGGAGGAGGGAATGCAGAACCTACTTTGGGAAGAGGCCCTGCAGCACTGCTGTGCCAAACCTAGCATCACTCCTAGCCTGGATGTCCAGGGAGTAATGCGTAGTAAAAGTATGTACTGTTTTCCAGGTAGCTGCTTTAGAATCTCTAACAAAGTATATCTCTGCACTGAGCTAGAGAAGCAGCTGTACCTCTAGTCGAATGAGCCCTCAGGCCTGAAGGGGGCATTCTACCCAACTTGTCATAAACAGAATTGTATACAAGAAACAATCCACCTGGCAATAGTTCTTTTAGAGGCAGGCTTACCTTTTCCCCACTTCACCATAAGTGAGAAACAATTGAAGACAATCATTTCTATGTGCCTTAGTATGCTCAATGTAGTATCTAAGGGCCCTCTTAACGTCCAGACTGTGTAACCTTCTTTCACCCGAAGAAGAATGATCAGTGAAAAACACAGGGAGAGATATAGACTGGTTCAGATGAAAATCCGATACCACTTTGGGCAAGAACCTCCTATTGGTTCTTAGGACCACTTTGTCCCTAAGGAAGTAGATGAAGTCAGGTTCAACTGACAGAGCCTGTAACTCACTAATCTGCCTGGCAGAAGTAATAGCTACCAGGAACACAGTTTTCCAGGTCAAGTACTTCAATTCGGCTGAAGCCAGAAGTTCAAAGGGTGGCTGCATAAGCTGAGCTATGCAGACATTAAGATCCCAAGGTGGAGTGGGCTCCCTAAAGGGAGGGTTAATGTGAACCAGTCCTTTGAAAAACTTTCTGAAAACAGGATGAGATGCCAGGGAAGAGCCCTTCCCTGCTGAGAGGAATGCAGAAACTGCTGCTAGATGAACCTTCAGAGTGGCAGGCCTAAGGCCTAGACCATTCAGATGAACTAGATAGTCTAAGTTGTGGAAATGTCTGCAGAATCAGGCAGGATGCCTTTCTGAGAGCACCAAATACTGAACCTTTTCCATTTGGAGTTGTAAGTTTTTCTAGTGGAAGGTTTCCTGGAGACCTTCAGAATATCCAGAACTCCCTGAGAAAGATGTAGTGCTGCATATTCTAACTCTTCAAGAGCCAGGCCTTGCGATTGAGAGACTGGAGATTGGGGTACCAGATCCTCCCCTAGGAGGAGGACAGGAGATTATATGTCCTGGGCAGAGACAGGGGACGTGACACTAACAAGGACAGCAGTAGAGGATACCACGGCTGTCTGGCCCAATCTGGAGCCACCAGTATCACTGTGCAGGGTTGAGTCTTGATCTTGAGCAGGACTCTGAACAACAGAGGGAAGGGAAGGAAGGCACAGAGAAACCTGCCTTTCCAGTCCAAAATGAGAGCATCCTGGGGAACTGTCCCCAGGACTGGAGGTCTGCAACAAAACAGAGGAAGTTGATGATTGTCCGGTGCTGCAAAGTGATCCATCTCTGGAGTGCCTCACCTGGAGAAGATGACCTTCAGTATGGGAGGATCCAGGGACCACTTGTGGTGTCCCTGTGATATTCTGCTCAGAGCATCTGCTAGTATGTTGTCCTTCCCAGGAAGGTGAACTGCTACCAGAGACGTCTGAAGAGAATAGGCCAGAGACCACAGCTTCATGGCTTCTGTGCACAAGGCCGAGGACCGAGTGCCTCCCTGCTTGTTGATGTACCACATTGTGGTGGTATTGTCTGTTCTGACTTGGACCACCTTGCCCTTGACTGAATCCGAGAAGCTCTGCAGGGTTAGGAAAACTGCCCTGAGTTCCAGGAGATTGATATGAAGGAGAGACTCTTGTGGGGACCAGACTCCTTGAGCTGTCAGGGCTCCCAGGTGGGCTCCCCACCCTCGGAGAGAAGCATCCGTAGTTAGAACTATTGATTGGACTTGAGGGAGAAATGGAACCCCTTGTCTGAGATTGTCCTGGTCCAGCCACCACTGGAGAGCTTGGACCAGAGTCTGAGTCACTGGGATCAGTCTGGTAAGTGAATCCTCCTTTTGAGACCAAAAGAAAAAATTACTCACCTTAGTAATATTGCTTCTTCTAGTGGAGTCTTGCTGTATTCTGACATATGCAGTGATCTCCAAACCTTGAACTGCCCCGGAGAACAGAGAGTTAACTTTCCATGCAGGGCATGGAACGCTGAGCTCGAGCTCGGTTGAAGCCTCTGTCTGCTGTTGTTTGAACTCCAACCATCAGATCTTTACGAGCTATACTCACTAGGCTTTCTGTGTGGAAACTGTAAACTCACACTAGCCAACTGGCAACTAAATTTGATAAAGTAAAAACAGGGGTTCTTTTGGTTTCAAAACAAAGACTCAAGTCAGGAAACCCAAAAAACAAAACACACTTAAATAAAGGAGGGTGAGGAAAAAAAGAGGGCACCTCTAGGTGCCAACACTGCTCCTGCCCACCCACATCCCAAAAACAGGTTCTGAGAGGGGAGGCGGGGGGGGGTCAGAATACAACAAGACTCCACTAGAAGAAACAACATTACTAAGGTGAGTAATTTTTTCTTCCAACAACATGAAGTCTTGCTGTATTCTGACATATGCAGACTACCAAGCAGTACCTCCAAGGAGGAGGGACAGAACCTACTTTGGGAATAGGCTCTGAAGTACTGCTGTACCAAACTGAGCATCACTCCTAGCCTGGATATCCAGAGAGTCATGCTTGGTGAATGTATGAACTGTTTTCCAGGTGGCTGCTTGACAGATTTCTAAGATAGGAATATCCCTGGCAGCAGCCAGGGAAGCAGCTGTACCTCTAGCAGAGTGAGCCCTCAGGCCTGAGGGTGGGGTTCTACCCAATTTTTCATAGCAGAATTAAATACAGGAGACAATCCACCTGGCAATGGATCTTTTAGTGGCAGGTTTGCCCTTCCCACCTCTCCATAAGTGAGGAACAACTGGAGGGACTCAAACCTGTGACCCTTGGTGCGCTCTATGTAGTAGCTGAGGGCCCTCTTAACATCCAAGCTGTGCAGCCTCCTCTCTCCAGAGGAGGAATGGTCAGTGAAGAAAACAGGGAGAGACACAGACTGATTAAGGTGGAAATCTGAAACCACCTTAGGCAAAAACTTCCTGTTAGTTCTTAGGACCACTTTATCTCTGTGGAAAGAGATGAAATCAGGCTCCACTGACAGGGCTTGCAATTCATGATGCGCCTGGCAGAGGTAATGGCTACCAAAAACACAGTTTTCCAAGTCAAGTACTTAAGCTCTGCAGAAGACAAAGGTTCAAAGGGGGGTTGCATAAGCTGAGCAATGCAAACATTAAGGTCCCAAGCAGGAGCAGGGTCCCTGAAGGGAGGATTGGTTTGCAACAATCCCTTGAAGAATTTACAAAATACAGGATGGGCTGATAGAGAAGAGGGCTTGCCTACTGACAAAAAAGCAGTAACAGCTGCCAAATGTACTTTGAGTGTAGCTGGTCTGAGTCCCAAGCCATTGAGATGAACCATATAGTCCAGGACTGTAGGCAACCCAGCAGATTCTGGAGAAATATGCTTGCCAGAGCACCAAATAGTGAACCTTTTCCATTTGGAGTTGTAAGTCAGTCTGGTGGAAGGCTTTCAAGAAGCCCTAAGAATATCCAGAACACCTTGAGAGAGGTGCAGATCAGCAAACTCTAACTCTTCAAGAGCCAGGCCTTGAGATTGAGAGATTTGAGATTTGGATACCAAATCCTTCCCTGAGAGGAGGTCAACAGGTTGTAATTCCTGGGAAGAGACAGGGGAAGGTGGACTGCTAAGGACAGTAACAGAGGGTACCAGGGTTGTCTGGCCCAGTCTGGAGCAATCAGAATCACTTTGCATGGTTGAGACCTGATCTTGACTAGTACTTTGAACAGGAGAGGGAAGGCGGGGGAGGTATACAGGAACTTCCTCCCAGTTCAGAATCAGAGCATCCAGGGGACTGAGCCCAAGACTGGGGGTCTGCAACAAAAGAGAGGAAGCTGGTGATTGTCTGGGGCTGCAAAAAGATCTATCTGTGGAGTGCCCCATCTGGAGAAAATCACTTTCAAAATTAGGGGATCTAGGGACCATTCGTGGTGGCCCTGAGATATCCTGTTGAGAGCATCTGCTAGGACATTGTCCTTCCCTGGGAGGTGAACTGCTGTCAGAGAAGTTTGCAGGGAATAGGCCAGAGACCACAACTTCATTGCTTCTGTGCACAAGGCCGTAGACCAAGTGCCCCCTTGCTTGTTGATGTACCACATTGTAGTGGTATTGTCTATTCTGATCTGGACTACTTTGTTCTGAACAGACTTGGAAAAAGCTTGCAGTGCCAGAAACACTGCTCTGAGTTCCAAGAGATTGATATGAAGCAGAGATTCTTGAGGTGACCACAGCCCTTGGGTGGTAAGATCCCCCAAGTGGGCTCCCCAGCCCAAGAGGGAGGCGTCTGTGGTGAGGATTAGTGAATGAGACTGAGTGACAAAAGGAACTCCCTGTCTTAAATTGTCCTGATCCTGCCACCATTGCAAAGCCTGGATCAGAGTTCGAGTCACTGGGACTGGTTTGATAAGGGAATCCTTTCTCTGGGACCAGAAGGCTCTTAAATGGAACTGAATGTCTCTCATCTGAAATCTTGCCCCCTGGACCACTGCTGTAGAGGCTGCCATGTGGCCCAGGAGCTGCAAGAAGTGCCTTGCTGGTCAAGACACCTGAAGGGTGAAAGATGAGGCCAGTTCTATTAGTGTCCTTGCCCTGTCCAGGGGAAGGAAGGCCTTTGCTCTTATTGTATCCAGCTCCGCCCCTATAAAGGTGAGGAGCTGTACTGGCTCTAGAACTGACTTTGGAAGGTTTAGGAGAAATCCTATGGAAGTGAGCAGTTGCTGAGTTATCTGAAGATGTGACTTGACTTGGTCTGGAGACTGGCCCAGTATGAGCCAGTCGTCCAGGTAGGGAAAGATGGAGATCTTTTTTCTCCTTAGGAAAGCAACCACTACTGCCAGGCACTTTGTGAAAACCCTTGGGGCTGATGTTAGGCCAAAGGGCATTGCTCTGAATTGATAGTAGCCTGAGGGCAACTCGAACCTGAGGTACTTCCTGTGGGAGCACCTGATGGGAATGTGAAAATAGGCATCTTTGAGGTCCAGGGAGGCTAGCCAGTCCCCTGGCCTTAGAGAGGCAGAATTATTCCCAAAGTCACCATTTTGAATTTTGGCTTTAAAAGGTGCTTGTTTAGATATCTCAGATCCAGGATGGGCCGCCATTCTCCTGTCTTTTGGGGGTTAGGAAGTACCTGGAGTACAATCCTTTGCCCCTGTGTAGGGTAGGAACCCTTTATATGGCTCTGAGAGCCAAGAGGGAAGAAACCTCTGCCTCTAGGGTAAGGGTCTCTGATGGATTTGCAGGTGGAAAGGCTCTGGTTCTCATCTTGGGAAATTTTTTGAAGCTGAGAACCAGTCCCTGGCTTACTACTTCCAGGACCCACTTGTCTGATGTTAAAGACTTCCAGTCCTGGACAAAGTAAGCCAGCCTGCCTCCTACCGGTATTGGAGAATGGCTCGGCAGACCCATCAGGGTGTATGCTTGGCAGGGGCTTTAGGCTGAGGGTGGACAGGCCTGCTCATACCCCATCTGCCTCTCCCTCTAAAGAACCCCTCTGAGCAAAAGCAGAAGAGGAGGCCTGGGCTTGGTAAAAAGGCCTTTGAAAGGGCCTGCCCCTGCCCCTGGAATGCTGCCTCTGAGGAGTGGCTTGCCTTTCTTTGGCCTGAGCACTCCTGTAGGTGGTCCTGTACTCGTCCATCTTCTTCATGTAGTTCTCTGTCTGCTCCCCAAACAAAGAATTACCAATGACAGGGAAATCCATGGCCTTAGCCTGGGTATCCTGTGATAGGCTAGTACATCTGAGCCAAGCCATCCTCCGAAGGGCCACAGATGTAACCATGGCTCTAGAAGAAACATCATTGGAGTCCACAGCAGCGTGAAATTGCACCTCGGATGCCTCAATCCCATCCGCAGCCACCCGCTCCAGCTCCTTGGCAAGCTGGTCAGGGGCCTGTTTAGCTAGAGCCAGCACAGTGTCCCACCTGGACTTCTGGTATCTAGATGTGTAGGCCATATAGTTAGCCTGCCTGAGTCCCAAAGATGCTGCCATGTATTATTTCTTTGCCATGGCATCAATCCTCCTGGAGTCCTTATCTGGGGGGTGTGAAGCCAAGGGAATATTTGCCTTATCACAGGCAGCAGCCTGCACTACCCCAACATGGCTGCATTGCTGGGAAAGGAACTCCGTGTCTGAGCTTGAAAGGGTATACCTCTTGTCCATTCTTCTGGAATTAGGAGTTTTTAGAATTTTAAAGGTCTGTTTCCCAAAAGATTTATGAAGGGGAACAGACAACCTCCTGGACTCTGGGATGTCCATTATCTCAACAAAATCAGGCTACTCCTGATCCTCTACTGCTTCTTCCATAGGAAGCTGGAGGGTTTCAGCCACTTTCTTGTAAAACATAAAGTGGGAAGGGGACTCAGAAAGCCTAGGGGGAGAAACACCTGAAGGTCTGTCTGGGGAGATGTCCGGATCAATGGGCACATCCAGACTTTCATAATCACCATCATCATCATCTTCATACACTCCCTCCTCCTCCTCCGGTTCATAAAATTCTTCTAAAGTATAATCTGGAACCAAGGGAACCGACCGAACCGAGCCCCTGACAGATGGTGCCGGTTCGGCCGGAACCGAAGTTAGTGACTGAACTATCCTTATCACTTTGGCTATCTCATCAGCGGTCGGAGAAAGAACTTGTGGATCCGAACCGGATGATTTATCCCTTTTCTTTCTTTTAACCGGAACCGACTCCTCAGAATCGGTTCTCCTTTTGCCCGAAGAAGTTTCACCCTGGTCAGAGGGCACTCCTTCTGGTTCGGTCGGAACCGAACCAGGCTGGCCATCCAGGTCAGCGGACTTCTCGGCCTCCCTTTCCCTCAGTCTACCTACTCTTTTATCCAGGGTAGCTTTGGGAAAACTTCTGCAAATTTGGCAGTCTGAATTGAGGTGGTCAAACCCCAGACAATAAACACAGGTGGTGTGGGGATCAGCCTTAGCAAAGGCTTCCCCACACACACTACAGTGTTGAAACCCAGTGGGCCCGTTTTTTTCTTGGGTTTCTCAGACATGGCCAATCCTAACAAAAACTTACCGTTTTTTCGGCAATCCGCAAGGCAAGACACCCCTATCGGTTCCTGACTGTGTTACTGGTCTTGGAAAAAAACGTAATCAAATCAAGTTTTTTTAGAACCGATACGGACCGGTACCACACTCTAAGAAAGACAGAAGTTTTTGTACACAAACCTGATCGGTTCAAACCGAACCGATCCAATGTTTACAAGTTCCACACACAAACTAATATAGGAAAAAACTATCTAGTACTCACGGTACCACAGACAGAGACTTAAACCGACAGGTTTAGAAGCAGAAATTCGGTTGAAACCGAGCTAAAACGACACTTTAACCGATTTTTTTAACCGAGCAAGGAGAAATCTCCGGAGCGACTGTTCAGTGAAGCGGAGTAAAGAATCTGACGGTTGGAGTTCAAACAACAGCAGACAGAGGCTTCAATCGTGATCGAGCTTAGCGTTCCATGCCCTGCATGGAAAGTTAACTCTTTGTTCTCCGGGGCAGTTCAAGGTTTGGAGATCACTGCATATGTTAGAATACAGCAAGACTTCATGTTGTTTGAAAGACCTTAGATGAAACTGAATGTCCCTCATCTGAAACCTTGCTCCTTGCACCACTGCCGTGGAAGCTGCCACGTGGCCCAGGAGCTGGAGGAACTGTCTTGCTGGGCGGGAGACCCGAGGTCAAAAGGAGGAAGCGAGGTCCACTAGGGCCTTCACCCTTGCCAGGGGAAGGAAGGCTTTTGCTTGTACAGTGTCCAACTCTATGTCTATAAAGGTGAGAAGTTGAACTGGCTCGAGGACAGACTTTGAAAGATTGAGAAGAAACCCCGAGGAGCTGAGTAGGCCCTGGCTAGTTTGAAGAGCAGACTTGACCTGTAAAGGTGACTGACCCACTAAGAGCCAGTCGTCCAGATATGGGAAGATGGTGATACCCTGTCTTCTGAGGTAAGCCACCACTACTGCAAGGCACTTTGTGAACACCCTTGGAGCTGATGTTAGGCAGAATGGCATAGCTCTGAATTGGTAATGGCCTGAAGGCAACTCGAACCCGAGGTATCTTTTGTAGGAGCATCTGATAGGAATATGGAAGTAGGCATCCTTGAGGTCCAGAGATGCTAGCCAATCCCCTGGCCTTAGAGAGGGAAGGATTATTCTCAGAGTTACCATTTTGAATTTGGGCTTTGAAATGTGTTTGTTCAAATACCTTAGGTCTAGGATGGGTCGCCACTCCAGTTTTCTTTGGGGTAAGGAAGTACCTAGAGTATAGTCCTTTTCCCCTGTGCTGAGTAGGAACCTTCTCTATAGCTCTGAGAGCTAGAAGAGAGGAAACCTCTGCCTCTAGGGCAATGGTTTCTGAGAGTGATGCAGGTGGAAAAGACTTGGCCCTCTTTTTTGGAAATGTTTTGAAGCTGAGGGCCAGTGCCTGGCTTACTACTTCCAGGACTCACTTGTCTGAGTTCACAGACTTCCAGGCCTGGAATTAGTAAGCTAGCCTGCCTCCTACTGGAAATGGGGAGTCGACCCGGGCTGACACATCAGGGTGTCTGCTTGGCAGAAGCCTTAGACTGAGAGGAGGAGGGAGCAGCTCTGCTCATCCCCCCTCCTGCCCCTCCCTCTGAAGAACCCCCTCTGTGGGAAGGGAGACGAGGCCTGGGCTTGGTAAAAAGGCCTTTGAAAGGGCCTGCCTCTGCCCCTAGACTGCTGCTTGTGCAGAGTGGCTTGCCTTCCTTTGGCCTGTGCACTCCTGTACGTGGTCCTGTATTCATCCATTTTCTTCATGTAAGCCTCTGTCTGCTCCCCAAACAGAGAGTTACCTACTACAGGAAAATCCATAGCCTTAGTGTGAGTATCCTGTGAAAGGCTAGTACATCTGAGACAAGCACGTCTTCTGAGAGACACAGATTTAGCCATGACTCTAGATGCCACATCATTGGAGTCCACAGCAGCATGAAATTGCATTTTGGATGCCTCAATTCCATCAGCAGCCACCTCCTCCAGCTCCTTGGCTAGCTGGGGAGAGGCCTGTTTAGCCAGTTCCAGAACCGTATCCCATCTGGATTTCTGGTACCTGGCTGTGTTGACCATATAAGTAGCCTGCCTGAGTCCCAAAGAGGATGCCAAATACTGTTTTTTTACCATGGCATCCACTTTCCTGGAGTCCTTATCTGGGGGTGTGTGAAGCCAAAGGAATATTAGCCCTGTCACAGGCTGCCGCCTGCACTACCCCAACATGGCTGCAATGACTATAAAGGAACTCCGCAGCTGAGCCTGATAACAAATACCTCCTTTCCATTCTCTTATCCACAGGAAGTATTGAATTAGGGGTTTGTAAAATCTTGTGTGTCTGTTTCCCCAAGGACTTATGAAGAGGGATAGACAGTCTTTTGGACTCTAGGATGTCCATCATTTCCACAAAATCAGGCTCTTCATCCTCCTCTGCAGCTTCAACCAAGAGAAGCTGCAGGGTTTCTGCCACATTTTTATAGAACAGAAAATGTGAAGGGGACTCAGAGAGCCTAGGAGGAGAGACACCTGAGGGCCTGTCTGGGGAGATGTCTGGTTCAATGGGCACATACAGACCCCCCCTGGTCATCGTCATCATCATCATCCTTGGGATAGTCTTCGTCTCCCTCCCACTCCTCATAAAAAGCATCTGGATCATAATCCGGAGGAGATGGATCCGACTGAACCGACCGCCTAACTGGCAGTACCGGTTCGGATGGAACTGGTCTAAGCAATTGAACAATGCTAATCGCTTTGGCTATTTCGTCCGCGGTTGGGGACTGCAATACCGGATCGGAACCGGCAGACTTGCGCTTCTTTTTTGATGGAACCGACCCCTCGGGATTGGCTCTCCTTTTGCCCGAGGAGGTATCGCCTAAGTCAGTAGGCACCTCCTCAGGTTTGGTCGCAACTGAACCCGGCTGGCCATCCGGATCTACGGACTTCTCGGCCTATCTTTCCTTCAGCCTACTCAGTCTTTTATCTAGAGTGGATTTAGGAAAGTTTTTACAGATTTGGCAGTCTGACTTGAGGTGGTCAAACCCCAGACAATAAACACAGATGAGGCGGGGGTCAGCCTTAGCAAGGCCTCCCCACACTCAGTACAGTGTTGAAACCCAGTGGGACCGGTTTTCTTTTTGGGTTTCTCAGACATGGCCAACCTAACAAATTACCCTATTGCAGCTTTCAAGTCAGGTAATGCAATAACCGATCGGTTACAAACCATGTCACGGGCTTTTTAAAAGAACCGACAAAAAACCTTGGTGCTTTTGAAATCAATCGGTACCGGAACACCACTCTAATCCCAGAAATAAGTTTAAACAGAATGGGTTGGTTCCAAACCAGATCGACCGGAAAGAAACCGAAGAAAAGAACAATTTCCAACTTTTTCACGGAATAAAACACAGTCACTACCTATCTACACACTACCTGTACCGTAGACAAGAGGCTGGAAATCCGAAAATAACAAAAAATTATACGGTTTAAACCGAATGCTTTACTTTTACCGAACCGAGCGGAGGAGAGGAAATCTCCGGAGCGACTTCATTGTAAGGCGGAGTAAAGAATCTGATGGTTACACTGAGAAGTACCACAGACAGAGGTTTGAAAACCGAGCTCGAGCTCAACGTTCTATGCTTCTGGATAAAGTTAACTCTTTTCTCTCCGGGGCAGTTCAAGTGCTGGGGCTAACTACATTATGTCTGAATACAGCAAGACTTCATGTTGTTTGAAAATGCACATTGCAAGGACCCTTGCGGTATATTCAGACCTGCAGTATAAATGTATTGTTTTTCTTTTTGTTTTACCTGTTAAAAGGGTTCCATTCTGCAGTGACTACAGCCCCAGCTTAGTCTTCTGTCTTGCTCAATGCTTTGCCCTATAGAGTTGGCCAGCCCATTTCTCTTAGAATTATAGTCCAGGTATTAGAGTGGGCGGAGCCTACACTGGGACCTTATCTATTTCTGTTGGAGTACTATTTGGTACTACTGCAACCATATGAATTGTAACAAGAGCATAAAGGGGATTGTGAGCTTATGTAAAAATAAGATTTTTATCATACTTTGTGCTGAATCACAAAAGGGGGTGGAGCTATCCTCATCACATGTCTAGACAGGTATATAAGGAGAGTTACTTCATTGTCTAAGAGTGAGCTGCAGGGAACAGTAGTAGGCTGTCCTAACAGTGGTAACACTAGCTGTCTTCTAGTGTTAATGGATGTACTTTATTTAATGATTGCCTTATTTTCTGTTTATTTGCTGTATAAGTACGCCTTAAAAGTGATTTTATTTGTGCCTGCAAAGAATAAAATACTTTGCTGCATCTGAGCCTAGCTGTTGTTGGTGTCCTCCTTTATCCCACATCCTCACACCTAGCAGGTGCAGGAAGTCCCGGGCAGGGCACAATTGCCCAACCTGAAGTGATCGGGCAAAGGAGGAGAGAGAGAGCCTCTGCCCTGTCAACTGGGAGCCGGGCTCTGACTCTGCAAAAGTCAAGCTCCACCCAGATGAAGCTGATCACCTGCAAGGGTACGAGCTCCGACTTGGCATCATTGACCAGGAGGCTCAGTTTGATGCAGGTCTGGAGGGCCAGGTCCCTGTACTGCTCCACCTCCTATCTGGAGGGACCTGCTATCAGCCAATCATCCAGGTAGGGATAAACCCGGACCTCTTAGCACCTCAGGTAAGCTGCCACCACTGCAATGTACTTGGTAAAGACCCTGGGGGCTGAGGAGAGGCCGAAGGGCATGGCCTGGAACTCGTAGAGGGTTCCCTCAGCTCAAAAGTGGAGGAACCTTCGGTGAGACAGCTTGGGACATGAAGAATGTGTCCTGAAGATCCAGGGAGCAAAACCACATGTTTTGCTCTAGGGATGGTAAGATCTGAGACAGAGTTACCATCCTGAAGGTGCACAACCTGAGGAACTTGTTCAGGTCGTGCAGATCGAGAATGGGGCGCCAGCCCCCCCCCACTGCTTTGGCACCGGGAAGTACCTGGAGACAAACCCTGGGTTTTCTGGGGGTCCGCGACAGGAACCATGACCTCCTTGTGGAGGAGCTGGGCTATGTCATCTCTGAGAGCTGAAAACATGTCTGCGGAAGCCAAATCCTCCTGCGGGGTGTGGGCTCAGCAAGGAGGGTACTGCTTGAATTCTAGAGGCAGACCCTGACCCACCATTTCTAGAACCCACCTGTCCGTGGTGACAGTGGACCAGGCAGAGAGGAAATGGCGGAGCTAGCCCCCCACAGGAAGACCCAGGGGAGATGTGATGGGCATGAGGGAGGCACTCCTCATCTCATCACTGGGCAGGCTTGGAGGAGGGCCCAGCTGAGGGGCCACTGGTGCCTCTCCCTCCTGGCTTACAAACAGTCGAGGCCACTGACTTGGGCCAAGGTCGCCAAGCCTGAGCCAGCTGGCCAGCCAGTTGCTGGGCTGGCTTGGCTGCAGGAGTGGAGGTGGACTGAAAGGGCTTCTGTTTCTAATACTGCTTGGAGCCTTGGGGTCCTTCTGGGCAGATGTCATGGAGTCCAAGTTGGCACTGGACTTCTCGATGCGTGTGAGGTGACCCTCGACCTGGGGCCTGAATAGGACTGTGCCCTGGAAGGGGACATCTGTCAGCTTGTGCTGAATGCCCGCTGTGAAGGTCGAGATCCTCAGCCAAGCCCTGCGGCGCATGGCCAGTGAGACCACCACAGAATGGGCACAGGAGTCCCCAGTGTCCATGGCAGTCTGGAGCTGCTGTTTGGCCACAGCCAGGGGTCCTAGACAAGGAAGTATCGGCCTCTTTGGTCGACAACTGGTCAGTCACCTCGAGAAAAATCATGGCTGATGCTTCGACCAGCGTTTCGGCAGACAGGGTTACCGTGGAGCCAGCGGCCAAGGATTTAGCCAAAGTCAAATCTGGAGAAGCATGGGAATTGGAGGCACTCGACTGAAAGCACTCCCGATCCCACGACTGACGACAAGTCTTTTCTTTCTTAGACTCTTTTTTAGATTTAGATTTGCCGGTGGGTCCCTGACTGAAGGTTGGCAGAGATTAGCACAATTTTTTGAAGGAACCCGTAAAAGTCTAGTCAACCTGAAGCGGCATGAAGGCAGAAGCCGAGGAGGAATGGTCCGCCTTCTCTTCAAAGGTCGCAAGCTGCTCAGCGGACCCTGCAACTGTGGAGACCACCTAAAGGACATCTTTGGATTTGACCAGCGGGTTCCTCTGCACTGGGCGGCCAAGCTTCAGGCGGGCGAGACGGTCCTCCAGGATGGTCGAATGAAACAAGTGGCAAAAGTTGCAGGCCTGGTGATCGTGGTTGTGCTGCAGGCAGTAGATGCACGAGGTGTGCGGGTCGGCCCTGGACATCTTCTGCCCGCAAGGGCACCGGCAGAACTCGGGAGCGGACTTATCATCCATCACAGTCGAAGACAGAGTTGAAGGAAAAACTTGTGAGAGTTGGTTTGGAAGTAATTCTGAAGAATTTAAGCACTATGGCTACTCAATGCGGGAGCGGTAAAGAGGGAACCTGCTCCTTCCAGCGGAAAGGAAGGTCTGGCACCATGGGGCGAAGCTGAGGGAGTTACCACCTGGGTGGGTGGGAGGAGCCAGCTTGGAAGACTTTCCGGCACATCTTAAAGGGAAAGGACACTGCCAGTTAGTGTGGACACAACATCATACCCATGTCCCTAAAAGAACTGATTAACCTTTTTGCAATTTTCAGGTCCAACTTCTGTCACTTAGTCTTCAACCACTTCAACTCCTCACAATAGTATGGGGAATGCACCGGGATGTCAAGGAACAAAAATGGTATGGTGCCAGGGAATCAAGGGCTGACATTATAGTCAGGCACAGGCTGTCATTTTGCTTGACAGGTTCAATACCACCAAGAGCTTGCAAGGCTCCAGATAATTTTTCAGGTGGTACTGGACCAGCTCCATGGGTGGGGAAGGATTAAATGTGGTGTTCCACAGGGGAACAGTATGGTATGATGGTCCAAATAAAGAAACAAATCAATCTTGACTTCACATTTGTCAAGTCTTGATGAAAAGACTAGGTCCAAGGCATGGCTGTATTGGTGGGTATTTAGTGGCACCAGCCTGCACTAGGCCTAGCAAGGTCATCTGCCGGCAGAACTATAAGAACCATACAAAAATCTGCCTGTGGCCCACGCCTAACAGCCATACATTCAAACCACCTAACCATTTCGTTGGGTAAGCATGGAGTTCAGAGTGGATATAAAGCAGACTGCCACCCCCCCGCCGCACTCCTGCCTAGGGCAATGTTCCGAAGAATACCCAGCTGGGATAGATGCCTCCAGCAGAGGGCCAGAGTTATCCCGCAGCCAGATCTACACATTAGTGCACTTCAGCCAGGCTTGTCTCTGGGCAACAACTCCACTGATCATACTGCAAGTTGCAGTGTTATTAACATCCATTGCCACATGTAACATCTGTTTAGATGCATCCATGTCATATTGCACTGTATGTTGAAA
Organism: Neoceratodus forsteri; assembly: GCA_016271365.2. Lineage (NCBI taxonomy): Eukaryota > Metazoa > Chordata > Ceratodontiformes > Ceratodontidae > Neoceratodus > Neoceratodus forsteri. Next base: position 1,300,727,643 of record CM057455.1, read on the forward strand.
AGTCTCTCAAAGGTCCTCTGGGAAACTCTCAACCAAGGGCAAAATGGAGGAACACAGGTGGCGCAGGTATTTAGCCACATAACCCAAGTGTGTAACATCCTGGAACAGTAGTGAGGCATTAGAATAGACTCTTTCTGAACAAGTCCGGTCTATGACTATATTTTCCTGGGTGTTGGCAGGAACTGCAGGTCAAGACCTCAAAAAGGCTACTGCTAAAACCAGGCCCTCAGATACTTGATGATCATGTAGAAACTTGTGCCATTCATCATGGACATTCCTTCTGTTGGCCTTCTTGTCCATAACAGGAGGCCTATACTGAATTATTTCACATCCTGTTAGATAAGTACTAGAAATCTTGTCAGGAAGGCAACTGGAGCTGAGGAGTCCCTAAAAGAAGGCATGATTGCAAACCAGCCAATAAATGACCTTGAAGAAAGAGGGCTGCAGTGAAGGAAGGATCCTGCTGTCCCCCCAAATGGCCAGCCACAACAACAATGGCAGTTTAATCCCTTGCACGACTGAACACCAGAAACTGGAACCAAACTGGCAGGATCTTAAGTGGAGCCAGAACCAGGAGAGGAACTGAAACTGAGGAATGGAGATGGAGGTATTTTAAGTAAGGAAAGCACTGAGTGAACCTAAATCAAAACCTCCAGCGAGACTCCTGAGAAGGAAACATCCTAGGTTGGCCAGAATCACTGGAACAATGCTCTTTTGGGGACTGAGATGTGAAAATCTGGACCCAGTGCTGGGACCCAGAGTCGGATTTGGTGTTTAATGACGATTAATCGTCTGCTGCTGGTGAATACCAATAAGTCCAAGCCAATGGGTTGTACAGTTTCTCAACCGGAGGAGTCCCAGTACAGCTCCTCAGCACAGGAATCATGCTTTCCATCTAATCCAAAAGAAATGGCCTGGTCCTCGGAGGACTGTGCCAACCTATCTTAACATCACCCATATCAGTTTCTGTACTGGAACCAATGGTTGTGGACTTACCCACTGGAGATGCCTCTAACTTCTTAGCCTGACTTTCCCTGGACTTCATTTATTTTGCTTACGTCCTCCAGGTAGGCACACTGGGACAAAGTCCTTCTTACATGAGCAACCCAAGCCCACAAGTGCAATACAAAATTACAACAAATATACAAAGTCATATGGAGTATGAAACTTACTGGACATCGTACAAGGAGGGCAATCTGAACTAAGCTTCACCTGTGCCCAGATGCTCTAGGCATTCATTTTGGCCATCAGCAGATGGCATGGGTTTGCTGCACTTGGTGCACTTTTTTAACCCCCCTTAAGAGTTCATCTCAGAGAGGCTATGATGGTGGAGGGAACGTTCTGGAAAACTGTGATGCCACAAGAGAAAAAAGTATTCAAAATGAAGATACTTCACTGTGGAGGTGGTTCTGAAACCTAACAGAAAACCAAAATGAAGCAACGAACCATCAAAAACCTAAAGCAACACAGAGCAAGACTAATGTACAGCTGATCCCTTCAATGGCAAGAAATGATATAACTAAGGGAACAGTGCCCAAGAAGTGAAGTACATGGGGTTACAGTTCAAATCAGATTGGACAGGTCTGGGTGACAGCTCCTTAAGCCGTGATGATGCAATCCGTGTAAGCTCTACATGAGTTTTTGCAGTTAGAATGAAGTAGTGCACAAGGCCTAGAAACCACCCTCACACATAAGAGTATACAGTGGGACACAGTCCTCCTTCACCCAACTGGTCCTCAGACACTCTGATCTCGGGACACAAATCGGGATTTCAGCTTCACAGTTAGCAGCACTGCAGCTACACCAGGGGATCAGCTCAATTTACCTTCACTAGCTCTTGCCAGACAACCCTTCCTATATCTGTTGGCACCAATTACAGGCCTCTGTGCAATGGTCTACACCTAGGAAATACACACATCATGTTTGTTTGTACTGGACATTGTGAATCTACTTGTCTTGTTTTACTGTGCTGATCCATGAGCTGGGAAGGAGCAGGAAACAAATGGTGTCAGAGTTAACCTGAAAAATGTGGAACAGTAGGCAGGATGTAGAACTTTTGTCAAAAAGCTTTACTACTGTGGAGATGTGATGGAGGCTTCTAAATCTTTTTTTTTTTTTGCTTCTTACATCTTAGGCATCCACTCCTTCAATCACTCTGCAAGGCTCACCCTGGATGCCTGCATGACTCATCTTGCACAGCTGATCCCTTCCCCCAGGCCTCTGGTACTTCAGTTGTCAGGTGAATGGAAATTGTTCCATTCGGAGAGTGAGGGCCTTACTTCTGCTATCAGAAAGGAAGCATCTTGGTTTAGCATGAGGTGGTCGGACGTGGAAGGGCCTGCCAGCTTTTGGGGTCTGGTAGAATGGGAGGGGCTGCCAGAGAGGCCTTCATCTAGGATGTCCAGTGCAATACTCTTACAGCTACTGGACTCTGCCAACCACTCTCTTGCACCCTACCTCAGCACTGTCCTTGGGCTGAGACACTCGGGTGCATATGGTCACCCTTGCAACCAGGAGCATTTCGGCAGAGCCATCACAAGGAACCACTATTAAAGTGGAGCTTCACTGCTATTCTTCCAGAAGGGAAACGTCCACAGTGCTGCTGGCCTCTGCTCCTTATGTTATGGGCCCAGGGTGGGAACCTGGGTCACCAGTGTGCCAGACAGAAGCCCCACTGCTCAGCACTATGTAGCTATCTGCTTCAGAACCTTATAAAGACGAGATCTCTATAGCAAGGGGTGAAGACTCCATGATATTTGGCTGTAGATAGACAAGCTTGGTTAAAGTCCTTGCCAAGGAAAATGTCCAGGTATGGATAGTGAACAGAATTCAAGCAGACAAAAGCAGGCAGTACACAAACCATCTCAAACTACATCTTCTCAGTTGGAAAAATTGCTTTCAGCTGCTAAGCAGTGCAACACCTGCTTAGAAAAGATCAGTAAATAGCACTTAATGGTATATATGCCATGTAATTCCATGTCAGTGGCTCAGTACGTTGCACGCTCATGTCTGGTAGATTGGAATGGTTGTGGGTTCTTTTTGCACAACTGGAACTTGGGCTCTGTTTATAAATTGTTTAGCCACACTGCTCTGTTAATTTGTTTTGCTGCTACTGTTCTGATTTCTCCATGTTAGAATGTATTTATTATTTAACTGCTTTTGTATTTATAACTAGTTTACCCTTTACATTGCATATTGTACTGTTTCTTTGTACTACAGTGGTAGTCACACAAAAGTATACCAGTACCGCGTGTCACTGCGTGGTAGCGGTATACATGTTATTCAATGGGTACCACGTTTGCACGTTTGGTGTACTGCGCTACTGGTAAACTGTTGTGCAATTTCCATTGTATGTTTCATGATTGTTTGTAACTTGTACTCTCCCGGGTCGCGCCTGAAAAGAAAAAATTACTCACCTTAGTAATGTTGTTTCTTCTAATGGAGTCTTGCTATATTATGACAATTGCAGTATGACCGCAGGTTAGAACTGCTCTGGAGGTGAAACAGTTAATTTTCCATGCAGGCATGGAACTTAGAGCGCGAGCTCGGTTGAAAACTCTGTCTGTTGTGCTTCAAACGCAAACTGTCAGATCTTTACGAGCTAAAACTCACTAAGGTTCTGTGTGGAAGCTGTAAACCTACACTAGCCAACTGGCTACTAACATAAACACTCATTTTGGCCTAAAACAAAGACTCAAGTCAGGAGACCCAAAATGCAAAACACAACACCAATTCACCCAAAAGGTAGGTGAAAAACAACAAGGTGGGCATCAAAAAAGTGCCAACCTGTACTGCCCACCCACATCCCCAAAACAGAGGTTCTGAGGAGGGCAGGCAGGAGGGAGGTCATAATATAGCAAGACTCCATTAGAAGAAACAAGATTACTAAGGTGAGTAATTTTTCTTCAAACAACCTGAAGTCTTGCTATATTATGACAATTGCAGACTACACAGCAGTACCCCCATGGAGGAGGGACAGAACCTACCTAGGAAATAGGCTCTGAAGCATGGCTGTGCCAAACCGAGCATCACTCCTAGCCTGGATGTCCAGGGAGTAATGCTTAGTAAAAGTGTGAACTGTTTTCCAGGTAGCTGCTTGACATATTTCTAGAATAGGAATGTCTCTGGCAGCAGCCAGAGAAGCAGCTGTACCTCTGGTAGAGTGAGCCCTCAGGCCTGAGGGGGGAACTTTACCCAACTTCTCATAGCAGAATTGGATACAAGAGACAATCCACCTGGCAATGGATCTTTTAGTGGCTGGCTTCCCTTTACCAACTTCGCCATAGGTGAGGAACAGTTGAAGGGAGTCAAACCTATGACCCTTAGTATGCTCTATGTAGTAACTAAGGGCTCTCTTCACATCTAGGCTGTGCAGCATCCTCTCCCAGAGGAGGAGGAGTGGTGCAGTAGTACACTGGAAGTGAAATAGATTGATTAAGGTGGAAATCTGAAACCACCTTGAGCAGGAACTTTCTGTTAGTCCGAAGGACCACCTTATCTCTGTGAAAGAGATAAACTCCTGCTCCACTGACAACGCTTGTAATTCACTTATGCGTCTGGGAGAGGTGATGGCTACTAAAAACACAGTTTTCCAAGTCAAGTACTTGAGCCTCAGCTGAAGACAAGGGCTCAAAGGGGGATCAAGGCTGAGCAATGCAAACATTAAGATCCCAGGCAGGGGCAGGATCCTGAATGGAGGTTGGTGTGAAACAACCCCTTAAAGAACTTGGAAAATACAGGATGAGCTGAAAGGAAGAGGATTTACCTGCTGAAATAAAAGCAGACACAGCTGCCAAGTGCACCTTCAGGTAGCTGGTCTCAGCCCAAAAAATTCAGGTGGACCATATAATCCAGGACTGTGGGTAGATCAGCAGAGACTGGGAAATATGCTTTCGAGCACCATATGGAAAACCTTTCCATTTGGAATTGTAAGTAGCCCTGGTGGAAGGCTTCCTTCGGCCTTCAATATATCCATTACACCTTGGGAAAGGTGTAAATCAGCAAACTCTAACTCTTCAAGAACCAAGCATTGAGATTGAGAGATTTGAGATCTGGTACCAGACCCTTCCCTGGGCACAGGTTAACAGATTGTGATTCCTGGGAAGGGACAGGAGGATGGACTGCTAAGGACAGCAGGAGTAGATACCAGGGCTGTCTGGCCCAATCCGGAGCTATCAGAATGACTTTGGATGATTGGGATCTGATTTTGACTAGCACTTTGAACAGGAGAGGAAATGGAGGGAAGGCATAGAGAAACTTCCCCTCCCAACTGAGGGCTAAGGCATCCATTGGGAGTGAGCCCAACACGGGGGCCTGCAGCAAAAAAGAGGAAGTTGTTGATTGTCTGAGGCTGCAAAGAAAAAATTACTTACCTTAGTAATTGCTTTTCTTCTCATGGAGTCTTGCTATATTATAACATTAGCAGTCAGCCACTGCAGCTGAACTGCCCCGGAGAGGAAGGAGTTAACTCCAGAGGATCTGGAGTTCTACAGCGCGAGGGCGCTGTGCTCAAAGCTCTATCTGGCAGTTTCAAATGAAACTGTCAGATCTTTACGAAGCTAACATAAAAGAACAGAAAGTCTGTGTGGAAAAAACTACACTAGCCCATGGCTACCTACTAGTAGTAGTAACAAATATAAACAACAAGGAAACAGCCAGAACCATAATAACAAAAATTGATGGTATTATGGTTTAGTTTCACCTTGACAAGCCATTATGAACCCCCTTCCCCAAGACTCAAGTCCAGGAAGGGCAATATAAATAACCTAAATGAAGCAACCAGATCCCTAACCCAAAGGAAAGAGGGTAAAGGGATAACTACAATGGCATGACACAGTGCTTGCACCAATTCGCCACCCTACCCAAGTAGAGGTTCTGAGAGGGGCAGGAGGGAGGTGGTTATAATATAGCAAGACTCCATGAGAAGAAAAGCAATTACTAAGGTGAGTAATTTTTCTTCAAACACCATGAAGTCTTGCTATATTATAACATTAGCAGATTACACAGCAGTACCTCCATGGACGGGGTCAGAACCTACTTAGGAAATAGGCTCTGAAGCACAGCTTGTGCCAAACCGAGCATCTCTCCTGGACTGGACATCCAGGGAATAATGCTTGGTAAAGGTGTGAACTGTCTTCCAGGTAGCAGCTTACAAATCTCAGAATGGAATGTCCCTAGCAGCCGCTAGAGGCGCAGCTGTACCCTGGTGGAGTGGGCCCTCAATCCTGAGGGGGTACTCTACCTGTTTCTGATAACAGAATTGGATACAAGAAACAATCCATCTTGCAATTGTTCTCTTAGTGGCAGGTTTTCCTTTGCCAACCTCGCCATAGGTAAGAAACAGTTGGAGGGATTCAACCTATGACCTCTGGTGCGCTCTAAGTAGTAGCTTAAGGCTCTTTTGACATCCAAGCTGTGCAGTCTCCTCTCACCTGAGGAAGAATGCTCAGTGAAAATACTGAGAGAGATAGATTGATTCAGGTGGAAATCAGAAACCACCTTAGGCAAAACTTTCTATTAGTCTAAGGACTACCTTATCTCTGTGGAAAGAGATAAAATCTTCTTCCACTGACAGGGCCTGTAACTCACTTATCGTCTGGCAGAGGTGATAGCTACTAGGAAAACGGTTTTCCAAGTTAAATACTTGAGCTCTGCTGAAGACAGAGGCTCAAAGGGGTGCATTAACTGAGCAATGCAAATATTCAGGTCCCAGGCGAGCTGGTTCCCAAAAGGAGGTTAGTATGAAGTAACCCTTAAAAACTTGGAGAACACAGGGTGAGAAGAAAGGGAGGCAGGCTTCCTGCTGACACAAAAGCAGAGACAGCTGCCAGATGAACCTTCAGGGTAGCTGGTCTAAGGCCTAGGGAATTCAGATGGACCAAATATTCCAGAAGAATGGGAAGATCAGCAGATTCTGGGATAATCTGCCTCTCAGAGCATCAGATGGAAACCTCTTCCACTTAGAATTATAAGTGGCCCTAGTGGAAGGCTTCCTAGTTTTAAAATATCCATGACACCTTGAGAAAGGTGTAAGTCAGCAAATTCTAGCTCAAGAGCCAAGCCTTGAGGTGGAGGATTGAGGTCCGGTACCACACTCTCCCTGTGCACAGGCCAGTAAGTCGTGGATTCTGGAGGCTCAGGGCAGGGTGGACTGCCAAGGACAGAAGCAGAGGGTACCAGGGCTGTCTGGCTCAATCTGGGGCAATCAGAATCACTCTGCAAGGTTGAGATCTGATTTTTACTAGTACCCTGAAAACGAGAGGAAAGGGAGGAAAGGCATAAGGAACTTCCCTTTCCAGTCCAACAGAAAAGCGTCCAGAGGACTGAGCCCAGTACTGGAGGCCTGCAACAGAAAAGAGGAAGTTGATGGTTGTCTGGGGCTGCGAAAAGATCTATCTGAGGAGTGCCCATCTGCAAAAACGGACCCCAGCACTTGTGGATTCAGAGCCCATTCGTGATGGCCCTGAGAAATTCTGCTGAGGGTCCGCCAGGACATTGTCCTTCCCTGGGAGGTGAACCGCTATCAGGAGGTGTTCAGGAGTAGGCCAGAGACCACAACTTGATTGCTCGTGCACAAGGCTGAAGACCGAGTGCCCCTTGCTTGTTGATGTACCACATTGTGGTGGTATTGTCTGTCCTGACTTGAACCACTTTGTTCTGGACAGAATCTGAAAACACCGAAGAGCTAAAAGACAGCTCTGAGTTCCAACAGATTATGTGGAGCAGAGATTCCTGAGGAGACCACACCCCTGGGTGGCAAGATCGCTAGGTGAGCCCCCACCCTAACAGGGAGGCATCCGTGTGAGGTGAGGGAGTGAGAAATGGGAATGAAGGAACCCCTGTCTTAAATTGCTCTGGACCTGCCACCAGTGGAGGCTAGGATCAGAGTTTGAGTAACTGGAACCAACTTGGTAAGGGTCCTTCCTTTGAGACCATTAGGCTCTCAAATGGAACTGAATGTCCCTCATCTGAATCTTGCTCCTGCACGACAGCTGTGGAAGCAGCCATGTGCCCAAGGAGTTGCAGAAAATGCCTTGCTGGTCGAGAGACCCGCGGGAAAAGGAGGATGCCAGGGCAATGAGTCTGTCCACCCTTTCCGAGGAAGAAAAGCCCTGGCTAACCTTGTGTTCAGTTCTGCGCCTATGAAAGTTAGGACCTGAACCCGGTTCCAGAACTGACTTTGGTAAGTTTAGCAGGAATCCCAGGTAAGTGAGAAGCTGCTGGGTGACTTGCAAATGGGTTTTCACCTGACCTGGAGACTGACCCACAATGAGCCAGTCGTCCAGGTAGGGAAACACAGCAACCCCTTGCCTTCTTAAGTGAGCCACTACTACAGCGAGACATTTTGTGAATACCCTTGGTGCAGAGGTCAGGCCGAAGGGCATTGCCCTGAACTGGTAGTGGCCTGAGGGCAGTTCGAACCTGAGGTACTTTCGGTGAGAAGGCCTGATCAGAACATGAAAATAGGCATCCTTGAGGTCCAGGGAAGCTAGCCAGTCCCCTGGCCTTAGGGAAGGCAATATCATTGCCAGAGTCAATATTTTGAACTTTGGTTTCAAAAGATGCTTGTTCAGGTACCTTAAATCTAGAATGGGCCTCCATTCTCCTGTCTTTTTTGGGGTAAGAAAGTATCTTGAATAAAGCCCCTTGCCCTGATGGCAAGGAGGAACCCTTTCCACTGCTTTGCAGTCCAGAAGAGAAGAAAGAAAAAATTACTCACCTTAGTAATTGCTTTTCTTCTCATGGAGTCTTGCTATATTATAACAATAGCAGTCAGCCACTGCAGCTGAACTGCCCCGGAGAGGAAGGAGTTAACTCCAGAAGATCTGGAGTTCTACAGCGCGAGGGCGCTGTGCCCAAAGCTCTATCTGGCAGTTTCAAATGAAACTGTCAGATCTTTACGAAGCCAACATCAAAGGACGGAAAAAGTCTGTGTGGAAAAACTACACTAGCCTATGGCTACCTACTAGTAGTAATAACAACAATATAAACAACAAAAAACACCCAGAACCATAATAACAAAGATTGATGGTATTATGGTTCGTTTTACCACCCTTGACAAGCACATATGAACCCCCCTTCCCCCCAAGACTCAAGTCCAAGAAGGGGGCAATAAAAAATAACCTAAAAACAATCTAGATCCCTAACCCAAAGGAAAACAGGGTTAGGGAAAACTAAATGGCATGACACAGTGCTTGCACCAATTTGCCACCTCTACCCAAGTAGGAGTTCTGAGAGGGGCAGGAGGGAGGTGGTTTATATAGCAAGACTCCATGAGAAGAAAAGCAATTACTAAGGTGAGTAATTTTTCTTCAAACACCATGAAGTCTTGCTATATTATAACAATAGCAGATTACACAGCAGTACCTCCATGGAGGAGGGTCAGAACCTACTTAGGAAATAGGCTCTGAAGCACAGCTGTGCCAAACCGAGCATCTCTCCTGGACTGGATATCCAGGAATAATGCTTAAAGGTGTGAACTGTCTTCCAGGTAGCAGCTTGACAAATCTCCAGAATAGGAATGTCTCTAGCAGCCGCTAGAGGCGCAGCTATATCCTGGTGGAGTGGGCCCTCAATCCTGAGGGGGTACTCACCCAGTTTCTGATAACAAAATTGGATACAAGAGACAATCCACCTTGCAATTGTTCTCTTAGTGGCAGGTTTCCTTTGCCAACCTCCGCCATAGGTAAGAAACAGTTGGAGGATTGCAACCTATGACCTCTGGTGCGCTCTAGATAGTAACTTAATGCCCTTTGACATCCAAGCTGTGCAGTCTCTCTCACCTGAGGAAGAATGCTCAGTGAAAAATACTGGGAGGAGAAAGATTGATTCAGGTGGAAATCAGAAACCACCTTAGGCAAAACTTTCTATTAGTCCTAAGGACTACCTTATCTCTGTGGAAAGAGATAAAATCTTCTTCCACTGACAGGGCCTGTAACTCACTTATCGCCTGGCAGAGGTGATAGCTACTAGAAAACGGTTTTCAAGTTAAATACTTGAGCTCTGCTGAAGACAGAGGCTCAAAAGGAGGTTGCATTAACTGAGCATGCAAATATTCAGGTCCCAGGCGGGAGCTGGTTCCCAAAGGGAGGGTTAGTGTGAAGTAACCCTTTAAAAACTTGGAGAACACAGGGTGAGAAGAAAGGGAGGCAGGCTTCCTGCTGACACAAAAGCAGAGACAGCTGCCAGATGAACCTTCAGGGTAGCTGGTCTAAGGCCTAAGGAATTCAGATGGACCAAATAGTCCAAAAGAATGGGAAGATCAGCAGATTCTGGGGTAATCTGCCTCTCAGAGCACCAGATGGAAAACCTCTTCCACTTAGAATTATAAAGTGGCCCTAGTGGAAGGCTTCCTTGAAGCCTTTAAAATATCCATAACACCTTGAGAAAGGTGTAAATCACAAATTCTAGCCCTCAAGAGCCAAGCCTTGAGGTGGAGGGACTTGAGGTCCGGATAGCCACACTCCCCCTGTGCACAGGCCAGTAAGTCGTGAACTCTGGGCAGGCTCAGGGCAGGGTGGACTGCCAGGGACAGGAGCAGAGGTACCAGGGCTGTCTGGCCCAATCTGGGGCAATCAGAATCACTCTGCAAGGTTGAGATCTGATTTTCACTAGTACCCTGAAAAGGAGAGAAGGGGAAAGCATGCAGGAACTTCCTTTCCAATCCAACAGAAAGGCATCCAGAGGACTGAGCCCAGTACTGGAGGCCTGCAGCAAAAAAGAGGAAGTTGGTGGTTGTCTGGGGCCGAAAAGATCTATCTGAGGTGCTAACTGGCAAAGCGGACCCCAGTACTTGTGGATTCAGAGCCCATTCGTGATGGCCTGAGAAATTCTGCTGAGGGCGTCCGCCAGCACATTGTCCTTCCCTGGGAGATGAACCGCTATCAGGAGGTGTTCAGGAATAAGCCAGAGACCACAACTTCATTGCTTGATGCACAGGCTGAAGACCCAGTGCTTGCCTTGTTTGATGTACCACATTGTGGTAGTATTGTCTGTCCTGACTTGAACCACTTTGTTCTGGACAGAATCTGAAAAGATCCGAAGAGTTAAAAAGACAGCTCTGAGTTCCAGAAGATTGATGTGGAGCAGAGATTCCTGAGGAGACCACCCTCCCTGAGTGGTAAGGTCGCCCAGGTGAGCCCCCCACCCTAACAGGGAGGCATCCGTGGTGAGGGTGAGGGAGGGAGAAATGGGAATGAAGGGAACCCCTTGTTTCAGATTGCTTTGATCCTGCCACCAGTGTAGGGCCAGGATCAGGGATTGAGTAACTGGGACCAATTTGGTAAGGGGTCCTTCCTCTGAGACCAATAGGCCCTCAAATGGAACTGAATGTCCCTCATCTGGAATCTTGCTCCCTGCACAACAGCTGTGGAAGCAGCCATGTGTCCGAGGATGCAGGAAATGCCTTGCTGGTCGAGAGACCCGCAGGGAAGGAGGATGCCAGCGGATGAGTCTGTCCACCCTTTCCGAGGGAAGGAAGGCCCTGCTAACCTTGTGTTCAATTCTGCGCTATGAAGTTAGGGCCTGAACTGGTTCCAGAACTGACTTTGGTAAGTTTGCTAGAAATCCCAGAGAAGTGAAGCTGCTGGGTGACTTGTAGAGTGGGATTTCACCTGACCTGGGACTGACCCACAATGAGCCAGTCGTCCAGGTAGGAAAACACAACAACCCCTTGCCTTCTTAAATGAGCCACTACTGCGAGACATTTGTGAATACCCTTGGCAGAGGTGAGGCCGAAGGGCATTGCCCTGAACTGTGAGTGGCCTGAGGGCAGTTCAAACCTGAGGTACTTTCGTGGGAAGGCCTGATCAGAACATGAAAATAGGCATCCTTGAGGTCCAGGGAAGCTAGCCAGTTCCCTGGCCTTGGGGAAGGCAATATCATTGCCAGGGTTAACATTTTGAACTTTGGTTTCAACAGATGCTTGATTCAAGTATCTTAAATCCAGAATGGGCCGCCATTCTCCTGTCTTTTTGGGGTAAGAAAGTATCTTGAATAAAAGCCCTTGCCCTGATGGCAAGGAGGAACCCTTTCCACTGCTTTGCAGACCAGAAGAGAAGAAACCTCTGCTTCCAAAGCAAGGGGCTTCTGAAGGACTTGCAGGTGGAAAATGCCTGGCTCTCATCTTTGGAAAATATTTGAAGCTGAGAACCAGACCCTGGCCTATTACCTCCAGAACCCATCTGTCCAGAGTTGGGACAGCCAGCTCTGGCTGAAATAGGCCAACCTGCCCCCACTGGTACAGGAGAATCGGCCTGGGCACCCCATCAGGGTGCCTGCTTAGCAGCAGCCTTAGGCTGAGGGAGGAGACGGTCTACCGCGCCACGCCTACCCCCTGCCTCTGAAGAAACCCCTCTGCGAGACAGCAGAGGAGGCTTGAAATTGGTAAAAAGGCCTGGAAAAGGGTCTGCCCTTACCTCTGGGAGCATGCCTTTGTGGCATGGCATGCTTCTCCTTAGCCTGGGCACTTTTGTAGGTAGTTCTGTATTCATCCATCTTTTTTCATAATTTTCTGTTTGCTCCCCAAACAGAGAATTTCCACTACAGGAAAATCCATAGCCTTTGACTGAGTATCTTGGGACAGATTAGTGCATCTGAGCCATGCCAGCCTCAGGAAGCTACAGAAGTGGCCATGACCCTAGAGGAAACATCATTAACATCAACAGCAGTATGAAATTGAACTTTAGAGGCTTCAATGCCATCAGCAGCCACCTGTTCCAACTCACTAGCCAGCTGGCCATGGGCCTGCTTGGCTATCTTCTGCTGTGTCCCACCTAGATTTCTGATATCTAGCCATAAGCCATATAATTTGCCTGCCTGAGTCCCAAAGAAGCTGCCATATACTGTTTCTTAGCCATGGCATCAATCTTCCTAGAATCCTTATCAGGAGGATGTGAGGCCAGGAATATTAGCCTTGTCACAGGCTGCAGCTTGTACCACACCATGACTACACTGCTCAATAAGGAAGTCTGTATCCGAGCCTGACAAAGTATACCTTCTGTCCATTTTTTTATCTACAGGAGGGACAGAATGAGGATTTTTTAAAATCTTTGTTGTTTGCTTCCTAAATGACTTATGCAAAGGAATAGACAACCTCCTAGACTCTGGAATATCCATCATTTCCACATATCAGGCTCCTCTTGCTCATCCACAGCCTCCTCTAAAGGAAGCTGGAGGGTTTCTGCAACCTTTTTGTAAAAAATAAAGAAAGAAGGGGACTCAGACAGAATAGGGGGAGATTCTAAAGGTCTGTCTGGAGAAATGCCCGGTTCGATGGGCACGTCCAGACCCTCCCAGCCACACATATATTGATCAAATTCCTCCTCCCCCTCCTGTGGTTCATAAAAATCCTCAACTTCAAAATCCTGAACCACTGGGACTGAACGAACCAACCTTTTACCAACTGTTGGTGGTTCTACAGATCCCTGAGACAGTGACTGGACAATCTGAATGGCTTTAGCTATCTCTCAGCAGTTGGAGACACAATTCTGGACTCCAAACCTCCTGATTTCTTTGTCTTTTACTTGGGACTGGTTCCTCTGAACCAGTCTTCCTTGCCCGAGGAAGTCTACGCCCTGGTCAGAGGGCACTCCCTCTGGTCAGTGGGTACTGAACCGGGCTGGCCATCGGGTCAGCGGACTTTTTGGCCTCTGGTTCCCTGAGCCGGCCCAATCTCTTCTCAGGTGGCTGCAGGAAATTTTACACCTGGCAGTCTGACAGGAGGTGGTCAGCCCAGACAATAGACACAAGTGGTGTGTGTGGTCAGCCTTGTGGCGTCCCCACAGACATCACAGTGTTGAAACCCAGTGGGCGGTTTTTCTTTTGGGTTTCTCAGACATAATGCCAGCCTAACCAAAAACTTGCCCTTTTGATGGCAGTGCCAGGCAGACACCTTTATCGGTTCCTAACCGTGTCACGGGTATTTGAAAAACGTAATAATTTCTTTTTTAGAACCGATAAGAACCGGAACCGCACTCTAAAACCCACAGTACAGTTTTAAAGACAGAAAAACTCAAGCGATCGGTTCAAACCGAACCGATAATTAATTTTCCACACAGACTTGAATTTTTGTACTACGGTTACCAGATAGAGCTTTAGAACCGAAATGCGGTAAAAATAATGACTTTTGCGGTTCAAATGAACCGAAAACTACTTTTAAACCGAGAATGAACCGAGCTGAAGGAGCTGATCTCGGAGCGACTGTTCAGTGAAGCGGAGTAAAGAGTCTCGACAGTTTCATTTGAAACTGCCAGATAGAGCTTTGGGCACAGCGCCCTCGCGCTGTAGAACTCCAGATCTTCTGGAGTTAACTCCTTCCTCTCCGGGGCAGTTCAGCTGCAGTGGCTGACTGCTATTGTTATAATATAGCAAGACTTCATGGTGTTTGAACCTCTGCTTCCAAAGCAAGGGCTTCTGAAGGATTTGCAGGTGGAAAATGTCTGGCTCTCATCTTTGGAAAGTGTTTGAAGCTGAGAACCAGACCCTGGCCTATTACCTCCAGAACCCATCGGTCCGTAGTTAGGGACAGCCAGTTCCGGCTGAAATAGGCCAACCTGCCCCCACTGGTACAGGAGAATCGGCCCTGGACCCCATCAGGGTGCCTGCTTACCAGCAGCCTTAGGCTGAGGGAGGGCGGCTCACTTGTGCCTCGTCTACCTCTGCCTCTGAAGAAACCCCTCTGCGAGACAGCAGAGGAGGCTTGAAGTTGTAAAAGGCCTGCCCTACCTCTGGGAGCATGCCTTTGTGGCATGGCATGCTTCTCCTTAGCCTGGGCACTTTTGTAGGTAGTTCTGTATTCATCCATCTTTTTCATATAGTTTTCTGTTTGCTCCCCAAACAGAGAATTTCCCATACAGGAAAATCCATAGCCTTTGACTGGGTATCTTGGGACAGATTAGTGCATCTGAGCCATGCCAACCCTCTGAAAGCTACAGAAGTGGCCATGACCCTAGAGGAAACATCATTAACATCAACAGCAGTATGAAATTGAACTTTAGAGGCTTCAATGCCATCAGCAGCCACCTGTTCCAACTCACTGGCCAGCTGGCCATGGGCCTGCTGTAGCTAACTGCAATACTGTGTCCCACCTAGATTTCTGATATCTAGCCACATAAGCCATATAATTTGCCTGCCTGAGTCCCAAAGAAGCTGCCATATACTGTTTCTTCGCCATGGCATCAATCTTCCTGGAATCCTTATCAGGAGGATGTGAGGCCAGAGGAATATTAGCCTTGTCACAGGCTGCAGCTTGTACCACACCTACATGACTACACTGTTCAGTAAGGAAGTCTGTATCCGAGCCTGACAAAGTATACCTTCTGTCCATTTTTTTTATCTACAGGAGGGACAGAATGAGGATTTTTTAAAATCTTTGTTCTTTGCTTCCTAAATGACTTATGCAAAGGAATAGACAACCTCCTAGACTCTGGAATATCCATCATTTCCACATAATCAGGCTCCTCTTGCTCATCCACAACCTCCTCTAAAGGAAGCTGGAGGTTTCTGCAACCTTTTGTAAAAAATAAAGAAAGAAGGGACTCAGACAGAATAGGAGGAGATTCTAAAGGTCTGTCTGGAGAAATGTCCGTTCAATGGGCATGTCCAGACCCCCAGCCACACATATATTGATCAAATTCCTCCTCCCCCTCCTGTGGTTCATAAAAATCCTCAACTTCAAAATCCTGAACCACTGGGACTGAACGAACCAACCTTTTACCAACTGTTGGTGGTTCTACAGATCCCTGAGACAGTGACTGGACAATCTGAATGGCTTTAGCTATCTCTGCAGCAGTTGGAGACACAATTTTGGACCCCAAACCTACTGATTTCCTTGTCTTTTTACTCGGGACTGGTTCCTCTGAACCAGCCTTCCTTTTGCCCGAGGAAGTCTCGCCCTGGTCAGAGGGCACTCCCTCTGGTCCAGTGGGTACTGGACCGGGCTGGCCATCCGGGTCAGCGGACTTTTTGGCCTCTCGTTCCCTGAGCCGGCCCAATCTCTTTTCCAGGGTGGCTGCAGGGAAATTTTTACACACCTGGCAGTCTGACAGGAGGTGGTCAGCCCCCAGACAATAAACACAAGTGGTGTGTGGGTCAGCCTTGGCAAAGGCCTCCCCACAGACATCACAGTGTTGAAACCCAGTGGGCCCGGTTTTTCTTTTGGGTTTCTCAGACATAATGCCAGCCTAACCAAAACTTGCCCTTTTGATGGCAGTGCCAGGCAAGACACCCTTATCGGTTCCTAACCGTGTCACGGGTATTTGAAAAAACGTTATAATTCTGTTTTTAGAACCGATAAGAACCGGAACCGCACTCTAAAACCCACTGTACACTTTTAAAATGTAGAAATAACAAACCGATCGGTTCAAAACCGAACCGATAATTAATTTTCCACACAGACTTAAAATTTTGTACTTACGGTTACCAGATAGAGCTTTAAAACCGAAAATGCGGTAAAAATAATGACTTTGCGGTTCAAATGAATCGAAAATACTAAGCTGAACCGAGAATGAACCGAGCTGAAGGAGCTGATCTCGGAGCGACTGTTCAGTGAAGCGGAGTAAAGAATCTGACAGTTTCATTTGAAACTGCCAGATAGAGCTTTGGGCACAGCGCCCTCGCGCTGTAGAACTCCAGATCCTCTGGAGTTAACTCCTTCCTCTCCGGGGCAGTTCAGCTGCAGTGGCTGACTGCTAATGTTATAATATAGCAAGACTTCATGGTGTTTGAAAAGATCTATCTGCGGGGTGCCCCATCTGGCAAATACTACTCCCAAGACCAGGGGATCCAGTGACCATTCGTGGTGGCCCTGGGAAATCCTGCTGAGAGCATCTGCCAGGACATTGTCCTTGCCTGGGAGGTGAACTGCCGTAAGGGAGGTGTTCAGGGGTAAGCCAGAGACCACAACTTCGTAAGCCCGGTGCACAAGGCTGTAGACCAGAGTGCCCCCTGCTGCTGATGTACCACATTGTAGTGGTGTTGTCTGTTCTGACCTGAATACTCTTGTTCTGAACAGATTTGGAAAAAGCTTGAAGTGCTAGAAAAACTGCTCTGAGCTCCAACAGGTTGATGTGGAGCAGAGATTCCTGGGGAGACCACAGACCCTGGGTGGTGAGGTCGCCCATGTGAGCTCCCCAGCCCAAGAGGGACGCATCTGTACTAAGGATTAGAGAATGAGACTGAGTGACAAAAGGAACCACTTGTCTCAGGTTGCTCTGATCCTGCCACCACTGTAGGGCTTGGATCAGGGTTCGAGTTACTGGGATCAGCTTGGTAAGAGGATCCTTTCTTTGAGACCAAAAAGCTCTCAAATGGAACTGGATGTCCCTCATCTGAAATCTTGCTCCTTGCACAACTGCTGTGGAAGCAGCCATGTGTCCTAGGAGCTGCAGAAAATGCCTTGCTGGCCGGGAGACCTGCAGGGTAAATGAGGAGGCCAGGGAAACTAGGGTCTTTGCCCTGTCCAGGGGGAGGAAGGCCTGGCTTCCGTGTGTTCAGTTCTCTGCGCCTATGAAGGTGAAGCTGGACCGGCTCTAGAACTGACTTTGAGAGATTCAGAAGGAAACCTAGAGAGGTAAGCAGTTGCTGCGTTATCTGAAGGTGTAAATTGACCTGGTCTGGGGACTGGCCTACTAAGAGCCAATCGTCCAGGTAAGGAAAGATGGCAATCTTTTGCCTTCTTAGGTAGGCAACTGCTACAGCCAGGCATTTGGTGAATACCCTTGGGGCAGAGTGAGGCCGAAGGGCATTGCTCTGAACTGGTAGTGGCCTGAGGGCAGCTCGAACCTGAGGTACTTTCGATGGGAGCTTCTGATGGGAATATGGAAGTAGGCATCCTTGAGGTCCAGGGAAGCTAGCCAGTCCCCTGGCCTTAGAGAGGGTAGGATAATTCCCAGAGTCACCATTTTGAACTTTGGCTTTAAAAGGTGCTTGTTTAAATATCTGAGATCCAGGATGGGCCGCCATTCTCCTGTCTTTTTTGGGGTAAGGAAGTACCTGGAGTACAAACCTTTGCCCTGGTGTAGGGGAGGAACCCTTTCCACAGCTCTGAGAGCCAGGAGGGTAGAGACCTCTGCCTCTAGGGTGAGTGCCTCTGATGGAGTTGCAAGTGGAAAAGATCTGGTTCTCAGCTTTGGAAATTTTTTGAAGCTGAGAACCAGTCCCTGGCTTACTACTTCCAGGACCCACTTGTCTGATGTTAAAGACTTCCAGTCCTGGACAAAGTAAGCCAGCCTGCCCCCTACAGATAGAGGAGAATCGGCCCTGGCAATCCCATCAGAATGCCTGCTTGGCAGGGGCTTTGGGCTGAGGGGTGGAAGCAGACCTGCTTGTACCCCGTCTGCCTCTCCCTCTAAAGAACCCCCTCTGAGCATAGGCGGAGGAGGAAGCTTGGGCTTGGTAAAAAGGCCTATGAAAAGGCCTGCCCCTGCCTCTAGGAAGCTGCTTTTGAGGAGTGGCCTGCCTTTCCTTGGCCTGTGCACTCCTATAGGTGGTCCTATATTCATCCATTTTCTTCATGTAATTCTCTGTTTGCTCCCCAAATAGAGAATTTCCCACAACAGGATAATCCATGGCCTTAGACTGGGTATCCTGAGACAGGGTAGTACATCTGAGCCAAGCCATCCTGCGAAGTGCCACAGATGTAGCCATGACTCTTGATGAAACATCATTAGAGTCCACTGCAGCATGAATTGCACCTTGGATGCCTCAATACCATCCATAGCCACCTGTTCCAGCTCCCTGGCAAGCTGGTCAGGGACTTGTTTCGCTAGGGCCAGCACAGTATCCCATCTGGATTTCTGGTACCTAGCAGCATAAGCCATATAATTTACTTGTCTGAGTCCCAAAGATGCTGCCATGTACTGTTTCTTTGCCATAGCATCAATCTTCCTGGAGTCCTTCTCAGGGGGGTGTGAAGCTAGGGGAATATTAGCCTTGTCACAGGCTGCAGCCTGCACTACCCCCACATGGCTGCATTGTTGAGTAAGGAAATCAGTGTCGGAGCCTGATGAGGTATACCTCTTGTCCATCCTTTTATCCACAGGAGGTATAGTGTGAGGAGTTTTTAAAACTTTTACTGTCTGTTTCCGAAAAGATTTATGCAAAGGAATAGACAGTCTCCTAGACTCTGGAATATCCATCATTTCTACATAGTCTGGCTCCTCTTGGTCATCAACAGCTTCCTCAACAGGGAGCTGGAGAGTTTCAGCAACTTTTTTATAAAACATGAAATGAGAAGGGGGACTCAGAAAACCTTGGAGGAGAAACCCCTAGGGGTCTATCTGGAGAGATGTCCGGATCAATGGGCACATCCAGATCTTCAAAACCATATTCACTCTCCTCATATTCCTCTTCCCCCTTCCCCGGTTCATAAAAATCCTCAAAATCATAATCTTGAACCGGTGGAACCGGCTGAACCGAACGCTTACCTGAAGGTGTCGGTTCGGTCAGAACCGGAGAGAGACTGGACAATTTGAATTGCTTTAGCTATTTCCTCAGCAGTTGGGGAGAGAACTTTTGGCTCTACACTAGCTGACTTTCTAGTCCTGTTTGCTGGAACCGGCTCCTCAGAACTAGCTCTTAGTTTGCCCGAGGAAGTATCGCCCTGGTCAGAGGGCACTCCCTCCGGTTCGGTTGGCACCAAACCAGGCTGGCCATCCGGGTCAGCGGACTTTTTGGCCTCCCTTTCCCTGAGCCTACCAACTCTCTTATCTATGGTGGCAGCAGGGAAATTGTGACAAATCTGGCAGTCTGAATTGAGGTGGTCAAACCCCACACAACAGACACATGTGGTGTGTGGGTCAGCCTTAGCAAAAGCTTCCCCACAAACACTACAGTGTTGAAACCCAGTGGGTCTGGTTTTTCCTTTGGGTTTCTCAGACATAATGCCAGCCTAACCAACTTGCCCGTTTATGGCAATCCACCAAGCAAGACACCCTTACTGGTTCCCAACCGTGTCACGGGTTGTGGAAAAAAACGTAATGAAATCCGTTTTTTTTAGAACCGATAAGAACCGGGAACCGCACTCTAAAAAGGGACTAGTAGATTTTAAATACAACCTGATCGGTTCAAATCGAACCGATAAAGAATTACAAGTTCCACACAGAAAAAATAAATGTAAAACCTATCTATTACTTACATTACCACAGACAGAGCTTGAACCGACCGGTTGCGGTTTAATTTCGGCTAAAACCCGAGAAAAAATACTTTTAAACCGACAAAATGAACCGAGCAGAAGGAGAAATCTCCGGAGCGACTGTTCAGTGAGGCGGAGTAAAGAATCTGATAGTTTGCGTTTGAAGCACAACAGACAGAGTTTTCAACCGAGCTCGCGTTCTAAGTTCCATGCCTGCATGGAAAGTTAACTATTTCACCTCCGGAGCAGTTCTAACCTGCGGTCATACTGCAGTTGTCATAATATAGCAAGACTTCATGTTGTTTGAATCGGCATTTATTGTCTAGTGCACCTACCCAGTTATCAAAAACCAAATAAAGAAATAAACAAAGAATACCCAATACTGAAACTGAAATGCATCACTAGGGGGTGCTATACTGTTGCAGTGCTGTCTTTCAAATGAGATGATAAAGCAGGGACCCTTCTACTCATCTCTTGCGGTTATCCAAGTAGAAGTTAAAGATCTCATGGCATTCAGGCATGGGATTCTCCCAGTGTCCTTCCCACCATCCCAGTCGATAGATCAGGTCCATGTAATCCACTACTCAGGATACTCCTGAAAACAAGCTGTCTCAGCTCACAGTGCCTTTCCTGGTCAAAAAATTGCAAATAAATACAATTTCTGGAGTATCTAATAGAATCTGATTTACACTTGAATAATAGAGGGCAGGTGTGAATCACTGCAGGACCCTGATTTTTCACCAATTTGATATACTGAGCACATCAAAATTGAAGGCATAATTTCTGTCAGTTTTCTATTTTAAACAGTCTTTTAAACAAAAACATTTGCCAAGTACTTGACAGTGCAGTAAAGCTGATTTAGCCTGATATGGTAATGCCAGGCTTTATGATGGAATTTGGATTTTGGTATTCCATCTAAAACACTGAATTTAAAACGACATTTCAAGTCCTGCACTAAATGCTGCTTTTTGAAAATATACAATAGCTATTCAGCCCCATATCTTACTGAACTGGAGAAGGGGAGCAATACTACCTACAACTGACAGGTTGTTCAACTAGTAAGTATACACTTATCCTGTGGAAATGTTGCAATTCACTTTTAAATGGAGTTGCAGATCACCAGAATGCTATCCCACGTTCCTCGTGCCACCTTAACCTACTTTTCAGTGTTTTACTTGTGTAGAGGGAGGCCTGTCGAAACAGATCATAGGGAGATGCCAAAGCTGTTTCTTATCAACTTACGTAATACATTTTAAGGATGCCTTGTTTTAGAATGATTAGCTTTTTATTTTAAAGGTTCTGCTGCTGTCTGGTGGGATGCTACTAGAAATGAGATGGACCACCTCAGGAAATTCTATCCTGCATAAAAACTTCCAGTAAATACAGTCAGACTACAGAGAGACACTGACATTCAACAGCTTGATATGAATGGTAACTGCAATGTGTTCTTGCAGTAAGCTAAAAATTCCAATGCCTGCCTAAAAGGTAAGAGAAATCCATACTTATTTTCCTTGTTCAGGATATGCATTCAATCAAGAGACGCATCAGCAGTATGCACCGTTTATGTTTTATTCTATTTACAGTACATTATAAATATAATACATCATTTCTTGAAAAGGTTACTTTCAATTAACTTGTGCAGGTACATTTAAATAATAGATCAACTCAATTGCTAGTTACATAATAAACTGAAAATGACAATAAAACCTTGCAGGTGTGAAAACATTTGAATGCATTCCAGGCTGAGATGACAGAACTGATGTTCAAAACTGTTGGACAATGGTTGTCCAAATCACATGGAACTTGTCAACAGTTATTAGTAAGACTTGCATCTGAATATAAAGAATGGTGAGGGAAATATGCCCAAACTCCTGATTTAAAAAAAAATATTAAGATTAAGAAAAGCAGACATTCTTTTGCATACTCGGTTCAAAGTAAATCTGATACAGGTTATAATTAGAATAATGGCCAAATAGGAGACCGAGCCAAATTTTGTATTTTGTTTTAAACCCTCCTTTTAACACCAGAAACATTTACACACCATGCTGGAAATAATCAAAGCAGCTGTAAACTGCCTTACAGAGGGTGTCCAAGCTGCACAATTATTCTTTTTTTTCTTTAGTATTTGTGTCATAAAAAAGACCAGTTATAAGCAGACCTGAATGATAAATACATCCCCCCAAATCTTACATATACGTTTAAGTCCATAGTGCCTTCCATTAAGAAATATAAAATAACTAGTTTGTTTTATTTTGCTATCTGTTCTATATAACCTCTCACAACAAGTTAGATTTCTGATGTGGAACTTGCAAATAAAATGCAGAAAATGTATGTAAGAACAAAGCAAAATATGAGAGCTTTTGATTTCTTCTATTTCCAGTATGTCCTTCTTAGGCGGTCAGATGTTATTGATGATTATCAGTGCTGGCATAGAGTTCTGCTTTGTTTCAAACAAAGTTCCTTCGCTGGCTAGTTTAGCAAATATTCTGGGGGTTCCTAGATTATAGACCCCCGCGTGAACAAAACAAGCTTTAAGATGCAGTGTGTAGACTTCCTGGCCCTTCAGTTGAAGCTTATATTTGGTCTTCCCAAGCCACGAAAAGGAGCCATGTACTTCCAATGCCTCAGGACTGCAAGATAAAAGCAGATTATGCAGCTGTTTATACATCTCCAGTCATTCATGCTGCTAGATTAAAATCAAAGTCTCCCCCCTTCCTAGCCAGTACTGCAGATATGTACTCTCAGTTGCATTGTTTTAAGTTACTTTATTGATTTACTCATTTGGCAGTTCTCAGTAATATTGCGTCCCTGCTCCCATGCAGGGAATCAGCCTTCTGAGGGCAGATAACTCCCAACTGCTACTACATCTTGTCCACTGGTCTGCCCCTAAGTGAGGGTCTCCCCTTTTCCTGCCTGGCCAGAGCGTACATCAGGGCAGTCAGTATCACTGCATGACCACAGCGTTGGGTGGGCTGTCCGTTCAGCGTGCCTGGCGGATGTGGTTGGAGACTGGCCGCCACATCATGCTGCCAGACAATGAGCCATTTTAAACCCCCTGTGAGAGCCACCCACCTCCTTCTTGATAGTGCGCACATTCAAGAAAGTCCATGCAGCATGGGACCTGGTAACAGGTGGTCAGATATGTTGTCGATCGCAAGCCCCACCATGACTCCATCAGGTGTCGCTCACAGAGCAGTGTCACATAACCACCTTCCCTGGGAGGAAAGCATCCAATGGGATGCTCAGAGTCCTCAGACATTCTGGGTTAGGAGTGCGAACCCAGGTTACCAGCATGCCAAAGTGGTCCACCACCACACAGCTTCTGCTGTAGTAATTATTAGAGCAGCTGATTAAACAAATGTGAACAGGAACTTTTATTAAGTACTGCAGAGGACAGTGGGTTGCTGTACTATCCTTCAGATGAGACATTAAACCAAGGTTCCTTCTGCCTGAACTCTGGTGGTTGTTCAAATGGAAATTGAAGGAGAAATCCCATCACACTTACTGTAATTTCCTTTTCTGTTAGCTTCAATGTCGACAATCAGGAAGGTAGTTAATACACATGGGTAATGGGTCCCCCCCCCCAGACTGGGGGAGTGGTACAACTCAAAAGCTGTGACCTCAGCACAGACCCCAGGGACACAGTACATTCCAGCTGCACGGCATACCTCTCAACCTCTTGCCTCGTGAATCAGGGACAAGGCTTAAAAAAATCAGGGACAAAGATCCCAAATCAGGGACATATCTTAAAAACTAGTACTATTCACTCAGAAAGCTGATAGAATAAAGGCATTTGTGTTAAGATGCATTTTCTGCAGAACAACAAGTCTGTAACTTGAATGTTTGACATTATTTTGTGTTATTGATCCCCACTGTTCTGTCACAAAAACACAAATTTTACGAGGGACAGAGGAAAATTTTGAGGCCAAATCAGGGACATCCCTGAAAATCAGGGACAGCTGAGAGGTATGCTGCACGGTCACCTCAGTTCACTTCTGACAATGCAGTACACGAAATACAAACTACTTATGCCCACATCCTTGGTTGAACCCTCCCATAAACATATACCAAAACAAACAGAAATGAATGGAATGTACAGGCCTTCCTGACTTGAAAAGCAGGACCCCCATTCGAGACATATGACTACCATTCATGGACACCAAAACTGAACATCAGGGGCCAGATATTCCAAATGGGCAAAAGTGGGGTGCAGAGGTTTGTGCTCTACCCGACCTGACGTTTGCTATATTCAGTCAGAGAACAGACCAGCACTAGCTGAGTGAATATTGGCCAGTGTCGGCGCAACACTAAGTCACTTTGCACTGCCCTGACATGGACCTAGGCTGCATTCAGCCCATAGAGAATTGAGCCCTGGGACCAGACAGTGCCAGAAGGCATGGTGTGATGTTCAGCCCCACCATATAAATGAGCCCACTGGGCATGCAAGGTGCTAAGGGGCTATTTGCATGCCATTATGGGCTCATCTGCATGGCAAGTAGCAGCCCAGAAGCACCTCAACTAACATTATCCCTGGTGGCGCTAGTAGCACCTCCTCACCCCGATCCCTCGTCCCACAGAGCACGCTCTTAACTCTGGTGATTAGTGGCACCTCCTCTCCCCAGTCCCCTATCCCATAGAATATGCTCTTAACCCTGGTGACTAGTGGTACCTTCTCCCCCCAATCCCCCATTCCACAGAATATGCTCTTAACCCTGGTGGCTCGTGGCATCTCCTACCCTTGATCTCCCATCCTGTGGTACTGATAATAACCCTGATATCTACAAGTACCCTGCCTCTACCCCCTGACCTGTGGTTTGACATATGGACCTGTGAACATTGGTGGCCTTGCAGCCCCCAGCCGTCCTGCCTGCACCCAGGCCACCACCCATCCAAACCCACCTTACCAGCAAGTCAGGGACGTGTGCTGACACTTGATAAGGAGGCTGGCACAGCTCTCCTCTCACCTTCATGGCCGGCCGCCATATGGGCTGACATGGATCAGCCCGTATGGTGGCTAGCCATGGAGGTGAGATGAGGACTGTGCCAGTCACTACTGGATGTCAGCACACATCCCAGGCTTGCCAGGTATGGGAGGGTTGGATGGATGGTGGTCTGGGTACGGCGGGGCGAGGGGCTGCTGAACCATCAATGTTCACTGGTCTGTATGTCGCCCAGTGTTTTGGGGTGGGGGCAGGAGTATCTCTGGATGCTAGGATTATTGTCGGTACCATGGGATGGGAGATTGGAGGAAGGAGGTGCCACTAGCTCCCAAGGGTTAAGAGCATATTCTACCGAATGGGGGATCAGAAGGGGGAGGTGCATCTGGCCACCAGCACTGAGTGTATTCTAAGGGAGGTAGAACCAGCAGCTGGGTCCGCTCCCCCACCTCTGGGGACATTCCCGGTGGTGGCGGTAGGGGCAGGCAAGGCTGTTTCTGCTCGGTACTTGCCTGGTGGGTGAACGTCTGACTTGGGTCTTTGGGTGGCATGACAAAAAGGCACCTCTGGCCACATTTTGGCAGGGTGTGGTACAGTGAGTGAACTGACCGCTAAGTCCTCCCCAAGGCCTGTAGGTCACAAAGGATATCCTGTACATCTGCCCCAGAGAGCATGTAGCCTTTGAAGGGGGCATTCAGGATGGACTGCTGTATGTAAATCCAGACACCCTGAGCCAAGAATGCCTTCCGAAGCAGATGCCAACTGGAGCTGCTCTAGTGGAGACATTATAAGCAGACCTCAAAAGGTGCCTGTCCACATCTGCCCCAGACTGAAAGACTTTAAGCAGCTCCTGCCTCTGGGGACCCTCCAGAAAGACCTGAGCTGCAGCTCTGGCCTTTTTCCAGAGAGTGTGTTCTGGAATATGACCATACAGGCAATGTAACTGATAATTCTAAAGGCCAGCGTGACAGAAGCATAGGTCCTCTTGTCCATAAGATTCAGCTTTCTGGACTCCATATCTGGGGGAAGAGTGCTGAGGTGCTTAGGTCTCCTCGACCTATCATTGCCAGCATTTATCACCACTGAATTTGCCTGTGGTTGCACTGCAATAAAAGGCTTCCCAGAGGCAGAGTGGTACAATATGTCTGCCTTTCTGGGCATAGCAGGGATCATATCTGGTTTGTACCAGGAAGCCATGGTGACATCCTCTAATGCAGCCAGCAGAGGAGGAATAATCGGAAAAGGAAAAACCAGCAATTCCAGATATTTGACCAGGTTTCTTCTGGTAACAACCTGCTCCTCAACATAAAACCACATAGCGGCTTGCAGCTGCTTCATCACTGAGATGAAGGAGGGGTCATTGGGGGGACCTTGGTGTATATTTGGTGGAGTCCTCACTCCTGAAGGAAACAGTGCAAGTAGATCCGGAGGGGATCCTAGCCCTCTTACTCCTCATCCTGTGGGAGGTGGTCAGGATGGTACTCATCTTCATCCCCTGGCTCTGAATAGGATGTAGGGGATATCGATGACTGAAAGCGAGCGGGGCATATCAACGTGGAAGGTGTCAGTGCGGAAGCCAGCCTAGCAGGCCCCAGCATCACCAGGCCAGAGGAGGAGCAAGGCGATACATGAACACCCAAAAGGAGGTGAGCATAGTCTGAACATTGATGGTAACTGGCGTTGCGGGTGCCTTGTGGTGCTGATGGGGGGACTGGATCTGATGTGGTATGGCCTGAAGCGTCGACGAGAGGGGCTAAGGCCTTGGTGTCGACATTACGGTCAGAGGCATCGATGAGGGAGACTGAATCCCTGGCGTTAATGAACTGGCCAAAGGCAACGACGGAGGAGGCAAAAATCCCGATGTCGATGGGCCATCGCCGACCAAAGAATTTCCAGCAGGACTCTCTGTCTGTTGCCCCTGTGCAAGAAGACGTCTGAATGGCATGGGTTGGAACATCTGTGAGGCAGTGGGGAGGCTCGATGTCAATGAGCCATTGCCAGCCAAAGCAGGTCCGGTGGAAGTCCCTGTCTGTTACCCCTGAGCAAGAAGGGGTCTGAATGGCAGGGATGGAAACGTTGGCGGGGGCATCAAGAGGCCTAACATCGATGAGCCATTGCTAGCCAAAAAAGGACCAGCAGTGGGTACCGCCAAGGCCAAACTTGTGGAAGGAAAGGGTGTCGGTGGCAGTGGGGGTCACTGCCGAGGCAGCTGACAGCCCAGCAGCAGCTGGTGCTCGAAGTGGCGACCCAGAGCATGCCGAAGAGGATTTCTCTCTACTCCTATCCCTCTCCTGGTGCTTATGTTTACCAGCCGATTTGTCTCAGGCTTTGGTGGAGTGGGAGCCCAAGGACAGGGCTGGTGACATAGAGGAGCTTCCTGCCTGTAGCTCCTTCTCCATTTGGTGACCTTCTGTTCTAGCAGGAAAGACTCTAGGGCCTTCAGATGGTGCCACAGGGTAACCTGGTTGAATCCGAAGCAGACCTCACAGGCCTTAATGTCGTGGTCTGCGCCAAGACAGCGGATGAAGGCACTGTGGTCGACCTTGTCATAGATCTTCTTACTGCACCTGCAATATCTTAAGGGTTTCTTGGGGTGAGTTGGCATAAACTTTGGTGAAAATCACTTTAAAAAATAAAGTCACTGAACTAGGGTGAGAAAGTAGAAAAGTATAGTAAAGAAAGAAATAGAAGTTTTGGCAGTCGACTAAAGTGGCTGTATCTCTGCAGAGTCTGATGTGCGATGGTCAATAGCGGAAAAAGAACTGAAGAGGGTGCAGAGCCGTCAAGGTTTATATAGGAAGGACGTGGTCAGCTGACGTCATTGTGGGTAGCCCCTAGCAGACCGCTAGCAAAAAAGTTTCCATGTGGTCCTAGTGCTTGGTGGCTATAGTTATCTATGTGTGGCTTGATGCAAGAGATACCCTTGAGTAAGATAGTACAGTTACATAAGAACTTACTGCAACATTAGGTCTTCGAGAGAACCTCTTGCAGCAGGCCACACTGGTAGGACTATGCTGTCAGGTGCCAGGAGCACACGGAAAACTTCAAGCTAGCAGTCTACCGACATCTGCCTAGCCGATAAAGTCGGGCGGTCCCCCACACCTACTTCAGTTCTACCACCGGAGAGCAAATGGAGAACCAAGGAGGCTTCTTGAGAGCTAAAAGAAAGGCAGAAGCAGTGCGAGAGAAAGAAAGAGCAGCAGGAGGAAGGAGGGAGGGAAGGAAAGCAGGGCCTGCTGAAAGAGCTTCTCTTGAAGATCTACTGTTATGGTACGTTCTTACGTAACTGTGCTATCTTACTTCAAGAAAGGCTCTTGCAGCAGGCCACACTGGTAGGACTGAGTCCCAAGCACTACCATGTAGTGTCTGGAGTAAAACACCAGGAGGAGGACAGATCTGCAGCTAAGAGTTCAGGAGAGAAAGCCCTGAAGCACTGCTAGGCCAAGAGTGGCCCTGCGCCTAGAAGCAATGCCCAAACTATAATGCTCGGTGAAGGTGTGGACAGAACTCCAGGTGGCAGCTGCACAGAAGTCCGCAGCAGACACATTTCTGAAAGAAGCTGTTGAGGTGGCCATACCTCCAGTGTAATGGCCCTTGATCATTCCTGGAAAGGGCTTGTTGTACTTGAAGTAGCAAGAAATATTGCTATTTACTAACCATTTAGACAAACACTGTTTGGAAACAGTAGCGCCCTTCCTCTTGGGGGGAACAAAACAAACAACTGGTCAGATTTCCTGAAAGGCACTGTGTGGTTTGTGTACTACAGCAAAATCCTATGTACATCCAAAGTATGAAGCAAGGCCTCCCCCTGATTAGAATACTCAGGAAAATAAACTGGAAGGGGGATGGACTGATTCAAAGTAAACTCCTGACACCACCTTAGGTAAAAACTTAGGATTAGTAGGCAAAGACACCCTGTCTTTGTGAAAAACCTAATAAGGCTCCTTTACACATAAGAGTTAGGCGCTCGGAAATCCTTCAAGCAGAAGTAACAGCAACCAAAAAGGGCACTTTCCATGACAGAAAGTGCAGCTCACAACTTGTGGCCGGTTCAAAGGGAAGTAAAGTGAGTTTCTCCAACATAAAGTTGAGGTCCCATGGAGGGACCAGATCCTGAATAGGAGGCTTCAGATGCAAAATGCCTCACAAGAATGTGTGGGACACTTCGAGCTGGGCGACAGTTTTTCCCTCGATAGGTGCATGGTACGCAGAGATGGCAGAACAGTGCACCTTGAGTGAGGAGCACCCCAAGCCTGAATCCGAAAGAGAAAGAAGGTACTCCAACACCTGATTCCCCAGGGCAGGTGAAAGATTCCAAATGGTGAGCAGCAGCCCAAAGGGAGAAATGTTTCCATTTCATAGTGTAAGTGGCTCTGGAGGAAGGTTTCCTAGCAGCCACCCGGATGTCTGCGACACTAGAAGACACTGAAGCGGGCAACAGCTCGGTCTACAGGAGCCATGCATAGAGATGCAGGAACTTGAGGTCCAGATGGACCAGGGTGCCCTGGTCCTGGGAAAGCAAGCTGGTGCTTCAAGGCAAGGGCACTGGAGGTTCCACTGCCAGCTGCTGCAGCAGCAAGGGGAACCAAATCTGATGCAGCCAGAAAGGGGCTATGAAAATCTTCTCCGCCCCTTCCAACTGGAGCTTGAATAGATCCCTCTGTAGGAGCAGGAAGGGAGAAAAGGCATACGGAAACCTCCCCTTCCAAAAGAGGTACAATGCGTCTTGCAAGAAAACTCCAGGACAGGGATCGAGCGAGCAGAAAAGCGGCAGTTTTGTGTTGAGTGGGGACGCAAACAGGTTCAACTCTGGATGGCTCCACCTGTCGAAGAGATCTTTGACAACCAAGATTAGAAGCTCCCACTCATGAGCACATGACCTGGAGAGGCTGAGACTGTCGGCTAAGATGTTCTGAATGCCTGGAATATGTACGGTCGAAAGCTCCTGACCGTGCTCTATGGTCCAATACCAAACTCTCACCGCCTCCCGGCACAGGGGGTAAGAATGGGTCCACCCTTGCTTGTTGATGTAATGCACAACACATGTTATCAGTCTGCACCAGCAGAGGACCGGGAAGGACATGAGTCTGAAAGGCCTGCAGGGCATAAAGGACCACACGCATCTCCAGGACGTTTATATGGAGACCCTGCTCTACAGCCGTCCAGGTACCCTGGGTCTGGTGATCGGCAAGCTGAGCACCCCAGCCCAGGCTGGATGTCTCTGTTGTGAGAATCTGATGGGGGTCGAGAGCTGAAAGGAGACTCCCCTCCCCCCAAAGGAGGCTGGCCGTATCCAGCCACCATGATACAACTCTCCAGATCAGGTCTGAGACCAGAACCAACTGTTCCAGTTCGTCCATGCATTGGTCCCACTGGACCCTCAAGGGCCACTGAGGAACCAGCATATGCAGGTAAGCCAGGGGAACTGTGGCAATAGCTACTGCCATATGGCCCAGAAAGTGCAGGAACACTGGCGGGGACCTGCCGGCTGCAGGAAACCAGATGGGCCTGCTCCATCAGTTGCTCCACACTGTGCCCAAGCAAAAAGGTCTTGCCCTGGCTGGTGTCCAGGATTGCCCCAATGTACTGAAGGTGCTGGCAAGAGGAGAGGCAAGACTTTGGTAGACTGACAATGACCCCGAAGGCCTAAAAAAGGTGGAATGTGTATTTCAGAGTCTGGACAAGGTGATGCCTGGAGGGGGCTGTTAGCAGCCAACTGTCCAGGTAGGGAACACAAAGAAGCCCTGCATCCTCAAGGTTGCTGCCACTACTGCCAGGTATTTGGTAAATACCCGGGGGGGCTGAAGAAAGGCCAAAAGGTAGGGGATCGGAATTGAAACAGGGCTCCCTGAACCTGGAAGCGACGATGGGCAGGAAAGACTTGGATGTGCAGGTAAGCATCCTGCATGTTCAGAGAGCAAAGCCAGTCCCCCTGGTGCAAAAGAACAGGTTACTCACCTGTAACAGTAGTTCTAGGAGTGGCATATGTTGTTCATCCACACTCTTTGGCATGTCCCTTTCCCATTTAAGAATCGCCGGAAGTCTTCAAGCTGGCTCCTCCCACCTACCCGGGTGGTATAACCCTCAGCTCCGCCAGATCTTAGTCCGATGGAAGCCAGGTTTGTGCGTCTGCAGTTGGGGAGGTCGGGTGGGTCCGTGTGGATGAACAACAAATATCACTCCTAGAACTACTGTTACAGGTGAGTAACCTGTTGTTCTAGGATTGTGGATATGTTGTTCATCCACACTCTTTGGCAGACTCCTAGCAGTTCTCCAGGAGGAGGGAGGTAAGGCGCACGCCCCCTACTTAAGAAACAGAGATTGGAGAACTGAGGCCCCAAAACCAGCATCCCAGCGTGACTCAAGGTCGATGTGGTAATGGGTAATGAAGGTGTTTGCTGACTTCCAGGTAGCAGCC
This sequence comes from Neoceratodus forsteri, assembly GCA_016271365.2. Lineage (NCBI taxonomy): Eukaryota > Metazoa > Chordata > Ceratodontiformes > Ceratodontidae > Neoceratodus > Neoceratodus forsteri. The sequence goes on from CM057455.1 coordinate 1,300,759,129, forward strand.
CGGCAGATTTCCTGGGTAGGGATGTCCCTGGTAGCAGCCACTGATGCAGTGGTATGGTGGGCAGAATGAGCTCTTATCCCTCTGGGAGGCTCCATGCCCGCCAACTCACAGCACAGACCTATGCAAGCTGTAATCCACCTTGCAATGGTCCGTTTTGCTGCAGGCCTGCCAGAAGCAACTTCAGCATAAGTGACAAACAGCTGGCGAACCTCTTCCCCGATTTCCGTCGTCCTCTCCTTATACTAGAAGAGAGCACGTCTCAGGTCCAAAGTATGGAGCCTGTACTCAGCCTCTGAGGAGTAATTAAGTTAGTACACCAGCAGAGTTAACACCTGATTAAGATGAAACTCTGACACCACCTTCAGAAGGAATTTCGGGTGGGGGCGTAGGACAACCTTGTCCCTGTGGAAGACCAGATAAGGGGAGTCCACCGAAAGCGCCTGGAGCTCCCCTGTCCTTCTGGAACACGATAGCCACCAGGAAGGTCGTCTTCCACAAGCATGAGAGCTCACACTTGTGCATTCGTTCGAATGGCTTGCTCATGAGCTTTGCCAGTACCAGCAATAGATCCCATGGAGGTGGAGGTTCATGCACTGGAGGGGATATGTGATCCAGGCCTTTGAAAAAGCACTCGACCACTGTCTCCTGCGCCAACGTCGGCTGACCAGCCTGCACCCAGTAAGAAGAGATGGCTTCCAGTTGCACCCAAGGGTCGATTACCGAAGACCCCCTTTGGACAGAGACCAAAGGCAGTCGAGAATGTTAGCCACTGGACAGGACAGAGGGTCCAGGCCCTAGCCCTGACATCAAATGGAGAACCTTTTCCATTTGAAGGCATAATATTTCCTGGTTGATTACTTTCTGGATGCCTCCACCACAGTGAGGACATCCTCGGAAAGACCCAAAGCATGGAACTCTAGCTGCTCAGGTACCAGGTTATGGGGTGAAGGGATTGAAGATCCGGATGGTATACCTTCCCCTGACTGAGAGAGATCAGGTTTGGGCATGCTGGAAGCTGCTCCAGGGGCCTGCAGCTGAGGCTGAGGAGATCTGGAAACCAGAATTGGCACGGTCAGTCTGGGGCTACCAGAATCACCTTCACCTTGTCCCTCCTCACCTTGAGGAGCACCCTGTGGATCAAGGGAAATGGAAGAAAGGTGTAGAGGAGTCCTGGGGTCCACGCCTCGAGAAAGCATCCCCCTGCAGCAAGCCCTGCTGAGGGGGGGCGGGCATGAAACAGCATCAGCTTGGTGTTTTCCCTTGAGGCAAACAGGTCCACCATCGGTCTGCCCCAGTGGGAGAACAGGCTGTAAGCTACCTCTGGATAGAGAGACCACTCGTGGGATGTCTCGCCTAAGCGGCTAACAGCATCCGCCAGATGGTTTGAGGCTCCTGCCACATGGATGGCTATGAGATCTGCCTCCAAACGGCTGACGAGGGTCCAGATGTGGAGCGCCTCTCTGCAAAGCAGATGGGAGTGCATGCTGCCCTGTTTGTTGAGGTAGTACATGGTCGTGGCATTATCCGTCTGGACTTGAACCACTTGACCCCCGGAGCTGAGGAGCGAAAGCTGACCGTGCCAGTCTGACTGCTCTGAGCTCCAACAGGATGATGTGGTATTTGGACTCCTTGAGGGTCCAGAACCCATGGGCCCTTTTGTTCCCCATGTGGGCTCCCCAGCCCATGAGAGAGGCATAGGTCGTGAGGACGGCCGTCAGCTTGGAGTAGACAAACGGGATCCCTTCCTGCAACCAGTCTGGGGCGGTCCACCATTGGAGAACGTCCCACATCTTCTAGGTTACAGTGATCAGCTGGTCGAAATGACCGTGGTGCTAAGTCCACTGGGCGGCCAGCTCCCATTCGCATGTGCAACCGGGCCCAACGGACCACTGAGGTGCATGCTGCCATGTAACCCAGAAGGCACAGAAAGTCCTGGGCAGGGCGCAATTGCCCAACCAGAAATGATTGGGCAAAGGAGGAGAGAACCTCCAGGAGCCAATCTCTGGCTTGACGAGAGTCAAGCTCTGCCCTGAGGAAGCACATCACCTGGGAAGGCACGAGTTCTGACTTGGCCTCGTTGATCAGGAGGCCGAGTTGGGAGCAGGTCTGGAGGGCCAGGCCCCTAGACTTCTCCACCTCCTGTTGGGTGGGACCTGCTAAGAGCCAATCATTGAGGTAGGGATAAATCCTGACCCCCCCCCGATGCCTGAGATGGGCTGCCACCACTGCAATGCATTTGGAGAAGACCCGTGGGGCTGCTGACAGGCCGAACGGCATGGCTCGGAACTCATATAGGGTCCCTTCAGCTCTGAAGCAGAGGAACCGCCAATGAGATGGACAGATTGGGATGTTAAAGAATGTGTCCTGCAGATCCAGTGAACAGAACCACATGTTTTGCTCCAAGGATGGTATGATCTGGGACAGAGTGACCATCCGAAAGTTGCATGACCGGAGATATTGATTCAGGTCATGCAGATCTAGAATGGGGCACCAGCCCCCCTATCCGCTTAAGCACCAGGAAGTATCTGGATACAAAGCCTGGGTCTGCTGGAGGATCCGGCACTGGAGCTATTGCCTCCTTGAGGAAGAGCTAAGCAATGTTGTCTCGGAGAGCCGACTGAGTCCGGACAGATACACTTTCCTCCCAAGGGGCGTGGGCTTGGCTTGGAGGGTACTGCTCAAATTCCAGAGGCGGTCCCTGACTGACCACCTTGAGAACCCACCTGTCCGTAGTGACAGCCGACCAGGTGGAAAGAACGTGGCAGAGCTGGCCCCCAACAGGAGGACCCAGAGCTGGTGTGACGGGAGAAGGGGAGACATCCCCCGCCCTGTCACTGAGCAGGCTTGGAGGAGGAGGATCCAGGACCTGAACCTCGGCCTCCTTTACGGGCCTGGGAGGGCCCAGGCTTGGGCTGGGGGCGCCAAGCTTGAGCCTGCTGCTGCCCTCCTTGAAAGGACGGTTACTGAGCCGCAGGGGAAGAGTGCTGAAAAGGCTTTTTCTGCTGTTTCTTGCACTAAGAACCTTTAGCAGAAGTAGCGTCCAAGGAGGCACTGGACTGCTCAATACGCTGAAGGTGACCAGTCACACCTGGGCCGAAAATGTAGGTGCCCAGGAAAGGCACATCAGCTAGTTTGTGCTGAGTATCTGCCGGAAAAGAGGAGAGTCTCAGCCAAGCACTGCGACAAGAGGCAACTGCGGCTGCCATCGAGCAGGCACAAGAATCCCCAATGTCCAGGGCTGTCTGAAGCTGCTGTTTTGCAACAGCCAGGCTCTGATCACGGACTTGCTTGACTGTGGTCTGCATGTCCGTGGGAAGGTGTGGGAGGACTTCATCCAAAGACCCCAAGAGGGCATGGGAGAAGTGTGCCATGATGATTGGCGAACTCGCCAGACGAAGGCCCAAAGATGAGGCTGCATAGACCTTTTGAGCCGAATGATCCAAAAGTTTGGATTCTTTTTCGAGAGTTCGGTTAGTGTCGGCAGAACTGCCAGTATGCCTGAACACAGAATCGGTCACCAGGCTCTTGGCCAAATGGTGCTCTGTGAACCCCGCAAGGGACCCCATGGGCACTGTATACTTGCGGACCATGCGGGCAGAAGGAGCTGGACAGGAGCAGGGCACTGCTAAAGTTTTAAGGCTGGGCCAACTGTGGCCTCAGCCACAGGAAAGGCCTCCATCGGGGTATCTCCTCTCTGGAGGCTGTCCGTGAGAGGGTACTCCACCTTTTTCCGGAAAGGTTCCAGGGGCATCCCTGTAGACTCAGAGATGAGGCAAAGAATGCCCTGAAAGGACGAAGAACCTTCCTCCGTCTCTAACCCACTGGACGATTCATCATCCCTGGGATGAGAATGTAGGCCAGTCACATCCGAATCCAAGGAATCCGGATACAACGGTCGACCGCCTAGGCCACCTTCGACCCGCCGAGAGTGGTCTGGGCTGACAATGACCGACAGACGCCGGGGAAGCCCAATGTCCGGCCTATCTTCCTTAGAAGGAGCCCCTACCACAGGCTGCATGGGCGGTGGTTCCACCACCATCGGTGGAGAGACCGGTTTAGGCCAATCTGGAGGTTTCGCCGGCTCCACGGGCCGGGGAACCAAATTAATCGGCTCCGAAGGAGCCGGCTTCGGCCTGTGAGGCTAAAGCCAAGTAATGGGCAGGGTAGGAGCCGGAGTAGGCTTGTGCCCAGTCAAAATCAGCTGTCGCCACATGAAGTCCTCATAGCACCAACGGAGTTTCTGCCGGAGCCTCTCCTCATCCAAGGACGACAAGGATGACCGATGACATTGCCTCTTTTTAGAGTGCTTGTGGCTCTTCCTCGGCCTTTCGGTCAAGGGGGTCCTGGACTTCGATTGAGATTGGACAGGCTAATTCAGTCACTCGGGAGACACTGGTGGGACCGGTGATTTCCCAAGGTCGGGGACCACTTCCTCGACGGGATTCCCAGCGGGCTGGGTCTCCTCCTTGGGGAAAGAAAGGACCGGAGCCAATTGAAAGGATCGTTGACCGGAGTCGGCGACAATGGGTCGATGATTATTTCAACTTCGTCGATCGACACTTTGGTCCACTGGCCAGACGGCAAAGCCGAGAAGCCAGTAGCCGAAGAGGTAATTTCGACTGAAGTCAAGACTGCCGGTTCCTGGAGCCGAGATCTCTCCTGATCCCAAGAGTGTCTTCGTCGAGACAAAGATGATCCCGGGTCCTTTTACCACTTACGGGACCGAGAGGAGTGCGTGCCCAAAGGACTCTCCCCCTTAGTTGGGAGAGACTGGCACAACCCTCGGAAAGAACCTGAGAAGGTGGAGTCCAGGTTGAGCAGGACGAAGAAGCTCCAAGAGGAAGATTCTGCGACTTGAGCTGCTTCCTCCTCGAAGGCTTGCATGCGTTCCAATTGCTCGGTGGATCCCATGGGCGCGGAAACTCCCCACCGAGCCGCCTTTGATTTCACCGAAGGGTTCCGTCTTCCAGCCTCCCCAACTTCAGGCATACGAGACGGTCGTCGAGGACATTAGGGTGAAATGCAAGACAAAAATTGCACTTCAAGGTGTCCTGGTCGACACCCAGGCAATAGAAGCACACGGTGTGGGGATTAGTGTGTGACATTTTCTGGCTGCATGAACACCGGCGAAACCTGGGGGGAAGACTTGTCTTCCATAATCGAATGTAAGTAGTCGCGATCGCTAATGCGAACTAGATGAAGTTTCGGAATAACCGAAAGTTTTGAAGCCAGGGTCTACAAAATGCGGGAGCACAAAGGAGGCAACCTGAATCTTCTAGCGGAAAAGAAGATCTGGTGTCATGGGGCGGAGTTGAGGGTTATACCACCTGGGTGGGTGGGGAGAAGCCAGCGTGAAGACTTTCGGCAGTTCTTAAAGGGGAAAGGGACATGCCAAAGAGTGTGGATGAACAACATATCCACGATCCTAGAAGAAAAAAAATTACACACCATAGTAATCTTGTTTGTTCCAAAATACTCTTCAATATTCCTAACCTTTTGCAGTCAGCCTTTAGAATTGGACTGCCCGGAGAATGGAACGTATGTAAATGATGGAATCATCATTGGCTCGTGCCAACTTTCAAATGCTGCCCTTCGTTACTGCTGTGTTCTACAACGTTCAGATTCACTGGAACCTGCAGTGAAGGCCCTTACTAATCTATCCTAATAAATACTATGCTAAATATAAAGATAAAATTACTAATAATACTAAGGAAAAATAATCCTAACAGAAACACCCCCTGAAATAAATACCCCCTTTTCAGGAACTTGTCAGATATGGTCCCAAAAGGGGGAAAAAACTGCACCCAATGGGGTTTAAAATTATTTATGCAACAGGTGTCAGTATAAAAACTATCGCATAACTCTGTTTATCTGAGCCACTGTATGGATAAATGGCTATAATGTAGTCACTATGGGAATAACTTTAAGTTATTCCCATAGTGATTACACTATCTCTTGTTTATCATGCTGGCTCCTCCCACCCACCCGAGTGGTAAAACTCTCGGCTCCGCCCCATGACGCCAGATCTAGCCCGCTGGAAGCCAGGTTGCATCGGGCCGGAGGTGCCTGGAGGTCAGGGATGAACAACATATACCATTCCTAGAACTCCTGTTAGCAGGTGAGTGACCTGTATTTAGGACATGGATATGTTGTTCATCCACACTATCTGGCAGACTCCCAGCAGTTCTCCGGGAGGAGGGAGGCACACACCCCTACTTGGGAAATAAAGACTGAGAACCGAGGCCCCAAAACCAGCATCCCATGGACTCAAGGTTGATGTGGTAATGGTGATGAAGGTATGTGCTGACTTCCAGGTAGCAGCCCTGCAGATTTCCTGAATAGGACGCCCCTGAAGCAGCTACCGATGCAGCGTGCACGGGCGGGTAGAATGAGCTCTTATCCTCTGGGAGGCTCCATGCTCACAACCTATAGCAGAGATCTATGCATGATGACCCACCTGCCAATCGTCCGCTTGGCTGCAGGTCTGCCAGGTGCGGGTTCAGCGTAGGAACAAACAGCTGGCGAACCTCTCCAACTTCAGCCATCCGCTCCTTATAATAAGTGAGTGCTCTCTAGGGTCCAAAGTATGGAGCCTATATTCGCCTCCGAGGTGTGATTGGGGTAGAACACCGCAGAGTCAACACCACTGGTTAAGGTGAAACTCCGACACCACCTTGGAAGAATTTGGTGAGGGGCGCAGGACAACCTTGTCCCTGTGGAGACCAAATAAGGAGACTCGATGGAAAGCACCTGGAGCTCTCCCATCCTTCTGGCTGGCGGATAGCCACCAAGAAGGCAGTCTTCACGACAGGTGAGATGTCACACCTGTGCATCGGGTTCGAATGGCCTGCCCATAAGCTTAGCCATACCAGCAGTAAATCCCACGGAGGTGGAGGTTCTCGCCGGGAGGGTTATGTGATCAAGGCCTTTGAAAGCGCCTGACCACCTTCTCCTGCATCATCAACTGCCTCGCCCGCCACCGTAAGCAGAATTGGCTGCCAGGTGCACCTTAAGGATGTGCCGACCAAGCCCTAGCTGAGAAAGGACCACAGGTAGTTCAGAATGCTTGCCAAGGAACAGGAGGAAGGGTCAGGCCCTTGCCCTGACACCAAATGGAGAATCTCTTCCATTGGAAGGCGTAGCATTTTCTAGTCGACTCCTTAAGGACGCCTCAACGACGTTGAGGGACCTCATCGGAAGAACCCAGGCCTGGAACTCCTAGCCGCTCGAACTAGGCCATCAGGTGCAGGGATTGAAGGTCCGATGGAATACCTTCCCCTGATTGACTGAGATCAGGTCCGGGCGGGCTGGAAGCCGCCTCGGGAGCCTGGAGCTGAGACTGAGGAGATCTGGATACCAGAACTGATGAGGCCAGTCTGGGGCTACCAGAATCACCTCGCCTTGTCCCTCCTTGCTCTGAGAAGCACCTTGTGGATCAAGGGAAATGGGAAAAGTGGGAGAGGTGGTCCAAGGCCTTGGAAGGCATCCCGCAGCGAGCCTTGCTGAGGGGGCGGGCATGAAGCAGTCTCAGCTTCAAGATTCTCCTGGAAGCTTAACAGGTCCACCTGAGGCGTGCTCCCAGTGGGAGAAGAGATCTTGTACTACCTCCGGCAGGAGAGACCACTCGTGAGACGCAGCCCCTATCTGGCTTAGGGCATCGGCCAGGGTGTTGGAGGCTCCTGCCACGTGAATGGCGAGGAGATCTGCCTCCAGGCTGAGCACGAGAGACCAAATGCGGAGAGCTTCCCTGCACAGAGGTATGGAGCGCGTCCCGCCCTAGGCAGTACATGGTCGTGGTATTGTCAGTCTGGACCTGAACCACTTGACTCCGTAGAAACGGAGTGAAGGCGGTGAGGGCTACACGAACCGCTCGAAGCTCCAGCAGGTTGATGTGGCATCGGGACTCCCGAGGGGACCAGAGGCCGTGCGCTCTGTGCTCCCCCAGATGGGCACCCCAACCCATCAGAGAGGCATCGGTCGATAGACAGACCGCTGGCTCGGGCAGACAAACAGGATGCCCTCCCGCAGATGTGCCAGAATGGTCCACCACTGAGAGTGTTCCACATCCCTGGGTCACTGTCACTAGCTGATCCAACGGATCGGGCGTTATGACCACTAGCCGCCAGTCCCCATTGAAGGGACGATGTACCAGCGGCCCAAAGGACCACGCTGGTGCAGGCCGCCATGAGGCCCAGGAAGTCCCAGGCAGGGCGCGATTGCCCAACCAGAAATGACTGGGCAAAGGAGGAAATAACCTCGCCCGGTCCGGCCGAGCCATGCTCTGGCTCGAAGAGTCACGCCTCTGCCCCGATGAAATGTATCACCTGCTTTGGCATCGTTCCGACTTGGCCTCGATGAGGAGGCCAATCTGAGAGCAAACCTGGAGGGCCAGATCTCTGGACCGCGCCACCTCCGCTCTGAAGGGGGCTGCAATCAGCCAGTCGTCCAGGTAGGGGTCCACCCGGACCCTTCGGCGCCGCAGGAATGCTGTCACCACTGCCATGCATTTGGTGAAGACCCTGGGAGCAAGGGAGAGGCCAAAGGGCATGGCCCGGAACTCGTAAAGGGATCCCTCCACTCTGAAGCGGAGGAATCTCGGATGAGACGGACGGATTGGGACATGAAAGAACGCGTCCTGGAGGTCCAGGGAACAGAACCACAAGCCTCGTTCCAAGGATGGGATTATCTGAGCCAGAGTGACCATCCTGAAGGTCTGAGACCTTAGGAACCTGTTCAGGTTGTGTAGGTCAAGAATGGGGCGCCAGCCCCCCATCCGTTTTGGGACCAGGAAATACCTGGACAAAAACCCCGGGTCTGGGAGAGGATCCACCACCTTCCTGATCACCTCTTTTCGAGGAGCAGGGCAATATCGGCTCGGCAGCGAGGCTGCGGACCCCGTGGCCCCCTGAGGGGCGATGGCTCGAAAGGGTGGAGCCTGCTCGAACTCCAGAGGCAAGCCCTTTCCTACCACCTCCAACACCCAGCGGTCCATGGTGATAGTGGACCAGGCGGAAAAGAAGTGGCGGAGCCATCCCCCCCACAGGGGGAACCTGGGGGAGGGGGGAGTGATGAGGCTGGGGGCAACACCCCTCAACCCGTAACTGGGCAGGCTTGGAGGAGGGACTGGCCGAGGGACCTCCTGGGCCTTTACCTCCCTGCTTCCTGTTGGAGGAAGCCGCAGGCTTGGGTTTGGGATGCCAAGCGCGAGCCTGCTGGCCCTGGTGCTGGTGCTGTTGGGCCGGACGTGCCGCAGGCGCAGAAGGACGAAAGGGCTTGTGCTGCTGCTGTCGGTGGCCTTTGTCCTTCTGGGCGGAGGTGACTGAGTCCAGAGTGGCATTGGACTCTCGATCCGCTGGAAGTGACCTTCCACCCAGGGCTCAAGAGGTCGGTCCTCAAGAAGGGGACGTCCGGCCAACTTGTGCTGGGTATCTGCCGTGGAAGGTGGGTATCTCAGCCATGCTCATGGCGCTGTGGCCAACCGGGTTGCAACCGATCTGGCACAGGACTCCCCTATGTCAAGAGCTGTTTGGAGTTGCTGCTTCGCCACCGCCCTACCCTGGTCCCGAACCTGCCGGACCGTGGTCTGCAGGTAAGCCGGGAGATGAGGGATCACCTCATCCAGGGAGCCCATGAGGGTGTGGGAGAAGTGTGCCATTAGCATGGCTGAGCTGGCCTGGCGAAGGCCAAGGGAGGACGCAGCATACACCTTGCATCCGGCGTAGTCCAGCTTTTTGGACTCCTTGTCGGGGGGCTTGTCCACTTCCCTAGCGTTCCCGGAACGCCGGAAACGCTGTCGGTGACCAACCCTGGCAGAGGGTGTCTCAAACCTGGACAAAGAGCCGGTAGGGACCGCGATACTCCTGGCTATCCTGGCCGAGGTGCAGGACAGGAAGCAGGCCGCTGCACAGCTCCAAGGTGGTCTACAATGGCCTCAGCCACGGAAAGGGACTCGTGGCTGAATCCCTTCGGTTCAGTATCTCTATAGGGATACTGGTTCGCTTTGGAATGGGCTCGAGCTGCATCCCCGGTGGACCCGAGATGAGCCAGGCAGACCCATAAAGGACGATGGGCTTTCGTCCAGTGACTGGCCCCCGGAGGACTCCAGGTCAACCGGCCTGGAGAACAGGGAGGAGTCGTCGTCGGACTCCGAGGAGTCCGCGACGAGCTGCCTAGGGCCTGAGCCACCCTCCACCTGCCAAGGAAGGCAAATGGGGACTTTGTGAGAGAACTTACAGTGGAGGAACTGCTGTCAGGGAGTGACCACTACTCAGTATGGCTCACATTGGATATGGGCAGGAAGGAGGAATCTGGCACAATCAGTGCTGGACTTCAGGAGGGCCGACTTTGGGAGGATGGGGAAGTGGTAAAGGGTACCCACAGAATTCAATCTAGCATGGACACTAACCAGAGGTGGGAGCTCATAAAGCTTGGGGATAGTGGAGGCAACCAAACCTGCTGCAAAGCCCAGAGCAAGAAGGCTAGGGCTAAGAAACCGATCTGGTTGAGCAAGGAGGTCATGGAAAAGGTAAGGAGGAAAAGAGCTGCCTTTAGGAGTACAAGAAAACAGAGAGGGGAGGACAGGGAGGAGTACTTGACAGAATCAAGGAGGTGACAGGGCAGTAAGGGGAGCCAAAGCATCTACGGAACTCAGGCTGGCACAAGGCATTTAGAAGGGGAGAAGGACTTTTTAAGTACGGCTAGGGAGAAAAGGAGCTGTAAGGATTAGGAAGGGGGTGGGGTGGAAGCAGGGTGTAAGGCAGAAGCATAAATGAGTACTTCTGCTCAGTATTTACTAAAGAGAAGAGGGGGGTGACACCCAAAGTGGGAGAAATGCCAGAAGCAGGGGGGGGGAAGTGGTTACAGATGGGGAATTCATGGACAGCAGAGTTCGAGAGGGTTTGAAGGCACTGAGGGTAGACAAGACGCCAGGCCCAGATGGCATCCACCCCAGGGTACTGAAGGAGTTGGCAGAGGTCCTTGCAGGACCTTTGGCAGACCTATTTAATGCCTCACTACATTTGGGGTGTGTACCTCAGGACTGGAGGATGGCTCATGTGGTGCCCCTCCACAAGAGGGCCCCAAGGATGAACCGGGAAACTACAGACCAGTGAGCCTCACATCCACCGTGGAGTCTAATGGAGACTTTCCTGAAGGAGGGCTGGTGGCCCTCCTAGAGGCCAAAGGACTACAGGACAGCAGACAGCATGGCTTCATACGTGGCAGATCCTGCCAAACCAACCTGGTCGAGTTCTGTGACTGGGTAACTAGGCAACTGGACAGAAGCCATGCAGTGGATGTCCTGTATCTGGACTTCAGTAAGGCATTAGACTCAGTGCCACATGGAAGGCTGGGAAGGAAGTTAGTAGGCACAGGGGCAGATGCAAAGCTGGTGAGATGGGTAGGAAACTGGCTGCAGGGAAGGCAACAGAGGGTGGTGGTGGGTGGGGAGCTCTCACACCCAAGGGCAGTGACGAGCGGTGTTCCACAGGGCTCAGTGTTGGGACCAGTGTGTTTGGGATATTCACTGCAGACATATCATGGGACATCAAGAGCAAGATCAGTCTGTTTGCTGATGATACCAAGGTAGGCGCGGTGGTGGATGACCTAGGGGGATGGCAGGGGTTGCAGGATGATCTGGCAAAGCTTGAAACCTGGTCAGACACCTGGCAACTGGGCTTTAATGTCAAACAGTGCAAGGTGCTGCATTTTGGGATGAAGAACCCAAGGAGGCATTACCAGCTAGGGGGAGTGCAGCTAGCCCAGACAGAGGAGGAGAAGGATCTGGGTGTGCTCATTACAGGGTCAATGAACAACTCGGCACAATGTAGGAAGGCAGCTGCAAAGGCCAACAAAATGCTGGGTTGTATTGCAAGGGGTATATCCTCGAGGAGGGAGGAGGAGGAGGTGATTCTGCCACTGTATAGGTCATTAGTTAGACCACACCTGGAGTACTACGTGCAGTACTGGCATCCGTATCTGAAGAGGGACATTAAGTTACTGGAGGGGGTGCAGCGCAGAGCAACAAAGATGATCAAGGGGCTGGGGGACTTATCATACGAGCGGAGGTTGAAGGAGTTGAACATGTACTCACTGGAGGAGAGGAGAGACAGGGGTGACATGATTGAAACCTTTAAATACATGAAAGGAATAAACAAGATGGGTACAGAGGGGCTGTTCAAAGTAAAGGAGGGGAGGGCCACCAGGGGCCATGATATGAGACTGGAGCGAGGAAGGTTCAGGAGGGAGATGAGGAGACACTTTTTTACAGAGAGGGTGGTGGCTGGGTGGAATGCGTTACCTGCTGAAGTGGTATGCAGTAGAACAGTGGACTGCTTCAAACGAGGATGGGACAGGACAAGGGGGAGGGTTAATGAAGGGGAAGGGTGGAAGGGAGGGGCAGCTGCAGAATAAAGGGTGCTAGCTGCACATTCGAGCAGACTTGATAGACCTCTAGGCCTTTATCTGCTGGCAAATTTCGTATGTTCGTATGAGTGAGGGTGACCGATAACCTGTGGGGCAGGCCTTGACCCGACCAAGAGTCCTTGGTCGGCGCCCCTGATTTCGGTTGTGGAGGCGGAGGTTCCACCACAATCAGTGGGGCAGCAGGTTTCGGCCGAACAACCGGCCCAGGCTTGGGCAGCTCAACTGCAGCGAGAGGTAGTTTCGGTCGTTTGGGTGACAGCCACTTGATCGCCGGGGAAGGCGTCGGTGTCGACTTGCTCCCGGACAAAAGTAACTGCTGCCACATCAGTTCCTCACAGCATCGATGCAATTTGCGCCGAAGCCTCTCCTCTTCCGAGGAGGAAGACGAGCACGAGCGGCGTCGCCACTTACCTCGGTGCCGAGACCACCGATGTCGGCGGGATCGGCTGGACCGAGAAGAAGTCCGAGACCGAGACTGAGATACTCGGTGTGTCAGAGGACGGGCCTGGGAAGGAGAGGGGGACACCCGCTCTTCCCTCGGCTCAGACACCTTAACTGGGGACTGCTGCACTGAGGGCGCAGGCAGATCCTCGGTCTCCACTGGGGGAACCGGCAAAGAAGGGTTGTCGGCTTCACCAGTTGACAACCCATCGGACGGGTCGAGAAAAATCTCGCACCGCTCGATGGGTATCTCGCCGGCTGACCTGGCCGGGACGCCGTGAGCCGGTGCCGGCCCTAGCTGCGACCCTCGACCGGTCGACGCGCTCAGCTGTCCGGGAAGGGGACCTCTCCCGCTCCACTAACACCGGCGATGGGACTTACCCTTGGAATCCTTCTTTTTGGACCGAGAGGAATGTCCCGATGGCCCCTCTCCCTTCGTGGAAAGGGACTGGCAAAGCTCCTTGAACGAAGCAGAATACGAGGTACCCAAAGAGAGCGGGATAAATGCCGCGACCGAGGAAGAGGATGATGTGGCCTGGGCCGCCTCCTCCTCGAGGGCGATCATCTGCTCGAGCTGCTCAGCCGAGCCAGCCGTCGCGGTAACCGCCCAACGGGCCTCTTTCGACTTTACCGGCAGATAACACTTCTCGGGGTACCCAGGCTTCAACCGGGTAGCGCGGTCCTCCAAGACGTTGGCCGAGAACGAACAGCATGACTCGCAGGCCTGCGGGTCATGTTCTAGGCCGAGGCAGTAGACGCACATGGAGTGCAGATCCGTCCTGGACATCTTCTGCCCACGAGGGCACCACCGAAAACCAGGAGTCGATTTGTCCATCGCAGTCACGAGGGAAAAGGAAGACCGAAGTCTTGAAAATTTTAAAACGAGATTCGGACGAACCGAAGAGTTAGGATACAGTCTATCATGCAGAGTGTTAAGGAAGGAACCTGAGCTTCCAAGCGGTAAGGAAGATCTGGCGTCATGGGGCAGAGCCGAGAGTTTTACCACTTGGGTGGGTGGGAGGAGCCAGTCTGAAGACCTTCCGGCAAGATTTAAAGCGGCAAGGAACCTGCCAGATAGTGTGGATGAACAACATATCCATGTCCCTAGAACAATTTCTTAGTGGGTGTTAGCCCCATGAAGTCGAGGAATTCACCTCTTCCTCATCATCTGCTTCCTCAGAGGTAGCAATATCCAAAGCTTCTACCATTCAAAAACATAGAATGTGTCAGCAGAAAAGGACCGCTAGGCACAGACACATAGATGTTGTCGGCAGATAAAGGGCCTTGTGGTTCATCCAGTCTGCCCTATCCCTCTTTCTAATGCTTAAGGTACCCTAGATGCTACAAGCTCCCCCCCTTTCACCCTAGCCTGATAATTCCCATATCCCTATCCCACGCATTCTTGAATCTCTGAACCGTGGCTGCCCCCACCACTTCCTGGGGGAGACTGTTCCATCTCTTCACCCTTTCAGTGACGTAAAATTTCATCAAATTCCCCCTTCGTTTTCCCCCTTTTAGTCTCATACTGTGCCCCCTTGTTCTGCTATTTCCCTTCATGTGAAAGATGCTCCCCTCCGGTACCCTGTTGATCCACCTTTAGATATTTGAAGGTCTCTATCATGTCCCCCCTCGCTCTCCCTTCCTCCAGGGAATATATATTAAAAGCTCTGTCTTTCTCCTCATATGACTTATGCTGCATCCCGGACACCATTTTTGTCACCCTCCTCTGTACCGTCTCCACCCAGTCTGCCCAAACTCTCTACCTTCATCGTACAAAAGTATGGTGGGAGGAAAAATCCTTTGTTAGTCTAGAGGGAGAATCGAATTCTTGGTCAGGAGAGGAAAATTACGTACCTACCGTAATTCTTGATCTTCTTGGACGAGTCTCCACCACTCATTCACACTAGTGGGATTGGCGCCGGAGGCACTAAGACCCATCGGGAGCAAACTTTTTGCTGGAGGGTCGGCGCGAGAGACGGCGCCGTGAGACACGGCGCCGCGAGCAGCGGCTCGAGCGGTAATGACCATCTCGGCGACGACCCTCCAACCGCCTCAGTACCTTTTTTACCAAGGAGGTGCAGCGTAACTAACGAAAAGGGTAAACCCAACATTAAAAAACGGACATAAGATAGTCCGTATGACCCGTGTAAGAAGGGTCAGCAAAGAAGTCCTCACGGCCTAAAGATTTGAGGGAGTGAAGACCAATACAGCGTAGGCTCGGGGGATGGAGGTGGGCGTGTGAATGAGTGGTGGAGACTCGTCCAAGAAGATCAAGAATCACGTAGGCACGCAACTTTTCCCATCTTCCTGGACATAAGTCTCCACCACTCATTCACACTAGTGGAGAGTACCAAGCTGATAATCCCCAAAAGAGGCGGCAGGAAAGCCAGGAGCTCAGCGTCTAAAAGATAGAAGCCCATTAAGGATAGTTCTGCGAATGCGGAATGCCGCCTGGCATGAACATCCAGTGCATAGTGCTTAACGCAGTATGCACTGAGCTCCAGGTAGCGGCGTTGCATATATCTGCAATTGGAACATTGCGATTTCCGCTTAGGGATGCGCGACCGCCCTAGTAGAGTGGCGTACACTCTGCCTTCTAATTTAACTTGAGCCATGGAATAGCAATGGCGAAGGCATGCCACTAACCATGAAGAGATACATCTAATAGGACAGGTTGACCCAGCCGGGTGTCGCTGAAAGAAACGAACAGTTGCTGAGTCTTCTGAACATCCTGGTTCTATCTAAATAGAACCGTAAGGCTCTCTTAATATCACAGGAATGAAGAGCTCGTTCCCTTCATTTTGGAAATTAGCCAAGCAGGGGAGTACCAGAGGTTGGTTCAGATGGAATTCTGACACAACCTTGGGAAGAAATTTAGGATGAGTACGGAGAACTACCTTGTCCTTATGGAATACAGTATACGGAGGGTCCGTAACCAGTGCATGTATCTCAGAGACCCTGCGGGCTGAGGTAATGGCCACCAGGAAGGCAGTCTTCCAGGTAAGAAATTTTAACTCACAGGTAGCTAAGGGTTGAAGGCTTCCGAGGAGCATGTCCAGCACCAGGTTAATGTCCCAGGCTGCAACTGGACGCTAACAGGGGTCTGGTATGGAGAATCCCCTCAAGAAATCTTCAACATAGGTAACTGAGCCAGAGTTAAGGGAAGAAACCGCTTCATGGAACGCTGAGATGGCACTAAGGTGAACTTTAACTGTGGAGTATTGAAGACCTAAGTTTGATAGGTCCAAAAGATACTCCAGAACCTTGCCAGGAGGACAGGAAAAGGGATTCCCAAGAGGATTTTAGACACCAGAGAAAAAACGTTTCCATTTGGAAGCGTGACGTTGCTGTGGCTGGCTCGAGCAGCCAGAAGGATGTCTGAGACTCTACGAGAGCGTTGAACCGATTCACTTCTATCTCTTCAGGAGCCAAGCATGAGGTGAAGATTTCTGTGTTGGGATGGACCAGCAACCCTTGAGTCAGAAGACTGACTGCAAAGGAAGTGGTCTCGAGAGGCTGCAACATACTGTTGAGTAGAGGAACCATAGTTGCCGAGGCCAGGAAGGAGCAATGAGAATCATCTGGGTCCCCTGAGACTCGAACTTGAGGAGTACTCTGGATTAGAGGAAGTGGTGGAAAGGCGTAAAGAAAGCGTTTGTCCACGCAGCCTGAACGCATCCTGACAGAAAATGCCAGGCCCTGGATTTCTGGAGCAGAAGAGAGGCAGTTTTTGCGTTGGTGGGGATGCAAAAGGTCCAGGTCTGGAGTCCCCCACTCTTTGAACAGGGACCGAGCTACGGCTGGATCGAGAGACCACTCGTGAGGGTCTGCCTCCGTTCTGCTGAGGTGATCTGCTAGGTCGTTTTGTATACCTGGCAGATAAACCGCTTGAATCAGAGACTTGTGCCCAAGCACCACTCCCACACCCTCATTGCTTCCCGCAAAGGGATAAGAATGAGCACCGCCTTGCTTGTTGATGTAATACATCACTGCTTTGTTGTCCGCTTGAAGGAGAATGTTCTTGTGACAAAGGACATCCTTCAGAGCTCGGATTGCATAGAGGACCGCCTCATCTCCAGGACATTTATGTGAGATGAGTTTGAACTGAGTCCATACACCTTGAGTGTGGAGGGAGACAGTGAGCTCCCCATCCCATTAGCGATGCATCTGTGGTGATGGAGATCTGATGATCCGGGGAGCAAGGGGAATCCTTCAGGAGATTGCTCTCTTGAGACCACCAGGTGAGAGACCTTCAAGGGGCTCCGCCACCTTGATGGGATAAGACTGGGGTGAGAGGTCGGGGACCACTGAGTGGAGAGCATCCACTGGGTGGTTCTCATGTGCGTCGGGCCAGAGGGACAGTGAAGACCGAGGGACGCCATGAGACCCAACATGCGTTGCATCGAGAGCTGTAACCGATTGGTTCTCCCTGATGTAACGGGCCATATGAAGGATGTCGGTCTTCTGTCCTCTGGAAGGAAAGCCTTCGCTGAAGAGGTGTCTAGAGCGTCCTATGAAAAGGAGAGCCTCTGGGAGGGGTTGCGGTTGAGATTTTTTCAGATTCAGCAGAACTCCCATGGACGTGAGAAGACGAAGTCGCTTGCACGGCTTCCAAAGTCCCTTGGCCGGAAGGGCTTGCTAGAAGCCAATCGTCCAGGTAGGGAAACACTCGGAGTCCGACTTTCCTGAGATGCGCCGCGAGAACTGCACAACACTTTGTAAAAACTGCCGGCGCCGAGGATAGCCCAAAGGGCAGGACTCTGAACTGATAATGCTGACCCAAAGCTACAAACCTGAGGAATTTGCGGTGGGTCGGGTGGACGGGGATATGCTGGTAAGCATCCTGCATATCCAGAGAGGCCAGCCGAGCTGCTGGATGCAGCAAGGGCAACAGGGTACCTAGGAAATCATCTTGAATTTCTCCCTGGGAGGAATTTGTTTAACTTTCTGAGGTCTAGAAGTGACATCCCCAGATTTCTTTGGAACCAGAAAGTAATGGGAGTAGAACCCTGTGTTTCGCAGATGCAGGGGGCACCAGTTCTATTGCCCTGTTGTTCAGAAGGCCCTGGATCTCCGGTGAGGAGATCTGACTGAGAGGCCGACAACCTGGGTTGTCGATGGGAGGACAACGTGGGGGTTCCAAGAAATTGAGAGAGAACCTCGCGAATTATCCAAGAACCCATTTGTCTGAGGTTATGGACTCCACTGGTTGTAGAAGCACATCAGACGACCCCACCGAGGAGAAGTTCCACCGGGCAGAGTGGATGGAACTTGGCCAACGACTCATAAAGGTAGCGCTGGGGCTTTGGGTCCCACGCTCTCTGCTGTCTTCTTTTGAGGTTGGGCAGGTTGGCTTTTATGGGCTTCCTGCCTCTGCCTCAGAAAGGACTAGACGACTATGAAACTGGCGCCTGTTCACATGCCCCGAGAGGCGAGGCGGAAGTCCGGCCAACTAATGGCCGATCTAGTCTAAGTGGCCTCTAAGGCTTGCTCCACCTGAGGCCAAAAAGAAAGGAGCCATCAAAGGCAGCGCCATCACCTGCTGCTGAGCATCATTCGTGAAGCCAGAAGCACCAGCCAGGAATGGCGCCGAGTACAAATCTCGCGGCTGCTGAGCGAGAAGAG
This sequence comes from Neoceratodus forsteri, assembly GCA_016271365.2. NCBI lineage: Eukaryota > Metazoa > Chordata > Ceratodontiformes > Ceratodontidae > Neoceratodus > Neoceratodus forsteri. The sequence continues at coordinate 1,300,777,618 of CM057455.1, forward strand.
TGTCGAAAGCATCCAAGGCGGCTTTGACCTGTTGGTTATGGACTCAATACCTCTAATAACGGTCAGAAGAAGCTCTGACTTGAATCCGAATCTGGAAGAGCTTCAACCATTCTTTTCATAGAGTGCCACAGGATATACTCATACTGAGAAAAGAAATAGCCTTGATATTGTGTCCCATACTTAGAGTGGAGGCAGCAAGACTCTGTCAGTATCAATCTTACGAGACTCTTTGTTAATAGGTCGAGCTGTAGTAGTTTGAGGAAGAAACGACCTTGTCATTCTCTGCCAGGACTACAATAGGATCCGCAAAGGCTTGGGATGCCAAAATGGGACGATCCTTGGGAGCTGAATACTTCTTATCAATGGATTTAGCCACTGAGGGAATAAGAGCAGGGTTATTCCATACCATTTGAGACAGCGTCCCGAAGGAAAACTGAATCGGAGGAGTCAAATCCGTAGGGATCTCCGAGCATGAAGATACTGAGTCTTAATATCTTCCCAGGATCGATGTCTGTAGTCTGGAGAAAGAGTGGATCCCAGGTTCTTCAACAGAGACTTAAAGGACAGGTCTCGACCACAGGCTCTGTAGCAAAAAGATCCTGTTTCCTCACTTCATCACCCAACCCGAAGGTCTGGGTCAGAGCTCAACATCATCTCCTGATGGTCCAGAAAAGGACTGTTTGGACAGGAAAGGGTGAAAATTAGGAGGAAATGGCAGAAGAAACAGGAGGAGAGTCCCCAAGGGCTGCAGGCGCCGAGGCGGCAAAAGCGGGCTGAGGCGGCACCGAGGAGGCGCCACGGGCGCCCGAGAGCCTGTGACCCCTCGCGCCCAGCGCCCATGAGCAGCGCACAGCCTGACCAGCAGGCGCCACAGACGCCCTTGAGAGCAGCGAACCCGGCGCCCAAGCAGCATCGCGGCAGCGCCCGCGACAGCCCGCCCGATCAACGGCACCACCCGGCGCGCGCCGAGAAGCGCCGCCACAACGCCGAGAGACCAGCGCCCCAGCGACGCCGAAAGCTCAACCGGCCCAGCGGGCGCCGACACGGCCACAGACCCTGCAGAAGAGCGCAAAAGCCCGAGGAACCTGGAAAACAAGAGAAGAGAAAATACCAGGAGATAAGGGCATCGGTGAGGCCCCCTGCGCGCGCAGCCATGTGAGAAACACCTAAGCAGAGTCGCTAGCTTCCGAAAGAAGGCGCCTGCGCGACTAGGAAGGTCCAACAGCCCTACCTGATCGCCGGAGAGCCCGAGGGCCCGGGTAACCGAGCCAGGCAGAAGAACCAACCTCCGAGCCTATCGCCCATAAGAGCGGCCCACTGATGAAACTGCTCATCTGGAGCCCTACCTATAGGCGGGGAGGGCTCCGATGTCGAGGACGACGATTATCGGAAGTTGGCGACTCCGAAGAAGGAGACCGGCAACTAGCAACGATAACCGACCGTCGACACGAGACATACCAGAGGCGACCTCGAGTGATGCCTCTCTTTTGACCTGTGGGCCAAGAAGAGTCGAGGCGAACAGGCGCCGAGAATGCGACCGCTTATTTTATGCTGGCGGGGACCGCCCATCCCCCCGGGCATCGGACTGACCGTAGTCGGAACCCCGCTGAGGAGAAGGAGGCTGATCGGACCCAGCCCGGCTGACTGAACAGCTTTCATATGAAGTCTCCCTACCGTCACCTGACCTGCTCATGGTCGACTCCGTCCAGTAGGCCGAGACTTCTTCAAGTAAGTTAAATTTAAATATTAGAAAAATTTTACGAAAAATAGAATAAAACTAAGCGATACTACTATCGTGATAATGTTACAAAAAAACAAACTGAAAACTATCGCTAGTTTGAAGTTTGACTCCCATTTCAAGCGGCGGCCGTCGTCACTGAAGCGCCTACGACAGGAGGGAAAAAGGAACTGAGGCGGTTGGAGGGTCGCCGCCGAGATGGTCATTACCGCACCGACGCAAGCTCGCTGCGCGCCGGTCTTCGCTGCGCCGCCTTCTCATACAAAATTCCCTCCAGCAAAAGTTTGCTCGATGGGTCTTAGTGCCTCCGGCGCCAATCCCACTAGTGTGAATGAGTGGTGGAGACTTATGTCCAGGAAGATAGACCTCTGCTCTATGGGTTCTCCTTCATTCTCTCCATAATCCTCAAATTCCTCATAATCCTATATATCCGGATTAGAGGTTTGAAACGGTGCTATCAGTTGCTGAACCAGGGCAGAAGGTGCAACCGGAACCAGTACCAACCCCCAGTAAAAGTTTTATAACCTTCAGAACCTGGGCTATTTCATCGGATAAAGTAAGTTCAGCTTGGCTAGCAGAGGCCCCTTTTGGCTTTCCAGCTGAGGTCTCTAAATGCTTGGTCTTTTTCAATTTTTTAGAAGGACCCTGTTTTTCCACTGGTTCCCTTTTTTTTTTTTGCCTTGAAGGCTCGCACTTGTTAGGGGTAGAAGAAACAGTTTTAATGGTTTCATCCATACTGTTAGAGGGATTAGGCTAGTCAGAGCCGTTACCCTTTCCAGCAAACTTTTTCTTGCACCTTTCCAAACATTTTTTTCTGGAAAGGTACTGCAAATGTCACATTCAACAGTGAAGTAAGATTCACCAAGGCAGACAATGCATTTTTCATGGTTGTCTGCCTTGGCAAACACCTCTCCACAATGAATGCAATTTTTAAACCTGGTGGGCCTGTTTTTTTCCTTGGGTTTATCTGGCATTTCAGTTAAATGCCCTCAAACTAAACCCTCTCAAATGATTTGTTTACTTTTTTTTTTTTAAACGGTTGGTTCACAACCATGAATAAACCACAATCAGCGGTAATGTACCGATAAATCTTGATTCAGAACTGAAAATAATTCCACAATATACAAAAAAAAAAACCCAGTAAGATAAAAATAAAATATAAAGAAACCTAGCGGAAGGTTGGTTCCTTGATGGTTCTAAGGAATCAAAAGAAACCGCTAAAAAATAAACTAAAAGCTAAAACCAACAAGCGTAACTAACAAACAGGAAAGAAAGGCAGCAGATGAAGAAAATTTTAAATATTACGAAATCAGCTATGACTAAGATTTCTCGGAAGCGTCTTCACTAGCAGGTGGAGAATGAAATCTGAGCATTTTAGAACGCAGCAGTAAGAAAGGGCAGCATTTGAAAGTTGGTACGAGCCAATGATGATTCCATCATTTACACACATTCCATCCTCCAAGTAGTCCAATTCCACAGGCTGACTGCAAGAGGTTAGGAATACTGAAGAATACCTGGGGTTAGAAGGGGTAACAGCCCCTGGAGAGTGGCCATCCGGAATCGACTGTACTTGATGTACAGATTCAGACGGCTCAGGTCCAGGATGGGCCAAAGAACCCCTGTCTTTTTGGGGACAAGAAAGAAGTGGGAGCAAAAACCTCTTCCCCACTGAGCCGGAGGGATGGGCTCTATTGCTCTTTTTTGAAGAAAAGCCTGACTTTCTTCCCAAACCAGAGACAGGTGGGCGGGAGGGTAAGTGAAGTTTACCGGTGGATTTTCTGGAGGCCACTTTAGAAACTCCAGAGTCTGAGCGTGCGCTATGATTTGAAGCACCCAGTTTTCTGTGGCCCTCCCACCCTTCTAGGTGGAGGGAGAACCAACTCCCAACCGCCTCCTATAGATCCTTGGCTGGGGGGGGAGGGTTCGCTAAGGAGTCAGGAGGTGGGGGTGGACACAGGCAGGGGGGCCACGGGGGCCCTGGTGGTGGCAGCAGCAGGGGATGCTGTGGCCTTATACTTGTGCTGATCCTTGGCAGGCTGGTTCAGAGACTGCTTACGAGAGGACTTGCGAAAGGACTGACACCGGCCAACTCTAGGCTGAGTGTGACAGAGTGAATGGACCAACATGAGGGCCCACCCTTACTCCTGCAGAGTGGGAACGATCTCCTGGTCATACTCTTCGGAAAGGACCGAACCCCAGAAGGGGGCGTCCCAAATGCTAGCCTGTGTGTCTGAGGCAAAGTCGAATACTCGGAGCCAAGAACAGTACCGGAGACGGACCCCAGCAGCTGCCCCATGCCCGGAGGCATCTACCGCATCATAAGACACCCGGAGGACATGGCTGCCCATGTCCGAGCCTGATTTTAGGAGCTGGGTGAGCTGCATCTTGGTTGGATTCTCTGGTAAAGTCTGCACCAGGTCCCTGGCTTGGTCCCAAAGAACATTTTGATACAGGACCACGTGGGCCAGATAATTCAGGGCCTGGATAGCCAGGGTAGTAGAGGTGAACACACGTTTGCCCAGGTGATCCAGCTGCCTGGACTCCCGGTCCGGGGAAGGGTACTAAGGTGCTTGGGCTTCTCAGTACGGTCGGGTACCACATTAATCACCATAGAATCCACCTTAGGATGGCTCCCTAAAAAGGGTTTCCCAGCCGGGGCATGGTAAAGACGATCTGCCTTCTTAAGCAGAGGAGGGGTGGTAGATGGGTAATTCCATGCTGCCCTAGTGATGTCCTCATATGAGTCAATCAGAAGGGGCACCACCCAGATTAATAAACAAATTAGCCAGCCTGGGAGTGGGTCCCAGGGTGGTAGCCTGGGTAAAACACTGGCTGGACAACAGGATGCAGAGGGTAATAGTAAAGTGAGTACACAGTGAAGAAAAGAGAGTTACTAATGAGGTACCACAGGGTTCAATACTGAGTCCGGTCCTTTTTAATGGCTTTATAAGTGACACTGCAAAGGGACTGGAAGGAAATGTATGTCTTGTAGCAGATGACACAAAGATCTGCAACAGGGTTGATACACAAGGTGGGGTGGAAAGAATGAGAAGGGACTTGGCAAGGTTGGAGGAACGGTCAAATGTATGGCAGTTTAGATTCAATGCAAAGAAGTGTAAAGTAATACACCTGGGAAACAAAAACCAAGGGGAAGAGTACACAATGGGGGTGAGGTACGGACAACAACAAAAATGGAAAGGGACCTGAGGGTAGTTATATTAGATGACCTAGATGGGCAAGCAATGTGAGAAGGCAGTAAGGAGGGCTGGGGGGGGGGATACTGGGATGCATAGAAAGAGGCATCACCAGTAGAAAACAGGAAGCTGTTATCCCACTGTACAGACAGCTGGTGAGACCCCATCTGGAGACCCCATCTCCACAAAGACATAGACAGGGTGGAGGCTGTCCAGAGGAGGGCAACCAAAATGGTGCAGGGTCTGCACCAGAAGACATACGAAGAGAGACTAAAGAAGCTTAATATGTATACCCTCGAGGAAAGGAGGGAGGGGGGAACATGAAAGAAACTTTCAAGTACCTCAAGGGAATTAACAAAGTCCAAAAGGGTAGCATCTTGCAGAAAAAGATGTGCAAGAACAAGGGGGCACAATTTGAAGATAGAGGGGACGTCTCAGAGGTAATGTGAGGAAGTATTTTCCACGGAGAGGGTTGTGGATGCATGGAACAGCCTTCCTGGGGAGGTTGTGGAGTCAAAACAGTCGGGAATTAAAGAATGCATGGGGCAGGCATAAGGCAATTCTAGTGGGGGGGTAGGAGGAAGTAGGCTGCTGGTTAACTAGGGTCTGCAGCTTAACCATTAGGTACTGAAATGGGCAGATTAGGTGGACCAAGCGGTCCTTATCTGCCATCAAATTCTATATTTCACCATGGGGAGGGCATCCCACAGCAGGAGACAGGTAGCCAAGCTGCATCTCTCCAGGTCCTGCTCTTCTGTCTCCAAGCCCACAATGGACTGGATGTGGAGCAACACCCATAAAGGTTGGATCATCGGGGGAAACTTTAGTACCTCCTTGGGAGGGTCATCCCCAACCAAGGACTCCTCAGGTGAGGAGGAAGACTCCAAAGAATCGGATTCATCCTCAGTCGTCTCACTATCTAGGACTGATGCCAGAGGCTGGTGCTAATCTTTGCGAGGGCTCAAGCCAATGTCGGGTCAAGACCCAGAGGACCACAATGTGTGGGGGTCACCTGGCCCAGCCCAGTCCAGATTTTGGGGCTGGGTGTCTGGGGGGGAGGTACAGAGAGCAGACGCTGGAGACGGCCCTTGAGGGGCAGGGGTCTGCCCCTGGACGAAGGACCACCACACCAAAAATAGGGCATTATAATCCACCAGGGGCAGTACCCTGATGGATAAGAATAAGAGGGTGCCGAGTAAGGGTACAGTGGTAGGGGACCCAGGCATAGGGATGCCCAATGTCGGCTGAGGCGTAGGTTGCGGCAGGGGCAACAACGGGGTTGGGTCCACAGGCTGGGGCTGTGGCAACACGGCCGGGGCTGTGGCAACACGGCCAGGGAAGGATCTGCTTGTGCCAGCCTAGCTGGAGAAGTAGGTGACTGATGGGAATGAGACCCCTGAGGCAAAGGCAGAGGTGATGTTGGAGAGGAGGAGGAAATGGTGGCAGCCTCCTGCATGTGTTGCCTGGAAGGAATGATGTCCATCCCAGTAGCGGAAGCTGGCGAAGGCAGCGCTGTGGCAGGGGGCGGGAGTGTTGGTTATGGATCTGACACCCGAGGAACCAACACTGGCCAAGCCACCTGGCTGAGAGCCTGCAGAAGATATGTGCCTGAGAGTCAGTTGCTAGGGATCAGGAGACGAACCCTTCGCTGCCCGAGATAGCAATAAGGGCAGGCAGTGGAGCCACTGGGAGCCTGGAGGAAGAGAGGGCTGGCGAGGATGAAGGGGCTGACCCCCTGTGGGAGGACGACCCCATCATGGTCAACGGTTTGTGGGGTGACCACGAGCGGAAAGCAGACTGGGCCCGGCCCCAGTGTTTATGCTACCCAGATTTCTTCTTTTGAGAAGATGGGAGGCCCCGGAGGACTGTGCTGGCAAGGCCGAAGAGCTCCTGGCCTGCAGCTCCTTCTCCACCACAACCAACTTCTGCTTCAAAAAGTGGCGCTCCACAGAGTTTTTAAACAACGTCTCTGAGTGGCATGGTTGAGATTCTGGCAAAACCGGCAAGCTTCAGTGTCATGGCTGGTGCATAGGCAGATGAGAGACACAGAGTAGCCGTCCTTTTTAGGAATCTGTTTGCCGCACACTTTGAGGAGCGAGTGGGAAGATGAGGCTGGTGGAGAAGACAAACTCATCAATGAAAACTCCAAAAATTCACATTTCGAACTCAGAAAGAAAGAAAAATAGAACAGCGTGGCAAGCGCGGGTAATGGCGGTCAACTGTAGCTGTGGCATCCGCTAAGGTCTGATGCATGTATGTCAACGTTGGGAAAAGAACTGAGGTAGGTGTAGGGGACTACCCACCTTTATAGGCTAGGCTGACGTCAGCTGACTGACGTTGGCGGTGGGTGGTCCCCCGTGGTAGATTACTAGCTAGACATTTTCCGTGCAGTCCTGGAACCTGATGGCTTTGTCCTACCAGTGTGGCCTGCTGCAAGAGCCTTCCTCGAAGTATGATTTTCTTTGCCTGTTATTTCAGGTTGGGCTCTTGCACCTTGCCCGGGATTTCCTGAGGTTGCTGGGGTACATGGCCTCCTGCATCAGCGTGGTCAGCAGCACCCGCAGGCGGATGCATCATCTCCAGTGGAACTGGTCAGTCAGTGGTCCCAGCGCCTTGGCCACTTGGAGTAGCAGGTCACAGTGACCCAACCAATGACAAATGCCATCCAGTGACGGCTGATCCCAAAACACCTTGAGTAAGGAATCCTGTTTGTCTGCCCAGAACCGACAGTCACACTCATGACAGACACATCTCCAGTGGGGTGGGGGTGCACCAAGGGGACCACAGAGCCCACAGGTTCTGGTCACCCCTGGAATCTCGTCACCACATAAACCTCCTAGAGGTCAGTGCAGTTCACCTGGCTCTGGTGGAATTCACTCTAGTCAGGGGTCAGGTTATGCAGGTCCAGACGGACAGCACCACGACCATGTTCTACCAGAACAGGCAGGCTGTAACTCACTCCCTTCCCTTGTGCTGGGAGGTCCACCGCACCTGGACTGTTGTGCACAGCCTGGGTGAGATCTCCTGGTGATCCTTGTCAAAGGAGAGCAATCAGTTGGTGGACGCTTTCAGCCAGGTAGGAGAGACAGCGCATGAGTGGTCCCTACACTAGGAAGTGGTGAACCTCCTGTTCTCCTGATGGGGTACACCTTTGGTGGACCTGTCCGTCTCCTGGGAGAATGCTGAACTGAGGCTGTTTTGTGCCCACCCTGCACAGTCCCGAAAACAGGGGATGCCATCGCAAGGCCCTAGACCCCAGGCCTCATATATGCTTTCCCTTCCTCCCTTTTGCTTGATCCACAAGCCAGTGGTCAAGGCCCAGAAAGACAAGATGCGGGAGATCCTGACAGCTCCAGACTGGCCATGGCAATTCTGGTACCTGAATCTCCTCCACTTCAGGCCTCTGTGGCAACTGCCACTCCACATGATCTGCTGACTAGACTTCAGGGGATGGTCCAGCACTCAGAGCTGCACTCCTTGCACCTCACGGCCTGGTTCCTGAATGGCTAGAATTCTAGGTCTTGGGTCTCTCGGAGAACGTGCTCCACACTGTACAGGACCCCAGGAAAAAGTCAACTCACAGCAGCTATGCCTTTAAATGGAAGAGTTTTCCATCTGGTGTCAGGGAAAGGAGCTTGATCTGTCTTGCTTGCCCTGTGGCTAGCATCCTGGACTACCTCTGGTCCCTCTCCCAGTTGGGACTGCGGGCAACAACTCTCATGGTGCACATGGCAGCCACCTCTGCTTACCGGGTGTGGGCTGTTAAGCCGAAGGTGGCCCAAAAGGTGGTCAGGCATGCTTTCAAGGGACTGAACTACCTTTCCCCTCCAGTGTGTGAACCACCTCCATTGTAGGACTACTGGTATTGGTTATGCTCATGGGCAAGCTTTTTGAGCCAATGCACAGGTGTGAGATGTCATACTTGTCGTGGAAGATGCCATTTTTCATGGCCATCACATCAGCCAGAAGGACTGAGGGGCTCCAGGTGCTCTCGGTGGAGTCTCCTTACCTAGTCTTCCACAGGGATCCAGAATCTCCAAGACGGAGTCTCTGGAAAAGAACCGAAGAAAGATGGGGCAGCCCATGTTTATGTAGACACTGACATGTATGTTGTCGTGGGCAGCCCCAGGCTAGTGAACGTTTCTGTGAGGTCCTAGTGCTGACGCAGGTATAGCTCCAAAGGTGTGGCCTAAGGGAAGAGATAACCTCAAAGAAAATATATCCGGAATTATCCAAAATTTCATCTTTTCTATAACTGAAATCTGTAAAAATGCCATATCTGGAAATCAATGGCCCTATTAATCAGTTTTCAGAGTCTGTTCTATCCATATCTCTACACCATTTCACACATTCTGACTGCAAGTCACTGAACTATGAGTGACTTAGCGAAAGATTACACTGAGAATTACCTAATGGGAAGAAATCATTATGTGAGAAAAACTCATTAACATTAGGTGTAGTCTAGGGGACCGAAACTGAACTGACATCAAATGCAGACAAAGCTATGAAGATGGCTTTGTGATTATTCCGAAAGTCATGTCTAGAATTCTAGCTGCACCAAGTTCTTGGAATATTTTTCCTGATTCATTCTGCAAGTCCCAATCTTTTCTGACTTTCAAACTGCACTTTTCTTAGTATTTCCTTAAAATATGTCAACGTGATTGTGGATAAGATTTTTGTATGTTAAAAGACTTGTTTTTCTGTCTTTGTATTTGTGTTCACTGTGGCTCTGGCCCAGGTCGAGCCTGAAAAAGACCTTGGGTCCAGTGTTCCTACTTGGTAAATAAATTTCAAATAAATCAATCAATACAATTCTATTGTAATTCAAAGAGGTTTTAACACTAGCCAACTAATGCCAATTCCTGGTTTAAAGGAATGGACTTTTAATGAATTATGTTTAAAAATAATGACATTTTGTAACAACTGATCTTCTACAGAAAATGTTTATGAATAAGAGGCTAAGTTACAGGAATCTCACCCTTAACAGTTCAATTTTCCTGTTTCTTAGAAAATCCTATTACGAGTTTCCACAAATGTTTAAACTAGACATTACTGAACACAGTAATTTATTGAAACAAGGTTTTTAATTACAAGGTGAACCTTTTAAAGGGATTTACCTGGTAGCTTTATGTCTCAAGTCAATTATTACATCAACTTCAGCCTGAGAACAATTGGAAAGCACAAGGTCAACTGGTACCAAACAGACGCTGTGGAGAAAAAAAAGATGATTAGTACATCAAATAAAACTCTGGACTGCAAAGCCTCACAGAGAAACACAATGGCTCACTCAAATTAGCTTTTTATGAGCTTTCAGACATTAAGAAATCCTGTAGATGACAGTTCCCCTTTAAGGAAACAATATCCTGTAGGCGTGGCAGAAAATTATATGGCAGAATTTCCAGTACATATGCATCAGACATTGTCTGGGCTCACTGTAGGTTAAAATTATTCCACCAAGGAAATGATGGTAGTGATGGGCATGTGTGTCTTCACTGTGAAGACCCACCTCTTCTGACTGCACCTACACTGCATCTATGAGCAAAGACACCTCTGTTATGGTTACCGTTGAACCCATATTAGGCTCCTCTGCTTCGCTGGTTACTGTAGCTATGAAAAGGTTGAAATCTGCCCCTCGACTGCCTGGGGTGGCCAGTTCTGGACCACGAAGCAAATCCCCTGCAAAAGGCATATTGTATAGGCTTGTCTTAGATGCCTGATCTGTGGCCTAGTGGCACAGCCATACCTCTCACATGTCTGTCATTGTACAGTTGACTGAGTGAGTTGACATATGCAAACTGTCCATGGCCATGTCTTCAAAAAAGCAACGAGGCCATCGAGATGAGCTGCAAGAAATTTCCCCCTATATAATTCTGTAGGGTGAACCTGTCCAAGGCAGTTACCGATAAACACACAGCCCTGGAGGCAATGAAAGACATGTACATCGTTCATAGACTGATCCCATTTGAGGCAAAGGCTCATCTGCATGTTGCATCTACTTTTTTGTCATAAGCATCCAATTTAGCTGTTGAACCTCTAAAGGAACGGTGGTGTGCTTCAGGGCACAGCATACAGCTTTATCTGTCATGGATGGAATTTCTTCCCACTTCTTTAAAACTTTCCTCCTGAAAAGGGTAACATCAAAACCTGGGCCTAGATAGCTGCTTTTTCTTGTCTGCCCCAGCCCACCATTCCTAATCAGTGATTTGATCATAGTTATGGAATTCGGGAAGCACTTCATGGCAGAAGCCAAAATAATGGGGCTCACATCTAAAGTCTCCATGCCACCTCCTTTAGCTGTAACATTCTGAAAGCCTGTTATCAGACAGGACAGCATCTTTGAATCAAACGGGGGATCAGAATCTTCTTTTTGAGTTCTGTCCACTCCCCCTCCTCCTCAGAGGGACACTCTTTCTAAATGGATGGATCCGGCTCCGCTGTGTCAGGATTCTCCCTAGACAACCCCGTATCCTCATTTTGAACTTCCATGATGTCAAGGGCAGGGTTCACCTGCAAATATGGGTGAGTAGTGTCTCTGCTCTGGTGCACCTGGATGCCCCCCCCCCAACCTGAGGGGCCCGCTTCTGGTTTAGGTTCCTTCACACTTAATATCTGAGGGTCATCTGCATGCAGCTCATTTAAGAGCAGCTAAATGGACCAGCTAAGAAAATGATATCAGCTGACAACCTTCTTGGCCATATGATCCAATTTGTTGGATTCCTTGTCAGTAGGTTTATCCATGTCCCTGACATTGCCGGTATGCTGAAAGACCGAGTTGGCCACCAGACCCTCAGCAGAGGAGTGTTCGGTGAAACCCGACAGAGAACCGGTGGGGACCGAATATTTGCGGGTTGGCAGGGCAGGGCAAGAGGCAGGGTGCTGCCAAACTCCAGATCGGGGCCAAGAAAGGCCTCGGTGACTGAGAAGGTCTCTCAGGGGAGTCACCCCGGTTGAGAATCTTGGTCAGGGGGTATTTAGCCCAGGGGGTATTTAGCCCATCTCTGGAAGGGCTCTATCTCAAGACCCGTAGACTCCGAGATTAAATGGAGCATGCCCGCAAAAGATGTGGGACGGTACTCTGCTGACAAGTCTTCTCCCGACTCAACATCAAATGGATGGGAGTGTAGGGAGGAGCCCTCAGACTTCAAGGACTCGTCAAATAAAGGCTGATCGTCTGAGCATCCTAAAGGGGCCAGATCATGGTATGCCTTTCCTCCCCCTATTTCTCCTCTCCCTCACCCCTATCTTTGCCTTGCTCCACCCCTGGCAGGGTTCTCAGCATCCTGAAAGGGTCAGATCGTGGTTTGCCTCTCACCTCCTATTCCTCCTCTCCATCTAGTCTATCTTCACATGCCCCGTCCCCTGGCAGGGTTCTCAGCATCCTGAAAGGGACCAACCCTAGCATGCCTCCCTTCCTCCCTGTCCTTCACCCCTCCTCTATTCCCCCTCCTCCTCTCCACTACTCTGTATTATACAGACAGTCCCTAAACACTATTGCACTTGTACCTTATTCTGCACTTCTGCTGTATTGTCGACTATTGTACTGTCGATGCTGATTCCACCCCGCCTTTCCCCAAAAGTGGTGTATACCATTATTGCACTGTATTCTAGCTACTACCTTGCTCCCTTCCCCTCGCTAGTCAATGTGTATTTATACAATCTATGTATTTCCTAGTTGCTTGTTAACCAAATGTGTATTTTTTATATTGTATCAATATCTGTAGTTATCCTCATGTTCCCCCAACCCCCAAGGTAGCACCGTGAGACAAGCAACTTGTTGTTCAGTGTGTCCTCCTGGTGAAACATTTCAATAATAATAAAAAAAAGTCCCCGTTGACCCTACGGGATCTATCGGGAGTCACAGTGACCGACAGCCAATAACAAAAACCTGAAGCAGTGCAGGCATCCTTAGGAGGGGGGCCCTCCTTCGGCTGTTTAGACAGCGGCTCCACCTGAACAGGCGGAGAAGCTGGGGAAGGCCGAGCGTTCAGCTGAGCTAGGGTAGGCTGAGGCCTCAGTGGCGGGAGCCATGCAACAGCTGGGGTGGGGGACGGTATCAGCTTAACCCCAGTGAACATGAGCTGGTGTCACATAAGCTCCTCGTAGCATCGATGTATTTTGCGATGGAGCCTCTCCTCATGCGAAGAGGACTAGTAGCGTCAATGCCGCTTGCTGAATGTCAAGAGTGGGAGCACCAATGCAGACGTGGGCTGCTGTTCCACCTTTCAGAGCCACTGAAGTTGCCAGTGGCTTGTTCTGTTTTTGGAGCCAGGACCTACAGTGCCTTCAGAAAGTATTCACCCCCCTGGATTTTGTCACATTTTGTTGTGTTACTACCAGAATTTTTAATGCATTGAAATGATTTTTCCCCCTTGATTCACACAACATACTCAACAATTTAAAGGGGCAAAAATATTTTTATTGTGTAACAAACATTTATGAAACATTAAAAACTGAAATATCTTGTTTACTTAAGTATTCACCCCCAAGTCAATACTTTGAAGAAGCGCCTTTGGCAGCAATTACAGCTTTTGAGTCTTCTTGGGTATGTCTGTATCAGCTTTGCACATCTGATTTGGGGATTTTCTCCATTCTTCCCTTGCAGATTTGCTCAGCTCTGTCAAGTTGGATGGGAGTCAGGAACTGCAATCTTTAAGTCTTTCCACAGATTCTCAATGGAATTCAAGTCTGGGCTTTGGCTGGGCCACTCAAGGACATTCACCTTCTTGTTCTGAAGCCACTCCAGTGTTGCTTTGGCTGTATGCTTGGGTCGTTCTGCTGGAGCGCAAATCTTCGCCCCAGTCCAAGGTCTATTGCAGACTGATGCAGGTTCTCCTCAAGGATGTGCCTGTATTTGGCTCCATTCACTGTTCCTCTATCCTGACAAGTGCTCCCAGTCTCTGCCACTGAAAAGCATCCCATAACATGATGCTGCCACCACCATGCTTCATGGTAGGGATGGTGTTACATGGGTGATGAGCTGTGTTCAGTTTGCGCCAGGCATAGCGCTTGCATTCAGGCCAAAGAGTTCAATTTTTGTTTCATCAGACCAGAGAATCTTTTGCCACATGGTCTCAGAGTCTGCCACGTGCCTTCTTGCAAACTCCAGGCATGCTATTATGTGGCCTTTTTCTCAGGAGTGGCCTGGCTCAGCCACCTCCCATAGAGGCTACATCTGTGAAGTGCTGCAGAGATTGTTGTCCTCTGACAGGTTCTCCCATCTCAGCCATGGAACTCCAGTAGTTCTGTCAGGGTGGTCACTGGGCTCTTGGTCACTTCCCTGACCAAGGTCCTTCTTGCCCGGTTGCTCAGTTTGGGAGGATGGCCTGCTCTAGGAAGAGTCTGGATGGTTCTGTAATCTTTCCATTTCCTAATGACGGACTTGACTGTGCTCCTGGGAACTTTCAACACCCTAGAAATTTATTTATACCCCTCCCCAGATCTATGCCTCCTCACAATTCTATCACGGAGTTCTACGGACAGCTCCTTGGTCTTCATGGTAGAGTTTCTGCTCTGACATGCACTGTCAACAGTGGGACCTTATATAGACAGGTGTATTTCCTCTGAAATCATGTCAACCATTTAAACTAACTACAGGTGGACTCCATTCAAGTTTTAGAGTGATCTCACAAGGAAATTTGATGCACCTGAGCTCAGTTTGGAGTGTCATAGCAAAGGGGGTGAATACTTATCAAATCAAGACATTTCAGGTTTTTATTTTAAATTACATGTACAAAAAATTCCAGAAGTTTCATTCCACTTTGACATTATAGAGTAATTTGTGTAGATACTTGACAAAAAAATCCCATATAAATGTATTTTAATTTGAGTTTGCAACATCACAAAATGTGACAAAATCCAAGGGGGGTGAATACTTTCTGAAGGCACTGTAAATCTTGGCATCCCGCACCCTCCACTCCCCCAGGATCCCGAACTTTGAGTGAGCAATGCAGCTACTCTGTGGGTGGCAGTGAGAGGACTACCCACGGGAGCTTTCTGTATCGGGCCATCATTAATCAGTGGTGAGAGAACTGCGTTTTGATTATATCAGCATAACAGCTGTGAGAGAACTGTTACCCGAGGGAAAATAACTGCACTATCTCCCTCTAAAACAGTGGTGGGATTGCTGTTTTGGGGTCTTTAAACAACTCCATACCTCTATTCTTCTTGATTGTGCAGACTGAAGTCCTTTCTCCTGGAATTACACTGACTCTAAGTTTGATGGATTCTCTTTTGTTCTTTTTAATATATATTAGTGGTGGGGAGAATTTTGGGGGCTTAGAGTGTGATTGCTGAGGATCTGTGTAGGGAATTTTGATTGTATTTATTGTATGAATGATGTATACATAAGTAGCTAGGATTGTGTGTGTTATTAGCTGTGGTTATATTATTTCTGTGATTTCAGCCTAGCTACGTTAGTTATTTAGCTATGTGTAGGAGTCCAGGGCCCCTCTGGATCAGCTACCCGGCAGCCTTACTGCATGACCTCCATCCCTTTTATGACCCTACCCTCCTGGATGCCGTTATAAGTGGCTGTGGCTGGCGCACCTAACCCGGTTAACAAAAACTAAATACAGTAAATGAATAAAATAAATAAGGCATTGCAGGGAAGTGGTTATTGCTATGGGGCGGGGGAGTCGGTGGCAGGTGCCGGGAGCTTAATGGAGGTGAGCAGGATCAGGATGGCAAGAAGCACGAGGCACCCTAGGAGGAAGCAGAGCCCTGATAGAGGCCTGACATGTTTAGTCTCCATTCCTAGGGCTCCCACCGGACCACATGGGCAGGCAGCTAGAGGGCCTACAACCTTCACTGATTGCCTCCGGGTGGTGTCATGCAGTGCCAGGCTGATGAAGAACAATTATGTCAGAACTAGTTTCCTTGGTTGACCTGACAATGGCATGCATTACGGAGACCGGGCTGGGGATGATGCGGAGCCAGTTTTACAGGCATCGGTCCTGGCTGGGTACTCCGTGGTACACTACCTGAGGAGGGATCGCAGGGGTGGGGGGTGTAGCTATCTGGTTTAGATATGACCTGAACTTCTCCATGCATTCGGTGGGTTTTACCTCATCGTTTGACTGTGTGGCAGAGCGTGGGGGCCCAGGTGTGGGTTGCAGAATCCTCTGGTTTACCGCTACTCACTCGGTGGGGCGGAGAATTTCTGCAGGAGGCCGCGGACTTCACTGCTGACAGGTCTGTTGGAAGCCGCCAGATGGCTTATTCTGGAGGGGCTTCAATGTCTGGGTTGATGACGAATCCTCGCAATTTGGTTATGACCTCTTCCAGCTGTTGACATTGCTGGGTCTACCAGAGGTAGTTGCCTCTGTGATCCATCACCACGGCCACACCTGGACCTGGTATTCTCACTGGGTTTCGCGGTCACTGATCTTGAGATTGTTTGTGTCGCTTGGTCCGATCACTGGACGGTGAAGTTCTCTTTCGGGGCTCCCCCTGATAGTCCCTCCCCTGTTGAGATGATCAGCTATCACTCTTTAAGGGGACTGTCTCCAGAGGGACTAAAGGCGGTAGTTGATTTTTCTGGTGTTAGTGCGCTGGGCTGGGTGAGTCAGTCACATCCTATAATAGGACTGGTTTCTGATGTGCCTGATACCATTGCACCGATCTGAATATGACTCAAGTCCTCTCACCTGAGACCCCTATGGCTTGATAGAGATCTTAGGGCGATGAAAACCATGGGCCAGAGACTGGAGCGTTGCTGACGTAGGATCCGGCTAGAGGAGGATAGACTGGCTTTGAGAAATCACTATGGTAACTATCAAAGGGCAATTGACTGTAAGAAGGCAGAGTTCCTGTCCAGGGAGATTGTGGCAGGGAAGAACGGACAAGCTAAGCTTTTTCAGACTGTGGACAGGCTTCTCCACCCTGTCTGTCTACAGCTGAAAAAACAGGTTACTCACCTATAACAGTAATTCTAGGAGTGGTTTAGATTGCTCATCTACACATATTGGCATGTCCTTTCCCTTTATATATCTTGCTGGAAGTCTTTACGCTGTCTCCCCCGACCCACCCAGGTGGTATATAGAAACACAGAATTTGACGGCAGATAAGGACAGCTTGGCCCACCTAGTCTGCCCATTTCCCTACCTAATGCATAGGCTGCAGATCCTAGTTAACCAAATAGCCTACTTCTTCCCCCACTAGAATTGCATTATGTCTGTCCCATACATTCTTGAATCCCCCTATTGTTTCTGACTCCACTATTTCCTCAGGAAGGCTGTTCCATGCATCCACAACCCTCTCCGTGAAACAATACTTCCTCACATTACCTCTGAGCCGTTCCCCCTCTATCTTCAAATTGAGCCCCATTGTTCTTGCACATCTCTTTTTCTGAAAGATGCTACCGTCTTTGACTCTGTTGATTCCCTTGATGTACTGGAAAGTTTCTATCATGTCCCTCCTCTCCTTGTGTGTATACATATTAAGCTTCTTTAATCTCTCTTTGTATGTCTTCTGGTGCAGACCCTGCACCATTTTAGTTGCCCTCCTCTGGACAGCCTCCATCCTATGTCCTTGCGGAGATGGGGTCTCTAGAACTGGATGCAGAACTCCAGATGGTGTCTCACCAACTATCTGTACAGAGGGATAACAACTTCCTGTTTTCTACTGGTGATGCCTCTCCCTATGCATTTGAGTATCCCACCACCCCTCCTTACTGCCTTCTCACATTGCTTGCCATCCTTAAGGTCGTCAGATATGACTACCCCCAGGTCCCTTTCCATTTCTGTTGTTGTTATAATCTCACCACCCATTGTGTACTCTTTCCCTGGATTTTTGTTTCTCAGGTGCATTACTTTGTACTGAATCTAATCTGCCTTACATCTGACCATGCCTCTAACCTTGTCAATTCCCTCTGCATCCTCTCCACCCCACCTTATGTATCAACCCCGTTGCATATCTTTGTGTTGTCTGCAGAGAGACATACTTTTCCTTCCAGTCCCTCTGCAATGTCACTTATAAAGACATTAAAGAGGACCGGTCCCAGTAGTGAACCCTGCGGTACCCCACTAGTAACCCCCCTTTCTTCAGAGTAAACTCAGTTTACTATTACCCGCTGTATCCTGTTGTCCAGCCAATTTTTTACCCAGGCTACCACCTTGGGACCCACTCCCAGACTGGCTAACTTGTATATTAATCTTCTGTGTGGGACTGTGTCAAATGCCTAGCTAAAGTCTAGGTAGTCCATGTCCACAGCCCCTCCCTGGTCTACTGCATTGGTTACCCAGCCAAAGAAACCTATTAGATTCGTCTGACATAACCTTCCTGCTGTGAATCCATGCTGCCTGGGGTCCTGTGGCCCACTGGCCTCTAGGAACGCAACAATTCTTTCCTTCAGAAGTGATTCCATCATTTTCCCTACCACTGAGGCCAAACTAACAGGTCTGTAGTTTTCTGCCTCTGTCTTGCTCCCACTTTTGTGAAGGGGAATCATGTCTGCCCTCCTCCAGTCATCCAATACCATACCATCCTCCCATGATTTATTAAAAAGGGAGGTCAGTGGTGTCACTAGTTCTACCCTTAGTTCTTTTAGAATTCTTGGGTGAATCCCATCAGGCCCCATTGATTTGTTCACCTTCAGTTTTAAGAGTTCTTTCAGAACCCTTTCTTCTGTGAATGGACTGTAATCGACCTCCCTATCCAGAGTGCTTCTATTCTTTGATTTAGGTACCTCCTCCTTCCTCTTCTTTTATGAATACTGAGCAGAAGTATTCATTCAGTATCTCTGCTTTTTCACTGTCATCCTCTGCCCATCTCCATTCCATTTAGCAAGCATCACTATCCCTTCCTTCATCTTTCTTTGCTCCCTAATGTACCTATAAAAGGTTTTATCTCCCTTCTTGAGTTGGCTATCTTTTCCTCAGTTTGGGCTTTTGCTATTCTGACTGCCTTCCTCACTTCCTTCAGCTTTAACTGGTACAGTTCTCTGTCCTGCTCCTTCTGTGTTTCCTTATACCTCCCGAATGCTCTTTTTTCTCCTTAACCTTCCCTGCCACCTCTTTTGAGAACCATAATTCTCAAAAGAGGTGGCGGATCGGCTCCGCCACTTGATGCCAGATCTTGTCCACTGGAAGCAGTGGTTGTGCATCAAAGCCAGGGAAGTCGGTTGGGTCCGTGTGGATGAAAAACATATACCACTCCTAGAAAGTACAGTTATGTAAAACTTACCATAACAGTAGCTTTTTAAGGAGTGTCTCTTGCAGTAGGTAATACACTTGGGTTACCAGCAGAGGTCGCAGTGGCGCACGGCAGCTCTTCTAACAGTTTTTCACCAGGGGCTGCCCACATATGACAACAGCTTCCTGTTTCCTATATAAGCATGGGCAGTCCCCCTGCTGGATTCAGCTCGAAAAGCGAAGACCGAGGTGAACCCGAGGTACCAAAGGTATCCCAACCCAGAAGTCACTGGACCAGAATTTGTTCTCCTAGAGAAGGAGGAGGACGGAGGGTGGGTTTGGACATACTGCAAGAGACACTCCTCAAAGATCTACTGTTACAGTAAGTTTTACGCAACTGTATTATTTTCCATGGATGGTCTCTTGCAGTAGGTAATACACTTGGGATGAATTCACTGGTGGAGGTTCTTGCACCGGAGGGGATATGTGATCAAGGCCTTTGAAAAAGAGCCCGACCACCTTCTCCTGCGCCACCGACTGGTTTCCGGCCCGCGCCCGGTAAGCA
This sequence comes from Neoceratodus forsteri, assembly GCA_016271365.2. Taxonomy (NCBI): domain Eukaryota; kingdom Metazoa; phylum Chordata; order Ceratodontiformes; family Ceratodontidae; genus Neoceratodus; species Neoceratodus forsteri. The sequence continues at coordinate 1,300,797,244 of CM057455.1, forward strand.
GAGCTGGCTGCCAGGTGCACCTTAAGGGTCGTCGACTGAAACCCTAGCTGAGAAAGGGACCACAGGTAGTCCAGAATGCGGGCCAAGGAACAGGAGGAAGGGTCCAGCCCCTTATCCTGACACCAAATGGAGAATCTCTTCCATTTGAAGGAATGGCATTTTCTGGTCCACTCCTTACGAGATGCCTCAACAACGTTGAGGACCTCGTCGGAAAGACCCAAGGCCTGGAACTCTAGCCGCTCAGGAATCAGGCCATCAGGTGCAGGGATTGAAGGTCCGGGTGGAATACCTTTGTTTACTGAGATCAGGTCCGGCGGGCTGGAAGCCGCCTGGAGCCTGAGCTGAGGCTGAGGAGATCTGGATACCAGAACTGATGGGGCCAGTCTGGGGCTACCAGAATCACCTGCCTTTGTCCTTCCTTGCCTTGAGAAGCACCTTGAGGATCAAGGGAATGGGGAAAGGCGAAGAGGCCCGGGGCCCACGGCCTCGAGAAGGCATCCCCCTGCAGTTAGCCCTGCTGAGGGGGGCGGGCATGAAAAAGCCTCAGCTTCGCATTCTCCCTGGAGGCAAACAGGTCCACCTGAGGAGTGCCCCAGTGGGACAACAGATCGTGTACTACCTCTGGCAGGAGAGACCATTCATGAGATGCAGCACCTATCCGGTTTAGGGCATCAGCCAGAGTGTTGGAGGCTCCCGCCACATGAATGGTTAGGAGATCGGCCTCCAGTCTGCCCACGAGAGACCAAGTGCGGACAGCTCCCCTGCACAGAGGCAAGGAGCACGTCCTGCCCTGGTGGTTTAGACAGTACATGGTCGTGTTGTTGTCCGCCTGGACCTGGACCACGTGACCCCGTACAAACGGAGCGAAGAAGGTGAGGGCAAGTCAGATCGCTTGAAGCTCCAGCAGGTTGATGTAGCATCGAGACTCCTGGGGGGACCAGAGGCTGCGTGCTCTGAGCTCCCCCAGATGGGTACCCCAACCCATCAGAGAGGCTTCGGTCGTTAGAATGACCGTCGGCTCTGGGCGGACAAACGGGATACCCTCCTGCAGATCAGCTGGAACGATCCAACACTGGAGAGCGTTCCCCATCTCCTGGGTCACTATCACTGGCTGGTCCAGAGGACTGGAGTGCTAAGACCACTGGCGGGCCAACCCTCATTGCAGGGGACCCAACGGACCATGCTGGTGCAGGCCGCCATGAGGCCCAGGAGGTGCAGGAAGTCCCGGGCAGGGCGCATTTGCCCAACCAGAAATGATTGGGCAAAGGAGGAAAGAACCTCAGCCCTGTCCGCCAGGAGCCATGCTCTGGCTCGAAGAGAGTCGAGCTCTGCCCTGACGAACTGAATCACCTGTTTTGGCACAAGTTCTGATTTGGCCTCGTTGATGAGGAGGCCAATCTGAGAGCAGACCTGGAGGGCCAGATCCCTGGACCGCTCCACCTCCGACTTGGAGGAGGCTGCAATCAGCCAGTTGTCCAGGTAAGGGTACACCCGGACCCTTCGGTGCCGCAGGAATGCTGTCACCACTGCTATGCATTTGGTGAAGACCCTGGGAGCTGGAGAGAGGCCGAAGGGCATGGTCCGGAACTCGTAAAGGGATCCCTCTGCCCTGAAGTGGAAGAATCGCTGGTGAGACGGAAGGACTGGGATGTGAAAGAACGTGTCCTGGAGGTCCAGAGAGCGGAACCACATGCCTCATTCCAAGGATGGAATGATCTGAGCCAGAGTGACCATCCTGAAGGTACGAGACCGTAGGAACTTGTTCAGGTCGTGAAGGTCTAGAATGGGGCTCCAGCCCCCCATCCGTTTTGGGACCAGGTGGTGGAGGATCCGCCATCTCCCTGATCACCTCCTTCTGGAGGAGCAGGGCAATGTCGGCTCAACGAGCCAACAGAGAGGCTGCGGACCCCATAGCCCCCCATGGGGCGACGGCTCGATAGGGTGGAAACTGCTCAAATTCCAGAGGTAGACCCTTTCCTACCACTTCCAGCACCCAGTGTGCCGTGGTGATGTCGGACCAGGCGGAAAGGAGGTGAGAGCTGTCCCCACCGGGAGAAGACAGGGAGGAATGATGAGGTTAGCACACCCTCAATCATTACTGGGCAGGCCTGGAGGAAGGGCTGACCAAGGGCCGCCTGGACCTTTCCCTCCTGGCTTCCTGCTGGAGAAAACTGCAGGCTTGGCTTTGGGATGCCAAGTGCGAGCCTGCTGGCCCTGATGCTGGTGTTGCTGGGCCAGAAGTGCCGCAGGGGCTGAAAGACAAAAGGGCTTATGCTGCTGCTGGCGGCCTTTGTCCTTCTGGGCAGATGTGACAGAGTCCAAGGTGGCATTAGACTTCTCGATCCTTTGCAGATGACCCTCCACCCTGGGACCAAAAAAGTTGATACCCAAGAAGGGAATGTCTGCCAGCTTGTGCTGGGTATCTGCTGTAAAAGTGGAGATCCGCAGCCAAGCTCTGCGGCGCATGGCCACTGCGGCCGCTACTGACTAGGCACATGAGTCAGCTATGTCCAAGGAAGTCTGGAGTTGCTGTTTGGCCACCCTTCTTCCCTGATCCTGCACCTGCTTGACCGTTGTCTGGAGGACAGCCGGGAGATGAGGAATCACCTCATCCAGGGAGCCCAAAAGGGCATGCGAAAAGTGTGCCATCAGAATGGCCGAGCTGGCCTGACGAAGGCCTAGGGGGAAGTAGCACAGACTTTCCGCTCGGAGTAGTCCAGATTCTTGGACTCCTTATCGGGTGGCTTGTCCACATCCCGAGCATTTCCGGAGTGCCAGAAAACGCTGCTGGTCACTAGCCCCTCCGCGGAGGGGTGCTCCGAGAAACCAGAGAGTGAACCAGTGGGAACAGCATACTTTCGAGCCATCTTGGCCGAAGGTGCTGGACAAGAAGCTGGCCGCTGCCATAGCTCCAGGGCCAGGCCAACAATGGCTTCAGCCACCAGGAAGACCTCCGTGGGGGAATCCCCTCGGTCCAGTAACTCCTTGAGGGGATACTTGGCCCGCTTTGAAATGGGTTCGAGCTTCATTCCAGTGGACTCTGAGATTGGCCGCAGCATTCCAAGGAACGTGGATGGGCTCTCGTCCACTGACTGACCCCCAGTGGACTCCAGGTCGAGGGGTCTGGAGAACAGGGAAGAGTCATCGTCAGACTCCGAGGAGTCTGCAACCAGTTGCCGAGGGCCTGAGCCACCCTCCATCTGCCGAGGCCGATCGGGAGTAAGGGTGACCGACAACTGATGGGGCAAGCCCTGACCTGACTGAGAATCCTTGGCTGGGGCCCCAATATTAGGTTGTGGAGGCGGGGGTTCCACCACAATGGGTGGCGCAGCTGGTTTCGGCCGAACAACCAGTGCCGGCTTCGGCTCCTCGATTACAATGAGGGGTTGCTTCGGCCGCTCTGGTGACAGCCACTTAATGGCCGGGGAAGGCGACGGAGTCGGCTTATTCCCGGTCAAAAGGAGCTGCTGCCACATCAGATCCTTGTAGCACTGACACAATTTGTGCTGGAGCCTATTCTCTGAAGAGGACGAAGATGAGGATGAGTGGCGCCGCCGCTTTCCACGGTGCCAAGACCGAGACCGCTGATGTCGGCGGGATCAGCTGGACCGGAAAGAGGTCCGAGACCGAGACCTTCGGTGTTTCCGAAAATGGGTCCGAGAGGGGACAGGGGAAACAGATAGGATGTGTAGTCTGAGCAGCTCTTGCCTCAGGTAGTAAAAACCAGGGTTCTGAACTCTGTCCATCTGCCCCTGTGAGTGGTCATCTGGGAAGGTGGAGGGGCAGTAAGCAAGGCGTAAGCCATAGGTTTCCCCTGAGGAATGTGGGGTCTTGTCGACTGGCCCACACGGGGAAAAGGGATTATTTTCATGTAAATTTTCAGATGCAGTCGATGGGAAAGGAGGCCCCGTCGATGGAGCAACAGTATATTGTACTGCATTTAAAGCGCTGTCAACAACAGGGTATGAGCTCCTGTCAATGAAAGAGTGGTGTGAGGGCACATCATCGACGGAGTGAGACACTTTAAAAAGGTGGCTGGCGATGAACGCTTTGGCATGGAGCATGAGGAGAGTTTCTCCTTCTCCTTTTTCTGCCTAGGAAGAGAATCAGTGGAGGGGCAGCCCTTGGTATGAGCCCCTTGATTCTCTAAAAGAGACATTTTCTGCTCCATTAACAAACGTTGAATTCCAAGCAACCATCGTTGACGGGTTGCTTGATTAAATTCCTGACAGAAATTACAGGAACTGGTGTTGGGTGTGGGTCCCAGACACCTTACACAAGAGGTATGGGTGTTAAAGCGGTACATCTTCCTACTGCAATGGTAGGAATGAAATAATGCTTGTTTGAAGATTCTTTAGACATTCATTTTGTAGCTCAAATTCTCATTGATGACTGCTATTCATAAGTTGCTCTAGCTGCTGCATGCGAGCTGAAGACGGTGGAAAAATGAACTGAGGATACCAGGGACCTCCCACGCTTATATAGGAAACAGGAAGGTGATGTCATGTGTGGGCGACCCCTGGTGAAAAACTGCAAGAAGAGCTGCCGTGCACCACAGCGACCTCTGCTGGTAACCCAAGTGTATTACCTACAGCAAGAGACCACTCTGTGGAAGATCTACTGTTACAGGTGAATAACCTGTTTTTCTAGGGAGGTGGATGTTGTTCTATCCACATGTATTGACAGACTCCTAGCAGTTCTTCGGGAGGAGGGAGGCAAGGCACACACCCCCTACTTAGGGAACAGAGACTGGAGAAGTGAGGCCCCAAACCCAGCATCCTGGCATGACTCTAGGTCAATGTGGTAATGGGAAATGAAGGTGCTTGAAGTGTTTGCCGACTTCCAGATAGCAGCCCTGCAGATATCCTGGATAGGGACATCCCTAGAAGCAGCCACCAAACGCAGCGGTATGGTGGGTGGAATGAGCCCTTAGCCCTCTGGGAGGCTCCCTACCCGCCAACCTACAGCAGAGATCAATACATGATGTAATCCATCTGCCAAGCGTCCACTTGGCTGCAGGTCTGCCAGGTGCGGCTTCAGTATAGGTGACAAACAGCAGGTGAACCTCTCCCTGAATTCCAGCCGTGCGCTCTTTATAACAATAGAGCGCTCTTCTCAGGTCCAAAGTGTGGAGCCTGTATTCGGCATCCGAAGTGTGATCAGGGTAGAACACCGGCAGAGTCATCACCTGGTCCAGGTGGCACTCTGACACAACCTTCGGAAGGAACTTCCGGTTGGGGGCGTAGGACAACCTTGTCCCTGTGGAAGACCAGATAAGGAGACTCAAAAGAGAGCGCCTGAAGCTCCCCAATCCTTCTGGCTGATGTGCTAGCCACCAGAAAGGCGGTCTTCCACAACAGGTGTGACATCTCACACCTGTGCATTGGTGGGAATGGCTTGTCCATGAGCTTTGCCAGTAGCAGCAGTAGATCCTACGGTGGTGGTTCATGCACTGGAGGGGAAATATGGTTGAGGCCTTTGAAGAAACGCCAGACCACTTTCTCCTGTGCCACCGTCTGTTGACCGCCCAGCGCCTGATAAGCAGAGATGGCTGCCAGGTGCACCTTAAGGATCGTTGACCGAAGGCTACCTTTGGAGAGAGACCAAAGGTAGTTGAGAATGCTAGCCACTGGACAGGACAAAGGGTCTAACCCCTTGCCCTGACATCAAATGGAGAATCTCTTCCACTTGAGGGCAAAGCACTTCCAGGTCGATTCCTTCCTAGATGCATCGACTACAGTGAGTATATCTTCGGAAAGACCCAAAGCCTGGAACTCTAGCCGCTCAGGAACCAGGCTGTCAGATGCAGGGATTGAAGGACCACGTGAAGGACCTTCCCTTGACTGATTGAGAGCAGGTGCAGGCATGCTGGAAGACGCCTCGGGAGCCTGATGTCGAGGCTGAAGAGATCAGGGTACCAAAACTGGTAAAGCCAGTTCAGAGCCACCAGGATCACCTGTGCCTGGTCTCTCCTTTTTTTTTTTTTTTTTTAAATCACGATCCCCTTTACTCCCTGTAGCTTGGTCTGCAATTGTCCCGTCGCCGTCCTCTGTACCCTGTGTGACCCCCTATGGCTCACTCGCACAGGGCTAGCACGCACAGTACCCACGGCATGGACCCCTTAAACCCAGCCTCGGGGCCCGGATCTAATACCCAGGTGCGATTCCATACAGGTCTGAGGGTGTGCAGAGGCACAGCCATCAAGCCACCATGACTGGCCACCATTTTCCGTCATGTTTTTCCCCCCAAGAGTACGGACGTGCAATGACGTCTGGGCACAACGTGCCAACATCCACCGTACTCCTCCCTCTAGTTGCACTGTGACTGTGGAACCTCTGCTCTCCATCGGGGGCTGATACAGCGCAGTGCAAGCCATAAACCCTCCCCAGGGAGCAGACAGCAGTTCGCAGACGATCAATACACTCCCTCCCCGGCCGACCCCGATGACCCGAGCTGCCAGCGTAGCGCGAGGTGTTGCATCCAGCGCCTCAACCCTCAGCACCACCGGGCCAATGCCTAGTCCCTGCTGACCTTGAGGTGCACCTTGTGGATCAAGGGAAGTGGACGGAAGGCACAGAAGAGACCTGGGGTCCACGGCCTTGAGAAGGCATCCCCCTGCAGTGAGTCCTGCTGAAGGGGAGGTGGGCACAAAACAGCCTCAGCTTTGCGTTCTCCCTGGAGGCAAACAGGTCCACCTGAGGGGTGTCCTGCTGGGAGAACAAGCTGTGTACTACATCTGGATGGAGAGACCATTCGTGGGACGCCTCAGCCCATATGTCTGAGGGCGTCTGCCAGCTGATTTGAGGCTCCTGCCATATTAATGGCTAGGAGATTCACCTCCAGTCAGTTCACGAGGGTCCAAATGTGGAGAGCTTCCCTGCACAGAGGCCGCGAGTACGTGCTGACCTGTTTGTTGAGATAGTACATGGTCGTGGTGATGTCCGTCTGGACCTCAACCACTTGACCCCAAAGGAATGGAGCAAATGCAGTCAGCGATAGCTGGACTGCTCGGAGCCTCAGCAAGTTGATGTGGCATTACGATTCCTTGGGGGGCCAGAGTCAGTGAAATCTATGGTGCCCCATGTGGGCACCCCGTCCAGTGAGAGAGGCGTTGGTCATCAAAATAACTGTCAGCTCGGGACAGACAAACGGGATCCCTTCCTGCAGATGCTCTGGGACAGTCCACCATTGCAGAGCGTCCCACATCTTCTGGGTTGCAGTGACCAGTTGGTTGAAATGACCTAGTCACTGAGTCCACTGGCTGTCTGGCTCCCATTGAAGGGGGCATATATGCCACCGGGCCCATTGGATCACAGACGTGTAGGCCACCATGCAGCCCAGAAGTTGCAGGAAGTCCTGGGTAGGGCACAAGTGCCATGCAGAAATGATCGGGCAAAGGAGGAGAAAACCTCCGCCCTGTCCATCGGAAGCCTGACTCTGGCTCATTAAGCGTCGAGCTCTGCCCCGATGAAGCAAATCACCTGTGAAGGCACGAGTTCCGACTTGGTCTCGTTGACAAGGAAATCAAGGTCAATGCAGGTCTGGAGGGCCAGATCCCTGGACTTCTCCACCTCCTGTCTGGAGGGACCCGCTATAAGCCAGTTGTCCAGATAGGGGTACACCCTGACCCTTCAACGCCGAAGATGGGCCGCCACCACTGCAATGCATTTGGTAAAGACCCTGGGGGCCAATGACAGGCCGAACGACATGGCTTAGAACTCATAGAGGGTTACCTCTGCCCGGAAGCAGAGGAACCTTTGGTGTGACAGACGGATCGGGATGTGGAAGAACACATCCTGCAGATCCAGAGAGTAAAACCATATGTTCTGCTCAACACATTGTATGATCTGAGACAGTGTTATCATCCTGAAGGTGCGAGACCTGAGAAACTTGTTCAGGTTGTGCAGATCTAGAATGGGGTGCCAGCCCCCCTGTCCGTTTCGGGACCAGGAAGTACCTGGAAATGAACCCTGGGTTGACAGGGGTATCCACAACTCTGACAACCACTTCCTTGCGGAGGAGTTGGGTGATGTCTCAGAGAGCTGACCCAGTGTCCAGGGATACCTTCTCCTCCCGTGGTGTGCAGGCTCAACTTGGTGGGTACTGTTCGAATTCCAGAGGCAGACCCTGGCCAACCACTTCCAATACCCACCTGTCCATTGTGACAACGGACCTGGTGGAAAGGAAGTGGCAGAGCCAGCCCCCCATGGGAGGACCCAGAGTGGACGTGACGTGCATGGGGGTGGTCACCCCCTTCCCGTCACTGTGCAGGCTTGGAGGAGTAGGATCCAGCCGTGGGACCGCCGGGATCCTTCCTGCTGGGCTTACGGGCCGCTGAAGCTCTAGACCTGGGCCAAGGGCACCAAGACTGAGCCTGCCGCTGCTGCCCAGACTGGTACTGGGCCTGCTTGGCTGTAGAGGCAGAAGGGCGAAAGGGCTTGCACTTCTGCTTCTTGGAACCCTGAGGTTCCTTCTGGACGGAAGCAATGGAGTCCAAGGTGGCACTGAAATTCTCAATGCGCTGAAGGTGACCATCAACCGCTGGACCGAATACGTCGGTGCCCACAAAAAGCATGTCCTCCAGTTTGTGCTGGGTTTCTACTGTAGAGGTCGAGACCCTCAGCCAGGCCCTATGGTGCATGACTACTGTGGCCGCCAATGAACGGGCACAGGAGTCCCCAATGTCCAGAGCCTTCTGGAGTTGCTGCTCTGTAAAAGCCTGACCCTGGTCCTAGACCTGCTTGACCGTAGTCTGAAGGTCCACAGGGAGATGGGGAAGCACCTCATCTAGAGTGCCCAGAAGGACATGGGAGAAGTGTGCCACGATGACAAGCTTGCCTGATGGAGACCAAGCAAGGAGGCATCATAGACTTTCCTGGCAGAGTAGCCAGTTTCTTGGACTCTTTGTCTGGAGGTCTATCAGTGTCTCCTGAATTGCCAGAGTGCCAAAACACAGAGTCAATTACCAACCCCTCGGCTGAGGGGTCCCCCTGTGAACCCCAAAAGGGAGCTGATGGCGCAGGGCAGGAGGCAGGGTGCTGCCAAAGCTCCAGGGCCAGGCCAACAAAGGCTTTGGCTACTGGGAAGGCCTCTGTCTGCGAATCCCCTTTATCCAGAATGTCTGTCAGGGGATATCGAGCCGGTTTTTGAACTGGCTCCAGTTTCATCCCTGTGGATTCGGAGATGAGATGGAGGATGCCCATGAAGGACGTGGGACTCTCTTCCGTCGAGAGACTCCCAAGCGATTCCTCATCGAGCAGACAGGAATGAAGAGAGGAGTCCTCAGACTCCGGACAGATCGGCCAACCACCTAAGTCACCTTCAACCCACCACAGATGATCAGGAGAAAGAGTGACCGACAGCCTGTGTGGAAAGCCCTTGGCGGGCAAAGACTCCTTGACAGGAGCACCCCAGGGAGGCTGTTTAGGTGGTGGCTCCACCATAATCGGTGGAGAGGCCAATTTTGGCCAAGCCAGGAGGGCCTTCACCAGCACCACAGACGGAGGGGATGGTGTTGGCTGGCTTGGGAGGAGTCGGCGGTGGCCTAGAGGGCAACAGCCATGTAATGGCCTGTGTGGAAGCCTAAGTCGACTTTGGACCGGTGAACACCAACTGCTGCCACATGATACCCTTGTACCATCGACACAACTTGTGCCGAAGCCTCTCCTCTTCCGAGGAAGACGAAGATGAATAGCAGTGGTGCCGCTTTTTGGAACGCCCAGAGTGGTGCTTGCGAGTTCTCTTCGACCTGTCGGACAAAGATGACCGAGACCTAGCCCTCGACCGCTGGGGGGACCGCCTGGGGTGCTTAGAAGGAGCCGGGGACACCCCGTGGCTACTCCAGGTCTGGGCCAGGGACTGTGAAGAGGTTCCCAGCAGGCTGGGTCTCCTCCTCAGTAGGTCCAGTCAGGAACGGAGTCCTGAACAGGCAGTTGTCGGCCTCATCTAGCGACAACGGGTCTACGGGATCGATAACAATTTCGACCAGGTTGTTGTCCCGCGTCTTAACCAGCTGACCTGATGGTGGCACCGTGAATCTAGTGGCCGAGGCCGCAATTTTGACCAAAACTGAAACTGGAGATTCCTGGCAATGAGACCACTCTTGATCCCAAGAACGATGAGTCTTCTCCTCTCTCTCGACTCCTTCGAATCTTCTTCCTTTTTACGGAAACTGGAGCTGTGCGAGGCTGACTGGCCCTCCCCCTTGGTCGGGAGAGACTGGCACAACTCCTTGAAGGAGCCTGAAAAGGTTGAGCCCAGTCTGAGCAGGACGAGGACCGAAGCTGAAAAGGACTGTTCGGCAGCCCGAGCTGCCTCCTCCTCGAAGGCCTTCATTTGCTTGAGTTGTTCAGCCGACCATGCAGCCATGGAGACAACCCAACGGGCCTTGTTAGATTTGACCAGTGGGTTCTGTTTCTCTGGTTGGCTGAGCTGTAATCGTGTGACGTGATCGTTTAACACGTTTGGCTGAAACGAGTGACAAAAATCGCAGGCCTGTGTATCATGATCGTGACCCAGGCAGTAGATGCACGTGGCGTGCTGGTCAGTTCGAGACATCTTCTGCCCACAGGGGCACCAGCAGAACCCGGGTGAGGACTTGTCTTCCATCGTGGTCATGATCAAAGATCGTAGCAGTGAAACTCTAACGAGTTTAAGTTTTGGTAAGCAATCAAAAGATTTAAGTGCCAAGGTCTACTCAACTAGGGAGCAGTAAGGAGGGAACCTGATTCTTCCAAGCGGAAAGGGAGATCTGGCATTAAGGGGCGGAGCCGAGGAATATAACACATGGGTGGGTGGGAGGAGCCGACTTGAAGACTTCCGGCAAAATATTTAAAGGGAAAGGAGATGCCAATACGTGTGGATAGAACAACATATCCACATCCACACAAAGCTTTTTCAGGAGCACTTTGTGAAGAGTTTGCTCTGTTCTTTTCTGACAGGGTATCCTCTATTCGGGCTGGGATCTCACTAGTGGGTCTGGACCAGACCCTCAGGGTGGGGTCCGGGTGGAGCAGGGGCATTCCCATTGTCTGGGCAGAGCTTCAACCGGTGGGGCTGGCCGAGGTTTCTAAGGTAATTTCGAAGCCGAGGCCCACTTTTTGTGAACTGGAACCTGGCCCAATGCATCTCCTAATGGGATGTGTCGAGGTCATTGGTCCAGTGTTCGCTGGGATAGACAGGTGCTCACTTTCAGAGGGGATCTTTCCCGAAGCCTTGAAGGAGGCACTGGTAATGCCCCTTCTGAAAAGACTGACCCTGACATCCTAGCGAATTATAGCCCAATCTCCATCCTCCCATTTCTAGGGAAAGTTGTTGAAAAGATAGTGGCTCTGCAGCTCGAGGAACACCTGGAGACCTGTGACATCTACGAGCCATTCCAGTCCGGGTTTAGGGTGAGGCATAGCGTGGAGGCAGCACTAATCCAGGTCCATTATCTCCTCATGGCAAAACACAGAGGAGAATGGTCAATTCTCATTCTCCTCGATCTATCATCTGCATTTAATACCGTGGACCACATTGTGTTGTTGGATCACATTAGAAAGTATTGTGGACTCGCTGGTGTTGTCATCAACTGGTTTGAGTCCTTTCTCTCGGGTACAAGGCAGAGGGTAGTGATGGGGAATTTCTCCTCCTCCCCTTTGCCTCTGATTGGTGGAGTTCCTCAGGGGTCCAGCCTGTCACCAATGCTGTTCTCAGTGTATATGCTGCCTTTGGGGAGAAGCATCAGACAGTACAGTCTAAGTTTCCACTGCTATGCAGAGGATAATCAGCTGTACATGTCTTTTGTACCAGAGACAAATGGTGCTGTCGAAGTGCTTAATAAACGCCTCGCTGAGATCCAGGACTGGATGAACTCTAACTGGCCAAGACTTAACACGGACAAGACAGAGGTTCTAGTGATTGAACCTGGCAGCGTGCGTGATGGGGCGCCACCGGGACGACCACAGTTTGGTCCTGGGGGTCGATACTGTTGACACCGTCCTCTAGGGTGAGAAATCTGGGCGTGGTCTTCGACAACAAGCTGACATTTGAGACTCGGGTGTCGGCGGTCATCAAAAGCAGTTTTTACCATCCGAGAAACATCACCTGGATTAAACACCTAATTCCGCCAGAGTATCTGCCATCACTGGTGCGTGCCTTTGTGACATCAAGACTTGACTACTGTAATGCTCTATACCTCGGGATCAGTGGAGGGAACCTCCGCCGGCTGCAGCTGGTCCAGAGTGCAGTGGCCAACCTGCTGACAGGACTATCAAGGTCCTGTCACGTGACCATGGTCCTTCAGGGTCTGTACTGGCTGCCGGTCATGTGGCAGGTTCTCTTCAAGGTGGGCTTGTTCACCTATAAGGCCCTATATGGATCAGGCCCTGGCTACCTGTCAGACCTCCTTACTCCTACCATCCCAGTCCGCTCCCTCTGTTCCACCACCCAGGACCTCCTGGAGGTTCCGAGGACCGGGCCGAAAACCTTGTGTGATTGTTCATTCGGAGTGGCTGGCCCAGTCCTCTGGAACTCGCTTCCAAGATCTTTAAGGGAGGCCCCTAGAGTGGAGGCATTGAGGAGGGGCCTAAAGACTCACCTTTTTGAACTCTACTATCCTGCTGATATTTCTTAAAACAGCCCTGTATAATTTTATGAGTATTCTGCTGGTTATTTATGTAACCCCGTTACCCGGGGATACTATAAGGAGGCAGTATAGCGCAGTGGTCTAAGGCTCTGAGCTGCAAATCTGGTGACGTCCAGCAGACCAGACATGGGTTTGAATCCCACCGCTTCCACTTGCATACTGTGTGACCCTGAGCAAGTCACTTAACCTCCTTGTGCTCCCAGGTCGCTCCTGTAAAAAAGTTTTCAGCTTAGTGTGCTATACCTGGTTAAACAACTAAATAAATTAAAAAAAAAAAAATACTAGAATCTCAGTAAGACATAGTGGTAGGCAGGGAAGGCAGCTTGTGAAACTCCAGTTAAATGGATTTCACACTGTCTCACTCTGTTCTCAGTCTCAGCTGAGACTGAGGGATGACATCACCACAGAACTCTCGCAGCTGCATGAGCCACACAGGAATGCTGCAGTTGGAAGTTAGGATAGAATGTTGCGGATTTTTGAACAGAGTCAGTGTGCAGTCTTGGAGAGAGGAGCAGCACAGCAGTCTGTGTGTAGGCTCTCAGAGCCTTAAGCTCTGTTTTAGAGCTACTGTAAGGGAGGTGTGTGTTTCCAGTGAAAGAGGAACACAGTAAGCTGATTGTGAAGTGGTGGAGACCGCTGTTACTCGTCCATGTGCCCCATCCCTGAGGGGATGGGGGTGGAAAGGTTTGCCTGTCTTCCAGGGGCAACCCTCCTGGTTCTGGCTAAGGAAGAAGCTGCCTTATTTCAAGTTGTGCTGCGGCACCACAAGATCTGAGAGAGAAATTCCTGTGGAGGAATCGACTGTGGGGCACTTGCAACCAAAGGGTGAGTTCGCTCTGACAAAGGGACAATGTTTTCACCTGAACTGTTGAAATGTGGGGATTGGACTACTTACTTTGTAGGAGGCGAAGTGTAATAGACATTGCCGGTTAACTCAAGTAGGTTCAAGTCCATCACAAAGAGTAAAGTAAAGTGGGGATCGGACTGCTTAATCAGTGGGAGGCCTAAAGCAATGGGCTAACCCAAGTAAAAGTATGTTCAAGTCCAGCACAGTGGGAAAGCAAGACAAGCAGAGGAAATGTGACATACGTTTAGCCTTAATCTACATTGTCAAGCTTTACAGAATGAGATGTTTAATGTCCAGAGAAATGGCCGGATATGAACTGTGGAAGCGAGAGGTGGGAGACTCCCCATCAGTAGTAGGCAAATTCACCTCTACGGATTTGTTCTGTGGCAACTTTACTTTCTCTCAGGTACTTGGCCAGTGCTGAGGAAAGTACCCAGACGTGGGATTAAAAGGAGAACTCCCTGATAGAGCTGAGGTGCTCTTAGGTGGTTTAGGGAGCCACCAGAAAAGGTTTCCATGACATATGGAAGGTATCCAAGTGGCCGGCAAGGGAGCCAGTCCTGGGAATCCCAGATAGTGTACAAGTTCGGGCTGTGTACCCAAAGCAGCGTGCAAGTCCGGGCTGTGTTCCCGGTGCGTTCAGAGCCTGAGGGCTGAAGTGTTGAAGAAGGGTTCTTGTTTCTCTTAATCTGCATTACCAGAAGTGTAGCCCCGTGGGGGTCTGTCTATGCTTTGTTTGTTCTGCTTGGATGTGAATAAAAGCCACACTTTAGAATCCCATTCCTGGTATTGGACATTACAGTTATTGCTTCCTGTGTTCGGAATTACTTGGGTGCCCCTGTGCAGAGTAGCCAAACCTAGCCCTTGTGCCGAGTAACCTATTCCTCCCCGAACCCAGTCCCCACCTGGTACTGCTGTCAGATTCAAACAGCATACCACCTGTCGTTTGCAAAAAGGCAGGGGGGTGGAGGTTACATTTATAACTATGATTTTATTATTTTGTGCATCTTGCTATTGTCTACTACTGTACAGTGCGCACAGCCCCTTGGATTGGGTGCCTAATCAAATAAATTTTACTTTACTCTTTACTACTTACAACTCGAGGCTTCAGGATCGGGACTGTGACTTAGACCGCTGGGGCCACTGACGGCAGGTCTCGGAGGGAGCCAGCGAAAGCTGAGGATCCTCTGGGATCACCGGATCCTGAGGGGGTAGGGACCAGATCAGGAGGCTGGTCCCACCCTCCCTGGGAGGTAACAGGCAGGACCAGAGTCCAAGAGAGGGAGGCATCTGCCTAATCTAGAGACCATGGGTCAACTGGTTCTAGAAATATCGCAACAGGTTGGTCAACAGGTGTCTTAACTAACTGGCCCAATGGAGGAACCATGGAGCCAGTGCCAAAGGAGCAACTGTAGTTGAAACCTCCATAGAAGCACGGGAATCCGAGGCCCGAGAGCGCTTGTGATACGACGATTGACGGCGAGACTTCTTTTCAGTCTCCTTTTTTGAAGATTTATATTTATTGGCCAAACAAGGGCCCTGCCAAAGTGGAAGGGACTGGCACAAATCATGAAACACCCCTGAAAAGGTGCATCTAAGGGAAAAGGCAGAGGGTGAAGAGACATGCTGTGCAACCTCAGCCACAGCCTCCTCACAAGCCACATGCTGTTCAGTGGATCCCGCAGCTCCGGAGACTGCCCGATGGGCATCTTTCGATTTAACGGAAGGATTCCGTTCATCAAGGTGCCCCAACAGAAACCGAGCATCCGGTCTTCCAAAGTTGAAGTATGCAAAGTGCGACAAAGGACACATGCCTGGGGATCGTGTTCATGGCCTAGGCAGTGGATGCACGTGGTATGTGGATCCGTCCAGGACATCATCTGCCCACACTCACATTTTTTTTTTACTCCTGGTGCCGACTTTGAGTCTTCCATTATGAAGAAGTGAAGGAAACCATCTAAAAATGAAGAAATTTGTAATCGTGAAAATTTGAAGGTAAAGAGCCTACTCGGCACAGTGGCTAACAAAGTGGACTGCAAAGGTCAGAAGCTGCCACTAGCTGATGCGGAACAGAACACATGGTACAGAGTAGCACAAACCATACAACTGAGAGCTGAGAGAGAGTGCACGCAAAACAAGTGTCGGTGCTATGACATCAAATGCATGTGTGTGATGTCAACTGTCTCTAAACTCTGCCCCAAGCTATGTTGCACACCCCACACTCGGGAGGAATGAACACAGTGTGTGAAAACACCAACGACCCTTCTTGGCTTGGGAGATCTCACCAGTTGCTCCCCCTGTTGCTACCTCTCTAAATGTCCTGTCAGACAGCCTGAGCTGCCCTGTGGTTAAGCCCCATGAGTGGGAACTGAGACTGTAGCTGCACAGCTGTTCAACACATACGGATGGCCTGAGTTGGACCTTTTTGCGTCCCCAGAAAACATAACATTGCAGCTCTTCTATCACTCTAGGGTGTTTTTGGCAAAATGCATGGTCTCTGTTGAAAAAGAAGATTCCCTCTATACCTTTGCTTCTTTGCCTCTAATTCAGAGCTCACAGAGGAACAGCCACAAGAAAAAATTACTCACCTTAGTAATTATAATTCTTCTAATGGAGTCTTGCTGTATTCTGACAATTGCAGTGATTCCCAACCTTTGAACTGCCCTGGAGAACTAAGGGTTAACTTTCCATGCAGGGCATGGAACGCTGAGCTCAAGCTCGGTTGAAGTCTCTGTCCGGAGTGTTTTGAAATTAAACCGTCAGATTCTTACAAGCCCAACTAAACTAAAAATTCTATGTGGAAATTGTAAAAATTCTACTAGCCAACTGGCTGAAAAGTTTTGGATTCCCAAGGAAGACTCAAGTCAGAAACCCAAAAAACTAAACCCAATGTACTTAAAAAAATAACAATAATAAATAAGCACCCAAACAAAAGGGAGGAGGGTGCCAGCAAATACACCCCTGGGGTGCAACACTGCACCTGCCCACCCACTTCCCAAAAACAGGTTCTGAGAGGGGAGGCAGGGAGGGAGGTCAGAATACAGCAAGACTCCATTAGAAGAAATATAATTACTAAGGTGAGTAATTTTTTCTTCAAACAACATGAAGTCTTGCTGTATTCTGACAATTGCAGACTACCAAGCAGTACCTCCAAGGAGGAGGGACAGAACCTACTTTGGGAATAGGCTCTGAAGTACTGCTGTGCCAAACCGAGCATCACTCCTAGCCTGGATATCCAGAGAGTAACGCTTGGTAAAGGTATGGACTGTTTTCCAGGTGGCTGCTTGACAAATTTCTAGGAGAGGAATATACCTGGCCGCAGCCAGGGAAGCAGCTGTACCTCTTGTGGAGTGAGCCCTCAGGCCTGAGGGTGGAGTTTTTCCCAGTTTTTCATAGCAGAATTGTATACAAGACACAATCCACCTGGCTATAGATCTTTTGGTGGCAGGTCTGCCCTTTCCCACTTCTCCATAAGTGAGGAACAACTGGAGGGAGTCAAACTTGTGACCCTTGGTAAGCTCTATGTAGTAACTAAGGGCCCTTTTGACATCTAAACTGTGTAGCCTCCTCTCTCCTGAGGAAGAATGCTCATTGAAGAAAACAGGGAGAGACACAGACTGGTATAAATGGAAGTCTAAAACCACTTTGGGCAAGAACCTTCTATTGGTTCTAAGGACCACTTTATCCCTATGAAAGGAGATAAAATCAGGTTCCACTGACAGGGCTTGCAATTCACTGATACGCCTGGCAGAGGTAATGGCTACCAAGAACACAGTTTTCCAAGTCAAGTACTTAAGCTCTGCTGAAAACATAGGCTTAAAGGAAGGTTGCATAAGCTGAGCAATGCAAACATTCAAATCCCAGGCAGGGGCAGGGTCTCTAAAGGGGGGACTGGTTGAAACAATCCTTTAAAAAATTTACAGAACACAGGATGGGAAGATAGGGAGGAAGGCTTCCCCACAGTCAAAAATGCAGAAACAGCTGACAAATATACCTTGAGAGTAGCTGGTTTGAGGCCTAGGCTATTAAGATGGACCATATAATCCAGAACCGTAGGCAATTCAGCAGTGTCTGGAGAAATATTCTTTTTAGAACACCAAATGCTGAATCTTTTCCATTTGGAGTTGTAAGTCTTTCTGGTAGAGGGCTTTCAAGAAGCCTTGAGGATGTCCGCAACCGCTTGAGAAAGATGCAGATCTGCAAACTCTAACTCTTCAAGAGCCAAGCCTTGAGATTCAGGGACTGAAGATTGGGGTACCAAATTCTCCCCTGAGAGGATGTTAACAGGTTGTAATTCCTGGGAAGAGACAGGGGGAGATGCTAGGGCAGCAACAGGGGGTGCCAGGGCTGTCTGGCCCAATCTGGAGCAACCAGAATTACCTTGCAAGGTTGAGACCTTATTTTGACTAAAACTTTGAACAGGAGTGGGAAGGGGAAAGGCATACAGAAACTTCCCTTCCCAATTCAGAATCAGGGCATCCAGGGGGACTGAGCCCAAGACTGGAGGTCTGCAACAAAAGAGAGGAAGTTGGTGATTGTCTGGAGCTGCAAAGAGATCTATCTCTGGAGTGCCCCACCTTGAAAATATCACTTTCAACACCCGAGGGTCCAGGGACCATTCGTGATGGCCCTGAGAAATCCTGCTCAGTGCATCTGCTAGCACATAGTCCTTGCCTGGAAGGCGAACTGCTACAAGAGAGGCTTGCAGGGAATAAGCCAGGGACCACAACTTCATGGCTTCTGTGCACAAGGCCATGGACCAAGTGCCTCCCTGCTAGTTGATATACCACATGGTGGTAGTGTTGTCTGTTCCGACTTGAACCACCTTGTTCTGAACCGACTGTGAGAACGCTTTTAGAGCTAAAAAAAACTGCCCTGAGCTCTAGAAGACTGATGTGTAGAAGGGATTCTTGGGGGGACCACAGGCCCTGGGCAGTAAGGGACCCCAGGTGGGCTCCCCAGTCCAGAAGAGAAGCATCCATGGTATGGACCACTGAACAAGGCTGAGCAACAAAAGGAACAACTTGCCTTAAACTGCCCTGATCCTGCCACCACTGGAGGGCCTGGATCAAGGTCCGAGTCACTGGAATCAGTTTGGTAAGGGGAGTCCTTTCTCTGAGACCAGTAAGCTCTCAGGTGGAACTGAATATCCCTCATCTGGAATCTTGCCCCTTGGACCACTGCTGTTGAAGCTGCCATGTGGCCCAAGAGATGGAGAAAATGCCTTGCTGGTTGAGATACCTGAAGGCTGAAGGAAGAAGCTAGTTCCATAAGAGCCCTTGCCCTTTCTAGAGGAAGAAATGCTCTTGCTCTGAGTGTGTCCAGTTCTGCCCCTATAAAGGTAAGGAGCTGGACTGGTTCGAGAACTGACTTGGGAAGGTTGA
This sequence comes from Neoceratodus forsteri, assembly GCA_016271365.2. NCBI lineage: Eukaryota > Metazoa > Chordata > Ceratodontiformes > Ceratodontidae > Neoceratodus > Neoceratodus forsteri. The sequence continues at coordinate 1,300,816,103 of CM057455.1, forward strand.
GAAGAAATCCTAGGGAAGTGAGCACTTGCTGGGTCACTTGCAGGTAAGACTTGACTTGGTCTGGAGACTGACCCACTAATAGCCAATTGTCCAGATAAGGAAATACGGAAATCTTTTGCCTTCTTAGAAAGGCAACTACTACTGCCAGGCACTTTGTGAAAACCCTTGGGAGCTGAGGTTAGGACAAAGGGCATTGCTCTGAACTGATAGTGGTCTGAGGGCAACTCGAACCTGAGGTACCTTCTGTGGGAGCACCTGATGGGAATGTGAAAGTAGGCATCTTTGAGGTCCAGGGAGGCTAGCCAGTCTGCTGGCCTTAAAGAGGGAAGGATTATTCCCAGAGTTATCATCTTGAACTTTGGTTTTAAAAGATGTTTGTTCAGATATCTGAGGTCTAGGATGGGTCGCCACTCCCCTGTCTTTTTGGGGGTCAGGAAGTACCTGGAGTACAGTCCTTTGCCCCAGTGTAGGGTAGGTACTCTCTCTCTATAGCTCTTAAAGCTAGGAGAGAAAACCTCTGCCTCTAGGGCAAGGGTTTCCGAAAGATTTGCAGGTAGAAAAGATCTGGCTCTCATCTTTGGAAATTTTTTGAAGCTGAGAGCCAGTCTCTGGCTTACTACTTCCAGGACCTACTTGTCTGATGCAACAGACAACCAGTCCTGGACAAAGTAAGCCAGCCTGCCTCCTACTGGAATCGGAGAGTTGACCCGGGCAGACCCATCAGCGTGTCTGCTTGGCAGGGGCTTTAGGCTGAGGGGTGGATGCAGCCTGCTCATCCCCCTTCTGCCTCTCCCTCTGAAGAACCCCCTCTGAGAAAAGGAAGAAGAGGCCTGTGCTTGGTAAAAAGGCATTTGAAAAGGCCTGCCCCTGCCCCTAGACTGCTGCCTCTGAGGAGTGCCTGCCTTTCCTTGGCCTGAGCACTCCTTTAAGTGGTCCTGTACTCGTCCATTTTCTTCATGTAACTCTCTGTCTGCTCCCCAAACAGAGAATTACCCACTACAGGAAAATCCATAGCCTTAGCCTGGGTGTCCTGTGAGAGGCTAGTACATCTGAGCCAAGCCATCCTCCGAAGAGCAACAGATGTAGCCATGACTCTTGATGAGACATCATTAGAGTCCACAGCAGCATGAAACTGCACTTTAGATGCCTCAATCCCATCTGCAGCCTCCACCTCCTTGGCTAGCTGGGGGGAGGCCTGTTTAGCCAGTGCCAGTACAGAGTCCCACCTGGACTTCTGGTACCTGGCTGTATAGGCCATGTAATTCGCCTGCCTGAGTCACAAAGAAGATGCCATGTACTGCTTCTTTGCCATGGCATCAAACTTCCTACAGTCCTTGTCAGGGGCGTGTGAAGCCAAGGGAATATTTGCCTTGTCACAGGCAGTAGCCTGCACTACCCCAACATGGCTACATTGCTGATATAAGAACTCTGTGTCTGAGCCTGAGAGTGTATACCTCTTGTCCATTCTTTTATCCACAGGAGGTATAGTATTAGGAGACTTTCAGATTTTTTGTGTCTGTTTCCCAAAAGATTTATGGAGGGGAATAGACAGTCTCCTGGACTCTGGGATATCCATCATCTCTATATATTCAGGCTCTTCTTGATCTTCCACAGCCTCCTCCATAGGAAGCTGGAGGGTTTCAGCCACTTTCCTATAAAACATAAAATGGGAAGGGGACTCAGAAAGCCTAGGAGGGGAAACACCTGATGGTCTGTCTGGGGAGATGTCCGGTTCCACAGGCACATCCAGACGTTCACTTACATCATAGTCCTCAAATTCCGCTTCCTCTTCAAACTCCAGTTCATAAAATTCTTCAAGGGTATACTCTTGAACCGGGGGAACCAACCAAACTGAACCCCTGCCAGAAGGAGCCTGATCGGTCGGAACCGGACGGAGCGATTCCACAATTTGAATAGCCCTGGCTATCTCTTCGGTGGTCGGAACATGAACCTTTGGATCCGAACCGGTCGACTTATCTTTGCGCTTTCTTTTTGTATGAACCGATCCCTCAGAATCGGCTCTCCTTTTGCCCGAAGAAGTATCATCCTGGTCAGAGGGCACTCCTGGTTCGGTCGAAACTGAACCGGGCTCGCCATCCGAGTCAGCAGACTTCTCGGCCTCCCTTTCCCTCAGTCTACCTAATCTCTTCTAGACGGTAGATTTGGGAAAATGTTTACATATTTGGCAGTCTGAATTGAAGTGGTCAAACCCCAGACAATAAACACAGGTGGTGTGGGGATCAGCCTTGGCAAAGACCTCCCCACACTCACTGCAGTGTTGAAACCCAGTGGGCCCGTTTTTTTTCTTGGGTTTCTCAGACATGGCCAACCTAACCAAACTTACCCTTTTTTCAGCAACTGCCAGGCAAGACTTTCCTATCGGTTCCTAACTGTCATTGGTATTGGAAAACAGTTAAAACACAGTTTTTTAGAACTGATAAGAACCGCAACTACACTCTAAATATAGCAAAATTATTAATAAAATGGTCGTCTAGTTGAACTGACCGCATTTTTACAAGTTCCACATAGAAAAAATATAGAACAATTCCTATCTAGTACTCACAGCACCACAGACAGAGACTGAACCGACTATGCGGATACTTTTTTTCCGTTTAAACCAACGAAAAAACTGAAAACTTTAACTGACTTCGAACCGAGCTGAAGGAGAAATCTCCAGAGCGACTGTTCAGTGAGGCGGAGTAAAGAATCTGACAGTTTAGGTTCAACACACTCCAGACAGAGACTTCAACCGAGCTCGAGCTCAGCGTTCCATGCCCTGCAAGGAAAGTTAACCCTTAGTTCTCTGGGGCAGTTCAAAGGCGGGAATCACTGCACTTGTCAGAATACAGCAAGACTTCATGTTGTTTAAATGACCCTGGTGACGCCATTCTGGCCCAGCCAGATCTGGTCTCCACTACTTTGGAAGCTGCCAATATACGCTTCATTTCTAATACCCACAAAAGACCGAACAGAGTATTTTTTTTAATTTTTATTTAGTTATTTAACCAGGTATAGCACACTAAGCCGAAAGCTTTTTTACAGGAGCGACCTGGGAGCATAAGGAGGGTAAGTGACCTGCTCAGGGTCACATGGTATGCAAGTGGAAGCTGTGGGATTCAAACCCAGGTCTGGTCTGCTAGATGTCACCAGATTTGCAGCTCAGAGCCTTAGACCACTGCGCTATACTGCCTCCCTATGACTGAACCATGCATTATCAATGGTGTAGATGGCCTGCTAGAGGCCTGGGGTGGCAGCTGTGTAGATCTTCTTGGCAATGTAGTCCAGCTTTCAGGACTCCTTATCTGGTCAACTGTTCCTGCCCCGACCCTTCACTTGCAAAAAGCAGTCAGACATGACCCCCCCTCCATGGTGGGTGGTCCGAGAACCCTGAGAGGCTCCTAAAATGAACCAAATACTTGCAGGCTATACAGGTAGGGGACACCAGGCAGCATGCTGGGTGCTGCCACAGGTCCAAAGCTGGCCCCCATGATGGCCACCACCACAGGAAGGGCCACCCCTGGGGAGTCATCCTTGTTCAGGATGTTGGTGAAAAGGTATTTAGAGGCTGGCCAGTCAGCATAGGGATACTGCTAATGCATGCCATCCAGACAATCTGGGTATGTGCCCTGAGTCCTGGACGCCTGGTGCCAACCTGTGAGATGGGGTTCTGGCATCTGTCTGGATGCATCCTGCCTCAGGGAGGTAGGGTGCCTCCTTCTGCTGCACTAATGTCTCTGGTGGGCCGGGGGATGGCGTGTCATGTGGCGAGAAACACATGGTCCCTCTGGAGTGACCTTACATCGGCATGCACCCGCTCGCCTGGTGAGTGATGTGGAGGCACCACACCCCAAGATGGGGCCAGCAGGGGCGTTCTGAAGGTAGGACTGGGCTCAAATGCCCTTCTGATGGCCCTGATAGGTGCTCTGCCAGGTCACTTCTCAGGAGAATGCCCTGGGAAGAGATAAGGGAGGGCTTATGGGGAAAATACCCCAGCAGCACCAGGCAGATGGAGCCGCATCACCCCCCCACACCACAGCAGGGTCCTTTGGACTCCTCCTGTGCTTATTGGCTCCTACTCCTGGGCCTCAACTGTCAAGTAAAGTAGCCTCCTCCTGGCTTGGAGAACTGGGGGAACAGGGTCCCATCTGCAGGGGACAAGCTGTGTGTTATGGTTGGGGTTTCCAGAGATGATGTTGAGCAGAGGCTGGTGACAGACTGGAATATCGGAGGACTCCTATGGTGGACAGAAAGGTTGGAGCAGGTGGAATAAGGACCTAGCAATTGGTGAGAAGTGTGGGCAAAAATATAAAGTAAAAAAGAAAAAAGGAATGGGTATTTAACCCTCTTTTGTAATGGCTCCAAGAGGAGGTCCAAAGAATCTGACAGGCTCTGGAGCAGAGCACTGAAAGAGATCAAGTCCGATTAGGATAGACAGTCAATGTCGACTGGGTGGGTTGGACTTGATGTCATGGAGAATTCTGCAGCAGAGTCCAAAAGCTCAAATACTGATCTGGTCCATTTCTCAGGGGTGTGGACCACCCTCGAGCCTGGTGTGACCTCAATGGAGCGTCTACCAGGCAAGCCAGTCTCTGTTTGGGACTCCTTAGTGAGGGCCGACTAGCGCGGCTGTGGAGGGGCTTCACCTCCAGCAGAGGAGAGGCAGATGCCGCAGTTTGTGATGCTGCTGTCTGGGAGGTCAATCATCGTGGCAGCCCATGGTGTTGTGGGTCCTGGAAGCAGAGCAGATCCCTGCCCCGCCCAGGGACAGCCCACTGCTGCCAAAGCAGGTTTTCGAGTCTACAATGAAGACGGCATTGACATCAATCCTCATTTGAGGATGAGTGTCTGGGCTGCCACCGATCGGTTCAGCAAGAGCAGGACTGCAAACGGTGCCTCAACCTTGACTGTCGACCTTTCAGCTGACAGCAATGTGTCCACCAGCAGGGTCGTGTAAACCCCAATCTTTGGCATAGAAACCATGCTAGGTCTCTGAGTAGTAACTGGAGGGGAGACCACTGGGGTAGGCACTGCCTGGAGCAACTAAGTTGGGATCACCCACATGGCCAGTTCCTCTTGGGTGAGAACAAAAGTCTTGTCAAACTCACCCTCCAAAAACTGGTCGATCAGTTAGAATAAAATCTCTACCAGCTGTTTGACCTAAATCAAAACTGTAGGCTCTGCCGGCCCAGTGGCACAGAGGGTTGAGGCGCTGGACGCCACACCTCGTTCTATGGTGGTGACCAGTGTTCGGGAGCGAGCTTGAGCCGTCGGTTGGGGGAGGGTGAGAGATGGATTGAGGAGGGACGTGGGGTTTCCCCAGCGCTTGACTGCCACCTGGTGGAAGCTAGCTGGCAGTGCTACACCATGGGGAAAACCTGGCAATAGGCCTGGGAGGGCGGAAGGGGCCGTCACTGGAGCCGTGGTGCGTATGTGCGCACAGAGTCTACCTTGTTTATTACTTTCAGGAACTTGAAGGTCTCTATCACACTGCTCCTCACACTTCTGGCTTCCAGCGATGAAATCGACAAAAAAGATGATGGTTATGGGCTCTGGTGCACACAGTTTGCTCCCAAGTGGTTCAAGCACCCCCAGCCCCAAGACCAAAAAGTGGGGCTCTATGGAGAAGATTGTTTCTTGAAAGCTTAAGCATTGGTTTACTAGTGTAGCACACTACACATTCCTTTTGGAAGGCAAAAATGGTCTGTGGAGAGTCATGGTGTAAAAAATCTGACATCATATTATTTTAAACTACTATACTGTAGCTATCTACATCTAGTCACTGCAACAGTCTTTCAATAAAACCATGGAGACCTAATAAAATATCCAAAAGGGAATTATTTTCTTCTGAACAGTTCACTTGCATCTAAATATTTATGTAAGCTGTGTCTTGCGGCAAAATTTTGTGCACTTGCGTCGAGTGTCAATTTTGTTTAGCACTTGGGTAACGTCTTCCAGTACTTGGGGTGAATTTTCCTTGCATTTAATACCTGTTTTTCCCAGTACATGTGGCACACTTTTTCAACACTTCGTAAAATTATTTCTGCACTTTTCTTTTTCAGAACTAAAAAATGATACAACTGCTTAACTTGCATGTATATGCTCAAGAAAAATGTGTAAAAACAGAGAGAGAGAAATACTGATTATAAGGCCTAAATCATCACTGTTATAAAAAAACACTATCTAGGCTTTTAGATACCCCTCAACAAATGCTCACAAACTAAAGTGAGCATCACTGAACTAAAACCTAACTTGAGGAAAAGACAGAGCACACAACATTAAGGAACGGAAACCGTTCTAAGGGAGAAAATACCCCAAATGTACCTCAGGCAACAGGCTCAAAGGCAGGCCATTTATAGATAAGGTTTTATACTTATTGGACACCCTTAAAAATGCCAAGACTGTCGCAGAAGCCAGGGTTCAAACAGCAGGAAGCACATTAAATGACAAAAAACAGGAATGCTTTAAATATAAAGAGAGACTTTGCATTTAAATCCTGGCTTCTGCTGCTCCATCGTTGAGGGGAGCTGAAGAAACCGGGAGAAGAGCCAAAGAAACTCAAAAAACTTTGGAAGTAAAGCTTGGCAATGGCACACTATAACCTAAACAGGAGCAGCAAGGGAGGGGACCTGTTCTTCCAGCAGAAAGATTTGATATCACGGTGCTGAGTCAGGGGATATACCGCCCGCATGGTGGAAGAAGCTTAGCTTAAAGATGTCTGGCCAATCAGACCATTCCAGTGGAACTGCCAGAGTATGGCTAGTGAACCATAACCACACTCCTAGAAACAAAATTTTGCTGCAGTGAATTACTAAACAGATGAAAAATATTAAGGGGACACTGTCAACCCTTTTTGCATCATATTATTTCTAGTTAAAAATCCACATTTTATGACTGCTTATCTTCTCTTAAAATTCAATGATGTTATTTCCTTGGGAAGGGGGTGGAGGGAATTTATACGTATGAGTTTTTATTCAGATTCCTTAGACTGTTTCTGTACATGTTTTTATACACTGACACTTTATTGAAATCTGTACGTATGAGGCTCATGGTCTCAGCTTCTTGGTGGTCCTTGACAAGTATTTTTTTTACTTGGCACTTACACTTACAATTGATATTATCATGTATAAAATCCTGTTACAACACTGAAGGCCTTAAAGCTTATGGAATATATTAACTGGTTGAGAACATAGTTGGGAAAATGTCTCCAAGTTCTACGTTACATTATGTGTGAAACATTTGCTCACTTCGAGTGAACTTTATTTTAAACCCTTTGTATACCATATATAGATAATTCATGTTTATTTTATTTTTGGGGCTTGTTTTTAACTTGCAATTATGTCTCATTCTAGCATGTATTGTTATCCACAGGTTTGCCATTCATGGACGGTGTTCTTTAACACACAAGGACACTCGCAATTAAAGTTGTAAAGCTCCTCATCTTACATGTAATTGGGGAGAATAGTATCCTAAGGTTTTGTTTTCATTAGACTGTTTTCTTGAAACATACTGAGCCATTTTAAAATGTACAGTATGTGAGGAGAACTCTCTGCTTGTTGCTGTCTCCTGATAACCTTTGATCTTCAGGAGCTTTTCAGCTAAAAGAATGTTGGTGTTAATTAGCTTCCCTGATGTAATCTTCAGTTATTTTTTGAATGAGTATGTTAAAGCAATGAGAATTATTTATTTTTTTGTGCATTATCTGGGTGTTAATAGTATGGGATTTTCTAATTAACTGTCATAAAGCTTCTGAAGGAGGACTTAGCTGGTCTGAAAGCTACAGCACATTGTTCTTTTGTTGTAACATCTGTGTTGGTTCAACAAAAGGTATCAACCCATTTGCTTCTTGATTTTATTGGTTGTTTTATATACCTTCTTGCTTAGTAGAAATTAAATGCATGCTAATGTACAGTTATACCCAGCCTTGTTTTGCTTCAAATCCTTGATCTACTCCTACAGCATACCTTCCTGAACATTAGAACTACCACCAAACAGTGCAGCCACTTGTGATGCAATAGTCTCCTCTACTCCTGATGCATAATTAGTGACTAGACTGTGTTGGGGGTGCTCCTAAGTTCGGGAAAGATTAAGTGGGAGTTAATCAAGAATGTAAACAAACATGATTTTGTGTGGTAACCGCCTTTATAAAAGGGACACAGAATTTCCTGAATCCTGATTGGCTGGAAGCCTTTGCTAGCCGTGTCCTTATCAGGACATAACTTTGCAACTGGCACTAACTGTGCCAGGCAAAATGCAGCACACACTTAAATCAATGCGTGTCACCGCTGTCTGCTGCAGCTCTGACCTTAGTCAGCATCTGACGGAGACAGGAGAACGGTGCTACGATTCGCGAACAGACAAAGAAAGTAAATTCAGTGTCCCCCTTCTTCCACAAACAACTACACTTTTAAGTTAAATCCTGTTGTACCTCTGTTTTTCCTCCATTAGAGGCGTACTGGCACTATTTTCTCCGGTCCTCCTACCCCCAAGTGTCATCACCCCCTCCCCCACACAGAGTAAAGAAGCGAGCGACTGGGGCGATCAATAAAAGAAAAAATGTATGTTCCCCCTAGTTCTATGTCCACTCTGTTCTAGTGCAGTGCCATTGCGCTATGAGCCTGAAAAACAAAACAGAGCCAGGAAGCACACAGTATGGCAGCCTATAGACCAAGTGAGTTGCACCTTCAGAAAACTACAGGCACGAGTGAGCGTGTGTTGCCATACTAACGCTCGCGTGGGTTTGTGCTGTTTTCTCTCAGTTGTGGACTCGCTCTCTCAGTTTTCAACTATCTGCAACTTCTATAAAGCAAAACAGAGCAAAAAGACACATATTGCTAGCTTTTTAAACACACAGTTCCATACTTTAAATGTTTGACAGGACATCATGTTGCAGTACTGACAACACTCGGTCAGACTGTATTAGACTATCAAAACAAAACGCTTCTTCCCCAACACTGTGTCAAAATGGCAGAATCAACCAGATAGTTGAAATAAATATTTTTTTTTAACACATATGACAGAACTGGGTATGTGGGTAGCTGGTAGTGCAGACACACATGGCAGGATCAGATGTGTGGAGCTCCATTCAAACAGAATGACTGGGACTACTTTTTATCATCTTCTAATCAGCATGTATGTTTTACTCTTTTTACATACACTTTGTGTAAGTATTGTTTTTAATTGAGAGATTTACCAGGGTCCCATTTTATAAGCGCAATAAGACACTCAGAGGTGTGGGTTATGGCCTGATAAGAGCACTTCCCAGGTGCTTATAAGCACCTGGGGCGTGCTCTTATCAGGCCATAACCCACACCTCTGAGTGTCTTATTGCTGGCGTGGTAGCTATCTGTTTTTCAATTGTTCGAAGAAATAAAGAATCAGACTCAAACTATCAACTACATCAGCAGTCTGTACAGAATGTGAACAATCATAACGTGTTTTATAAACTAGGGACTCTGAGGCCTAAGTGGGTTAACAGTGTCCCTTTAAAGTTGCTTAGCACAGAATAAGAGCCTCAGGGACTTGTTTCTTTTCCCTTCAACTGACACAGTTTTAAATGCCCAGTGTAATGTTGAGCCACACTAGGGTCTGTGATGATGTCACAGCTTTGTAACTCCTGTCAATGTCCTTAGATGACATAATTACGCAGTAGTTACAGTATGAATAACTGGGTGGCAACATGGAATGACACAGAAAGAGGAATGCCTTTTTTATTACAAATGCTTTTATCCCACGTTATATGGGGTATGACTAAGACAGTGTCACTTGAAAAAATTATTTTAAGTTTTTTTTTTTAAACTCGTTTTTATTTCATATGGATATCATACACCTCGTGCACTTGTGATGACATGGGATGCCCAAAATCCATAGATATAATTTTGTGTAATCTAAAAGGTGAGACGGGTTAAAGAGAACCTCCTATCCATTCTTTTTTTGCCATTTTATTTACCTAGGACAGCCCAGCTGAGATGCTGTAAGAACTTACTGAATGATTCTTCTTACATGGTAATATGAAGTGGACTGTTCAAAGAATAATGATGCTAAGTAAACAAACCTTTTTTGCTGAAAGGGGTGGTTAAAGTATTCTGGGTAATGCAGGCTTGTCTTTATAAGGTGAGAAAGCTGCTCCAAAGATGGTGTTGGAGGCACAGGTGGATGTTCTGGTCTAACAAATTTTAATACAACCATTTCTTGTGATTCCTGAAATATAAAAACAATAAGGTCCTATTAAACCAAATCTGAACTCAACTTTTTCTTAATGTCTACATTTTCTTGCAGCATATGTTAAATATATTATATTGATAGGTCTTGAAATGTTCTTTTTTTTTATTCTAGATGCGCTCTGATCTTTGTGTTCGATGACCTTAGGAAACCATGATTTAAGTTATGTAACTTTAGTACATCAATATACAAAATATAATACATTTAGAATGAACCAAGCGGGTACAAAAAAAAGATGATTTATATTTCAGAATTTCTAATCACAACTGTAATTAAAAATTCTCTGATACAGTTATTTATCTGCCAGTCAAACTAATCCATTAGCAGGCTGTATCTCACCATGGTAATTTAGAACTTTAATCTCATAAAAAATACTGTAACAACAGATCGGTTTGGAGTAAGGTATTTATTTGTTCTGTCCTTTTTTATTCTCCTGGAGCCTTCTACCAGTGTTTCCCCCTGGATTATGTCCCTAGATCCCTGTACCCCCTCTAAAGCTTAGAAAGAGCATTTCGGCACCAAGCCTATAAGGGCTGGCAGCGAGAGCATCTTCCATGACTCTGCCTAGCCATGCCTGTGACTCTACTGAAGGGGGTGCTGCAGAGTAATATACTCTAGTCTTCTCTTCCCACTGAGGTTGCTCTTGAACTCAGGTCTGCAGAAAGGCAGTGAAGCAAGTTGGCCCTGAACACATTTTCTTTTTAATAAGCTTCAAGAAGTGATTAAATAGACTGTCTATAATGCATAATTCAGCAACCATTATCTATTTTTTTTTTTGTTAATTTACTGGATTTTGTTGACCAGGTTTGCTCACTGAGACTAGTTTCCCTTTTTTAGGAGCAACCCGGGATAAGTTACATATAGAATGCGACTTAAATTCACATGGTACAGAATCACGTACAACTTAAAGACACTGAGGATCTAGTGACAATGGTATTTACTACAGGTACAGCATTAAGAAACAGCAGAATTAGATAGCAAGTTCTGCACACAAATTGGTAAGACAAAGTACACTGTGCAATGTTTTAGTTCATGGTACATCAAATCAAATTCAAAGGACTAATTCAAGGCCAGCAGGGAACAAAAGCATCTTAGCCGCTATTGGCAAAGGTGAGACAGGGGAAAGGCTCAGCAAGAGCAATTTTGCTTTGGAGTTGGGCATCATTTGAGTAGCCCCTTGAAGGCCTGGTAGGTACAGCATTCCTGGACAGGGGATAGGGAGTTTGTTCCAGAGTAGAGGTGCTATGTGTGAGAAGGACCAAATACCACATGTAGTTTGGGTCCAATGAACCTCCAGGAGCAGCTAGGCGGAGGAGTAGAGGTACCTTCTAGGAGGCTTCCAGGCCAGTATATCTCAGACTGGGAAGACAATTCGTTAGTGTCTTATAGGCCAGGCAGAAAGTTGGGTACTAGAGACGTTCTTTGAGAGGGGGCCAATGTTGTTGGGCAAGGACAATGCAGTAGTGTTTATGGTTTCCTTCACCAGATGTGAACCTGCTGATTTTGTAATACATAGCTTTTAGCCTAGTAAACTCTGCACCTTTCAGAAAGGAGAGGACTATTGCTCTGTACAGCAGTGTAGGGAGAAGGACACTTCTGGTTACAGACAGACAAAGTTAATTAGTTAGGTAGGATTTCAGCCTGTAGAGCAGCCCCAGATTTTGAGAAAGAAGCTTAGTGGTATGCTTAGCATTGGTCTTGAAGGTGAGTTCCTGGTCTAGCCAGATACCAAGATATTTTATTGTGTCTACCACTTCCGACTCGGTACCTGTGGAGGTGGAGATCTGTAGGAAACTGCTATGGTCAGGGCCCAATTTTCTAAAGCCAAACAGCATGACTTTAGATTTTTTTTTCAGTGAGTACTAGACAATTTGTGATAAACAATGCTTTTAAGTTTGTTGAAGTCCATATTAAATCTGGCTGTGATGTCAATAGGGTCTGGGACAGTTCCATATAGGACCGCATCTAGCTTCACCACAGTTGGAGGACAGCTCATTGATGAAAAGCGAGAACAGTACTGGTCTCCAGGATTGAGCCTTGTGGGACCCCATCAGAGATCACACGCTTGGAGGAGAGGCACGACCCCCACTTGAGTGCCTGCTTACGCCCTAGAAGGTAGCTTTAGAACCACTGACAGGACAGCTGGTCAAGATCCAAGCTCATCCATTTCAGCAGTAGAAAGTCTTGGCTGACCAAGTTTAAGGCCTTTGTAAGGTTGACAAATACAGCCCCTGTATGGTTACCATGGTCAGTGGCAAGGAGGACATCAGTGGTGAAGCATACCAGGGCTGAGTTAGTGCCACAGTATTTACAAAGTCTTGCTGGAAGTCCATGAGTAGAGAGTAGGTCTCTATGTAGGGCAGCAGTTTATTATAAACAAGCCTCGCCTGTACTTTAGGCAAGGGGCTCAAGATAGAAATAGGGTGGTGTGAGAGTTGAGACCCCCCCCCCCGCACCATGGGACATTTCTTCTTTCTATTCCCCACACTTTAAAAAAATATACTGCAGTAGTAAATTCTCCACTGACCTTTGTCTTATTTCACATTTTCTTTTTTTTTTTTTAACTTTATTTATGTATATTTTCTTTTTTTTCCATACCCCATCCCATGGAGACCACACTTACAAACAAAAGTATAAGAGTGACAAATTTTCCAGGTACATGATGGTTCTGAGAGGATACCGTGTCGCATTAATTATACATTCATTATCAATCTGTGTGAGGGTATATTTCTTCCTAAAACATACTTTTCTCTCCTTTTCAGTACGATATATCTTTAATTTGCATATTCCTTTTGTCTGCGCCTGTCATAGTTTAAAACTGTAGCCCAAGGACCTCAGCTTCCCAAGGGTACAATCAAATCCCTCAGATGTTAAATATTTTAGATTTTAAGGAATAAAATTCCAGGGTCCATTTACCATATAAAGCACCCATCTTCTCAAATCAACTCAAATTTGGTGAGCTTCTTATTAAGTAAGGCTGTGAGTGCCTCTAATCTATATAGTTTGATCATTATGTCATGCCACCCTGGATGTTAATCTCCTTCTGAGAAAGCCAATTTTTGTAATTATTTTTGTGCTGCTAGGCATGCCATTTTTAAGAATTTACCTGTGTTAGGATCCCTGCATCCCTGGGATAATCCATAAAGAAAAAAGGGAAGGGTGAGTTGTAAATTGGATCAATTATACTCTTGTAAGGTCTGCTGTAGGTCCTTTAGAAAACTTTGGACTTTTGGGCAACTCCAGAATATATGACCCATCGTTGCTGGGGAATATCCGCACTTCCTCCAACACCTTGAAGCTTCCTCCCCTTGATATTTCCCTTGAATCGCAGGGGTCTTAAAAAATCTCACTAACATTTTCCAAGCAAACTCCTTCCAACTGACCGCCGAAGTCCCCCACTGTGTTCTTTGTAGTGCCCATTTCCATTGCTCTTCTTGTATCCTAATACCCAAATCCCTCTCCCAGGTCTCTTTGGTATTCTGAATAGTATCTCCTTTCCAATTGATAAGAGCTGTGTATATAATTGAAATTATATGCTCCTTAGGCGGTTTGCCCTCTATAGCTGATTTTAATATTTTCGCAATCTGAGGGGGAGGACCTAATCCCGGGGGCAACTGTGCCTGCAGCGATCTAATATATGCTCTTATCTGGAAGTATCTGAATCTATCTTTCCATGATATATCATATCTGACAACTAAAGTCTGAAAGTCCAAAATCTCATCCCCCTCCAAGAAATGCCATATTATGCAATTTTTCTCTTCCCATTTTTGAAACCCTTGTCCCACTTGACTGGGGTGAAGGATGTCAGGTAGGGCACCGACAGCATTAGGTACCTCCATCCTTTGGCCTTTGAGTCTAAGAGGATGTTATACCAACTGTTTAGGTGGCTTCCAGATGCGGGTTTCTCTCTCCCTAGGTCTCTAGCCCTCTTTGTGAGAGCAGGGCCAGGTTGAGATCCTCCAGGCCCCTCCCCATCTCTATATCCTTCCATCTAGCCTCATATGTTTGATCCAACCAATACATGACAGTTCTAAGTTGGGCTGCTTGGTGGTATAGTTTCAAATTAGGAAGGGCAAGGCCTCCCCCCTCCTTCGGAGTCTGGAGCACCGAGAGGCGAACTCTTGGCTTCTGCTGGCCCCACAAAAAGCGAGAAATTCTCCCATGCAATGCCATAAAGAAGGAGTCTGGGACAGTGATGGGTAGTGTTTGGGTTAAATATAAGAATCTGGGAAGCAATACCATTTTAACTGCCTCCACTCTTTTCACTAAGGGGATGGGGGTTGGAGCCCATCTCTCCAGCTCTGACCTAAGCTTGTCTAAAGTTGGGTTAAAATTAAGTGCATACAAATGTCCTACCTCAGAACTAAGAAGGACCCCCAAGTACCTAATATATGTGCGATCCCATTTAAATGGGAATGACTCCATCAAATTCACTGAGGGTGTATAATGGACCTTCAATACTTCAGTTTTAGTAGTATTTAGCTTATACCCTGCTAATTCACTAAATTCTGTTAGGCAATTCCACAAGCGGTCCCATTGAACACTCGGGATCTGACAAATAGATGAGTAGGTCATCCGCATATAACGTAGCTTATGTGTTTCATCCCTTGTCTCCCAACCCCTCACCTCTCTCCTGGCGTATTCTCTGGGCTAGTGGTTCCAAGTAGAGGGCGAACAGAAGGAAGAGAGGGACAACCCTGCCTCGTGCCTCTATGCAGCTGGAAGGGAGCGGATACCTGCCTGCTTATTTAACATAGGCCTTTCGTTTGTATATATATGTTTTCAATAGCTTTAATCATTGAGTCCGGGAAACCAAATCTAGCAAGGGTCAGACTTAGAACCTCCATTCTACCCGATCAAACGCCTTTCTCCGTATCTAAGCTCATCAGCAGGAACGGGGAGCCTGACCTAGTAGCATGATGCAGTATGTGCAAGGTTCTTTTAATATTATCTTGTGTCTGTCTCCCTAGTATGAATCCAGTTTGATCCAACGCTACCAGTTCAGGCATTACTTTTTCCATACGCCTAGCTAGTATGGCTATATATACTTTATAGTCAATGTTCAGCACCGATATAGGCCTAAACGATTTACATTGTGTGATGTCTTTTCCTGGCTTTGGAATACTTGAAATGATGGCAAAATTCCAACTGTCTGGAAGAGGTTCCCACTGTATCTCTACATGTCTCTAATAACTGAGAGCTAATCTCTTCTCTGAAAAATTTAAAGAATTCTGGGGTGTATCCATCTGGACCTGGTGATTTTTTAGATTTAAGTTTCTTGATTGCATTATCAATCTCTGCCAACTCAATGGGCCTTTCCAATACCTCTCTCACTTCCTGTGTTAAACTTGGCAGGTTAAGCCTCCTTAAATAATCTTGGATCTCTAACTCACTTGGGCTTCTATCTGATGTATATAACGACTGGTAAAACCTGTTAAAACAGTTTAATACCTTTTCCGGACCTCTCATCATTTTCCCTGAGACAGGATCTCTAATCTGGGTAATAGTATTTTGTGCGGTCTGTTGTCTCAGCCTATGGGCCAAGAGGCGTGTGGCTCTTGGGCCTACCTCATAGTATTTCTGGCGAACCCGTTGTAGCGCCTGTTCAGTTCTGATGTCAATCAGCTTCTGAATTTTTTGTTTAATTTCTTTTATGTTAGTGTAGACTGTCTCATCACCGGCTGCGTGCTGTCTTTTTATTTCACATTTTCTATCATGATGGGGTGGCCTCCCATCATGATATCTTAATCTATCTGCCCCGCTATATTTCTTTTCCTTTGCCTTGGGGTGCATATTTGGCTCATTGTGTAATAGCAGCCTCAGCTAGGCGCCTAAGCAAGCGAGCCACACAGCATACATTTATGCTGTCATTTAAATAGTAAAATGCCCGGAGTCCTTTAGATTCTTACAGGGACTCCTGTAAAAGAAAAGTTGAAAGTTTAAGCGTGCAGGCACATAGTCGGGCGCTTTAGGAATTACAAGCCAGCTTTTTATGCTAAAAATAAATTTACCCGCCTGTTAGAAACCCTCCGTAGTGCTGAGTTTCTTGGTCGGAAGAGTTTTGGCACTGAAATAAGAGTTTATGCTCCAAAATGGTCAGGTTATGTATCGGGGCTGTGAGCCGCCTTTTCGACATGTAATTTCTAAATGTGCAGTGCTGGCTTCCGAAACGGACTGCAGAATGAAGTCTCTTCTGCATTTTTCGGATCCAGCACGAACTGCACAAAATGGCAACCTCCTCACAAGAAACTCAGGAACTAACTAGAAGAAAAGACAGAGTTTGGGGTGAAATAAAATAAAACGCTTGTTGTGTTGGTCTGTGGGCTGTTTATGTCTGGCAGGAATCCCATAATATTCCTGCACAGACCATAATACCTAGAACACCCGGATGAACAGCGCTCTGTCAGTAGTGTAGAAAACAGTAGAAAGCACTTTTACAGGGGATATCTTGTAAACTAAAAAGACCACCAAATAAAGAGAGTACAGACTTGTTTAATAAATAAAGGGGACCATAATAAAATGAAGTACCTTACAAGAAGTAAATTTTAAGTTAAACAGTCATTTTTCTTGGTTGTTTATGCATGAAATGAAGCCCTTATCTGGTCCACTTGCTGTCTCACTTGCTTCAGGTACTGCACTCTTAGGAGCCAGCGGCCCCTTTCTGAAATATATTTATAGGGTACAGGAGTATGATGTCAGCACCAGAAGGCAGGGGCTAAACCCTTAATTATTATTTAAGCTTTCTTTCTTTTTTGTTAAATAAATTAAGAGGTGGCTCTTTCTGGGTACAATAAAGCCTAATCAATGTATTCTATTCTGGTCATGCTGATCCCTCTACTCTATGTATTAGGGTAGAAATTAAATGTATTAGAATAGGGGGCGGATCAGCTGACCGATGATATCACAGGTCCACCTATATAAGGTGGAGGGTCTTTTCAAGAGATCAGATAGTCTTGGAGTACAGAGGATGGTAGATGTGGTGGGGCATAAGCTCGTCTACTCTGTGGCAGTACTCAGCTGTTAAAGTACTGATTGTCTCAAAGTAAGAGAAAAGCCATTTAGCACATTGCTGGCTTTATTTTTTTTGTTTGTTTATTTCTGAAGAAGTTTATTTTGAGGTTTTTTTTGTAAATAAATTTCACACAAAGTCTTGTGTGTTCAAAAGAACTTCTGCCTGATTTATCACTTCCCACGCCCGTTCACAGGTGGCAGTTCTCTGGCTGTGCCCTTATGCACAGGGACCACATGCGCTACCTTCTGCTTTCGAAGGACTGTGCCATGAAGCAGTGACAATTTAAAGAGGGTAGCTAGTCAAGGAGCTAGGATAGGGGCAATCAGTTTAAAAGTCAAGACTTGGGGTTTTCGTGCCCACTGATTTTTCTGCACTGATTTCTTGGAGCTGATTCAGGACCTTTTTGTTAGAGACTAGCCTAAAGTGGAGTTGGGATGACTATCTATGGCATGTGAACTGGAAGAGGGGATGGCAGTAGGGCCTTTATAAGCATCAAGATCTGTGAAAAATACATTAAATGCCTCAACTATTAGCTTGGGATTCCTTATTAGATTTGAGTTGTGGAGAACTTCTTGGTGTGGCACAGTGGTCTGCCCCTTAAGGAGGCTATTTATTTGTGTCCAGAAATGTCTTGGGTCATGCAAATTACTGGTCTGCAGGCCCTGTCGGTACGAGGCTTTGGTCATGTTTAAGGAGGTCCTGCATGTGTTCCTCAGTTGCCTATAAGCAATCCAGTCTTGCTGGCAGCCAGTGATCTTAAAAGCATGCCAGGCTTGATCCCTCCACTTTTGGAACTGGCATTTTTAACCTTCTTTGTACAAAGCGGGCATGCCTGTTTACAACACTGTTGGAGTTCAAGGTTTTAAATAATTGATTAGCAGTTTTTTCTTTAGATGATACTAACTGTAAAGAAAATATATAGGTTTTCTAGAAGTGTCATGTTTGTTGAACTAAGTGAGGCAAGTGCTATGCATTTTCACGTTTTAGCACTTTTATGAGCAAAACGCTAATCAATTTTTAGAGTTAAATAAAACCCTGAAGTTAGTTAGAAAGCCTAGGGACAGGCTAACATCCTCAAAATAACCAATGTTCTCCCAGTTCACCATGGCAAGGTCTGCGAGGAAGGCGTTACTGTTCATAGCAGAGTAATCTCTGACAGTAATTGTTCTGCGAAGAATCTCTGGGATGCAGTTTCTCCATATACAGTATGTTGAGAAGTGGTCACTCAGGGAGTCAGAGAAGGTCCCAGATACTTGGACACAATCTACTCTTCTGACCAGCATCCAGTCAATTAAGGAGCGATTCCCTTATCTTGTGATTAACCAAGTAGGTTTGCTGATGATTTGTTGAAAGTTCGAGTCACTAACAATTCCTGAAGGTGCAGGGGCCCTTATCAAACCAGTTAAGGTTAAAATCCCCATTAAAATCATGTGTCACTGTGCTGCAGTTCACCAAGGCAGCCCAGAAGGTCCTCCAGAGCAGGTTTAGCATCTATTGGGGGGGAGGGTGTAATTGCACCCCACAAACAGGGGCTTAGTACTGCCAAGCAGTACTTTGACAAGTACAACTCATTTGATAAGAAGGCGGGAGTAGGAGGCAGTAATTCTGTAACTTGGAGGGAAGATCTGGTGTATAAGATCACTCCCTCACCTTTCTTTTTATCAGGCCAATTTTTCCTAAACATACTGTAGAAAGGGATGTCAGCCCCAGCTGAAAGGGCATCTGGCTTCAACCAGGTTTCAGTCAGAGCAAGCATATCAGGAGAATACTAATTCACCCAGGCTTCCAGCTCATAAACCTTGGGTCTTAAACTGTTAGTATCCATGTGAGCTAATTTAACCCCTTTCAATCTGCCCAGGTATGGTCAGAGGGGGAAATAATTCTAATGCTGGGAGGGCTGGGACCAGGGTTAGTCTCTGTGTCCCCAGCAGATAATAGGAGGATTAATAAGGAGAGCTTGGGCAGCATCCTGAGAAAGGGTATTTTGTTAAGTGTTAATACCATCTGCCCAAATATGAGGTAAGCGTCACTCTTCAGTGTCCCACTATGGAGGTTCATTAGATAGGGGGTGAGAGCATGGGGAGACAGGTACTCAACCCCAAGTATTGAGCAGGTAGTTTAGCTACCAGAGTGTCTGCAATCACCAACAGACTTAGGGAGAACACAGCAAGAACTAGGTATGCTGAGGCTATGGTTGGTCAGTTTGGATTTGGGAAGGGGGCCCCCTGAAAATGAAAGTAAAGTCCACCCAGATAGGGTGAAGCATAGAGAAGGGCGGTACCGAGTGCTGGCTGGCCCACAGCTCAGGGAGTGTGTTCTGGAGAGGGGCCGGGTGAAGGAAGCCTCTCTGAATTTCAGAAGTGCAATCCACCCAGATAGGATGTTTCTTTGAGGGAGGTGGTGGTTTAAAGCTCATGAGGTCTAACTGAGTTCAAGGTGCTCCCATCAGAGTGCTGTAAAGTAACCCAAATTACAAACCAGGATTACACAATACAAAACTAGCCCTTTAGGATTAATGGGATGCAATTCACACCTTACATACATAAGCAAAGCAACCACAGCTTAAAGAAAATTCAAGTGAGTGCAGTGCTAAAGGCTTGAAAATTTAATGCCACTTTAGTTGAGACATAAAGGCTGAGTATGCAGCATAGCAGCTTACGAACTGTAAGAGATATACAGCTTAGTGGGCACTGAGTCATATGCTAAAAGAGCAAGGGAGCTGTACTAAACTGTTGTGCAATAAAGCTAAAGACAGGAAAGTAGTCAGTTGGCATTCAGAGACATGAGAGACACCTGGAGCCGGATTTTCAAAGGGCCCTTAGACTGATGCAAGGTGTGTCAACCAACCATCGTGCGTAAAATTCAGGCATGCCAAATGCTGTGCTCTGTATTTTGCAAGAAAAGTGTTCGCTGGGCAAAGACCCCCTGCTCCTCATTGGCAGAAGTAGGCAGGATGGTGGATGTGGAGGGGAAGTGGAGCAATTAGCAATGAGGGGTGGGGGGGAAGAATACAGGAGGGAGACATCTAAGGAAGGGAAGGAGACACCGAGTCGAGGTGGAGGGTGGTGTCCCTAAATACACAAAATCTTGGGAACAAGATGGAAACCCTGCAGGAGCTATTAGCTATGGGGAAGGTGGACATAGCAGCAGTAACCGAGACTTGCGTCACACCATGAGACTGGAACTGTGCGAGCCCTGGATATAAACTACAGGAGGGACAGGACGATTGGCAAAGGGGGGGGGGTCATACTGGGGAGGATAAACAGGTTACTCACCTGTAACTAGTTGTAGGAGTGGTATATGTTGTTCTTCCACACTTCCTGGCATGTACCTTTCCCTTTAAGAATCACCGGAAGGTCTTCAAGCTGGCTCCTCCCACCCACCCGGGTAGTATATACCTCGGCTCCGCCCCATGATACCAGATCTTAGCCCGCTGGAAGCCAGGTGTTGTGAGTCTGCAGCCGGGGAGGTCGGGTGGGTCCGTGTCTCCTAGAACTACTGTTACAGGTGAATAACTTGTTTTTCTAGGATCGTAGATATGTTGTTCATCCACAACTGTTGGCAGACTCCTAGCAGTTCTCTGGGAGGAGGGAAGCAAGGTGCACACCCCCTCAATACTTACTTGGGGAAAAGAAACTGGAGAACTGAGGCCCCAAAATTAGCATCCCGATGTGACTCAAGGTCGATGTAGTAATGGGTAATGACGGTGTTTGCTGTCTTCCAGGTAGCAGCCTGACAGATTTCCTGGACAGGGATGTCCCTGGAAGCAGCCACCGATGCAGCGGTATGGCGGGCAGAATGAGCTCTTATTCCTCTGGGAGTCTCCATGCCCGCCAACTCGTAGAACAGACCTATGCAAGATGTAATCCAACTTGCAATAGTCAGTTTAGCTGCAGGTCTGCCAGAAGCGGCTTCAGTATAGGTGACAAACAGCTGGCGAACCTCTCCTCGAATTTCCACCGTCCTCTCCTTATAATAAGAGAGTGCCTGTCTCAGGTCCAAGGTATGGAGCCTGTATCTGGCCTCCGAGGTGTACTTAAGGTAGTATACTGGCAGAGTTAACACTTGGTTAAGGTGAAACTCTGACACCACCTTCGGAAGGAATTTGGGGTGGGGGCATAGGACAACCTAGTCTCTGTGGAAGACCAGATAAGGGGAGTCCACCGAAAGCACGGAGCTCCCCGTCCTTCTGGCAGATGTGATAGCCACCAGGAAGGCTGTCTTCCATGACAAGTGTAACAACGCACACTTGTGCATCGGTTCGAATGGCTTGCCCATGAGCTTTGCTTGTACCAGCAGTAGATCTCATGGAGATGGAGGTTCACGCACTGGAAGGGATATGTGATCCAGGCCTTTGAAAAAGCACCCGACCACTGTCTCCTGCGCCATCGGCTGACCGGCCCGTGCCCGGTAAGCAGAGATGGCTGCCAGGTGCACCCTAAGGGTCGATGACCGAAAACCCCCTTTGGACAGACACCAAAGGTAGTCGAGAATGTCAGCCACTGGACAGGACAGAGGGTCCAGGCTCTTGCCCTGATACCAAATGGAAAACCTTTTCCATTTGAAGGCATAACATTTCCTGGTCGATTCCTTTCTGGATGCCTCCACCAAGGTGAGGACATCCTCGGAAAGACCCAAAGCCTGGACCTCTAGCCGCTCAGGTACCAGGCTGTGAGGTGCAGGGATTGAAGGTCCGGATGGTATACCTTCCCTTGACTGAGTGTCGTCCCTGGAGGCAAACAGGTCCACCATCGGTTTGCCCCAACAGGAGTACAAGTTGTAAGCTACCTCTGGATGGATAGACCACTCATAAGATGTCTGGCCTATATCGCTGAGAGCATCTGCCAGCTGGTTCAAGACTCCTGTCACATGAATGGCTAGGAGATCCGCCTCCAACCGTCTGACGAGGGTCCAGATTCGGAGCGCCTCCTTGAATAGCAGATGGGAGTGTGTGCCACCCTGTTTGTTGAGGTAGTACATGGTCGTGGCATTGTCCATCTGGACTTGAACCACTTGACCACGGAGTTGAGGAGCAAAAGTTGACAGCACTAGTCTGACTGCTCTGGGATCCAATAGGTTGATGTGGCATCAGGACTTCTCAGGGGTCCAGCACCCGTGGGCTCTGCTGTCCCCCATGTGGGCTCCCCAGCCCATGAGAGAGGAATCGGTCGTAAGAATGACCGTCAGCTCGGGGCGGACAAATGGGATCCCTTCCTGCAACCGTTCTGGGGCGGTCCACCACTGGAGAGCAACCATGTGCGAGACATAGTTGAGAGATCTAATGCCACAGGAGGAAGAATAGATTTTTTGCCCAAACTGGTCTAAATGACTAGAGTCCTTATCTGGTGGTGAGGAACACAGGTGTTTTGGTTGGGCTGACTGGTAGTGAGTGGCAGCCTTGGGATGGGAGTTAAGGTGTTGAATCCCTTCCAGGGGATAATATGTCCGGTCTGCCTTCCTGGAGACCGCTGGAATGGAGGACGGTTGTTGCCTATTGTGGTCACCAAGTCCTCATGGGGGGATGGGGATAGGATCTGATGTAGCAAGATCCAGGTGTTCCGCTAGCCTTTTCCGTTGCAGATGAACCTCTTTTGTGAGCCAGCCTCCAGCTGCCTGTATGGAGCGCAAGAGGTCTCTAAAAGAAGGGTCCTCTGGAGGAGACTTAGGTGACTTCTTGGGAGGAACCTCAAGCGGAGATCTGGGATCTGAAGGTTCAGTGTCAGATTCTGTATCCGATGGCTTGGAGCCGCTGGGAATGGAAGGTTCTATACCAGCAGTACCCGCAGCAAGAGAACCCGAGGCTCTGCCCAAAGGAGGCGGTGGAGGGGGAGCCCTATGCTGGGGAGGTTCCCCCACCGACTGCCTGAGCTCCGACAGCAGCTGGGTTCTGGCCTCCTGCCATCATTGGGGTGCTGTCTCCGGCGCCGGTGGTGGCGGAGGAGGAGGCTGGAAGGTAGGATAACCTGGGTATTGAGGCCAAGAAGG
Source organism: Neoceratodus forsteri (assembly GCA_016271365.2). Classification (NCBI taxonomy): domain Eukaryota; kingdom Metazoa; phylum Chordata; order Ceratodontiformes; family Ceratodontidae; genus Neoceratodus; species Neoceratodus forsteri. The sequence goes on from CM057455.1 coordinate 1,300,839,318, forward strand.
GTAGTGATAACCCATTTGTGGATAGTATGAGTACCCAGGGTATCAGGGCATCGAAGCACATGGCCAGGCGTTGGATATTGTGGAGTCGACGGTGGGCCACCCGGAGGCGGGACAATGGGGTCTGAGCCTGGAAACCCACGCGGAGGATCTGGTCCTGCCGGGGGAAGTGCCATGGCGTCTTGGGGAGGTGCAGGATCTGGGAGGGCCCCCGGAGGTCCCGAGGGAGAAGGCTCCATGAGAAGATCCCTAGCCGGCAGCAGACTGGTGTCCGGGGATGACGGAAGGCCTGATGGGGGGGGGGGGAGGTCTGGAAGGAGCCCCGACGGCAGGTCCAAAGGTGATCTCGCTGGCAGGAAAATCAGTGGATCAGGTGGTAAGTCCCTGGGATGTAAAACCCTAGGGGACGAAGGGCCACTCTGCCCATCACTCTGTCCGGCGTCGAGGTCCAAACTGGAGCCCGACGGGAGAGTGGAAAGATCTGGGCGGACGATGGAGGAGGCATCATCCGGCTGAACGGACCGTGCCAGGCTAGAGGAAGTCCGGAGACCACCAATAGTCTGATCGGTAGAAGCCGTGCGCCCTTTGATGGGGTCGAGAGGTGTCTTATCGGCTAGGCTAGGCTAGGCAGGGTGACTTGACAGAAACCTCCAGAGAGGCTACCCGCTCACCTCGGCAGGAGGGGCAGAAGGTGCACGGCCTAAAGAAGCAGACGGAGCAATGGCAGAAGTATTCACAGTTTTGGAGGGCCTCCCGCGTTGCAACGGACTCCGGCCCCGGCACTTCTCCTTGCTTTTCTTCTTTTTTGAGCCCGGCGATGACGACCTATCCTGCAGTTCCTGGAGCTCCTTTTCCATTGACGCCAGTCGGGTCAGGAGATTGGCCTCGAAGGTCCACTTAAGCCTGGTTCGGGTCGCCTGGTTGAAGGCCTGGCAGATGGAACACTCCTGGGAGTTGTGCTTGGAACCAAGGCACAGGAGACAGTGGGAATGGTTGTCCCCGTGCGGGATTTGAGCAACGCACTTCGAGCACTTCTTCTTTTGTCTAGAAGACATCAAATATGAGCGAAACAATTAGAGAAATAATAGTATTGAGGTGAAGAAAACTTCGACAAAATGCGAATGTATGAGCGCTGTTCTATCGTGTGCCGAACGTTACTGAGGCTACGGCAGGAAAGAACTGGTTAGCGAGCACGGGACCACCTGTTTTATAGCCGTGCTGACGTCATGACGCCCGATGTCGGGGGCGGCCCCTGCTGATGATTGCTATCTACAAGTTTGCCATTTCGGACCTGATGCCAGGGGGCGCAGTCTTATATGTGAAGACCTACTACAGGAACCCTCTCGAAGTAAGATCTTGTAGTAGCTTCTGATTCCTGACATGAGGTCCCTTCGGTCTTCCCGGGTTTAGCACCACTGGGTTTGGAAGCTGCTGGCGGGGCTCCGTTTCTCCCCCATGATGAGTTTAGGCTCAAAAGAAAGCTAGTTGATTCTGCAAGTAAGTCTGTCAAAACGTTCTTAGATTTTGAGTTTTGAGTTAATATTTTATAATAAATATAGTGCTGAAGTGCAGCATGCTCGGGAAAGCTTCCTGCATGGAGAACGGCTCTCTAGCGCCCCCTTTGGCTAACTGTTCTAATGCATCTTTATATTGAACAAGACAATTCGGATATGTATCTGGTTCAATGAAGAATTGTGGTAGAACTACTGTATACAATTCCTTTCTAGTCTTAGTTATGATCATCTGTTCTGCAATGTTTCATGTTTTAAGTTTCAAAAAACACACTCTAATATATGTGGGAGCATGTGTTGTACGTCTAAGCGGGCCCAATCTGCCATTGCTGTAGTGATGCCACACAAGATGCAACTGTGAGTGGTACCCAACTGTGTCCTGTACATGCATGTATAGGCTTAATATTTGCCTGGAAAAACATGTTATATAGGAACAAAATGGGGTTTAGCATTCCCAATCCTAGACTAGGGGAATTTCCCTGGTGTCCTGGACACATTTCACCCATTCACTAAAAATACCACCAACAGCTTAATCTGGTCCAATGTCAGCTGGCATTCATCTGTATCCCCCCTTCCCTGGGATGAGGCTGAAAATAGGCAGAAATGTCTAGCCCTCCTTTCACGGTGAACAAACATTAAATAAATAAACAAACTAAAAGTGAGCAAAAGCAAGAGGAAAAAGAGACCACCATGGTTCTCAAAAGAGATGGCTGAAAAAGGTAAAGGCTAAAAGGGTAGCATTCAGAAGGTATAAGGAGACGCAGAGGGAGGAGGACAGGCAGGTTTATCAGGGGAAACAGAGAAAGCAATACTGAGTGCAAAGGCACAAACTGAAGAGAAAATAGTCCAGGAGGTAATGAAAGGGGACAAGATTTTTTAGGTCTGTAAGTGAAAAAAGGAAGACCAGGTGTGGGATTATGAGGTTAAAAAGGGAAGGTGGGGGGACCGGGATAAGGCAGACATCCTGAACAAATACTTTTGTTCAGAGTTCACAGAGGAAGGGAAAGGTCCACAAAAATAATAGAAGCCTGGGGGACCGGGACGACACTAGTCCATTTTCAGAGGACAGCGTCCTGAAGGGACTCACTTATCTAAAGGTGGACAAAGCAATGGCACCAGACGACGTGCATCTAATGGTATTGAGAGAGCTCAGGGAGGTACTGGCTGCACCTTTGACAGTCCTATTTAACAGCTCACTGGAAAGAGGAGTGGTTCCCGAGGACTGGAGGAAGGCAGATGTGGTCCCACTACACAAAAGTGGTAGCAGGGAGGAGGCTGACAATTATAGGTCAGTCAGCTTGAAACATCAGTGGTGGGAAAGGACTGTGGAATATCTTAAATTCAGTGGGTTACAAGAGTCGAGGCAGCATGGGTTCACAGGGAAAGAGGTCATGTCAAACCAATCCGATAAGAGCTTTTTTTTGTGAACTTTCTTTATTCTCCCTGAATCACGAGGGGGGAACCTTCCTCGATCTGCTCTGAAACATGGGGTCTCACGCTCTGCACACCCACCAGCCTCCGCTGTGACCCGGATGAAGCAGGGAGGACTGTGTCTTACCCCCACGGAGGGCCCCCAGGTGGGAATGGGGAGAGAGACCGCATTGCCCTTGTGCCCGTGCCCCTCGTGTTGGGGTTTTGTTTGGGGGCAGCAGGCGGGAGTCTGTTGGGGGCATCATCCTTCGTGATTGAAGGGGTTTTCGCATAAGGTTCCCCTGGGACGCAGATGTGCAATGACATCTTCGCACACGTGGTGCTGACGTCCGCTGCTGTTCCACCCCGTCTATGGCATTGCTCTTGTAGTGCCACCGATCTCCACTGGGAGCCACTACAGAGCGAAGCATCCCCAGAAACCCACTGCAGGAGAGGAGAGCAGTCCTCCAGACGCTTGATCCTCTCTTTCCTCTGCCGACCCCCGGCGACCTGAGTCCGCTCCCAAACCTGGGTTGCCAGTGTGGCACGAAGTGTGGTGTCAAGCACCTCAGCCCTCAGTGCCACTAAGCTGGCTATGTGATAGAGTTCTTTGACTAGGTGACAAAGGAATTAGATTTGGGTGGAGTGGTGGACGTGGCCTACCTAGATTTCAGTAAGACTTTCAATACTGTTCGGCACTGAAGACTAGTAAGCAAGCTGGGTAGCTTAGGGAGGGGGTCCAAAGGTGGTAAACTGCTTAAGAAATTAGTTAGGGGATCGGTGACAAGGGTAAATGGAGTTTACTCTGAGGAAGGCAGGGTGACCAGCGAGGTGCCTCAGGGACCAGTGCTGGGACCAGTCCCCTCTTTAATGTCTATAAGGGAAGGTCTGCCTCTGCAGTTGACGCCAAAATCTGCCACTGGGTGGACATTTGGGGGGGGGGGTGGAAAGGATGAGCAGAGACCTGAGAAAACTAGAGGAGTATTCAAGGGTAGGGCAGCTGGGTTTCAATGTGAAAAACTGCAAAATAATGCACTTTGGTCAAAGAAATCTAGGAACAAAGTACAAAATGGGTAGAGTGGTACTGACGACTCCCAGCAGGATGTCCTAAATGTGGCCAGGCAGTTGGAAGGGGCTTAGTGGGATGCTGCAGTGTATCGGGAGGATATCACCAACAGAAAGCAGGAGGTGGTGTTACCGCTGTATAGTTCACTGCTAAGACCCCACCTTGAGTATTGTGTCCAGTTCTGAAGACATCTATGGAAGCACATAGAGTGGAGGGGTCCAGAGGAAGTAACTAAAATGGTGCAGGGTCTGCATCAAAAGCCCTACGAGGAAAGAATAAAGGACCTCAATAAGTACATCGGGAGATTATGAGAGACCTTTAAATACCTCACAGGGGTAAATAAGGTACAAGAGGAAAGTATTTTTCAGGGAAAAATGAGCTCAAGAACAAGAGGACATGATATGAAGCTGGAGGGGAGATTTCGAGAGATGTGAGGATGTACTTCTTCACAGAAAGAGTGGTGGATTCCTGGAACAGCCTTCCTGCAGAGGTGGTGGGGGCAAAGATAGTTGGGGGTTGGGTGTTCAGGAATACATTGGATATAAAGGTATCCTGATGGAAAGGAAGGTGGGGGTGGGAGAAAGAGTCTGAGATCGATTAGGGTCTACAGTGATACTCTAGGTAGGGAAAAATGGACAGACTGGGCAAGCCAAGCGGTCCTTATCTGCTCTCAAATGCTCTGTTTCAGTGTTTTATCTACTTCTCTTCATGTTATAACTGACTATAGAATAAAAACCTAAACTTAAGGACTTCAGCTTCCATTCACAACTTTTGTTTGACACTTCAAATTCTGTTTTCATTGCTTTGATTATGAATGCACTGTGGGAATGTGTCATACAGAACGTGTCTGACTTTTATTTTTACACTGTTGCACGTGAGAGCAAGCTATATTTGACATCCTTTGATTCTAATTCTGTCCCTGGAACAGCCTTCACGTGCAGCATGAAAAAGCCAAGGGGATAAACAGATTCAAAACCAGACTGTTCACTGAACAGACTTCCTTGCTCAGCATATGAATGAACCTTTCCACAACTGGGTTGCCATGCAACATTAGGAGATGCATCAGTGCATACACTACTTTAGGCTCACAGTACAGCCAGTTATCTTTTTCAGCATGTTGTCCCCACAAGACAACTGAAAACTAGTAAAATGTACAGTATAAAGCTAAACAATTAACCAGTGGGAACAATTAGCAACCCCCGCATATATAAGCAGTACCCTGCATGTGCCTGTTTATCATTACCGCTGTCTGGAAATACTGCAGCTGTACTATGTAGTGTAACAATTTCTGTGCTATAGTGATCTCAAACCAAATTACCTAAACTGTTGATAATCATTTAACCCCTTAACTTTACTGCAGTACTAAATAATATATTTACTTTGAAATGTGATGATCTGCATAATGCCTAAGCCTATTATGTTTAAATCCCTGCAACTTCATTCCAGAAATTAGAAGGGCAGTTGTAGTGTTGCAACCAACAGGTTTTTCAAGGGTAACTTTCATGATTTTGTTTTAAAGAAGAACTGTGCTGAACCTGCAAGTCATTTTTCCCCAGAAGTGTTTTTATTATGTATTGTATCATAGTCTGTTATTCTTAAAAACAGCTGACACCTTTGGGAAAACTTTGGAAAACATGATATTAAGACACAATTCAGCTTGTATTTCATGCATCTTCTACAGATTTCTCTTCTCCATTATTTATTACTGAAGACATTCCCACAGAAACAAGGCCTTTATCCCACAGAGTTCATCTGCCTCTACAGCTTATTCCCTACTTGAAATTATACTGCGCTGTTGTGACATCACAGTCTGTTGCCGTGGGAATAACGGTGATGTCACAAGCAGAGCATTATAACATCAGGTTGGGAAGAAGCAATAGGAGCTGATGACCCCTTAAGAACAACAGTCCTGTTTTCAAGCATATGACCCCAGTAATAAATAATGGGAATAAGAAATACAGAGCAAATGAGAAATATAAACTGCTCTGTGTCTAAATATTGTTTTTCAAAGTGCTTATGGCATCAGTGGCTCTGTAAGTCTTTACTTGCTTTTTAGTAAACTCAGTTGTTGTTTCTGATTCATACACTGATGGTAAGTGTCATTTTAGAAGTGTATGATGTAGTTTATGTCCCTGTGGACCACAGAGTTCTAGAGCAGAACACGAATGCATTGTTAAAACAATGTAAGTTCTTTAACAAGGACATAAAGTACATCATACAGTTCTAAAATGGTATTGCCCACCAGATTGTAAAGCACAAACACCAACTGCATTTACCAAAAGGCCAGTAAACAAAGAAACACAGAATTTGATGGCAGATAAGAACCGCTTGGCCCACCTAGTCTGCCCATTTCCCTACCTGATGGATAAGCTGCAGATTCTAGTTAATCAACAGCTTACTTCCTCCTAGCCCCAACCAGAATTGCCTTATGCCTGCCCCATGCATTCTTGAATTCTCCCACTGTTCCTGACTCCACAACCTCCTCAGGAAGGCTGTACAGACAGTTGGTGAGATGAGACCCCATCTGGAGTACTGCGTGCAATTCTGGAGTCCCCATCTCTGCAAAGACATAGAGTCTATGCATCCACAACCCTCTCTGTGAAAAAAATACTTTCTAACATTACCTCTGAGCCATCCCCCTCTATCTTCAAATTGTGCCCCCATGTTCTTGCACATCTCTTCTTCTGAAAGATGCTACTCTCTTGTACTTTGTTAATTCCCTTGAGATACTTGAAAGTTTCTATCATGTCCCCCTCTCCCTCCTTTGCTTAAGGGTATACATATTAAGCTGCTTTAGTCTCTCCTCGTATGTCTTCTGGTGTAGACCCTGCACCATTTTGGTTGCCCTCCTCTAAACTGCCTCCACTCTGTCCATGTCTTTACAGAGATGGGGACTCCAGAATTGCACGCGGTACTCCAGATGGGGTCTCATCTCACCAACTGTCTGTTAAGAGGGTCAACAACTTCCTGCTTTTTACTGTTGATGCCTCTCCCTATGCATCCCAGTATCCCCCCAGCCCTCCTTACTGCCTTCTCACATTGCTTGCCCACCTTTAAGTAATCTGATATAATTGAAAAGATGGAAAAAAAACAGAATGTGAACCAGTACTGGAAATATAGCTTCTTCAGAAAAAGTACAGTTACATAAGAACTTACCGTAACTGTAGATCTTCGAGAGAGGCTTTTGCAGTAGGTAATTACATATAGGACTGACGCCGGCAGGTGGCAGGACCCACACAAAATTTCTGGCTAGCAGTCCTGTAGGGACCGCCCCACGTCAGGTGACGGCGTCAGCAGACGCCGGTATAAAGGGCGGTCCCTGGCGCCCGCCTTCCAGTTCTTTCTCGCCACGGGCCAGAAAGGCCAGGCGAGAGGGGCGGATATTTCCCTCACTGGAAAAGGGCTGAAAAGCTAGGGGGATGGAGGCGGGAAGGTATTACCTACTGCAAGAGCCTCTCTCGAAGATCTACTGTTACAGTAAGTTCTTATGTAACTGTACTATCTTACTTTGAGAGGGCTCTTGCAGTAGGTAATTACATGTAGGACTGAATCCCAAGCAGTCTGGAAAAAAGAGAGGCACCGGGAGGAAAACTACTCCAAAAGAAGTTCTAGCTTGTGCAAGCTCAAGACAATAGGCCTTGCAGAACAGCCAGCGAAGCCTGCTCACGTCGAGGCAACATCCAAACTGTAGTGTTTAGTAAGGTATGGTACGGAAGTCCAGGTGGCAGCAGCACAGATGTCTGCCGCAGACACATTTTTGAAACAAGCTGCTGAGGCAGCTACTGCTCTGGTGGAGTTGCCTCTTACTTGACCTGGTAGGGTCTTGTTATATTTGTCACAACAGAAAGTGATGCAATGAGCCAACCACTTAGACAGGCATAGCTTGGAAACAGCATTGCCTTCTCTTTTATGAGCAAAAGAGACGAACAATTGGTGAGTCTTTCTGAGATCCTTTGTCCTGTTGGTGTAGTATCTCAGAATCCAGTGGACATCCATAGTATGGAGTAAATACTCCCCTTGATTAGAGTACTGCGTAAAAAAGGCAGGCAACTCTATGGACTGATTCAGAGTAGACTCAGCTACTACTTTAGGGAGAAACTTAGGATTCGTGCGAAGAGCAACTCGTTCCTTATGAAAAATCAAGTATGAGATTTTGCACATCAGGGCCTGGAGCTTGGAAATTCTCCGAGCTGAAGTAATGGCCACCAGGAGAGAGTCTTCCATGAAAGGAATTTCAAATCCGCAGAAGCTGCAGGTTCGAAGGGAGGGAGAGTAAGTTTCTCGAGAACAAAGTTCAAGTCCCAAGGGGGAGCAGGAGTATGGATGGGGGGCCTCAGGTGGAGGACCCCTCGGAGAAAGGTCTTAGAGACCTCCAATTGAGCGAAAGCTTTGTCTGCAAAGGGAACATGATAGGCCGAGATGGCCGCCATGTGTACCTTCAGAGAAGAATGACTGAGACCCAGGTCAAAAAGATGATGTGGATACTCCAGCAGAAGCCCCGCTGAACAGGAGAAGGGTTCCACGTTCTTGGAAGCAGCCCAGATAGTGAATCTTTTCCACTTCATGGCATAGGTAGATCTGGTGGAGGGTTTTCTGGCCTCCACCAAAATCTCCGCCACTTTGGGAGACACTCCAAAACGGGATTGGGCTAAGTCTGCAGGAGCCATGCATGCAGTTGAAGGGATCTGAGGCCTGGATGGACCAGGGTCCCCTGATCCTGGGTCAGTAAACCTTGAGAGAGAGGAAGAGGAGGATCCTCTGAGTATTGTTGTAGAAGAGAGAACCAAACTTGCCTGGGCCAGAAAGGAGCGATCAGAATCATTCGTGCTCCTTCTGAAGCTAGTTTCTGCAAGACTCGTGGGATAAGTGGAATTGGGGAAAAGGCATAGACGAATCTGTCCTTCCAGTCTAGAGATAGAGCATCGCTCCAAAAAGTGCCTTGCTCTAGAATGAGCGAGCAGAAGACAGGAAGTTTTGCGTTTAGAGGGAATGTGAACAGGTTGACCTGTGGTGTTCCCCAAAGTCGGAAGATATTGTCTAGGACCCCTTGGTCCAGTTCCCACTCGTGAGTCAGAGCAGAAGAGTGACTTAGCTTGTCTGCCAGGGTGTAGTCGACTCCCGGAACGTGAATTACCGTGAGGTGAAGGTCGTGTTGTGTTGCCCAATCCCAAACCCTCACTGCCTCCCTGCAAGGAGGGTAGGACCGAGTCCCTCCCTGTTTGTTGATGTACCACACCATGCACGTTGTCCATCAGGACGGCAAGGTGGCCGGGAAGGATGTATTGAAGGGCTTGGACAGCGTACAACACTGCCCGAAGCTCGAGCACACTGATGTGGAGAGGTCGTTCTAGCTTGGACCAGGAGCCCTGGGACCAATGAAGGCCCAGATGGGCTCCCCAACCTTCGCCTGAGGCGTCTGTGGTCAGAGTCTGGGAGGGAGGAGGACGAAAGAAAGGAACTCCCCGAAACAGGTTCTCTCGAACCATCTACCATTGCAAGTCTCGAAGCATCGGCGAGGAGACCATAACTGGATGATCCAGATCGTCCGCTAGCTGATCCCATTGAGAGTGTAGAGTCCACTGAGAAATTCTAATGTGGAGGCGATCGCGAGGAACTGTCGGTATATCAGCCGCCATGAGCCCGAGAAGGCGAAGGACCGACCTCGCAGAGACCATCCTTTGGTCGGACAGCAGACTTATTTGGGTCTGGAGGGTGGACGCCCTGTCCGGAGGCAGGAAGGCCTTGCCCGTGGTCATATCGAGAATCGCCCCAATAAATTGTAGTCTCTGGGATGGGACCAGGTGAGACTTGGAATGGTTGATGGTAATACCCAGGCAGGCAAAAACCTGCTGGGTAAGAGAGAGGCAACGCAGCAGTTCCTCCCTGGACGAGGCCGCCAGGAGCCAATCATCCAGGTACGCGTAAACCTGCACTCCCCTGGTACACAGGTGGGCCGCCACCACTGCCAGGCATTTGGTAAACACTCGGGGGGCCAAGGATAGACCAAACGGGAGCGCCTTGAACTGGTAGTGGTCCCCCGGAACACAAAACGAAGGTATTTGCAATGAGAAGGGCGAATGGGAATGTGCAGATAAGCATCCTGCATATCCAGAGCACAAAGACATTGACCCGGCCGAAGGAGGGGCAAAAGGGTCTGCAGAGAGACCATCCTGAACCGTTTGTATTCTACGAAAAGATTCAAGGAACTGAGATCCAAAATTGGTCTGAGATCTCCAGTCTTCTTTGGGACCAGGAAGAAATGGGAATAGTAACCCATCCCTCGCAGATGAAGGGGGACGGGCTCTATAGCTTGCTTCAGCATGAGAGCTGAAATTTCCTCCTGGACCAAAAGAAGATGTTCTCGTGAATACGACTTCAGAGAGGGATGGAGGGGTGGTTTCTGAAGAAACTCTATCAAGTGCCCCTCTGCAATGAGCTGGAGCACCCAAGAATCTATGGTTATCCTCTCCCATCCCGGAAGGTGGAGGGAAAACCTCCCTCCTACCGGGTTCCCTCCGGGGAGTCCGGAGACAGTGGGAGAGGAAAGGCATCAGGTGGTGTGGGGCAGCGCCGCAGCTGAAGCACCCGCTGCTTTTTTGGGTGGGGCGCTTAGCAGCTGTGGGGCCCAGCGTTTTGTGGCCCGCCTTCCCTGTGGTTTCGCCTTTGGCCGATTCAGTCTGCGAAAGGGACGGCACTGCTGCTGATGGGGACAGTACATTGAATCAACTGACTTCAGTGCCGTCCCCTTCTCTTGCAAATCAGTGATGATGTCCTTGACATCACCCCCAAAGCACCGACCCCCGGAAGGGTGCTTTCTGGATAGCAGATTGCACCTCCGGGACCAACCCTGACACGTGGAGCCAAGCATGACGCTGTAGACCTACGGCGAAAGCTGAGCTCCGTCCAGCAGTGTCCACTGCATCGTATGTCGCGCAAAGCAGGTGGCGACTAGCCGAACGAGCAGAGCGGACAAGATCAGCCAATTCCTGCTTGACTTGGGAGTCAGGCAAGGAGACCAGTTTGGCTTCCACCTCAGTCAGAATGGCCTTCCAGTAGTCCCCCATGAGGCCGACATAGTTCAGGGCCCTGATCCCCAGCGTGAAGGAAGCATAAATCTTTCTCCCATACTGGTCCAGAAGGCGCGATTCCTTCTCAGATGGTGACGAGCTAAGATGTTTGGGGTTTGCCGACCGGCCGTGAGCAGTGCTAATCACGACCGAGTCGGCACGAGGGTGAGAATCCAGAAAATCAACACCCTCTGGAGCCTGATATAGCCTGTTCGACTTCCTAGGAAGTGGGGCTAGAGCCGACGGCTGTTTCCATATTGTGGTAACGAGGTCGGTGTGAGGCTCTATCCAGGGTGGCAGCAAGGTAGGAGCTGTCACGGGCAGATCCAGATGTTCAGTGAGTTTCAGACGCTGAGGATCTGGTTCCAGGGAGTGCCACTGATGAACCTCCTGGATTTTCCTATGCAACTCCATAAAAAAGGATCCTCCGGAGACTTCGGAGGAGTCCTTGGCCTGGGCTTCGATGGAGAGCGTGGCTTGTCGTCTCTCTCGGAGCAACCCTCGGAAGAATCTGAGGAGTCCGAGGGTGAAGAGGAGGATGAAGAGGATAAAGACTCCCCTTCCCTACCCGGGGGAGGAACAGACCCCTTGGGAAGTCCCTGGGGAAGCGTGTCCTGCCCTTCTCTGGATCCAGACGGAAGAACCCTGGAATCCGGAGGTGGTGAGGGAGTGTGCCGCCTCGGATGTGCGGGAACCTGGGACGGCACCGTCGCCGGAAGGCGGCTCTCGACCTGTTTGGTGAGCTGAGCCTTGGCCTCAGCCCACCAGGAGGCCAGAATCTCCTGCAGGTCCACCGGCGGCCACGAGGGCAGTGGAGAAGGAGGAGGAGGCGGGGGATAAGGATATGGGTTGTAACCGTATGGAGCGTATCAAACCCAGCTGCAGGTACGCGCGTCGGGTATTGTGGCGTGGGTACTACTGCCCGGATACTACTGGTCCTGGGTAGCTGGCGGCGGATAGGGCGGAGGTACCGGGGCCGAGAGAGCTACCAGAGCAGGCGGCCGGCGGTGGCCTCACCGGTGGGTCCATAGTGGGGGCCGAGAGGAGGCGGGATGTCTCGAGTCGGTGAGGCAGCGTCAGGGCGATGTCGGAGGTCCACCAGCGTCAGAGGGCGGCGTCAGGACGGCGCACTAGGTGGCGGAAGGACTGGCAGAGGAAGATCCCCAGCTTAGCCCTGGAATGGAGGGGAAAATCCCGGGGTCGAGTTGGGAGACTCTGGTTCCCAGGCGGCAGCGGCTGCGGTGAATGGGCACGACGGACGGAACCGGCTGTCAGTTCCTTCGCCAGCCGGACGTAGGACGAGCCGACGGTGGCTTAAGGGCGAGCTCCCGACAGGTGCCAGAGGAGCCGGCGTCCGACTTATGAGAGCCATCACCAGAGGCAGGTCGAGTAGAATGATCAGCCTGGTCCGTGGAGTGAGGCCGCGCTTCCGGAGGGTCGGGCGTCTTACGGTCCTCTCCGGCGGGCGTTGGAGCGACGCCCGCCTTGGCCAGGTGCCCACAGTGGTGAGCCGCAAGCCTGCGGCGAGCCAGAGGCGGAGGCCTCAACTGCCTGGAGGCGCCTGCAAGGCCCGAGCGCGAGCCATACGGGCGGGCCGACACCCCCTCGGAAACCTCCGAGGCGGCTGTCGAGGAGTGGTCCCCTGGAGAAGATGTTACCTGTGTCCCAGCGACTCCCGAGCAAGACGCGGTGGAGGAGCCCTTGTCCCGGTGCTTCTCTTTCTTCTTCTGATGGCCTTCGAGGGAAGTGGATGCCTGCCTCAGTTTTTTGAGCACCTTCTCCATTGAACTAATTTTCTTCTTCAGAATATGAGCTTCCAGTGAATGCTGCCGCCTTTTCCGGGTAGCCGCGTTGAAACAGAGGCAGTGCTGGCACTTCTTGACCGGGTGATCGGGGCCTAGGCTGAACAGGCACACAGAGTGGCCGTCCTTGTGCGGTAGCTGGGCGCCGCACGAATCACACTTATTCTTGTGCTCGGAGGGTGTAGGGGACGACATACACCGATGATTGTACTGACGTTAGTCGAAAAAGCAGGTATTTCGGTACAAAAATCGACGAAGATAGGGCTGACGAGGCACAAACTTTTCCGCGAGGCACTGCACAAGCTAACAGCGGGAAAGAACTGGAAGGTGGGCGTCAGGGACCGCCTTTATATCGACGCCTCCTGACGCCGGTCACCTGACGAAGGTCCCTCGCCAGGAATGCTAGCTAGAAATTTTTCCAGGTCCCAGCTGCCGTCGTCAGTCCTATATGTATTATCACTGCAAGAGCCCTCTCGAAGTAAGATCACAGGTTTACAGATTCAAAGCAGTTCTCCTTTAAACTGAAGTTCAATGATATTGGCCCTTCAGCAAAGTGATAGGGTTATAAAAATGGAAATTATGTACCTACCATAATTCTTGATCTTCTTGGATGAAGTCTCCACCACTCATTCACACTAATGGGATCTACGCTGGAGGTGCTAGGACACAGTGGGAGCAAACGTTTTTGCAGGAGGGCCGGCGCCATAGATGAAGCTGCAAGGAGTGGCGCCGCGAGCCTCTGCTCATGCGGCCATGACCATCTTGGTGTCGATCCTACAACCGCCTCAGTACCTTTTTTTCTGAGGAGGTGCAGTGTAACTAACCTAGAAGGATAGCTTAACCAAAAACCAGACATAAGATAGTCTGGAAGACCCATATAAGAAGGGTCAAGAAAGCAGTCTTCACAGCCTAAAGATTGAGGGAGTGAAGACCAACAAGAGAGGTGAGCTCGGAGGATAGTGGGTGGGCGTGTGAATGAGTGGTGGAGACTTCGTCCAAGAAGATCAAGAATTACAGTAGGTACGTAATTTCCATATCATCCTGGACATAAAGTCTCCACCACTCATTCACACTAATGGGAGAGTACCAAGCTAATAATCCCCCGAGAGGGCGGCAGAGGAGACCAAGAGCTCACAGATTTAGGACAGAAGTCCATTAAGGATGGTTCTGCCAAACGAAATATGTCGTCTTGCATGGACATCCAGGTCATAGTGTTTGATGAAAGCATACACTGAGCTCCAGGTGGCCGCATTGCAAATATCTGCAATGGGCACGTTGCGGATTTCTGCCAGGGATGCCGCGACCGCTCTAGTTGAGTGAGCGTACACTCTGATTTCCAGCTTAACCTGCGCCATGGAATAACAGTGGCGAAGGCATGCCACCAGCCATGCTGAAATGCATCTGATAGCGACAGGTTGACCCAGCCGGGTCTCGCTGAAGGAAACAGTTGTTGAGCTTTGCGAAAATCTTTTGTCCTATCTAAACAGAAACGAAAAACTCTTTTGACGTCCAAATAATGAAGAGAATGCTCCCTTTCATTTTGGAAGTTCGCAAAGTAAGTAGGAAGGATCAAAGGTTGGTTTAGATGGAATTCTGAAACAACCTTAGGGAGAAACTTAGGATGGGTCCTAAGAACTACTTTGTCTTTATGAAACACAGTATATGGAGGGTCGGTGACCAAGGCATGTATCTCAGAGACCCTGCGGGCCGAGGTAATGGCCACTAGGAAGGCCGTTTTCCAAGTGAGGACTTTCAACTCACAGGTAGCTAGAGGCTCGAAAGGTTTCTGAGTGAGCATGTCTAGCATAAGATTAATGTCCCAGGCTGCAACTGGACGTCTGATAGGAGGTCTGGTATGCAGAATTCCCTTAAGGAACCTCTTAACCACAGGTAACTGAGCCAGTGACAAGGAAAGTACTGGCTCATGATAAGCTGAAATGGCACCAAGGTGAACCGTGACTGTAGAGTATTGCAGACCTGAATTTGAGAGGTCCAAAAGGTACTCTAGAACTTTATTTGGTGGGCAGGAAAAAGGTTTCAAAGAGGATTTTGCACACCAGAGTGAAAAACGCTTCCATTTGGCTGTGTAAGTTTTCCTACTGGCTGAGAGACATTGAACCTGTTCACTTCTATCTCTTCAGGAGCCAAGCATGAAGGTGAAGTGACCTCAGATTGGGATGGACCACAGGCCACTGAGTCAGAAGGTTCATCTAAAGGTGAAGTGGTTTCGGAGGGGTTTCCGACATACTGCTGAGTAATGGAAACCATATCTGCCGAGGCCAGAAGGGAGCAATGAGGATCATTTTGCTCCCCTGGGACTCAAACTTGAGAAGTACCCTCTGAATTAGAGGAAGAGGCGGAAAGGCCTATAAAAGCGTTTTGTCCACTGCAGCCTGAACACATCCTGACAGAAAATGCCAGGCCCTGGATTTCTGGAGCAGAAGAGAGGCAGTTTTGTGTTGAGTGGGGATGCAAAAAGGTCCAGGTCTGGAGTTCCCCACTCTGCGAATAGCGACTGAACTACGGTTGAGTCAAGAGACCATTCGTGAGGATCTGTCTCTGTTCTGCTGAAACGGTCTGTCAGTTCGTTCTGCACTCCCTGCAGGTAGGTCGCCCGAATTACAGCCTTGTGCTCCAAGCAACATTCCCACACTCTCATCGCTTCCCTGCATAAGGGGTAAGACTGAGCCCCACCTTGCTTGTTGATGTAGTACATCACTGCTTTGTTGTCAATTTGAAGGAGAATGTTCTTGTGACAGAGAATATCCGTCAAAGCCCAGACTGCATAAAGGACGGCTCTCATTTCTAAGACATTTATGTGAAGCTGGGACTTGTCCTGAGTTCACGTACCTTGAGTGTGGAGAGTCTGACAGTGAGCTCCCCATCCCATCAGGGACGCATCCATGGTAATGGAAATCTGATGATCCAGAGGAGCAAAGGGATACCCTTCCAGAAGATTGTCCTCTTGCAACCACCAGATGAGTGACTTCTTCAGAGGTTCTGTTACCTTGATCAGAAAGGACTGAGGGTGAGTGGTTGGGCGTCCACTGAGTACCGAGCATCCACTGAGAGGTTCTTATATGAAGGCGAGCTAGTGGTACAGTGAACACCGAGGATGCCATGAGACCTAGCATCCATTGCATCGAGATAGCGCGAACCGAGCTGTTTTGTCTGATGTATTGGGCCATCTGTAGGATATCGCTCCTCTGGTAGAAATGCTTTCGCACAGGAGGTGTCCAGAAGAGTTCTTATGAAAAGGAGCCTCTGGGAGGGCTGCAGCTGCGATTTCTTGAGGTTTAGCAGGACTCCCATGGACGTGAGAAAGTCTGAGGCCGTGGCAACGGCGTTGAGAGTTCCTTGCCTGGAAGGGCTCGCTTGAAGCCAGTCGTCCAGATATGTAGTCCGACTTTTCTGAGATGCGCTCTGAGAACTGCACAACACTTTGTAAAAACTCGCGGCGCCAAGGATAGCCCAAAGGGTAGGACTCTGAACTGATAATGCTGTCCCAAAGCCACAAACCTTAGGTATTTGCGATACTTTGGATGAATAGGAATATGTTGGTAAGCATCCTGCATGTCCAGGGAGGCTAACCAGTCGTGTTGATGAAGCAAGGGTAACAGGGTCCCTAGCAATATCATCTTGAATTTCTCTTTAGGAAGACACTTATTAATTTTCTGAGGTCCAAAATGGGGCACATGCCCCCAGTTTTCTTTGGAACTATAAAGCAATGGGAGTAGAACCCTGTGTTCCATTGATCCAGCGGAACTACTTCCACTGCCCTGTTGTTCAGAAGGCCTTGTATTTCGGAGGCGAGAAGCTCTGACTGAAGAGTTGACAGCTTTGACTGCCGCTTGGGGAGACAATCTGAAGGGTTCTCCAAAAAACGGAGGGAATATCCCTCGCGGATTATCCGAAGGACCAATTTGTCCGAAGTTATGGACTTCCACTGGTTGTAGAATTGAGTCAGATGACCTCCCACCGCTAAAGAGTCCCCCTCGGGTAGCTGAGGTGGGACTTGGGCCAGAAACTCAGAAGGCGGCACTGGCTGCTTTGGGTCCTTGCACCTTCTGTTGCATTTTCTTTTGAGGCTGAGGGGCTTGATTTTTTATTAAAACCTCCCCTGCCTTTGCCTCAAAAGGACTGACAATTATGAAACTGGCGTTTGTTAACACCCCCTCGAGAGGGGGCCGGAGGAGGTTGAGCCAATTTAATGGTTGACCCAGTCTTTTGTGTGGCCTCTAGAGCCTGTTCTACTTGAGGGCCGAAGAGATACACACCATCGAAGGGCAATGCCATGACCTGTTGCTGGGCATCATTTGTGAAACTTGAAGTGCGCAGCCAGGAATGGTGGCGGGTACAAATGCCCACCGCTGCCACTTGGGAGGCAGTATCGAAGGCGTCCATAGCTGCTTTAACCTGTTGGTTGTTGGACTCGATGCCCCTGGTTATGGTTTGAAGAAGCTCTGAATTAGTGTCCGACTGTGGTAGAGCTTCAGCCATTTGTTTGAGCGAATGCCAAAGAATATACTCATATTGCCAGAAATAGCCCAGGTAGCTGGCGATACGCATACCCAGGGTGGATGCAGCAAAGACCCTCTTACCTAAAGTATCTATCTTACGAGATTCTTTGTTTATTGGTCGAGCTGTAGTAGTCTGAGGAAGGACGACCTTATCATTCTCTGCCAAGACTACAATAGGATCCGCAAAGGCTTGGGAGGCCAAAATGGGTTGATCCTTGGGAGCAGCATACTTCCTATCTATGGACTTACCCACAGAAGGAATGAGAGCAGGATTATTCCATACCATTTGAGAAAGCGTCTCAAAGGAGGGTTGTACCGGGGGGAGTTAAATCCATAGGGATGTGTGGAACATGAAGATACTGGAGTCTTAAAAGCTTCCCAGGATCGATGTCCACAGTCTGGAGAGAAAGAGTGGAATTCAAATTTTTCAGCGGAGACCTAAATGACAGGTCCTCGATCACAAGCTCTGTAACAGGACTCGATCCTGCTCCTTCCACATCTTCACCCAGTCTAATGTCTGGGTCAGGCTCAATATCATCTCCTGACAGTTCAGGAGGGACTGCATGGACAGGAAAGGATTGAAGTTTGACTCCCGGCGGGCGAGCGACGTCGTCACTGAAGCGCATGCGACGGCGGGAAAAAGGGAACTGAGGCAGTTGGACGGTAGAGGCCGAGACAGTCATGGCCGCACGAGCAAAGGCTTGCGGTTCCATCTTTGGCGCTGGCCCACCTGCAAAAAAAAGTTTGCTCCCGCTGGGTCCTAGCACCTCCAGCGTAGATCTCATTAGTGTGAATGAGTGGTGGAGACTTTAAGTCCAGGAAGATCTAATACACACAGTTACTATCCAAATGGATCCCCATTAAAAATGTCAACCACTGTCCGGCCCGGTATCGCTGAGGGTTGAGGCGCTGGACGCCACACTGGTGACCCGGGTTCAGAAACAAGCCTGGGCCACCGGGGGTCGACAGAGGAGAGGGAGGATCGAGCGTCCGAAGGACTGCTCTCCTCCCTCGGGGGGATCCAGGGACCATGCCCGGCACAGAAGTGACCTCCGGTAGAGACCGGAAGTACCGCGACACTCAGGGCTTGAGTGGAGGGTTGCAGAGTCACGACATGACGTTCCCTGGCATCACTGCACGTCGGGGATCTGCCGGGGGGCGGGGGTGAGGGCGGAACAGAAAAAGCGAAAAATCCCCACTCCTGGGGATAGGAGAAGGCTCAGCCTCTGGACGCCCACACACTCCAGACCCACTCCTCCTCTCCACGGCAGACTCGCGCGCCCAGCACTCTATACTTAAGATAAAGCGCCCTGGGTGGGTAGGGCGGTCCTTCCTCCGGGTGGGGTGGGATGAGATCGGGGTTGCGCTGGTGCACGAGCGAGAGGAGAGCTAGCGGTCACGTTGGAGGTAGAGACCTGGAGACCTGAAGAAGCTGGAGAGAGTTCCCCAAGGCCCAGTGGAGCAGAAAGAGTTTAAAAAAAAAAAAGTCAATTACTCAGAAAGATTTAGGAATTATCACATTGTTGTATTTCAAAAATAAAACAGTGTAATGACGTATACTGGAAAATTAATTATTTGGTCAATACCATCTGTAGGCACTTTGTAAACAGAACTAAAGATATACTGTTACCGCTATATTCAGTAATTCATATGTTAGACCCATTACTGTATTATGGTTCACAATTCTGGAGGGAGCCAAGAACTTCTGTGAAAGAAATAAAGTCAAAAAAGTACAAAGAAAGGCCACCAGGATGATGTGTGGCTTGGAAAAACAGGTTACTCACCTGTAACAGTAGCTTTTCTTTTTTTATTCTCTTTTTTCCTGGCGGGGCCACTGTCAGTTCTCAGCCCTGGTCATGACCTCTGGGACTCGCACCGTCATCTACTGCTGCTGACTCCCTCAGTTACCCCCGGCTTTCCCCCCCCCCGGAGGGTGGGGCCGTGGCAACGGTCCCCAATCCGTGCCACGGAACTAGTGACTGGTCGGGGGAGTGGCGATGATGGCTAATCGAGGCCCTGAGGAGGGCTTCACTGAGACAGTGGCCTCCACCCGCCTACTCTTTTTTCCTGCGTTCTTTTGGAGGCGGGGACGTGCAATGACGCCAGTGTCCCCCCTGCCCCCCATGAAATGAGCACTGGGGCGTGAGCATCTCCCGGCCTCCGCCAGGAGTCCTTAGTGCGCTGGGGCACTTCCCCACACTCCCCCTGGAGAAGGAGAGCCATCTGTGGGACACTCCATCATTCTCCCCCCAGCCGGCCCTACGACAACTCTGTAACAGTAGTTCTAGGAGTGGTATATGTTGTTCATCCACACTTGTCGGCATGTCCCTTTCCCCTTTAAATCTTGCCGGAAGGTCTTCAAGCTGGCTCCTCCCACCCACTTGGGTGTCATAACCCTCTGCTTCTGCCCCATGATGCCAGATCTCAGCCCGCTGGAAGCCAGGTTGTGTGTCACAGCCGGGGAGGTTGGGTGGGTCAGTGTGGATGAACAACATATACCACTTCTAGAACTACTGTTACAGGTGAGTAACCTGTTGTTCTAGGGATGTGGATATGTTGTTCTTATACACACTCGTTGGCAGACTCCTAGCAGTTCTCCGGGAGGAGGGAGGCAAGGCGCACATCCCCGACTTTAGGAACAGAGACTGGAGGACTGAGGCCCCAAAACCAGCATCCTAGCGTGACTCAAGGTCGATGTGGTAATGGGTGATGAAGGTGTTTGCTGTCTTCCAGGTAGCAGCCCGGCAGATTTCTTGGATAGGAATGTCCCTTGAAGCAGCCACCGACGCAGCGGAATGGCGGGTGGAATGAGTTCTTATCCCTCTGGGAGGCTCCTTGCCTGCCAACCTATAGCAGAGATCAATTCATGATGTAATCCATCTGCCAATCGTTTGCTTTGCTGCAGGCCTGCCAGGTGCGGCTTCAGCATAGGTAACAAACAGCTGGCGAACCTCTCTCCGAATTTCAGCCATCCTCTCCTTACAGTAGGAGAGAGCACGTCTCAGGTCCAGAGTATGGAGCCTGTACTCGGCATCCGAGGTGTAGTTTGGGTAGAACACAGGCAGAGTCAAAACCTGATTAAGTTGAAACGCTGACACCACCTTCGGGAGGAATTTCAGGTGGGGACACAGGACAACCTTGTCCCTGTGGAAGACCAGATAAGGAGACCCCACCAAAAGTAACTGGAGCCCCCCAGTCCTTCTGGCGGACATGATAGCCACCAGGAAGACTGTCTTCCACAAGTGTGACATCACACACTTGTGCATTGGTTCAAATGACCGGGCACAGGAGTCTCCAATATTGAGTGCCGTTTGGAGCTGCTGTTTCGCCACTGCCCTTCCCTGATCCCGCACCTGCTTGACCGTAGTCTGGAGGTCAGCTGGGAGATGAGGGATCACCTCATCCAGGAGCACATAAGGGCGTTGGAGAAATGCATCATCAGTACGGCCGAACTGGCCTGACGGAGGCCAAAGGAGGACGCGGTGTACACTTTACGCCTGGCATGGTCCAGCTTTTTGGACTGTCGGGGGGCTTGTCCACGTCCCTGGTGTTCCCGGAACGCCGGAAAACACTATCAGTAACCAACCCCTCCACAGAGAGGTGCTCCGAGAAACCGGACAGTGACCCGGTGGGGACTGCGTACTTCCTGGCCATCCTGGCTAAAGGTGCAGGACAAGAAGCCGGCCACTGCCATAACTCCAAGGCTGGGCCAACAATGGCTTCAGCCACCAGAAAGGCCTCCGTGGGAGAATCCCCTTGGTCCAGTATCTCCGTGAGGGAATACTTGGCCCGATGGAATACAGGCTCGAGCTGCATCCCAGTGGACTCTAGAGATGAGCCGAAGCAAACCCGTGAACGAGGATGGGCTCTCGTCCATCGACTCTCCCCTGCTGGACTCCAGGTCAAGGGGCCGGGAGAACAGGGAAGAGTCGTCATCACACTCTGAGGAATCTGCGAATAGCTGCCTAGGGCCTAAGCCACCCTCCACCTGCCGAGGACAGTCGGGAGCGAGGGTGACCGACAACCAGTGGGGCAGTCCCTGACCCAACCGAGAATTCTTGGTCGGAGCCCCAGATTTAGGTTGTGGAGGTGGGGGTTCCACCACAATCGGTGGGGCAGCTGGTTTTGGCCGAGCAACCAGCGCCGGTTTGGGCTCCTCGACCACCACGATGGGTTGTTTCGGCCTTTCAGGTGACAGCCACTTAATGGCCGGGGAAGGCGACGGCGTCCACTTGTTCCCCGTCAGAAGGAGCTGATGCCACTTTAAGTCCTTGTAGCATCAAAGCACTTTGCGCCAAACCTTTCCTCCGAGGAGGAAGAAGACGAGGACGATCGGTGCCACTGCTTTCCTCGGTGCCGAGACCTCCGGTGTCAGCGGGATCGGCTGGACCGAGAAGAGGTCCGAGACCGAGACCGTCAGTGTTTCCTAGGGTGGGTCTGGGAGGGAGCGTGGGAAACCCGTTCCTCCCTCGGCTCGGGAGCCTTAACAGGGGACTCCGGCACAGGAGGCGCAGGCAAGTCCTCGGTTTCCACCAGGGGAACCGGTGAGGAAGGGTTGTCGACTTCTCCAGTCGACAGCCCGTCTGATGGGTCGAGAAAAATCTTAACCGCGTCGACGGGTGTCTTGGCCGGGTGATGTGACGGGAACACCATGAAGCCAACGGCCTTAGCCACAACCTCGACTGAAGTTGAAAGCTGACTGCCCGGGGAAGGGGACCTCTCCCGTTCCCACGAACGCCGATGGTGGGACTTACCCTTCGAGTCCTTCTTGGACCAAGAGGAGTGTCCCGATGGACCCTCACCTTTCGTAGAGAGGGACTGGCAGAGCTCCTTAAAAGAAGCCGTATAGGAGGAGCCCAAGGAGAGCGGGATAAATGCCGCGACCGAGGAAGACGAAGATGTGGCCTGGGCCGCCTCCTCCTCGAGAGCGATCATCTGTTCAAGTTGCTCAGCCGAGACAGCCGCCGCGGAAACCGCCCAACAGGCCTCCTTCAACTTCACGGGCGGTACACGTCTCTCGGGGCACCCAAGTTGGAGCCTGGCAGCACGGTCTTCAAGGACATTTGCCGAGAAGGACTTGCACAAATCTCAGGCCTGCGGATCGTGGTCAAGCCCGAGGCAGTAGATGCACATGGAATGCGGATTGGTCCTAGACATCTTCTGCCTGCATGGGCACTGCCGAAAACCGGGAGTCGATTTGTCCATCGTAGCCGCAAAGGAAGAAACAGACCGAAGTCTAGTAGACTTTAAAATTAATTTTGGGTTAACCGAAGAGTTTGGATCCAGTCTAAATGCAGAGCGCTAAGGAGGGAACCTGAGCTTCCAAGCGGTAAGGAAGATCTGGCGTCATGGGGCAGAGCCGAGTTTTACCACCCGGGTGGGTGGGAGGAGCCAGCTTGAAGACCTTCCGGCAAGATTTAAAGTGACAAGGAACATGCCAGACAGGGTGGATGAACAACATATCCATGTCCCCAGAATCTGGATATTCTTTAAGTCTAGACTGGATAAGTATACAAATAGTAACATACTTACTGAGTATTACCACTGAAGCAGAGAAGAGTCAGCTTAATTATGAGCAATTCATCTTCTGCTACATCTAAGTATCAACTCTCTCAACGCCAGCAACCTGGCTTCGGGAATGAGCCAGTGTCACTGGCTGCTGGCCAGGGGAGGAGGACCAAGCTTCCCAGAGGATGCTCTATTTCACCAAGGAGGGAAGAGTACCATCCTCTGCCATAATACTGCCAAACAGGTGACCACAGGTGTCAGTGTGGTCAGAAGGTCAGTGTGTGAAATGCTGATGATGTCAGTGCAATAGCATGGCTTATGTGCACATACACACGACATCCTTGACAATGGCATCCCTCGGGGCTGGGCGAAACTGGATTGGAAACACCCCACAATGGCAGGTCAATTGTTCTGGTATTCTTAAGATTTGTGTTCTTTCCCGCACCACCTTGAACATGGCCATAGGCTTGGTGGGGGTGTCCCCTTCCCTTAATCCCCCTCAGAGAGATATCCTGAAGCAGGGCCAAAGTTGCCAAGGTAAGGAGAGCAGTAAGCATGAGCAACATGACTGGGTGGTGAGATTGGAGAATAGCAGACATTTTGACCCACCGCAAGTGATGGAACAAGGAGGAACCAGAGAATTGGGCCTAGGCCATCAGTCTTAGCCTCCACTGTATGTAAACTGATGGAGTCACAAGTAAAAGAGGACATAAAAACATAGAATTTGATGGCAAAGAAGGGCCATTTGACAAACCCAGTCTGCCCGTCCCCAACTACATTATTACAGAGCCGTGCTTGAACTACAACTCTTTTTCCTCTGTTCATTCCTTTCTACAACCCCACCACTGTTTCTGCCACCATCACCTCTGCTGGAAGGCTGTTCCAGGAATCCATCACTCTTTCTGTGAAGAGGCACTTCCTTCACATCTCTCCTGAATCTACCCCCTCCAGCTTCATAGCATGTCCCCTTGTTCTTGAGCACTTTTTTCCCCTAAAAAATACTTCCCTGCTGTACCTTATTTATCCCAGTGAGGTATTTAAAGGGCTCTATCACATCCCCCCTCTCCCTCTTCAAGGATGTACATACTGTGGTCCATTAGTCTCTTCTCATAGGGCTTTGGATGCAGACCCTGCACTATTTTAGTTGTCCTCCTCTGGACTGCCTCCACTCTATGTCCTTCCAGAGACGTGGTCTCCAAAACTGGACACAGTACTCTTTCTAGACTAAGTGGACTACCTGGAGAGAAATGGGCTACAGAACAGTAAGCAGCATGGGTTTGTGGCAGGGAGGTCTTGTCAGACCAACTGTACAGTATTGACTGACTGCATAACAAAGGCAGCTGATAAGGACAAGCAATAGATTCACTCTACTTCGACTTCAGCAAGGCATTTGATTCAGTGCCGCACAAAAGCCAACTGAAGAAATCAGAGGTTCTGGGAGTAGCAAAGGACCTAGGTAGATGGGTAGGACACTGGCTGGGGAAGACAGCGGAGGGCAGTGGTAAATGGGGTCAAACTGTGGGAAAGGAAGGTCACAAATGGAGTACCGCGGGGATCAGTCCCGGGACCACTCCTTTTTATTACATTCATCAGTGACACAAGAAAAGCCATACAGGGCAAGATGAGTCTCTCTGCAGATGACACTATACTCTGTGTGGCAGGGTAGACAGCGAGGAGGGTGTAAGGGAGTTGCGGAGGTACCTGCAAAGGTTCAGAGATGGTCAATGGTTTTACTGCTGAAATTCAAACCGCATGCCAAAATGTACATGGCGATGCATACAAGGAACAAGAACCACAGGAAGGAATACTGGATGGGAGGGGTTAAGCTGTGCATTACTTTCAGCGGAAAGGAATCTGGGGGTCATCATAAGTGACTCCCTACAAACTATGTATAAATGTATCAAGGCCTACAGCAAGGCAACCAGAATGTTGAGGTGTACTGGAAGGGTTTTGATAGCAGGAAGGAGGAGGTAATACTACCTCTTTATGGATCACTAGTGAGACCTATCTGGAATACTGTGCCCAGTTCTGGAGTCCTCACCTCACAAAACACAGAGATAGGCTGGAAGTGGTGCAATGCAAAGCTACTAAAATGATTCAGGACTAATAGGGCAGATCCTTTGAGGATGGTCTCAGAATGCTCAATGTGTACTCGCTGGGGGCCAGAAGGGAGAGGGGCGACATGACAAAAACTATCAAAGTTCCTGAAAGGAATAAACAAGTTAAAATATGAGGAACTATTTAGCAGGAATGGTGGGTCAAAAACAAGTGGACATGAATGTAAGCTAGTAGGGGTTGGGGGAGATTTAGGAGGGGTGCGAGAAAGTTTTACTTTATGGAGAGAGTGGTTGAGGTGAGGAACAGCCTGCTGGCAGAGGTTGTGGGTACAACAACCATTAACAGGTTCAAAGCATGCCTGGG
Organism: Neoceratodus forsteri; assembly: GCA_016271365.2. Lineage (NCBI taxonomy): Eukaryota > Metazoa > Chordata > Ceratodontiformes > Ceratodontidae > Neoceratodus > Neoceratodus forsteri. The sequence continues at coordinate 1,300,864,620 of CM057455.1, forward strand.
GAAACAGTAAAGGGCTTAACAGTTACTCAGGAGGTAACAATAAGGCAGAGAGCGATGAGTGGGGAGGTGAAGGCAAAAACACAATCTACACAATGGGTCACGGGATAGAGTCAAATTGGGCTGACTGGATGGACAAATGGTCATTTTCTGCTGACAGCGTCTATGCTTCTATGGTTCTAATCAATAATCTGTGAGCAGTTGTGTGGTAATGCTAAATTAATGCACCTCCTGACCCCAGGGGTGATGAGGCACAGGGTTCTTATGCGATGTGCCTTTACACCCCTGGGAAGTGCACAGAGTTACTACTGTTGCACACCATGGAGTGGGCAGTTTTGCTAATAAAATGGCTGTCTGTTTGGTAAACAGGCTATTAGGCTATAAAAGGAGAACCAAAATGTGACCAAGCATCAAAGTACTTTAAAATGTACTGGCATAGATATTCTTTATACAAATCTAACATCTGAAGTTTACCTGCTTTTGAGAGAATGAACATGCTTCCTTTCCAACTGTATGAAGTGCAACATGAAGCTGGCCTTCTAAAATGAGCTGCTTGTTGTCTTCAACAACATACGCCTGCAATATGCAAAACCCTACTGTTAAAAAAGTAATGGCAGATTGTAATAGTATGAATATTATTAGCACCATCTCATATAAAATCTGTAAAGCTAAAACACAGCTATTCACAAATACTGTTTTTTCGTTTCTTTGCATGACGTAGAACAAAGCACAAAACAGAGGCAGGAGGTTGCAGGTTCAAACCCTGCTAGAGCCAAATACTCACTGTGTGAGCTTAGGCAAGTTACTTAATCTCTCTGTGATCCAGCCCACCCAGCTATGGAAACGGGCAGAAGCAGGACCCCATGGGAAATGAGACATTACATCTTGCCTGACATCCTTTCTAAATGAATGTACTTTTTTAATTTAATTTAATTATATAGACATAAGTGGAATAAGCTACCCCCCCCCCCGGGAAATATTATTTTTGGTTCAAGTGCCAACCGACCAGATTACATCACGAGGAATGGCATCGGGTCAATCCACACAAGAACAAAACATATCAACAATATTTCCAGTAGGGGAGTAACATATTCCATTTATGCTTTACCTCCGAAAAAATTAAAATTGAATTTCCTGCCATTTTTTGCTGATTGTAAAAAATCTAAAAGGTACCTATAAATGAAAAAACACTTATTTTGTAGATATTTTTGTGCTGAACAACTTTTGTGCTCAAAGTACCATGCTATCATTTTTGGTTTTAAAGTTATTTGCATTTATTTGTTGCAAAAAAGTGAAAATTTTAATTTTCTGCAGTCTTTTGCTAATTACAAAACAAAAACCTAAACGGTATGTATAAATGAAACACCACTCATTTTGTAGCCATTTTTCATTTTAAAGTTATTTGCATTTGTCAAAAAAGTGAGAAAAAAAAGAATAGAAGTTTCTGCCTTTTTCCTCCTAATTATATTAAAAAAGGTAGCTATAAATGAAACATTATTCATTTTGTAGATATTTTTGTGCTGAACATATTTCGTGCTCACTGTACCATGCTATCATTTTTCGTTTTAAAGCTATTGGCATTTAGAAAAATACAGTTATGTAAGAACTTACTGTAACAGTAGCTCTTCGAGAGAGGCTCTTGCAGTTGGTAATTACATATAGGACTGACCGACGAGGCGTCAAGATCAAAAAATTTCTAGCAGTCTGTATGCGGGACTGCCCCACGCCAGATGACCAACGCCATGTGACATCAGTATAAAGGGGCGAGCCCCCATGCCGCCTTCCAGTTCTTTCCCGCCAAAGTCCAGAAAGGCAAGACGAGAGAGGAGCAGATATTTCCCTTCCTGGAAAAGAAGCAGAAAACCTAAGGGGGATGGAGGGCGGGAAGGCAGTACCTACTGCAAGAGCCTCTTTTGAAGACCCACTGTTACGGTAAGTTCTTTCATAACGGTACTATCTTACTTGGAGAGGGCTCTTGTAGTAGGTAATTACATATAGGACTGAATCCCAAGCAGTCTGGAAAAAAGGAAAAGCACTCGGGAGGAGGAAAACTATCCAACTAATGGAACCTCCGGCTGAACGGGTCTTATGAAAGAAGACCTTGGAGTACAGCCAACCCTAAGGTTGCTCTACGGCGAGAGGCAATATTCAAACTGTAGTGTTTTGTAAAGGTATAGACAGAAGTCCAACTCGTGGCTGGGCAGATGTCTGCCGAAGAGGCGGCTACTCCTCAGGTGGAATGACCTCTGACTTGACCTGGCAGGGTCTTGTGGTACCTGTCGTAACAGAAAGTGATGCCATTTAGATAGGCATTGCTTGGAAACTTCATTGCCCTCTCTTTTGTGAGCAAAAGAGACAAAAAGCTGATCAGATTTCCTGAGATCCTTAGTCCTAGTAATACAGTATCTCACTATTCTATGAACATCCAAAGTATGCAAGAGGTACTCCCCTTGACTGGAGTATTGCGTAAAGAAAGCAGGTAGCTCAATGGATTGTTTCAGCATAGATTCCGCTACCACCTTAGGGAGAAACTTAGGGTTGGTGCGTAGAGCCACATGTTACTTGTGAAAAATCAAATATGGGATTTTGCACATCAAGGCCTGAAGCTCGGAAATCCATCGAGCTGAAGTAATGGCCACTAGGAAGAGTGTCTTCCAAGAGAGGCACTTAAAATCTGCTGACGCTGCCGGTTCGAAAGGAGGCATAGTAAGCTTCTCAAGAACAAAATTCAAATCCCAAGGTGGAGCAGGAATGCGGATGGGGGTCTCAAACGGAGAACCCCTCTGAGGAAAGTCTCAGAGACTTCCAACTGAGTGGAAGTTCTGTCTCCAAAGGGGACATGGTAGGCCGAAATTGCTGCCATGTGGACCTTCAAAGAGAAATGGCTGAGACCCAGGTCAAAGAGATGATGCATGTAGTCCAGGACTCTCTCAACTGGGCAAGAGAAATGCCTGAAGTCCTTTGATGAGGCCCAATTCGAAAATCATTTCCACTTCATGGCGTAGGTGGACCTGGTGGAAGGCTTTCTGACCTCAACCAGAATATCTGCTACGAGCGGAGAAACCCCAAACTGGGCTTGAGCTACATCTGCAGGAGCCACGCATGCAACTGAAGGGATTTGAGACCTGGATGGACAAGGGTCCCCGGATCCTGGGTCAGCAAGTGCTGTGACAGAGGAAGTGGAAGCGGAGGTTCCTCTGAAAATTGTTGCAGAAGAGAGAACCAAACCTGCCTGGGCCAGAATGGAGCAATGAGGATCATCCGGGCTCCTTCTGATCTGAGTTTGTGCAAGATCCTCGGAATTAAGGGTATTGGAGGGAAGGCATAGACAACTCTGTCCCTCCAGTCAAGAGACAGAGCGTCCCGCCAGAAAACGTCTCACCCTGGAGCGAGCGAGCAGAAGGCAGGACGTTTTGGATTTTGAGGAGATGCGAACAGGTCTACCTTAGGGGTTCTCCAGAGCAGGAAGATGTTGCCTACTACCTCTTGATCCAGTTCCCATTCGTAGGCTCTGGCTGAAGACTGACTGAGGTGGTCTGCTAGCGTGTTTTCTACTCATGGAACATGAACTGCTGTCAGGTAAAGGTTGTGCTGTACAGCCCAAATCCAAATTCTCATTGCTTCCCTGCACAGAGAGTAGGAACGAGTTCCTCCCTGCTTGTTGATGTACCAGACTACACACATGTTGTCTGCCTGGATGGTTAGATGACCAGGAAGAATGGAGGAGTGCAGAGCCTGGAGAGCATACAGGACGGCTCTGAGTTCGAGCACATTTATGTGCAAAGTCTGCTCGAGCCTGGACCAGTTGCCCTGAGTCCTGTGAGACCCTAAATGGGCTCCCCCAGCCTTCTTCTGAGGCATCTGTTGTCAATGTCTGGGAAGGGGGTTTGATATTGAAGTGAACTCCCCAGCAAAGGTTCTTTTGCACCATCCACCATTGCAAGTCCCTGGCCATGGGATCGGAGACTAGAACCTCCTGTTCTAGGTCGTCCAGTGTTTGGTCCCATTGAGACCGAAGCATCCATTGAGAGATCCTCATATGGAGCCGAGCACGAGGGACTGTCGGGATAGCAGCTGCCATGAGCCCGAGGAGGCAAAGGACTGACCTGGCACCGACCCTTCTGCGACTGGAAAGCAGACTTGCTTGAGTCTGGAGGGTGTCCGCCCTGTCTGGAGGCAAAAAGGCCTTGCTGATGGTCGTGTCCAGGATCGCCCCCGATAAACTGGAGTCTTTGGCAAGGGACCAAGTGGGACATGGCCTGGTTGATGGTGATACCCAGGCTGGTGAATACCTGCAGGGTGAAGGAAAGACAGCGTAGAAGTTCCTCCCTGGACGGGGCTGCCAGGTGCCAGTCGTACGGGTACAGGAATACCTGCATTCCCTGGGTATGCAGGTGGGCCGCTACCACAGACAGGCATTTGGTAAACACTCGGGGAGTCGAGGAAAGACCAAATGGGAGGGCACTGAATTTGTAGTGGTCCCCCTGAAAACAAAACCGAAAAGATCTGCGGTGGGAAGGGCAGATCGGGATGTGCAGGTAGGCATCCTGCATATCCAAAGCGCACAGCCACTGTCCCTGCCAAAGAAGTGGCAGAAGGCTCTGCAAGAAGAGCATTCTGAAGCATTTGTACTCCCCGAACATGTTCAGGGAACTGAGGTCTAACATAGGCCTCACGTCTCTCATCTTCTTTGGAACGAGGAAAAAATGGGAATAGTAACCTGTCCCCCAAATATGGGTGGGAACTGGTTCTATCGCCGCCTTCGAGAGAAGGGAGGAGATTTCTTCAGGACCAGGGAAGATGTTCCAGGAGTAAGATGACTCGGGGTGTGTGGTCTTGCGTTTCTGAAGAAACTCGATTGAGTACCCTGCTGCGATCAGTTGGAGCACCCAAGCATCTGATGTAATCCTCTCCCAACCCGGTAGATGGAAGGAGAACTTCCCTCCTACTGGTTCCTCTGGGATGTCCAGAGGCCGTGGGAGAGGGAAGGAGTCAGGAGGTGTGGGGCAGTGCAGCAGCTGAGGCTTTTTTGGGTGGGGGAGTCTTGGCTGGTGGAGGGGCCGGATGCTTGTTGGCTCGCTTGCCCTGTGGTTTTGCCTTTGGACGACGAATGTTCGTCGACGAAAAAGGCGATGCTGTCCCTGAGGGGGTCTGTACAGTCTCCACGGATGTGAGTGCAGTGCCCTTCTCCTGCAGGTCGGTGATGATGTCCTTGACAGCACCGCCGAACAGCACTGAACCCCTGAAGGGCGGATCCTGAATGGCGGACTGCACTTCAGGGACCAAACCTGGACACCCGGAGCCAGGAGTGACACCGAAGACCTACGGCAAAAACCGAACTCTGTCCAACTGCGTCCACTGCATCGTAGGTGGCACAAAGAATATGCCAACTGGCCAAAAGAGCAGAACGGACAAGGTCAGCCACTTCCTGTTTCATCTGAGACTCAGCAAGGGAGTCCAGTTTAGATTCCACCTGACTCAGGATGGTCTTCTGGTAGTCCCCCATATGTGCTACATAGTTCAGGGCCCTAATGCCCAGGGTAGATGAGTAAACCTTCTTCCCATACTGGTCCAGGAGCCGGGACTCCTTGTCAGGTGGAGACAAGCTGAGATGTTTGGGGTTGGCGGAACGGCCGTGAGCGGCACTAATCATGATCAAATCCGCCTTGGGGTGTATATTCAAGGAATCTACTCCCTCAGAAACCTGATACAGCCGATCTGCCTTCCTTGGAAGAGGGGCTAACACAGGCGGTTGTTTCCAAATAGTGGAAACAAGGTCTGCGTGAGGCTCTGTCCAAGGTGGAATCAATGTTGGAGCGGCCTCGGGCAGATCCAAGTGGGCAGCGAGCTTCATACGCTGTGGATCTGGCTACAGAGATGGCCACTGATGAACTTCTTGGATCTTTCTCAATAACTCCAAAAAGGAAGGATCCTCTGGAGGAGACTTTGGAGGAGTCCTTGGCCTGGGATGTTCTGGAGTACAAGGCTCGTCATCTGGATCATAGCATCCCCCTGAGTCTGAGTCAGATGTCTCCAATGTAGAGGAGTAAGACTCCTCCCGAGGCGGGGAAGGAACGGTCCCTTTGGGAAGCCCTCTGGGAAGCATATCATCCCCACCCCTGGCACCTGAGGGTTCACCTCTGGTGTCAGGTAAGGTGGAGGGAGGCGCCCGTCTCAGGCGTAGGGGATCCTGTCCATGATCCGGCATTGGAAGACAGCTCTCTACCTCCCTGGTGAGCTGAGCCTTGGCCTCAGCCCACCAGGCAGCCAGAGTCTCCTTCAAGTCCACTGGCGGCTGTGGTGAGGACAGCGGAGAAGGAGGAGGAGGGGGATATGGATACTGGGGGTATCCGTATGGCGACTATCCATAACCCGACAGCAGGAAGCCCGGCGTCAGGTATTGAGGCGCCAGGTACTGTGGCGTCGGATAAAGTGGCGGATACTGTGGTACTGGGTAGGGTGGCACCGGATTAAGCGGTGTCAGATAGCCAGGTGCCATGGGTGCTGATGGAGCAGAAGGCCATGGGAAAGGCCCAGCAGGTGGACCAGGTAAGGGTGGCCCGCAGGCATTGGGCTCTGCGTTGGAGCGGCGTCTGTAAGAGGGACGTCGGCTGGCGTCAGGTAGGCCGGCGTCGGAGCCGGCGTCAGAGGATCCGGCCATATAGGGGGAGCTCTCTTTTTTGCATTATTTGTTTATCGCCCCCTGCATCCGACTGGCCTCTCCTTCAGGCCTTCTGCCAAGGACTACCCCCGTATCTCCATTCTGAACCCTCCACGACGCCAGCTTCCCCCATTCCCAGATCGCAGCCGACCAGGGTAGCCCGATGTAACCCTTTGTCGGATGGGTCCCCTCCTTCTGGAGGGAAATTACCTTCAGGCATTCTTGCTCTCGGCCCTGATGCTGCTGGGATTGGTATTTCCTGGCTCTCCGGGGGTTCCATGGAGGCGGAGGATCCAGGCGGCCGTCATCCGTTGCTCGGGCGCCATTTTCCGCTTTTCTGGTTCCCCTGGCGTCCGCCACTTCTTGTAGTCCACGTTCTCCACGGGGCCGTTACAGAGCGAGGCATGACCCTAACCCACCACCGGGTAGGAGAACAATCCTTGGGACGCTCAATCCTCTCCCGTCCCCACCGACCCGAGTCCGTTCCCGAACCCGGGTTGCTGGCGTGGTTTGAGGTAAAGCGCCAGCGCCTCAACCCTCTTCGCCACCGGGCCAGCAGTGGGGGAGCTCTGACGTCAGCATACCCAGCTCCTCTGTGTCAACTGGGGATGGAGGGTTGAAACCCCCGGGGTCCAGCAGAGGAGATGCAGGAGCCTCAGAGGGCAACGGCAAGCACTGCGGTGAGCCTGGGACGTCGGAGTGGTCGAAGGGGTCCGATGTAGGCTCTTTTGCTGGGCAGTCGTCAGATGGGCTGACGTTTGGCTTATCAGCAGGATCGGGCGGGTGTCGGAGGAGCTGACGTCCGACTTATCGGAACCCTGACCTGACACAGGCTGTGCTGGAGGTGCGACCTTGGCGGTGGTACGAGGGACCGTGCACCCTCCTGAAGGAGCCGGTGTCTTATAGGTCTTGTCCGGGCGGACGTCTGTGGCACCGGCGTCCAACTTAGCGGACCTGCTCAACCCAGAGGGCCGTGTGGCAGTGGCCTTCCCAGGAGCGGAGGCCTCCTTTAACCCGGAGGCACCCGAGGGACCAGAGCATGAGCCCGAAAGGAGGGGCGACACCGTCTTGGGCACCGCCAAGATGGTTGTTGTGGAACAGTTCCCTGGAGGGGATATTACCTTAAGAACCGCAGCTCCAGACGGCGTCGCGGAGGCCATGGAGGTCAAGTCCCGGTCCTGGTGCTTGTCCTTTTTCTTGTGGCCTTCAGGGGAAGTGGAAGCCTGCCTCAACTTCTTCTTCAAGGAAGCCATCTTTTTCTTGAGAATAATGGCCTCCAGGGACTGCTGCCTCCGTTTTCGGGTGGCTGAATTGAACTTTTGGCAGTGCTGGCACTTCTCCACAGGGTGGTCTGGGCCTAAGAAGAAGAGGCATAGGGAGTGTCCGTCCTTACGCAGCAGTTGAGAACCGCACGAGTCGCACTTATTTTTATGCAATTTGGAAGGCGTCTGGGGCGACATACACAGACGTTTGATGCAAAAAGTGAAAAAAATTGGTTGAAAAGTTTGGTAAAACTAACCGACAGAAGACCGATGAGCAATGAAGCTCTACCACGAGGAACTTTCATGAGTTGATGGCAGGAAAGAACTGGGAGGTGGGCGTGGTGGACCGCTCCTTTATACTGACGTTGCATGACGTCGGACACCTGACATGGGGGTGGTCCCCTGCTAGAGACTGCTAGCTAGAAATGTTTCCATGGGGTTCTGACGCCTGCCGGGTCAGTCCTATATGTAATTACCTACTGCAAGAGCCCTCTCGAAGTAAGATCATAGAATCTGTCGGCAGATAAGGACCATATGGCCCACCCAGTCTGCCCATTTCCCTACTCACTGCTGCAGCCCCAGATCCCATTTGATCTGTGGCTCTCCTGCTCTGCACATAGCCCAGGGCACCCTTATGTCTATCCCATGCACTCCTGAACCCCTGAATTGTTTTTACACCCACCACTTCTGCTGGAAGTCTGTTCCACGTCTCCATCACCTTTTCAGTGAAAAAAATATTTCTAAGATTACCCCTGAGCCTTCTACCCTTCAGCCTCATATCATGCCCCCTTGTTCTTGTGCAGAGTTTTCTCTGAAATATGATTTCCACCTGCACCCCGTTTATTCCCCTAAGGTACTTAAAAGTCACTATCATCTCTCCCCCCTTCCTTCTTTCCTCCAGTGAATAGATATTAAGGTCCTTAAGTCTTCCCTCGTAGGGCTTCTGGTGCACTCCATGCACCATCTTCCTTGCCCTTCTCTGGACTGCCTCTATTTTGTCAATGTCCTTCCGGAGATGTGGTCTCCAAAACTTGACACAGTACTCCAGCTGAGGCCTCACCAGTGATCTGTACAGTGGCATCACCACCTCTTTCCTCCTGTTTGTTATGCCCCTTCCTATGCACCCCAACATTCTGTTTGCTCTCCCTACCGCCTTTTCACACTGTCTGGTCACCTTTAGATCATAAGATATGATAACCCCCAGGTCTCTCTCCTTACTTGTGTTGGCCAGAATATCCCCACCCATCCTGTACTGCTCACTTGGATTCCTGTGACCCAGGTGCATGATCTTGCAGTTTTTAGCATTGAAACTCAACTGCCAGACACCCGACCACTCCTCTAATAGGCTTAGGTCCTTTCTCATTTTTTTCAACCCCTCCAGTGTGCCCGCTCTGTGCAGATCTTGGTGTCATCTGCGAACAGACGGCACACCTTTCCCTCCAGACACTCTGCAATGTCGCTAATGAAAACACTGAATAGGACTGACCCCAGCACCAACTCCTGTGGCACTCAGTTGGTCACCTCCCTCTCCTCAGATTTCACGCCATTTACCATCACCCTCCGAGTCCTGTCCTTTAGCCAGTTTCCAACCCACTTTACAACCACAGGACCCACTCTCAGGCTCCCCAATTTATTTAGCAATCTCCTGTGCGGGACAGTGTCAAAGGCCTTTCTAAAATCCAGGTGGACTACATTCACCGCCCCTCCCTGGTTACCGAGTCAAATAAATCTATAAGATTTGTCTGACAGGACCTTCCCGCTGAGAATCCATGCTGCCTTGGATCCTGTGCCCCACTATCCTCCAGAAACGTCACAATCCTCTCCTTAAATAAGGACTCCCATTAGTTTCCCCACTACTGAGGTAAGGCTTACAGGCCTGTAATTGCTTGCCTCTTCTCTGCTTCCACTCTTATGGAGAGGGACCACATCTGCCCTCCTCCAGTCCTCAGGTACCTCCCCGTCTCTAGTGATGTGCTAAAAAGGGCAGCCAGTGGTTCCGCCAGCACTTCCCTGAGTTCCTTTAGTACTCTGGGGTGGATCCCATCTGGCCAAACTGCCTTATCTGCTTTTATTTTCGCGAGTTCTTCTAGGACTTTTTCCACCGTGAATGGGCTGCTGTCTATCTCCCTTCCCTGAATACCTCTCTTAATGGGTCTCAGTCCCTCACTCTCCCCTTCCCTGGTGAATACTCAGCAAAAGTACTTATTCAGTATCTCAGCCTTTTCTAGGTCATCCTCCACCCTGTCTCCTCCTTTCTTCTTCAGCCTAACAATCCCATTTCTGGCCTTTTTCCTCTCGCTAATGGATCTGAGGAAGGTCTTGTCACCCTTCTTAATAGCCTGGGCTATACCTTCCTCTGTCTGTGCCTTAGCCCTTCTAATTATTTTCCCAGATTCCCTCTGCTTCTCCAGATATTGTTCTCTGTCCTCATCTTTTTGTGTTTCCTTCTAGCTTCTGAAGGCCCTTTTCTTTTTCCTTACTTTCTCGGCCACTACCTTCGAGAACCACAATTGCACTTTCTTTCTTTTACTCTTGTTATGCATTCTGACACAGTGACCTGTTACTTCTGTTCATTTGAATATGGTTAGTACTGTTACTGAGGCTGATCAGTCTAAATGAGAATATTACTGATATATTGTGTAACGCATGGACCTACATTGAGAATATCATTGATATTCTCACTACAGGTCCACGGGTGGCAAAATAGCACTGCTACTTGCCACTTTGTAGTCTCACAAGTATGGCATCCATCTATCTATGAAAGTGCATCAATGCGCCAGATAGGGTTCAGATTAAAGTAACTAAAATAGGGAAATGCACTGCACTCCCAAAGCAGCAAAAAGAGAAAACATTACAGTTTTGGCTGTCCTGAGCTTTGGCGAATTAGAGTTGGGGCCTTCCTTGGGGTTATCAACCCTAACGCTCCCCCCATTACATCAGCAAATAAGCTCAGATGTACAAACTATATGAAATGGGGTGAGCATTAGGGTTGATAACCCCAAGGAAGACACCAGTCCTGATTCACCAAGACTCAGGGCAGCCAAAACCATACTGTTTTCTCCTTTTGGTGCTTGGAGGATGAGGGTGAGGTGTCAGGGCTGGGAACCCGAACACCACATTTCCCTATTTTTGTCACTTTAATATGAACCCTGACTGGTGTATTAACATAGTTTTTATGCAAAGAATTTCCTCACTTTTTTAAATTGTACAGTTGTATCACCATTCAACAGTCATTCATTCAAAACATCCATCTGTCTAGGGAAGCGCAGGGACCTTTGGGCCCTGTGCTTCCATCCTCCCACAGATGCACAGATCCATGTGGCTGAGGAAGTGCAGACGCCTCTGGGGTAGCCATGTCAGCCATGCCTCCAGAAAAGCAATTTATGTGCTTGGTTGCAATTGTGTTTTTGTGGGGATCACTTCACAAGGAAAAATATATTAAGTGTCCCTTTTAACTGCCAGCTTGATTGCATATGGACAAAATATGAAAATTACATACCTACCGTAATTCTTGATCTTCTTGGATGAAGTCTCCACCACTAATTCACACTAATGGGACTATGCCAGAGGTGCTAGGACCAACCGGGAGCCAAAAATCTTCAGGAGGGCTGGCAATGGGGTAGGACCGTGCATGAGCGGCACCACAAGACCGTCTCGCCCCATATAGGCTACCTTGGGTCGAGCCTCCAACTGCCTCAGTACCTTTTTTACCGAGGAGGTGCAGCGTAAACTAACCTAGTGAAACTAACCCATGACAGACATAAGATAGTCCGAATGACCCGTATGAGAAGGGTCAACACAATAGAGTCTTCATGGCCCAGTCATCGAGGAAGTGAAGACCAATAATAGAGTGAGGGAGCTGCTGATGTCCGCCGAGCTCCATCCCTCTGCTGCATGCCACTCCTGCAGTGTCCCCGACTTCCGTCAGGCGCCACTGCAGAGCGACGCGAACCCCTGCACCCACCCCAGAGAGCGGAGAGCAGTCATGGGATGCTCCATCCTCTCGCTCCCCTGCCGACCCCAGCGGCCTGGGTCCATTCTCAAACCCAGGTCGCTGGCGTAATGTGAGGTGTGGCGTCCAGTGCCTCAACCCTCAGCGCCACCGGGACAGAGTCTGAATGCATCCTGACAGAAAACGCCAAGTTCTGGATTTCTGGAGCAGAACAGAGGCAGTTTTGTGTTGAGTGGGGATGCAAAAATGTTCAGGTCCGGTGTTCCCCACTCGTCGAAGAGCAACTGCACGATGTTTGCGTCAAGAGACCACTTGTGTGGATCTGCCTCCATTCTGCTGAGGCGATCCGCTAAATCGTTCTGGACTCCAGGCAGGTACACTGCTTGGATCAGAGCTTTATGATCCAGGCATCATTCCCACATTCTCATCGTTTCCCTGCATAGAGGGCAAGACTACGCTCCACCTTACTTGTTGATGTAGTACATCACCGCTTTGTTGTCCGTCTGAAGGAGAATTGTTTTGCAACAGAGAATGTCCTTCAGGGCTCAGAAAGCGTACAGGACAGCACTCATTTCAAGAACATTTATGTGGAGCTGAGATTCGTCCTGATTCCACAGATCCTGGGTGTGGAGATCCTGACAGTGAGCTCCCCAGCTGACTAGAGATGCATTTGTGGTGTTGGTGATTTGTGTTTCCAGTGAAGCAAAGGGAAAGCCTTGAAGCAGGTTGTCCTCTTGAGTCCACAGGGTTTTAAATAACTGATTAGCAGGTTTTTTTCTTGGGACGATACTAACTGTACAGAAAGTATTCATACAGATTTTCTAGAAGTGCTGTGTTTGTTAAACACAGTGAGGCAAGAGCTATGCATTTTCACAAAGATTTAGCACTTTGATGAGCAAAACGCTAATCAATTTTTAGAGTTAAATAAAACCCTGGTCCACCAGGTGAGTGACCACTTTAGAGGTTCTGTCACCTTGATGTGAAAGTGCTGTGCACGTGTGGTTGGGGACCACTGAGTACTGAGCATTCACTGACTGGTTCTCATGTGCGCCAGAGGCACTGTAAACACTGATGATGCCATGAGACCCAGCAACTGCTGCATTAAGAGAGCTTGAACTGAGTTGTTCTCTTTGATGAAGCGGGCCATCTGGAGGATATCGTTTCTCCCGTCCTCCAGAAGGAAGGCATTTGCCCTGGAGATGTTCAGGAGGGTTCCCATGAAGACGAGTTGTTGGGAGGGCTGCAGCTGCGATTTTTCCAGATTCAACAGGACTCTCATTGATGTGAGGAACCTGGAAGCCGTGGTCACCGCTTCCTGTGTCCCCTGTCTGGAGGAGCTTGCTAGGAGCCAGTCGTCCAGATATGGAAACACTTAAATTCCAAGTTTCCGGAGATGCGCTGCGAGAACGGCAAAGCACTCTGTAAAAACTTGCGGCACCGAGGACAGCCCAAAGGGCAGTACTTTGAATTGGTAGTGCTGACCCAGGGCCACAAATCGGAGATACTTGTGGTGCTTTGGGTGCACAGGAACATGTTGGTAAGCATCCTGCATGTCCAGAGAGGCCAGCTAACCATTTTGATGAATCAGAGGTAGACGCGTACAGAGCGACATCATCTTGAATTTCTCCTTGAAGAGGAATCTGTTTAACTCCTTTAGGTCTAGAATAGGGCGCATACTACCTGTCTTCTCTGGAACTGAGAAACAGTGGGAGTAGAACCTGTGTCCCATTGCTCCTTCGGAACTACTTCTACTGCCCTGTTGTCCAGAAGGCCTTGAATCTCGGAAGCAAGGAGGTCTGACTGAGTGATAGACTTTCTGGGCTGTCATCTGGGTGGATGATCCAGAGGGGTATCTGAAAAATACAGAGAGTAACCCTCGTGAATTATCCTGAGAAAGTACAGTTATGTAAGAACTTACTGTAACAGCAGATATTCGAGAACAGCTCTTGCAGCAGGTTACACCATTAGGACTGAGGCCGGCGGGCACCAGGACCCCACGGAAATTCTCTAGCTAGCAGTATTCAGCGGGGACTGCCACCGACGTCGGCCCCGCCCCCAACATCAGGCATCATATAAAAGGGGGCGGTCCCCCAGAATCCCCAGTTCTCCCGCCGGAGACTCCCAGCTGCTAGACGACATCAGAAGCGGAGAATGAGGATCCACCATCAAAAGGTATTCAGAGCTGTTAGAAACACCTAATCCTAGAAGAGATATCGGAACAACTCTACCTCCAGAGGGGATGGTGGGAGGGAAACTACCTGCTGTAGGAGCTGTTCTCGAAGATCTACTGTTACGGTAAGTTCTTATGTAACTGTACTATCTTACTTCGAGAAACAACTCTTGCCGCAGGTTACACCATTAGGACTGATTCCCAAGCAATACTGGAAATCCCTTGCAGGTGGGAGGAGGCTAGGTAGAGATTGGAGTTGGACCGAGCCGAGGATAGAAGCCCCTGTAGGACTGCTAGACCAAAACCTGCTCTTCACCATGATGCAACGTCCAGGCTATAATGCCTGATAAAGGTGTGCACGGTGCTCCAAGTAGCTGCTGAGCAGATCGCTGAAGTGGACACGTTTTCATGGCCGCAAAGGAGGTAGCCTCCCCCCTTGTGGAATGACCCTTAACAGAGCCCGGTAAAGTTTTTTTTGTTTCTGGTAACAGAACGTGATACAATGGATGAGCCACTGGGACAGCGATTGTTTAGAAACCGGAGCTCCCATTATCCTATGGGTGAAGGAGATGAAAAGCTGATCAGATTTATGGTGGTGCCTGGTTCTGGTCAGGTAGTATCTTAGACACCTATGCACATCTAGTGTGTGCAACAGGGCCTATCCTCTACTGGAGTATTTAGGAAAATACACTGGTAAGTCGATATCCTGATTGAGGGTGAGAGCTGAGACCACCTTAAGTAGAAACTTTGGATTTGTCCTTATGGACACCCTGCCCTGGTGAAAAACCAAATAAGGTTCTTTGCACATAAGCATATGAAGTTCAGAAATCCTTCTGGCCGAAGTAACAGCAAGTAAAAATAACGTCTTCTATGTTAGGAGACGTAGCTTGCAATCCACGGCTCGTTCAAAAGGTGGCAGCGTGAGCTGCTCCAGGATAAAGGGTAAATTCCATGGAGGAATAGAATCCTCGATCAGAGGTCTAAGGTGGAGAACACCTCTCAGGAAGGCTCGTGCTGTGTCTAGCTGAGTAATGGGATGTCGGCCTATAGGTGTATAATAGGCTGAGATGGCACAAAGGTGTACTTTAATAGAGGAGTAGGCCAAGCCTGCCTAGAAGAGAGACAGGAGGTAGTCCAGGACCGACCTTTCTGGACAATCCATCGGGGGAAGTCCTCGTGCTTGAGCCCAGAGGTAAAATCTGCACCATTTCATGGCGTATGTGGCATAAGTGGCCGGTTTTCTAGCAGCCGCTAGAACATCTGTTACCTCTTACGAGACCCCGTACCGCATGATAGCTATGTCTCTAGGAGCCAGGTGTGCAGGTTCAGAGAGCGAAGGTCCGGATGGACCAAAGAACCTGCCTCCTGGGACAATAAGTGAGAGCTGATTGGCAGCGGCACTGGATGTTCCTGGGACAGCTGGTGTAGCAGAGGGAACCAAATCTGTCTGGGCCAAAAAGGCGCGATAAATATCAGTGTTGCCTGCCCTCTGCGGAGTTTCAAAAGGACCCTCTGGATCAACGGGAAGGGAGGAAACGCGTAAAGGAATCTGCCCATCCAAGAGAGGGACAACGTGTAGTGCCAGAAAACACCAAGTCCTGGATCTAGCAAGCAGAAATTGGGCAGTTTTGCGTTGGATGGGGACGCAAAAAGGTCTAACTCTGGTGTGCCCCATCTGTGAAACAGATCCTCTACTACCTCCTGGAGTAGTTCCCATTCGTGGACTCTGGCCTGAGAGCAACTCAGGCTGTCTGCGATGACGTTGTCCACTCCTGGAACATGAACAGCAAGAAAAAATTACTCACCTTGGTAATGTTGTTTCTTCTAATGGAGTCTTGCTATATTATGACATATGCAGTATAACCCCAGGTTAGAACTGCTCCGGAGGTGAAAGAGTTAACTTCCATGCAAGGGAATGGAATCTTGAGCGTGAGCTCGGTTTAACACTCTGTCTGTTGAAGCTCAAACTTAAACTGTCAGATCTTTACGAGCAAAAACTCACTAAGGTTCTGTGTGGAAGCCGTAAACCTACACTAGCCACTGGCTACTAACTACAAAAACACCTTTTTGTTCTTGATCCCAAAACAAAGACTCAAGTCGGGGGATTCAAGAAGGAAAATTCAAGCATAACACCTAAGCACCCTAGAAGGGTGAAATAAAGTGGGCATCAAAGAAGTGCCAACATTGCACTGCCCACCCACATCCCAAAAACAGAGGTTCTGAGAGGGGCAGGCTGGGGGGGAGGTCATAATATAGCAAGAAATTGGGCAGTTTTGCGTTGGATGGGGACGCAAAAAGGTCTAACTCTGGTGTGCCCCATCTGTGAAATGGGTTCACCACAATATATCCAAGGCACACTGCCTTAAGGGTAGCTGGTCCATTCCACTGGGGTGTCAAACAGACGAGGCATACTGATGAGTCCTGGTAGGACGAAACACGTGTCTATGTCTTCTGTTAGCACCCTTTGCAAACTGTGTGAGAGGCCTTTCGGCACCATGCAATTCTGCTTAAAGTTGGACCAGCATAACATTCTGTGGTGATTTGCATATGCAGCCCATGATGCTTTGCATTGTTGGGGCATGTGTGATTTTGTATTTTCTTGAAACTTGGCTTCCCAGCCAAATGCCATTTGGGGTAACCCTTGCCTCAGTGTTTGCGCACAGAGGTTCTTTGTCTTTTAAATAGTTTTTTATTTTAATGGGTTCACCACAATATATCCAAGGCACACTGCCTTAAGGGTAGCTGGTCCATTCTACTGGGGTGTCAAACAGACGAGGCATACTGATGAGTCCTGGTAGGATGAAACACGTGTCTATGTCTTCTGTTAGCACCTTTGCAAACTGTGTGAGAGGCCTTCGGCACCATGCAATTCTGC
The DNA here is from genome assembly GCA_016271365.2 of Neoceratodus forsteri. Classification (NCBI taxonomy): domain Eukaryota; kingdom Metazoa; phylum Chordata; order Ceratodontiformes; family Ceratodontidae; genus Neoceratodus; species Neoceratodus forsteri. The sequence goes on from CM057455.1 coordinate 1,300,881,537, forward strand.
TTAAAGTTGGACCAGCATAACATTCTGTGGTGATTTGCATATGCAGCCCATGATGCTTTGCATTGTGGGGGGCATGTGTGATTTTGTATTTTCTTGAAACTTGGCTTCCCAGCCAAATGCCCTTTGGGTAACCCTTGCCTCAGTGTTTTCGCACAGAGTTCTTTGTCTTTAATAGGTTTTTATTTTAATGGGTTCACCACAATATATCCAAGGCACACTGCCTTAAGGGTAGCTGGTCCATTCTACTGGGGTGTCAAACAGGACGAGGCATACTGATGAGTCCTGGTAGGATGAAACACGTGTCTATGTCTTCTGTTAGCACCCTTTGCAAACTGTGTGAGAGGCCTTTCGGCACCATGCAATTCTGCTTAAAGTTGGACCAGCATTACATTCTGTGGTGATTTGCATATGCAGCCCATGATGCTTTGCATTGTGGGGGCATGTGTGATTTTGAATTTTCTTGAAACTTGGCTTCCCAGCCAAATGCCCTTTGGGGTAACCCTTGCTTCAGTGTTTGCGCACAGAGGTTCTTTGTCTTTTAAATAGTTTTTTATTTTAATGGGTTCACCACAATATATCCAAGGCACACTGCCTTAAGGGTAGCTGGTCCATTCCACTGGGGTGTCAAACAGACGAGGCATACTGATGAGTCCTGGTAGGACGAAACACGTGTCTATGTCTTCTGTTAGCACCCTTTGCAAACTGTGTGAGAGGCCTTTCGGCACCATGCAATTTTGCTTAAAGTTGGACCAGCATAACATTCTGTGGTGATTTGCATATGCAGCCCATGATGCTTTGCATTGTGGGGGCATGTGTGATTTTGTATTTTCTTATAATATAGCAATACTCCATTAGAAGAAACAACATTACTAAGGTGAGTAATTTTTTCTTCAAACAACATGAAGTCTTGCTATATTATGACATATGCAGACTACACAGCAGTACCTCCATGGAGGAGGGACAGAACCTACTTGGGAAATAGGCTCTGAAGCACAGCTATGCCAAATCGAGCATCTCCCTAGCCTGGATATCCAGGAGTAATGCTTAGTAAAAGTGTGAACTGTTTTCCAGGTAGCTGCTTGACATATCTCTAGGATAGGAATGTCCTGGAAGCAGCCAGAGAGCAGCTGTACCTCTGGTAGAGTGAGCCCTCAGGCCTGAGGAGGAACCTTACCCAGTTTTTGCAACAGAATTGGATACAAGAGACAATCCACCTGGCAATGGATCTTTTAGTGGCAGGTTTCCTTTACCAACCTCACCATAAGTGAGGAACAATTGGAGGGATTCAACCTGTGACCCTTGGTACGTTCTATATAGTAACTAAGGGCTCTTTTGACATCTAAACTGTGTAATCTCCTCTCACCAGAGGAGGAATGGTCAGTGAAGTACACAGGAAGAGACATGGATTGATTAAGGTGAAAGTCTGAAACCACCTTAGGTAAAAACTTCCCGTTAGTCCTGAGGACTACCTTATCTCTATGAAAGGAGATAAAATCAGGCTCCACTGACAAGGCTTGTAGCTCACTTATGCGCCTGGCAGAGGTGATGGCTAACAGAAACACAGTTTTCCAAGTCAAGTACTTCAGCTCTGCTGAAGACAATGGCTCAAAAGGGGGTTGCATAAGCTGAGCGATGCAAATATTAAGATCCCAAGCAGGGGCAGGATCCCTGAACGGGGTTGGTGTGAAGCAACCCTTTAAAAAACTTGGAGAACACAGGGTGAGCTGATAAAGAAGAGGGCTTACCCGCTGACAAGAAGACAGACACAGCTGCCAAGTGCACTTTTAGGGTAGCTGGTCTCAGCCCCAAGGAATTCAAATGCACCAAATAATCCAGGATCGTGGGCACACCAGCAGATTCTGGGGAAATATGTTTACTAGCACACCACATGGAAAATCTCTTCCATTTTGAATTATAGGTAGCCCTGGTGGAAGGCTTCCTAGAGGCCTTCAAGATATCCAATACACCTTGAGAAAGGTGTAGGTCAGCAAACTCTAACTCTTCAAGAGCCAAGCCTTGATATTGAGAGATTTGAGGTTCAGATACCAAACTCTCCCCTGGGCACAGGTTAACAGGTTGTGATTCCTGGGAAGACATAGGGGAGGGTGGACTGCTAAGGACATGAGGAGTGGGTACCAGGGTTGCCTGGCCCAATCTGGAGCAATCAGGATCATCTTGCAGGATTGAGATCTGATTCTGACTAGCACTTTGAAAAGAAGGGCGATAGAAACTTCCTTCCCAACTGAGAAGGAAGGCATCCAGAGGGACTGAGCCCAACACTGGGGGCCTGCAGCAAAAAAGGGGAAGTTGGTGATTGTCTGGGGCTGCAAAGAGATCTATTTGCGGAGTGCCCCATCTGGCAAACATTACCTCCAGTACCAGGGGATCCAGTGCCCATTCATGATGGCCCTGGGAAATCCTGCTGAGAGCATCCGCTAGGACATTGTCCTTGCCTGGGAGGTGAACTGCCGTAAGAGAGGCATTCAGAGAATAAGCCAGAGACCATAACTTCATTGCTTCGGTGCACAAGGCTGTAGACCGAGTGCCCCCTTGCTTGTTGATGTACCACATTGTGGTGGTATTGTCTGTTCTGACCTGAACCACCTTGTTCTGGACAGATGTGGAAAAAACCTGGAGTGCTAGAAAAACTGCTCTGAGCTCCAGCAAATTGATGTGGAGCAGAGATTCTTGAGGGGACCACAGCCCTTGGGTGGAAAGGTCGCCCATGTGAGCTCCCAACCCCAAGAGGGATGCATCTGTAGTAAGGGTCAAGGAATGAGACTGGGGAAACCACTGAAGGGCCTGGATCAGGGTTCGAGTCACTGGAATCAATTTGGTTAGGGGGTCTGTCCTTTGAGACCAAAAGGCTCTCAAATGGAACTGAATGTCCCTCATCTGAACTCTCGCTCCCTGCACCACTGCTGTAGAAGCAGCCATGTGCCCCAGGAGCAGCAGAAAATGCCTTGCTGGTCGAGAGACATGCATGGTGAAAGAGAGGCCAGAGACACCAGGGTCCTTGCTCTTTCCAGAGGAAGGAAGGCTCTGGCTTCTTTTGTGTTCAGTTCTACGCCTATAAAGGTGAGAAGCTGAACAGGCTCCAGAACTGACTTTGGAAGATTGAGAGGAAACCTAGAGATGTAAGCAGCTGCTGGGTTACTTGTAAATGTAGTTTGACCTGTTCTGGAGACTGGCCTACAATGAGCCAGTCATCCAGATAAGGAAAGATGGCAATCTTTTGCCTTCTTAAATGAGCAACTGCTACTGCCAGGCATTTTGTGAACACCCTTGGGGCTGAGGTGAGGCCGAAGGGCATTGCTCTTGAACTGGTAATGGCCTGAGGGCAGTTTGAATCTGAGGTATTTTCGGTGGGAGCTTCTGATGAGAACATGGAAGTAGGCATCCTTGAGGTCCAGGAGGCTAGCCAGTCCCCTGGCCTTAGAGAGGTAAAATAATCCCCAGGGTCACCATTTTGAACTTTGGTTTTAAAGGTGCTTGTTTAGATACCTGAGATCCAGAATGGGCCGCCATTCTCCTGTCTTTTGGGGTAAGGAAGTACCTGGAGTACAACCCTTTGCCCTGGTGTATGGTAGAACCCTTTCACGGCTCTGAGGCCAGGAGGGCAGAAACTTCTGCTTCCAGGGCAAGTGCCTCTGATGGGTTTGCAGGTGGAAAAGATCTGGCTCTCATCTTGGAATTTTTGAAGCTGAGAACCAGTCCTGGCTTACTACTTCTAGGACCCATTTGTCTGGCGTTAAAGACTTCCAGTCCTGGACAAAGTAAGCCAGCCTGCCCCCTACGGTAGAGGAGAATCGGCCCTGGCTACCCCATCAGGGAGCCTGTTTTGCAGGGGCTTTGGGTTGAGGGGTAGAAGCAGGCTTACTAGAGCCCCTTCTGCCCCTTCCTCTAAAGAACCCCCTCTGGGCATAAGCAGAAAAGGAGGCCTGGGCTTGGTAAAACGGCTTATGAAAAGGCCTGCCCCTGCCCCTGACATGCTGCCTTTGAGGAGTGACTTGCCTTTCTTTGGCCTGTGCACTCCTATAAGTGGTCCTATACTCATCCATTTTCTTCATATAATTCTGGTCTGCTCCCCAAACAGAGAATTTCCCACAACAGGAAAATCCATAGCCTTAGACTGGGTATCCTGTGACAGGGCAGTACATCTGAGCCAGGCCATTCTGCAAAGAGACACAGATGTAGCCATAACTCTAGATGAAACATCATTAGAGTCTACAGCAGCATGAAATTGCACCTTGGATGCCTCAATCCCGTCCGCAGCCACCTGCTCCAGCTCCCTGGCAAGCTGTTCAGGTGCCTGTTTTGCTAGGGCCAGGACAGTATCCCACCTGGATTTCTGGTACCTAGTTGCGTAAGCCATATAATTTGCCTGTCTGAGTCCCAAAGATGCAGTCATGTACTGCTTTTTTGCCATGGCATCCATCCTCCTGGAATCCTTTTCAGGAGGGTGAGAGGCTAGAGGAATATTAGCCTTGTCACAGGCTGCAGCCTGCACTACCCCCACATGGCTGCACTGCTGAGATAGGAACTCTGTATCAGAGCTTGATTAAGCATACCTCTTGTCCATCCTTTTCCTAAAAGATTTATGCAAGGGAATAGACAGCCTCCTAGACTCTGGAATATCCATCATTTCCACAAAATCAGGCTCTTCTTGATCATCAACAGCTTCCTCAACAGGGAGTTGCAGAGTGTCAGCAACTTTCTTGTAAAACAAAAAATGAGAAGGGGACTCAGATAGCCTGGGAGGATACTCCTGGGGTCTGTCTGGAGAGATGTCGGTTCAATGGGCATCAGACTGTCAAATCACACTCACTCGTCGTACCCTCCTCCCCTTCCTCTGGTTCATAAAAATCTTCAAAATCATAATCTTGAACCGGGGAACCGACCAGACAGTAGCTTGCCCAATGGTGCCGGTCGGGGGAACTGGGAAAGAGACTGGACAATTTGGATAGCTTTGGCCATTTCCTCAGCGTTGGAGAAAGAACTTTTGGCCCCAAACTAGCTGACCTTCTATTTTAGTTGGAACCGGCTCCTCAGAGCTGGTTCTTCGTTACCGAGGAGCATCGCCCTGGTCAGAGGCACTCCCTCAGGTTCGGTTGGAACCGAGCCGGGCTATCCATCGGGTCAGCGGACTTTCAGCCTCCTTTCCTTGAGCCTACCAGCTCTTTTTCCACAGTGGCAGCAGGAAAATTCTGACAAATCTGGCAGTCTGCATGGGTGGTCAAACCCCAGACAATATACACAAATGGTGTGTGGGTCAGCCTTGGCAAAGGCTTCCCCACAGAGGCCACAGTGCTGAAACCCAGTGGGTCCGGTTTTTCTTTTGGGTTTCTCAGACATAGTGCCAGCCTAACCAAAACTTGCCCGTTAATGGCAATCCACCAAGCAAGACTCTCTTATCGGTTCCCAACCGTGTCACAGGTCGTGGAAAAAAACGTAATAAAATCCGTTTTTTTTAGAACCGATAAGAACCGGGAACCGCACTCTAAAGGGGTTAGAAAGTATCTTTAAACTCTTCTGATCGTTCAAACCGAACCGAAAGAGCGTTTACAAGTTCCAGAAGAAAAATATTAAATAAGTATATCTATTACTTACAATACCACAGACAGAGCTTGAACCAGCGATTGCGGTTAAATTTGGTAAAATAAACCAGAATTACACTTTAAAACCGACAAACAAACCGAGCAGGAGGAGGAATCTCCGGAGGCGACTGTTCAGTGAGGCGGAGTAAAGAATCTGACAGTTTAAGTTTGAGCTTCAACAGACAGAGTGTTAAACCGAGCTCGCGCTCAAGATTCCATGCCCTGCATGGAAGTTAACTCTTTCACCTCCGGAGCAGTTCTAACCTGGGGTTATACTGCATATGTCATAATATAGCAAGACTTCATGTTGTTTGAATGAGGTTTGCGCCGTGTCGTAGAACGCAATCCCACACCCTCATGGCCTCCCTGCAAAGTGGGTAGGAATGGGTGCCTCCTTGTTTGTTGAGGTAATACTTCACTGCGGTATTGTCTATTTGTAACAGAAGAGTACCCGATGGGATCTCCGACTGGAAGACATGCAGGGCATAAAGAACTGCTCTCATTTCCAAAATATTTATGTGGAGATGAGCTTCCTGGGGTGTCCATGAACCCTGAGACCTGACCCTGTTGAGGTGTGCTCCCCAACCTAACCCTGAGGCATCCGTGGAGAGGGTCACAATCGGAGACGACGCAATGAAGGGGACCCCCGCGGACAGGTTCTGTGAATCTAGCCACCATTGCCAATCCTGGATTAGGGCATTCGTGATCTGAATTGGAAGCTGCAGATGGTCTTGCTTCTGATCTCATTGAACCCTTAACATCCACTGGGTCACCCGCATGTGGAGATGGGCTAGAGGGACTGTTGCAATGGCCGCAGCCATGTGTCCGAGCAGGCAAAGGACCAGCTTAGCTGGGACAGTCTTCTTTGCCAAGATGTCCCTGATGAGGGATCTGATGTGTTTTCCGCTCGGTCCTGGGGCAGAAAAGCTCTCCCCTTGACGGTGACCAGAACTGCATCTATGAACTGCAGATTCTGTGACGGAACCAGGTGCGACTTCTCCTGATTGATAATGATGCCCAGCGTCCCGAACAGGGACTGAGTACAGTGAAATGTGGACATCGGAGCCTCCTGAGAGGGTGCCATGAGGAGCCAGTCATCCAGGTAGGGGAACACGTAGTGGCCTTGTCTCCCTTAGAGCTGCTGCTATGACTGCCATGCACTTCGTGAACAGCCGGGGGTGCGATGACGGTCCGAAAAAGGAGGGCTCGGAACTGATAATGGCGTTTAAATTCGAGCGCAAGTACTTCCTGTGCGCTCGAGCTATGGGTATGTGCTGGTAGGCATCCTGCATGTCCAAGGACGCTAGGAAGGCGCCTTGCTTGAGCATGGGTATCAAACCGGGAAGGGTCACCATGCGGAAGTGTTTGTAAAGGAACGAAGCGTTGAGACCGCTGAGATCCAGTATCGGATGGAGGTCCCCTGTCTTTCTGGGAACCAGAAAGAAGTGGGAAAAGTAACCTGCACCTCTCTGGTTCCTCGGTACGTGCTCTACAACTTCCTTTCCCAGAAACGCGAGCACCTCCTGCTGTATGAGCAGTGCGTGCTGACCAGAATAACAGGAAAGCACGGGAGGTCTTGATGGTGGATGGTCGAGGAATTCTATAAAGTGACCTCTCTTGACCAGCTGAAGGACCCACCGGTCGGCGGTAATTGACTGCCACTCTGAAAAGTTGCGAGCGATGCGACCCCTGACCTTTCTGCCTGTTGATCCAGAGGAGGGGCCGGGAAGGAGTCATGCTGTGGTGGCGTCCCGCCCCACCCCCCGCAGGCTGGGCCGGTTTGGTATACCGCTGACCTCGGCCTGGGGAAGGCTCAGGTTGGGCCTTACTGTGGAAGGTACCCCTTTGCTGCTGGCTGGAATGTAACTGCTGCCGTTGGTGTCGGCCGCGAATACGATTCTGGTTCCTATGAAAGGAACCAGATTTAGGTCTGTACATGGCCTGTACAGTCCTTAGTACCTTCCCGGCATCCTGAAGCTTGGTGACGACCTTTTCAGAGGGTTCACCAAACAGGACCTGTCTGTTATAAGGGACGTCCAAGATACTCTTCTGTCGTCTGGGGTAAATCCGGAACACGGGCCAAGAGTGTCTCCGGGAGACAGGCTGTGAAGCTGCGCTCTGGCAGGCGAGTCCATGAGTCATGTCACGGTTTTAACACTTGGGTCCTCATATCTGACCCTGTGTGGAGGAGGATCAAGAGCTCCGCCTTCTGCTCACCATCCAGTAGTTTGTCAACCAGGGCCTGACCCTGTTTCCACAGGGCATTCTGAAACTGAACCATACGAGTCAGATAGTTCAGTGACCTGATGAAGCATGTAGCAGCCGCATACATGCGCCTCCAACTGCTTGGATTCCTGGTCCGGTGGCTGTGTACTCAGATGTTGTGGTCGTTGAGACCCATCATGGGAGGCTGTAATGACCAAGGAATCAGCCACGGTTGTTATGCCAAGTACTGGCCCTGTACAGGCGGTCAGCTTTCTTCGGCAGCGCAGGGGTGGAGTGTGGACGCTTCCGCGAAGGTGTCCACCAAAGGTGGTACCACCACAGGCTTCAGGTCCTACTGCCGAAGGTAACGGGCTAGGCGCCGCCTCTCGGGGTCGAGATCTTCCGAATCCCATCCATATTCTCCTGGATGTGCCTCATGATTTCGGAAAAAGAGGGATCATCCAGAGGCGACCTGGGCAGGTCTCATGGGTCAGGTGATGGGATGCTGATCGGAGAAGGAGACCTGGAGGTATCTGAGGTGTCAGATAAAGAATCATCCCCCTGCGGAGTGGACCATCAACATCTGGGTCGCTTAGGACTGGGAGACCCTGAGGGAGATCTTGAAGGGGTCCTTCTTTGGATCTTCCCCTAGGAGGTGGAGTAGGTTCCTTGGGGGTCGGTGGTCTTCCTGCTGGCCCCTGTGGTGTTGGAGGGGGAGTAGGAGGAGGAGGATTGACTGGGATCACATCCTTCTTTATTGTGTCCCACCAAAAGGTAAAGAGATCTTTGACCTCTTGAATATTCATACCGGACGATGGACCTGGCGCCGGTGGTCTGTCGCCGGTATCGAGTGTCAGGTCCAAGGGCGTCGCCGGGTTTGGCAAAGGCTCCCCTGGAAGCCCAACATCCTCACTGTCACCTGCCTGGTCATCAGGCAGCATCAGGTCCTCCTCTGTAGAGTCCCGGCAACCGGTGTCCACCAGTGACAAGGAGGCAGTCTATTTTCGGTGAATGTCTCACTGACGTCGGGTGCTTAGCCGACGTCTGGTCCACAGGTGTTTAATCGGCCGAAGGGTGAAAGCCCGCGGTCCATCAGTCCGTTTAGTCTTCCTGGGAGGGTCCAGACCCTAGGAGGCTGGGAGGCCAATCTAGCGTCGGAGTCCCGGCGTCTCTCTGAGGAAGCTTGTTTTGAAGATGACTTGGACTGGTGACGGTCTGAAAACTTCGAGGAGGCCCAAGAGGGTGTTGAGGAAGCCGAAGGCCTGGAAGTCTTGGTGGGATGCAGAGAAGCCAAAGTGCTGCCTGTGGAGGGGGCTGAGAGTGGGCCCTAGAGGGATAGTGGTCTGAGCCCGTGCAGCCTGAGCTGGTGCGCGAGTCCGAGGCCCGGTTAGGGGATCTGGACCTGGCCTTCTACCAATGCTTGTTCCGGTGCTCATGGGACTTAGAGGTAGACTCACCTCTGGAGGCAGGGTCTTTGTCCATGCTTTTTAACTTTTCTTCCAAGAGGAACCCCTGAAGTGCCTTCTGGCGGCGGATCCGGGTGCGACTATTGAACCCCTGGCAAAGGGCAGGAACTGGTGTATGTGTTCGGGCCTAGGCACACAGGCAGGATGAATGTAGATCCTTGAAAGGGATTTGTTTGCACTTGAGCTGCTTGAGAGCTGTCCTGAGGAAGAAGTTGGAGATGCCGACATTTAGTAGGTAAAACTTTGAAAGTTCTAGTTGTCATTGCTAGAGTGGGACCGTGAGGCCAATGCTGGCGAGTCGACGGCAGGAAAAGAATTGGGGATTCTGGGGGACCGCCCCCTTTTATATGATGCCTGACATCGGGGGCGGGGCTGACGTCGGGGGCGGTCCCCGCTGAATACTGCTAGCTAGAAAATTTCCGTAGGGTCCTGGCGCCTGCCGACTTCAGTCCTAATGGTGTAACCTGCTGCAAGAGCTGTTTCTCGAAGTAAGATCCCATTTGTGCAATGTGACTGACTTCCACTGGTTGTAAAACTGAGTCAGATGCCCCCTATTGCTGAGGAGTCCCCCTCGGATAGCTAAGGTGGGACCTGAGCCGGAATTTCAGAGGGTGACACTAGGTGCCTTCAGGCTCTGTGCCTTCTGCTATGCTTTCTTTTGTTGTTGAGGGGCTTGATTTTTGTTGAATCCCCCTATGCCTTTTCCACCAAAGAACTGATGTTTATGAAACTGGTGGTGGTTTCTGCTCTGTTGAGGGGCAGTAGGGTCCGGTCTGGCTGTCTTAATGGCAGTCCTAGTTTTCTGCATGGCCTCCAGTGCCTGCTCCACCTGTGGGCCAAACAGATAAACTCCATCAAATGGTAAATTCATGATTCTTTGCTGGGCATCATTTGTAAACCCCTAAGTCTGTAACCATGAGTGGCGTCAGGTGCATATCTCAGCTGCTGCTGCCCTTGAGGCAGTGTCAAAGGCGTCCATAGCAGGCTTACGTTGCTGATTATTGGACTCAATACCTCTGGTAATAGTCTGGAGAAGCCCTGAACTAGCATCCAACTCTGGAAGAGCTTCTACTGAGGTTTTTAGCGAATGCCAGAAGGTATGCTCATATTGTGAGAAATAGCCCTGGTAGCTAGCAATGCACATTCCTAGGGTAGCGGCGGTGAAGACTGGCTTCCCCAATGTGTCAATCTTACGGGATTCTTTATTTACTGGACGAGCCATAGACTCCTAAGGGAGAACTGCCTTGTTTTCTGTAAGACTACTATGGCATCTGCAAAGGCTTGAGAGGCCAGGATTGGTCGATCCTTAGGGGGAGCATACTTCCTTTGTATGGACTTGGCCACGAAATGAATAAGCGTCGGACTGTCCCACACCATCTGTGAGAGAGTCTCAAAAGAAGGCTGTACCAGCGGTGTCAATTCCACAGGGATTTCCAGGACATGCAGATATGGAAGGTGCAACACCTCCCCCGGATCAACCTCCGAGGTCTGTAGAGAGACGGTGGAATTCATATTTTTCAATAGAGATTTAAAGGACAGGTCCTCGACCAAAGGCTCTGCTGAAGTAGAGGGCTTACTTTCCACTCCGAAGGATGAATCTTCATTGAAGTCGTCTCCTAATCGCAGATCAGGATTAGGATCAATATTATCTCCTACTAGCCCAGGAGGGATAGTATATAAAGGAAAGGGAGGATCAGAGTTGACAATCCCGGCACCTGTGGTGGCGCAGGTGTTGGGCGCGGCACCTGACGTGGTGCCACCAAGACTGGAGTTGAAGGCAGCACCAGTTAGCACCTGGAGACCCCAACTCCAAACCCTGGGCACCCAAGGATGAAGGTCTGAAAAATGAAAATTACGTACCTACCATAATACTTGATCTTCTCTTGTATCTTCACCATTCATTACTGATGGGTGTAAGCCAGAGGCATGCACCCGCCACGGGAGTTGTTTTTTTCCCCAGAGGAGTTGGCGCCGATGGCGTCACCCCTGAGAGCGACGTATCACATGATGCGTGAGGAGCAGCCATTAGGCGCCGCAGATTCCTCCCCCATCCCAGTTCTGTTAGCCGGAGAGGCGAAATAAAGACAAAGAAAAGGAGAGTGAGGCCAGAGAGCCGAGGGATAGAAAAAGGAAAGGATATAAATTGAAAAAGGAATAAGCCAGCAGAGGACAGAAAAAGAAGAGAATGCCTACCCTAAGGGACCGCAAGGCCTAATTTCTGGGACGGCTCCAAGGGAAGAACAGATAAAGAAAAGAAGAAAAAGGAAGAAGAAGAAGAGAGGGAGGAGAAATGAAAATTACGTACCTACCGTAATTCTTTATCTTCTTGACGATCTCCACCACTCATTCACACTATTGGGATCTGCGCCGGGCTTCCAGGAACCATCGAGACAACTTTTGCTGGAGGGATTCGGCGTAGAGATGGCGCCACGAGGAGCAGTGCTGCGAGCCCTGGCTTGCGGCAATGACTATCTCGGCGTCGACCCTCCAACCGCCTCAGTACCTTTTTTACCAAGGAGGTGCAGCGTAACTAATCTACAAGGGTAGCTTAACCTAAAGACGGACATAAGATAGTCCGGGCGACCCGTGTAGAAGGGTCAACAAAGAAGTCTTCACTGACCTAAAGATTTGAGGGTGAGACCAACATGAAGGTGAGCTCGGGATGGAGGGTGGGCGTGGCAGATGAGTGGTGGAACTCAGAGTCCAAGAGATCAAGAGCTCATGTAGTTACGTAATTTCTTCATATCTTCCTGGACATAAGTCTTCACCGCCCACTATCTACACTCATTGGGAGAGTACTGAGCCAATAATCCCCAAGAGGGCGGCGGAGAGACCAAGAGCTCACGATTCTAGGAAAGAAGTCCATTGGGATGGCTCTGCCAAAGGAAGAATGTCGTCTGGCATGGACATCAAGTGCATAATGTTTAGCAGTATGCACTGAGCTCCAGGTGGCCACATTGCAGATGTCTGCAATGGGCACGTTGAATTTCGCCAGGGATGCCGTGACGGCTCTGGCGGGTGGCGTGGCTCTGCCCTCCCAGCAACCTGCGCCATGGAATAGCAGTGGCGAAGGCATGCCACTAGCCATGATGAGATACATCTGATAGCGACAGGTTGACCCAGCCAGGTCTCACTGAAGGAAACAAATAGTTGCTGAGCTGCGAATAATCTTGGTTCTATCTAGATAGAAGCGCAAGGCCCTCTTAACATCCAAAGAATGAAGAGAGCGTTCCCCTTCATTTTGGAAGTCTGCAAAATAAGAGGGAAGGACCAAAGGTTGGTTTAGATGAAATTCTGACACAACCTTAGGAAGAAATTTTAGGATGACTACGAAGAACTACTTTGTCCTTATGGAACACAGTATATGGAGGGTCTGTGACCAGGGCATGAATCTCAGATTCTGCGGGCTGAGGTAATGGCCACTAGGAAGGCAGTCTTCCAGGTGAGAAATTTTAGCTCACAGGTAGCCAGAGGTTCGAAAGGTTTCCGAGTAAGCATGTCTAGCACAAGATTAATGTCCCAGGCTGCAACTGGACATCTTGTAGGAGGTCTGGTATGCAGAATTCCTTTAAGAAATCTCTTAACCATAGGTAACTGAGCCAGTGTTAAGGAAAAAATCGGCTCATGATACGCTGAAATGGCACTAAGGTGAACTTTGACTGTAGAGTACTGCAGACCTGAATTTGAGAGGTCCAAGAGGTACTCCAAAACCTATCTGGTGGGCAGGAAAAAGATTCAAGAGGACTTTACACCAGGCGGCACTTCCACTTGGCTGTGTAAGTTTTCCGTGGCTGGCTTCCGTGCAGCCAGAAGAATATCTGAAACTCTTCAAGACATTGAACCTGTTTACTTGACCTCTTCAGGAGCCAAGCGTGAAGGTGAAGCGATCTCAGGTTGGGATGGACCACGGTCCCTGAGTCAAAGGTTCATCTGCAGGGAAGTGGTCTCAGAGGAGCTGCCAACATATTGTTGAGTAGTGAAACCACAGCTGCCGAGGCCAAAGGAGCAATGAGAATCATCTTGTCCCCCTGGGACTCGAGACTTGGTACTCTCTGAATTAGAGGAAGAGGCAGAAAGGCGTAAAGAAAGCGTTTTGTCCACCGCAGCCTGAACGCATCCTGACAGAAAATGCCAGGCCCTGGATTTCTGGAGCAGAAGAGAGGCAGTTTTGCGTTGAGTGAGGATGCAAAAAGGTCCAGGTCTGGAGTTTCCCACTCTTCAAATAGTGACTGAACTATGGTTGAGTTGAGAAACCATTCGTGAGGATCTGTCTCTGTTCTGCTGAGACGGTCTGCCAAGTCGTTCTGTACACCTGGCAGATAGACCGCTTGAATTAGAGCCTTGTGCTCCAAGCACCATTCCCATACCCTCATTGCTTCCCTGCATAAGGGGTAAGAATGAGCACCGCCCTGTTTGTTGATGTAATACATCACTGATTTGTTGTCCGTTTGAAGGAGAATGTTCTTGTGGCAGAGAATGTCCTTCAAAGCTCGGACCGCATAAAGGGCAGCTCTCATTTCAGGACATTTTATGTGAACTGGACAAGTTGAGTCCACACACCTTGAGTGTGGAGAGCCTGACAGTGAGCTCCCCACCCCATTAGGGATCGTCCGTGGTAATGGAGATTTGATGGTCCAGAGGAGCAAAGGGATATCCTTCCAGGAGATTGCTCTCTTGGGACCACCAGGTGAGTGACCTCTTTAAAGGTTCTGTCACCTTGATGAGATAGGACTGCGGATGAGTGGTTGGGGACCTGAGTACTGAGCATCCACTGGGTGGTTCTCATGTGCAGACGTGCTAGTGGTACAGTGAACACTGAGGATGCCATGAGTCCTAGCATCCGTTGCATTGAGAGAGCTGTAACTGATCTGTTTTCCCCGATGTGATGGGCCATCTGAAGGATATCGTTCCTTCTGTCTTCTGGAAGAAAAGCCTTCGCACAGGAGGTGTCCAGAAGAGTCTCTATAAAAAGGAGCCTCTGGGAGGGCTGCAATTGCGATTTCTTGAGGTTCAGCAGAACTCCCATGGACGTAAGGAGGCGAGAGGCCATCTCTACGGCCTCCAGAGTCCCTTGCCTGGAAGGGCTTGCTAGAAGCCAATCGTCCAGATAAGGGAACACCTGTATTCTGACCTTTCTGAGGTGTGCTGCGATAACTGCACAACACCTTGTAAAAACTCGAGGCGCCGAGGATAGCCCAAAGGGCAGCACTCTGAACTGATAATGTTGTCCCAGAGCCACAAACCTCAGGAATTTGTGATGCCTCAGGTGAATAGGAATGTGCTGGTAAGCATCCTGCATGTCCAGGGAGGCTAGCCAGTCGTGCTGATAAAGCAAAGGTAACAGGGTTCCCAGAGAAATCATTTTGAATTTCTCCTTGGGGAGAAATTTGTTTAGCTTTCTGAGATCTAGAATGGGGCGCATTCCCCCGGACTTCTTTGGAACCAGAAAGCAGTGGGAGTAGAACCCCGTGTTTCGTTGATGCGGTGGCACCAGTTCTACTGCCCTGTTGTTCAGAAGGCCCCGAATCTCGGCGGTGAGAGGGTCTGACTGAAGGGTAGACAGCCTGGGCTGCCGTTTGGGAGGACGATCCGGAGGGGTCTCCACAAGATTGAGTTGAATACCCTAGAATGGACCAGGACCCATTTGTCTGAGGTTATGGACGCCCACTGGCTGTAGAAGTGCATCAGGCTACCTCCACCGGAGAGGAAAAGTCCACCTCGGGCAGCTGAGATGGGACTTGGGCCAGCAATTCAAAGTAGCTGGGCGCTTGGGCCTTGTGCTTTCTGTTGCCTTCTTTTGAGGTTGGGCAGATTGGTTCTTATGGAAACTTCCTCTGCCCCTGCCTCGAAAGGACTGACGATTATGAAACTGCGCTTACTGATATGCCTCAGAGGGGGTAGGAGGGTCGAGCCAACTTAATGGCTGACCTAGTCTTTTGTGTAGCTTCTAGAGCTTGCTCTACCTGAGGCCCAAAAGATAAGCACCATCAAAGGGCAATGCCATCACCTGCTGTTGCGCATCATTCGTGAAGCCCGAGGTGCGCAGCCAGGAATGGTGGCGGGTGCAAATACCAGCAGCTGCTGAACGGGAAGCAGTGTCGAAAGCATCCATGGCTGCTTTAACCTGCTGGTTGTTAGATTCAATACCTCTGGTAATGGTTTGAAGAAGCTCTGGCTTTGAATCAGACTCTGGTAGAGCTTCAACTATTTGCTTGAGAGAGTGCCACAGGATACACTCATACTGGGAAAAATAGCCTTGGTAACTGGCAATACGCATATTTAGGGTAGAAGCAGCAAAGACTCTCTTACCTAAGGTGTCTATCTCACGAGATTCTTTGTTAATAGGTCGAGCTGTAGTAGTTTGAGGAAGGGGACACTTATCATTCTCTGCCAGGACTACAATAGGATCCACAAAGCTTGAGATGCCAAAATGGGACGATCCTTGGGGGCTGAATATTTCCTATCAATGGATTTAGCCACCGAAGGGGTGAGAGCAGGATTATTCCATACCATTTGAGACAGCGTCTCGAAGGAAGGCTGAACCGGAGGAGTCAAATCCGTAGGGATCTCCGAGGCATGAAGGTATTGGAGTCTTAACAATTTCCCAGGATCGATGTCTGTAGTCTGGAGAGAAAGTGTGGAACTCAGATTTCTCAACAGAGACTTAAAGGACAGGTCCTTGACCACAGGCTCTGTAGCAGTAAGAAAAAATTACTCACCTTAGTAATTGCTTTTCTTCTCATGGAGTCTTGCTATATTAGGACCATTGCAGTCATTCCCCACACTTGAACTGCCCCGGAGAGGAAACAGTTAACTCCAGAGTGATCTGGAGTTCCACAGCGCGAGGGCGCTGTTCAAAGCTCTATCTGGCTAGTTTCAAATGAAACTGTCAGGTTCTTTACGGAGCTAAACTAACATAGCAAGTCTGTGTGGAAAAGCTCTACACTAGCCATTGGCTACCTACCATTAGTAGAATTAGAACAATCACAGAAATAATAATAATATTTATTGTTAGGATCACCCTTACAAGCACTAATAGGCCCCTCTCCCCAAAGACTCAAGTCCAGAGAGGGACCATCTACCACTTAACAAAAATAGAAATACCTAGTTCCCTAACCCAAAGGAAACAAGGTGGGGGGGAACTAGAGACTAAATGGCATGACACAGTGCTTGCACTAATTTGCCAACCCATACCCAAGTAGGAGTTCTGAGAGGGGTGGAGGGAGGTTGTTAATATAGCAAGACTCCATGAGAAGAAAAGCAATTACTAAGGTGAGTAATTTTTTCTTCCAAACACCATGAAGTCTTGCTATATTAGGACCATTGCAGATTACCCAGCACTCTCCATGGAGGAGGGTCAGAACCTACTTAGGAAATAGGCTCTGAAGTACAGCTGTGCCAAAACGAAGCATCTCTCCTGGACTGGACGTCCAGGGGAATAATGCTTGTAAAGGTGTGAACTGTTTTCCAGGTAGCAGCTTGACAAATTTCCAAAATGGAATGTCTCTAGCAGCCGCTAGAGATGCAGCTGTACCCCTGGTGGAGTGAGCCTCAGTCCTGAGGGGGTTCCCTACCTAGTTTTTGCAACAGAATTGATACAGAGACAATCCACCTTGCAATGTCCTCTAGTGGCAGGTCTCCCTTGCCAACCTCTCCATAGGTAAGGAAGAGTTGGAGGATTCGAACCTGTGACCATGGTACGTTCCACATAGTAGCTTAGGGCTCTTTGACGTCCAAGCTGTGTGTCTCCTTTCACCCGAGGAAGAATGCTCAGTGAAAATACTGGGAGAGAAATGGACTGGTTCAGATGAAAATCTGAAACCACTTTGGTAAAAACTTTCTGTTAGTCCTGAGGACTACTTATCCCTGTGAAAAGAAATAAAATCTTTTCCACTGAAAGGGCTTGCACCACTTATACGTCTGGCAGAAGTGATAGCCACTAGAAAACAGTTTTCCATGTTAAATACTTGAGATCTGCAGAAGAAAGGGGTTTCAAAGGAGGTTGCATTAACTGAGCAATGCAAACATTCAGGTCCCAGGCAGGGGCTGGTTCCCAAAGGAGGGTTATGTGAAGTAACCCCTAAAAACTTGGAAAACACAGGGTGAGAGGAAAGAGAACAGGCTTCCCTCTTGGAAACAAAGGCAGAAACAGCTGCCAGATGAACCTTCAAGGTAGCTGGTCTAAGGCCTAGGGAATTTAGATGGGCCAAATAGTCCAGTAAAGTGGCCAAGTCAGCAGATTCTGGCACAATTTGTTTCTCCAGACACCAGAAGGAAAACCTCTTCCACTTAGAATTGTAAGTAGCCCTGGTGGAAGGCTTCCTGGAAGCCTTTAAAATATCAGGACCCCTTGAGAAAGGTGCAAATCAGCAAATTCTAATTCCTCAAGAACCAAGCCTTGAGGTGGAGGGATTTGAGGTCCGGTACCACCTCTCCCTGTGCACAGGTCAGCAAGTCGTGGGTCCTGGGCAAGGTCAGGAGGTGGATTGTCAGGCAGGAGGAGAGGATACCAGGGCTGTCTGGCCTAGTCTGGAGCAATCAGAACCACTTTGCAGGGCTGAGTTCTGATTTTTACCAATACCCTGAAGAGGAGAGAGGAAGGGGAAAAGCATATAGGAATTTCCTTTCCAATCCAGGCAGAAAAGCGTCCAGGGGACTGAGCCCAGCACTGGGGCCTGCAACAAAATAGAGGAAGTTGATGGTTGTCTGGGGCTGCGAAGAGATCTATCTGAGGGTGCTCCATCTGGCAAGACCGACCCCAATACTTGAGGATTCAGAGACCATTAGTGATGGCCCTGGGAAATCCTGCTGAGAGCATCCATGGACATTGTCCTTTCCTGAAGGTGAATTACGATCAGGAGGTGTTTAGGGAGTAAGCCAGAGACCACAACTTCATTGCTTCGTGCACAAGGCTGATGACCGAGTGCCCCTTTGCTTGTTTATGTACCACATTGTTGTGGTGTTGTCTGTCCTGATTTGAACTACTTTGTTCTGGACAACAGTTGCAAAAGCCTGAAGAGCTAAAAGAACAGCTCTGAGCTCCAAAGATTGATGGGTAGCAGAGATTCCTGGGGACCACACTCCTGAGTGGAAAGGTCGCCAGTGAGCCCCCCAACTAACAGGGAGGCATCCGTGGTGAGGGTGCAGGGAGGGAAACGGGTATAAAGGGAACCCTTGAGTAAGATTGCTTTGATCCTGCCACCACTGAAGGGCCAGGATCAGGGTTTTGTCACCGGACTAATTTGGTAAGGGGTCCCTCCTTTGAGACCAATAGGACCTCAAGTGGAACTGGATGTCCTCATCTGAAATCTTGCTCCCTGCACGACAGCTGTGGAAGCTGCCATGTGCCCTAGGAGTTGCAGAAAGTGCCTTGCTGGTCAGAGACCCGCAGGGTAAGAGGATGCCAGGGCAATGAGCCTGTCCACTCTTTCCGAGGGAGAAATGCCCTGGCTAACTTGTGTTCAATTCTGCACTATGAAAGTTAGAACCTGAACAGGTTCCAGAACTGACTTTTGGTAAGTTCAGCAGGAATCCCAGGGAGTGAGTGCTGCTGGGTGACTTGCAAGTGGATTTACCGATCTGGAGACTGACCACTATGAGCCAGTCGTCAGGTAGGAAACACAGCAATCCCTGCCTTCTTAAATGAGCCACTACCACAGCTAGACATTTTAGAATACCCTTGGAGCCGAGGTTAGGTCGAAGGGCATTGCTCTGAACTGGTAGTGGCCAGAGAGCAGTTCGAACCTGAGGTACTTTCGGTGAGAAGGCCTGATCATGACATGAAAATAGGCGTCCCTGAGGTCCAGGGAAGCTAACCAGTCCTCTGGCCTCAAGGAAGGCAAAATCATTGCTAGAGTTAACATTTTGAACTTTGGTTTCAATAGATGTTTGTTCAGGTACCTTAAGTCTAAGATGGGCCGCCATTCTCCTGTCTTTTTTGGGGTAAGAAAATATCTTGAGTACAGTCCCTTGCCCTGATGGCAAGGGGGGACCCTTTCCACTGCTTTGCAATACAGAAGGAAGAAACCTCTGCTTCCAAAACAGCAAGGGCTTGAAGAGTTTGCAGGTGGAAATTGCCTGGCTCTCATCTTTGGGAACTGTTTGAGCTGAGAACCAGGCCCTGGCTTACTACTTCCAGAACCCACCTGTCCGAAGTTAGGGACAGCCAGTTCTGGCTGAAATAAGCCAACCTGCCCCCACTGGTACAGGAGATCGGCCCTGGGCACCCCATCAGGGTGCCTGCTTGCAGCAGCTTTGAGGCTGAGGGAGGGCGACTGTCTACCTATGCCCGCTCACTCTGCCTTCTGAAAAACCCTCTGTGAAAAAGCAGAGGAGGCTTGAGATTGGTAAAGGGCTGTGGAAGGCCTACCTACCCCTGGGGGCATGCCTTTGTGGGTGGCATGTCTCTCCTTAGCTTGGGCACTTTTGTAGGTAGTTCTATATTCATCCATCTTTTTCATATAATTTTCCGTTTGATCACCAAACAGAGAATTTCCCGTTACAGGAAAATCCATAGCCTTTGACTGAGTATCTTGGGACAGATTAGTGCATCTGAGCCATGCCAACCTACGGAAAGCTACAGAAGTGGCCATGACCCTAGAGGAAACATCATTAACATCAACAGCAGTATGAAATTGAACTTTAGAGGCTTCAATGCCATCAGCAGCCACTTGTTCCAACTCACTAGCCAGCTGACCCTGGGCCTGCTTGGCTAACTGCAATAAAGTGTCCCATCTAGATTTCTGATATCTAGCCACATAAGCCATATAATTAGCCTGCCTGAGTCCCAAAGAAGCTGCCATATATTTGTTTTTTCGCCATGGTATCAATCTTCCTGGAATCCTTATCAGGAGGATGTGAGGCCAGGGGAATATTAGCCTTGTCACAGGCTGCAGCTTGCACCACACCTACATGACTACACTGCTCAGAGAGGAAGTCTGTATCAGGGC
Source organism: Neoceratodus forsteri (assembly GCA_016271365.2). Classification (NCBI taxonomy): domain Eukaryota; kingdom Metazoa; phylum Chordata; order Ceratodontiformes; family Ceratodontidae; genus Neoceratodus; species Neoceratodus forsteri. Next base: position 1,300,901,754 of record CM057455.1, read on the forward strand.
CTGATAAGTATACCTTCTGTCCATTTTTTATCTACAGGAGGGACAGAATGAGGATTTTTAAAATCTTTGTTGTTTGCTTCTAAATGACTTATGCAAAGGAATAGACAACCTCCTAGACTCTGGAATATCCATCATTTCAACATAATCAGGCTCCTCTTGCTCATCCACAGCCTCTTCTAAAGGAAGCTGGAGGTTTCTGCAACCTTTTGTAAAACATAAAAGAGAGGGGACTCAGACAGCATAGGGAGATTCTAAAGGTCTATCTGGAGAAATGTCCGTTCAATGGGCACGTCCAGACCTTCCCAGTCACAAACATACTGTTCAAATTCTCCTCCCCTCATGTGGTTCATAAAAATCCTCAACATCATAATCCTGAACCACTGGGACTGAACGAGCCACCCTTTTCCCAGATGCAGGGGTTCGACAGATCCCTGAGACAAAGATTGGACAATCTGAATGGCTTTAGCTATCTCTGCAGCAGTTGGAGAGACAATTTTGTACTCCAGACCTGCTGATTTCTTTGTCTTTTTTGCTGGGACTGGTTCCTCTGAACCAGCCTTCCTTTTGGCCGAGGAAGTCTCGCCCTGGTCAGAGGGCACTCCCTCTGGTCCAGTGGGTACTGGACCGGGCTGGCCATCCGGGTCAGCGGACTTTTTGGCCTCTCGTTCCCTGAGCCGGCCCAATCTCTTTTCCAGGGTGGCTGCAGGGAAATTTTTACACACCTGGCAGTCTGACAGGAGGTGGTCAGCCCCAGACAATAAACACAAGTGGTGTGTGGGTCAGCCTTGGCAAAGGCTTCCCACAGACATCACAGTGTTGAAACCCAGTGGGCCCGGTTTTCTTTGGGTTCTCAGACATAATGCCAGCCTAACCAAAAACTTGCCTTTTAATGGCAGTGCCAGGCAAGACACCCTTATCGGTTCCTAACCGTGATACGGGTATTTGAAAAACCCTAAATAAAAGTTAGGTTTTTTAGAACCGATAAGAACCGGGAACCGCACTCTAAAAGCCCAACCAAACAGTTTGATACATATATTTTAACAAGCCGATCGGTTCAAAACCGAACCGATAATGAATTTCCACACAGACTTAATTTCTGTACTTACGGTTTACCAGATAGAGCTTTTAACCGAAATGCGGTAAAATAAATACTTTTTGCCGGTTCCAATGAACCGAAAATACTCGATTGAACCGAGAAATGAACCGAGCTGAAGGAGCTGATCTCCGGAGCGACTGTTCAGTGAAGCGGAGTAAAGAATCTGACAGTTTCATTTGAAACTAGCCAGATAGAGCTTTGAACAGCGCCCTCGCGTTGTGGAACTCCAGATCACTCTGGAGTTAACTGTTTCCTCTCCGGGGCAGTTCAAGTGTGGGGAATGACTGCAATGGTCCTAATATAGCAAGACTTCATGGTGTTTGAATAGATCCTGCTTCGTCCACTTCATCACTCAACCGAAGGTCTGGGTCAGGCTCAACGTCATCTCCTGACAGTCCAGAAGGGACTGTATGGACAGGAAAGGAATGAAAATCAGAAGAGAAGGAAGAAGGAAACGAGTGAAAAGAGGAGTCCTGGACAACAGAGGGAGCCCCGAGAGCCCCCGGCGCCGAGGAGGTGCGCAGCACCAGGAATGACGAGAGGGACCACGCGGCGCCGAGAAGCCGTACGGGCGCTGGAGCTTTACCGATCGAAGCACCGAGGACAGCGCCTCGAGAGGCCACACGCGCTGAAAACACCTCCCAGACCACAAAAACAGATTTTGAAGAAAGGAGCAGGAGATAAGGGCATTGGTGTGGCCCCCGCGCCAGAGCTATGGGGGAGCACCTAAGCACGGAGTCGACGGCACCAAAGAAGGTGCCTCGCGATCAGGAAAGTCCAACTGCCCTACCTGGTCGCCCAAAGAGCCCGAAGGCCCACGAGCGACCGAGCCAGGTAGCTGAACCAACCTCCGAGCCCACTGCTCCATAACAGCGGCCCACTGGCCAAAACTGCTCATCTGAAGACCTACCTGCAGGCGGGTGAGGGCTCCGATGTCGAAGCGTTGGCTACACCAGAATCAGAGGTTGGCGACTCCAAGGAGGAGACCGGCAACCAACCCCAATAACCCGAGCGATCTCTGGCGCAGACATATCAGAGGCGACCTCGGTGATGCCTTCTCTTTTTGACCTGTGGGCGAAGAAAGCGCTCAAAGGCGAGCGGTGCGGCAATGCGACTGTTTACTTTATGCTTCCACGGGACCGCCCATCCCGGGCACTGGACTGACGTTGTCAGACCCCCCTCCGGAGAGGGCGGACCGGACCCAGCCCGACTGACTGAACAGCTTTCACGAAGTCTCCTACCGTCACCTGACCTGCTCATGGTCAACTCCGTCAATGTAGGCTGAGACTTCTTTATTTATCTAAAAAGAAGAATAAACTTAGCGATACTATATCGAGATAATACTACAAAATAATAAAACTGAAAACTATGCTGCTAGTTTGAAGTTTGACTCAGAAGGTGGCCTCGTCAGTAACTGAAGCGCACTCGGCGATGAGGAAAAAAAAATTGAGGCGGTTGGAGGGTCGACGCCGAGATAGTCACTGCCGGGTCATGGCACCTGCTCCTCGCGGTGCCATCTCTGGCACCGACCCTCCAGCAAAAAGTTTGCTCCCGATGGGTCCTGTTGCTTCCGGTGCAGATCCCAATAGTGTGAATGAGTGGTGGAGACTTATGTCCAGGAAGATCAAGGGATGTCGGGAAGGGAAAACACTGCCCACTGATGTAATGGTTTAAGGTTTATAAGCTCGGAACCAAAACAAGGGAGCAAGGATCCCACTTGATTGGGCTGAAAAGAAGGTTCAACCGAAATGCTTGCACAGATTGGACACAAAGGGCAGATTCTCTAACCTCCCGTCATCCCAACCCCTTAAACTCTAGCTGAGAGCTCACAGACTGCCAAGGCAGAAATTTTGTTCTGGAAAGAGAGCGCCCAACTAGAAAAAGGAAGAGGTCCTTTAGCACCTTGTTAAGTACTAACACAGATGTATGTGGGGAGGGGGTGAACTCTACAGAGGGCACCCCTTTACGAAAAGGATAGAGTGGGAACTTAATCGAACTCCCTGAAGGCAAGGCAATAGTATCAGCTTAGGTAACTGAAGTGCCAGGAAAGCACCGACCAGAAGAAACTGATACAAAAGAAGATTAAGACCCGCCAGAGGGACCAGGACAAAAAGGAACCGAGCCATAGAGGGACAGTCCTTAAACTGTGAATTGAACAACATGGTTAAGAAAACCAAGAGGTCACCCCTAAGGGCAATCAGAAAGAGTTCCCTCAGAATAGAATAAATTTCACTCGTTCCTCCTTACCTTGAGGAAATAGGGTCCATTCAGAAAAGAATGGAAAAATCAAGATAGGGTTTTTTTTTTTGCTTAAGGCCAACAAAGAAGGAGGAGGAACGAGCAGGGAGGGGGAGACGCTGAAGAAGGAGGCCCATGAGGGGAAGGTGGGCGGGAATCAGTAATGAATGGTGAAGATACAAGAGAAGATCAAGAATTACGGTAGGTACATCATTTTCATATCTTCCCTTGACAATCTTCACCATTCACTACTGCTGGGTGAGTACCAAACCCCCCTCCCCCCCGAAGGGGACCTGGATAGACCCTGAGGGAACAGATCCCTCAGCCTTCTACTGGTGGAAAGCAGGAGGGGGAGACCCTAACCAGCAGACTGGGGCAGTCTAAGGCTGGTGAGGGTGAGGATGAGGATGAGGAGGTGTCCCCCGTGGGCGGAAGGAGGGAGAGAGGTTGCCCCTGAAGAAGCCTTCTCGCCCTGCGGGAGAACAGGCGGGTCCCCCCGGAGGCAGAGGCAGTCACCCTATGCCGGGCAATGGGTGACAGTCTGGAGGGACGAGGCCATGCTATCCGCCTAATGCAGATCGCTGTCCCTGGAACTCTGGATGCCACCTCGTTGGCATCGTAAGATACCCTCGCTTGATGCCTAGCAAGCTCTAGACCTTGCGCAGAGAGGGCAATGGCTTGTCTAGACTGTTCTGTGTCAGGCAAAGATGCTAGGACCTGCGATAGCATCGACCACAGATGCCTGTTGTAAGCAGCATGGTGTGCCTGATGTGAACAGATGCACATCAGCACACAACTTGAAGTGAAAACCCTTCGTCCCCACCAGTCGAATTCAGCAGAATCCGGATCCGGGGGTCTGTCGTGCGCCAGGCGCCGAGACCCAGAAGGAGTGTCTAGGGACATCAAGCCCGAAGGTGGGTGAGGCAGAGAACCTAGAGATTCATGGGGGGCACAATACCGTCTCATGCAGTCTGCCGGGGCTGGAGAAGGAGTGACTGGAGACTGCCAGGTGCGGACAGATGCTTCCTGGAAAGGGATCGGCCAGGAAGGCACCACCAGGTGGCGAGCGCTGAATTCACTAAGGAATGCACGCGTCTGCCGCTCAGTATTGTCCCTACGGATGTAAGAGATGCGAATCTCCGAAACCAGCCTCAAAAGGAACTGCTGATAGTCAGTGAAATCAGCGTCAGAGGAAAGGTGGACAGAAAGTTCCTCTTCCTCAGGTGAGGAAGTCGAGGAGGAAGTGGAGCTTGAATATTCAGAGGACTCCTGCTACAGAGGGGACAGGCGGAAAACCTGTTCGTCCATGGTTCTGACATAAAATGGGAAGGTCGCCACAGTAGCTCTGAACGTCTCCCAAGTTAATGGCCCCGTGGGACCCACATGGCCTGGGAGAGAGGGTGGTGGTTGCAGAGGGATGGGCGAAGGGCACCTAAAAGCACGTGCCTGGCCTCTGCCAGGACTCTGAGATCCAGAGAGTAACGCCGCCAGGATTGAGGACCCTGAGATCATGCCGGGTTGCAAAGAGGAAAGAGAGGGCGGCAAACCCGGGAAGTGCCCTGAAGGGGGATCTCCCCTGTGACACGCCTGGGATTGCATGAGTCCAGAAGGGCAACCCTCAGAACCGCCACTAGAAGAAGCTTTGGAGACTTTGAGAGAAAGGTGGGGATCAACGCTGCGACTCCTCCCCACACCCCGCAGGGTAGTGGGGATTTGCTGCCGCTCCTCACTCTGACCTCTCAATCCCTCGGACTCCGAAGCAGCCCACTTCCTCGATGTCAGTGGGGGAGGTACCTGCTGAGCGAGCCCCCCGAAGGGAACTCACTGTGGCAGGGTCCTCTGCCCTCTCCCAAAGGACCCTAGCAGCATCAGAGATGGCAACTGCCTGAGACCTCTGGGAAGAGGGCATCCCCTCCCGATCTCCTGAAGGGTCTGCCGCAGAAGACTCCAGGCCACCCCTAACTGTGGATTCGTCTGGGCTAACCAGCTCCGGGGACTCGGGGAGAGGAACACTGGATCGCCTGGCGCTTCGGCCTATATGAGGTTCCAAGTCAGAAGACTCAGGTTGCCAGACCAGGTCCCTCGAGTCGTGCTCCTCCGAAGAGGAGTCGACCAGAGCAGACTCCATCAAGGCCACCGCAGGAACATCACCCAAAATGGCACCAGGCCTGGTACCGCCAAAAGCCGTGGCGCCAATGGTGCCAGTAGAGTCAACGTACCTCATATTTTGGAAACCTCAACGCAGTGAGGCGGGCGCTGGAACCCAAAGCAGTGCTGCCCAACGGCGTGCCAGAGTCCTCGGCGCCTGCGGATGGTGCCAGACTCCACAGCAGCAACACTAGGCGAAATCGAGGGTCCACCAAAGCCGGGCCCCGCAACCAGGGGCCACGACACTGGGGGAGCCTGCACCTCCGAGGAGGTGACTGCCGGGACGGTGCAGACGGCGCGACCCCCGGGAGGGATCACGCCACTCCTCCAGCACCGAAGAAGAAACCTCCTCCTCGGCAAGGCTAGAAGTAGAGGAGGTTCCCTCCTCGCCGGGCCGTATAGACCCGGGAGGGGACCTGGAGAAAGGGTCGAGATATCTGGCCTGGGAAGCTCGCGAGAGACGTCGCCCTCTGAAAGTCGGCGGAGCTCTTCCAACTTTAAACACGCAGATTTCTAACACACGCAGATCCATGGAGAAACAGGCGTCACAGTGATCCATGTCATGGTAGGGTCCCAGGCAGCGAAGACAAACATCATGCAGGACTGTGACGGAAAACTACGACATAGAGGCACGCCGACGATAGGGGTTGGCTCACCTTAGACTTACGTTTGCCCCGAATCTGACATGATGCAAAAACACAATATAAACAGCAAAGCTCCGCGTCGTCAAATACAAAATAAAGGCAGGTCTTACCAGCAGACGACGTCGGGAAATGAACCAGGATGAAGGAGCGGCGTAGAAAATCGACACACGGCCTATGACGCAGGTACTAAAACTATAACTCAGCGCAGCAGGTGCAGCCTCGACGGCGGGAGAAACAGAACTGGGATGGGGGAGGAGTCTATGGCGCCTAACGGCCGCCCCTTGCACATCACATGATGCGTCGCTCTCGGGGGTGGTGCCGCTGGTGCCGACTCCTCTGGGGGGGGACATCCCATGGCGGGTGTGCGCCTCCGGCTTACACCCATCAGTAATGAATGGTGAAGATTGACAAGGGAAGATCATGAGTAGGAGAAGTAGTACCTGTGCTGGCCCCTGCTCTGCAGCCATGTGTTGAAGAAAAGTACAAGAGCATGGGGTCAACGGCACTGAAGAAGGTGCTATGCAACTAGGCTTACCCAACCATCCTACCTGCGGGTTCAAAGCCCCTAGGCCTGAAAGCCCCAGGGTCAACTCCGCAGGCTTGGGAAGTTGGGACAATCGTCGAACCCACTGCTTCATAAGAGCAGCCCAAAGATGAAACTGCTCATCAGAGGGCCCCCCGGGAGTGGGGAGGGACTACAGAGTCAAGGATGTTGGCCACCGGGAACAGAGACCAAAAGCGATCCCGACAGCGTCAGAGTCGGTCTCTTGTCAGCAAATTTTTGTCAGTTTGGTCTGAAATTTGCCCTAGCTGTACTGGAAGACGAGATATACCTTTGATGCTTTTTTGATTATGATCAGACTTTTACTGTGAATTTGGCAGCATGGTGAAGATTTGAGGTAATTTTCTGATGTAGTGTGTACCTCATGAATATTTTGGGGGAGGGGATTATGCATTAGTGTTGTAGTACTCATTTACACTTTTTTTTTTAGATATATACATTGCCCCTGAACTCTAATTACTGACAGACTTAGGACTTGTTAAAGTTGAAATGTTCTCTTATGAGAATTTTAATTTTTTCAGTTTTATGTTTTTTTTACATGGCGTGTTAGTGTAGTAGTAACTCACAGAAACTTTTATATATATATATATATATATATATATATATATATATATATATATATATATATCATAACTGCAAATTGACAGAGTTATGGCTTGTTAACTTTGAAATGTGGAAAAATCCTAAGTCCAAATTCTTTTCGTAGTAAGGGTCTTTTTGAGAATCGACACAATCTCACAAAAAGATTCCTCCATACGAGAAAAATGTGAAAAAGTCCAACTGATTTTATCAGATGAAGTTTTTGTGTGAGAACAATACATCAAGATGAAAAAGATTCCTTCATCTGAAAAAGAATGTGAAAAAAAAAGTTCAAATTCTTTTTCATATGGAGGAATCTTTTTTGTGTGACTGTGTCGTTCTTACAAAGAAAAATTATTTCATGACATAAGAATATGGAAAAAAGTTCTAATTCTTTTTTCATACGAGGGAATCTTTTTTGTGGACTGTGTTGTTCTTACAAACAAAAATTCTTTCATGACATAAGAATATGGAAAAAAGTTCAAATAATTTTTTCTTATGAAGGAATCTTTTTTCGCGAGATTGTCGATCTCATGAAAATTCTTTCATACGACAAAAAAAAAACAAAAAACGAAAAAGACTAACACCAAATTATTTTTTCGTATAAAGGCAATCTTGTTTCATATGGCCCTATTCTTGTTTCGTATTGCCATATGAAAAGAGAAAATCATCTCACGAAAAAATAATTTAAAAATGAGTAAAAAACACATTTCTGGATAATTTTTCCAAAAAGGTAACTGCAGAATCCACCAAATGGGGGCCCCCGATTAGCAAGATTATTGTGTTTTTATGTTTCCATGATATGACTTTCATGGGTTTTCAAAAATTATAAAAAAAAAACAAAACCCAGAAACAAGATGGCGGCCAAACAAAATATTTTTTCTCATGAAACAAGATTATCCCCATATGAATCAGAATCCTTTTTCTTATGACCCAAATTCTTTTCTCTTTTTTCATATACTTGTTTATTGAAAAAAGATATAAATGATATTGTACAATGCAACAATTCATGTACAAAAGACACTGGGCAGCATTCACAAAAGGGATGTGCCAGCGCATCCCCAACTTGCGCACTGGCGCAATTCTGGCAGGGGACTGATGCTCCGCATACCACCCTTAATGTTATGCAGTGCATCTGGAGGGGTTGTGAATGGGGTGTGCCCATGCATATGGTGCGCAGCCCTATTCACAATTCAAACTGGAGGCGCATCCCCGGAGCAAGTCAGGAGATGCGCCTCCAAAAGATAAGTCTACAACAAGTAGACTTAAGTGGGTGGCCATCCACAGTCAGGCTGCCATACTGCAGACAGCAGCACAGTAGCCTGTCCACCATGACAGTCCAGTGTCCCTCCCCCTTGCCTCTATCCCATAGTCCGTGGCATACACCCATCAGATGCCCTGGTGGGATAGTGGTACCACCCTCCCTGCCCAAATCACTTGTTGTATGCCGCGCACTGTGGCAGTACAGAAGTCATAACAGAACCCCCAAAACCCAGACCCGAACGCGCTGACGGCACTCCATGTCCCCCCTGCTAGCTCAGCAGACCCCCCAACCACTCATGCACCCCCAACCCACACCGCCTCCCCAAGTCCCAGCTTGTCCCCAACGTCAGTGGGCAATTCAACCCACCTGCATACCACCACAGCTGCCCGCTGACAGAGCTGTCTGTGAATGACAGCTACTGTACACCCTGAAACCCACTGCTGGACCCTGTCGACCAATGGGCTTGCAGTGTGTGCTGTACTCTGGCCTGCCTGGTAACCTCTAAATCAGGCATAGATGCCAGGAGTTGGCCCAGTATTGTCCAGAGGTGCCTGGCCTAGGCAACCTGGTGCACCGAGGGTGCACAGAAGAAGATATGTCGCCGAGAAGACTCTTCTACCCCAGTGGTCAAACTCAGCTCAATCGGACTCTGGGGGTCGTGTCTTGGGCGACAATGCCCGGGGGTGTCCAGGAGTTCTATTCCTGAAGAGGGGTTGGGCATAGCACCTGGAGACCCCAGGAGTGCACAATACCAGCGCTGACAGTCCTTCGGGGCTGGAGAGGGGGCGGAGGGACGATGCCAGACCATGCAGGATGCTTCTGTGAAGGGTGTAAGCCATGGAAGGATGACAAGGTTGTCAGCACTGTATTCCCCAACGAATGGATCCGCCACATGGGCAGGATTTCAGCTTGTGAAGTGGGAAATATGGAGCTCCTCCAGTATCTCTGACATGAACCACTGACAGCTGGTGGAATCAATGTCAGAGGACACTTGGATGGAGGGATCCTCTTTCACAGAGGAGGGAGACAAAGAGGCCAAGGAGCTCGATTCAGAGACTGGCATGGCTGGTGGTTCAGGACTAAAGATGACCTCATCTAGAGCTCTCAGGTACTGAGGGAATATAGCCGTCGATGTACTGAACTATTCCCACGTCATGGGCCTCATAGGGCCAAAGAAGCCTGGGAGAGGAAGAGGAGGAGGCAGAGGAGGAGAAGATCTCTGACGGGCCAGAGCAGGTCCTCTGCTAGGGCTATGAGAGCAAGCAGGGGACCTCTCCCGGGGGAGGGGGGGCTGTGCAATTCGCTCACCAATGGACACTCTACCAGACAGGGATGGACAGGGTGATGCCCTTGGGGGGGGGGACACCCCCAGATGGGATGATTGGAGCCAGTCTGGTCCTTGTGGGTGGCCCCTGACCTCACCAACTACAGGCCCTGTCGATTTCGGGGAGGAGAGGAGGGAAAGATAAGCACTTCGGCTCCTCCCAGAGACTCCAACCACTCTGAAAAGGATCTCTGCACCGACCTCGACCTCCCCACATCACCTGACAGGGACCTGCTCCTCGGGAGGACCCTAGTACTCGAAGGGGGTACCGAGGCAACCCCGGCACCGTAAATGGTGTCAGAACCCAACTTAGAGTCTATTCGATCCAGCACTGCAAATGGCTCCCGAATCAGACCTGGCTCCGCCCTAGGCGCAGACCTCTTCCCCGGCACCGGAGTTGGCACCGCAAGCGGCCCTGGAGAACACGGAGGAGGCTGCCCCAAGGATGGCCCCAGGAAGGGCAGTAGCAGACTCCACTGTACCGAAGGCCCTGAGGCTGGGTGAAGGAGAGTTCTGAGGCTCCGGGGAGCCAGGCAGCCAGTTTGGATCATCCTGATTCTCCTCTTCTGAAGAGGAGGAGATGAAGGAGATATCCAGTGAGGCTACCCCAGAGACTCTCCCAGCACCGAGAATGGTGCCAGAAGGGGAACCAGCGCCAGCACCACTTCGTTCACCGACACCGAGGGCAGTGTCAGGCGCTAAAGCAGTGCCAGAAGGCAGCACTGAGGGCTACAGCGGCTTGGACACAGTGTATAGCTGCAACCACAACACCAGCGGTGTCCCTGCCCCTGGGGGGGGGGCAACAGACTGAGAGGAGTACTCAGCCGACCCCCCAGAGGAGGCTAACTGTTCCACCAACCACTCGCGCAAGCCTCCTGTCCCAGTGAGACTAGTAGCAGAGGCCTGCTCCCCCTCGGTACATATAGTACTGGAGGGAGACCTGAGGGAAGGGCCCGATGAACTGGCCTTGGCGTCCAAAGAATGGCACCGCCCTGCGAAAAGGTAGGTTTTCAACCCACCTTCAACATGCAGATTTTGAGGATCCGGCGGTCCATGGAGAAGCAGGCATCACAGGTATCAATATAGTGAGACGGAACCAGGCAAGTCAGACTGCGGTCATGGTGGTCCAGGTGATTGCCACGGGGCACCGACACATAGGAACCAGGCCCTGAACCGGACAAGACCATGTGGACAAACAAAAAAACAGCACCTGAAGCCACACTTAAGAGAAAACAAAGAAAATAAAAAGGGAAAATGTTACCAGCTTTCAGGAGATGGACGCAGTCGACAGTGGATATACGGCGTTGAGTAAATGCGGCAGTGGCAGAACTAATGCAGCTAAATTTTCAAACACAGCTTCAGCTCACATGAGATCTGACCTCGATGGCGGGAAAAGAAGAACTGTGGAGGCTGGAGGCAGGCGTTGGTTACAGGCCAACCTGCAAGTGCCACGTAGTACGTCAGCCTCGAGGGTGGTGCAGTCTCCCATGCCAGCTCCTCCTCCTCCTGGAAAAAAGCTTAAAGCTATATGCTTCCACAGGGTCTGGCAACTCCAGCGTACACCCAAAACTAATGAATGGGGAAGAAAGATCTATGGAAAATCTGCCCACTTCTCTAAGTTCTAAAAATAGGTACAGTCAAACATTGGAACATTTAACATTTTTTGAACTAAACTTAATATTTATTTATTGTACTATTATTGCCTGGTATAATAAAGGGCTTTTAATTTATGCAATTGCACTGCACTAAATATTTTTTTTCCTTTTTTACTAAGCACAGTAAACCATGATGATGACAAAAGATATGATAGTCATTCACTGTCCATCCATTGATTTTTAATCCGGACACAAACGAGGTGTGACTGACGTGTCTGGATTAACCAGCTTTGACTGTCTAATGAAATACTTTATAGTAGAAGAACACAATAAATATTTTTCTTCAGTTTAAAAAAAGACTCACAAAACTTCAATTTTGTTGTAAAAATATGTATCCATTTTATAAGTGCATTAATCCACAACACAGCATGGGAGTCTCAGGCATTAATGCTCTGAATCTCCAGAAAGGGGCACTTTAGCATACATCCATCCATCTGGGCACCCCGCTTTCGGCCTCGTGCCTCACACCCACCCGAGGCATGCATAAATGCCTGATATGCCCATGCCCTGTTATGACTTAAAGCATACTTAATCATTCCAGAGATGTGATGTAGGCAACATGGCAAGATACATAAATATGGGCCAATGATCTCATGCCTCAGGTGTGTTAGGAACAGAGTGCTGTCAGGAGTTTTTAAACACATCCAAGAAGTGGGACTATGGGTAGTGGCTTATTACATATGTAAAATATCTTTTAAAAATAAAAGTAGAGAAATACACAAAAAGACTATGGTTTGGGGGTTACAATAATAGTTTTTTAGGGGGTATGAAATTCCACCCCCTGTAATTATTGTGAGGTAACTGCATGGGTCTTTAGTTTTTTCACTGCTTGCATCTTGTGAATGCATGCTATGGATTAGCTAAAATAAATACACATACCTTCCATAGTACTATGACATTTAAATCCACCTCATGACATTGTTGTACCAGTCTGAGCGTGTCTTTGTCTGAATGTTTTCCTGGAGCTTGAGACGTCTGTGCATTTGCTTGTGCTGGGGACGTCTTTGATTTTAAGAGGCACAAATTTCGGAAGAAAAAGTCAGCACATGGAGTGGTTGCACTTATGATCTGTAAGAAAAATTAACCAATACAAACCCCTGTGAGAAATCAGGTTGCAATAATCCCTTGTTTTTATACATATGTAAACAACACTGCGTTCTTTTAGTTGGACATAAACTGGCCTACAAAGTCAAATTGCTTCTGGCCTGCTTCTACAGCAGTATACAAGTTTTATAAGTTTTATTTATTTATTTATTTTTGTATGGTTTTCTTCTTTCCTGGAGGGTCATGCTTTCTTTTGTCCAGCTAGAAGTCCTGGATCCCACACCTATTGGAACAGTTGCCACAAGCCTCCAGATACCTACATATCTCCTAATATACAGGTATTGTTCTGCACGTAACCATCTGGGTGGGGCCGGCTCAGTGTAAGTAGAGCAAAATGATATCATCTGACAGGGCACCACTGTTATTCTTACCTATTTTTTAACCCCCACCATCCCCACTCCCTTTTTGGCAAACCCGGCATACCCAAAACACTTGATGACAACAGGATTTCACCCCATCTGAAGTCACGTGTTCCTGCCCAATGACTTCCTTCTGCTGGGCCATCACTGGGGAGCTCTACCAATGACAGGAGCCACCCACGGTTCCAAAAGCAGATGTCCAAGACAGACAGGACTTGCTTATTTTTAATGATGAAAGAAGCATTAGCCAAGAAACCTCAACTCTAACTATCGCCACATCTCTCTTCTCGCCCCCCTTTCAAAAGTTTTAGAGAGGACAGTCTTCGATCAGACAACTGCCTTCATCCAGCAGTATGACCCGATCAGCTCACAACATGGATTCTGCCCCATGCACATGTAACCCCCCCTGTTACCCGGGGTTACTAGAATCCCAGTAAGACCTAGTGGTAGGCAGGGAAGGCAGCTTGTGAAACTCCAGTTAAATGGATTTCACACTGTCTCACTCTGTTCTCAGTCTCAGTCTCAGCTGAGACTGAGGGATGACATCACCATAGAACTATCGCAGCTGCATGAGCCACATTGGAATCTGCAGAAGGGAGTTAGATTAGAATGTTGGGAGTTTTTTAACAGTCAGTTGGAGTCAGTCTGTAGTTGGAGATTGTTGTGAGAGGAGCACAGCAGTTCTGTGCATAGGCTCTTGGAGCCTCAGCTCTGAAATAGAGCTACATTTAGGGAAAGGTGTGTGTTTCCGCCTAAAGAGGGACACAGTAAGCTGTTCTTTAAAGTGGTGGAGACCGCTGATACGGGACTCTGTGCCCCATCCCTCAGGGGATGGGGGTGGAGGGTTTGCCTGCTATTCCAGGGGCAACACCCTGGCTACTGCTAGAGAAGAAGCTGCCTTATTTTTCCCAAGAGTGTGGGGTACAAGAAAATATCAAAATTCGCCTGTGGGGCACCTGCAACCGAAGGGTGAGTTCTGCTCTTTCTAAAGGGCCCATGTTTCATCCAGAACTGTGTTAAAGTGGGGATTGGACTACTGAAGTAGTGGGAGGCCTAGAGTAATAGGCTTAGCCAAAAGTAAAAGTATGTTCAAGTCCAGCACAAAGGGAAAGTCAAGACATGTAGAGGAGATGTGACATACATCTACCCTGTAATCTACATTGCCAAGCTTTCAAAGAGTTGTTTAGTGTCCAGAGAAATGGCCGGGTATGGATTGTGGGAGCTGGAGGTGGGAGACTCCCCATCTTTAGTAACCAGGTCCATCTCTAAGGATTTGCTCTTTGGATTTCTGCTTTGCCTCAAGCACTTGGCCAGTGATCAGGGAAGTACCCAGACGTGGGATTGGAAGAAAATTTCCCTTTAGGAGTCGAAGGCTCTAAGGTGGTTGGGGAAGCCACCAACAGGAAAACTGGTTCATTCCCATATGGACCGCGATCAAGTGGCCGGGGGGGGCTTCCGGTGACGTCAGCAGCCTGAATGGCAGCCTAGGCCATAGCTCCAGCAGTCCGTAAGCAAATCGATAGGCATCAAAAGTATTCAAGATGCAATGCATCAGCTAAACGCACCAGATCAAAGAGAGCGCCAGGAACCATGAGCCTGGGGTCAGAAGTTACAATTAATGCTAAGTGCAGAAAAAGGACCGCGACTAACGGGCCTAGATGACGAAGAGGAGGCCATGAGGGTGGAAGCGGAGTCAGATGCGAGCAGCACACAGTTGGTGGAGTCCATTCTCCAAACGGCAAAAACTGTCCAGAAGATAGACGCCAACCTAACAGAACTGAAAGCCGACCTCCGAAAAATTGAACACAGAACGGATAAGGTCGAACTGGGTCTGACTACAGCTCTGGAGCAATCGGACCGTCACAACCGTCTCCTGCTGTTTCTTTTGTCGAGGGAAAGGGAACTCCGGGCCAAGATTGACGATCTGGAGGGGAGAAGTAGGAGACAAAATGTAAGAATTTACGGAGTACCAGAGGGAGCTGAGAATGGGGCCACTGATGTAATTACATTTATTCAGAAAATGCTCATAGATCTGTTAAAATTACCTCCTGAACTTGATATCTCTATGGACTGGGCGCATCGCTCTCTTGTACAGCGCCCCATGGGTCCTAATGCCCGCCCAAGATCATTCGTGGTAAAGCTCACCAGATATGCTGCAAAAGAAGAAATCTTAAAGAGAGCCTGACAACAAAAAAAGATAATGTTTGGGAAGCACCGTATAACGTTGGATAATGACTACACGGCGGAGGTACAAGAGGCTCGTCGCACTATGTGGTCCATCATCAAACAGCTTAGGGCCAGAAACTTAAAGGCGCAGATGCTGTTTCCCGCGCGCCTACGAGTGGAAACCAGGCAAGGCACCAGGACTTACGAAGACCTATTGGGAGCCAAGGGATTTCTGGAGGAGGTTGGAATCAACGTCCCTGGGCTTGAAAAAGAAAAATTAGAACAGGAGCTGAAACGCGCGGCCTGGTCGGTGGCACGGAAGGGTCTGGCACGCCATGCGAACTCTCAGAACACCAATTTATGAGCAGATGTCACAGCTCTGCTCAAGCATTACCTGGCAGCGGTACAACTGGCTGGACTGGCTTCAGGTGAGGTCCTCGGAACAGACGCAAGCATTCAAACAACGACTCCCTCAACGGACACTGCACCTATGGACTGAAGGGTAAAAGGGATAAGCAGAGAGGCAAATAGCTGGGACTAGTAGCTGATTGGGATCCTACCACACAAATGAAACTTCAGAGACTTGGAGCCTGAGCTGGGGGGTAAGGAGGGTGCGTATTGCTGGGTGAAAGGGGGGGGGGTTAAGGCGGGGATAGGGATAGTCCTCTCGCTTGGTCTTTCCTCCCTCATGTCCTCGTGGGGAACGCTTCCCTTGGTACTCTCGGAGGCAAACTGGGGGATGGGAGAAGCGGGGGGGGGGGTACTTTTGGGTTGATTTAAAGGGCTGGCCTGAAAGAACATAGGGGTCAGCAATCTATGGCTATGCAAGAATCCTTACTGCAAAATTCAGGCCCATGAAGAGGAATGACAGTGCTGCTTACTCCACATGTCAAAATGGTAAAAACTCTCAAAACTGCCCTTTTGAGCCTCCGTGGCCTTGGGGATTACGTCATGGGCCTGGTACTTCATGGAAGGAAATGGTGTATTTGGATACCTTCTACACAGGATCCACTCGAGTTTCAGACCCCATTGGGGTTGGTTGGGGGGGGGGTTTCTTTTCTGGTAGAGGACCTGAAGGGAGGGGGAGAGAAAAACTAACTGAACCGGGTTAATAGTGGAAGGCTCCAGCATCTTACTGACTGAAGATAGGATTCCCTACTGGTTGCTTTTTCTTGTGTGACCCGGGGGGTCGGGGTAGCATTAGGAAGGCAACAATGGTGGTCCTTCGGTAAGTGCAGGAGGAAACTAAAAGGGTCATATTTGGGGGGACTTGACCCATATTTTTAGAAGGGGAGGGAGGGATGGTGGGTACCTAGCTCAGGGGATAGGGGTCTCCTCAGACTGCCGTTTTAATTAAGGATGGCCGGAGGGTCGGTAGCTCCCACATGTTGGTAGTTTGGGATGATTTGGGCCATTCTTTCGGTAGTGCTGACGTCTGTCTTACCTCTGGGCACTGGGCTTAGACCCGAGAATGGTGCCACTAGGAGGGTTCGCCCGGAACATCATACAGGGCAAAGTGTCTCAGAGGAGTCACAAACCAGTCTTGCCGAGTGGTGGCGGACTGACCTTGGAAGGTGGGGTATTTTAAGGGGGGTTAATGTCTTCCCTCGAGGGTACACAGCCTTAATACAAAAGGTGTTTGAAGAAAAGATAATGGGGAAGAGGACTGTTTGTTCCTGTTCACTGAAAGATGCAATTTTACTGTTGGAAGTTGTGAAGTTTGATTTATTGGTTTCAATGTTTCAAGAGGTTGAGAATTACACACCTCTGTTTGGGAGGGAGGGTAGTACACAAGTCTTTAAGTACACCCAATTAATCTGGCAGTTTAGTGCCAGCAGTTTTCTATTATTGGATAGTTATCAGATATGGCACAAAGTTGTTTTAAAGAAAATGTACACCACTAAGAAGGGGGGTGTGTGGCAGAGCAGTCCCGGGGCAGGAAGAAAATAAATTGATAAAAGAGATGTGGGGAGGGTTCCTTGGATGCACTAGGATTTATAAAAAATGGCAGGTCTGGAAGAACCTGAAATATGGATAGAGCCACTTCCAAAATCAGTTCTTTTAATGTAAATGGCATAAATCATCCTGCCAAGAGAAAACGACTTCAACAATTCTTGAAGAGGCAGAAATGTCAAATTCACTTTTTGCAGGAGACTCATTTATCTCCGGGAGAGGCCTTAAAATTAAAAAGTAGGGCATTTCCGGTTGTGTATCATGCGTCACTCGCAAAGGGAAGGAAGAGAGGAGTGGCGATATTGTCGTCCTCTCTCCCATTTGAGGAGGAGGAGGAGGTAGTGGTGGATGCGGGGGCACGGTATGTAATGGTGGTGGGAACTGTTCAAGACCTGAGGATAACTCTGCTAAACGTCTACGCTCCCCCGGGTTCAGATATGGGCTTTTTTGAGGAGTTATTCAAATTAGTTGCAGAAAAGGCCAAGGGAGTGGTGATTGCAGGTGGGGACTGGAATGTTATTATGAATAGAACATACATAGATACATAGACAGTGTCGGCAGATAAGGGCCTATGGCCCACCCAGTCTGCCCATTTAAGTTTGTAAGTTAACATTTGATACAACATCAGGTATTCCGGCACCCAGGGACAGACTCTCCAAAGTTTTGAGGAAGCTCATGAGGGACACTGGCTTGGTGGATGTTTGGAAGGAGAAATACCCTCTGGCACGGGACTATACATATTATTCCCCAAGATATAAAATTTACTCCAGGCTGGACATGTTCTTCACATATAATAAAGACTTGGAGGTTTTTGAGTCGGTCTGGGTAGGCTCTCAGAGCCTATCAGATCATAAACCTATATACGCACAAATCAACCTTCGGTTGCCTAGGAAACCGACACATTGGAGACTGAATGTTAGTTTGCTTAGAGATTAAGAAATTAAAGGGGAAGTTCGGGATATAATAAAGCAAACCATGGAAACAAATGACAATACAGAGGTCACACCCCAGATTTTATGGGATACCGTGAAAACTATGATCAGGGGTAGACTTATTGCAATAGCTACATACAAAAAGAGAGAGAGAGGTAAGCAGAGAGAGCAGCTAAGCCAGGCACTTAATAACCTAGAGCGGCAACAGAAAATAAAATTCTGCAGGAAGAGAGAAATAGAAATAAAAGAAATCAAGCAGAGACTCCAGGATTACAGCTCTTGGAGACTGAAAGCACTTATATATACAAAACAGGCCTACTATGAGGGAGGAGCGAGAGCTACCCTCTTGGCATATAGGCTGAGACAGCAGGCTGCCAGGGCAAATATCACGGGTCTCCGTAATTTGCATACTGGTTCTGTCTCACACAAATGGGAACAAATAGCAGAAACATTAGTCACATTCTATAGCGCCTGTACCGACCTCAGTCCACCTCACATACAGAGGGGCCTCAGGATCCTGAACTCCTTAAACTTGCCAAGTCTCACAGAGGATGAAAGGAAGAACTTGGAGCGTCCAATTACTCAGCAGGAGATTTCTGACACAGTAAAATACCTTAAAACAGGTAAATGTCCAGGGCCGGATGGGTTTGGGGAGTTATATAAAACATTCAGGGCGGAATTAACCCCTATACTTCACACAGTTTATAACCAGATATGGTCGGAGGGAGAAGTAATTCCCCCTTCGTGGAACTATACTACTATAACAGTCATCCCGAAAGAGGGTAAAGACCCAAAGGAATGTGGATCATATAGGCCAATCTCCCTACTTAATGTAGATTATAAGATTTTCACAGCCATAATAGCCAAAAGAATACAGCCGCTTATTACAAGATTGATAAATCCTGATCAAACAGGCTTCGTAGAAGGCAGACAGGCACCGGAAGGAGTGAGAAGAACCATAAACATAATTGACATTATTAATAAAAAACGTATCCCGGCCTGTCTTATGAGTTTAGACGCTGAAAAAGCGTTCGATAAAGTCAGTTGGAGCTTCTTATTTTTGGTCCTTAAAAATTAGGTTTCCATCGCTGTTTCTGGAAGTGATTAAGGCCATTTACGCCTCACCACAAGCCTATGTAAGAGTGAATGGGGCATCTCAGAGGTTTTGCCTGGAAGGGGTACCAGGCAGGTTGCCCGTTATCCCCCTCCTTTTGATTTATACATTGAGCCGCTGGCTCAGGCCATCAGGGAGACAAAAGGGGTGGAAGGGGTAAGGGTAGACGGGCAGGAACACAAAATTTCGCTGTATGCAGATGATGTCCTTTTATATATTACTAATCCAGAGGACTCACTCCCCAAAATTTGGGCTATTATAGACAAATTCAGTCAGTATTCAGGGTATACTCTAAATAAAAACAAAACGGAAGTTCTAAAATTCTACTACAATCCCTCTCCTCAAGTTAAGCAACTCTTAGATGTGAATTGGAACAGAGGGAAATGAAATATCTGGGATTCAAATTCCAAAAACTGGCAATGTTGTTCTGCTAATTTTGACCCAACTGTATCCCAAATTAGACAGGACATTGTGAGGTGGAGGACCTCTATGCTTCCTCTGTACTCAAGAATACACTCAGTCTCAATGAATGTTCTCCTAGATTCCTGTACCTCTTTCAGCGCCTACCAATAAAATTCATAAGAATCAGTTCCAGATATGGCAGAGGATGTTGACAAACTTTATCTGGGACAATAGGAAGCCAAGAATCAAGAATATTATAATGCAGTCAAATAAGAGGGAAGGTGGCAGAAATGTTCCTAATCTGGAGGATTATTTCCTAGCTACACAGCTAAAATGGGCCCTCTTGTGGTCAGCCAAAGCCTATAGTGCACGATGGAAGGCAGTGGAGGAGGCCCTGATGGATGGGGTTCCCTTGGGGGGGAGGCCTTGGATATCAGGGACTCGCATAATAGAGAAGAACATCCCACTTATGACAGTACAAAACACGCTAGGATCTTTAAAACGGCTGTGGGCTAAACATGCTTTAGAAGAGGAGCTATGGCCCCTGAAATGGATTGCCTGGGACCCGGATTTCTTCCCATCTAAACAAGACCTTACCTTTAAAAGATGGGGAAGAATGGGGCTCATCTCCTTCAGCCACTTCCTGAAAGGAAATAATGTGGTGGAATTTAACCAACTTATGGGAGGATTTCTCTCTGAGAAAGGCGGATTACTTTAGATATCTACAAGTCAGGTCTTATATAAACCAGAAACAATATTCACACACTCGAAATAAAGACACTCCAAAGCTTCTGCAAATCATAGAGGAAACTCTCAACTCTGGGAGAAATAGGGGTCTGATCTCAGGAATTTATGGAGCCTTGAGAGAAGGGGGGAACAAGACTCTACAGATTAAGCTTAGATGGGAGCAAGAGATAGGGGAACCCCTTGAGGACAAGGAATGGGAATCTGCTCTGGCTTTACCATGCAGGACCACATCATCCCCATTGTGGAAAGAGTTCGAATGGAAGGTCAGATTGAGATTTTTCATTTCACCAAAGATACAGATCAAATGGGATAAGAAAGGTTCAGGTCAATGCTGGCGGGGTTGTGGGGCTTTGAATGCGAACCATCTGCATATTTTCTGGTTATGTTCGATCCTTGGGAATTTTTGGACAGTGACTGAACAGAAGATAAGACAAATATTTGACATACAGTTTAGGTTAGGTCCCAAGCACCTCGTATTGGGAGTCAAACCAGGGGAACTTAGGGGGGGCAGATAAAGGCTATCTGTGGAATATATTAATTACTGCAGCATACAAAGCCATAACTAAGAGATGGCTGGCACCTTGCTCTCCGACAGTCCAAGAATGGGAGACAATTGTTAAAGAAATTAGGGATATGGAGGAAATCACCTATAAAATAAATGGGAGGATACAGGTCTTTGTAAGGCGGTGGTCCTCCTGGCTATTGGATGGAACCTGAGGAACGACAGATGGGATGGGGGAAGGGGAATGGAGAAATACCTTGGTCGGACAGCAAGGGCGTGGTGTTCCCCCGGGGCTGCTCCCCACAAAACAAAAGGATCTCGGTGATGGAACAATATGGTCTCCGAAATTAATGAGAGATCGACTGAGATATTGTAAATTATTAAGTGGTAAAACAGAAACAACTATATTGTTAGCTGAAACTGATGTCACCGATGTAAAACATTTCGGTTACTTGTGCCATAATATGCAATAAACGTGAATTTAAAAAAAAAAAGTGGCCAGCGGGGGAGCTGAGCCATGGGAAAAACCCAAGTAGTGTACAACTCGGGCTGTGTACCCAAAGCTGCGTTCAAGTCCGGGCTGTGTGCCTGGTGGGTTCAGAGCCTGAGGGCTGGAATAGTGAAGAAGTGTTCTGTTGCTCTAATCTGCATTACCAGGAATGCAGCCCCGTGGGGGTCCGTCTATGCTTTGTTTGTTCAGTTTGGATGTGAATAAAAGCCATACTTTAGAATCCCATTCCTGGTATTGGACATTACAGTTATTGCTTCCTGTGTTCGGATTTACTTGGGTGCCCCTGAGCAAAGCAGCCAAACCTAGACTCCTGTGCCGAGTAACCTAGTCCTCCCTGAACCCAGTCCCCACCTGGTACTGCTGTCAGCTTCAACAGCATACCACCTGTCGTTTTGCAAAAAGGCAGGGGTGAGGGCATTACACACAGTAATGAGACTGCCTTGGTGAGACTCACTGATTATGTGCATCGCACGTTAGACACTGGGAATTTTGTTGCCACAGTTTTCGTGGCTCTCACCAAGGCCTTCAACATTGTGGACCATGATTTGGTGCACTCAGTTTCTCTGGTTCAACAACTATCTGCTGGGCAGGGTACACAGCACTGCAACCGATAATGTCCACTCAGACTTTTCATCCCATCAACTGTGGGGTCTCTCAGGGCTCCATCCTTGGCCCCCTACTTTTCTCGCTCTTCCTCAACTCACTATCCAATGTATGTCCTTCTACCAAAACCCTGCTGTATGCAGATGATGTTGTCATCTTCAGCTCGGGCAGACACCTGGCTATCCTAAACAAACTTCATTCAACAGGACTTTGATCACCTCCCGTCTTGGTTCTTAGGCAATAAGATGGTCCTCAAGGCTAGAAAAGAAAACAAATCCATGGTCTTTTTGGGGACCCACAAGTAAGTGTCTCCAACTCCTTTTCTCAGCTTTGACCAGGAAGGCACTGTGGTGGAGCCTGTCTCACAGTTTAAATATCTAGGCATCTTCCTTGCCAGCATTCTCTCCTTTGACACCCACGTCAGTCACCTGACCAGTGACAGCGCTAGGGGTTTTAAAACATGGGTCAAATTAGACCCATAGATGTAAAAAATGTGGGTCAAAATGAGAAACAACTGGGTCCAAACCTAATCGTAAGTAGAAACTTCATTAGTACAGAAGCTTAAATTTGTTGAGTGAAAATACTTTTCTATTGTTTTAGTTTTCCATCTTTCAGCTATTGTTAGAGACAGGTGCACCACTTTGGACCCACTGTCCTGTGGAAAGTGGGTCATTTCTGGGCAAGCTGCAACTTTTTCCCTTTTTGCCCTATCTAGCGCTGTCTCTGCACCTGACAAAATCTGTGCACCAGAGAACTGGGGCTCTTTACAGGGTCAAAAGGTTCCTGACCCAAGGCATCTAAGAAATTACTTGCATTCAGCCCATCAACTACGGCTCCTAATCTATGCTGTTGCTACTTCAGGGACCCTCACCAAGATGCGCACAGTGTACAAACACTATCTGCTGCTTCCTAACTGGCATGCCTTATGGGACCCAACAGTCCCAACTGTATAATTCCGCTTCTTGCCTCTCGCTGGAGGACTGCCTCTCCCATAGGTCAATGGTGTTCCTACACAAGGTAGCCCCAGGCAAAGTTCCTCCTAAATTTCCTCCCTCTTCCCACGTTCCAACAACAAGCTGGGGACCCACTCTCAAACCAAATTCCCTTTCTAATTTCCCATTAGATTGTCCTGCAGCAGATTAAGAGCCCTCCTACCTTCCCATCTCACCTCAGGTGTGAACAGCCCTTCCTTCAGTGCTAGTGACCATCAGATTATGTTAAACAAATGCAATGTAACGGTACATAATTTATTTCTCCTAATCTGACCTTGCACTACCTGCCTGTGCCTGTAGTACTCTGCCTGTTTCTGTGTTGTATCATAATTGTTTTCCTCAACTGGTCGCTTGTGAAAATGAGACATCTTCGCTCATCCTGCTATCCATTATAATAAATAAAATGAAATGAAAATGTTGTCTCACCTAGTACACCATGATTAAAGGAGATACTGTAGTGGACCATAGTTGTCTGGACCACTCTGCTGCTATCATACCATGGCTATGTGCTCCACTCGCACTTTCAGTATTAGAGGAAAAGGGTCTAAGAGTATAAAGGAAATGGTTTCCGCAGTACATGCTCAGAGCATCTTCTGGGACTCTGCAGCAAGACAACGGCAGCTTCCTGTTCTCCCAATGAGGCAAGATGATCCACCTCTGAACACTGCACTTCCTGAAAACTGACCATAGCACAGCCTGTTTCAGGGATCACTAATAAGTGACATGACCCATCATGCTGGCAGAACCTGCCAATGAATTGTCCATTCCTGCAACATGGACTGCAGAAGTATGTACTCACATCACGTCCCAAATGTTTACTGCTTCCTTGTGCAGTTTTGAGGATCCTGAACCACCTTGTTTGTTTATGTAATACATTAATGTGGTATTATTGGTCCTTATCTGTAGAAGTTGGTTATTAACCAATGCTGAGAAGGACTTCAGGGACAGAAACACTACTCTAAGCTCCAGCAGACTTTCTCTGTGCTGGGTTCCAGACTACCTTTATTGTGTAATGTGAGATAATCCTCCATATCCTAGGAGTGAGGCATCTGTGGTAGCACTAAACTGACCAAGGCTGACTGAAATGGAACTCCTTTTCTTAGATGCTGCCACCACTGGCGGTGCCCAAGGAGACTTTTTTTTGTACTGGAATCAAGGCACTCAGGGGATCCCTAAGTATTAGGCCTGGGACAGGACAATGAATGGCCAAGGGTATTCTGCTACCACGTCAAAAACATTTGTGGAACATAAGAGCTGCACCAGGGGAGGCAGCTGCTGTGTGACGAAAAGTCACCGAGGCAAGCAAATGTCATGGCACTCACCACACCAATTCTTAAAATAAGGGAGCCCACTATCAGGTTCAGCTCAAAAATTCCCAGATATTTATTGCAAACACAAAAGGACACAGCAACACAGCAGAGTGATACAAAAAATACATGCTTTTTCAGGGGAATTTTTGTCTCACTCTGCTGTGTCCTTTTGTGTCTGCAATAAATATATGGGAAGTTTTTAAGCTTATGTCAAAGACAGAGCGTGCGCTTGCTCAGAAATGTTTGGCTGCTAATCTCATTCAGGGAGGATGTCCATGGCACCTCATTGTTGGATTCACCTAAAAAAGAAGTTTTGTATCCTGTAACCAAGTGTGTGGTTCCTATCATTGAATTTCCTGCTGGATAGAGACTGTGGCGCTGAAGCCCCCTCTACTTGTAAGAGCTTATATCAAAAACATGGTGAGGTACATCTCTCTGAAGGGAAGAGCCAACAGAATAAACACTAGTGACAGATCTCCAGAAATGCACAGGAGCTGGTGCTGAAATGTCCAGAAAAGGGCATATGAAAATTCAGAGTTGTGGCTCCAAGAACAACAGACCCTGAGGCATAAGGAGTAGTAGAAAATCCCTGATGAACCGATTCTGGCCAGTTAGGAAATATAGGGGAGATCACAAAGGACTGGGCGTCATGGCAGCGGGTATCGATCCCACGTGCCTACAGTTGATGGGCTGGACTGAGCATGGCACAGAGTGACAACATCCCAACAACAGGCCTAAATGCAAGGCCCTGGACTACAGAGTCCATATTGGAGGAAGATGACAGAAACAGCACTGAATGATAATGTACAAATGGCCAAGGGCAGCTGAGGCACTGAGGATGCGGGTCTGTCCTTGAAATCTTGTTGCTATGGGGGGGGGGGCAGACCTGACATATTCTGGAAAAAAAAGAAAATTGCCAATGGGAAGGTAGACTGAGGTGGCAATGACAACTCAGACGTACACACAAAACTGTGGGGAAAACAGGATTTGAGGCAGTTTGGGAGGCTGGTGGCTTCTTTATTTGAATCAGGCATGCCACCCGCCAAAAAAATGTTGCTCCTGTGCAGTCCTAGCACCTCCAGCCCTGAGATGAGTGTTGCTCTGTGGTGAAGATTAACTCTAAGAAGATACTGTATGGTTGACTGCTATTGTGCCCGATAATTGTTATGTTAGTGACCTAATTTTTCTCCCTATACTGTAACCAGGTTATGCACTTTAGAAGGTGTCCCTTGAAAATGAGTGTAATTGTGTACTCAATGGATTGTTTTACCTTGTTCATTATACATGAATAAAATCATTACTACTACTACTACCTCACGCCCAAGCTCTAACTTAGGCCGACAAAAGCGCTGAGTATCACAGAGGACATCTCCTCTTCTAGGAAAGCTGAGCAGCAACTCCTGCTACATTTCAGCCACATACATGACCACTGACCACTGTGCAGTTCAGTTAAAGAGGATGGGGGTTGTGTGTGAGGCTCCCTGAAGCACTGTCATGCTAGTGCATCTCTCTGGGGCACGATAATGGAAATTAGCCATGATAGAAGAAAAAGGACGATAAGGCCCCTGTATACTAACTCCTCAGTTAGGCCATTCTGAGCCTCATTGTGTGCCTGTCTATTCTTCTAGTTATGGACGTGGATTATAGGTAGAATTTAGATTGTAAGTTCTGAGGAAAGAGGTGGTTGGAAGTTAAGGGAACTGCAGTGATTGGTCTAGAGGTCAGCTTTCCAAAGGGAGAGGTTCAATGGTGTGCAGAGGACTAAAGGAGAGTCATTACCCTAGACTATGGAGCAAAAAAAGTCTGACTGCTATTTTTCTACTAATATCTTCTCGTCCTACCACATTTCTGTGGTATGTTTCAGTTACAACTCGTGTTAAGCTTAAAAAAGGACTTGGTTTTGTTAATATGTTTGAATGGCTAAACCTCCCTTTGTAAATGGCACTCTCAATTTGTGCACAAGATCACTGACTTAACCGCATATCATCTCCACAACTTTTATGAGGCAGGAAAAAAAAACAGGTTACTCACCTGTAACAGTAGTTCTAGGAGTGGTATATGTTGTTCATCCATTTAAATCTGCCGGAAGTCTTCAAGCTGGCTCCTCCCACCCACCAGGGTGGTATATACCTCGGCTACGCCCCATGATGCCAGATCTTAGCTGGAAGCTAGGTGTTGTGCACCAAGAGCCGGGATGTCGAGGGTTATAGGATGAACATATGGTTTCAATTTAGAACTACTGTTACAGGTGAGTAACACAGGTTACTCACCTGTAACAGGAGTTCTAGGAATGGCATATGTTGTTCATCCACACTTACTGGCAGGTTCCTTGCCGCTTTAAATCTTGCGGAAGGTCTTCAAGCTGGCTCCTCCCACCCACCGGGTGGTAAAACTCTTGGCTCCGCCCCATGACGCCAGATCTGGCCCGCTGGAAGCTCAGGTTGTGCGTCAAAGCCGGGGAGGTCAGGTAGGTCGTGTGGATGAACAACATATACCATTCCTAGAACTCCTGTTACAGGTGAGTAACCTGTATTTCTAGGGACATGGATATGTTGTTCATCCACACTTATTGGCAGACTCCTAGCAGTTCTCCGGGAGGAGGGAGGCAAGGCGCACACCCCCTACTTAGGGAAAAGAGACTGGAGAACCGAGGCCCCAAAACCAGCATCCCGGCGTGACTCAAGGTCGATGTGGTAATGGGTGATGAAGGTGTGTGCTGACTTCCAGGTAGCAGCCCTGCAGATTTCCTGGATAGGGACGTCCCTGGAAGCAGCCACCGATGCAGCAGTATGGAGGGTAGAATGAGCTCTTATCCCTCTGGGAGGCTCCATGCCCGCCAACTTATAGCAGAGATCTATGCAGGAGGTGACCCACCTGCCTATCATCCGCTTGGCTGCAGGTCTACCAGGTGCGGCTTCAGCGTAGGTGACAAACAGCTAGCGAACCTCTCCCCGAATTTCAGCCGTGCGCTCCTTATAGTAAGCGAGCACCCTTCTAGGGTCCAAAGTATGGAGCCTATATTCGGCCTCCGAGGTGTGACTGGGGTAGAACACCGGCAGAGTCAACACCTGGTTAAGGTGAAACTCCGACACCACCTTCGGAAGGAATTTCGGGTGGGGGCGCAGGACAACCTTGTCCCTGTGGAAGACCAGGTAAGGAGACACGATGGAAAGCGCCTGGAGCTCTCCCATCCTTCTGACTGACGTAATAGCCACCAAGAAGGCGGTCTTCCATGACAGGTGAGAGAGATCACACCTGTGCATTGGTTCGAATGGCTTGCCCATGAGCTTTGCCAATACCAGCAGTAGATCCCACGGAGGTGGAGGTTCTTGCACCAGAGGGGAAATGTGATCAAGACCTTTGAAAAAGCGCCAGACCACCTTCTCCTGAGCCACCGAGTGCTTCCCAGCCTGCGCCCGGTAAGCAGAGATGGCTGCCAGGTGCACCCTTAGGGTCGTCGACCTGAGCCCTTGCTGAGAAAGGGACCATAAATAGTCCAAAATGCTTGCCAAGGAACAGGAGGAAGGGTCCAGGCCCTTGCCCTGACAACAAATGGAAAACCTTTTCCATTTGAAAGCATAGCATTTCCTGGTCGACTCCTTACGGGATGCCTCAACTACATTGAGGACCTCGTCAGAAAGACCCAAGGTCTGGAACTCTAGCCGCTCAGGAACCAGGCCGTCAGGTGCAGGGATTGAAGATCCAGATGGAACACCTTCCCCTGATTGACTGAAAGCAGGTCCGGGCGAGCTGGAAGCTGCCTCGGGAGCCTGGAGCTGAGGCTGAGGAGATCTGGATACCAGCACTGGCGGGGGCCAGTCTGGGGCTACCAGAATCACCTGCGCCTTGTCCCTCCTCGCCTTGAGAAGCACCTTGTGGATCAAGGGAAATGGGGGGAAAGGCGTAGAAGAGGCCCAGGGTCCATGGCCTCGAGAAGGCATCCCCCTGCAGCGAGCCCTGCTGAGGGGAGTGGGCATGGAACAGCCTCAGCTTCGCGTTCTCCCTGGAGGCAAACAGATCCACCTGAGGTGTGCCCCACTGGGAGAACAGATCTTGTACTACCTCTGGCAGGAGAGACCACTCGTGGGATACAGCCCCTATCCGGCTTAGGGCATCGGCCAGGGTGTTGGAGGCTCCTGCCACATGAATGGCTAGGAGATCCGCCTCCAGGCTGCGCACGAGTGACCAAATGCAGAGAGCTTCCTTGCACAAGGGCATGGAGTGCGTCCCGCCCTGGCGGTTTAGGTAGTACATGGTCGTGGTATTGTCCGTCTGGACCCGAACCACCTGACCCCGTAGAAACGGAGTGAAGGCGGTGAGAGCTAGGTGGACCGCTCGGAGCTCCAGCAGGTTGATATGGCATCAGGACTCCCGCGGGGACCAGAGGCCATGCGCTCTGTGCTCCCCCAGATGGGCACCCCAACCCATCAGAGAGGCAACGGTCGAAGAGAGACCGCCGTCGGCTCGGGGCGGACAAACGGGATGCCCTCCTGCAGATGAGCTGGAACGATCCACCACTGGAGAGCGTTCCACATCCCCTGGGTCACCGTCACTAGCTGGTCCAATGGATCGCAGCGTTGAGACCACTGGCTGGCCAGCCCCCATTGAAGGGGGCGCATGTTCCAGCGGGCCCAACGGACCACGCTGGTGTAGGCTGCCATGAGACCCAGGAGGCACAGGAAGTCCCGGGCAGGGTGCAATTGCCCAACCAGAAATGATCGGACAAAGGAGGAAAGAACCTCGGCCCTGTCCGCCGGGAGCCGTGCTCTGGCTCGAAGAGAATCGAGCTCTGCCCTGATGAAGAGAATCACCTGCTTCGGCTCGAGTTCTGACTTGGCCTCGTTGATGAGGAGGCCGATTTGAGAGCAAACCTGGAGGGCCACATCTCTGGACCGCTCCACCTCCTGTCTGGAGGGGGCTGCTATCAGCCAATTGTCCAGGTAAGGGTACACCCGGACCCCTCGGCGCCGCAAGAATGCTGTCACCACTGCCATGCATTTGGTGAAGACTCTGGGTGCAGGAGACAGGCCGAAGGGCATGGCTCGGAACTCGAAAGGGATCCTTCCGCTCGAAAGCGAAGGAATCTTTGGTGAGACGGACGGATAGGGACGTGAAAAAACGCATCCTGCAGGTCCAGACAGCAGAACCACACGCCGCGTTCCAAGGATGGTATTATCTGAGCCAGAGTGACCATCCTGAAGGTTTGAGACCTTAGGAAATTGTTTAGGTCGTGTAGGTCGAGAATGGGGAGCCAGCCCCCTGTCCATTTTGGGACCAGGAAGTACCGGGACACAAACCCCGGGTTTGAGGGAGGGTCCGCCACCTCTCTGATCACCTCTTTCTCGAGGAGCAGAGCGATGTCGGCTCAGCGAGCCGACAGCACAAGGACCCTGAGGCCCCTGGGGCGCGACGGCTCTGAAGGGTGGGGCCTGCTCGAACTCCAGAGGCAGGCCCTTTCCTACCACTTCCAACACCCACGTTCTGTGGTAATAGCAGACCAGGCGGAAAGGAAGTACGGGCAAATCCCCCACGGGGAACCTGGGGTGAGTGTAGCGAGGTTGAGGCACACCCTCAACCCCGCCACTGTGCAGGCTTAGAGGGGACCAGCCAAGGACCTCCTGGCCTTTACCTCCCTGCTTCCTGGAGGAGGAAGCCACGGGCTTGGGTTTGGGACGCCAAGCGCGAGCCTGCTGGCCCTGATGTTGCTGGGCCGGACGTGACGAGGGCGCAGACGGATGAAAGGGCTTGGGTTGCAGTCTGTGGACCTTGTCCCTCTGAGCGGATGAGACCGAGTCCAAAGTGGCATTGGACTTTTCGATCCTCTGGAGGTGGCCTTCCACTCCAGGGCCGAAGAGGTTGGTCCCCAGGAAGGGGACATCCTCAGCCATGCCCGACGGCGCATAGCCACTGCGGCCGCAACTGACCTGGCGCATGAGTCTCCAATGTCCAAAGCAGTCTGAAGTTGCTGCTTTGCCACTGCCCTGCCCTGGTCCCGCACCTGCCTAACCGTAGTCTGCAGGTCAGCCGGAGATGAGGGACTACTCGTCCAGGGAGCCCAACAGGGCATAGGAGAATGTGCCATAAGCCGCGGCCGAGCTGGCCTGACGAAGGCCAAGGGAGGACGAGCAGACTTTTCACCCGGCATAGTCCAATTTCTTGAACTCCTTGTCGGGAGGTTTGTCCACGTTCCTAGCAATTCTGGCACACCGGAAAACGCTGTCGGTAACTAACCCTCGGCTGAGGGATGTTCCAGAAACTGGACAGGGAACCGGTAGGGACCGCATACTTCCTGGCCATCCTGGCCGAAGGCGCAGGGCAGGAAGCAGGGCGCTGCCAGAGCTCCAAGGCCGGGGCCACAATGGCCTCGGCCACAGGAAAGGCCTCCGTAGGGGAATCCCTCGTCCAATAACTCCACGAGGGATACTTGGCCCACTGGATACGGGTTCGAGCTGCATCCCCGTGGACCCGAGATGAGCTTAAGAAACCCAGAAAGGACGAAGGGCTATCGTCCAGCGACTGACCTCCAGAGGACTCCAAGTCCACTCGCCTGGAGAAAAGGGAGGAATCGTCGTCGGACTCGGAAGAGTCCGCAAAGAGCTGCCTCGGGCCTCAGCCACCCTCCACCTGCCGAGGGCAATCGGGAGTAAGGGTGACCAACAGCCTATGGGGTAAACCCTGAGCCAACCGACAGTTCTTGGTCGGAGCCCCAAACAACGGCTGTGGAGGCGGAGGTTCCACCATAATCGGTGGAGCAGCTGGTTTGGCTGAGCAACAGGCCTGGAAAGAGGCGCCTCGGCTAAAGCGAGGGGTTGCTTCAGCCGCTCCGGTGACAGCCACTTAATGGCCAGGGAAGGCGACGTCGTCGGCTTGTTCCCGGCCAGCAGAAGCTGTTGCCACATGAGGTCCTCGCATCATCGACGCAACTTGCGTCGAAGCCTCCCCTCATCCGAGGAAGAGGACAAGGACGAGCAGCGGCGGCGCCGCTTGCCACGGTGCCGAGACCGAGACCGCCTATGGTGGCGGGATCGGCTGGACCGCAAAGAAGTCCGAGACCAAGACTGCGAACCTTGGCTTTTCCGAGGAGGGTGCAGGGAAGGAGCGGGGGAAACCCGCCCTCCCTTCGGCTCGGAAGGAACACCCAAGGGCTCCGGAACCTGAGGCACTGGCAAGCCCACGGGATCCTCAACCACCACCGGGGGAACCGGGGAGAGAGGAGTTTCGGCCTCGCCGGTCGACAACCCGTCCAACGGTTCAAGAAAGATCTCGACTGCGTCGACGGGAGTCTCGGTCAACTGACCTGACGGGGACATCGTGAAGCCAGTGGCCGAAGCCGCAGGATCGACCAAAGTCGATGGTCGACCACTCGGGAGGGGGAACCTCTCCCGCTCCCAAGAGCGTCGACGGACGGACTTACCCTTGTCCTTCTTCTTTTTGGACCGAGAGGAAGGTCC
Source organism: Neoceratodus forsteri (assembly GCA_016271365.2). Classification (NCBI taxonomy): domain Eukaryota; kingdom Metazoa; phylum Chordata; order Ceratodontiformes; family Ceratodontidae; genus Neoceratodus; species Neoceratodus forsteri. Next base: position 1,300,933,410 of record CM057455.1, read on the forward strand.
AGAAGATGAAGGTCCCTCTCCCTTAGTGGAGAGAGACAGACAAAGCTCCTTAAAGGAAGCAGAATATGAGGATCCCAGGGAGAGCGGGATAAATGCCGCGTCCGAGGAAGATGCGGCCCGCGCCGCCTCCTCTTCGAGGGCAATCATGTGCTCTAGCTGATCCGCCGAGCCCGCTGCCACGTAAACCACCAACCGGGCCTCTTTCGACTTTACCGGAGGGTAACGCTTTTCCGGTCACCCAAGTTGCAGACGGGCAGCACGGTCTTCCAGGACGTAGGCCGAGAAAGAAGAGCACAGGTCGCAAGCCTGTGGGTCGTGCTCAAGGCCCAAGCAGTAGACGCACGTGGAGTGCGGATCCGTCCGAGACATTTTCTTCCCGCATGGGCATCTCCGGAAATCGGGAGTCGATTTGTCCATCGCAGCCGCGAGGGAAATAGTTGACCAAAGTCTAGAAAACCTTAAAGTTTAATTTTGGAAAACCGAAGAGTTAGGAACCAGTCTTATATGCGGAGCATTAAGGAGGGAACCTGAGCTTCCAAGCGGTAAGGAAGATCAGGCGTCATGGGGCGGAGCCGAGAATTTTACCACCCGGGTGGGTGGGAGGAGCCAACGAAGACCTTCCGGCAAGATTTAAAGCGGCAAGGAACCTGCCAATAAGTGTGGATGAACAACATATCCATGTCCCTAGAAATACAGGTTACTCATCTGTAACAGGAGTGCTAGGAATGGTATTTGTTGTTCATCCACACATACTGACAGGTTCATTGCCGCTTTAAATCTTGCCGGAAGGTCTTCAAGCTGGCCTCCCCACCGGTGGCAAAACCTCGCCCCGCCCATGATGCCAGATCTAGCCCGCTGGAAGCCAGGTTGCGCTGGCCGGTTGAGGGTTGGTGGATGAACAACATATACCATTCCTAGAACTCCTGTTACAGGTGAGTAACCTGTATTTCTAGGAAATGGATAAGTTGTTCAATCCACACTTACTGGCAGACTCCTAGCAGTTCTCCGGGAGGAGGAAGGCAAGGCGCACACCCCCTATACTTACTTGGGAAATAAGGACTGGAGAACAGAGGTCCCAAAACCAGCATCCTGGTGTGACTCAAGGTCAATGTGGTAGTGGGTAATGAAGGTGTGTGCTGACTTCCAGGTAGCAGCCCTGCAGATTTCCTGGATAGGGACATCCCTGGAAGCAGCCACCGAAGCAGCGGTATGGCGGGTAGAATGAGCTCTTATCCCGCTGGGAGGCTCCATGCCCGCCAACCTATAGCAGAGATCTATGCAGGAGGTGACTCACCTGCCTATCGTCCGCTTGGCTGCAGTTCTGCCAGGTGCGGCTTCAGCATAGGTGACAAACAGCTGGTGAACCTCTCCCCAAACTTCAGCCGTCCACTCCTTATAATAAGAAAGTGCTCTTCTAGGGTCCAAAGGATGGAGCCTATATTCGGCCTCCGAGGTGTGATTGGGGTAGAACACCGGCAGTGTCAACACCTGGTTAAGATGAAACTCCGACACCACCTTCTGAAGGAATTTCGGGTTGGGGCGCAGGACAACCTTGTCCCTGTGGAAGACCAGATAAGGAGACTCGATGGAAAGTGCCTGGAGCTCTCCCATCCTTCTGGCTGACGTGACAGCCACCAAGAAGGTGGTCTTCCATGACAGGTGAGAGACATCGCACCTGTGCATCGGTTCAAATGGCTTGCCCATGAGCTTAACCAACACCAACAGTAGATCCCATGGAGGTGGAGGTTCTCGCACCAGAGGGGATATGTGATCAAGGCCTTTGAAAAAGCACCTGACCACCTTTTCCTGCGCCACTGACTGCATTCCGTCCTGTGCCCGGTAAGCAGAGATGGCTGCTAGGTGCACCTTAAGGGTCGTTGACCGAAGCCCTAGCTGAGAAAGGGACCATAGGCAGTCCAAAATGCTGGCCAAGGAACAGGAGGAAGGGTCCAGCCCTTTGCCCTGACACCAAATGGAGAATCTCTTCCATTTGAAGGCATAGCATTTTCTGGTCGACTCCTTACGGGATGCCTCAACAATGTTGAGGACCTCGTTGGAAAGACCCAAGGCCTGGAACTCTAGCCACTCAGGAACCAGTCCGTCAGGTGCAGGGATTGAAGGTCCAGGTGGAGTACCTTCCCCTGGTTGACTGAGATCAGGTCCGGGCGGGCTGGAAACCGCCTCGGGAGCCTGGAGCTGAGGCTGAGGAGATCTGGATACCAGAACTGGCGGGGCCAGTCAGGGGCTACCAGAATCACCTGCGCCTCATCCCTCCTCGCCTTGAGAAGCACCTTGTGGATCAAGGGAATTGGGGGAAAGGCATAAAAGAGGCCTGGGGTCCACAGCCTCGAGAAGGCAACCCACTGCAGTGAGCCCTACTGAAGGGAGTGGGCATGAAGAAAAAATTACTCACCTTAGTAATTATGTTTCTTCTAGTGGAGTCTTGCTGTATTCTGACAATTGCACTTGGGTCCAGCCTTTCAACTGCCCTGGAGAACATAGGGTTAACTTTTCTATGCATGGCACAGAATGTTTATGTAGAGCTCGGTTGAAGCCTCTGCCTGCTGTTATTCGAACTGCAACCGTCAGATCTTTACAAGCCAAAACTCACTAGGTGTTCTGTGTGGAAACTAAATTTTTTTTTTTTTTAACTCTCATTCTTTATTTTATAGTAAATGAACATATACATTGCTGAAAGCAAAAGTCTATACCAACAATACATTAAGATGACAAAGACATAAAAATACAGAGAACATAAATTAAAAAAATATATATACATATATATAAAGATAAACATAAAGTGCACTTGCATCCTGTATTTCATTATATTTTACATGTTGCCAAACTGATACATCAAAATGGATAGACGGGACAACTGATACCCCCTGGGTAGCAGAGAACTACCCGGGATCATGGAATGAATTCTGTTCATATTGGTGTGATATATATTACCCATTTTCTCCACATATTCTCAAAAGCAGCCTGGGTTTTATTTAATGTGGCTGTAATTTTCTCCATTTTATAAATGTCAATCATTATTTGATGCCACTGGTCCAAAATAGGAGGCAAGGGGGACATCTATTTTTTAGTAATAGCTTTTTGGCGGCCAAAAAGGCCAGATTAATAAATTTCTTTCTTGGGATATCCAATTGAACCAGGGGACAATCGCCAAAAAGAAAAGAGAGAGGGTCTGGTTTGATATTTGGGGAGATTATTTGTTGAAGGGCTTCATAGAAACGAACAAGAAATGGTTGCAGAGTCCGGCAGGACCAGAAAATATGGCCTAGAGTGGCTGAGGAGAATTGGCACTGCCTCCAACAATTTGCTTCCCACTGCTTGCTGTACTTCTGGGTCACTACAGGAGCTCTGAAGTACCTCACAGATATTTTCCAGGCAAATTCCTTCCAGCATCCGGGAGCTGGTACCTTTCTGCATTGTTTAATGCGTCTTTCCCACATAGACAGGGAGACTCCCATCCCCAAGTCTTTCTCCCAAGCTAGCCTAGTTTTATGTAAGGGGCTCTCTTTCAGAGATTGCGGACCCTTATATAGGTTTGAAATGATATGGGCTGGGACGGATCTCCCATCTATTACTTTCATCAAAGTCTCCAGGAGCCCAGGGAGGGGACAGTCCCTTCACCTCACCTCCTCGAGGGAGTGAAGATAATCTCTGGTTTGAAAATATCTGAATCTTAGTATTGAATGCCATACCTTTGAACTAGGTCTGTAAGTGATAAGATTATCCCCTGTGGCATAAAATGGTGCATCAGGTGCAGACCTTTTCTTTGCCATTTGAGGTATCCCTTATCCAGTTTGGCCGGGGTAAAAGAATCTATATGGGGTAAGGAGAGCAGGGCAGGCCTCCACCTTGTGAATTCCGAGAGGGACAGCATCTTCTGCCAAGACCTCAGAGTGGATTGTGTAAGTGGGTTTGTAATTTTCTCAGTTTTTAGGGTAAGGGGAAAGGAAAGCAGTGTCTGAAAGACATCCTTAAGTTGCGTCTCTTGGCTTTCAGCTGACTTCCACCTGGCCTTGTAATTCTTGTCTAGCCAATACAAAGGAGTTCTAACTTGAGAAGCTAAGAAATATAGCCTAAAGTTAGGAAGGGACATACCACCCTGCTGCCTGGGAAGCTGCAAAACTGAGAGACTGATCCTCGGCTTCTGTTTCCCCCAAATGTAGGTTGACACTTTCCTTTGTAGCGACCTAAAGAACTAATCTGTTAGCTGTATTGGGAGAGTTTGAGTCAAATAAAGGAAGCGAGGAAGGACCACCATCCTAGTGGATTCTTCTTTTTGGTATAAGGATAAAGGGAGAGTACTCCATTTTTCCAACTCAGCATTGGTTTTAAGCAGAAAAGGAGAGTAATTTAAAGGGAAGAGGTCTTCATAAGTCATACCAATCCATACCCCTAGATATTTTACACTTTTTAAGTCCCATTTGAAGGAGTACCTATTCCTGAGATCCGCTGATGGAGTAAAATTTAGTGCTAAGACCTCCGTCTTAGACAAGTTGACCTTGTATCCTGCCAGTTCCCCAAATTTGATCAATTTATCCCAAAGAGGGGGGAGGAAGGCATCAGGCTCAGTCATGTATATCACTAAATCGTCCACATAGAGTGCAAGTTTATGAATGCCAGAGGTCAGCCACACCCCGGACATCTTCACCTCCTGTCTCAGAGATTGGGCTAAGGGTTCTAAATACAGAGCAAACAGCACGGGGGGACAGGGGGCAACCCTGCCTTGTACCATGGGACAACGGAATAGGGTGGGAGAATGAACCGCTGATTTGGATGAAAGCCCTGGGATCTGTATACATTAGCTTTATTAGGTTAATGACGGAATCTGGGATACCAAATTTCCCCAGAACCGCTCACAGAAAAGGCCATTCAACGTGACTGAACGCTTTCTCTGCATCCAGAGAAAGCAAAAGAAATGGGGAACCCCTCCTTCCTAGCATGCTGTAGCAGTAGTAACGTCCTTTTTATGTTATCTTGTGTTTGACGTCCAGGGACAAAACCGGTCTGGTCCAAATCTATTACCTCCGGCAGGAATACTTCAAATCTTTTACCTATAATAGAGGCAAAAATTTTGTAATCTATGTTAAGAACCGAGATGGGTCTGTACGAGGAGTAGGATGTGATGTCTTTATCCGGTTTTGGTATACTAGAAATGTAGGCATATCGCCAAGTGTCAGGCGTTAATTTGCCTAATTGAACACTTCTACAGGCCTCCAACAAAACTGGAGATAGCTCCTTCCTGAATGCCTTATAGAAATCGCCTGTGTAACCGTCTGAGCCCAGGCTCTTAAAGGTTTTAAGAGCCAAGATAGCTTGAGCAAGTTCTACCGGGGAGATAGGTTTCTCCAGGATTTGTTTTTGTTCTTCAGATAGTCTAGGGAGTCTAAGACCCTCTAAGAAGGCCTCCATCCCCCGAGCACCCTTATCTCCCTCAGATCTGTATAAGGCACTGCAGAAGGTCTGAAAGAAAAAATTACTCACCTTAGTAATTGCTTTTCTTCTCATGGAGTCTTGCTGTATTAGGACTATAGCAGTCAGCCTCAGCCTCTGAACTGCCCCGGAGAGGAAAGGGTTAACTCCAGAGAAGTCTGGAGTTCCACAGCGCGAGGGCGCTGTTCAAAGCTCTATCTGTGCAGTTTGAAGTCAAACTGCCAGATTCTTTACGAAGCTAAACTAATATAGCAAGTCTGTGTGGAAAAACCCTACACTAGCCATTGGCTACCTGCCAGTAGTAGAACTACAAAAACACACAACAATCACAGAATAGCAACAAAATTATTAAATATTGTTAGCATTACTGAAAAGAAGCATTAACAGACCCCCTCTTCCCAAAAAGACTCAAGTCCAGGGAGGGGGCCACCTACCACTCAACGAACAACAGAATTACCTAGTTCCTAAACCCAATAAGCAAGAAAAAGGCATGACACAGTGCTTGCACTAATTTGCCAACCCCATACCCAAGGAGGAGTTCTGAGCGGGTAGGGAGGGAGGGTTGTCCTAATACAGCAAGACTCCATGAGAAGAAAAGCAATTACTAAGGTGAGTAATTTTTCTTCCAACACCATGAAGTCTTGCTGTAATTAGGACTATAGCAGATACACAGCAGTACCTCCATGGAGGAGGGTCAGAACCTACTTGGAAATAGGCTCTGAAGCACAGCTGTGCTAAAATGAGCATCCCTCCTGGATTGAACATCCAAGGAGTAATGTTTGTAAAGGCGTGAACTGTTTTCCAGGTAGCAGCTTGACAGATCTCCAAAATGGGAATATCTCTAGCAGCCGCTAGAGATGCAGCTGTACCTCTGGTAGAATGAGCCCTCAATCCTGAGGGGGCTCTTTACCCAGTTTTGGTAACAGAATTGGATACAAGAGACAATCCACCTTGCAATTGTCCTCTTAGTGGCAGGTCTCCTTTGCCGACTTCCCCATAGGTAAGGAAGAGCTGGAGGATTCAAACCTATGACCCTTAGTGCGTTCAAATAGTAGCTTAGAGCTCTTTTGGCGTCCAGACTGTGCAATCTCCTCTCCCTGAAGAGGAATGCTCAGTGAAAATACTGGGAGAGAGATGGATTGGTTGAGATGAAAATCCGAGACCACCTTTGGTAAAAACCTTCTATTAGTCCTAAGGACTGCCTTGTCCCTATGAAAAGAAATGAAATCTTCTTCCACTGACAAGGCTTGCATCTCACTTATACGTCTAGCAGAAGTGATGGCCACTAGAAAAACAGTCTTCCAAGTCAAAAACTTGAGGTCTGCCGAAGACAGGGGCTCAAAGGGGTTGCATTAACTGAGCAATGCAAACATTCAGGTCCCAAGCAGGAGCTGGTTCCGAAAAGGAGGGTATGTGAGTAACCCTTAAAAACTTGAAATTACAGGGTGAGAAGAGATGGAAGCAGGTTTACCTGCTGACACATAAGTGGAGACTGCTGCCAGATGAACCCTTAAGGTAGCTGGCTTAAGGCCTAGAGAATTTAAGTGGACCAGATAGTCCAATAAAACAGTCAAATCAGCAGATTCTGGGGAGATTTGCTTCCAGAGCACCAAATGGAAAACCTCTTCCACTTAGAATTATAGGTGGCCCTAGTAGAAGGCCTCCTGGCCTTCAAAATATCCAAGACACCTTGAGAGAGGTGTAGATCAGCGAATTCTAGCTCCTCAAGAACCAAGCCTTGAGGTGGAGGAACTGAGGTTGGATACACACTCTCCCTGTGCACAGGTCAACAGGTCGTGGGTCCTGGGCAAGCTCAGGGAGGGTGGACAATCAGGGACAGAAGGAGAGGTACCAGGGCTGTCTGGCCCAATCTGGAGCAATCAGAATCACCTTGCAGGACTGAGTTCTGATCCTCACTAGTACCCTGAAAGGAGAGGGAAGGGAGGGAAGGCATATAGATATTTCCTCCCAATCCAACTGGAAGGCGCCAGTGGGACTGATCCCAACACTGGAGGTCTGCAACAAAACAGAGGAAGTTGGTGGTTGTCTGGGGCTGCGAAAAGATCTATCTGAGGGGCCCATCTGGCAAAGACTGACCCCAGCACTAGAGGGTTCAGGGCCCATTCGTGGTGGCCCTGAGAAATCCTGCTGAGGGCATCCGCTAGGACATTGTCCTCACTGGAAGGTGAACTGCTATCAGGGAGGTATTCATGAGTGCGCCAGAGACCACAGCTTCATTGCTTCGTGCACAAGGCAGAAGACCGAGTGCCCCTTGTTGTTGATGTACCACATTGTTGTGGTATTGTCTGTCCTGACTTGAACTACCTTGTTCTGGACAGAAGCTGAAAAGGCCTGGAGCTAAGAGGACAGCCCTGAGCTCCAGAAGGTTGATGTGGAGCAGAGATTCCTGAGGAGACCACACTCCCTGAGTGGAAAGGTCGCCCAAGTGAGCCCCCCATCCTAGGAGGGAGGCATCTGTGGTAAGTGTGAGGGAGTGAGGAATGGGTAAGAAGGGGACCCCTTGAGTTAGATTGCTCTGGTCCTGCCACCACTGAAGGGCCAGGATCAGAGACCTTGTCACTGGGACTAATTTGGTGAGGGGGTCCTTCTTTTGGGACCAAAAAGATCTCAGGTGGAATGGATGTCTCTCATCTGAATCTTGCTCCCTGCACGACAGCTGTGGACGCAGCCATGTGTCCTAGGAGTTGCAGGAAGTGCCTTGCTGGCTGAGAGACCGCATGGTGAAGGAAGATGCCAGGGCAATGAGTCTGTCCACACTCTCGGAGGAGATATGCCCTGGCAGACTTTGTGTTCAACTCTGCACCTATGAAAGTTAGTACCTGAACTGGTTGAGAACTGACTTTGGAAGATTCAACAGGAATCCCAGAGGTGAGAAGCTGCTGGGTGACCAACAAGTGAGATTTTACGTGATCTGGAGACTGACCCACTATGAGCCAGTCGTCCAGGTAGGAAAAACGGCCACCCTTGCTTCTCAGATGAGCCACTATCACAGCCAGACATTTTGTGAAAACCCTTGGGGCAGAGGTAAGGCCGAAGGGCACTGCTCTGAACTGATAGTGGCCAGAAGGTAGTTCGAACCTGAGGTACTTTCTGTGAGAAGGCCTGATCAAGAAATGAAAATAGGCATCCTTGAGGTCCAAGGAAGCTAGCCAGTCTCCTGGTCTCAGGGAGGGCAAAATCATTGCCAGAGTTAACATTTTGAACTTTGGTTTCAGAAGATGCTTGTTCAGGAACCTTAAATCTAAGATGGGCTGCCATTCTCCTGTCTTTTTTGGGGTAAGGAAATACCTTGAATAAAGACCCTTGCCCTGATGGCAAGGGGAACCTCTCTACTGCTTTGCATCCCAGTAGAAAGAAACCTCTGCTTCCAAAGCAAGGGCTTCCAAAGGATTCTGAGTGGGAAATGTCTGGCCCTCATCTTTGGGAACTGTTTGAACGGAGGACCAGACCTTGGCTTACCACCTCCAGAACCCACTTGTCCGGTTAGGGACAACCAGTTCTGGCTGAAATAAGCCAACCTGCCCCCCAACGGTACAGGAGATTCGGCCCTGGGCACCCCATCAGGGTGCCTGCTTGGCAGCTGTTTTTGGCTGGGAAGAAGGGGACGGTCTGCCAGAGCCCCGTCTGCCCCTGCCTCTGAAGAAACCCCTCTGAACAAAGGCTGAAGAGGCTTGAGCTTGATAAAAGGGCCTGTGGTAAGGCCTACCCCTACCCCTGGGGGCATGCCTCTCTTTAGCTTGGGCACTTTTGTAGGTAGTTCTGTATTCATCCATTTTTTTCATGTAATTTTCTGTCTGATCACCAAACAGAGAGTTACCTACTACAGGGAAATCCATAGCCTTTGCCTGAGTGTCTTGGGACAAATTAGTGCATCTGAGCCATGCCAACCTACGGAGAGCTACAGAAGTGGCCATGACCCTAGAAGAAACATCATTAACATCAACAGCAGTATGAAATTGAACTTTAGAGGCCTCAATGCCATCAGCAGCCACCTGTTCCAACTCACTAGCCAGCTGACCCTGGGCCTGCTTGGCTAACTGCAAAATAGTGTCCCATCTAGACTTCTGATATCTAGCCACATAAGCCATGTAATTAGCCTGCCTGAGTCCCAAAGAAGCTGCCATATATTGCTTTTTTGCCATGGTATCAATCTTCCTGGAATCTTTGTCAGGGGGATGTGATGCCAAGGGAATATTAGCCTTGTCGCAGGCTGCAGCTTGAACAACACCTACATGACTACACTGCTCAGTGAGGAAGTCTGTATCTGGGCCTGATAAAGTATACCTTCTGTCCATTTTTTGTCTACAGGAGGGACAGAATGAGGATTTTAAAATCTTTGTTGTTTGCTTCCTAAATGATTTATGCAAAGGAATAGACAACCTTCTAGACTCTGGAATATCCATCATTTCAACAAAATCAGGCTCCTCTTGCTCATCCACAGCCTCCTCTAAAGGAGCTGGAGGTTTCTGCCACCTTTTATAAAACACAAAATGAGAGGGACTCAGACAACAGAGGGAGACTCTAAGGGTCTGTCTGGAGAAATGCCCGGTTCAATGGGCACGCCCAGACCTTCCCAGTCACAAATGCACTGATCAAATTCCTCCTCCCTCTTGTGGTTCCATAAAACCTCAATAACATATCTTGAACCACTGGACCTAAGCAGCCACCCTCTGCCACTTGTGGAGGGCTCTTCCAAGTCCCTCACATAAAGACTGAACAATCTGTATGGCTTTTGCTATTTCTGCAACAGTTGGAGAAACTATCTTAGACTCCAAACCTGCTGATTTCTTTGTCTTTTTGCTGGTGCTGGTTCCTCTGAACCAGCCTTTCTCTGCCCGAGAAGTAATGCCCTGGTCAGAGGGCACTCCTCTGGTCCAGTGGGTACTGGACCGGGCTGGCCATCGGGTCAGCGGACTTTTGGCCTCTCTGTTCCTGAGCGGCCAATCTCTTCTCCAGGGTGGCTGCAGGGACATTTTACATATCTGGCAGTCTGAAAGGAGGTGGTCAGCCCCAGACAATAAACACAAGTGGTGTGTGGGTCAGCCTTGGCAAAGGCTTCCCCACAAACATCACAGTGTTGAAACCCTGGGCCCGGTTTTCTTTTGGGTTTCTCAGACATAGTGCCAGCCTAACCAAACTTGCCCTTTCTTCAGGCCGTACAGAGGAAGACACCCTTATCGGTTCCTAACCGATCACGGGTATTGAAACCCTATTAAAACGAGAGGGTTTTTAGAACCGATAAGAACCGTACCTACGCCTAAAAATTCATCAAAATACAAGAAACGATCGGTTCAGACTGAATCGATAATTATTTCCACACAGACTAAATTTTCGCTTTTACTTACGGGTTACCAGATAGAGCTTAAGCCGAAACCGTGTAATTTTGAGACTTTTGCCGGTTTTCTGAACCGGAGAACCGACCAAAACCGCGTGAGTGAACCGAGCTGAAGGAGCTGATCTCCGAGCGACTGTTCAGTGAAGCGGAGTAAAGAATCTGGCAGTTTGACTTCAAACTGCACAGATAGAGCTTTGAACAGCGCCCTCGCGCTGTGGAACTCCAGACTTCTCTGGAGTTAACCCTTTCCTCTCCGGGGCAGTTCAGAGGCTGAGGCTGACTGCTATAGTCCTAATTACAGCAAGACTTCATGGTGTTTGAAAGCATGTTCTATCTCCCTGGGGAGAGAAACCATTTTTTTGGAGATTGGGTCTCTGATCTGAGTGATACTGGACCAGGTCTTGTGCTGCTTAAGTCTGTGGGCAAGTAACCGGGTAGCCCTGGGTCCCCCTTCATAATATTCTGCCGGATAAACTGTAAGGCTTGCTCTGTGCGAATATCCAATATCCCTTGGATCTAATCCCTAGTGGCCTGTAATAGTGGGAAAGCCCCCTCATCTCCAGCAGCATGCTGAGCCTGTAAGTCCCTAAGTTGTCTATGGAGTTTGTCAAGGCGTGACTGTTGTTTCTTTTTGTAACAAGCCGCGTACTTTATTACCTCGCCCCTAAGACCTACTTTCAGGGAGTCCCAAAGTATTCCCTTCCTTATCCCTTGTTTCTCATTGTCTGTTAGAATTGGCTTAATTTTATGCTGAACCATTTCCTTAAAATCTTTTAAGTTCAGCAAAAAATTATTAAGCTTCCACAGAGTATTAGTTTTCTCCCTTTCCCATGACATAGTAAGCGTCAGGAGAGAATGGTCAGGTAACACCGTAGGCGTCTGTGTACAGTTTTGAATCCTATATAAGTGTTCTTTAGATACATGAATATAATCTATCCGAGCATAGATTTTGTGGGGAGCCAACAAATGCGTGTATTCTCTTTTATTCGGATGAAGATATCTCCAGGCATCCACCCACTGTGCACCAGAAAGGCAGGCCTGCATCACCTGTAGTGCTGAAGATTTCTCGGTGGGATTCACACTGGAGGTATCCAGGTGAGAGGTAGTTAAATTATGATCGCCTCCAATTATTAGGACCCCCTTGTGCATTTCCATAATCCTCTGAAATAACTTTTTTACTTCAGGCCCCTCCCCAGGAGGAATATAGATCGAAGCCAGCGTGATATCCTGCCCCTCCAGATGACCCACAACTAGTGCCAACCTGCCCTCCGGGTCTGTATAGGAGTCGGTCAACTGGAAAGGTATGTTCTTAGGGACGAGAAGAAAAAATTACTCACCTTAGTAATGTTGTTTCTTCTAATGGAGTCTTGCTTTATTATGACATATGCAGTGAGTCCCAACCTTCGAACTGCTCCGGAGGTGAAAGAGTTAACTTTCCATGCCAGGCATGGAACGCTGAGCTCGAGCTCAGTAGAAAACTCTGTCTGTTGTTCTTCAAACTCAAACTGTCAGATCTTTATGAGCTAAACTCACTAAGGTCCTGTGTGGAAGCTGTAAACCTACACTAGCCAACTGGCTACTAAACATAAGAACACATTTTTTGGTCCCAAAACAGACTCAAGTCAGGAGACCCAAAAAATGAAAACCTAACACCCAGTCACCCCCAAAAGGGAGGGTGAAATAACAAGGTGGGCATCTACTAAGTGCCAACACTGCACTGTCCACCCACATCCCAAAAACAGAGGTTCTGAGAGGGGCAGGCAGGGGAGGTCATAATATAGCAAGACTCCATTAGAAGAAACAACATTACTAAGGTGAGTAATTTTTCTTCAAACAACATGAAGTCTTGCTATATTACGACATCATGAACTACACAGCAGTACCTCCATGGAGGAGGGACAGAACCTACTTAGGAAATAGGCTCTGAAGCACAGCTGTGTTAAACCGAGCATCACTCCTAGCCTGGATGTCCAGAGAGTAATGCTTGGTAAAAGTGTGAACTGTTTTCCAGGTAGCTGCTTGACAAACCTCTAGAATGGGGATGTCCCTGGCAGCAGCCAGGGAAGCAGATGTACCTCTGGTAGAGTGAGCCCCCAGGCCTGAGGGAGGAACCTTACCTAGCTTTTCATAACAGAATTGGATACAAGAGACAATCCACCTGGCAATGGATCTTTTAGTGGCAGGTTTCCCTTTACCAACCTCACCATAAGGGAGGAACAGTAGGAGGGAGTCAAACCTGTGACCCTTGGTATGCTCAATGTAGTAACTAAGGGCTCTCTTCACATCTAAGCAGTGCAACCTCCTCTCGCCAGAAGAGGAATGGTCAGTGAAGTACACTGGAAGAGAAATAGATTGATTAAGGTGGAAATCTGAAACCACCTTAGGCAAGAACTTCCTGTTAGTCCTGAGGACCACCTTATCTCTATGAAAGGAGATAAAATCAGGCTCCACTGACAAAGCTTGTAATTCACTTATGCGTCTGGCAGAAGTGATGGCTACCAGAAACACAGTCTTCCAAGTCAATTACTTAAGCTCTGCTGAAGACAAGGGCTCAAAGGGAGATTGCATAAGTTGAGCAATGCAAACATTAAGATCCCAGGCAGGGGCAGGGTCCCTGAATGGAGGGTTGGTGTGAAGCAATCCCTTAAAAAACTTAGAGAATACAGGATGAGCTGAAAGAGAAGAGGGTTTACCTGCTGAAATAAAAGCAGACACAGCTGCCAAATGTGCCTTTAGGGTAGCTGGTCTCAGCCCCAAAGTGTTTAAATGGACCATATAATCCAGGACTGTGGGTAAATCAGCAGATTCTGGGGAAATATGCTTCCCAGAGCACCATATGGAAAACCTCTTCCATTTGGAATTGTAAGCAGCCCTGGTTGAAGGCTTCCTAGAAGCCTTCAATATATCCATTACACCCCGGGAGAGGTGTAGATCAGCAAACTCTAACTCTTCAAGAGCCAGGCCTTGAGATTGAGAGATCTGAGGTTCGGGTATCAAACCCTTCCCTGAGCACAGGTTAACAGATTGTGATTCCTGGGAAGACACAGGGCAAGATGGACTGCTAAGGACAGTAGGGGTGGATACCAGGGTTGTCTGGCCCAATCTGGAGCAATCAGAATCACTTTGCAGGATTGAGATCTGATTTTGACCAACACTTTGAACAGGAGAGAGAAGGGGGGGAAAAGCATAGAGAAACTTCCCTTCCCAATTGAGAACAAAGGCATCCAGAGGGACTGAGCCCAACACTGGGGGCTTGCAGCAAAAAAGGGGAAGTTGGTGATTGTCTGGGGCTGCAAAAAGATCTATCTGCGGGGTGCCCCATCTGGCAAATATTACTCCCAGGACCAGGGGATCCAGTGACCATTCGTGATGGGCCTGGGAAATCCTGCTGAGAGCATCTGCCAGGACACTGTCCTTGCCTGGGAGGTGAACTGCCGTAAGGGAGGTGTTCAGGGAGTAAGCCAGAGACCACAACTTCATTGCTTCAGTGCACAAAGCCGTAGACCGAGTGCCTCCTTGCTTGTTGATGTACCACATTGTAAACATAGAAACATAGAATTTGACGGCAGATAAGGACCGCTTGGCACACCCAGTCTGCCCATTTCCCTACCTACTGGATAAGCTGCAGATCCTAGTTAACCAGCAGCCTACTTCTTCCTACCCCCACCCCCCAGAACTGCCTTATGACTATCCCATGCATGCTTGAATTCCACCACTGATTTTGACTCCACAACCTTCCTCCGGAAGGCTGCTCCATGCATCCACAACCCTCTCTGTGAAAAATACTTCTTAAATTACCTCTGAGCCACCCCCATCTTCAAATTGTGCCCTCTTGTTCTTGCACACCTCTTTTTTTTTTGAAAGATGCTACCCTCTTGGACTTTGTTGATTCCCTTGAGGTACTTGAAAGTTTCTATCATGTCCCCCCTCTCCCTCCTTTCCTCGAGGCTATACATATTAAGCTCCTTAAGTCTCTCTTCATATGTCTTCTGGTGCAGACCCTGCACCATTTTAGTTGCCCTCCTCTGGACAGCTTCCATCCTGTCTTGTCTTTGCGGAGATTGGGTCTCCAGAACTGCACACAGTACTCCAGATGGGGTCTCACCAGCTGTCTGTACAGAGGAATAATAACTTCCTGTTTTCTACTGGTGATGCCTCTCCCTATGCATCCCAGTATCCCCCAACCCTCCTTGCTGCCCTCTCACATTGCTTGCCCATCTTTGGTCATCTGATATGACTACCCCAGGTCCCTCTCCATTTTGTTGTTGTTAGTATCTCACCCCCATTGTGTACTCTTCCCTGGTTTTGTTTCCCAGTGCATTACCTTGCACTTCTTAGCATGAATCTAAGCTGCCATACATTTGACCATTCCTCTAACCTTGCCAAGTGCCTTCTCATCCTTTCCAGCCCACCCTGTGCATCAACTCTGTTGCAGATCTTAGTGTCATCTGCAAAGAGACATACTTTTCCTTCAGTCCTTCTGCAATGTAAGCTTATAAAGACATTGAAGAGGACCAGTCCTAATACTGAACCCTGCGGTAGCCCACTAGTAACCCTGCTTTCTTCTGAGTGGACTCCATTTACTATTACTCTCTGTGTCCTATTCTCCAGCCAATTCTTTACCCAGGCTGTCATCTTGGGACCCACTCCCAGGCTGGCTAACTTGTATATTAATCTTTTGTGTGGGACTGTGTCAAATGCCTTGCTAAAGTCTAGGTAGGCCATGTCCACAGCCCTCCCTGATCTACTACTTTGGTCACCCAGTCAAAGAAATCTATCAGATTAAGTCTGGCATGACCTTCCGCTGTGAATCCATGCTGCCTAGGGTCCTGTGCCCCTCTGGCCTCTAGATACTCGACAATTCTTTCCTTTAGAAGTGATTCCATCATTTTCCCTATCACTGTGGTTAAACTAACAGGTCTATAGTTTCCTGCTTCTGCCTTGCTCCAACTTTTGTGAAGGGAATCATATCTCCCTCCTCCAGTCCTCGGGTACCACCCCATCCTCCCATGATTTGTTAAAGGGGTAGTCAGTGGTGTCACTAGTTCTACCCTTAGTTCTTTTAAATTCTGGGATGAATCCCATCAGACCCCATTGCTTTGTCCACCTTCAGTTTTAAGAGTTCTTTCAGAACCCTTTCTTCTGTAAATGGGCGGTATCAACTTCTGTATCCAGCGTGTTTACTACTGTTTGTTTTATGTACCTCCCCTCTTCCTTTGTAAATACTGAGCAAAAATATTTGTTTAGTATCTCTGCCTTTTCACAGTCTCCCTCTACCCTCCCTCCCTTTATTAAGCCTCACTATCCCTCCTTGGTCTTCCTTCGCTCCCTGATGTACCTATAAAGGTTTATCCCCTTCTTAACTGAGTTGGCTATCTTTTCCTCGGTTTGGGCCTTTGCTGTTCTGACTGCCTTCCCAGCCTCCTTTTGCTTTAACTGATACAGTTCTCTGTCCTGCTCCTTCTGCGATTCCTTGTACTTCCTGAATGCTTTCTTTTCTCTTGAACCTTCACTGCCACTTCCTTTGAGAACCATAGTGGTTTCTTACATCATCTTGTTTTGTTTATTTGCTTCACACAAAGGCTCGTTACCTCTGTGATGGCAGTTTTATTATTCCCATTGTTCTTCCACCCCTCCTTCCTGCCCATTTGCTAGTGCATTCCTTAGGCACTCACCCATTTGTAAAGTCAGCCCTCCTAAAGTCCAGTACTTTTGTCTTTGTATGGCTTGACTCTATTGCTGTGTTTATTGTGAACCATACTGTTCGATGGTCGCTAGTTCCCAGATGGCTACCCACTTCTACATCTGTAATCCTCTCTCCATCTCCATTTGAGAGAATCAAGTCTAATATTGCTCCCTCTCGAGTGGGCTCCAGTACTAGTTGTCTAAGGCATGCCCCCTGTAGGGCATCTAGAATAACTGCACTCTTGAGTGGCAGCTGCAACTGCACTCCAGTTAACATCTGGCATATTCAGATCACCCATCAGCGATATCTCCCTTTTCTGCCATTCTAAGTATACTTTCTATCATTTCCTTGTCCATTTCCTCCCCTGAAGGGGTCTGTATACAACCCTGTGCGGATTGTGGTGCCATTGCCTGTCTCAAATTTACCCACAGTGCTTCTTCTCCTCCCTGTTTACCCTTTTGTTCTGTTGCTTTTATTCCTTCCCTTATGAAAGAACTACTCCTCCTCCTCTTTTACCCTCCTGTCCCTCCTGTAGACAGTGTATCCTGGTATGTTTATGTCCCAGTCATGGTTTTGTGTGTACCATGTTTCTGTGACTGCCACGATATCCAGATGTTCCTCCTCCATCAAGGCCACTAATTCAGGAAGCTTGTTACCCAGACTACGGGCATTAGTACTCATTGCTCTCCATTTTTTGATGGCTTTACCTTCTGTTGCAGCATCCCCCACTGACCGTTCTACCTCAGTCTTTTTCTCATTTAGTACCCTGTTTTGTAGGGAGAGGCTGGGATTTTCCTGCTGCTTGTCAGTGCCTCCCCCAGTTAGTTAGTGGTGTTGTCTGTTCTGACCTGTACAACTTTGTTCTGAACAGATTTGGAAAAAGCTTGAAGTGCTAGAAAAACTGCTCTGAGCTCCAACAGGTTGATGTGGAGCAGAGATTCCTGAGGGGACCACAGTCCCTGGGTAGTGAGGTCGCCCATGTGAGCTCCCCACCCCAAGAGGGATGCATCTGTAGTAAGGATTAAAGAGTGAGACTGAGTGACAAAGGGGACCCCTTGTCTCAGGTTGCTCTGATCCTGCCACCACTGTAGGGCTTGGATCAGGGTTCGAGTTACTGGGATCAATTTGGTTAGAGGGTCCTTTCTTTGAGACCAAAAGGCTCTCAAATGGAACTGGATGTCCCTCATCTGAAATCTTGCTCCTTGCACTACTGCTGTAGAAGCAGCCATGTGTCCCAGGAGCTGCAGAAAATGCCTTGCTGGTCGAGAGACATGCAGGGTGAATGAGGAGGCCAGAGAAACCAGGGTCCTTGCCCTGTCCAAAGGAAGGAAGGCTCTGGCTTCCTCTGTGTTCAGTTCTGCGCCTATGAAGGTGAGAAGCTGGACAGGCTCTAGAACTGACTTTGGAAGATTCAGAAGGAAACCTAGAGAGGTGAGCAGTTGCTGGTTATCTGAAGATGTAACTTGAGCTTGGTCTGGAGACTGGCCTACTATGAGCCAGTGCCCAGGTAAGGAAAGATGGCAATTTTTGCCTTCTTAGGTAGGCAACTGCTACTGCCAGGCATTTCATGAATACCCTTGGAGCAGAGGTGAGGCCAAGGGCATTGCTCTGAACTGGTAATGGCCTGAGGCAGCTCAACCTGAGGTACTTTCGGTGGGAGCTTCTGATGAGAATATGAAGTAGGCATCCTTTGAGGTCCAGGGAGGCTAGCCAGTCCTCTGGCCTTAGAGAGGTAGAATAATTCCCAGAGTCACCATTTTGAATTTTGGTTTTAAAAGGTGCTTGTTTAAGTATCTGAGATCCAGGATGGGCCGCCATTCTCCTGTCTTTTTGGGGGTTAGGAAGTACCTGGAGTGCAATCCTTTGCCCCAGTGTAGGGTAGAAACTCTCTCTATAGCTCTGAGAGCTAGGAGAGAAGAAACCTCTGCCTCTAGGGCAAGGGTCTCTGAGAGATTTGCAAGTGGAAAAGATTTGGCTCTCATCTTGGGAAATTTTTTGAAGCTGAGAACCAGTCCCTGGCTTACTACTTCCAGGACCCACTTGTCTGATGTAAGAGACATCCAGTCCTGGACAAAGTAAGCCAGCCTGCCCCCTACTGGTATAGGAGAATCGACCCGGGCAGACCCATCAGGGTGTCTGCTTGGCAGGGGCTTTAGGCTGAGGGGTGGATGCAGGCCTGCTCATCCCCCTTCTGCCTCTCCCTCTAAAGAACCCCCTCTGTGAAAAGAAGAGAAGAGGCCTGTGCTTGGTAAAAAGGCCTTTGGAAAGGCCTGCCCCTGGACTGCTGCCTTTGAGGAGTTGCTCGCCTTTCTTTGGCCTGAGCACTCCTGTAAGTGGTCCTGTATTCGTCCATTTCTTCATGTAATTCTCTGTCTGCTCCCCAAACAGAGAATTACCTACTACAGGAAAATCCATGGCCTTAGCCTGGGTGTCCTGTTAGAGGCTAGTACATCTGAGCCAAGCCATTCTCAAGAGCCACAGATGTAGCCATGACTCTTGATGATACATCACTGGAGTCTACAGCAGCATGAAACTGAGCTTTCGATGCCTCGATCCCATCTGCAGCCACCTGCTCCAGCTCCTTGGCAAGCTGGGTAGGAGCCTGTTTAGCTAGTGCCAGTACAGTGTCCCACCTGGACTTCTGGTACCTGGCTGCATAGGCCATATAATTAGCCTGCCTGAGTCCCAAAGATGCTGCCATGTACTGCTTCTTTGCCATGGCATCAATCTTCCTGGAGTCCTTGTCTGGGGGGTGTGATGCCAAGGGAATGTTTGCCTTATCACAGGCAGCAGCCTGTACAACCCCAACATGGCTGCATTGCTGAAAAAGGAACTCCGTATCTGAGCCTGAAAGAGTGTACCTCTTGTCCATTCTTCTGTCCAAAGGAGGTATAGAACTGGGAGACTTAAGAATGTTTTGTGTCTGTTTCCCAAAAGATTTGTGGAGGGGAATAGACAGTCTCCTCGACTCTGGGATGTCCATCATCTCATCATAATCAGGCTCTTCCTGATCCTCTACTGCCTCCTCCACAGGGAGCTGGAGGGTATCAGCCACCTTTCTGTAGAACATGTAGTGTGAAGGGGACTCAGAAAGCCTAGGAGGAGAAACACCTGAAGGTCTGTCTGGGGAGATGTCCGGGTCAATAGGCACATCCAGACTTTCACCATCACCGTAATCATCCTCACACTCTCCCTCCTCCTCAAACTCCGGTTCATAAAATTCTTCCAAGGTATAATCTGGAACCGTGGGAACCGACCGAACCGAGCCCCTGCCAGATGGTGCCGGTTCAGTCGGAACCGATCGAAGCGATTCCATAATCCTAATCGCTTTGGCTATCTCATCAGCGGTTGGAGTATGAGATTCTGGATCCGAACCGGTCGAGTTGTCTTTTCTTTTTCCTTTTGTCAGAAATCAATTCCTTGGAATCGGCTCTCCTTTTGCCCGAAGAAGTATCGCCCTGGTCAGAGGGCACTCCTGGTTCGGTCGGAACCGAACCGGGCTGGCCATCCGGGTCAGCGGACTTCTCGGCCTCCCTTTCCCTCAGTCTGCCTTATCTCTTTTCCAGGGTAGATTTGGGAAAATGTTTGCAAATTTGGCAGTCTGAATCGAGGTGGTCAAACCCCAGACAATAAACACAGGTGGTGTGGGGATCAGCCTTAGCAAAGACCTCCCCACACACACTGCAGTGTTGAAACTCAGTGGGCCCGGTTTTTTTCTTGGGTTTCTCAGACATGGCCAACCTAACCAAACTTACCCTTTTTACGGCAATCCGCCAGGCAAGACTCCCCTATCGGTTCCTGACCGTGTCACGGGTCTTGGAAAAAAACATACTAAAACTCATTTTTTTTTTAGAACCAATACGGACTGGTAACCACACACTAAAGTAAAGTACAAATTTTACCTCAAAATGATCAGTTCAGCCGAACCGATCCACAGTTTACAAGTTCCACACAGAAACAGAACAAAAACCTATCTAGTTCTCACGGTACCACAGACAGAGACATGAACCAACTATGCGGAAACAACAATTCGGAAGAAACCGACCAAAAAATGACACTTCAACCGACTTTTGAACCAAGCAGCAGGAGAAATCTCCGGAGCGACTGTTCAGTGAGGCAAAGTAAAGAATCCGACGGTTGCAGTTCGAATAACAACAGGCAGAGGCTTCAACCAAGCTCGTGATGAACGTTCTATGCAAGGCATAGAAAAGTTAACCCTATGTTCTCCGGGGCAGTTGAAAGGCAGGACCTAACTGCAATTGTCAGAATACAGCAAGACTTCATGTTGTTTGAAATGTCTTTATGGTAAAGTTGTTAAAAGCTCCTGACATACATGATCAAAGAGGGATTCATTTTTCTAGAATAGATGAGAAATTTAATTTAGAAATACTCATTGAAATCTGTTGCAAGTTGAGCTGGAGGGGATCCATTTGACGGATTATGTTAACAGCTGGTGGGGGGGGGTGCAATGAGGTAATGTCTCCTGTCTTCTTTCCATCAATGATTTGGGTGTTATGATATTGGGTTATACTATAAATCTTTAGCCTAGCAGGCTGGGGAGGGGTTCCCAACCCTTGCAAATGCACACCTTTATGTGCATCTACCCGCTATATCGAGTGGCCTTGTGTTACGGTGCCGTATTTAGGCCTAGATATCAGGCCAGGATCCACGCTTGGTAGGATCCAGGAAGGCCGAACTCCAGCAGGAGCTCTGTACCCTCCACTCGGGGGCATAGTTACCCGAGATCTCAGGGGTCGATTTACTCGTTTCCGCTTCCTTGGAGATACTTATGTAAATAGTTTACCCCTGTTGGCGAGGGAAGGGAGTTTTAAGCCTTCCTATCAGGGGATAAGGTTAGACCTACAATGCTTGTTATATGTGGGTTCGTTTCTGTGTTATGTTTATTATAAGGGCACATTAACATACATATGGGAAGGCACATGGGGCGGGAGACTTGAGGAGAGTGAATGGGGGTGTGGGGGAGGGCAACAATCCAAATGTACTGGTAGGATAAATAATATTAGAAGCACTATATGGCACAGGAATGGATAATAGAGACAGCCTTAAGATATTATCACATAATGTGAATGGATTGAATAATCCTGTCAAACGATACAAGGTGCTCTCTTCCCTGTGGCGGCAGGCTCTGTCGTTTGTTCTTCTGCAGGAAACGCACCTGAACAAGGCCGAACATAAGAAACTGGGTAGGTTCAGCTTTGGTCATGTGATTGCTTCCACCCATGGAGGGAGGAAGAGAAGGGGAACTGCGGTTCTGGTCCCGAGGGGATCCCCATTTAAACCTGAGGCCCATTATACAGATCCAAAGGGGAGATTGGCACTGGTCTCTGGGGTCTTGGAGGGGTCACCCCTTACACTGGCCTCACTGTACATTCTCCCAGGGGCAACGGTGGCCGCGGTGAGAGGTTTGCTCCACAAAATTACAGAGTATCATAGGGGGACACTAGTGGTGGGTGATCTTAACCAGATCTGGGACCATTTAGATATTTCCAGGTCGGGGTCATTTCATCCTACACCTGCTGGTAAACTGATTAGACCTTTTATGGGAACAACCAATTGGGTAGACGCATGGCAATCAGAACATGCAGGCCAAAGAGATTATACACATTATTCTCCCCTGCATGGATCATATGGTCGAACAGACTACTTCTTGATCTCAAGGGAGCATCGGTTCCAAATAAAGGACTGTGTTCATACTCCCTCGGTTTTAATCAGACCATGCACAACTCTCTCTAATGCTGGAATGGAAAACAACTAGAGTCCAGATGTTATGGAGATTCAACAATTATTTACTAAATACAAAAGAATTTACAGAAATGGCCAGGGATAAGATGAAGCAGATTTTGGGGGAAAATGATACACCAGAAATCTCGCGGGCTACCCTCTGGGACACCGTGAAAATGGTCCTGAGGGGGGAGATTATTAAATATGCGGCCTATTACAAAAAAACACAGAATGCCTGAATGGAATCGCTTCAGAGGCAACCAAGTGAGGCTCAAAGGCAGCACGTAGAGGGGGAAGGCACAGCATGGTCTAAGATACTGACTTTGAGGCAGCAAATTCAAAAGCAGATTGATGATAAGACTGAACAAGCTTTGCAAAGTCTTCATCAGAGGTATGGGGAGGTAGGACCTACAGCAACGACGTTGCTGGCACACCGTCTTCGCCAGCAGATACTGAGGGCTTTGGTCACCCAAATTAGAGATCCTGGGATGGGGAAATGGATACGTTCACCGGATCAGATCTTATCCAGTTTTAAGGGTTTCTACCAAAAACTTTACATCCCAGAGTCCCCTAGGACTAGTTCCCATGCAGAGGCATTCTTATCACAGATAAATCTCCCCATACTTAGTATGGAGACTAGGTTGCAGCTAGATCAATCCATTTCCCCTTGGGAACTAGATCAGGCAATCAGGGGCCTGAAGTCTCGTTAAGACACCGGGACTAAACGAGTACATTCCCGAATTTTATAAATTTTTTAAGAAGGAGGTGGAGGACCCTCTGTTGGCAACACGTAGAGAGGCACAATTAGGGGATCATTTTCCAGGCACCTGGAATTACGCGGTGATCTCAAGTACTCCGAAGCAGGGGAAGGCCAGTACTCAGTGTGCCTCACATCGTCCAGTCTCTGTACAGAATATTGATTATAAATTATATACCAAGATTTCAGCCCAGAGATTGGAAGTATTACTCCCCTCTATTATTGATTTTGACCAAACGGGCTTTGTTCAGGGGCGTCAGACTCAGGACAATATTAAGAAAACATTACACATTCTTCACCATGCTGCCCAATCGGGGTCTCCCCTCCTTCTTCTTAGTTTGGATGCGGAGAAGGCCTTCGACCGGGTAGCATGGAATTTTCTGGGTTTGACGTTGAAACACTTTGGCTTCTCAGAAGCCTTTGTGAAGGTTATCAACAATATTTACACCAAGCACAAAGCCTACATTAAAATCAATGGTAGGATTACAGCACCTTTCCAACTGAGGAGGGGCACTAGATGGGGTGCCCATTGTCCCCCCTGCTCTTTGCCCTGTATTTAGAACCATTGGCGGGGGCTCTACGCCAGTCCCAGGAGATCCCGGGGTAATGTGGGGAGGAGGAGAACATAAATTGGCGTTGTATGCAGATGATTTGTTGATTTACCTGCAAGACCCGGTCAGGTTCTGCCTAAATTATGGGAAGTTCTGGAAGAATTTGGGAGGGTGGCAGGGTTCAAAGTAAATGCCACCAAACGGAGGTGCTTCAGGCCAATTATAATCCATCCGAAAGGACTAAAAGTCAGTTTCCATTTCGATGGAACTTTAAACACTTGAAGTACCTGGGAGTACAGATTGGCATGGAATATGAACAACTTTATTTGCTTAATTATACCCCAATGGTGGACAAATTTAAAAGGGATCTGGAGAAGTGGCAAGTAATCCCCATTTCTTTATTCCAGATGATTCAAACAATAAAAATGGTAGTTCTCCTTAGACCCTTCCAACTCAGATACTAGACTGTTTATACACTACCCTCAATAGAAGAATATCACGGTTCATCTGGGGACCGTAGAGACTGAGAGTTCGTATGTCAGTACTGCAGGGCTCAAAAGGGGAAGGGGGCTTAGCCTTACCCAATTTTAAATTATATTATCAAGCGGCACAGCTCAGGACTTCCATATATTGGTTTAGTAAGAGCTATATTGCTAAGTGGAAGCACCTGGAATTGCTAGGGAAGGGTTTAGGTAATTTACATTCGGCATTACTCGGAAATGTAAGATATAGCTCCCGGGAAAGGAATTTAAATCCATATACAGACGTAACATTGAGTATTTGGCATGGGGTGCTGGGTGATAAAACACTTAGAAAGTGGAGAGGCCTCATGTACTCAGTTACTCACATCAAGGGATTTAGCCCTGCAAATTGGGATGCTGGGTTTAGAGGATGGGAGAGGAGAGGCCTTCACCTGATCTGGCACTTTATGGAAGGGATAGAGATCAGATCTTTCCAGGAACTGGTGACTAAGTTTGGCCTTTCCTGGAAGGACAGATTTAGGTATTTTCAACTTGGGGGACTTTATTAGAACCCTGCAGAGTGAACTGAAAGAAGAGGACATCCCACCACCCCACATACTAAACATCTTTAAGGATGCAGTGGAAAATAGAGCTCCTCTGGCTCACATGATTTCCTATCTGTATGGGGCACTTTTATCATGGCAGGGAGACAACACCGAGTCTATCCGAAAGACATGGTCTAGGGATGCGGGCATTTTGATATCTCTGGACATGTGGGCATGGACACAAAGAAAATTATATGAGGGAGTGTCACTCACTGGATGGAGAGAATTCTCTTGGAAGATACATATGAGATTCTTTAGGACCCTAGCGATACAGGCAAAGTTTCAGGGAGGTGGGGGGGCTGTATGTTGGAGAGGATGCGGGTTTTCCCCGGCTGCTCTACATCATATAATGTGGGAGTGTCCGAGGCTGTCTCTATATATTCAAGGATTAGAACATGCCCTACAGTCAATATTTGACCCAGGAATTAAACTGACGGCTTCTCTGTATTTTATGTTTGAAGTACCAAGAGGCTATAGGGACCCAACTACATGTAGACTGTTAAAGTATGCCCTTTTGGCCGTGCAGAAGGTGTTTACCAAGCTTTGGCTTACAAACAAAGAACCCACCATGGATAGGTAGCAAGAGATAATGATCTCTATACATCGAGCAGAGGCTTTGACAGGAATGCTCAATAAACAACAGACTAGGTTTGAACTAGTGTGGAGGAGATGGGTCCTGTATATGGGCCTGGTTAATTCAGAGTTTGTACCTGAATCTCTATGTAACAGCTTAAAGGGGAATATATGGCCTCTTGGACCTATTTGTATAAACCCCCTATATAAAGTAAACTAAATAAATAAAGTCACCCATTAGAATGAATTAAGTGAGATTAAGCCCTATTGGTGCTGAATATGTAGTTATGTGCCTGTGTGTGTGTGTAAAGTTTTTGTCCTTTTTTTTGGGTTGGTTCTTCAGTCTGTCTGGGACTATAAGAAACAAGGAAACATCCTTAATAAAGTCTAAGAGTTTAAAAGAAGGAAAAGGGAAAACAAGGAATAACCACACTAAATTAACTGGTGTGAACCCTTACTTTTAGACTAAATAAGTCTTGTATACTGTACTGTTGTATTATTTATGTGATATGATTTGTGTATGGTTTTTAGTCCTACGATATATGTATGTAATTTTTTAATAAAAATTGAAAGTTTAAAAAAAAAAGAAGCTCACACTCATGTGCCATTGACTTCAACTGGCTTAGGTTGTCCACCAGGGATGGTTTGGACAACAAGGACATGGACAGCTGACAGTTCCAGGACGTGGTCCAGAGCCCAATACCAGATTCTCCTTGCTTCCCTGCAGAGGGGATATGGGTAAGTACCTTCCTGTTTATTGATGTAATGGACGACAGTCATGTTGTCTGTCTGCACAAGGACAGTGGGGGGATTTAAAATGGCATGAGACACGTACAAGGGTATTATTGGGGGGGAAGGGAAATTGATTAATCAGGAAAGGCACACTAAGCTGAAGCTTGTTTCCAGGTGCGACCTGGGAGCACAAGGAAGTTAAGTGACTTGCTCAGGGTCACATAGTATGCAAGTGGGAGCTGTGGGATTCAAACCCAGGTCTCCAGGTTTGCAGCTCAGAGCCTTAAACCACTATGCTATACTGCCCTCAAGGCTTAATTGGGAAGGCTGGCTCCCTAGAGATGGCTTTGAGCTAGAGAGTTTGGGCAGACTGAGTGGGCCTGGCAGTTCTTTTCTGACGACATATTCTGTGTTTCTATGCACCAGCAGAGAGCCCGGGGACAGCTGGGTCTGAAAGGCCTGGAGGGCATATAGCACCGCCCTCATCTCCAGGACATTGATGTGGAGAGAGGACACCAGTTCGGATCACATCCCTTGTGTTTGGTGTGGGCCCAGATGAGCACCCCAGCCCATCCCCGAGGCATCTGAGGTCAAGATCTGCTGAAGGGAGAGAATAGTAAAGGGGACCCTCATGAGGTTGTTGGTGGGTTCCATCTGCCAGAGAAGAACATTTTTCACTGGGGAGGAGACCAGGACCTCTTGCTCCAGGTCATCTGTACGTTGGTCCACTGGACTTTCAACGTCCACTGGGGGAATCCTCGTATGCAATCTGGCCAGGGGCACCATGACTATCGCCGCTGTCATCACGCCCAGGAGCTGGAGAAACACTCTGGCGGACACACAGCAGATGTGAAACAGTCTGGCTTGCTCTATGAGACAGTCCGACCTGTCCTGAGGAAGGAGGGTCATGCCCTGTGATATGTCCAGGACTGTCCAGATTGTCTGGAGTCGTTTACTGGGTGGTAAGATGGACTTGGGAAAGTTGACTGTAATGCCCAGGTCTTGGAACAGACGGATGGTGTGTTCCAGGGTTCGGACAAGCTGTCTCTGGACGAAGCTTTGAGCAACCAATCGTCCAGAGAGCAGATGACGTAGAATCCCTGTCTTCTGAGGGCAGCCACGACCACTGCGAAGCACTTGGTAAGCACCCGAGGAGCCGAGGACCAGCCAAAGACCAATGCCTGGAACTGGAAGAGTGCCCCCTGAACCTGGAATCTGAGATATTGCATGAGTGGAGCACATATCTTGATATGGAGAAATGCATCCTGCATGTCAAAGGAGCATATCCAATCCCCTTTGTTCAGGAGGAGTAAGCAGACCCTGAAGGGATACCAGCTGGAACTTTTTGTACTGGATGAGGAAATTTTACTCTCTGAGGTCCAGAAAGGGCCAGAGGTCGCCCATGCATTTTGGAACCAGAAAAAAGTCGTAGTAGAACCTCCTACCCTACTGGACTTCTGGTAGGGGTTCTATCGTGCTTCTGTTTAGCACAGATTGGATTCCCTCCCAAAGAACAGGTATTTGAGCGGGGGGAAGGGGTGAGAAGAGGAGACAGGGGTGGGCAGGGATGAGGCAGCCTTACGTTTGCTTGGCTTGGAGGCAGGTTGGGGCCTGTGGGTCGCCCAACGAAAGAACATCCGTTATTCACTCTTTTGTTGAGTATGGTACAACAAATGTACCGACCTTGGGGTGCATCCGGAGGCATGCAAGTTAGACAAGATTTCCTGGACGTCAGTGCCGAACAATTTGTACTCCCTGAAAGAAGCATTCAGGATGGACATCTGAACATCCTGAGTGAACCCTGGCACCAGTGACCAGGAGTGCTGACAAAGGCATATGCTCACAGCCCCATCCAGGCCAAACCATCAACCGCATCGTAGGCTAAGTGCAGGAGGTGCCGGCCGTCATCTGTCCCAGATTTGAGAGCCTGGAGGAGCTGTTGAATGGCAAGTCCTTCAGGCAAAGATTTGACCATTTCCGTGGTCTGTTCCCAAGGACATCGTGATACTGAATCATGTGGGCCACATAATTAACAGTCCTGATGGCCAGGGTAGCAGAGGCAAAAGCCCATTTGCCAAATAAGTCCAGCTTCCGGGATTCCCTGTTGGGGGACGGTAACTCGGGTGTTTTGGCCTCTTAGTGCGGTCATGCGTGGCATTAATAACTAACGAGTCCACTTGTGGCTATTCTCCAAAGAAAGACTTGCCCACTGATGCCTTGTATAATTTATCCACCTTTCTAGGCATGGCCACTATAAGAATTCGGGCGATGCCAAGCAGCCATGGTGGCATCCTCAAACGTGTCTATCAACGGGGAGACTTCCAGAGGGGAAGAGTCCTGCAGCTTGAAGTAGGTGGTTAGCTGATGTCAGGAGGGGTCCAGCTCCTCAGTTAAGAACCCCATGGCCAACTGGATGTGATGCCTGACCCCACAAAAAGATGGGTCACCTAGGGGAGACCGGTGAATGTATCTGAGGGTCTCTTCACCATCAGATGAAAACATGGAGGGGAAGGCCCCTCATCTCAGTCATCACTGGACTTCTCAGACTCTTCAGAGGGGTTGGAGATCTGGGTGATACTCTCCCTCATCTCCCATATGGTGAATGGGAGGCGTATCAGGAGCTGGCCAACATGGGGCAGGGACCAGGTCACTAGGGATGTTGGGCACCGGTTCAGGACGCGCGGGCCCACCCCACGTGGGATCAGGTCCTGTGGAGACAGAATCCGTGCTTGCATAAAATCCCAAAGTGATGTCAGCATACACAAAGTCCACTGTAACAGACATCAGGTAGCCCGACGGCGTCGGTTGGGGAACTGGCACCAATGGTGGGAGTACTGGGGCCAGTGTAGGTTGAGGAGCTGGTGCCAGCGCTGGGTGAGGGGCCAGCGAAGGCACAGGCTGCATCCAGACAGGTGCTGGAGGAGGAAGAGGCCTGACTGGTGCCAGATGAGGAGAGACCGGCATCGCTTGGAGGGAGACATCAGTGACGGGCATCTGAGAAGCAGGTGAAGGCGACTGAGGGATGGCCAGAGGAGACGCCAGGGATGGCATAGAGTTGCGGCTGTGGAAGAAGTCGCCTACGTAGAAGAGGGTCGTGGACAGGTTGCAAGAGAAGACCCAGAGTTCCCTGAACCCATGCTGGACTGTTAAGAGCCACCACCCGATAAAGAGAGGTTGGCAGGTGGCACTGCCAAAGGAAGCCCTGTTGAAGAGAGGGCATGTGAGGCAGAAGAGGTCACCCCTGAGGAGGCGGCTGACCGCGCCATGACCTTGGACTTGTGCGGGGACTGAGAGTGGGAAAAGGACCAGGATTTTTCATGGCCCTTGTCCTGGTGCTTGTGGCCAAATTCCCGCCCCCTGGGGAAGGAGGGTTGCTACCCTGAAGAAGAGGAGCTTCTGGCCTGCAGCTCCCGTTCCATGTTGGTGACCTTCTGCTGCAAGATTAATTCTTCCAGGGCCTGCTGGCGATGGCACAGAGTGGCCTAGTTGAAGCCTTAACAAATGTCGCAAGCCTGGGTGTCATGGGTAGGACCGAGGCAGCGGAAGCAGGCAGAGTGGCCATCTTTCTCCAGGAGCTGCCTCTCACAAGCATACTTTGTCTTGGAGACCCAGTCAGAAGAAGAGGACGGGTCCAACATACAAAAACAATCAAAGAAAGCTTGAAAAACTAGGACGAGAAAATACAAGAAAATTTGTACGAAAACAGCGGTCGACTGAAGTTTTGGCGGTCTCTGGAGGGCCAGCGTGTGTTTGTTGACTTCGGGAAAAGAACTGAGGAGGGAGCAGGGGCTGCCCACTCTTACAGAGTGGACCAACGTCAGAGGGTGATGTTGGAGTGGGCGGCCCCCAAATAGACTGCTAGCTAGAAAAGTTTCCGAGTGGTCCTAGAGCCGGACGGTGGTATTTCCATGCGTGTGGCCTGCTGCAAGAGATACTCTCAACGTCAGAGCAGCATGTCTTACCTCCATTCCATTCAGTGTTTCAGCACAGCAAGCTTCACAAGATGCATGACACACCTAGCATTCAAATGATTCCATCACTTATTTTTGCAATGCCAAAAGAACATTTAATTTTTCAGGACTAAATCAAGCAAATAAATTAACATATAAGTTAACATATTAGCGGATATTCCCCAAATGGGTCCCAGAAGTTCACTTCTTTTGGTTATTTCTGTAGTTTCTAAATGGGCTGCTTCTCTGTCTGTGAGGCATGGAGCCCGAGGTATGTGTCTACTAACTTTCTGGCGAGAAACCCCCCACTTCTTCAGAGCAGAATTTCTGGGACTCATTTGGGGACTATCAGCTAATGTGCTAGTTTACCTGTGAAATTCTATGCCTGATTCAGTCCTGAAAACTGAAATGTTCTTCGGATGCTGCCGAAATAAATGACAGAATAATCCGAATGATCCCAGTATTAAGCCCTGTATCTTTATGAAGCTGGCTGGGATAGGACACTGAATAGAAAGGAGTAAGACGTGCTGTTTTCTGCCTCAGCAAAGTTTTGGTTGAAGACATTCCCTGGTGTTTCAAGTTCCCATTTTTCTGATGCTCTCGAGAAAGTTTTCAAGGTTGTTTTCTGGCACAAGTACATTCTTAAATATATGGAAGCATTATTAGAATGATTTATCCTATTATGTCATGTCCAGTTAAGAATATATACAAGATTACAACAGAGCTAAATTTAACAGTAAAAACAGAGACTGATCTAACTGACTGGGATACAGAATTGTATGACACTTCCACAGAAGACAGCTGGATTATTTTTAAAAAATCACATTGTCAGCTGAATCTTAATTTGTCCCCTTAATAAAAAAAAAAAAAAAAAAAAACATAATAATAAAGGCAGAATCCCTATGCGGTTAACAGGAGCAGTAAAAAAAACAAATTAAAGCAATGGAAAATGCCTACTCAAAATTAAAAAACACCAACGATGTTGAAAATTATTCTAAAGTAGAACTAAAATAACAACATCTTGTCAAACTTGAAAAAGGCCAAGTTAGAGTTCAAGATTGCACACACTAGAGACGATAATAAATCATTCTATGCCTATGTTAATAGCAAAAAGAACTCAACAAATGAGATGGGCAAAATAGTCATGAATGGTGTTACAATAACAGAAGACAGCAAAATTGCCCAGTTGATAACAACTACTTCTGCTCTGTCTTTAACCAGAAGTATACTACCCCTAGCAACTGTAGTGATGCTTTAAACACCATACACTTTACTGAGGAGAAACCCATAGCAATCTCATCTGCTGGACCTGAGAACTTGAGCCTGAGAATAATCACTCAGGAAGTAGCAAGTCTGACACACCCTATAATATTCAATAAATCTATATCATCAGGCCAGGTCCCTCTAGACTGGAGAATCTCTGTGGTAATCCCTATCTACAAGAAAGGAGTAAGAGAGAATGTAGCCAGTTAGTCTGACATCCATCCTCAGCAAAACAATGGAGCAACTGGTTAAAAACAGAACAGAAGAAATAAAATGACGTACCTACCGTAATTCCTGATCTTTCTGTGGTATGGCCAGAGGTCATGACCAGCAAGGAGCACTTTTGGGGGGAGGAGATAGGCGAGTCGGCCGCAAACACTGACGCCACCCTTGAGGTCGATGCACTGCATGGCAATTTGGCAGGTTGGCAGTTAGATGTCAAGCCGACTCCCACCTCTTCTGCCAGTTCTGGGTCAACGAGAGTAAGAAAGGGTTTTGGGTGGGGGGGACAAGTAAGTCCAAGGGACAGACAACGGAAAAGATATATAAACTAAAAGGAGAAATAAACGACGGAGAGGACAGATAGGAGACTGAGAAAAACTAAGGGGATTGGGAAGGGGCCCCAATCTCTGGAATCAGGAAAGGGAAGGAGGAGGGAGGACATACCCTGGATTCATTGACTGTTC
Source organism: Neoceratodus forsteri (assembly GCA_016271365.2). Classification (NCBI taxonomy): domain Eukaryota; kingdom Metazoa; phylum Chordata; order Ceratodontiformes; family Ceratodontidae; genus Neoceratodus; species Neoceratodus forsteri. The sequence goes on from CM057455.1 coordinate 1,300,965,220, forward strand.
CCAAACTGGATTAAGAGCTGTGAAAGAGTAGCCAGAAGGCTGTATTGCCAGAATTCAAGGCACAGAATCACTGGCAACTAACTCCAGCAGAAGCAGAAGAGGCTATCCTGGGACAGAAGGGGACAGGAATCCAGCCCCCACCCCCCGAAACCAAATAATTGGATAGGGGAGAAACAATAAGTTTCCCTAATTAAAAATCAGGGATGAGTCCCAAGGCAAGGACAGAGGAGGATAGAGGGAGAGCAGCCACCAACTCCCACCCCAAAGGGGTGGAGCTAAGGCACTGAGGAGTGAACCACCTTCTCCCCTGATCCCTCTTCCACCCCCCTGGCAGAAGGTAAAAATCTCCGTGTGTGCCCAAGGTCAACCCGCTCCTGACCAGTGGAAAGGAAGGGGGAGAAGAGGGGGGCACACCGAGGAGGAGGGTGACCCAGAGACTGAGGCCCCAGGGGGATGGAGGGTGGGATTTGTGATAATTGGTGAAGATACACAGAAAGATCAGGAATTACAGTAGGTACATAATTTTCATATCTTATCTGTGCAATGTCCATTTATCACATTTGAGTACCAAGTCCCCCCCGAGCGGGGGCCCTAGACCTCAAAGGACTAAGTCCCTTACCTCCCAGTGGGGAAAACACTAAGGGGAGAACTCACGGGCTTGGCGAGACCCAAGACTGGGAAGAGTTAGATGGGGCTCCTCCGCCCCCGGAGGGGGCAAGAGGTTGCCGTGACAGACGCCGCCTCAACCTACAGGAGAAAAGGTGGGTTCTCTGGTATGCGGAGGAAATCACCCTACACTGGGCAAAGGATGACAACCAGGAAAAACGTAGCCATGCCATCCGCCTAGTGCAGACTGCTGTCCCTATGACCCTGGAAGCTACCTTGTTGATGTTGTAAGATACCCTCGTTTGGTGCCTTGCTAACTCCAGGCCACATGCAGAGAGTGCAATGGCTTGTCTGGTTACCTCCAAATCAGGCGAAGAGGCTAAGAGCTGACCTAGCCTGGACCACAGAAACCTATCATAGGTAGCATAGTGGGCCTGGTGAGCAGAAATTGAAAGTAGCAAAGTGCCGAGTAGCAGGTCCTCCTCCTCCTCCTCCCCCCCGAAGTCAAAATCCACGAAATCTTGATCTGGGGGCCGGTCACAGTGGAGGGTCGAAGCCCATTGGGAGTGTCCAGCTACATCAGTCCTGACTGAGGATGAGGCATATGACCTGGATACTCCGAGGGGGGCACAATACCTCTGGCTCAGATCCCTAGGGGCTGGGACTCAGGAAAAGGGTCTTTGCCAGAATCACAATGATGCCTCCTGGAAAGGAGCAGGCCAGGCAGGCACCACAAGGGTGGCTGCACTAAAACTGCCTAGGAAGGCCCGTGTCGAATGCTCCGGATTGTGCTGAATGGGTGGGGTGACACGCAGGTCTTCCATCATCCTCACGAGGAAACGCTGATACTCAGCAAGATCAGCAGCAGGGGAGCTGTGGATGGAAGGCTCCTCTCCCCAGAAGAGGAGGATGAGGAAGCAGAAGACCTCGAAGATCTAGAGGTTGGCTGCTCAGGGGGAGGGTGGAACACCCGCTCGTCCATGGCCCTGACGTAAGTAGGGAAATGAGCAGCCGCACCCCTGAATTGTTCCCAGAAGAGAGGTCCCGTAGTACCACGAATGCCTGGGAGAGCAGGAGATGGTGACAAAGGAATGGTGGCTAAGTCCACAACAGAAGGGGACCATCCCCTGTCCAGGCAAGAGAGCGCACCAGGAGCCTCAAGGGAAGGAGGAACTCCGGAAAGCCCAACAGCCGACAGCTGATCAACCACACTGGAACGACCTAGGCCATGCCCTGAAGACCCCCCCCTGTGAGGTGACCTGGACCATGCCAACACAGAAGGACGGTCCCTTCCCTCCAAAGACCAGGGCCCTCTCGAGGAGACCGAGAAGGAAGGGTGGGGGTCCACGCTGCGACTCCTCCCTGAACTCAGGTGGGTCCCAGAAAAGGGTTGCCGCATCAAACCCTGACCCCCTCAACCCCTCAGAGTCCGAAAGAGCCCTCCTCCTCACAAACACCGGCCAAGGCAGCTGACAACCTTGGTCAATCCCTGAGGGGACCACCCAGGGAGAAGCATCCTCCCCTCCCAAGGGCGCTCTGGTCGGCCCTAAAGTTGGGCGATCCAGGCACACCACCTGAGAGGGTAACCCGACTGAGGAGGCAGAAAACCCTCCAAGCCCAGGCTGTAGGGCGATAGTGGCATGAACTACTGCCTGCTCCTCAGAGGAAGGCTGGCTCCGGCCAGCCGAAGTAACCACCAGGGTGTCAACATCGGCTGCCAACTCCAAGGAGTTGGACAGCCAGTCCGAACCAGACTCGGAGTCCACCTCCAAAGAGGTAGAGACCGAGGTCTGGTGCCAGAACGTATGCAGACGCCCGGTCCTGTCTGGACCAAGAGAGGCACAAGTCCGGGTGTCCACACCAGAGCCGGCACCGAACTCTCCCACGGCACCGCAAACAGTGCCTGAAGAAGAGACAGTGCCGGGAGTGGCAGCAGAACTGGAGTCGATGTCTGCCATGGCGCCGTCCCCGTCCCACGCGCCGCGAAGAGTGCCGGAGTCAGGAATGGCACCGACAATGACAGCTCCCTCTGTGCCAAGAGCAACACCTCCCATGGCGCCGTGTCCTTGCTCGGCGCTGTCCCCAGCCTTGGTGCTGCAAATGGCGCCGAGACTAGAAACGGTCAAAGACAGTGCCATAGAACTTCCCATAGCACCGCGAATGGCATCGACAGCAGAGACAGTGCTGAGCAGCGGACCTGCGCCGACCACGGCACCATCAGGGCCCATGGCTCTGCGAACGGCGCCGAGGCCCAAAATGGCAACGACGGACAGCGTCGAGGACGGTGTCGACCCAGGCTTTCCAGCCCGAGGAAACGACACTGAGGGAGCCTTCACCCCCGAAAGGGCGATTGCCAGAGGCCAGAGCGGTGCCTCCTGCCTGCTCCCCAGGGGGAACGGACTGGGCCTCCTACCACGGCGACGCTGCAAGAAGCGGAAGCCCCCTCCTCTGTGGTCTGTATAGCACCAGGAGGGGACCTGGAGGAAAGGCCAAGAGACCATGGCTTGGCCCGAAAAGTGTGCGCCAGTCCCCCGAAAGTCAGCAGAGCTCGTCCAAGTTTCCACGCACACTGTTAAAGGACATGACAATCCATAGAGAAACAGGCATTGCACGAATCCATCTCGTGAAGTGGGCCAAGGCACGTAAGACAACTATCATGCTGGTCGGTAACAGAGTACTTGCGGCCGCACGGCACCGACGCATAGGAGGCCTCCACGCTTTCAGCGACTTTTTGCCCTCCGACCTAGACATGATCGATGGAAAAACAATGCAAAAACAGACTCGGCATCACTGAAAATAATAAAGGAACAGTCTTATCAAACAGCGGTGTTGAGTAGGGCGAAACTGAACCAGCAGGTATAACTCTGCGTCAAAAGACACGAAGACTAGACCCGTAGTTACTTGGAGCTCCTCACAAGGTGCGACCTCTACGGTGGGAGACGAATAACTGGTGGGAGGGCAGGGTCAACGACACCTAACGGCCAATCCGCGAGCGCCACACAATGCGTCTGTCTGGAGGGTGGCGCCATCAGTGCATCAACTCTACCCATAAAAAAAAAAAAAAAAAGGAGCTCCCACGGGGTCATGACCTCCAGCGATATCCAAATGTGATGAATGGTGAAGACTGACACAGATAAGATCTAGAAGAAAAAATTACTCACCTTAGTAATGTTGTTTCTTCTAATGGAGTCTAGCTATATTATGACATGTGCAGTGAGTCCCAACCTTCGAACTGCTCCGGAGGTGAAAGAGTTAACTTTCCATGCAAAGCATGGAACCTTGAGCGCGAGCTCGGTTGAACACTCTGTCTGTTGTAGCTCAAACTCAAACTGTTAGATCTTTACGAGCAAAAACTCACTAAGGTTCTGTGTGGAAGCCGTAAACCTACACTAGCCCACTGGCTACTAACTTCAAAAACACATTTTTGTTCTTGATCCCAAAACAAAGACTCAAGTCAGGGGATTCAAGAAAGAAAAAATAAAGCATAACACCTAAGCACCCTAAGAAAGGGTGAAAATAAGGTGGGCATCTATGAAGTGCCAGCATTGCACTGCCCACCCACATCCCAAAAGTAGAGGTTCTGAGAGGGGCAGGCTGGGGGGGAGGTCATAATATAGCAAGACTCCATTAGAAGAAACAACATTACTAAGGTGAGTAATTTTTTCTTCAAACAACATGAAGTCTTGCTATATTATGACATATGCAGATTACACAGCAGTACCTCCATGGAGGAGGGACAGAACCTACTTAGGAAATAGCTCTGAAGCACAGCTGTGTTGAAATTGAGCATCACTCCTAGCCTGGATATCCAGGAGTAATGCTTAGTAAAAGTGTGAACTGTTTTCCAGGTAGCTGCTTGACATATCTCTAGGATAGGGATGTCCCTGGCAGCAGCCAGAGACGCAGCTGTACCTCTGGTAGAGTGAGCCCTCAGGCCTGAGGGAGGAATCTTACCCAGTTTTTCATAGCAAAATTGGATACAAGAGACAATCCACCTGGCAATGGATCTTTTAGTGCAGGTTTTCTTCCAACCTCACCATAAGTGAGGAACAATTGAGGATTCAAACCTGTGACCCTTGGTACGCTCTATATAGTAACTAAGGGCTCCTTTGACATCTAAACTGTGCAATCTCCTCTCGCCAGAGGAGGAATGGTCAGTGAAGTACACAGGAAGAGACATGGATTGATTAAGGTGGAAGTCTGAAACCACCTTAGGCAAAACTTTCTGTTAGTCCTGAGGACCACCTTATCTCTGTGAAAGGAGATAAAATCAGGCTCCACTGACAATGCTTGCAGCTCACTTATGCGCCTGGCAGAAGTGATGGCTACCAAAAATACAGTTTTCCAAGTTAAGTACTTAAGCTCTGCTGAAGACAATGGCTCAAAAGGGGGTTGCATAAGCTGGGCAATGCAAATATTAAGATCCCAAGCAGGGGCAGGGTCCCTGAATGGAGGGTTGGTGTGAAGCAACCCTTTGAAAAACTAGGAGAATACAGGGTGAGCTGAAAAAGAAGAGGGCTTACCTGCTGATAAGAAAACAGACACGGCTGCCAGGTGCACTTTTAGGGTAGCTGGTCTCAGCCCCAAAGAATTCAAATGCACCAAATAATCCAAGATCGTGGACACGTCAGCAGATTCTGGAGGAATATGCTTGCCAGCGCACCATATGGAAAATCTCTTCCATTTTGAATTATAGGTAGCCCCGGTGGAAGGCTTTCTAGAGGCCTTCAAGATATCCAATACACCTTGGGAGAGGTGTAGGGAGCAAACTCTAACTCTTCAAGAGCCAGGCCTTGAGATTGAGAGATTTGAGGTTCGGATACCAAACTCTCCCCTGGGCACAGGTTAACAGGTTGTGATTCCTGGGAAGACACAAGGGGAGGTGGACTGCTAAGGACATGAGGAGGGTACCAGGGCTGTCTGGCCCAATCTGGGGCAATCAGGATCATCTTGAGGGCTGAGATCTGATTTTGACTAGCACCTTGAAGAGAAGAGGGAAGGGGGGGAAGCACAGAGAAACTTCCCTTCCCAACTGAGGAGGAAGGCATCCAGAGGGACTGAGCCCAACACTGGGGGCCTGCAGCAAAAAAGGGGGAAGTTGGTGATTGTCTGGGGCTGCAAAGAGATCTATCTGCGGGGTGCCCCATCTGGCAAATACTACCTCCACTACTAGGGGATCCAGTGCCCATTCGTGATGGCCCTGGGAAATCCTGCTGAGAGCATCCGCTAGGACATTGTCCTTGCCTGGGAGGTGAACTGCCGTGAGGGAGGCATTCAGGGAATAAGCCAGAGACCACAACATCATTGCTTCGGTGCACAAGGCCGTAGACAGAGTGCCTCCTTGCTTGTTGATGTACCACATTGTAGTGGTATTGTCTGTTCTGACCTGAACAACCTTGTTCTGAACAAATGTGGAAAAAACCTGGAGTGCTAGAAAAACTGCTCTGAGTTCCAACAAATTGATGTGGAGCAGAGATTCCTGAGGGGACCACAAGCCCTGGGTAGTGAGGTCGTCCATGTGAGCTCCCCACCCCAAAAGGGATGCATCTGTAGTAAGGGTCAAGGAGTGAGACTGGAGGGTGAAGGGAACCCCCTGTCTCAGATTGCTCTGGTCCTGCCACCACTGAAGGGCCTGGATCAGGGTTCGAGTCACTGGGATCAATTTGGTTAGAGGGTCTGTCCTTTGAGACCAAAAGGCTCTCAAATGGAACTGAATGTCCCTCATCTGAAATCTTGCTCCCTGCACTACTGCTGTAGAAGCAGCCATGTGCCCCAGGAGCTGTAGATAATGCCTTGCTGGTCGAGAGACCTGCAGGGTGAAAGAGGAGGCCAGAGAGACCAAGGTCCTTGCTCTTTCCAGAGGGAGGAAGGCTCTGGCCTCTTTTGTGTTCAGTTCTGCGCCTATGAAGGTGAGAAGCTGGACAGGCTCTAGAACTGACTTTGGAAGATTGAGAAGAAACCTAGAGATGTGAGCAGTTGCTGAGTTACCTGAAGGTGTAGTTTGACCTGGTCTGGGGACTGGCCTACAATGAGCCAGTCGTCCAGATAAGGAAAGATGGCAATCTTTTGCCTTCTTGTGGGCAACTGCTACTGCCAGGCATTTTGTGAATACCTCGGGCCGAGGTGAGGCCGAAGGGCATTGCTCTGAACTGGTAATGGCCTGAGGGCAGTTCGAATCTGAGGTACTTTCGATGGGAGCTTCTGATAAGAACATGGAAGTAGGCATCCTTGAGGTCCAGGGAGGCTAGCCAGTCCCCTGGCCTTAGAGAGGGTAAAATAATTCCCAGTGTCACCATTTTGAATTTTGGTTTTAAAAGGTGCTTGTTTAGATACCTGAGATCCAGGATGGGCTGCCGTTCTCCTGTCTTTTTTTGGGGTAAGGATGTACCTGCAGTACAACCCTTTGCCCTGGTGTAGGGGTGAAACCCTTTCCACACCTCTGAGAGCCAGGAGGGTAGAAACTTCTGTTTCTAGGGCAAATGCCTCTGATGGATTTGCAGGTGGAAAGGACCTGGCTCTCATCTTTGGAAATTTTTTGAAGCTGAGAACCAGTCCCTGGCTTACTACTTCCAGGACCCACTTGTCTGATGTTAAAGACTTCCAGTCCTGGACAAAGTAAGCCAGCCTGCCCCCTACCGGTAGTGGAGAATCGGCCCTGGCCACCCCATCAGGGAGCCTGCTTGGCAGGGCCTTTGGGCTGAGGGGCAGAAACAGGCTTACTTGTACCCTGTCTGCCTCTCCCTCTAAAGAACCCCCTCTGGGCATAAGCAGAAGAGGAGGCCTGGGCTTGGTAAAAAGGCCTATGAAAAGGCCTGCCCCTGCCCGTGATATGCTGTCTTTGAGGAGTGGCTTGCCTTTCTTTGGCCTGTGCACTCCTATAGGTGGTCTTATATTCATCCATTTTCTTCATGTAATTGTCTGCTCCCCAAACAGAGAATTGCCCACAACAGAAAAATCCATGGCCTTAGACTGGGTATCCTGAGACAGGGTAGTACATCTGAGCCAAGCCATTCTGCGAAGAGCCACAGATGTAGCCATGACCCTTGATGACACATCATTAGAGTCTACTGGCATGAAATTGCACCTTGGATGCCTCAATACCATCTGCAGCCACCTGTTCCAGCCCCTGGCAAGCTGGTCAGGGGCCTGTTTTGCTAGGGCCAGCACAGTATCCCATCTGGATTTCTGGTACCTAGTAGCATAAGCCATATAGTTTGCCTGTCTGAGTCCTAAAGATACTGCCATGTACTGTTTCTTTGCCATGGCATCTATCCACCTGGAGTCTTTTCAGGAGGGTGAGAGGCTAGAGGAATATTTGCCTTGTCACAGGCTGCAGCCTGCACTACCCGCACATGGCTGCATTGCTGAGTGAGGAACTCCGTATCAGAGCCTGATAAAGCATACCTTTTGTCCATCCTTTTATCCACAGGGAGGATAGAATGAGGAGTTTTTAGAATTTTTACTGTCTGTTTCCTAAAAGATTTGTGCAAGGGAATAGACAGTCTCCTAGACTCTGAAATAGCCATCATTTCTACATAATCAGGCTCTTCCTGGTCATCAACAGCTTCCTCAACAGGGAGTTGGAGAGTTTCAGCAACTTTCTTATAGAACACAAAATGAGGAGGGGACTCAGATAGCCTGGGGGGGGGGAACCCCCAACGGTCTGTCTGGAGAGATGTCCGGTTCAATGGGCACATCCAGACCTTCCAAATCACATTCACTATCCTCATACTCCTCCTCCTCCCCTTCCTCCGGTTCATAAAAATTATCAAAATCAAAATCTTGAACCGGTGGAACCGACCAAACCGAACGCTTCCCTGATGGTGTCGGTTCGGACGGAACCGGGGAAAGAGACTGGACAATTTGAATTGCTTTAGCTATTTCCTCAGCGGTTGGAGAAAGAACTTTTGGACTAGCTGACTTTCTAGTCCTTTTAGTTGGAATCGGCTCATCAGAGCTGGCTCTTCGTTTGCCCGACGAAGTATCGCCCTGGTCAGAGGGCACCCCCTCCGGTTCGGTTGGAACCGAACCGGGCTGACCATCCGGGTCAGCGGACCTTTTTGGCCTCCCTTTCCCTGAGCCTACCAACTCTCTTTTCCACAGTGGCAGCAGGAAAATTCTTACAAATCTGGCAGTCTGCATTGAGGTGGTCAAACCCCAGACAATATACACAGGTGGTGTGTGGGTCAGCCTTAGCAAAGGCTTCCCCACAGAGGCCTCAGTGCTGAAACCCAGTGGGCCCGGTTTTTCTTTTGGGTTTCTCAGACATAGTGCCAGCCTAACTAAACTTGCCCGTTAGTGGCAATCCGCCAAGCAAGACTCTCTTATCGGTTCCCAACCGTGTCACGGGTCGTGGAGAAAAACGTAATGAAATCCATTTTTTTTTTAGAACCGATAAGAACCGGGAACTGCACTCTAAAGGACTAGAAAGTGATTTTTAAAACAACCTGATATGTTCAAACCGAACCGAAAAAGACGTTTACAAGTTCCACACAGAAGAAATAAATGTAAGCCTATCTATTATTTACAATACCACAGACAGAGCTGGAACTGACCGATTGCGGTTTAATTTCGGTCAAAAACCGAAAAAAATAAAACTTTTAACCGACAAACGAACCGAGCAGAAGGAGAAATCTCCAGAGCGACTGTTCAGTGAGGCGGAGTAAAGAATCTGACAGTTTGAGTTTGAGCTACAACAGACCGAGTGTTCAACCGAGCTCGCGCTCAAGGTTCCATGCTTTGCATGGAAAGTTAACTCTTTCACCTCTGGAGCAGTTCGAAGGTTGGGACTCACTGCATATGTCATAATATAGCAAGACTTCATGTTGTTCGAATTACAGGAATACTCTGATAATTACCAACATGGATTCACCAGAGGATGCTCCTGTACAACTAATCTGGTCACTTTCTACAACAACGTTGGAATCCATCTGGATAACAAAACACCAGTGGATGTTATCCTTTTAGACTTTGGAAAAGCATTTGATAAGGTCCCTCACCTGGACTTAATAAATAAACTTGCAAGAACAAGGCTAAGTGTACCATTGGTAAAATGGATTAGTAGCTGGCTTAGAGAAAGAATGCAGCAGGTTAAGAGTCGGTGGCTATCTCTTGTCCTTTGGAGAGGTGAGTAGTGATGTGCCACAGGGTTTGGTCCTCAGACCGACCCTGTTTAATATTTTTGTCAGTGACATCAACACAAACATTAAGAACTACCTAGTAAAATTTCCAGACAATACTAAATTAAGAGGAGATGTTGACACCATAGAAAGGCAACTATCCTTAGTTAATGACCTCAAGGAAATAGAAATATGGGCAAAAAAAAAAAAACAAACGTCACTAAACTTTAAAAAATGTGTCATACTGCATACGGAGAAAAACAACCCATAAATAAAATATACATTAGATAACCAAGCATTAACTGCAATAACAAAGAGAGGGACCTAGGGATAATCAATAACTACTTTTCTTCTAGCGGGCATTGCAAAAAAATTGCCCAAACATCAAACATGATTTTGAACTGTATCAAGCACACATTTGTTAACAAAAGTGAATATTGTATCACCCCCCTTGTACAGAACTTATATCGGGCCCCACTTTGAATTTTGCTCCCCATTCTGGAACCCCTATCTTAAGCGAGAAATCAACCCTATTGAGTAAGTTCAGCATGGCGTCACTAAGCTAATCCCAAACCTAAGGCACCTCCCCATACAATGATAGATTGTCAAAAACAGGACTGGTAAGACCTGAAGAAGGAGTGGGGAGACCTACTACAACTTTTTAGGATATTACAGGACAAAGTTCTGACATCCTAATGTGGGCTACAGATTGCCTTACGTGGTGCAAACCCGAGAAGCCATAAACTGCAACTAGCTATCCCAAGAGTAAATACATAAAAAAGAGACAATTTCCCCATAAGAGCAGTGAAGTTATGGAACTCATTCCCACAGCATGTGGTAGAAGCAGAAAACTTCAATAGCTTTACAGGTAGACTAGATAAGCACCTAAACTGGGGAATGAACATAACTAGTATGCCCAAATAGATGTGGGAGACATTCATGCTGGGCCTCGGCCTTCTTATGTCTTGTCTATCTAGTAACCTAGTAAGATGTCGGTCAGCAAGGAAATTAACTCCCACAACTGCAGCAGTCGGTATCATTCAAGGCGCTTTACCTAAATATCTGTCTGTTAAGTCCTTGCCATTCTGCAGGTACTTTTGAATTGTTTGAATGGCATTCTTGCAAGGTTTATTTTTTATTGGGATGTTAAAATTATTTTTGTCCTGAGCGGACCACCTCTGAAACTGCAACTCTAAAAGCAGATATAACCAAAAGAAGAATGGCAACCCCTATATTTCTATCTGTTTCTATATTCATAACCATATTCTACATCTATCAAAACCGTTTTATGAAAATGACATAGGTTTGAAATGGTTTTATGTATAAAAACATACAAATATTCCCCCCCTTTTTTGGGAATATTAGTTCATGAGTATGTCATAGTGTTGGTAAATTTACTCTTTATTTTTGCATTTGTGGAAAAAAATGAAGTATTAACATCTAAAATATTGCTATTATAACCACATAAAACAACCTTACCCCTTCCAGATTTTTTCGATAGAGATTAAGTCTCACCAAGTTAACTTAACAAGCATGGCAACTCATGTTTTTGTTGTGGATTTTAAATGTTTAGATGACTATCATGTATTGGCAAAAAATTATGACTTTGACATGGGGTTGCTTAAACACCAGGGAAAGTCCTTAACAGATGATACGCGGTGAAGCCAGTGTTGCAATAAAAATATGCAGGTATTATTAGTACACAATTTGGGAGTGGCATTTACTATGACAGAAACCTTTACATGCGTTGCTCCCCAGAAGTGGGCACCCTGTTAACCAACTTCTACAGCTGCAGCAAGTGAGTTTCAATCAACCAGTGTTCTGTTGTCTTCATTTATGCTGCTTATTTACATTATTAGAACACAACAGCAAAAAATAAAGAGCACAGAGTACCAAAACACAGTAATTTACAGAGTGTTGTTTGCATGAATGAATAAATGAAATCTTTACAGAGCACCTTTCTAAAACCAAGGTGCTGTACATATACCAAGCTAAAAGAAAATAATTTAAAATATATGTAACAATGAAAATATTTAAAATCCATAAAATTATAATATCATAGATATCACCTTCAATAAGATCTGAAAAAAACAGGCTAATTATTCAGTTCAAAGACTAGTCTGGAAATGCTAGGTTAAATAAATATATCTTTAGCGCCATCTTAAAACTCTGGACGGTCAGGCATTCTCTTACCTGAGATTGTAGCTTTCCTTACCTGCTCATCTCCTAGAACAATATCTGCAAATATGTACTTTTCAGACAAACATGAGGTAGCTACAAAAAAAAAAAAAGTTTATTAGTTTTAATGGCTATCAAAGCAAAATATCATAACCGTAAAATCACAATTCAATTTCCAACATCTTGTAAGGGGCTTTTGGCTTTACAGCCCATTACCTTAGTGCAGTGCTAGTCTACTAAATCATCAATGATCATTGTTTTAGAACTGCCCAGTTAGGAAAGAATCATATGGCGGGCTGAACCCGACGGCCAGACGATCCCTTCCACTTCCTGGTCCGCCAACCACACCCCTGTGCTCAGACATTTTGTGACATCTAGCTAGGGCGAGTGCAGGGGCGTGCCCCACTGAAGTCTATTAGGCTCAGCTTTAAAACTTTTTATGTGATAAAGAAAACACTGGTATATATGAAAGCGACCGATCAACTAGTAGATGATCTACTGGTTAAGCGGTAGCTTTTACATAAACTAAGATTGCTTTATCACATAAAAATAATTTTGAAACTGATCCCTTAGAATTTAATAGGTGCACCCTAACGCCTTCCTGGTTAGATCGCACAAACGCCAGACCGCGGGGCGTGTCCGTCAGATCGGAAGTGGAAGGATCGGCCAGCCACGTAGGTTTGACCAGATTTACAATCCTTCCTAGCTAGACTAATTAAAAATTATTTTTTATGACTCACAGGACTGGTGCTGCACTATGGAAACGGGCTATAAAGCCCAACAGCAAATCTTGGAAATCTCCTTTAAGGCTTGTTTGGGACTTACATTCTGTGTTTTTGCATCTGGTTGCCTTGAAACACAACTTTCCCCGTTCTCTGCTAGTAAGTTTTGAATCTAGAAAAAAAAGTTGAAAACAAGAAAATTAGGCATTTTAATTACATCAGTTTTCTGACCTGATTATTCACACAGACCTAAAAAAATTCTTTGAACATTACATGCAAATGCATAAAGATTTTGGGGGAAAAAAAAAGCTTCCTTGATAAGTAAAAAGAATTTAAAAAGATACAGTGCCATTAACTTAAAAAAGTTATGATAACTTTCTCAGTAATAACACAAAAGTTTAAAGCTAATTAAATTAGTAATCATCTTCTTTAGTCCATAGTATAAACATTCTGAATGGTAAATCCTAATAATTTCTGCCCAATTCAGCAACCAAAGCTAGAATGAGATCTGAATATACCGTATATGAATTGTCAAAAAAACTACATTAACACATCTATTAGAGTTGAAGCACAAAGAGTAAAAACAAGGAAAAGAAGTAGGTTTAAAAGTCCCTGGAACCTTTTTAAATCTATCGTATTCCTCTGGTTTGAACAATCATGCAGTGCGGTGTTGGCATTACTCTAATACTGGCACTTTCTTGCCCACGTAAACTAGTGATACAGTAATGCTTGCATTAGGGCAAGCATCGCTGTGTCACTATTTTACTTTGACACGGCAGTACTGGTATTAGGATAATGCCAACACTGTGTTTTATTATCATTCAAACCCCCCAAGGAATACCACACCACAGATTTATCCAGGTTCCAGGGATTTTAAACCTAATGTTTAATGCCCCTACTTTATAGGCACTGTGCTTCAACCCTAACAGATGTATTAACATAGTTGCTTTACAATTTATTTCCTTACTTTGAAAAAGATACAAAACAACGGACACATTTACCCTTCACCTTTCTTAGGCTCCATGATGAATACTGTGTAATGATACTCACTGTGCCAGACCTCTAGCTTAGTTCACAAGCTGCCCTGGGAGTAACTCAGGAAGCAGCTGCATCATCAATGCACTGCGCCAGACCTGAACTGAAGTTTGCGAGTAGACCTGCACGCCACTCAAAAAGTAGCTGCATCATGACACACACTGCACAAGACCCAAGGGAACAGATAAGGGGAGAAGGAGAAATTCTTTAATACTTACTGTAACTTCCTTTTCTGTTAGCCCAAACGTTGTCAATGGGGAGTTAATACATTTGGGTAATGAACACTCCCACAGAGTAGGGGAATTTTTTCTTTAAACCATAAGAAACAAATAAATACAAATCAGTAGTACAACATGCAAACTCATAATAAGGAAAATCAAAAACCTAATCAATCTTTTCATTATACAAAAACTCTGAGCCTAAACAACCCCCCACCCCCACACACACACTAAAAGGTAGGGGAATTATTAGTAAAACCAGAAAACAAATTAAAGACAATTCAGTAGTACATCATACAAATTCATAAAGAAACGAAATAAAAAAACCTGAAAGTATTACCTCATACCATAAACTTAACCAAAATAAATCATACCATAATTATGATCCCTCACCCTCCCCATTAAATCATGTGAATTGATATTTGCCCCTGAAAACCAAAATTATAAACTAAGAAAAAATTACTCACCTTAGTAATGTTGTTTCTTCTAATGGAGTCTTGCTATATTATGACTAATGCAGTTTGTCCCACCATTAGAACTGCTCCGGAGGTGAAAGAGTTAACTTCCATGCAGAGCATGAACTTAGAGCGCGAGCTCGGTTAGAAAAAGCTCTGTCTGGGATATTTCAAACTGAAACTGTCAGATCTTTACGAGCAAAACTCACTAAGGCTCTGTGTGGAAGCTGTAACCTACACTAGCCAACTGGCTACTAAAATATTAACACATTTTCCTGGTCCCAACACCAAGACTCAAGTCAGGGGACCAGAAAAGGTAAGATAAAATAAAACACAACACCCAAACACCCCAAAAAGAAGGGGTGGAAAACATAAAAGGGGGCATCAATAACTGCCAACAGTGGACTGCCCACCCCATACCCAAAGTAGAAGTTCTGGAGAGGGCAGGTTGGGAGGTCACACATAGCAAGACTCCATTAGAAGAAACAACATTACTAAGGTGAGTAATTTTTCTTCAACAACATGAAGTCTTGCTATATTATAGACTAATACAGACTACACAGCAGTACCTCCATGGAGGAAGGACAGAACCTACTTAGGGAATAGGCTCTGAAGCACGGCAGCTGGTTAAACCCAGCATCCCTCCTGGCCTGGATATCCAGGGAGTAATGCTTGGTGAAAGTGTGTACTGTTTTCCAAGTAGCTGCTTGACATATCTCTAAGATAGGGATGTCTCTGGCAGCAGCTAGAGCGCAGCTTGCCTCTGGTAGAGTGAGCCCTCAGGCCTGAAGGGGAACCTTACCCAGTTTTTGATAGCAAAATTGGATACAAGAGACAATCCACCTGGCAATGGATCTCTTAGTGGCAGGTTTCCTTTCCCAACCTCACCATAAGTGAGAAATAGTTGGAGGGAGTCAAACCTGTGACCCTTGGCACGCTCTATGTAGTAACTTAGGGCCCTCTTAACATCTAAGCTGTGCAGCCTCCTCTCACCAGAGGAGGAATGGTCAGTGAAGAACACTGGAAGTGAAATAGATTGGTTAAAGTGGAAATCTGAAACCACCTTAGGCAAAAACTTCCTGTTAGTCCTGAGGACTACCTTATCCCTGTGAAAGGAAATAAAGTCAGTCTCCACTGATAAAGCCTATAACTCACTTAAGCCTGGCGAAGTGATGGCTACTAGAAATACAGTTTTCCAAGTCATAATACTAAGCTCTGCGTCAAGACAGAGGTTCAAAGGGGTTGCATCAGCTGAGCAATGCAAACGTTAAGATCCCAGGCAGGGCAGGGTCCTGAATGGTGGATTGGTATGAAGCAATCCCCTAAAAACTTGGAAAATACAGGGTGAGCAGAAAGAGAAGAGGGCTTCCCTGCTGAAATAAAAGCAGAGACAGCTGCCAAATGCACTTTCAGGGTAGCTGGTCTCAGTCCCAAAGAATTAAGATGGACCATATAGTCCAAAACAGTGGGCAAATCAGCAGATTCCGGGGAAATATGCTTCCCAGAACACCATATGGAAAACCTTTTCCACTTGGAGTTATAGGTAGCCCTGGTGGAAGGCTTCCTAGAAGCTTTTAAGATTTCGAGAACACCTTGAGAAAGTTGTAGATCAGCAAACTCTAACTCCTCAAGAGCCAGGCCTCGAGGTTGAGGGATTTGAGATTCGGATATCAGACTCTCCCATGGGCACAGGTTAACAGATTGTGGTTCCTGGGGAGACACAGGGGAAGATGGACTGCTAAGGACAGAAGGAGAGGGTACCAGGGCTGCCTGGCCCAGTCTGGAGCAATCAGGATCATCTTGCAGGGCTGAGATCCGATTTTGACTAGCACCTTGAACAGGAGAGGGAAGGGGGGGAAGGCATAGAGAAACTTCCCTTCCCAATCGAGGAGAAAGGCATCAAGGGGGACTGAGCCCAACACTGGGGGCCTGCAACAAAAAAGTGGAAGTTGATTGTCTGGGGCTGCAAAAAGATCTATCTGAGGGGTGCCCCATCTGGCAAAAACTATCCCCAGTACTAGGGGATCCAGTGACCATTTGTGATGGTCCTGGGAAATCCTGCTGAGAGCATCTGCCAGGACATTGTCCTTGCCTGGGAGGTGAACTGCTATGAGGGAAGTGTTGAGGGAATAAGCCAGAGACCACAACTTCATCGCCTTGGTGCACAAGGCCGAAGACCGAGTGCCCCCTTGTTTGTTGATGTACCACATTGTAGTGGTGTTGTCTGTTCTGACCTGTACCACCTTGTTCTGAACAGATGCAGAAAAACCTGAAGTGCTAGAAAACAGCTCTGAGTTCCAACAGATTGATGTGGAGCAGAGATTCCTGAGGGACCACAACCCCTGGGTGGAGAGGTCGCCTATGTGAGCTCCCCATCCCAAGAGGGACGCATCTGTAGTAAGGGTCAAGGAGTGAGATAGAGGGATGAAGGGCACCCCTTGTCTCAGATTGCTCTGATCCTGCCACCACTGAAGGGCCTGGATCAGGGTTCGAGTCACTGGGATTAACTTGGATAGGGAATCTCTTCCTTGAGACCAGAAGGCTCTCAAATGGAACCGAATGTCCCTCATCTGAAATCTTGCTCCTTGCACTACAGCTGTGGAAGCAGCCATGTGTCCTAGGAGCTGCAGGAAATGCCTTGCTGGTCGAGAGACCTGCAGAGTGAAGGACGAGGCCAGGGCCACCAGGGTCCTTACCCTTTCTAGGGAAAGGAAGGCTCTGGCCTGCTTTGTGTCCAGTTCTGCACCTATAAAGGTGAGTACCTGGACAGGTTCCAGAACTGACTTTGGAAGACTGAGAAGAAAGCCCAGAGAGGTAAGCAGCTGCTGGGTAACTTGCAGGTGTGATTTGACCTGGTCTGGAGACTGACCCACAATGAGCCAGTCATCCAGGTAGGGAAAGATGGCAATCTTTTGCCTTCTTAAATGAGCAACTGCTACTGCCAGACATTTTGTGAATACCCTTGGGGCAGAGGTAAGGCCGAAGGGCATTGCTCTGAACTGATAATGGCCTGAGGGCAGTTCGAATCTGAGGTACTTTCGGTGGGAGCTTCTGATAAGAACATGGAAGTAGGCATCCTTGAGGTCCAGGGAAGCTAGCCAGCCCCTGGCCTGAGGAGGTAAAATAATTCCCAGAGTCACCATTTTGAATTTTGGTTTTAAAAGGTGCTTGTTCAGATATCTTAGGTCCAGGATGGGCTGCCACTCTCCTGTCTTTTTTGGGGTAAGGAAGTACCTGGAGTACAGACCCTTGCCCTGGTGTAGGGGAGAAACCCTTTCTACAGCTCTGAGAGCCAAGAGGGTTGAGACTTCTGTTTCCAAGGCAAGAGCCTCTAGAGGGTTTGCAGGTGGAAAAGATCTGATTCTCATCTTTGGAAATTTTTTGAAGCTGAGAACCAGACCCTGGCTTACTACTTCCAGGACCCACTTGTCTGATGTTAAAGACTCCCAGTCCTGGACAAAGTAAGCCAGCCTGCCCCCTACAGGTAATGGAGAACCAGCCCTGGGCATCCCATCAGGGTGCCTGTTTGGCAGGGGCTTTAGGCTGAGGGGTGGGAGCAGGCCTGCTTGTACCCCGTCTGCCTCTCCCTCTGAAGAACCCCCTTTGAACATAAGCCGAAGAGGAGGCCTGGGTCTGGTAAAAAGGCCTGTGAAAAGGCCTGCCTCTACCCCTGTGGGGCTGCCTCTGAGGAGTGGCTTGCCGTTCCTTGGCTTCTGCACTCCTATAAGTGGTTCTATATTCATCCATTTTCTTCATATAATTCTCTGTCTGCTCTCCAAACAGAGAATTTCCCACCACAGGAAAATCCATAGCCTTAGACTGGGTATCCTGTGACAAAGTAGTACACCTGAGCCAAGCCAATCTACGAAAAGCCACAGATGTAGCCATGACTCTAGAGGATACACCATTAGAATCCACTGCAGCATGGAACTGCACCTTAGATGCCTCAATACCATCAGCAGCCACCTGCTCCAGCTCCTTGGCAAGCTGGCCAGGGGCCTGTTTGGCTAAAGCCATGACAGTATCCCATCTAGATTTTGGTATCTTGCAACATAAGCCATATAGTTTGCTTGTCTGAGTCCCAAGGGCGCTGCCATGTATTGTTTTTAGCCATGGCATCAATCTTCCTGGAGTCCTTGTCAGGAGGATGTGAAGCCAGGGGAATATTAGCTTCATCACAGGCTGCAGCCTGAACTACCCCAACATGGCTGCACTGCTGTGAAAGAAATTCTGTATCAGGACCTGACAAAGTGTACCTCCTGTCCATCTTTTTATCCACAGGAGGCACAGAATTAGGAGCTTTTAAAATTTTTATTGTTTGTTTCCTAAAAGATTTATGTAAAGGAATAGACAATCTCCTGGACTCTGGGATATCCATCATCTCTACAAAGTCAGGCTCCTCTTGCTCATCCACAGCCTCCTCCAAAGGAAGCTGGAGGGTTTCAGCAACTTTTTTATAAAACAGAAAATGAGAAGGGGACTCAGCAAGCCTAGGGGGAGATTCTCCTAAAGGTCTGTCTGGGGAGATGTCTGGTTCAATGGGCACATCCAGACTATCAAAATCACATTCACACTGTTCATAATCATCCTCCTCTGGTTCATAAAACTCCTCTATATCATATTCTTGAACCGGTGGAACCGGCCGAACCGACCTTTTGCCAGATAGTGGCGGTTCGGACGGAACCGAGTAAAGTGACTGGACAATTTGTATTGCCCTGGCTATCTCTGCAGCAGTTGGAGAAGGGATTTTTGACTCCACACCTGCTGACTTTCTAGTTCTCTTTGCTGGAACTGGTTCCTCAGAGTCAGCTTTACGTTTGCCCGAGGAAGTCTGGCCCTGGTCAGAGGGCACTCCCTCTGGTTCGGTTGGCACCGAACCGGGCTGGCCACCCGGGTCAGCGGACTTTTTGGCCTCTCGTTCCCTGAGCCTACCAACTCTCTTGGGAAATTCTTGCAAATCTGGCAGTCTGCACTGAGGTGGTCAAACCCCAGACAATAAACACATGTGGTGTGTGGGTCAGCCTTGGCAAAGGCTTCCCCACAGACACTACAGTGTTGAAACCCAGTGGGCCCGGGTTTTCTTTTGGGTTTCTCAGACATAATGCCAGCCTAACCAAAAACGCGTTTTTCGCAGTGCCAGAAGACACCCTTTATCGGTTCCCAACCGTGTCACGGGTCGTGGAAAAACGTAATGAAATCCGGTTTTTTAGAACCGATAAGAACCGGAACCGGACTTCAAAAAGCCTTAAAACGCTCTAGAATGAAGTTTCAACACAATCTGATCGGTTCAAACCGAACCGATAAACATTTACAAGTTCCACACAGAAAACCTATCTATTACTTACAATACCATAGACAGAGCTTGAACCGATCGGTTTGCGGTTAAAATAATGATAATCACGGTTGAATTTAACCTAGAAAGAACTCTTTAAACCGAGAAAATGAACCGAGCAGCAGGAGGAATCTCTGGAGCGACTGTTCAGTGAGGCGGAGTAAAGAATCTGACAGTTTCGGTTTGAAATATCCCAGACAGAGCTTTTTCTAACCGAGCTCGCGCTCTAAGTTCCATGCTCTGCATGGAAGTTAACTCTTTCACCTCCGGAGCAGTTCTAATGGTGGGACAAACTGCATTAGTCATAATATAGCAAGACTTCATGTTGTTTGAAGTAGTATTACAGCATACAAACTTAAAACAAAAAGTTAGAAAAAGAGGAAAAAATGAGGAAAAAAGACCTCATAAAAAGAAATTACATTTCACTTCCTCAGTCCTATAAATTCTAAATGTGATCAAAATTACTCCACAAATGTTCCCATTCTGCCTGTTTCCATTTAGATAAATCTGCACAAATCACACAAAAAAAGTTCCAAAGCTGAAACATATTGCTGTTGCAACACCAATTGAGAACGACCTATCCATAACCAATACAAGAAATGAACATATATACCACGAAGTGTACCTTGATGCACAGTACAAGGCAATTTTGGGACTATCCTAAAATATAACAAATTAGGGTCCGGGGAACCGGTCCCACCCATTTCCATCGATTTTTTACAATATTCAAGAATTGCAATGCATATGGACAAGTGAAATATAAGTGGTCCATTGTCTCTATTTTCAAAATACAATAATCCCTGGGGCAATAACATTCTGGTAAAGTTTTATGTTTTTGATTACCTTTAACGTTAATCTGTCCATTGATACCTACCCATACCGTATCCCACATATGAACTAGGATTCGAGTGTCTGTGATATAATCAGACAGCTGTTTCTGGTTCAGCAGTGTAAATCCTGAAAACACTGGCTCATCAAAACATCTCTGAACAATATTCTCATATAGTGCTTTCCTGGACAAATGGAGAAAATTTTCAAGCTAAACTCCCCATTTTTTAATCGCATCTATAACCCCATCCCACCTCTTTGCCAGGCAAGGACTCCATTTAATTTTATGTGAAAACTTCTTAGTCGACCATTCTCTCAAAACCCCATTTAAGGCTTCTGACCCCCAGAGCTGGACTGTACCCTTCACTAATGGGATTACGATATTATAAAGAAATATTGTAAAAAAAAAAAAACACACACACAGGGATGCAGCATGTTCAAAACCCCAGACTTTATGGGTTTATAAAGAACATTACGCTTAACGGGATTCAACCTACTTCCCCATATACACATAAAGAAAGAAAAAATTACTCACCTTAGTAATGTTGTTTCTTCTAATGGAGTCTTGCTATATTATGACATATGCAGTGAGTCCCAACCTTCAAACTGCTCCGGAGGTGAAAGAGTTAACTTTCCATGCCAGGCATGGAACCTTGAGCACGAGCTCGGTTGAAAACTCTGTTTGTTGTTAATCAAACTCAAACTGTCAGACCTTTACAAAGCAAAACTCACTAAGGTTCTGTGTGGAAGCCGAACCTACACTAGCCAACTGGCTACTAAACATAAGAACACATTTTCTTGGTCCCAAAACAAAGACTCAAGTCAGGGGATCCAAAAATTAAAAACATAACACCAAACACCCCAAGGAGGGTGAAAAATAAGGTGGGCATCTACTAGGTGCCAACACTGCACTGCCCACCCACATCCCAAAAGTAGAGGTTCTGAGAGGGGCAGGCAGGGGGAGGTCATAATATAGCAGGACTCCATTGAAGAAACAACATTACTAAGGTGAGTAATTTTTTCTTCAAACAACGAAGTCTTGCTATATTATGACTATTGCAGACTACACAGCAGTACCTCCATGGAGGAGGGACAGAACCTACTTAGGGAATAGGCTCTGAAGCACGGCTGTGCCAAACCGAGCATCCCTCCTGGCCTGAATATCCAGGGAGTAATGCTTGGTGAAAGTGTGTACTGTCTTCCAAGTAGCTGCCTGACATATCTCCAAGATAGGGATGTCTCTAGCAGCAGCTAGAGATGCAGCTGTACCTCTGGTAGAGTGAGCCCTCAGGCCTGAGGGGGGAACCTTGCCCAGCTTTTGATAGCAAAATTGGATACAAGAAACGATCCACCTGGCAATGGATCTTTTAGTGGCAGGTCTCCCTTTCCCAACCTCACCATAAGTGAGAAACAGTTGGAGGAGTCAAACCTGTGACCCTTAGTACGCTCTAGGTAGTAACTAGGGCCCTCTTAACATCTAGCTGTGCAGCCTCCTCTCACAGAGGAGGAATGGTCAGTGAAGAACACTGGAAGTGAAATAGATTGGCTAAGGTGGAAATCTGAAACCACCTTAGGCAAAACTTCCTGTTAGTCCTGAGGACCACTTTATCCCTGTGAAAGGAAAAAAAGTCAGTTTCTACTGATAAAGCCTGTAACTCACTTATACGCCTGGCAGAAGTGATGGCTACCAGAAATACAGTTTTCCAAGTCAAATACTTAAGCTCTGCCGAAGACAGAGACTCAAAGTGGGGTTTCATTAGCTGAGCAATGCATACATTAAGATCCCAAGCCGGGGCAGGGTCCCTGAATGGGGGACTGGTGTGAAGCAATCCTTTAAAAAACTTGGAAAATACAGGATGAGCAGAGAGAGAAGAGGGCTTTCCTGCTGAAATGAAGGCAGAGACAGCAGCCAAGTGCACTTTCAGGGTGGCTGGTCTCAGTCCCAAAGAATTAAGATGGACCATGTAGTCCAATACAGTAGGTAGATCAGCAGATTCTGGAGAAACATGCTTCCCAGAACACCATATGGAAAACCTTTTCCACTTGGAGTTATAGGCAGCCCTGGTGGAAGGCTTTCTAGCAGCCTTCAGGATTTCGAGAACACTTTGAAAAAGTTGCAAATCAGCAAACTCTAACTGCTCAAGAGCCAAGCCTTGAGGTTGAGGGATCTGAGATTCGGATACCAAACTCTCCCCTGAGCACAGGTTAACAGATTGTGGTTCCTGGGGAGACACAGGGGAAGATGGACTACTAAGGACAGAAGGAGTGGGTTCCAGGGCTGCCTGGCCCAGTCTGGAGCAATCAGGATCATTTTGCAGGGCTGAGACCTGATTTTGACTAGTACTTTGAACAGGAGAGGGAAGGGGGAAAGGCATAAAGAAACTTCCCTTCCCAATCGAGGAGAAAGGCATCCAGGGGAACTGAGCTCAACACTGGGGGCCTGCAACAAAACAGTGGAAGTTGATAATTGTCTGGAGCTGCGAAAAGATCTATCTGAGGAGTGCCCCATCTGGCAAACACTACCCCCAGTACTAGGGGATCCAGTGACCATTCGTGATGGCCCTGGGAAATCCTGCTGAGGGCATCTGCCAAGACATTGCCCTTGCCTGGGAGGTGAACTGCTATGAGGGAAGTGTTCAGGGAGTAAGCCAGAGACCACAACTCCACTGCCTCGGTGCACAAGGCCGAAGACCGAGTGCCCCCTTGTTTGTTGATGTACCACATTGTAGTGGTGTTGTCTGTTCTGACCTGTACCACCTTGTTCTGAACAGATGCAGAAAAAACCTGAAGTGCTAGAAAAACAGCTCTGAGTTCCAACAGATTGATGTGGAGCAGAGATTCCTGAGGGGACCATAATCCCTGGGTGGAGAGGTCGCCCATGTGAGCTCCCCATCCCAAGAGGGACGCATCTGTAGTAAGGGTCAAGGAATGGGACAGAGGGATGAAAGGCACCCCCTGTCTCAGATTTCTCTGATCCTGCCACCACTGAAGGGCCTGGATCAGGGTTCGAGTCACTGGGATTAATTTGGATAGAGGATCTCTTCTTTGAGACCAGAAAGCTCTCAAATGGCACTGAATGTCCCTCATCTGAAATCTTGCTCCTTGCACCACAGCTGTGGAGGCAGCCATGTGCCCTAGGAGCTGCAGGAAATGCCTTGCTGGTCGAGAAACTTGCAGAGTGAAGGAGTCGGCCAGGGCCACTAAGGTCCTTACCCTTTCCAAGGGAAGGAAGGCTCTGGCCTGCTTTGTATCCAGTTCTGCGCCTATAAAGGTGAGTACCTGGACAGGTTCCAAAACTGACTTTGGAAGACTGAGAAGAAATCCCAGAGAGGTAAGCAGCTGCTGGGTAACTAGCAGGTGTGATCTGACCTGGTCTGGAGACTGACCCCACAATAGCCAGTCGTCCAGGTAGGGAAAAATGGCAATCTTTTGCCTTCTTAGGTGAGCCACTGCTACTGCCAGACACTTTGTGAACACCCTTGGGGCAGAAGTGAGGCCGAAGGGCATTGCTCTGAACTGATAATGGCCTGAGGGCAGTTCGAATCTGAGTACTTTGATGGGAGCTTCTGATAAGAACATGGAAGTAGGCATCTTTGAGGTCCAGGGAGGCTAGCCAGTCCCCGGCCTTAGGGAGGGTAAAATCATTCCCAGTGTCACCATTTTGAACTTTGGCTTTAAAAGGTGCTTGTTTAGATATCTTAGATCCAGGATAGGCCGCACTCTCCTGTCTTTTGGGGGTAAGGAAGTACCTGGAGTACAGACCCTTGCCCTGGTGAAGGGAGAAACCTTTTCTACAGCTCTGAGAGCCAGGAGGTTGAGACTTCTGTTTCCAAAGCAAGAGTCTCTAAAAGGTTTGTAGGTGGAAAAGATCTGGCTCTCATCTTTGGAAATTTCTTGAAGCTGAGAACAGACCCTGGCTCACTACTTCCAGGACCCACCTGTCTGAAGTTAAAGACTGCCAGTCCTGGACCGAAGTGAGCCAACCTGCCCCTACAGGTAGTGGAGAGCCGACCCTGGGCATCCCATCAGGGTGCCTGTTTGGCAGGGGCTTTAGGCTGAGGGGTGGGAGCAGGCCTGCTCGAACCCCGTCTGCCTCTCCCTCTGAAGAACCCCCTCTGTACATAGGCTGAAGAGGAGGGGGCCTGAGTCTGGTAAAAAGGCCTGTGAAAAGGCCTACCCCTTGGTTCTATATTCATCCATTTTCTTCATATAATTCTCTGTCTGCTCCCCAAACAGAGAATTTCCCACCACAGGAAAATCCATAGCCTTAGACTGGGTATCCTGTGACAAAGTAGTACACCTGAGCCAGGCCAATCTGCTAAAAGCCACAGATGTAGCCATGACTCTAGGATACATCATTAGAATCCACTGCAGCATGGAATTGCACCTTAGATGCCTCAATACCATCAAGAAGCCACCTGCTCCAGCTCCTTATGTAGCTGGCCAGGGACCTGTTTGGCTAAGGCCATGACAGTATCCCATCTAGATTTTGGTATCTTGCAACATAAGCCATATAGTTAGCTTGTCTGAGTCCCAAGGATGCTGCCATGTATTGTTTTTTGGCCATGGCATCAATCTTCCTGGAATCCTTGTCAGGAGGATGTGAAGCCAGTGGAATATTAGCTTTACCACAGGCTGCAGCCTGAACTACCCCAACATGACTGCACTGCTGTGAAAGAAAATCTGTATCAGGACCTGACAAAGTGTACCTCCTGTCCATCTTTTTATCCACAGGAGGCACAGAATTAGGAGCTTTTAAAATTTCTACTGTTTGTTTTCTAAAGGATTTATGTAAAGGGATGGACAACCTCCTGGACTCTGGGATATCCATCATCTCCACATAGTCAGGCTCCTCTTGCTCATCCAAAGCCTCCTCTAAGGGAAGCTGGAGGGTCTCAGCAACTTTTTTATAAAACAAAAATGAGCAGGGACTCAGAAAGCCTAGGGGGAGACTCACCTGAAGGTCTGTCTGGGGAGATGTCCGGTTCAATGGGCACATCCAGACTTTCAAAATCACATTCACACTGATCATAATCCTCATCCCCCTCCTCTGGTTCATAGAACTCTTCTATATCATAATCCTGAACCACTGGAACCGACCTTTTGCCAGACAGTGGCGGTTCGGAGGGAACCGGGGACAGGGACTGGACAATCTGTATTGCCCTGGCTATCTCAGCAGCAGTTGGAGAAGGAATTTTGGACTCCAAACCTGCTGATTTTTTAGATTTCTTTGCTGGAACTGGCTCCTCAGAGCCAGCTTTTCATTTGCCCGAGGAAGTCTCGCCCTGGTCAGAGGGCACTCCCTCCGGTTCGGTTGGCACCGAACCGGGCTGGCCATCCGGGTCAGCGGACTTTTTGGCCTCTCGTTCCCTGAGCCTGCCCACTCTCTTGTCCAGGGTGGCTGCAGGGAAATTTTTACAAATCTGGCAGTCTGAATTGAGGTGGTCAAACCCCAGACAATAGACACATGTAGTGTGTGGGTCAGCCTTGGCAAAGGCTTCCCCATAGACACTACAGTGTTGAAACCCAGTGGGCCCGGTTTTTCTTTTGGGTTTCTCAGACATGATGCCAGCCTAACCAACCAACTTGCCCTTTTGATGGCAGTGCCAGGCAAGACACCCTTATCGGTTCCAAACCGTGTCACGGGTCGTGGAAAAAACCGTAATGAAACTGTTTTTTAGAACCGATAAGAACCGGGAACCGCACTCTAAAAAGCCTTAAAAGGCTTTAAACTTATATTTAAATACAACTCGATCGGTTCAACCGAACCGATAATACTTTTACAAGTTCCACACAGAAAAAACCCTATCTATTACTTACGATTACCATAGACAGAGCCTGAACCGATCGGTTTGCGGTTAAAATAATGAAATCGCAGGTTAAATTAAACAGAAATAGCGCTTAAACGAAGAAATGAACCGAGCAACAGGAGGAATCTCCGGAGCGACTGTTTAGTGAGGCGGAGTAAAGAATCTGACGGTTTCGGTTTGAAACCAGCCAAACAGAGCTTCTGAACCGAGCTCGCGCTCTAAGCTCCATGCTCTGCATGGAAGTTAACTCTTTCACCTCCGGAGCAGTTCTAAGGCTGGGGCAAACTGCAATAGCCATAATACAGCAAGACTTCATGTTGTTTGAAACACAGTTTTCCAAGTCAAGTACTTAAGCTCTGCTGAAGACAAGGGCTCAAAAGGGGGTTGCATAAGCTGAGCAATGCAAATATTAAGATCCCAGGCAGGGGCAGGGTCCCTGAATGGAGGGTTGGTGTGAAGCAACCCCTTGAAAAACTTGGAGAATACAGGATGAGCCGAAAGAGAAGAGGGTTTACCTGCTGATAGGAAAGCAGACACGGCTGCCAGGTGCACTTTAGGGTAGCTGGCCTCAGCCTAAAGTATTCAAATGCACCATATAATCCAGGACTGTGGGTAAGTCAGCAGATTCTGAGGAAATATGCTTGCCAGAGCACCAAATGGAAAATCTCTTCCATTTGGAATTACAAGTAGCTCTGGTGGATGGCTTCCTAGAAGCCTTCAATATATCCAATACACCTTGGGAGAGGTGTAGGTCAGCAAACTCTTAACTCCTCAAGAGTCGGGCCTTGAGGTTGAGAGATTTGAGATTCGGGTTCCAAACCCTCCCCTGAGCACAGGTTAACAGGTTGTGATTCCTGGGAAGACACAGGGGAGGTGGACTGCTAAGGACATAAGGAGTGGGTACCAGGGTTGTCTGGCCCAATCTGGAGCAATCAGGATCATCTTGCAGGGTTGAGATCTGATTTTGACTAGCACCTTGAACAGAAGAGGGAAGGGGGGAAAAGCATAGAGAAACTTCCCTTCCCAACTGAGAAGGAAGGCATCCAGAGGGACTGAGCCCAACACTGGGGGCCTGCAGCAAAAAAGGGGAAGTTGGTGATTGTCTGGGGCTGCAAAAAGATCTATCTGCGGGGTGCCCCATCTGGCAAATACTACCTGCAATACTAAGGGATCCAGTGACCATTCGTGATGGCCCTGGGAAATCCTGCTGAGAGCATCTGCCAGGACATTTTCCTTGCCTGGGAGGTGACCTGCCGTTAGGGAGGTGTTCAGGGAGTACGCCAGAGACCACAACTTCATTGCTTCGGTGCACAAGGCCGTAGGCAGAGTGCCTCATTGCTTGTTGATGTACCACATTGTAGTGGTGTTGTCTGTTCTGATCTGTACAACTTTGTTCTGAACGGAGGTGGAAAAAGCTTGAAGTGCTAGAAAAACTGCTCTGAGTTCCAACAGATTGATGTGGAGCAGAGATTCCTGAGGGGACCACAATCCCTGGGTAGTGAGATCGTCCATGTGAGCTCCCCACCCCAAGAGGGATGCATCTGTAGTAAGGATTAAGGAATGAGACTGAGGGGTGAAAGGGACCCCCTGTCTCAGATTGCTCTGGTCCTTCCACCACTGAAGGGCCTGGATCAGGGTTCGAGTCACTGGGATCAATTTGGTCAGAGGGTCTCTCCTTTGAGACCAAAAGGCTCTCAAATGGAACTGCATGTCCCTCATCTGAAATCTTGCTCCCTGCACAACTGCTGTAGAAACAGCCATGTGCCCCAGGAGCTGCAGAAAATGCCTTGCTGGTCAAGAGACCTGCAGGGTGAAAGAGGAGGCCAGAGAGACCAAGGTCCTTGCTCTTTCCAGAGGAAGGAAGGCTCTGGCCTCTTTTGTGTTCAGTTCTGCACCTATGAAGGTGAGAAGCTGGACAGGCTCTAGAACTGACTTCGGAAGACTGAGAAGGAAACCTAGAGATGTGAGCAGTTGCTGAGTTACCTGAAGGTGTAGTTTGACTTGTTCTGGAGACTGGCCTACTATGAGCCAGTCGTCCAGGTAAGGAAAAATGGCAATCTTTTGCCTTCTTAAGTGGGCAACTGCTACTGCCAGGCATTTTGTGAATACCCTCGGGGTAGAGGTGAGGCCGAAGGGCATTGCTCTGAACTGGTAATAGCCTGAGGGCAGTTTGAATCTGAGGTACTTTCGATGGGAGCTTCTGATAAGAACATGGAAGTAGGCATCCTTGAGGTCCAGGAGGCTAGCCAGTCCCCTGGCCTTAGAGAAGAAAAAACCCCAGGGTCACCATTTTGAATTTTGGTTTTAAAGGTGCTTGTTTAGGTATCTGAGATCCAGGATGGGCCGCCATTCTCCTGTCTTTTTTGGGGTAAGGAAGTACCTGGAATACAACCCTTTGCCCTGGTGTAGGGGTGGAACCCTTTCCACAGCTCTTAGAGCCAGGAGGGTACAAACTTCTGTTTCTAGGGCAAGTGCCTCTGATGGATTTGCAGGTGGAAAGGACCTGGCTCTCATCTTCGGAAATATTTTGAAGCTGAAAACCAGTCACTGGCTCACTACTTCCAGGACCCACTTGTCTGATGTTAGAGACTTCCAGTCCTGGACAAAGTAAGCCAGCCTGCCCCCTACAGGTAGAGGAGAATCGGCCCTGGCTACCCCATCAGGGTGCCTGTTGGCAGGGGCTTTGGGCTGAGGGTGGAAGCAGGCTTGCTTGCACCCGTCTGCCTGTCCTCTAAAGAACCCTCTGGGCATAAGCAGAAGAGGAAGCCTGGACTTGGTAAAAGGCTCATGAAAAGGCCTGCCCCTGCCCCTCTGGGATGCTGCCTTTGAGAAGTGGCCTGCCTTTCCTTGGCCTGTGCACTCCTATAGGTGGTCCTATATTCACCCATTTTTCTATGTAATTCTCTGTCTGCTCCCCAAACAGAGAATTGCCCACAACAGGAAAATCCATGGCCTTAGACTGGGTATCCTGTGACAGGGTAGTACATCTGAGCCAAGCCATTCTGCCAAGTACCACAGAGTATGCCATGACCCTTGATGACACATCATTAGAGTCTACTGCAGCATGAAATTGCACCTTAGATGCCTCAATACCATCCGCAGCCACCTGTTCCAGCTCCCTAGCAAGCTGGTCAGGATCTGTTTGCTAGAGCCAGCACAGTATCCCATCTGGATTTCTGGTATCTCAGCAGCTTAAGCCATATAATTTGCCTGTCTGAGTCCCAAGGATGCTGCCATGTACTGTTTCTTTTGCCATGGCATCAACCTTCCTGGAGTCCTTTTCAGGGGGATGCGAGGCTAAAGGAATATTTGCCTTGTCACAGGCTGCAGCCTGCACTACCCCCACATGGCTGCATTGTTGTGTGAGGAACTCCGTATCAGAGCCTGTTAATGTATACCTCTTGTCCATCCTTTTATCAACAGTAGGTATAGTGTGAGGAGTTTTTAGAATTTTTACTGTCTGTTTCCTAAAAGATTTATGCAGAGGAATAGACAGTCTCCTAGACTCTGGAATATCCATCATTTCTACATAATCAGGCTCCACTTGGTCATCAACAGCTTCCTCAACAGGGCTGGAGAGTTTCAGCAACTTTCTTATAAAACATAAAATGAGAAGGGGACTCAGATAGCCTAGGAGGAGCAACCCCTGACGGTCTGTCTGGAGAGATGTCCGGTTCAATGGGCACATCCAGACTTTCAAACCCACATTCACTCTCCTCATACTCCTCTTCCCCCTCCTCCGGTTCATAAAAATCCTCAAAATCATAATCTTGAACCGGTGGAACCGGCCGAACCGAAGCTCTTCCTGATGGTATCGGTTCGGTCGAACCGCAAGTGACTGGACAATTTGAATTGATTTAGCTATTTCCTCAGCAGTTGGAGAAAAAACTTTTGGCACACTAGCTGACTTTCTAGTCCTTTTAGTTGGAACCGGCTCCTCAGAGCTGGCTCCTCTTTTGCCCGAGGAAGTATCGCCCTGGTCAGAGGGCACTCGCTCCGGTTCGGCTGGAACCGAACCGGGCTGGCCATCCGGGTCAGCAGACTTTTTGGCCTCCCTTTCCCTGAGCCTACCAACTCTCTTCTCAATGGTGGCAGCAGGAAAATTACTACATATCTGGCAGTCTGCACTGAGGTGGTCAAACCCCAGACAATACACACAGGTGGTGTGTGGGTCAGCCTTAGCAAAGGCTTCCCCACAAACACTACAGTGCTGAAACCCAGTGGGCCCGGTTTTTCTTTTGGGTTTCTCAGACATAGTGCCAGCCTAACCAACTTGCCCGTTTATGGCACTCCGCCAAGCAAGACTCCCTTATCGGTTCCCAACCGTGTCACAGGTCGTGGAAAAAACCGTAATGAAATCTGTTTTTTTCAGAACCTATAAGAACCGGGAACTGCACTCTGAATAAGGACTAGTAAAGTTTTAGAACAACCTGATCGGTTCAAACCGAACCGAAAGACGTCTACAAGTTCCACACAGAATAAAATAAATGTAAGCCTATCTATTACTTACAATACCACAGACAGAGCTTGAACCGACCGGTTGTGGTTTAATTTCAGTCAAAACCAATAAAATAACACTTTAACCGACAAAATGAACCGAGCAGAAGGAGAAATCTCCGGAGCAACTGTTCAGTGAGGCAGAGTAAAGAATCTGACAGTTTGAGTTTGATTAACAACAGACAGAGTTTTCAACCGAGCTCGCGCTCAAGGTTCCATGCCTGGCATGGAAAGTTAACTCTTTCACCTCCGGAGCAGTTCGAAGGTTGGGACTCACTGCATATGTCATAATATAGCAAGACTTCATGTTGTTTGAAAAGGACAGCATGAGAAGGGGAGATCCCTCAGGAAACCAGGCCTTGCAGAACCACGAGGCCAAACCCTGCTTTGAGTCTGGAAATGATGTCGAGGCTATAGTGCCTGACAAAGGTATGGACAGAACTCCAGGTAGCGGCAGCACAGATATCTGCTGTTGGTACCCTCTTTAACGCTGCAAAGGAAGTAGTGATAGCCCTGGTAGAGTGAGCATTAATCGGCCCCATTGTTGACTTATTATGCTTCTCATAACAGTAGGAAATGCAGTGAACCAACCAGTGCAAAAGCGTCTGTTTGGTGACCGGGCAACCTACGGACCGTTGGGCAAAGGACACAAAGAGCTGATCAGACTTCCTGTCCGCCTTGGATCTAGCTAGGTAACATCTGAGAGCCCTGTGCACATCCAAGGAATGAAGCAGGATCTCACCCCTGTTGGAGTGCTCTGGGTAGTAGACCGGGAGCTGAACCGACTGATTCAAAGTGAGCTCCGAAACCACTTTCGGTAAGAACTTCGGATTGGTGCGGAGATCAACTCTGTCCTTGTGGAAAACAAGGTAGGGTTCTTTACACGAGTGCCTGAAGCTCTGAAATGCACCTCATCGAAGTAACTGCTACCAAAAGCAGAGTTTTCCAGGAGAGGAAACAAAGCTCCGATTTTATAGCCGGCTCGAACGGGGGAAGAGAAAGCTTCTCCAAGACGAACAGGAGATCCCAAGGAGGAACTGGGTCCCTGATGGGAGGTCTGATGTGAAGAATACCATGCAAAAAGGCTTTGGAAACATCCATCGGAGCCACCATCTTACCCGACACAGGTAAATGGTAAGCGGAGGTGGTGGCCAGGTGTACCTTGATGGAGGAATAGCTGAGGCCTTTCTCGTAGAGAGAAAGCAAGCATTGTAGGACAGACCAATGGATCTACTTGCTTGGCTGTGGCCCAAATGCAAAAGCGTTTCCACTTCATAGCGTAAGTGGCCCTGGTGGCAGGTTTCCATGCCTCAGCCAACACCTGAGTGACCTGATTAGACACTTCGAAACGGACTCCAGCTAAGTCCTGAGGAGCCAGCCATGTAGGTGAAGAGAATGTAAGTTCAGGTGCAGGGACCTTGTCCCTGGAGAGCAGGTGCAAGGAGAGGGAAGAGGCATTGGAGACTCTGCCGCTAAACGCTGTAGTAATGGAAACCAGATCTGACAAGGCCAAAGCGGAGCAATTAAGATGATTGTGGAAGGTTCTGACTGAGCCTTGAGGAGGACCTTCTGAAGGAGGGGAAAGGGAGTGAAGGCATACAGGAGCCTCCTGCTCCAACAGAGGGACAACGCGTCTTGCCAAAAAGCTCCAGGCTCTGGACCTAGCTATCAAAAATTGGGCAGTTTTGCATTGAAATGTGACGTGAAAAGGTCTGCCTCTGGCATCCCCCATAGGCAGAAGATGCGATCTGTGACCTCTTGAAGCAACTCCCATTCGTGGGCTTGCGATCTTGTCCTGCTGGGCATGTCGGCTAGCACGTTTTGAATCCTGGGAACATGCACTGCTGTGAAAAACAGATGATGTTCCACGGCCCAATCCCAAACTCACTTGGCTTCCCTGCAAAGGGGATAGGAATGTGTGCCGCCCTGTTTGTTGATGTAGAACATCACCGAAGTGTTGTCTGTCTGCACCAAGGGATGGGCCGGCATCAAGACTGAGGCCAGGGCTTGAAGTGCCTAAAGCACAGCTCTCATTTCCAGGACATTAATGTGCAGATTCGCTTCCGAGGGAGACTAGGAACCCTGGGTACGATGGTTTCCCAAGTGTGCGCCCCATCCCTGGGACGTGGCATCCGTGGTCAGAGACTGGGACAACACCTCGGATTGGAAGAGAATGCCCCCAGTAGATTTTCAGATGACATCTACCAGCGTAGTTATTGGCAGACTGGCTCCGATATTTTGATCAAGGCATCCAGGCTGTCTGAAATTTGATCCCACTAGACTCTCAGGGACCACTGAATGGTCTTCATTCGCAGACGCGCCAGAGGGACTGAGACTATGGCAGCGGCCATGTGTCCCAACAGCCTGAGGAGGAGCCGAGCCGGCACCTTTGAGGCTGACGAGATCTGGGACGCGATGATCCGATTGTGATCCACTCTGTCGGAGGGAAGGAAAACCCTCCCGAGAGTGGTGTCCAGAAGAGCTCCGAAGAACTGGAGAATCTGAGTAGGGCAGAGATGAGACTTGTCCCTGTTCATGGTGATTTCGAGACTCTGGAAACGTGAGGTGGAATCCCTGACAGTCTCCAGCAGGCAAGACCTGGAGGGGGCCAGGAGGAGCCAGTCGTCCAAGTAAGGAAACATAAAAGTCTTCGAACCGCCACGGCCACGACCGCCAGGCATTTGGTGAAGATCCTGGGGGCTGAGGAAAGACCGAAGGGGAGGACTCGGAACTGATAGTCCTCGCCTTCGAACCTGAACCTGAGGAACCTTCGATGGTTTCTGGCGATGGGAATATGCAAGTAAGCATCCTACATGTCCAGAGACGCCAGCCAGTCTTCTGCCGATATGAGAAGAAGGAGAGTAGGAAGAGAAACCATCCTGAATCTCTTGTAGGAGACCCACTGATTTAGATCGCTGAGGTCCAGAATGGGTCTGAGATCTCCCGACTTCTTCGGAACGAGTAAGAAGTGGGAAAAGAGCCCTTTCCCTGACTCGGATGCTGGAACTGTCCAGAAGGGAGATCTCCCACCAGATCAGAGCTCTGTGCTTCCTTTGGATATCGGGATGGCGGCGGTGGTCTGTCTGGAGGAATGGATTCGAACTCTATGGAGTGCCTGAACTCCACGAGGTCCAGTACCCATTGGTCGGAGGTCACCTGACCCCACTAGTCTGCACAGTGTGAAAAGCAGCCTCTGACCGGCTCCCTTGGTTGGGGTACCAGAGGAGAAGGGTCGCCTGAATAGTCAGGCATTTGATGGGGGAGGGAGGGTGGCGGCGGCTGCTCTGGGTGGTCTAGAGGCGGAGGCCGAATTACCTCTGGCTCCGCCTCTACGACCAAAGCCCCTTCGCTGGGCCTGTTGCTGAAAGCTAGGTTGCTGTGACTGATGTCCCCCATAGTCACGAAAACGAGGCCTTCGTGCACAGCCCTATTTCGGGCAGTACATGGACTGAACAGAACGGACAGCCTTTCCGGAGTCCTGCAGCCTGGTGATGATGCGCTCCATGTCTTCGCCAAAGAGCATGGAGCCTTTGAAGGGAGCATCCAGAAGGTTGGTTTGGATGTCTGGATCGAACCCTGAAACCCGAAGCCACGCGTGGCATCGGAAGCAAATGCCTGTGGCAACCACCCTGGAGGAGATGTCCGCAGAGTCACAGGCCAATTGCAAAATGTGGGTGACCACGTCTGAGCCGGTCTGCAGCAACTTGGCAAGCGCTGTCCGCTGGGGACATTTAGGCAGGCCTTGCACAATGTCCAATCCCTGTTCCCAGAGGGTGTTCTGGAATTGGACCATATGCGTCAGGAAGTTGAGGCTCCTGATGCTGCAGGTGGCAGCAGAGTACACCTTACGGCCCATAGAATCCAGCTGCTTCGATTCCCTATCAGGCGGCTGGGTGCTCAGATGTTTGGGCCTCTGTGAACGATCGTGAGCCATCAAAATTACCACTGAGTCCACAGCGGGTGGTTCAGCTAAAAGGGGGTGATCCGCAGGTGCCTGGTATAGCCAATGAGCCTTCCTCGGCACAGCGGAGGAGGAGTGAGGGCACTTCCAGGTCACATGGGTGACATCCTGAAAGGTGTCGACCATGGGAGGGATGGCTAACGGCTTTGGGTCTTTTTGTCGGAGGTATTTAGCCAGTCGCAGACGCTCGGGGTCCAGGGCCTCGGTGTCCGAACCATGTTGGCCTGGATGTGCCTCATCACCTCCACGAATCTGGGGTCATCTGGAAGGGATTTAGGGAAGCCCTCCATGTCTCCTAGGTCTGGCTCAGAGTAGACGGAGGAGGAAGAATCCGAGTCTATGTAGGAAGTCGTAGAAGAAGAGGGTGAGAGGCTACACCTCTTCCTTTTGTGCCTCTTGTCGGGAGGAGGAGAGGGAGAGCGAGAGGAACTGCTGGACCAGTCCCTCTTAAGACTTTTTCTTGTGCTTCTTTGGGAGAGGCACCTTGTCCCCCCCACCATCCGGTTCAACAGGTTCTGGAACCGGCTCCAGAGAGTGTGGAGGTGCACCCGCTGGTAGGTCTTTTTAAACAGTCTCCCACCAGTGGGTAAAAAGCTCCTTTACCTGTGAAAGGTGTAATTTCAGTTTATCAGGTGTAGGCTGAGAAGCACCCAAGCCCGTACCGGCGATGGCCCCGTTGTCCAGGGGGCTGGCGTCAGGTCCGAACCCTTGTCAACCAGCGCTGGCCTAGGGGGACGTCAGGGCTGCATCAGCATCACCGTCGTTGGGTTCCGGCATCAGGCAGACCGGCGACCATGGAGAAGGGGTGTTCGAACTGATGTCAGGCGTTGGGGACAGAACCAGCGTCAGGCGGACCGGCATCGCTTTAACTATGACCAGAGGCGGAATAACCTTCGCTGGGGCCGATGGAGTTACGGGCGAAGGAGGGTCCGACGTTCGCTTCTCCTTGTGACCCGACGACGGTCAGATTTGTGGCTTGAGGTTTTCTCGGCCAAACGCTGGTCAGTAGCCGGAGGCTGGCATCAGTCCGAGGCCTTGTTTATAGGTGGCAAGGAGGAGGCCCTGCCGGCCGAAGACCCTGAGGCCTTGCTTAACTCCCAGGAGTCGGATTTTGAGGAGGAAGCCGAGCTGGAGGAGTCCTTACCTGAGCCCTTGGACTTCTCGGAAGGCTGAGAGACCTTTAAAGACTAGAGAGAAGTAAGAGTGGAACCCACAGATGAAGGCTTTACAGATGTCAGGCAGGAATCATGGCCCAACGACCTGGACTTCGATCCCGAAGACCAATGTTTCGAGTGGGATCTCCCTCTGTCCTACTCCCGATGCTTGAGGTGCTTGTGGGTGGGTTGAGGGTTGGATTCCCCCGAGGAAGAGGCCCATTCCATGGCGGCAAGTTTTGTTTCTGTAAGAAAGGCTGCGAGGGATTTCTGGCACCGGATTCACGTTTGCGAATTAAAGGCCTGGCAATGAGGGCAGGCGTCGGTGCGATGGTCGCGCCCCAGGCAGTAGAGACATGCAGAATGTCCGTCTTTCGCAGGAATCTGTCGCCCACAAGCGCACTTGTTCAAATGCGAGGACACAGATGTTGAAAATCGAATTCTGAGGAGAAAATCTAATACGGTGGAGAAGAGCAATCGGTACTAGCCGAAACGCTGAACTAACCCTGACCGTGCGGCGGGAAAGAACTGGAGCACTTGGGGAACTCCTCCCTTATATAAGGCGACGTTGGGGTGGAACCATGTCGGCTGGGGGGCATTCCACATTGGTACTACTACAGAAAAAGTTTCCGGAACCGCTGCCAGGTGGCGCCAGTCCTCAATGTGTAACCTGCTGCAACAGCTTCTCCTTGAAGTAAGATACAATGTTACTCCTTTTCTCCTTAGGTGTGCCACAACCACTGCCAAGCACTTTGTGAACATTCTTGGGGCAGAAGTCAGGCCGAAGGGCAGAGCCCAGAACTGATAATGACCTGATGGCAACCTGAACCTGAGGTACTTTCTGTGGGATTGCCTGATGGGGATGTGAAAGTAAGCATCTGGGAGAATGGTTGCCAGGGTCACTATCTTGAACTCTGGCTTTGTCAAATGCCTGTTTAAGTGTCGGAGATCCAATATGGGTCGACACTCACCAGTTTTCTTTACTGTGAGGAAGTATCTTGAGTACAGACCATTTCTCCTTTGTGCCGGAGGAACAAGTTTTGCCCACTACCTCCAGGATCCACTTGCCTGTGCTGGTGATCTGCCAAGCCTGGAGGCAGTGGGCCAGCCTGCCCCCTACTAGAGATGGGGAGGCGACCCTAACAGGCACATCAGGGGTTCTGTTTTGCCTGCGCAGCTGGCTGCGGCTGAGGCCAGTACAGCCACTGCCCCTGCCTCTGAAATAACCTCTCTGCTGCTGACAGGCTGGGAAAGCCCGAGGCTGGAAAAAGGGTCTGTACTGGGTTCTACCCCTACCACCTCTACTCTGGTGTTTATGGTGTGTGGACACCTTTTCTTTAGCAGCAGCACTCTTGTAAGCTGCCTTGTACTGTACTCGTCCATTTTTTTCATGTGAGCCTCTGTTTGCTCCCCAAACAGAGATGTGGGCTCACAAGGAAAATCCAAGGCTTCTGTCTGGGTATCCTGGGACAGTGTAGTAGTCCTGAGCCAAGCAAACCTCCTTAGAGGCACTGAAGTTGCCATCTGCCTAGCTGCAGTGTCACTGGCATCCACTGCCATCTGAACCTGATTCTTGGAAGCTTCTATGCCCCATTTGGCAGCCTCTGTCAGATCAGATGCCATGGGGGCAGGAACAGCCTTAGCAATCTCCAATACAGTGTTCCAGAGATTTTTCTGGTATCTGGAAACACTGGCCATATAGGAAGCCTGCCTAATGGCCAGGGAAGGCTCCAGATAAACCTTCTTGGCCATAGAATCCATTTTTCTGGATTCCTTCTCAGGAAGATGTAATGCCAGTGGTATGCCTGCTTTGTCACACGCAGCAGCCTGCACCACCTCTTCATGGCTGGGATGTCCAAAAAGGAATTCAGCTCCTCCCTTGGCCACCCAGTACTTCTTTTCAAGCTTCTTGCCCACTGGAGGGACAGAATTTGCTTCTTAAGGGTCTTGTGGATGGGCAGTAGCAAATTCTTAGTTGCTGGCACATTCATCATTTCCATGTAATCTGGCTCCTCCTCCTCGGCCAATGCCTGAGTGGGGAGGTCCAGAGTTTGTGCCACTTGTTCATGAAGGCAAAATGGGAGGTGTAATCCTTGGATCCCTTGTCAGGGGAATCAGGACGTTGAGGATCAGGAGAGACATCTGGTTCAGGGGGTTCCCCATAGTCCTCATCCTCCACTTCTTCTTCCTCCTCTTCCTCATCATAGTACTCAAGACCTTGTTCAAAGGAACTGGGAACCGATGAGGAACCCAACGTTTGAACCGGTGTTAAATGAGGAACTTGTCACTCAACTGGAAGGTGGATGCTGGACTGTAGCGACTGTATTATTTTATTTATTTTATTTAGTTTTTGTTTACTGGGTAGGTGCACTAGCCATAGCAATGACTATTTTCAGGCACGACCCGGGAGGGTACAGTACAACAATACAGGGGAAACATTCAATACAGATACAGAAAAAGTTTTACAAATAGTTTTACAGAGCAGTTAGTGAATGTAATACCAGTGTAGAGAAAATATGAATAAAACAGGTCTATACTACAATATGCTTTAAGGAAGAGAAAAACATGAACAGATTTACATTTGTGCTAATTAGGGAAAGAATATAGTACAAGGGGAATGATGCTAGAAGTAAGAGTCAAGAAGAAAGGGTTGAGAGTAAGGTGGGGTAGTTTGGAAGGATAACTGCTAAGCATACAGACGATCAGAATCAATAACCCCATGGAAGAGGAGGCTGGGAAATGAGAGCAGCTATGGAGGTTTGAAGCAGGAGCACTTGTGGGCCGAGTCAAGATAGTTTTGCAGCCCTTTTTTAAAAGATGCATGAGATGGTGAAAGGTGCAAAGCTAGTGGAAGGGAGTTCCAGTATTTGGGGGCATGACAAGTGAAAGCACTAGCAACTTTAGTGGTTTTGTGTCGAGGAATCAAGACAAGGGCCTGGTCAGCAGACCTCAGCCCATAGCAAGGAGTCAGATTTTGGAAAAGTTCTGCAAGAGATGCAGGTATTTGTAGGCGAACAATGTTATCAATGACAGATCCATATGCCTGAAGCCTTAATTCATTAGGAGGAAGCCATCCTAGGTCTGAGTAGAGGAGACAATGATGTTTCAGACGGTGTCAGGAGGACGCATAGCGACATATCCGTCCCATTTTCTAAGGATCGATTTGCATTCCGAGGCATAAGTTGCAGAACCATAGGTAAGGGATGGGACGAGTATGCCACGGGCTATGGCAAGCCTAGCTGAGGTAGTGAGCCCATAGCTGGTTCGATAGGCTATTCCAAGTTTGGAGTTGACCAGTTTGCAGATCTGACTGATGTGTAAGTCAATGTTTAGTGATGGATCAAGGGTGAGGCCCAGATATTTGAAAGAATTTACCACCCCAACTAGTGAGCCATTTAATGAGGTGACTTTAAAGTTATGATGTGCATGTCTGAGTTTAACACTTGATCCAAAGAGCATGGCTTGAGTTTTGGACTAATTTAAAACAAGTTTGTGAGTAGATAGCCGGCCCTGAATTAGATGAAAGTCAAGAGAGAGAAGATTGTTTGTCTTCTTTTCTTTTTGCGTTAGCGTACAGAACAATATCATCCACATATAGCAAGGAGGTTGACCTGCATAGGTCGGTGGAGATGTTATTTATGAAAAGAGAGAAAAGTAGGGGCCCAAGGATGGAACCTTGTGGAACCCCGATGTTTATAGTGGTCTTGTCTGAGAGAGTGGCGTTGTATTTCATCATTTATCTATCAGATAAGTAGTTCCCAAACCACCTTACAATGTTATCTGAGAAACCTAGTGATCCAAGGGTGGTGAGGAGGATGGCGTGATCGACAAGGTCAAATGCCTTGGTCATATCTATGAAAACTGCCCTGGTGAGTAGACCGGAGTTCATAGCCACAAGTGTGTCTGACGTGAATTTAAGAAGGGCAGTAGAGGTGCTATGGCCTTTGCGAAAACTGTGCTGGGCAGAGGAAAGTAAATTATGTTTCTGGAGCAAATCAATTGTCTGGGCAGCTACCAGCTTCTCAAGAATTTTATTTAGGACAGACAGTATTGCAATGGGCCTATAGTTTGAGGGATTTTTACTATCACCTTTTTTGAAGACAGGGGTAATCCTAGCTGTTTTCCATATCTCAGGGATGTACAGTAGCTCTGACACAGGGAGAGCATGAAAATCTTGGCTAGGGGAGCAGCGAAGAAAGGAGCTGCGATCTTAAGGAGCTTTGGTTCTAGACTGTCAGAGCCAGCTGCCGTGCATTCCTGGATATTGTTTAGTAGTTTAAGCACTTCACTTTTATTGACTGATTTGAAGAAGTGAGGACCATTTGCATTTTGCCGGTTTGATACGACAGGTTGGGGAGGGAAAGAGGAGGTGTAATTAGTTAAGTCAGATAATTTGTTGTTGAAGAAGTTGGCAATGGTTCTGGGATTGTTACAGTGTACCCCATCAAGTGACATGTCATTTGGCGTGGATGCTAGATTGGAACCAAGGAAAGATTTAATATGGGTCCAGAATTTTTTGGGGTCACCATAGGAGTTTGTTAGCAAGTCCTTGTAGTAGGAGCTCTTGGCTTTTTTGATGTCCTTTTTGCAGGCATTTCGAAGGGTCCTGTAGGTAATAAAATCAGCAGTTAGCCCAGAGTTCTTATAGTGGAGCCAGCTTCTATCCCTTAGCTTGAGTTTAGCTAGCAGGTCGGATTTCAGCCAGTGGGTTTGCCTGTTTCTCACCTGACGGGTTACAAGTTTGCAGTGCTTATCCTGGAGCACTAGGAAGTGCTTCAGGAACAGATTAAGGGCAGTTTGGGCATCGTTGGACATAAGAATGGGGGACCAATCAGTATCAGCAATGTCATTCAGGAAAGACTGAGGGTTAAATTTCGCATAGTTGCGGAAGGTAATGAAGCGAGGTCCCATCCGGGTAGGCCTATTTTTGCCCCAAATACAGTACATTGGGGAGTGATCCGTGATGGCATCTGGTAGAACTCCAGAGGCAATTACATTTTCAGGGCGACTGGTCATGATCCAGTCTATTAGCGTGTTCGTGTTTGAGTGGAGGGCATGTCTGGTAGGTTCATCTATCAGTTGGTGCAGGTTACAATCCTTATCATGGATTGGTTACTGCCCAGCCAATTTATGTTGAGGTCCCCAAGTATGAGGACCTCATTTCTTCCAGCTATGCATGAAGTTTGGTCTATTAGCTCTTCCAATCCTATTAGTCCGTTGGTTGGGGAATTGTAGGCACACACGATATGGAATTTCTTGGTCCCAAGAGTGAGCAGGACATGAAGTGCCTCACAGTGGTGTAAGGTAGCTGTTTTTAGGACAGAGACATCTAGAAGATCTCTGAAGTAGACAGCTATCCCACCTCCTCTCTTGGGAGCAGCTCAGTCAAGTCTTAGTAGAGTATAATGAGGAAGGGGACATAGAGAATCAGGCATGGACGGTTTTAGCCAAGTTTCAGTTAAGCATATAATGTCAGGCTTGTACAGGGTGGTCCAGGATTCAAGCTCAGCTAGATTATGTGCAAGGCTTCTGATATTGTGGTGTGCTATGATGAGACCTTTAGCATTACTAATAGCTTCAGGAGGGACATTTGCCGGTCCTGGGTTTAGTTGAACATCGCCAGAGAGTAGGATAGCGAGTAGGAGAAAATACCATAGCTTGCAGTGCAGGAAGGAAACGCGGGCATGTAGGTGCCAGTGACATTTCTTTTGGATGTGGCAGCCATGTGTATGAATATCCGATTTAGTAACATTGCTGTTGGGTTGTGGCAAGGGGTAGGAAGTTGCAGGAGATTAGAGCAGTAGTAGTCTTGTGGCAAAAAGCCAGAGTGGGTCGCTTCAGTTTGAGATGTCATAGGCATGGACAAGTGGAGAAGGGGTAGGGTCATCGCAAGAAAGAACAGGATCATCTGTAGGGACATTTTTTTTTTTGTATCCTTACAACCATGAAAGATGTGCACTTGCCTGTGGTGGATTTACAGTCACAAGACGTACTTCGTAAGGGGTCAGCTAAAGCATTAGACAGTCCACTAATATGGGGGGGGGGACAAGCCTAAGAGTTTTGTGAGGGATGGAAGTCTCACCAAGAAAGCAGAAGTGTAATGTGGGACAAAGGAAAAAAAAAAAATACTTTTAGAAAACTGTCAGGACGCTTAAACTGGGATTAGAAGCTGAGAGCTTAAGTATTGTGTAAATTAAAATCAGGTCAGAAAGGGGACAGCAGACTAAGCAGTTTAGTTGACAGTTCAGATCAGGGGAGGTGATAAGCCAATGAGATACTAGGGGCCCGTCTGAGGGAGGAGCAACTGAGTATTTAATGGAGGCCTGGGAGGGGGTGGGGGGAACGGGAAAAAAGCCAAGCTACTGGGCTCACTTAAAGAATTAAAATAGCTGCAGAAAAGTGCTGTAGTCTCGAATGAAAGGCGCACCAATGAGGACGGCAGCCCACGGCCAGCGGTCCAATCAGCGGTTAGGGGTCTGGGAACCGCACCAATCAGAAGAGCCACACAGGAGAACGAGCAAGGGAATCAGTAGTGGCTAGTACCTGTGCTTGTGTCCATGTTTGGGGACCAAGCATATGGTCTGAGGTTCTGAAAATCCGGGTGGGCAGCGGCAAGCGAGACGGCCATCCTGCTCCGCCTCCGATTGAGGAGCACCGCTCAGGCGGAGTGAGCCTGATGGCATTAGTAATCTCTTCAGTGGTGGGAACCAACAATTTTGTCGACTGCAGTTCCTGCGCTGTGTGCTTTTCCCTTTTTTTTTTCTTTTGGCTGTGGTAGCTGGTTCAGCGGCTGGTTCCGCAGTGCATTTCCTTCCTGAGGAAGTTTCATCTTTTTCAGAGGGCTGTTTCTACAGTTCTTTATGCTTATCTTTGCTGTGCGGGGGAGCCGGTTTATCCGAGGCTGGGTCAGCAGCCTTATCGGACATTTCTCCCCTCAGTCGGTTAAGTCACCTATTAAGCATTGACTGAGGAAAATTCTTACAAATCTCACAGTCTGCATTCAGGTGTCAAACTCTAGGCAGACAACGCAAATTAAATGTGGATCAGCTTTAGGAAATGGTTTCCTGCATTCGGTACAATGCTGGAAACCTGTAGGGCCAGTTCTTTTCTTGGGCGTCTGAGACATAGCCTAATAAACCCAGAATCCGGGTTTCACTAGGTGTTTAACCCACAGTCTAAAGAAGTAACTTCTCTGGAAAACCAAAAATTATTTTTTTTCTCCCCTGGTCAGTTAAGCAGCCAAAACAACAACTGAGAGTTAGCCTTGAATACCCAAGAAAACCGGCCACCAGAGAAGGCAGATTAAATCAAAATCATTGAAGTTTACTTCAACAAAAATATAAAGAAAGTCCGGTTCTTTCCCAGTTGCGAAGAACCGACAAGGAACCGATAAACTCATCCAAATAACACTAAATCTAAACGAGTCTACCTGTAAACCGAGAACAGTGCTTCAAAAAAAGAAAATAGATAAACGGTAACTAGAAAACTGATAAAAACAAATAACTTCAAGAAAGTGAAGGAGAGCTCTCCAGAGACGTCTTACTGAGACAAGCAGAGTAAAGAATCGGACGGTTGCAGGAAGTACAACCAGGGACAGTGGTTTGAAAACCGAGCTCGAGCCTAGCATTCCACCATTTGCATAGGTTCTATTAACCATTTTGGCTCTGGGGCAGTCCTATGATGAGACCATACTGCATTTGTCAGAATACAGTAAGATTTCCTGGGGTTTAAAGGAGAGATTTATCAGGGATGTTGGTGGCTGACTCAGTAATGGGGATGGTGGCAGCCTGAGATGGCATTGTTAGGAGGAAGGGTAGCTGATGGGACAACGATGAGCCAGGTGGTAGACAGGGGAGGTGGAGATCTAGGTGTGAGCTTGGGAGGTGGTCATCTGTGTGGCTGAGCAGAAGCCTACTGTGGTTAGGTGGGGCAATCACAGTTATTTGCTTGGGATAGAATACAGAGCACTCTTTTAAAGGAGCCCAGCTTTCCAGTGTCGATGAGAAAGGCAGGGAGGTCATTTAGCCATGGAGGTCCTTGGTAGGATAGGGATCTCTGAGCAAATGTGGTGCACTTAAACAAGACTTGGAATGCACCCTTGGCTGCGCTTCTCGCTGTTTTGGAGGATCGAGCACGTTGGAAGATGCTTGCCCTGGAATCAGGGGTGAGTCCTAGGAGGGCCTTTTTACCTAGCAGGCAAGCCTGGTATCTAGCCCTAACATGAAGTGGGAGCCACCCAGTATCAGTGTAGAGTCTGCATGTGTGTCAGGTAGTCTGCCCCAAGGACCAGCCCGCAGACCTTGTTTAAGAGCACTTTTATCCTCAGCAGGGCAGTGTCAGTGCCAGCGCTGTAGATTACCAGCGCATAATCAATAGTGGACAGTACTGAGCTGCTAGTTACCAATCGCAGAGCCTCAGGGAACATTGCATGCCTGTGTCTGTAAAGGATTCCAAGCTTTACATTCGCAGTTCTGATGACACGGTCTACGTGTGAAGTGAAGTGAAGGACAGGGTGTCATCCAGGTGTATTCCTAAGTAGTTGAATGAACTAACTTGTTCCAGTGTTTCCCCTTTTTGGCTGAGAATAATCAAGGGGGCTGATTTTTTTCTTGGTCTGAGTCATTGTAAACAGCACGTCTTTAGTATTTTTGTAGTTAAGTAGAAGTCTGTTTTGTAGGAACCATTTTTCAAGTTTTTGAAAGCTGTCCTGTAGTGCCGTGGTTATTTGGGTCAGTTGCATGCCAGAAACAGAGATCTCAGCATCATCTCCATATAGCAGCATGCTTGCTGGGCAGGCAGAGGGTAGGGAGTTTATGAACAAGCTGAAAAGCAGGGGGGCAAGTATGGACCCTTGGGGGACTCTAAGGGTCACTTC
The DNA here is from genome assembly GCA_016271365.2 of Neoceratodus forsteri. Lineage (NCBI taxonomy): Eukaryota > Metazoa > Chordata > Ceratodontiformes > Ceratodontidae > Neoceratodus > Neoceratodus forsteri. Next base: position 1,301,010,010 of record CM057455.1, read on the forward strand.
CCTTGGGTCAGATAGTGTTCAGTTTATTTTCACAAGCACTGTGTTCTGAGTGAAAGGTAGCTAACAAACCAAGAAACAGTTTCAGGGGACAGGCCAAGGGTCAGTACGTTAGCGAGGATGAGTAGCTGATGGTTCGCTGTATCAAATGCTTTAGTGAGGTCTATGAATATAGACTCCACTGCCATGCCATTGTCCAGTGCATCATACAGGTGGTTAGTGAAGTCTATCAGCACAGTCATGGTGCTGTTTTTTTCCAAAACTCATGTTGTTGTGCACATAGGAAGTTGTATGTATTCAAGCAGTCAGTTAATTGGTTGGATACAATTCATCAAGGGATTTTGGGGGGGGTAGTATGGATATGGACCAAACTTGTTAGAACTGAAAAATCACGTTATTTCCAGTCTGCTTGCAAAGAAAATAAAAATTGTTCCACTAAATTCTAGAAAGTTCTTAGAGAGGTAGCAGGTCACTCATCAGCCTCACCTTTGCCTGCCAAGATTGTGGTAGGAGACTTTTCCTACATGGACAGGGTGGATATCCTAGAAAAGCTAAATAGCCACTTTGCCACCGCAGGCCTTGCTTTTGATGCCTCACTCGCCAGTAAAGTGAGCGTCTGCAGTGATGACGACGGCCCTAGCCCTGTCACCACAGCTATCCCAGGGCGCTCCTCCTTTAGCTGTCATCCAGTAACCTTTAAACTGGTGGAGGACCTCCTGCTAGCCTTGGACACTAAAAAGTGTGCCGGTGCTGACCTCTTAGAACCATTCTTCTTGAAACTTGGCTGCTATCACCTGACAGCTCCAATCGTTTACCTTTTTAATAGTTCCTTGGCTCATGGTGAGTTGCCACCACTTTGGAAAATAGCGCACATTATTCCCCTTTTTAAATCTGGTGACCCAACTGACCTGAACAACTACCGCCTGATTTCCCTTCTCCCAATCCTATCAAAGACCCTGGAAAAATTGTTAACTCTAAACTCAGAGAGTTCCTTGACACTGAAAACAACCTAAACCCCGCCCAGTTGGGATTTAGGCCCAAGCACAGTACTGTATCGGCTCTTGCCAAAGTGTCCAACGAATGGCAAACCGCCCTGGATACTAAGCAATACATCTATGCCCTCTTTCTAGATCTTAGCAAGGCCTTCGATACAGTGGATCATAATATGCTACTTAACATCTTGAGCAGCTTCGGGGTAAACAACACTGCCTTAAAGTGGTTTGACTGTTATCTCACCAACCGAATGCAATAAATCAAAGATCGAGGGGAACTGTCTCAGTTAAAGACCCTGATGCATGGTGTGCCACAAGGCTCCATCTTGGGCCCTATTCTTTTTGCTATTTATATTAATCATACAGACTTCTATATATGCACAAGTAATGTTCACCTATTCGCTGATGATACCGTGCTCTATACTACTAACACCTCCTTAGACGTAGCCCACAAGGAGTTTCAGTTAGACTTTGACATCCTTCAGTGCAACTTAATAGGGTTCAAGCTTCTGCTTAATGCCAAAAAGACCAAAGCTATGATTATCTCACCTTGTGCTGCCCACTGCATAGGACCATCTTCGAGCCTCCACATTTATACCTTGCTTGGCGAAGTCTTGGAACTAGTAGAAAAATTCAAGTACCTGGGTGTTTGGCTGGATAACTCAACTCAACTTCTTGGCTCACCTTAATGAACTACCTAAAAAAGCTAAGACAACATCTAGGCATATTTTATCAGATAAGACACCTCCTTCCTCTTGAAGAAAGGAAACGACTTGTCCAAACAAATTTTCTACAGCTGCTTGATTATGCCAACTTTCTCTATAGTCACTGTCCTATTCAGATGCTATGTAAAGCTGACACCCTCTATCATCGCGCACTGAGATTTATCCTTAAACATGCCATTATGCACCCACCACTGCCTGCTCCATCAGGTGCTAGACTGGCCCTCCCTCACTCTGAGGAGGCAAAAAAATGCCCTCATGTGGACATACTGGGCTCTAACCGATAAACTACCGACCTATATTTCTACGCTGTTTCAGTGTATTGAGGGAACGTATGGTCTAAGGAGTTTGTCGCTTGTCTCTCTTAAAGTACCCAAAATAAGGACACAACATGGCTCAGCAGCTATCATCTTTCTCTGTCAACCCTTTGGAATGTCATGCAAAAAATTCTCAGGCTGTCCTCCCTCCCGGGGCCTCACTCTTTCAGGAGGCTGCTCGCTCTCAAACTGAGAGCCCTGTGTGTACGCTGCATGTAACCACCTCCTCCATCTCCTGTGGCTCCCCAAACTCTTGGCACTTACATGTATTCCCCTAGCACTTTTCTTCTTTCCACCTTGGGATTATTTTGCCAACTCCCACCTGTTTGTTGAACTACATCTATTTCCATCACTCACCTTTCCTTTGTTTTTCCCCCACCCGTAAACCTTCGGTTGTTGTTCCCTTACTTACCCTACCTGGCATCCCGCGTCTTACTGTATAATCCCACGTCTTGAGGGAATCCTTTATATATACAGTCAGTTATCAACCCGGATAGTGTTCACCATATGTACTCCCCAGCCCTGATCTTATTTGTTTCTCTGTAACTGTCTTTTATTTGCTCATTGTGTGTACACTGCTTATCTGGTAATTTTGCTGAAGTTGTATATGTCCTACTTGTCCAGGACCATCTTGCAAATGAGCTTGCTCAAGGATGATTTTGCCTGGTTAAATAAAGTTTGATTGATTGATTGACATGGACCTGTAGTTTGCCAGGCTAGTTCAGTCCCCATTTTTTAATACGGGGGTGACAAGTGTCGACTTCCACCTATCTGAGAATACTCCTGTTCTTAGGGATAAGTTGAAAATATTTGTAAGGGGTGACGCTAGTTCATCAAGTGTGAGTGCTACAAGCTTCATGTCGATCAGGTCGCCTCCAGTCCTGGTTTTCCCCAAGACCCGCTTAATGTATTTTATAGTATCAGCCGTGGAGATTTACTTGAAATAAAATGGGGGCATGTCAGAGTTTTTATTTGGGGGGGGTCTGCGTTGAGGAGTTTCACAGGGGGCTGAGTGGATAGGTAGTCAGAGGCAGTACAGCACTTAAGTCAGTAAAGGCGCCATTGAAGGCATCTGCTATTTCTTTTGGTTCTTGTAGTGTGCCAGATGCAATGACAATCAGTTCTGGTGGTGTTTTGGGGTCCCTGCCGGTAAGCGTTGTTATAGAGTTCCAGAAATCTCTTCCGCTACCCCAGCTCCTGTCCAGTAGTTCTTTATAGTATGTGGCTTTGGCCTTCCTTATTAGCTTGGTGCACTTATTTTTTGGTCACCTTATATCAAGGCCCCGATTTTTCTCCGGCACATTGGAGTAAAGTTCTGTGGCAGGGTATTTGTCGCAGAACTTAAGTGGCATTGACACCAATTTCTTATGTACATTTTTACCTTAATTTTACCTTTTTGTTTGTTTTGGCCATATCTGACACAATGCATGCTCATAACACAGTCATTTTATGGACTTCTGCCACCACGTTTTCAACACAGCCAGTTTAAGACCTCTGCTCATGAACAGCATCACTGTGATTTTCTTAATCTGTCCTGGACATTGATTTCGCACACCGGCCACGCCACTGTGAGCTACATGTGCGAAAACACATTTCGGGTAAGATGTGAAAAATAACAGTTGTACTGTTCAAAAGGAAGTGTAGTAAAATGGCAATGCTGAAAATCTGGAATGAAAATATTAAAAATGCTCGAAGTTACGAGCGTGCGTAGGAACTGCACAACGACGCTGATAAACAGTCATTTTGGGAACGTTCCACCAAATTTTCAACATAGGGTTTTTGGGGGCCTACCTCATCAACTGTGACACTGTCATTTCGTTAATCAGTCCCGAAAGGTGGTTCCACGCAGTGACCACGGAATCACCTTTCTGGACCGAATAACAAAATGACAGACTTGTTAGCTTTTTATAATAATATCAGCCAGGGTCTTGATAATAAATATCATATGGATGTCATTTTACTTGACTTCGGTAAGGCCTCTGATAAGGTCCCCCATGGTAAATTAATTACAAAAATGGAATCCTTAGGGTTTTCCCCTTGTCTAACAAACTGGATAAATGCATGGTTGGCAAACAGAACTCAGAGAGTTATTATAAATGACTGCTTTTCAAATCTTGGTTCAGTCACCAGTGGGGTTCCACAGGGATCAGTGCTTGGCCCTCTGCTTTTCAATATTTACATAAGTCATATGATAATAGGTTCCAAAAATTGGTTATCCAATTTGCTGATGATTCCAAATTAGGTGGTTTTGTGGATAATTCTTATGATTCTGACTCTCTTAAACTAGATCTCCAATACATTGAGAAATGGGCATTAGATAATGAAATGGACTTCAATATTGAAAAGTGTATGGTTTTGCATTTTGGGTTACACAGCCCTCAAACTAAATATTATATCAATAATACTTTAATTAAATCATCAAATAAAGAAAGGGATTTGGGCATTTTGGTCAATTCTAGATTGTCATCTTTTGACCATTATCTAAAAATAGCTAATACATCAAACAATTTAATTAGACAAATTAAACGTTCTTTCTTTACTAAACCTGAACAATGCCTAATACCCCTTTATAGGACATGTATTAGACCACTCATTGTTTATGGTTCTCCTTTTTGGAGCCCTTATTTAAGGGGTGATATTAACAGGCTCGAAAGGATTCAGAGATGGGCAACCAAAATGGTCCCAAGACTACAACATTACCATTACCAGACTAGACTTCAGATTACTGGGCTAAATTCCTTACAACATAGAAGAATTAGAGGGGATCTACTCTTAGTTTTTAAATTGATGAAAGATCCAGAGCTTATGAATAAGTGTGGATTAAATTTAACTGCTAGGAGAACTGTACCAAGATGTCACAACAGACAATTTATCGTTCCTAAAGCCAAAACTAACCAGAGATTAAATTTCTTTGCAGTTAGGGCTCCAAGACAGTGGAACAAACTTCCACAGAAATTGGTCGATGCAAATAGTGTAGAGGTATTTAAAAAGGGTCTCGATAATTGGTTAAGCCAAAATGGTATGTTTTAGTTGCCCACACTGTGTGGGGGAAAATCTAGGTGGGCCTCGGCCTTCTTTCTTCCTAGACAACCTATAAAACCTAGATAATGACAGAGTTCATGAGGTTGGGTCCCAAGAACCCCATGTTGAAAATTTGGTGAAAAAATTCCCCAAAATGGTCGAGATATGCACCAAAGTTGAAAAAAATCAATTTATGCCATTATAAAGCTTACCGGCATTTGTTCAGTTCATGGTCGGCTTTGAAGAGTGCAGACGTGTTCCCGGTCCACTGAAGATCGTCGTGCTGGGCTCTGGAGGTAAGTATGGGGTGAGGTGGGGTACGCAGAGGATGGGCGCATGTTGGGGGGGGCAAGAGAATCAACGAGGGACTTTTTTTTCTTTTTAAAGACAACGGGAACTTTTTCCACATTGGGGTGGGCTCCCAGCGTGGCACCAGGCAGTTTTAGGGGGCAGTGAAGCCGACGGGAAATTGGGCACCCCTGTCTGCAAAGGAGACTTTTGCATGGGCTCCCAGCATGGCATATGGACATTTCTGGGGTGGCGAGGAAGGATGATGGGGATTGGGCACCCCATCGGCAAGATTTTGCCACGCTGGGGTGGGCTCCAGCGGCATATGGATGTTCGCTTGGGGGCGAGTGAAGCTGACAGGGACTGGGTACCCCATCGGCAAAGGACTTTGTTCCACAGGCTGCCGCGAATCCAGCGGTTTTTGCCATGGCGCGGAATCGCGGAAAACTCGGGGCCATGCCTTATATGCACTGTAGTCAGCTTGCTTACCAGTCACCCTTGCTTTGTGCCAGAGGTTGTCACGGTAATGCATGAGCTCAATGAGGGAGCCTGAAAGCCAATAGCTGGTATTCCCTTTAACCTTCTTTGATTTGACTTGGGCAAAGATGTTACAGGCGTTGGTGAAGACAGTAGTGAAGTATTCTAGGGCCAGATCTGCATCATTAGCACTGTCAAGGGGGTCCAGTCAGCCCTATTTAGATATTGTTTAAAAGGCTTGAGCTGGCCGTTCCTTATTGAATTTTTTTTGTGAGTTTAGGGGTGCATTTTATTGATTTATTTGTCCATCAGCACATCACGGGGGAGTGGTCGCTTAGCGAGTCTGGTAGGACAGATATATTTGTGATGTGCTCGGCTTAACTGGACAGTAGCCAGTCAATAAAGGAGCTTGTGCCAGTACAGTAGTTTCGTCTAGTGGCACGGGTTACTAGGACGCCCTCTTTCTCAGGGGCGAAAGAAACAAACAGCTGCAAGTACTTTCTACAGTCCTTTGTGCGAATAAACATAATATTGGAGTATTTTATGTACATCCAAAGTAAGGAGCAGTGCTTCCCCTGGAGTGGCATGTTCCAGGTAAAACACAGGCAGGCGAGTGGTTTGGTTTAGGGTAAACTCAGACACTACCTTTGGTAAAAACATAGGGTTGAAACACAAAGACACCACCTGTCTTTGTGGAAAACTGATTATGGAGACTCGCACATTACAGCGTGAAGCTTGGAAATCCTTCAAGCAAAAGTAAAAGCAATGAGAAATATTGTTCTCCACGACAGAAAGAGTAGGTTGCATGTCGCAGCCGGCTCAAAAGGAGCCAGAGTAAGTTTCTCTAACAGAAAAAGGAAGTCCCAAGGTGGGACTGGAATGCCTCTCAAAATGTATGGGACACCTACAGCTGTGCCACCGTATGATCATCAACAGGCATACAAAAGGCTGAAACAGCGCCCAGGTGCACATCAAGGAAGAAGTATTGCAGACCAGAATCTGAGAAGGACAGCAAGTACTCCATAAACTGATTCACAGGATAAGAGAAAAAATCCAAATGATGGGAAGTCACCCAAAGAGCTTCCACTTCATGGAATAAATGGCCCTGCTGGAGGGCTTCCTAGCAGCTAGCAGGAAATCAGCCACCTTTTGGGATACCCCAAACCCAGCCATGTCTTCAGGAGCAAGGCATGAAGGTGTAGTGGCTTGAGGTCACGAGGGACCAGGGTGCCTTGCTCCTAGAAGAGTAGGCCTTTGAACAGAAGCAGGGGAACTCGAGGTTCCACTACCAACTGCTGCAGTAAGGGGAACCAGATCTGACAAGGCCAGATGGGGGTGGGGGGGGTGGCAACAAGGACCTCAGTGGCCCCTTCCATCTGAAGCTTGATCAGCACTCTGTAAATGAACAGAAAGGGCAGGAAAGCATACAGGAACCTGCCCTTCCAAGAGAGGGACAACACGTCTCACTAGAAAATACCAGGCCCTGCAGTGATCGAGCAGAAACATGGACTTGGTGACTTAAGGGGGCTGCAAAAAGGTCCAAGTCTGGACGACCCCACCTGTTAAACAGGTCTTCTGCAATCAAGGTCAGTAGCTCCCACTCGTGCATTCCAGACTGCGACAGACTTAACCCATCTGCCAGGATGTTTTGGATATCTGGAACATGGAAGGATGAGTTCTAGACCAAGTACTAGAGCTCAGTACCAGACCCTCATCACTTCCCGACACAGAGGGTATGAATGGGTCCCCCCCCCACCCCCATTTGTTGATGTAGTGCACTACACTGACGTTGCATGTCTGCACCAGCAGAGGGCCTGGGAACAGAGGAGTCTGGATGACTTGTAAAGCATACAGAACAGTCCTCATCTCTAGGGCATGGATGTAGAGGCAGTCACCACGTTGGTCCATGTTTCTTGAATTCAATGAGGCCCCAGATGAGCCCCCCCCCCACCCAATCCCATAGTATCTGTGGTGAGGATCTGCTGAGGGGAGGAAATCAGGAAGGGAGCCCCTTTCAACAGGTAGCTGGGTTCCATCCACCATAAGAGCACCTTTTTGACTGGAGGGGGAAGTAGAACCCGCTGTTTGAGGTTGGTGCTGCGTGGATCCTGTTAGACCCTTACTGTCAACTGGGAAAGTCACATGTGCAGCCTAGCAAGAGGTACCATGACAATGGCTGCAGCAATCAGACCCAACAGTCTCTAAGGAACGTTCTGTCTATAACCTATTTGCTGCTGAAAAGCAGCCAGGCCTGAGCTATGAGGCGGTCTATACTGTCCTGTGGTAGGAAAACAATGCCCTCAGCCGTGTTCAGTACTGTCTCTATGTACTGCTGGCATTGACAAGGGGCCAAGACCGACCTGGGAAGGTATGGTGTGATCCCTAGGGTGACGAACAGCTTTGTGGCACTTGCTAGGGTACGGAAGAGTTGCTCCTTGGACTGAGCTGTGAGCAACCAGTCGTGCAGGTAAGGGAAGATGCACAGTCCTTCCATCTGGAAGGTGGCTACCACCACTGCCAAACAGTGGGTGAAGGCCCGAGGCACAGATGACAAGCAAAATGGGCATACCCTGGACTGGCAAGGTTCCCCCGAGACACAGACCGGGGTGGGGGGAAAATCCTGATATGCAGGGAAACTCCCTGTATGTCCAGGGAGCATACAGATGCAACAGCCAGGATGCAATGCAGAAATGCTGAAGAATATCACAGAATGCTGCAGTTTACTGCAGGGGCCATTTTAAGGCAATGGCAATTAAGCCCTTTTGTCATGCAGGATTTTGAGACATGTCATTACTGCAAGTTACTGCGCTTCATCGTGGCTGACTCCACTGTACATCGTCCCCCTCTTTGCAGGATGGACAGTAGGCCTTGAAGAAAGACCAGCTTGCACTGCTTGTATTGAAAGGCTGCCTTAAGCCTCCTGAGGGTTTGGGGACTAGGACTAAATGAGAATAGAAGCCCCTGTTTCTTTGCTCCCAGGGAACCAGGTCTATGGCCCTCGAGCATAGCAATGCGTGTACTTCATCTACTAGCACTGGTATGCGGTCTTGAGGACAAAGAGAGAAAACTGGAAGAAGGCCTGGAAGCAATTCCAGAGGTTCCAGACTGCGGCCCTGGTCTATAAACTACAGAATCCAAGCAGCTGATGAAACCTCTCTCCACAGTCCTAGGAGGGGAGTAGGGGGTAGGTAACCCCTGAACACCACCTCTGGATTTTGTACCGGAGGAGGGGAGTGAAGAAGGATTCATGCTAAAGCCGATCCAGTGACTGTAGCCACAGCTCTCTGAGGGGTTTTGTACTGAACACCTGTGGAGAAGAATGGATCCGGCAAAGGTGCTCTGTGGCGTGGCCCTAAGCCTAGGTCTAGTGGTAGCCCTGCAAAAAGGCATCCTTTGCCCATGTCTTGGTTGTGTGGGAGAGAGGGAAAAAGACCGACCTTGGGGCCTTTCCTGAGGCTGGCAGGTCATACAGGATAGCCTGCACATCCGCCCCAAAGAGTCAGAATAGATTGCTGAACATCACTAGCAAATCCTATGACACTCTCAACCAAGACTGCTCGCCTAGGCAGATGGCAGTCGCAGCTACCCTGGCAGAGGCATCTGAAATGTTGTAGGAAGACTTAATGAGGTGCTGATCCATGTTGGCCCAGTTTGGAGGGCCTTGGGCATCTCCTGATGTTGAGGACCTTTTGGGAGGGACTGGGCTGGTTTAGCCATTTTCCAGAGGGTTATTCTGGCATTTGATCACATGGGCCTAATAATGTGCCATTCTGAGGCCCAGTGTGGCAGAGGCAAAGGGTCTATTCCTCATGCGGTCCAGTTTTCTTGACTCTTTCTCTGGGGAAGAGAACTGAGATGTTCATCATAACTGAGTTAGCCTTGGGGTGGCCTCTGAAAAAGGGTGACCCTGAGGGGGACTGGTGCAACCTGTCAGCCTTCTTGGGCATGGCAGGGATCAAGCCTGGCCTGTGCCGGGCAGCTAGAATGGCATCATCTAGTGCAGGCACTAGAAGAGGAATGATAAGAGGTAGAGGATGTGGTAGCTCTAGAAGCTCTACCAAGCGTCTCCTCGTGAAGCCCTGCATCCAATCCCCTAGCAGTCTGAAGGGCGGTCATCCTAGAGATGAGGAAGGGACCTCTAAGTATACCAGGTGAAGTCTGCATTCCTGAAGGAAAAGATGGAGCTAGACTGCTAAGATGGGCTCCATTTCATATCTTCCTCCCACCCTCCTTCCCCTTGGGGTCAAAGGTCAGGGCTGTATGCCTGATCCTCAGCGACAGGCTCTAACAGACTCAAGGAAGGAAGCAGGGAAACTGATGCCCCAAAGAAAGGTGCGCATTGGCTGGCCCAGTAGCGCAGAGTTGCTGGACACCTTACCTCGCGCTATGCCTGCGACCCGGGTTTGGGAACGACCTTGGGTCACTGAGGCGCCGGCACGGGAAGGGAGAAGCAGGATCGAGCAGCACTACAACAGCTCTCCTGGGGGAGGCGGTCGCCCTCCCGTAGTTCCGCTGCAACTGGGTGGAGGTCTGGTGTCACTGCAGGCGGAAGGGGCGACATGAAAGGAGGGCGTCTCGATGCACGCATATGCTTGCTCCATATGCTAAAGAGACGGGGTGGGAGAAAACAGGGGTAAAAGCCTAGAATGTATATCATTTTTAAAAAAAAAAAAGCGGTGCATCGAAAGGGCAGGTGACAACGCAGGGGCTGGTCTGAAGGATCCAGGTGCTGGCGAGCCTGGTGTTGACAGAGGAGGCTTGAGACGCTACAGGATCCCTGCAAATGAGGAGAGCATTGTCTGAATGCCGATGGTGTCCCGCACTCCGGGTGCACCTAGTAATGTCGATGGGGGTGACTGAAGCCCCTCTGACCATAGTCAAGCTAGTGGAACACAGTGACAGCCTGCCTAGAGGGTTTGGAGACTAAGCGGCAGGGCTAACAATGACAACAGGGGTAACTAGAGCTCCAGTGCTGAAGGGCCGATGACAGCTGTGGAAGGGCCAGTGGAGCTGACTGCTGAGGCCGACCCCATAGAATCAGGGGTGCAGGCAGCAGGAAACAGTGACTGCAGCCTGAACTGCAGAGCGCCACGTAACAACGAGGGGACTGGAACCCAGGTGTCGACAGGACTCGCTGGCCATGAAAGGTTTGGTTAAGTCACTGCAGGAGCCAACCTGTAGGTTCTGAGGTCTGAACTGCAGGACTAACTATGTCATTTTCAGCCCAGACATCGAGGTGCTAGCGCTGGCCAAGAGAGGTCCAGCAAACCGCCTGACTAGGCCTACCCTGTCGACAGGGGTGTTCACAGCCCGGAGCTGATGGACTTTTGCCAGCCAAAGAAGGCTGGAGAAGAGTACTACCAGAGCCGTACCTTGTGGGGAAGGTGGTGTTGGACGGCAGAAGGCATCGTCACCGGCTGGTGATCCAGCTGCCAGGCCCGGGATCCTGTGGGGGGGGGGGTGAGAAGACTGGTGACATGGAGAGACTGTTCACAATGAGCACTCTGCCATTGGACGACCTGCAGCACGGGACAGGGAGTGCTTGATTGAAGATCTTGGAAATGTCAGGCCTAATGGTTGCAGGCCCGTGTGAAGCCACTGTCCTTGGAGAAGACAAAAAAGGCAGAGGTAGGAGCCAACAAATACTACTACAAAAGGCGCTCGGTTAGCAGCAGAAAATACTTTTGCTAAACAAAGGAAAAAAGAATAAAATTGAAGATTTGGCGGTTGACTGAAGCAGTGATGTCTCCGTAGAGGCCGATGCACGATGGTCGACGGCGGGAAAAGAACTGAGGAGAGTGCAGGCCTCCCATGTTTATATAAGGAGGACATTGTAGGATGACGTGGTTGTGGGCGGCCCTTAGCAGACTGCTAGCTAAAAAAGTTTCTGTGTGGTCTTGGCACCAGATGGCTACAGTTCCATAGTGTGCCTGATGCAAGAGATACCTTGAAGTAAGCTAAAAATGCTAATTTTATATATATATATATATATATATATATACACACACACAATACGGGTCAAAAGTTTTAGAACACCCCATTTTTCAGTTTTATTGAAATTTAACAATTCAAGTCCAGTGAATAACCTGAAATGGTACAAAGGTAAGCTGTAAACTGCTAGAGGTTAAAAAAGTTTGGTTAGCAAAACTGCTGTAGAGAAATTGCAAAGAAAGCCAAGGTGTCAGTGAGTAGTTTCCTACACCATCAAAAGGCACTTGGAAACTGGAGGAAACTCTGACAGGAAGAGGTCTGGCAGACCCAAAGCCACAACAGAATCAGAAGACAAGTTTCTGAGAGTCAACAGCTTGCGTGATAGGTGGCTCACAGGACAACAGCACAGAGTGACTGGCACCCTGAACCAAAAGGGCTACCACAGCATTTTGCAGCGCCATGCAATACCCTCTGGTCTACGCCTAGTTGGTCAGGGGTTCATCCACAGCAAGATAATGACCCAAACATACCTCCAGGCTATGTCAGAACTACCTTCGAGGAAAAGAACAAGACGTTAGGCTTCAAATCATGGAATGGCCAGCACAGTCTCCAGACTTAAACCCCATCGAGCTGGTTTGGGATGAACTGGACAGAAGGGTGAAAGCAAAGCAACCTACAAGTGCAACACATTTGTGGAACTTCAACAGTGTTGGGAAGAACTTCCAACAATATTTGATGTCCACTGTAGGAAGAATGCCACTGAGTGTGTTCAAGTGTTACAGTATATCTGCAAAAGGTGGCTACTTTGATGAGTCAAAAATTTAGATTAAATTTTGTTAAACAAAATGATGCTATGATTTCTTTTTATCTCCAATTGTTTATTTGTTCTATGCTTTAATTTCAGAGTACATTGAGACATTAACCTTCGTAAATTTCAATAAAAACTGGAAAAATGGGGGTGTTCTAAAACTTTTGACCGGTAGTGTATATATATATATATGTATGTATATATATATATATATATATATATATATACACACACACACATATACATATACACATACATACACAAAAGGCTCCTATAGTCCTATGCTGCAGTAAGTGTGCTATGCTGCAGCCAGAGAGACAAATGCAATGATGCATGAGGCTCCTATAGTCTTATGCTGCAGCTATAAACAGGCGAAGGCTACTGAGAAAACTTTCCACTGTGTCTCAGCGTTCATTCTAGGAACCAAACTGAAAAGGTGGGTCACTTCAGGAAAAATGTGGGTCATACATGACATATCTTTAAAAAATTGTATACGAATTTTAACGTGGCATGGGATAGATTAAAAAATGGCTGACTGTTACTAGCATGTCACAGTATTCATGACAAGCTGATGAACGATTACAACAAGGGCAAATCAACAGGGGAGGTCAGGTGTGAGTTGTGACTCAGAAAATAAGTATGGCATTTTACATGATGTCAGAGGTGGATAGCAGTTTACAAGAAGGAGGCATTGATATCTCTGTCACTGCCTGGCAGTGGCATCAATCAAGATCAAGTCTGAGGCAGCAGCCAGGTGAAGTCTTGTGTCCACGCCATCGCAGTTAGTGTCTGTTAGCAATGTGGTAAACTGAGAAATGTTACCAGCAAAAAAAAATAAATAAATAAACACCGCCCTTGCACTCATGAGAGAGAGATTAATAATTTTGGAAGAATACAGATAAGGAATTAATAAACAGCTTAGTTAGAGTCCTGATAGCAGTCACAGATCTAAGGTCAGGCTACATATTAAGATATAACCAAATAATTATTCGGTTAATGAGGCATGATATCAAGAGGGGTAAATTAAAATATTTACATTTTTTTTTAGATCTTTGTGTCTTCTGGTGGCCATGCTGGTATAGAGTAATAAGTTATCAGTACACACCACAGTCACAGCTCGGTTAATGTGCTGAACTGGAAGTCAGTCAGTGCAGTCCACATGCTGGAATAACCTTTGTTTTCCCTCCAGATATTGATTGCAGAAAGAAAATCAAATTCAGACTGGCAAGGCCCCTCAACTGCAACAGTCAGCAGATCATTGACTCTAGTAGCAGACAGCCTATTTCTCATGCTAGTTTTTACAATGTTCTGGGTACTGAAGCCCCTCTCGCAGTCTGCTGTATGGACTGGGGCAGTTAATGCCAATGCAGCCAGTGTCAAAAGATCTGGGAAGTCTGACTTATGATATCTGTTAATGAACCCCCAACGAGTTTGTATGTTGTCCTTCAGATCTCTCTCTCTCTCTCTCACAACAAGTGGCTTCAGCAGTTCCCATTCTGCTTTGGTGCAGTCTACATCCACAAGTGGTGGTGCCACTGTCTCAAACTGTTTGTGTCTCTGCTCTTGACCATAATGATCAAGCAGCACCTGAGTTTGTTAATTTCCCCAGGTTTCAAGTTCGTCTCTAAAAAGGCTGCTGACTGCCCTAAGTCCCAGTACTCCAAAAGCAGCCAGCTTTTTTCTGTCATACTCAGGGAATCTGTCTTTTACATTTGCAACCAACTGGTCAATGAAATGGTCCTTGATTGAACGTTTTTTGCTTCCCCTTAGTATGTGATGTCCCTTGAACACCAGCCTTCCCTCCTCATCTTCCTGGATATCCTTCTCCACTTCATGTAGATACATTTTTTCCTTTGTTCCAGATTTTATTTTTTCTGAATCAGAGAAACACTTCTCCAAACTGACATGGACCATACAGATATCCAGATCTCTTTTCTGAAACACTACACTAAGCTGGGTAATTACAGCAAGTACATCCATTAGCATATAGGCTGTCATTATGAAATCATATTTGGACATTTTTAAGGCATAACCTTTTGCTCTAGCATCCGTCTCATTGCAGAAAAAAGTGAGAAGGGAGACTAGGGTGTGATGAACGGTCTCAACCGCTTTGTAAACTGCTATCCACCTCACATCATGGACCTCCTTCACTTTTAGAGTTGGTTCCTCCAGCGTTTCCTTTATTTGTTTTAGTTTGTCAACTCTTTTGGCTGATCTTTTAAAATAGTAGAAAATACCAGTTAGCACCTCTTGGGTATTCTTTTAGGTAGAGGACAGAGTCTGCTGCTTGTGAACTACATAGCGCAACCCTATGAGCAACACAGTATATTTACTAGCATTGGGTTTTCACGTAGGCTGTGCCCACTTCCCAATCCCATCACTTTTTACATGCCAATTTTTTTTTCTGGCTAGGAATTGCTTTAATTCTTTAGCTATCCCTGCTCCAGTGGCATCAGAGACCTGTAGGTTCTCTAGAAAATGAGTAGATAGAACAAAACTTTCAGGATCAAGCACTCTTGCATATAATACAATTTTTTCGGTGATAGTGATGTCTGTGCTCTCATCACAAATTAACGTGATGTACGGGCTATTTTCTAATTTTTACTTGTCTCCTGCCTAATTACCAAGGCTAGCATTCGAGGATGTCATTGGCTGTAGTTTCTGATGAATAAGAGGCATTCTTGGCTACAGACAGTTTGTCAACTAAAGGACAATCTAAACTAGACAAAAATTCCATTAATCTTGTTTAATATACGGATAATGA
This sequence comes from Neoceratodus forsteri, assembly GCA_016271365.2. NCBI lineage: Eukaryota > Metazoa > Chordata > Ceratodontiformes > Ceratodontidae > Neoceratodus > Neoceratodus forsteri. The sequence continues at coordinate 1,301,025,327 of CM057455.1, forward strand.
ATTTAATGCCACAGTAAAGCATACAAAAAATTTTCGGTAATACTTTCACTCCCGAAGTGATAATACCACACTCCGAGGATAATATTGATAATTATAAATTATAACAGTATCGCTCTCGGGACCTGAACGATACTATTACTTCAGACAAGTTACAGAGTGCAAGCCCACAACTCCTAATCAGTAAACTTCCCATAGGTCAATCATCTATTCATGCTCACAATGTGTGTAATGATTGGCCGCTCTTTGACTGTAGGTATTGAAACGGTTTTGAAAAGATGGTGGTCATGTCTGTGCACAGTGTCCACGGCAGTTTCAATTTCTTTCTTTTTTTTTTTTAATGGGACTTATCCGCTGATCCTGCAATCCCCCCAGAAGAAGAGGTCGGACCACAAAAATGTATTTGTAACTGTGCCATACATGCGAGTGGGCGGGCAAGAAACACGGAGGGAGGCAGTGCAGCCAAGTGCGGTGATCTGGCCAGGAGTGACAGAATTCTAAGCAGCGGCAGCCAGCGCTCACTACAAAATAGCAAAAAACATAAGGTTGGATCCATATATTAAAAAAATACTGGATAGTTTACAGTGTATTACCAGTCAGAATACCATCTTGAGGTTCAGGCCATGTAGGAACCTCTCGAGCTTCGCTCTCGAGGTTCTTACATGTCCTGAACCTCTCGATGGTATTACTAACCGGTAATACACTGTAAACTATCCAGTATTCTCTATATATTTATGAACTGGCAAGTTTTCTTTGGCCATCCAATAAACACTCTTCATGGCAGCTAGAACAGCTTGTTCTTTTTCAGATATAGCTTTTCTGAATGCATGCTGCAAATCCCCCTGCATATTTTCAGCTGCCATAGCATCTCTGTGGTCTGCCTAATCAGGGTGCTCTGTCCTGAAATTGTCAGTGCCAGAAGTCAGTGTATTTTGTTTCTTTCTACTGATGCACACAGCACAAGTCATCACATTTTTTTCTGAATTATATCTCAACCACCTGTGCACTGTGAGCCAGCGGCCCTGAAAATTACGTTTAATACTGGCTACATGGGACTGGCTGTAGGTACTAGGTAGTTCACAAGCAGCTGACTCAAAATCCAGTTGTGACTGGCTAGCACTGTCAACAGGTCCCAATTGTGTGCCCGCCACAGTGACGGACAACACAGGCTTCTCTAAGGACAGAACTGGCACCTCAATGCTCCCATCTGATTCTTTGTTAGAAGACCCTGGTGATCCTGATGTAGCAGTACATAGTCTCTTAGGGGCAGAAGACATGAAACATTTTTTAATGTTCACTTGTTTTTTTGCCATGACTGTTTTTTTATAAGCAAGCTGCCAGCCTTTTATATTCTAGTTCTTATGAGGAGGGCGACTGAGGAAGTAAGAATATATGACGAATAATGTGGGGTTGGTGTGTTTCACTGACAATATGTTTTTCAATGAAAAAAACAATTTCAGACAAATGTCCTGTGTCCGAGTCTTATTTTATTTTTACACTACAACATTAGGGAGATGTAAGTAGAGAGCACAGTGTGTGTGTAGGCTAACACAGGGTTATGATATGGTGGGGTGTGTCACAGTTATTAACTGGCAATTACAGTATTAGTTAGCTCAGCCAGGCCAGAAAATTCAGAACACACTCTAGAGTCTAGTAGTCAGTAACTCTCTGCTTGCTGCTTTATTTTTTTCAGTCCCACTCACCTTGCTATTTTCCTAACATTTAAGTTTCTTTCTTAATCTGCTGTCTTCTTCTATTTGCAGAATCTATATTTCTTTTTTGAAATTGACTGATTTATTTTATTGATTTATTCCTTTTAATAATGCAGCTCTCTGGCTTTCCCCTACCTGACTGAACAGGATACTTAATCATTAATGTGTTGCTGTCTATATGTGCCTTTTTCTAGCCTGCAGCAAACTTATCTAAAGCAAAGACAGAGCCCTGCCCCTTGCTTCTTTAATTCACTTCTTAAAGACTCTTAATAAATCTATTTCCCTGCCTGTGCAACAAACTACATACAAGAGAGAGAAGTTGGCAGTGTAGCACAGTGGTTTAAGGCTCTGAGCTGCAAATCTGGAGACCTGGGTTTGAATCCCACAGCCCCCACTTGCATACTGTGTGACCCTGAGCAAGTCACTTAACTTCCCTGTGCTCCCAGGTTGCACCTGTAAACAAGCTTTCAGCTTAGTGCGCCTCACCTGGTTAAACAACTGGAAAGAAAAGTTCAAGATTCTGCCCCCTCACTTGTCCTTGCTGTGATAATATTATTTAATTTTTTTAAATCTTCTGTTGAGTTTCCTGCCTGGATGCTGTCAATATATGCCCCACACTCTGGCTTAAATCACAGAGTTAGTGGCTGCTGTTTGTTTATTAACGAAATCTCAGAACAAACACCACACACACTTCGTTTAGAATTATTTCTTTGAAATTTCTGAGGGAGGAGGTGAAATTCAGACAGACGCAGTATAGATATTGACTGATCAGCCTGTGGAATCAGAAGGAGACTAGTATAGACAGTGTAGGGTGTGAAAAAGACACCTCCAACACACACACACACACAAACCTCACACACTGACTCCTCTCCTAAGTTTATTCTTATCCCTTTTTATTTTTTCAGCTTAACATTCAATTCTTTTAAGTCTACTGTGGCTTTTTCCCTGCCTGGCTGCCAGTTGTGAACAACACTAGACACCCCCCTCACACTTCTTGCTTCACTTTCTACCTTTCCTGTGCTGTAATTCTTTTCTTTACACTTTTTCAACCTGCTTGGGCTTTCCCTGCCTGCTCTGCTGCCAATTTAGGTGGGTTAGAGCAACCCTCCCCCACACACAGATCTGACTCTTTATTCTTTCTATAATCTTTCCACTCTGGCTTTATAATTCACTTAAGTTCTGAAAAAGCAATTATTTTCTTTAATAGGTAGATGGTTCAGAGGCCCCACAGCTCTGCCTTGCTGCAGTCCCAGCTGCCCTATCAATAATCGTTTAAATTCAAGTCTGTAATATTTCATAAGATAATCCAAAGTCTACTCTGAGATCTATACTCCCTCAGCTAAAGTATCAGCTGTAATCTGTCTAAAACACTTAGTTTTTTTTTAATCAATCTGCGATTATAGCGATGCAATTATAACTAATCTTTAAACAGAACTACAAGCTCACTCCACGACGGCGGCATCAAAGTGACTGCGCAGCAAGGGAAACGGTGGGGTTTTGGTAGCTCTGTTCTGTATCATGTGATGTGTCTCAGTGCACATCACATGGTTCACAACAGAAACACTGGCCCCTTGCATCCAAATCAGCCATTCTGTGGCTGAATACTGTCAGAAACACCCTTCCCCAATGACTGTGTTGCAGTTAGTAGCTGCCACTCAATGCTCACTCACCAGATTTTCAAACTTCTCATTTACCTGCCCCCCCCCCACAAAAAAAATATATTGATCTCTGTTTGCTGCCTGCAATCAGTATTGTAAACAGCATGATCACCACCCCAGGTGTCTGAGTGCAGGTACAGTTGATTGTTAAATTCTCTTGATCGGAGCAGAAAAAAGCAGATCGATGTATTTTCTAAGTACTGTTGAGCTGGGCTGTGTATAAACTTACATGTCAGGCAGCACTCCGAAGTGGCAACCACACGAATCATGATCATTCTCCTTAGCAGATTCCCTTTGTGTGAGAGCTCAGCTCATGCAAAGGCAATCACCTGCTAAAACAGGAAAATTGCGTGGTTGCCTGACATGCAAGCCCAGCTCAACAGTACTTTGTTAGAAAATACATCGATCTGCTTTTTTCTGTTCCGATCGAGAGAATTTAACAATCAAATCTGCACTCAGACGCCTGGGGTGGTAATCATACTGTGTACAATTCTGATTCCCACTGCAGCAAACAAATGGATATCAACATGTTTCTCAGATTTCCATCGTGCCGTGGCATTCCTTATTATCGGCATCCTGTCCAGTGCATTTTAAGTCCTCCATACCTGACACACCCCTTATTTAATATTAACTTTTCCTTTGGCAGCCGCTTCTAGGCAAATTATTAGCACTGGAGTCCGTCTGTAAACCGACACGCCCCCAAGGGGCGTTCCTGAGCCGGCAAGCCTTTAGTCTTCTTCTCCAGCATGAACAGGCCCTCCCTGCGCCAATTTCAGTGCTGTGTGGACAAGTTAAAGTGTGCGCGCGCACCAGGTGTGGCAAAAGACCCAAGCAGCAAAATGAAGATGGGTCAGGTCCCATGTCGGGCGCACCAATGGCGCAATCCCGCGGCCTAAAATGAACACTGGTGGCTAGGTCTATTCCCCAAAACTGACACTGTAGCTCACTGACTTCCAACACTGCTAGCGTCCCCTGAACAAAGTAAGTGCTGTGACTGAACACTGCTCTCACTGAGGCACCACTATTGCTAAGGATGATAAACCCCCCCCCCCAGGCTGGCCCAGTGGCATGAGGGTGAGGAACTTTACGCCACACCGGCGACCCGAGTTCGGGAATACACTCGGTTCATCGGGGGTCGGAAGGGGGGGGAAGGGATCGAGCATCCAGAGGGCTGCTCTTCCCTCCCGGGGTGGGTTCCAGAGTATGCCCCACTCCGTTGCGGCTCCTGGTGGAGACCAGGGGCCCTACAGGTAGCAGGGGCTGAACGCTAGGTTACCAGGGGCCCTACAGGTAGCAGGGACTCAACGCTACGTTGGGGGTGGAGCGGCAGCGGCCGACTGCACGTAGGTGCGCTGTCGGTATGGCACGTCCGTGCTCCGTGGGGAAACGGTACGGAAAAAACTCTGGTGGTCTAATGGAGGCAAAGGGGTCCCGGAGACCTGCCCATAAGGGCCTTGTTAGTCGACCAGTGCCCATGTTTCATTACCAAGTGGCCATTATAATATTAAAAAGCGATCGGAAAGCCGCCACCCATTGACTATAATGGAGCACACCCCCGTGCTCTTCCTAGCATCTTGTCATCACGTTAGTGAGCACAGGGACGGCGCGTGGGCAGCACTTACAACCGGGAAGTCCTTGGGACTCTGTTTACTTAATTTTACAAGTGAAACAGTTTTTTAACTAATGAATTATGTGTCATCTTCACTCTATCAGCAGGCTGTTGAGGTAAGGTACTTATATGTCAGGTGCAGGCACTGCGACTGATAAGTCTCTCTAAGTGGCACTCCCTCCCTCCTCCACCCAGAGCCCCACACTCCCTGGCATCCACTGGCACCCCCATCTCACCCAGCACTGTACATATCAGTCCCTGGTGTCCAATGGCACCACCATCCCTCACTCCCCTCCTTGGTACACTCCTCAGAAAACTCCATCCTCTTGATTATGACCGGTGGCAATCCCAATACACCTCTTTACTGGATGCTGTCTAAATTCAATTACTGTATTTTGCAGTTGATGTCTAATAAAGTAACCATAGTGCACCACTGGGGGTGGGCTCTTGGTTGCCGCAGGGGTTGGGGGGGTTAGGAATCGGTACAGGAAAGCACGGTGACCGCAACTGACCACTCGGGATAGGGCAGTCAGAAAAGGTAAGGGTGAGGTGAAGACATCAGTATGGACTCCTGGGGATGGGAAAATGTACCGGGGGTGGGGGGGGCCCCGAGTTGGCTCCCAGACAATTACTTCAAAGACTGGGAGGAACACAGCTACAGAACAGGAAAAGATATTGGGCATGTGCTAACACCTTATGAAAAACGCTACTGTACATGCACATAAAATAGTTCAATCTTGTTTATATTTAACGACATTGATACAAAAGCACAGTAGTATCATCTGACAGGAGCTACCAAACCTGACATTTTCAGGTTTTAAATCATTTTTGGTTTTCCTTGCTCCATAAAGCATCTCAGAATGCACTATATTCTTTCAAATAATCAAGTAAGCCTAGGCAGGCAAAAAAGGACAGACTGGATGGACTCTTTATCTGTCCTCAACCATCTATGTAACAAATATGGGAGTAGCTCTCACTTTTATTGAATTTCGTAAAATTAATTCTGATTTGGCTAGTGACTTTAATGAAAAAATTCCCATACTGATTGGACTTTCCTAAATAATATCACTGACATTAATTTGGCTTGTTCTAAATTTTGTTCCAGCTTTATTGGCATTTGTAATTCTGTTTTGCCAGTAAAAAGGTTAAGGGAAGGAAAAATGAGTGGGTTACAGGGGAACTGATTGAGATGTTTCGTAGACGTAATAAGTGTTGAAAGGACTACAGGAAAAATAGGGATCCCAATCTGTTAATACAGTATAACAATTTAGGAATAAGTGTAAAACAGCCTGTAGGAATGCAAATATACATTTCTTTCAAAAAACAATCGAGTAATTGGGTGACTCAAAAAATGTATGGCAAACCTTAAATCAAATGGGTAGAAGCAAAATTAATTCCCATCTTTCAAGTGAAATGAATAACAGATTGACTGACTCTCCTACTGAGGTAGCTGCGTTGTTTAATGTGTTTTTTGGTAATTTGGAGGATCTCAGAAAAAAAAATTCTGTTCAAGAACCTGTATTCTTACAATCCTCTGTTAATAATAACGTTCCTCCCCTCTATTTTACATATCTTATATCCCCTGTGGTTATGGATTATATTAAAAAAAGCAACCCTAAACAAACTAAGGGACTGAAGCTGGCCCTGTGGTGCTGAGGCACTGGATGCCACACCTCGCATCATGCCGGCGACCCATGTTTGGGAACAAGCGCGGGCTGCTGGGGGTCGACAGGGCCGGAGAAGAATCGAGCATCCCAAGGAATGCTCTCCTTCTCCGGGGAAGGGGGACGCCAGCAGTCGGCGAATGCTTACTCCCTAGCGGAGGTTGGGAGGCAGCTCGACGACGCTGAAGATGTGGGCGGGGGATGGAGCATCTTCAGCAAATCATGAGGCACAGAATAAGCCAGATGGAAAAAGCAGACAGAGCTGAAAACCTTTAGAAACAGCCAGAAAGAAAAAATTACTCACTTTAGTAATTATATTTCTTCTAGTGGAGTCTTGCTGTATTCTGACAAGTGCAGTTTGACCCAGCCTTTAAACTACCCCGGAGAACAACGAGTTAACTTTTCTATGCAGGGCATAGAATGCTGATCTCGAGCTCAGTTGAGGTCTCTGCCTGTTGTATTTTGAACTGCAACCGTCAGATCTTTAAACTCACTAGGTGCTCTGTGTGGAAACTGTAAAATCTTTACTAGCCAACTGGCAGAAAAATAAACTTTTGGGTTCTCAAAGGAAGACTCAAAAGTCAGGAAACCCAAAACACAAAAACCAATAAAATTGAAATAACATCTCACCCCATGAGTAACAGAGGGTGTAAGGGGGGCACCCTTGGGGTGCCAACACTGCGCCTGCCCACCCACATCCCAAAAAATCCTGGTTCTGAGAGGGGAGGCGGGGAGGTCAGAATACAGCAAGACTCTACTAGAAGAAACATAATTACTAAGGTGAGTAATTTTGTCTTCAAACAACATGAAGTGTTGCTGTATTCTCACAAGTGCAGACTACCAAGCAGTACCTCCATGGAGGAGGGTCAGAACCTACTTTGGGATAGGCTCTGAAGTACTCCTGTGCCAAACCGAGCATCACTCCTAGCCTGGATATCCAGAGAGTAATGCTTGGTAAAGGTATGGACTGTTTTCCAGGTGGCTGCTTGACAAATTTCTAAGAGAGGGATATCCCTGGCAGCAGCCAGGGAAGCAGCTGTACCTCTTGTGGAATGAGCCCTCAGGCCTGAGGGTGGAGTTTTTCCCAGTTTTTCATAGCAGAATTGTATACAAGACACAATCCACCTGGCAATAGATCTCTTGGTGGCAGGTTTGCCCTTTCCACTTCTCCATAAGTGAGGAACAACTGGAGGGAGTCAAACCTGTGACCCTTGGAATGCTCTATGTAGTAGCTAAGGGCTCTTTTAACATCCAAACTGTGTAGCCTCTTCTCTCATGAGGAAGAATGATCAGTGAAGAAAACAGGGAGAGACACAGACTGATTCAGGTGGAAATCTGAAACCACTTTAGGCAAGAACTTTCTGTTAGTTCTATGGACCACTTTATCTCTGTGAAAAGAGATGAAATCAGGTTCCACTGACAGGGCTTGCAATTCACTGATATGTCTAGCAGAAGTAATGGCTACCAAAAACACAGTTTTCCAAGTCAAGTACTTAAGCTCTGCTGAGGACAGAGGCTCAAAAGGGGGGTTACATAAGCTGAGCAATGCAAACATTAAGACCCCAAGCAGGAGCAGGATCCCTAAAGGGGGGATTGGTGTTGAAGCAATCCCTTGAAAAACTTACAGAATACAGGGTGGGATGACAGTGAGGAAGACCTGCCTACTGACAGGAAAGCAGAAACAGCAGACAAGTGTACCCTGAGAGTAGCTGTTCTGAGGCTAGGCTATTGAGATGGACTATATAATCCAGAACTGTAGGCAATTCAGCAGTATCTGAGGAGATATGCCTCTTGGAACACCAAATGCTGAATCTCTTCCATTTGGAGTTATAAGTCTTTCTGGTGGAAGGCTTTCGAGAAGCTTTGAGAATATCCAGAACTCCCTGAGACATGCAAATCTGCAAACTCTTAACTCTCCAAGAGCCATGCCTTGAGATTGAGAGACTGAAGATTGGGGTACCAAATCCTCCCCTGAGAGGATGTTAACAGGTTGTAATTCCTGGGAAGAGACAGGGGAAGATGGACTGCTAGGGACAGCAACAAGGGGTACCATGGCTGCCTGGACCAGTTTGGAGCAATCAGAATCACTTTGCAAGATTGTGACCTTATCTTGACTAGAACTTTGAACAGGAGAGGGAAGGGGGGAAAAGCATACAGAAATTTCCCTTCCCAGTCCAGAATCAGAGCATCCAGGGGGACTGAGCCCAAGAATGGGGGTCTGCAACAAAAGAGAGGAAGTTGGTGATTGTCTGGGGCTGCAAAAAGATCCATCTCTGGAGTGCCCCATCTTGAAAAAATCACCTTCAACACCAGAGGATCCAGGGCCCATTTGTGATAGCCCTGAGATATTCTGCTCAGTGCATCTGCTAGGACATTGTCCTTTCCCTGGGAGGTGAACTGCTATCAGAGAGGTTTGCAGGGAATAAGCCAGGGACCACAACCTCATTGCTTCTGTGCACAAGGCCATAGACCGAGTGCCTCCTTGCTTGTTGATGTACCGCATGGTGGTGGTGTTGTCTGTTCTGACCTGAACCACTTTGTTCTGTACTGATTGGGGAAAAAGCTTGCAGTGCCAGAAACACTGCCCTGAGTTCCAAGAGATTGATGTGTAGAAGAGATTCCTGAGGCGACCACAGTCCCTGGGTGGTGAGGTCCCCCACATGGGCTTCCCAGCCCAGCAGGGAAGGATCTGTGGTAAGGACCACTGAACGAGACTGAGTGGCAAATGGAACCCCTTGCCTCAAATTGTCCTGATCCTGCCACCATTGCAAGGCTTGGATCAGAGTTCGAGTCACTGGGATTAGTTTGGTAAGGGGATCCTTTCTCTGGGACCAAAAAACTCTTAAGTGGAACTGAATGTCCCTCATCTGGAATCTTGCGCCTTGGACGACTGCTGTAGAAGCTGCCATGTGGCCCAAGAGCTGAAGGAAATGCCTTGCTGGTCGAGACACCTGAAGGTTGAATGAAGAAGCCAGCTCCATGAGAGCTCTTGCCCTTTCCAGGGGAAGGAAGGCTCTTGCTTTTACCGTATCCAGCTCTGCCCCTATGAAGGTGAAGAGCTGCACTGGTTCGAGAACTGACTTTGGTAGGTTGAGAAGAAATCCTAAAGAAGTGAGCACTTGCTGGGTCACTTGCAGGTCCACACACTAAAGTAAGATGCCAAAATTACCTGAACGACTGGTTCAGCCGAACCAATCCACACTTTTTACAAGTTCCACACAGAAAACAGAACAAAACCTATCTAGGACTCACGGTACCACAGACAGAGACTTGAACCGACTATGCGGAAACTAAATTTCGGTAGAAAATGGACCGAAAACAGACACTTCAACCGACTTCAAACCGAGCTGCAGGAGAAATCTCTGGAGCGACTGCTCAGTGAGGTGGAGTAAAGAATCTGACGGTTGCAGTTCAAAATACAACAGGCAGAGACATCAACCGAGCTCGAGATCAACATTCTATGCCCTGCATAGAAAAGTTAACCCATTGTTCTCCGGGGCAGTTTAAAGGCTGGGGCTAACTGCACTTGTCAGAATACAGCAAGACTTCATGTTGTTTGAAACAATAAGTCCAACTTCACATGCAGGAGCTCTGAAGGAGGGAGATCTCTCTCTTCCAGCAGAAAGACATATCTAAGAGAAGTGATGTGAAGACCACAGGACATGTGACTGTGTGGGTGGGGAGTCAAGCTTGAATACGGTCACTTATACTCAGTGGAAACTGCCATAGTGTGGATTGTGATCTCTGACAGAAATGAATCCGTAGTATGTAGTTAGAAATAAATTTTGTATTTCTAGTGCTCAACAAAGAATGGTTGTGGTTTCAGCACAAAAGGATTTTCTCTTACCTTACATTACTGATTCTGTGCTGTTTACTTTAAAGGTACAGTACATGCGAAACAATACACAGCTGAATTATGTCACATGACTAATCATCCCCAGCTTTTAGTTTAAAGATGCATAAATCAGCCCATGGCACTGGGCAGTGACCCTTTAAAAGGATATAGTGCCACTTAAATATATATATGTATATATATGTATATATATATATATATATATATATATATATCTCAAGATAAGAAATATTTTAGCTGCTCTTAATACTGATTGTAGATATAATAGATAAAAAGATATTATTGAACAAAAATGGCCATCAACAAACCTTTGTCTTCCAAAGGGTTTATGCACTTCTGCAACTTCCAGCATTTGCTGCTACTTGACACCTGAACTATGTGAAATTCTCTGACACCTTCACTCTAGGGTACAGTAAATTAAAAGGAATAGGTTAGTTTACCATTATAAACAAGTATGACCAAAGACAATACTGTAGCTGACCTTTTCACATAAAAAGCCCTGGCTACAGTAAACTGGAGTATCTATTAAATAAAAAAGCATTGCTTAAGTATCCTTATAACATGATGAGAAAAATGTAAGCATTGTGACTGGCTGAGAGACCAGTAAAGGAGTGTGATTATGAGACTATAATTACACTCCTGCACTTCTTTCAGACACAGAGCCAGTGTACCACATCAAATCACTACACTCTACAGTGCTAGACAGACTGCCAGTCATTATTTACAGTTCTGGGATTCCCTTATAGTTGAAAGGGACTACTTTATCAATCTTGCAATAAGTTTATTGTTTTACTTGCATTAACACAGTTTATCGTATCTGCTGCGTAAAAAATATAAATTTTTCTCCCTCTGCTATAACAGTAACAAGACACTTCAGGGATGTGTAATTAAAGGGTAATTATGCTCCCTCTTCCCTATCACTATAATTCCTCCTCTGTAACTTCACTACTCACTCCTGCAGCTGCCACTGCTCATGCCTCCATACTACTCCCTCCCCCTACTGCCCTGCTCCCTTTGACTAGTCCCCCATTACTGTCACAATCTCCCTTTCTTCCCTCCTTCATTTTGCTGCCAGTTGCACTTTGCAGAACTGTTGCTACTGATATGCTAAATTTTAAACTACTTACTTTGTACTTTCTCTCAATGGTCTACTGCATAATTTTTACTTTTTTATAACTATCATTATCATTTAATAATTGTAACATTACTGATGTAACTTATTACTGCACTCTACACATCACCTTCCACAAAGACCATATCTGGAAACAAGCTGTTAGCTCAGTATTTTTCCTAGTGAAACTCTTGAAATAACTAACTAAACTAACTGCATTTTGCTTTCTGGTGTTTAAAGGCACTCAGTGCAAGTGCATTGTGCCCAACACCACCCTCGAGCCATGCAATTATTCCCCCATAATTACACACTCTGGTGCATCTTACTGCATACAGCCACATAGTTTCCCTAGACAGTACAGCACATTTTGTAAAACAGATATTAAAGTTTATATCACGTTTTCATACTACATCACTTTACAAGCAGAGTTTGTGTAAATCATCACTTCACTACTGTTTGGATGTATATATTTATCCAGTCAATCAACTTTGGGTTTATTTAAAGTATTTCTAAGGGTACGTCACTACCTGCATATCATCTATTGATGCATGATCTGGTTTTGATGTGTTACATGTTTTCCACAAAAAAGGGTTTACGTTGTTTTTTTTTATTTAAAAAAAATCATTTTGGGGGGTATTTCGGCTAGTATAAAGAAAAAATGAATTGCTTAGAATTGATTGCATACCACCATTAAAAAGGTAATTTTGTACTGAACAACTTTGTCACTTGCACTTTGTGTGTAGCCCTTGTGGTTCATGAGGTATTCATATTTGTTTATAGTATGGTGCATAATTAAGTAACACACTTCCAAAGACAGAATCAGGTCAGACTGCACAACACTGTGCTATTCTTATAGGTCAAGTATATTCATTCTATCTTAATTCTTACTATACACTATCTCTAGAGTGTTGTTTTGGAGGGAGGCAGTGACTAGCAGGCTGCATAAAAAAAAATACTGGAAACAGCAATGTCGGGTTTTTTTTTGTTTTTTTATGGCTGCACTGGGCATAACCCTGAAGACCTCTTTCTATGAGAAAAGGACTCCTGCATTCCTTCCAACCAAAGGACATTTTAAGAGCTGCAATAGAGTCGCCTCCATGTCCGTGGAGCACTCCGTTCGTTGTTTCCAGTGGCACTGCACTATTTTTCAGTCTGAAAATCGGCAGCGTCCTGATAGTGACACTGGGGGATTGGGTACCCCCAGTGTCACTCGCTTGTTTTTTGGGGGGGGAGGGGGCCGCTAGCTATAATTTAAGAGAAAATAAAGATCGGTGGAAATGATGGAACACAGCACACTCCGCCATGTTCAAGATGGCCACCAACTCTGCTTGCATGCACTAGTAGTAACACATGAGCAGTAGAGTGCGGGCGGCCATCCTGGACACGTGGAGTGTGCTGTGTTCGCCAATTTTTTTCCATTAAATTATACATATCCCCACCTGACCCTCCCTCTCAGCACCCAACCCCCCAAGAAACATAACAGTGACATTGGGGATGCCCAATCGCTTACGATCACCAATCCTGTCCCCCACCCTTGTCCACTACCTCACAGGAGCAGTTATTTATTTATTTTTTAATCACCGACCCTCCCTCTCAGCACCCACCACCCCCAACCCCAAAAGCGTGATAGTGACACTGGCGGGTGCCCAATCCCCAGTGCAGGAATCCTCAGTCTTTTATTTGTTTTTACCTGTAAAGGAAAACTGTCCATCAATGTATTTCGGCCATTAAACGCCACCCACCCGACCCTCCCACTCCAGCATCCCCAAGCCTTACCTACTGATTGGGAGTCCAATGCTGCAATCCTCTCTGGACTGCAGACACGCCTTCACTCTTCAAAGCTGGACCGAGAACTGAGGAAATCAGGTACACGGTTCAATGTATTTCAGTGGGGGGTTGAACTTAGTGGCATAACTTAGGCATTTTTGCATATTTTTGGCCCAAATTTTCCACATGCCTTCTTTGACACCCCACCTCATGAACAATTGCAGTGACATTAGGCAAACCTGTCCCAAAAGGTGATTTCCTGGTCCCTGTGCAAAATCACATTTCGGGCAGGAGTTGAAAATGTTCTCTGCCCTTGTTCATGAGGTGGGGTCAAAAGAAGGATATGTCAAAATTTAGTGTGAATATATTAAAAAACAAAGTTATGAGGCTATGTTGAATTCTGCAAACACAGGATCGTAACACTGGTAATTTTCAATATTTTTACCCCACATTTACAACATAGCCATATCTTTACAGCACCTCATGAATGTGACAACTGTCATTTTTTAAATCCTGGCCAAAATGTTTTTTTTACATCCTGACAGGTGATTTTGCGGTCCCTGCGCAAAATCACCTTTCGGGCAGGAGCTGAAAATTTCCTCTGTCATTGTTCATAAGGTGAGGGTCATAAGAAGACTATGTTTTAAATCTGGTGTAAAAATATTTAAAAACGAAAAAGTAATGAAGCTATGTTGAATTTTGCAAACGTAGGCTCGTAAGTTTGGTAATATCACGAACATACAAAATATTAAAATACTGAAAATTAGCAAAGTTACAAGCCTGCATTAGCAAAATCTAATGTAGGCTCATAAATGTGCTGTTTTCTAATATTTGTATACCAAATTTTCGACATAGCCTTGTTATGACCCTGCCTCATGAAGAAGGGCACAGCAAATGTCCAACTCCTGCCCGGAAGGTGATTTCGTGCAGGAACTGCAAAACCAACTTTCGGAATGCAAAAACACATTTTGGGCAGGAGTTGAAAAATGACAGCTACAATATTTATGAGGTACTGTAAAGAAATGGCTATGCTGAAAATCTGGGGTAAAAATATTGAATATTTGTCAGAGGGCAGTTCTTCACAGAGAGAGAGTAGTGCAAGCCTGGAACAGTTTGCCGGAGGAGGAGGTGGTGGGAGCCAAGTCAGTGGAGGGCTTCAAGAGGGCATGGGACAGACATAAGGGGTTGGGGAAGGGGATGATAGCATGTTAAGGGGGTGGGAGGGAAAAGGGGAAAGTATAAGGGCAGACTGGATGTGCCGTGTGGTCCTTTTCTGCCAGCAAATTTCTGTGTGTAATCTGTGTGTACCCAAAATTCCTCACATGCAGCCCTATCGGCTCTGGCCAGAGTTTGTTTCTTTTTAAGACAGCTGCTACCTGAAATCAATTACAAAACTATCTGCATAGTTCATATGTCTAAGCTATTCTGACACTGTGAAATATGCATTTTTACTTCTGCTACTTTACAATACCCGCTACAGCACTTCTAGGCCAGTTAAGGGCAGTGTACAGCAGTTCAGACATTGGAATAGCATTACCTTGATATGGACAATGTAAGGAAAACATGGGAACTGATGACAACCAACAGAGTGAAGACAGCAGCACAAAGACAGATAACCTATGCAGAGGGCAGACATTTTTTTCTTGAGAACAAATGTTAATTTTTTTTAAATACTTTAAAATGCTAATAATCACCCGGCATTTTATCAATCTATCTTAGATATTATTACATGGGAACAGTTTCTAGGGTTGATTCTGGGCGGGGACCTCAATACACCAATGGATCCTGATCTGGACCACTGCTGGCAGGGGTTGTCATCAGCACACCCTAAAACAGTGGCGGTTAGGGATTAATTAATGATTTAGACCTAGTAGATGGGTGGCAAACAGCCAATCCTGGAGTAAAAGAAACAGAGGTTACTCACCTGTAACAGTAGTTCTAGGAGTGGTATACAGTATGTTGTTCATCCACACTATCTGGCAGAGTCCTTTCCCCTTTAAGAAGTGACAGAAAGTCTTCAAGCTGGCTCCTCCCACCCACTCAGGTGGTATATCCCTTGGCTTCACCCCATGATGTCAGAGCTTGCCTGCTGGAAGCAGAAGTTGTGCGCCTAAGCCAGGGGAGGTTGTGTGGGTCCGTGTGGATGAACAATATATATCACTCCTAAAACTACTGTTACAGGTGAGTAACCTGTGTTTCTAGGGACGTGGATATGTTGTTCTATCCACACTATCTGGCAGACTCCTAGTAGTTCTCCAGGAGGAGGGAGGCAAGGCGTACACCCCCTATTTATGAAACAGAGATTGGAGAACTGAGGCCCAGAATCAGCATCCCGGTGTGACTCGAGGTCAATGTGGTAATGGGAAATGAAGGTGTGTGCTGACTTCCAGGTAGTAGCCCTGTAGATTTCCTAGATAGGGATGTCCCTAGAAGCAGCCACTGATGCAGCGGTATGATGGGTGGAATGAGCTCTTAGCCCACCGGGAGGCTCTCTACCCACCAACCTAGAGGAAAGATCAATGCAGGAAGTGATCCAATTGCCAATCATCCACTTGGCTACAGGTCTGCCAGGTGTGGCTTCAGTGTAGGTGACAAACAGCTGGCGAACCTCTCCCTGAACTCCAGCCGTGCACTCTATGTAATAAGCAAGTGCTCACATCATGTCATCATCATCATATTTAATGTATGGTTAAAAAACCTTCACAACATTTATACAATACAAAACACATCATAACAAAAAAGATTTAAAATAATTCATAAATAATTCAAATTCATTGAGTACAAGTGGCTTTTTTTTTTATCCTCTATTTTTATCTTCCAACAGCCACAGCCCTGCCTTACCTCCAGCCATCGCTCCTCCTCACCGCCGACCACGGAGACCTGAGCGCCCAGCTGGCATATGCATCTGTACCATCGAGAGGGGCCCCCTCCGATGCCCTCGCGCCCAGCCAGGATCCATTACCGGCACACACCTCTATCCAGGCATTTGTCGGCTGGTGAAGTTGCGGCCATCAAGCTGCCGTGGGCTTGTGCTGCCATGTTTTTCCCTCCAATTTTATCTCTGGAGTCTTGGCGTGCAATGGCGTCACAGTGCGTCTGGCGCCTCCCACCCTTGACTGCACCCGCTCTAGTAGTGCCCCGGCCGTCACCAGGGGCTGCTAGAGCTGTGGTTCCCCAGCTCCCTCCCTGGGATGGGAGAGCAGTCCTCCGGATGCTCGATACCATCACTCCCCTGCCAACCCCTGGTGCCCCGGGCTCGCGTCAGAACCCGGGTCATCAGTGTGGCACGAGGTGTGGTGTCCAGCGCCTCAACCCTCAGTGCCACCAGGCTGTCAAAGAAGGTATTTTTACATTCATATCCCTTTACGCACTATACAACTTTTATTCTGCACTTTACTTTCCTGATAGCTTGTAAGTAGTTGGCCAACCTCTCCACTGCCCAAACATCTTCAGTATGGAACAGAATATTTGTTAATTCCATTCTATCTACTGAATAAATATAATTTAAAAAAGGGCTCAACCAATATGTGTGTAGTTTTTCATACCATTTGCATTCCCACATAATGTGCAATAAATCTTCCTTACCACCACCACTCCCACAATCACAGTCCTCAGAAGTAATTCCTGGCTTTTTATATCTTTAATCCAGTACACTACTGGGAAACTGTTCAAATTTGTAAAGAGTAAAGTTAGTTCGTAGTCCTGGGTCCGTTAGTATGTCTAAGTATTTTTTTAAAACCGTGATTATAATTATTTAAAGGGACACTGTCAACCCCCTTAGGCCTCAAAGTGTCCCTAGTATAAAAAACACATTTTATGATTGCCAACATTCTGTAAAGATTGTTGGTGTACCTGATAGTTTGATTCTGACTCTTATTTTCTTTAAAAAAGTAAAAAACAGACTGCCCAACATATTAGTGTTATCACACCAAAACAGGTTTGTTTACATTCCCTGATCAACTCTAAATGCATCTTTCCTGGACTTGGGAACATCCACAAAACAGTCTAGCTCCTCATAACGCAGTGGTAGTTTAGGAGGCTACTGCCTTATGAGTGACTGCAGTGTTTGGGTATGTTTCTAATGCTCAGGAAGTATGCAGTAAGAACAGAACCAAGATTGTAAACAAAAACAAGGTTGTTTATAAATACATTGCCATGCATTTCAGTTCTACTAAGCAAGGAGACAGACAAAACAAACAGCAACATCAATGAATTTTAGGAGGTTAAGCAAGCATAAAATGTGGGGTTTCAACTAGAAATAATATGATGAAAAACAGGTTGACAGTGTCCCTTTAAGGCAAACCATTTGGAATAATGGGAACTTGACATCAAATTTAAATCTACTCTGTTCCAGTAGTTTTTTAACTTACTATATATATATATATATATATATATATATATACACACTACTTGGAACTAATCAGGATGCCTTTGTCGACCGCTTTCTTTAAGTGTAACAGCTTATATTTCTCCAGCATAAGCATAATAGAGTTTAGCCAGAAACCAGACTTATACCCAAGATCCTGCCAGAGTTTCTTTTCATTTAAGCATCTTCTAGGCAATGAATCCTCCTTTTTATTCGTGATATGAATCCAAACATTAACTTTACTTGCATCTAATGATGCTCTAATATTAGCTAACCCCAATTCAGCCCCTACATATGGGGAAGGGCATGAATGGCCTACCCGTAAAATATATCTTAAAACTTTATACAATGGACTCGTTAATGTGTTAGAATCCTTTATATCACAGATTTTACTACCACACAACAACTGTGAGTCAATTTTTGCTTGGATAACCTGCACCAGTGGGCGGATCGTCATTCCACCATATGAGTAATTACATTTATTTAGGCCAGCTATAGTTTTCTTTAATTTCTCAATGGACACTGCAATATGTTTACTCCATCTGCCACTTTGCTGAATCGTTTGTTACACCTAAGTATAGATATTCTGCCACCACTTCCACTTTATTAGGACCAATAAATCAGTTCCCTTTGCAGTCTGAACTCCCAAACATCATTACTTTTGTTTTATGTACGTTAATAGTTAACTGTAAAGTGACTGATTCTTTATATACATATATAATACAATTTTTTTTGCATTCCAGACTTTGTTGAAGACAGAATTATAATATCGTTGGCATATGCCAATATAGGGACTGCATAATTCTTAATTTTTGAAGAATCCTTATCAACGTTGCCACTATGGGCAAGTATAGTGTCCATATATAGCGAAAACAACAACGGGGCTAATTCATAGCCCTGGCGAACACCTCGAGTGATTCTGAAAGCATCAGAGAGCTGCCCGTCAAGGTCAAGTCTAACTCTGGCCAAGGTGTTGGCATACAGATGTGCTATAATTGTTACCAGGTTGGAATTTATTCCTCTTTTTAAAAGGGTTTGCCACGAAATTTCTCTTGACATGGTATTGAATGCGGTACTGTAGTCTATGAATGTAACATATAATTTTTGCCTGCGTACTTTAACATACTTTTCGACAAAGTGATAAAGTACAAAAATATTATCAAGAGTCGAAAAATTTGCCCTAAATCCTGCTTGGAAGGGGGAAATTTAGAGATAGACAGGCATCATTATACTCTGCCAATGATCTGAACCTACTGGCCAGTGGTAATTTTGTATTATCTATGACAGTATTGGGTAAAACATGCCAAGAGGTTTCCACATTTAATAGCGTAGAATCAACAATACAGAGCCCCAGGTTATCCAGTTTTGCAGACTGTGACAATAATTGTTCAGCCAGACTTTCATTGCTGACCATAATATCAATTTGACTGCCTTCATGCACATGTTTTGCACCAAGCTTCCTCATTTTTTCTACAGGTATTTCCAGGAAGTTAGTAAATCACTTAATGCCTGGGATAGCTTAGTATCTGTTTCATTAACCACTGGATTCATTCCAAATAATGTCACTATTTTATCTGGTTCCTTATCCCTACTTCCAACTATCTTGTTAAACATCTCTCTATTAGGATAGAATAGTGGAATTTCTTCTGTACTTTTTTATTATATGTCTATAAATCCATACATAGTTGTCAAATCTTGGCGAGGCGAAACATAAATCAACAACAGTTGCTCAATATATAGCTAATTTCTTAACTTTCACAATGTCCACCTCTATTACTACAATACCCAACTCCTTATTTAAAAAATCTATTGCATGGAATTCCAGATTTGCCTTTTCCAAGCTATCCCATGCATTAGTACCATACAGTCTAATTACTGGAGCGCAATCTATATCGTCACCCAATAGATCCATACTAGGGGCTATATTGTCAATGCTTTTAATGTCTCTCAAATCCTATATCACCTCTTTCTCCCATTACATACTAATATATCGTGGGCCATTTTTCATGCCACACAATTCCTGGTGTAAACCAGCAATTTCTTGCTCTAATGTTGCCAGTTGTGATGCTAACTTGAATTGATGAGCTAGGTCATGGAAAGGAGCATCCCACCCATCTAAACCTAGTGGGCCAACTGGCTGTTCACAGATATTGCCCAACACTAGCTTTCCTTCGATGCCCTTGCTAGCCACATAAACCGCCCTTATTTCATGCCCTTCTACTCTTGCTCTCTCCACATTCTCCATGTTCTCATCTCTCTTGACACCTTCTGAAGATCTTTTCTTTTTTTTCTTGTTTTTTTTAACTAGTCTTCTCTCTCTTATTTTTACTCTTTCTCTTTCTTCTTATACCTCTGGGTGAGTCTGGTATTTCAATCATGCTAAAATCAGTTCTAAGTTGAATACTGTTTTTTCTTGCATTATTGCATTCTGCGTCTTCTGTCAATTCTTGTAATTGCTCAATTTTTTCTAAAACCTGATTTATTTTAACTTCACTGAGGGCAATATGAGCCCTCATATTTTCCATGATTTCTTTATTCACTATCAATTGTTCCATTATAATAAGGGAGAAACATAGACTGACGGCAGATAAGGACCGCTTGGCCCATCTAGTCTGCCCATTTCCCTAACTACAGGATAGGCCGCAGATCCTAGTTAACCAACAGCCTATTTCTTCCTACCCCCCACAAGAATTGCCTTATGTCTGTCCCATGCATTCTTGAATTCTCCCACAGTTTTAGACCCCACAACCTCCTCAGGAAGGCTGTTCCATGCATCCACTACCCCTCTTTGGAAAATACTTCCTCACATTGCCCAGGAACGCCCCCCTCTATCTTTAAATTGTGTCCCCTTGTTCTTGCCGTCTCTTTTTCTGAAGATGCTACCCTCTTGGACTTTGTTGATTCCACTGAGGTACTTAAAGTTTCTATCATGTCCCCCTCCCTTCTTTCCTCAAGGGTATACATATTAAGCTCCTTAAGTCTCTCCTCGTGCGGCTTCTCTTGCAGACCCTGCACCATTTTAGTTGCCCTCCTCTGGACTGCCTCTAGCCTGTCTATGTCCTTGCGGAGATGGGGTCTCCAGAACTGGACACAGTACTCCAGATGGGGTCTCACCAACTGTCTGTACAGCGGGATAACAACTTCCTGTTTTCTGCTGGTGATGCCTCTCCCTATGCATCCCAGTATACCCCCAGCCCTCTCTACTGCCTTCTCACATTGCTTGCTAACCTTAAGGTCATCTGATATGATTACTCCCAGGTCCCTTTCCTTTTTTGTTGTTGTTACTACCCCCATTGTGTATTCTTCCCCTGGGTTCTTGTTTCCCAGGTACATCATTTTGTACTTCTTTGCATCAGATCCTAGCTGCCATACTTCTGACCATTCCTCCAACCTTGCCAAGTCCCTTCTCATGCTTTCCACGCCTCCTTGTGTATCAACCCTGTTGCAGATCTTTGTCATCTGCAAAGGGCATACTTTCCTTCCAGTCCCCTGCAATGTCACTTATAAAGACATTAAAAGGACTGGACCCAGCACTGAACCCTGCGGTGCCCACTAGTAACCCCTCTTTCTTCAGAGTGGACTCCATTTACAATTACCTTCTGTGTCCTGTTGTCCAGCCAATGTTTTACCCAGGCTACCACCCTGGGACCCACTCCCAGGCTGGTTAATTTGACTATTAATCTTTTGTGTGGGACTGTGTCAAATGCCTTGCTAAAGTCTAGGTAGGCCATGTCCACAGCCCCTCCCTGGTCTACTACTTTGGTCACCCAGTCAAAGAAATCTATTAGATTCATCTGACATGACCTTCCCGCTGTGAACACATGCTGCCTTGGGTCCTGTGCCCCACTGGCCTCTAGGTACTCAACAATTCTTTCCTTCAGAAGTGACTCCATCACTTTCCCTACCACAGAGGTCAAACTGACAGGTCTGTAGTTTCCTGCCTCTGTCTTGGTCCCACTTTTGTGAAGAGGAATCACATCCGCCTTCCTCCAGTCCTCGGGTACCACACCATCCTCCCATGATTTATTAAAAATAGTAGCCAGTGGTTTCACTAGTTCCCCCCTTAAGTCTTTCAGAATTCTAGGGTGAATTCCATCAGGCCCCATTGCTTTGTCCACCTTCAGTTTTAGTTTTAGGAGTTCTTGCAGAACCCTTTCTTCTGTCAAAGGACTGGGATCGACCCCCCTATCAAGAGTGCTTCTGTTAACCGAATTAGGCACTTCCTCCTCTTTGTGAATAATACTACTGAGAAATTTCATTCAGTATCCCTGCTTTTTCACCTGTCCCCCTCTGCCCACCCACTGTTCATTCTATTCAGCCTCACTATCCCTCCTTTGTCTTTTCACGCTGATGTACCTATAAAGGTTTTATCCCCTTCTTAACCGAGTTGGCTATCTTTCCTCAGTTTGGGCCTTTGCTATTCTGACTTCCCTCCCTGCTTCCTTCTGCCTTAACTGGTACAGCTCTCTGTCCTGCTCCTTCTGTGTTTCCTTATACTTCTGGAATGCTATCTTTTTCTCCCTGACTTTCCCAGCCACCTCTTTAGAGAACCATTGTGACTTTTTCTTTCGTTTTGATTTGTTTATTTGCTTCACACAAAGGCTTGTTGCCTCTGTGATGGCAGTTTTGATGATTCCCCATTGTTGCTCCACACCTCCTTCTAGCCTGTTTGCTAGTGCTTTTCTGAGGCACTCTCCCATCTTGCCAAAGTCAGCCCTCCTGAAGTCCAGTACCCCCACTTTTGTATGGCTTGACTCTGCAGCTGAGTTTAACGTGAACCACACTGTTTGATGGTCACTTGTTCCCAGATGGCAACCCACTTCTAGGTCTGAGATCCTCTCACTGCCCCCATTTGAGAGTATGAGGTCTAAAATTGCTCCTTCACGAGGTGGGTTCCAAACTAGCTGTCTGAGGCCTGCCACCTGTAGGGCATTGAGAATGGCCATGCTCTTGGATGTGGCTGCAGCAAATGTGCTCCAGTTAACATCTGGCATATTCAGGTCTCCCATCAACAGTGTCTCCCTTTTCTCTGCCATCCTAAGAATGCCTTCTATCATATCCTTGTCCATTCCTTCCCCCTGACATGGGGGTCTGTACACAACCCCTGTGCGGATTGTGGTGCCCTTTCCAGTCTCCAAGGTGACCCACAGTGCCTCCTCTCCTCCCCTCCCTGTTTACTCTTTTGTTCAGTTGCTTTTATCCCTTTCTTTACAGAGAGCTACTCCTCCCTCTCTTCTCCCATGCCTGTCTCTCCTGTAGGTTATGTACCCTGGTATGTTAACATCCCAGTCATGGTTCTCTGTGTACCATGTTTCTGTGACTGCTATGGTATCCAGGCATCCCTCTTCCATCAAGGCCACCAGCTCAGTGAGCTTGTTGCCCAGACTACGGGCATTGGTACTCATTACCCTCCATTTCCTGATGGCCTTACTCCTTTTTGCCCCATCCCTGTCCTTCTTGCCTTTGTCACTTTCCCCATTTACCCTTGCCCTTCTCCCTATCGACACCTTTATGTTGGTGTTTACCGCACTTACTACCATGATTTTTTTGGGGGGTCTAGGATTTCCCTGCTCCTTTCCAGTGCCTCCCCCCTTGGCTAGTTTAAATGCTTGCCAATGAAGCATTTAATCCTATCACCTAGGATCCTGGCTCCCCTCCTGGACAGATGCAGCCCATCATGCCAGTATAGGCTTGCATCACTCCAGGTGGACCCCCAGTCCCCAGTGAAGCCAAATCCCTGAGCTCCGCACCAGGTTTTCAACCACTGATTGAATCCCATGGTGCGGAACACCCTAGCCTCTCCTACGCCATAGATGGGCAGCACCTATGAGAAGATTATCGTGCATGCTATTTGTCTAAGGCCCCTCCCCATTTCCACAAACTCTTCCTGCACTTCTCTAATCCCTTTCTTAGCCAGGTCATTTGTCCCTAGGTGGACAATGACATCAAGCTCCCTCCCCTGTGCAGCTGCTCCGGCAATCCTGAGGAGTTGCTCCCTGTCCCTCCAAGCCATGGCACCAGGCAGGCACCTTACTTCCTTCTCCCCTTCCTCCCCCAGTTCTACCTTACTAACAATGGAGCCCCCCACCAAGAGTTGTTTCCTTCCCCTGTGGGGTTCCCCGTCACCCTCCTGTGGGTCTCCATTGTGGAGGTTCCCAGCATCCTCCTTGGTCTCCACTCTGGGTGCCTCCATAGAGGAACCACACTTTGCCAGAATGGCATAGGAATTGTGGAGAGGTAAAACTGGAAGGATGCGCCTCTGTTCCACCACCCTCACCGAGCCCACTGTGGTCCAACCGCTCCTCTTTCTTGGCAACCTGTGAGGCAATGACAGTGGCACTGGTGGTCCCTGGATGGAAGAGGAGGTCCCACAAATCCTGGCCAACTCAGCCTGGAGATGAGCAACCTCCTCCTTCAGCCCAGAGAGGTACCTGCAGATGGGACAACACCACATCCTCCAGAACGTCTCCCGGAAGACTGCTGCTCCACAGCCACTGCACTGCACCACTCCCATCATGTCTTATTTCTGGCCCCTTAACTGTTTGGAATCCTTACTCTTTCCTCTGTTTTTTTTTTTTCTCTTCTCTCTCTACTTACTTTCTGCCTGTGTGCCCTTTAAGCTCCTGATTGTCCTGTTCTGAGATAAGAATATCCTGTATTTCTCAGTAGACCCCCTTACTTGCTCAGAGGCAGACCTCCAGCAGCTTAGAGGGGGCCGGAGAGCTACTCTTGCCCTTCTAGGATGGTGGGTCTTTGGTGGCTCTGTGATCACTCACTTCCTGCTCCCAAACAGGAAGTTCCTGTTGTCAGTCAAATCTGTGCCTATAAAAGTAGAAGTAGCTTTGGGTGGGAGGAAAGGAGGGCAATATAGTCCCAGTAGAGAAGTCCAGTCACACAGCAGTCCTTCCTCCTGGTGTCTTCTGCCAAGGGAGGCATTATTAGGATCCTTCAGTAAAGCACTCAGCGCCTCACTCAGGTGCGTCGGGGTAAAAAGTACAGGGGGAATCCCAATTCATGTGATTCTCTTCCTGAAACTCTCGAGTAAACAAATGATTAAAACTGCAGTGCTCGCAGCAACTAGTGTTTACTTCCTTGATTTTTTCTTCTAAGGCGCTAAGACCATTTATTGTTTGCTGCAATTCTTCACACACACCTTTAAGTTCCTTATCCCTAATGTTTGGTGTGTGCTTAACAGCGTGTCTTGTCTACTACTCTGAACACTATTTTCAGACAAGATGCCATTACCCTAAAATCTGGGAGATTGATCTAATTTACTTTCTGAAAAGCCGAGCTTACTGCCGTTCCACCACAATGGTGTTTTTATGTTAGCAGTCTGCTCAGTATACTCTGTATATTGTCCTCCCACTATTTGTTAGTCTTCTATTTCTTCTGGGACATTAGGGACCCTATATCCAGGTAAATCCTTTACCATGGATACGCTAGACATATTCAGCTGACACTGGGCTACTGTGGCTTCTGTGCAATTCAATGAATTCCCATAGAGCGTGGAAGAGTCATTAATATTATTTGAGATTTCCTTTTTCAAAATTTCTGTCAGTTTAATCTGCTTTCCTCCTATCTTAGTCATTTTAGCTGACATTTGTATTTCTAGTAAAGGTGAGAGATTATTGATATTTGATCTCTGATTCCTCGTTTTAACCATTCTGCTGTGAGGAGATTAAATTTATTCCTTGCCTACAAACTACAACTAACTAGGCAATAGGCCAACAATAAGTATACAAGTCAGAATACAGACAGGAATAAAGCGCAATACAACAAAAAAGTATAATATTAATAAGAACTAATACGTACTAATATGCAAATAAAACACACACTAATAGCAGTGAGACTGGTGTTAACTGGTCACAGCGTGCTGTGCCAATTAAAATCACAAGTCAAATCTTAAATTAGCACCAATTATCACTAGATGAAAGTCACATAAGAGTTCCTTAAAGTTCGTGGGGGCGCTTTGGAGCCCGAGCTCGGTGGCAGCACTTATACACAGCTCCTAAACAATACGCCATTAAATCATTAAGATTACTACTTTACAGCAAATATTCACGAGATACTTTCAGTTTACTGGATTGAGGAACTCTTTAATTCCTAAATGGGTAATCCTCGGAGAGACAAGGGTGGAGGAACCGGAGGAAAATTGGGGCAGACATCTCAGCCCACCCGACCCAGCTATGAAGCGCAGGCCGCTTCTTCTTCCCAGGAGCCAGAAGAAACTATGAGTTCGATCGGGACTAAACTACAACAAATAATTGCATCTATTACAGACCTGAGTGTTAAAATGGATACCTTTAATACCAGAATCACAGTGGTCGAGTCGGAGGTAGCGGGACTGAAAATCGGAATGTCCGACATGAAAAGACAGTCGGAGACTACAGCTGCCACAACTACTCTGGTAGTCAAAGAAAATGCGCATCTTCGAGCACGCCTGGAAACTTTAGAGAATCAGGCCCGTACCTCCCACATAAGAATTTTGGGACTTCCTGAAGGGATAGAGCGGGATCATCCCCTCATGTTTATACAGGACTGGCTGGGTGAGAAACTGTTACCTGAAGGGCAAAATACACAATTTGAACTCCATAAGGTGTATCGTATAACCCCACGAGGATACAAAGATAGCTTGGAGGTCCTGCGTACACTACTAGTGATCACAGATGGAGTCGGTACCCAGGATAAAATTTTGAATTTAGCCAGACAAGTGAGCTCGATCATGCAGGACGATCAAACTGTTTACTTATTTCCAGATATTAGTTATGCCACTAGGATGCGTCGTAAAAAGTCTGATCCGATCAGGAAGGTGCTGCATGAGGCTCACATTATGCACGATTTAATTCTCCCAGCAAGGCTCCAAACTGTACATAAAGATAAGGTATGGGTGTTTTCTGATCCAGCAGATGCAAACAAATGGGTCTCCCGTATGGGTATTAGCTCCAAACATCAAAGCGGAGAACTGAGTGAGGACGATCTGGATCTCACTGGGACTGATGTGGTCTAAAGTAATAGATCCTCTGGAAGCCCTATAGTTAATATGTTCCTGGTCTAATGGGGCTTTTTCAGTAAAAGGTTTAAGCTAACAGAGCATGATTAATGAAGCTACTTATTTTACAGCCCTATAATGTTTTTGTAGGAGGATCAAATTGATAGTTAATCATATGATTAATTTTTTTTTTTTAATAGTTTGGGGCATTGTGTAAGGATAATGCTACCTATAACAAAATAAGGTCTTTTATATTACTTTAGATGTTAGTGTGATGCATCAAGTCTCAATGTGGGACACGATTTTTTGGATTTTCCAACAAACTTTTAAGTATATATGCAATTAGTCACACTGCTCTTGGGCTCAGTAACATAGCTCAGAGCTGGAACTGCTTTAGAATGCTTTGCATAGTCTTTTAGTATACCCCTCAATGTGGTAACAATATATCCGAGAGGTATCTATCCTTTGATTAAAGGTGGGGGTTCCCTACCTCTGTTATAAAAACTGTACTTGGAATGTCTTGGATATGCAACTAACATGTCATACGAAAAAAAAAAATATAAAGAGTTCCTTAAAGTTAGTTTAAAGTCCAATCAAATCAGACTCACTAAAGTCCAAAGTCCTTCTGAAGTATCTCTTTTCACGAACCTCATCAAAATGGGTTATGTACAAAGTCCATGTGCCAGGCCATTCCACAGTTCCCCTGCTTCCCTCAAGCAGTCTTTCTTTATATTCTTCTAGCAAGAGAAACTCTCTTGATGTAAACCATATATGGATAATCTTTACGTCCCCAAGTATGTAGAATTCTTCCGGAATGGATCATGGACCCCCAGAGTCCAAAATGTAATAGCGTGAAACTGGAATGGTAATTTTTCTACTTCTTCCCGCTCAGGTCCTGTAGTCTCCTTCACTGTCAATCACACCCTGTGGTGCTATCCACTCAGACCTCTTCACCCCCTTCTGCACTCCAGCCTGTTCT
This sequence comes from Neoceratodus forsteri, assembly GCA_016271365.2. Taxonomy (NCBI): domain Eukaryota; kingdom Metazoa; phylum Chordata; order Ceratodontiformes; family Ceratodontidae; genus Neoceratodus; species Neoceratodus forsteri. The sequence continues at coordinate 1,301,053,032 of CM057455.1, forward strand.
ATCTTCCCACTTTCTCCAGCCTTTTTTTCACAACTCTATACTGCACTCATCCACAATCTATACACAATCATACTATGAAAGTCCTAACTCCCCTTTCCCTCTCCCCGTAGGCCCCCACCGTCGCATCAGTTCTACCGACCTATCCTTGGGACTGCACTGCTCACAATGTTTATCCTTCGCTTACATATTACATACCCCTCCTGGTACCCCATCTGCCATTAGTTGGTGGTTCTCCAAGCCATTTTCATGGCTAGTACTAGTGACTGCCCCTGTTAAATGAACTAACTGGTACTTCTATACAGAGAACATGGTTTATATACAGTTGCATGGTTCAATGGTGGACCTGCCCCCTTGTATTTGTATCCTCCTCTGTTATGGCTTGCCTTGTCTTCCGTTTATCATTTGACTCCCCTATTACTGCACCATTGTGTTTGTGTTTATATACTTATTTACATGTATTTATATGTTTTTATGATGGATGTTACCCGACCCTGTTCTAACCAGGTCCATCTTGTAAAAGAGCTCTGCTCAATGATGTTCGCCTGAATAAATAAATATTCTGATTGATTGATTGATTGACTGATTGAAGAGAAAGGAGACGCAGTGAAGGGGACACAGAAATCGAGCCGCACAATGTGGCCTGGAAAGTGCTGCGATAATTAGACAGGTACGGTTAAGCTACAGGTGGCATACCTTCTCTAAGCAAATCAAAGCTTATCGCAGCTCCTGCTTTAGCGACTTCTCCACAGTCGCTCAGCATTCAGTGGCTCCCCGGGTTCCGGAACTCACTCGGCCACCAAGTTGCTGTCGTCACACGAGTCAGGTCATGACCATCAAATGAGGCCTCCAGAACTGTACCCCATACTACATTAGGTCCAGAGTATGGAGCCCGTGCTCGGCCTCCGAGCTGTGATTCAGGAAGAACACCGGAAGAGTAATCACCTGATTAAGGTGAAACTCTGACATAACCTTCAGGAGGAACTTCAGGTTGGGGCACAGGACAACCTTCAACCTTTTCCCTGTGGAAGACCAAGTAAGGAGACTCCAATGAAAGTGCCTGGAGCTCCCCAATTCTTCTAGCTGACGTGACAGCCACCAAGAAGGCAGTCTTCCACGGCAGGTGAGACATGTCACACCTGTGCACTGGTTCGAATGGCTTGCCCATGAGCTTTACCAAAACCTGCAACAAGTCCCACGGTGGTGGTGGTGGTTCATGCACTGGAGGGGAAATGTGATCTAAGCCTTTCAAAAAGCACCAGAATGGGGAGCGTGGTCAACTGACGAGCTAGAAGCAACAGCTCTTAATCGCGCTATAGAACAGGTGTGCTAAATTCGATAATATCAGTGCACAAATTGCTTTAATATAAAAATGTTCAGCAAATTGATGTAGATCTCATCAAGTGGAGTCTACGAATATAAGTTTTCTCAACTTTGCTGTTAGGAATCCAAAATATGGGGAGGACGACTAAACAAGCGACTGGTAGAGGAGACGCTACCCGGCTGAAGGAAAAGTGCCCGGGAACAAGCAAAGATCAGCAGCCGCTAGCCAAAGATGCACTCTCATTGCAATCCACCAATGCAGCTTTGCTTAAAGTAATCCAATCTATAGACAGATGGAAGATTCCCAAACATAACTCAAGGCAATGGACAATAAAATGGGCAGTCTCACTTCAGAGACACAAATGGTGTCCCAAATGGCAGAAACAGCCTTAAAGGTTTCCACTGACCTCACTAAAGAAAATGGTTTAATCAGAAGATGTCTGGAAAATCTAGAGAACTCAGCCAGATCGGCACATGTACGAGTCCTCGGTCTTCCCGAGGGCTTGGAAAGAGACAATCCTAATGATTTCTTAAAAAGCTGGCTAGGTGAGCAGTGTCATACTTCTTTGGATCTTCGGATATTGAAATCCTACCAGACATTTCCAGGGCTCACCGCTCGTCTGGACACCAATGAACCACCTCAATGCACCCTGTTGATCATTCTGGCCTCAGTGATGACCGGGACGAAGTACTCCAAAAGGCAAAACAGAAGGGAACATTGGAGTGGATTGGCAACAGAGTACATATATTTCCAGACCTTAGTTACGAAACCCGCCAAAGACAAAAGGGATTCAATGGTGTTCGGGCGAGGATGCGCCAGTTGGGAGTGCACTATCTCCTACTAATGCCCACAAGTATAAAAATATTTTACGGAAATAAAATCTACCAATTCGCAAACCCCAAAGAGGCTACCAAACTAGTAACAAAGATTGAAAAAGAATTCACTGCGAGAGAGCAAGAAGATGAGGAGGAACTAACTGGAGCGTAATACACAGGTACTGTTTAAAGATCAAATGTTTCACGTAGTTTGTTTTCTTCACTCTATAAACTTTTGGCTACTACTGCAGTTAGCCACTTCAGACACCTACCCTGTGACAAGCCAGCTCGTTTTATAAGAATTTTTGTAGTATGTTGGCAGTTTTCACTTGCCATATGTCAAGGAGGCTTGTCATGGCTGGGAAGCAAGATGGAAGCACCATGTTTTGATCATGCAGTAAGAGGGGAAACCAGCTTCCTCTACCATCGTGGAGAATTTCATGCCACACAAGAACCTACCGCTATGCGCGGCCGCATACAAAATTTGAGTGACTCGCTCAGCTGGCTCATGCGACCAGAGACTTTTATCCGATTGGAATTATATGCAGAACATGTTGTTTTTCTCTTCTGAATACACTGAGCATAGCAGACTTATCCTGTCTGTATCCCACCACAGAATGCTCAAACCTACTAAACAGATCAGTTTTAGTTGAATAAGTATACAGCGGTGTGCTTTCTCTTATGCATTGCTTTAATACAGTTAAGTATGGCTGAGGCATAGTTAAGATTGATTTTTTCATAAAATGTCTACTAAGGGGTTCAGCACAGTTAGAGAAGCTTTTGGTCTCAAGAGCAAAAGATTAGAGCTGTAATAGTAAATATTGTTCAATCTTTTTTTTAAAGTAGAGTAATAGGGAATTAAACCCAACTGTTCCATATAGGGTGCATGATATAGGTAATACATAATTAATAGGATTCCCCGCTCATGGCAGATTGTGGCTTTTTCTGATATTATTAGAGCAGCCGGCCCGTCGGCGCAGCGGTTGGATTTCTGCATGCGACGCCGGTGACCCGGGTTCAGGAACGGACCAGAGTCGCTGAAGGGCCGACCGGAGGAGAAGGATAGAGCGTCCTAAGGACTGCTCTCCTTCTCCAAGGGGAGGGTAGGAGAGTGCCCGGAACATTGATGACCCCTGGCGGAGGCCGGGAGCCACACAGCCACCGGCACTAGCACGCACAGAAGGCAGGACGGACCAGGACGGACGCTGGATGTCAATGCACGACCCCGCCTCCCCCAGAAAAACGGAAAATGGACAGCTGCTGGCCGCCTTCAATGAAGCCCACCACGGCTTCTATCAGCCCCTCAGGCAAGCCCTCCGACCTATCCCGAAGACTGTGGCATGTAGGGGGAGTGCCGCAGCCCCACCGTGGGGGGAAAGCCATGGGTAACAGAGGGCTCGAGGCAGATTTGAGGGGTGGAAGTCCATGGCCCGTGACCGGGCCAATAGTACCAGGTGGCCGGTGGTTCAGGGAGGAAAATAATAAATGATATTATTAGTGCAGAGGCACTAAAGTAAACTTGATTTGATAATTCCCGTGATGTACCAGAGTTTGGGGCATAAATTATCCTTTCTGTAATAATTTTATAATTTGTTACAATGCGCTGTATTGTAAAATGAAATAGTGTGAGATGTCTACCTACGATGCTTATGCTGTACTGTATGTAAGCAAAGCTATAAATAAAAAAAAAAAAAGAAGAAAAAGCACCAGACCACATTCTCTTGCACTACTGACTGCTGACCGGCTCACACCCGGTAAGCAAAGATGGCTGCCAGGCGCACGTTAAGGGTCATCGACAGAAGGCCTCCTTTGGTGAGGGGCCACAGGTAGTCCAAAATGTTGGCCACCAGACAGGTCAAGGGGGTACAGCCCCTTGCCTGACACCAAATGGAGAATCTCTTCTATTTGAAAGCATAGCATTTTCTGGTTGATTCCTTTCTAGATGCCTCCACTACGGTGAGGACATCTTCGGAGAGACCCAAAGCCTGGAACTCTAGCCACTCAGGAACCAGGCTGTCAGGTGCAGGGATTGAAGGTTCAGATGGAGTACCTTTCCCTGACTGATGGAGAGTGGGTTTGGGCGGAGTGTAGACGCATCGGCAGCCTTTTGCTGAGGCTGAGGAGATCGGGGTACCAAACCTGGCGTGGCCAGTCCGAAGCCACCAAGATCACCCATGCCTTGTCCCGCCAGACCTTGTACAGCACCTTGTGAATCAAGGGAAGTGGAGGGAAGGCATAGAAGAGGCCTGGGGTCCAAGGCCTCGAGAAAGCATCCTTCTGCAGTGAGCCCTGCTGAGGGGGGTGGGCAAAGAACAGCCTCAGCTTTGCGATCTCCCTGGAGACGAACAGGTCCACCACAGGTGTGCCCCACTGGGAGAACAGGCTGTGTACCACCTCCGGATGGGGAGACCACTGACGCGACGCCTTGCTCACCCAGCTGAAGGTATCTGCCAGCTGGTTGGAGGCTCCTGCCGCATGGATGGCTACGAGATCCTCCTCTGGGCTGTGCACAAGGGTCCATACGTGGAGGGCTTCCTTGCCAAAGGCAGGGGACTGCATCTTGCCCTTCTTGTTGAGGTAGTACATGGCCGTGGCGTTGACCATCTGACCCCGAACATGTGGAGCAAATGCAGTCAGCACCAGCAAAACTGCTCGGAGCACCAGCAGGCTGATGTGCCATCGGGACTCCTACGGGGGTCCAGAGCCCGTGGACTCTGTGGTCCCTCAGATGGGCACCCCAGCCAGTGAGAGAGGCGTCGGTTGTCAGGATGACCGTCATCTCGGGTGGACAAATGGGATCCCTTCTTGTAGATGCTCCGCGGCTAGCCACCACTGGAGGGTGTCCCACATCTTCTGGGTTACAGTGACCAGCTGGTCGAAGTAACTTTTGCACTGAGACCACTGGCTGGCCAGCTCCCACTGCATGGAGCGCATATTCTAACGGGCCCATTGGACCACGCTGGTGCAGGCCGTCATGTTTTTCAGAAGGTGCAGGATGTCCCAGGCAGGGCGCCATTGCCCAACCTGAAATGTTTGGGCAAAGGAGGAGAGAACCTTCGCCCTGTCTGCCGGGAGCCGGGCTCTGGCTCGGCAAGAGTCAAGCTCTGCCCCAATAAAGCTGATCACCTGCGAGGGCACGAGTTCTGACCTGGCCTCACTGATCAGGAGGCCAAGGGAGGTGCAGCTCTGGAGGGCCAGGTCTCTGGACCGCTCCACCTCCTGCCTGGAGGGACCTGTGATTAGCCAGTCTTCCAGGTAGGGGTACACCCGGACCCCTCGGTGCCTCAGGTAAGCTGCCACCACTGCCATGTATTTGATGAAGAAGCTAGGGGCTGACGAGAGGCTGAATGGCATAGCCTGGAACTCGTAGAGGGTGCCATCTGCCCTAAAGCGGAGGAAACTTCGGTGGGACGGACGGATCGGGACGTGAAAGAATGCATCCAGAAAATTCAGGGAGCAAAACCACATGTCTTGCTTGAGAGATGGTATGATCTGGGACAGAGTAACCATCCAAATGGAGTGTGACCTGAGGAACTTGCTCAGGTCGTGCAGATCTAGAATGGAGTTACCAGCCCCACCCTTTCCGTTTTGGCTCCAGGAAGTACCTGGAGACAAACCCTGGGTGTTCCGGGGGATCCGCTACTCTGACCATGACCTCCTTGTGGAGGAGCTGGGCTATGTTGTCTCAAAGAGCCAATCGAGTGTCTTCGGATATCAAGTCCTCCCGTGGGGCGTGGGCTCAGCATGGAGGGTACTGCTCGAATTCCATAGGCAGACCCTGACCAACCACTTCTAGAACCTACCTGTCCATGGTGACAGTGGACCAGGCAGAAAGGAAGTGGCAGAGCCGGAACCCCACAGGAGGACCCAGGGGAGGCGTGATGGCATGAGGGTGGCACCCCCATCCTGTCACTGAGGAGGCTTGGAGGAGGAGGGTCCAGCTGAGGCGCCACCGGGTCCCTTCCCTCCGGGCTTATGGACCACCAAGGCTACTGACTTGGGCTGGGGTCGCCAGGACTGAGCCTGCTGGCCAGCCTGATGCTGGGCTGGTTTTGTCGCAGGAGTGAAGCACCAAAAGGGCTTTTGCTTCTGTTGCCTGGAGCCCTTGGGATCCTTCTGTGTGGATGTTACAGAGTCCAAGGTGGCACTGGACTTTTCGATGTGCTGGAGGTGACCCTCCACACCGGGCCCAAACAGGTTGGTGCCCAAGAAAAGAACATCCGCCAGCTTGTGCTAAGTGTCTGCCATGAAGGTGGAGATATGCAGCCAAGCCCTACGGTGCATGGCTACTGCAGCCACCACAGAGCAGGCACAGGAATCTCTCAGATCCAGAGCTGTTTGTAGCTGCTGCTGGCCACAGCCCGGCCCTGATCTCGGACCTGTTTGGCCATGGTCTGGAGGTCTGCAGGTGAGGTATCACCTCATTCAAAGAGCACAAAGGGCGTGGGAGAAGTGTGCCATCAAGACTGCCGAGCTCGCCTGACAGAGGTCGTGCAAGGAGGCACAGACTTTTTTAGCTGCATGGTCCAATTTCTTGGACTCCTTGTCCGGTGGCTTGTCGACATCCCTGATATTGCCTGAGTGACAAAACATGGAGTCTGCCACCAGCCCCTCAGAAAAGGGGTGCTCTGTGAAACCCGAGAGGGTACCGATGGGCATCACATACTTGAGAGCCATCTGGGCAGAGGGCGCAGGGCAGGACACGGGGCACTGCCAAAGCTCCAGGGCTGGGCCGACAATGGCCTCGGCCACAGGAAAAGCCTCCATCGGAGAGTCCCCTTTGTCCAGAATATCTGTAATGGGATGGCAAGCCCACTTCGGGCTCCATTTTCATCCCCGTGGACTTGGAGATGAGGTGGAGGATGCCCATGAGGGAAGAGGGCCCTTCCTTCATCGATAGGACCCCCACGGACTCCTCGTTGACTGGACAGGAGTGCAGTGAGGAATTCTCGGACTCCGAGGAGTCCGCATAAAGCGGCCAACCGCCCGAGTCACCTTCAACCCTTTGTGGGCGGTGTCCAACAGCCAATGGGGAAGCCCCTTGGCCAACCGAGACTCTCTGGTCAGAGCCGCCAGCGGCCGCTTGCGGCAGCTCCACCACAATTGGTGGAAAGGCCAGCTTCCGCCGAACCTGAACAGACTTGACCGGCTCCACTGGAGGAGGGATGGTCTCGACCGACCCCACAAGGTGTCGGCCTCCTGGGTGACAGTCAAGTGATGGCTGGTGTGGAAACCAGGGTCAGTTTAATACTGGCCAGCACCAACTGTTGGCTCTGGAGGTTGAGGCACTGGTCGCTACACCTCATGCCATACCGGCGACCTAGGTTCGGGAACGAGCCTGAACCACCGGGGGTCGGCGGGGGGGAGAGAGAATCGAGCATCCAGAGGACTGCTCTTCTCTCTCGGGGGTAGGGAGACTTGTTGTCCTGCTTGTTGATTGCCCTCTGGTGGTGGCTGGAGAGCAACACGGGCAGGGAGGCACGTACTCAACATTCTCACGTCGGTAGGGGTGGGGGGAACGGAGAAAAAGAACCTGGCAGGGTTCCATGATGGCCCTGCATCCCCGAGGGCCATTCCTGGTGTCTGGACTGGGTCTCAGCAGGGGAGAGAGCCGGCACCCTCCTCCCTGGCCCTGCGCGCGGGGGCAATCCGTGGAGACTTTCCATGGTCGGCAAGAGCAGGGACATGTGTGATCGGAGAAGTGAGTTCCTCCGTGAGGAGGACCACAGTCCCCTGCCAGGGCTCGTGGCAGAGAAATAAATCTGCATGGAAAAACAAAAAGATCTTTGCTGCACCGACACAACTTGTGCCGAAGCCTCTCCTCATCCGAGGAGGACGAAGATGAGGAATGGCATTGGTGCCGCTTCCCGTGGTGCTGGGAGTGCCAATGGTGGCGGGAGCTGCTTGACCCACTGGATGAGGACTGAAACCTCGATCTCGGCCACCGGGGGATCTCGGCGGGAGCCATGGAGTGCCGGGGCCCCTCCTGGTCAGGGTCAGTGACCGAATGGTTCTGGTCAGTGAACTGAGCAGCCCCTTCTATGATCACAGGCAGGACCAAAGTCCTGAAGAGAAAGTTATTAGCCTCTTTGGACGACAACTGGTCAATAGGGTCAAGAAAGATCTCTGCTGCATCACTGGCCAGTGTCTCGACCAACTGGCCCGATGGGGTCTCTGAGAAGCCAGTGGCCAAGGCCACGATTTCAACCACAGTCAAACCTGAGAGTCCTGAGACTGAGAGCACTCCTGGTCCCATGAACACCGATGATGAGTCTTCTTTTTCGACTCCTCCTCCTTTCGAAGGTCTAGTGCTGTGTGCTTCAGAAGGACCCTGACCCTTCATCGGGAGGGACTGGCACAGCTCCTTGAAGGAGCCCGTAAAAGTGGAGCCCAACTGGAGTGGCACAAAGGCAGAAGCCGAAGACGAGTGAGCGGTGGCCCGAGCTGCCCCCTCCTCAAAGGCCACAAGCTGTTCTAGCTGTTCCGAGGATTCCGCAGCTACAGCCCATTGGGTGTCCTTAGATTTGACTGGCTGATGCAGTTTCCCCGAGTAGCCCAACTTGAGGCGGGCAAGACGGTGCTTGAGGACCATCGTGTGAAACGACCGTCAGATATCGCAGGCCTGTGCATCATGTTCATGGCCCAAGCAGTATATGCACATGGAGTGGGGGTTGGTATGTGACATCTTGTGCCTGCACAGGAACTGGCGAAATCGGGGCGCAGACTTGTTGTCCATTGCGGTCGGGTAGCTCGAAGATGAAAACCAAAAAGGTTGTGAAAGTATTTGAAGCAATCCAGAAGGATTAGAAAGCACTAGGGCCTACAACACGTGAGTGCGAAGGAGGGGAACTGCTTCTTCCAGTGGAAGGGAAGATCTGGCGTCATGAGGCGGTGCCGAGGATACAACACCTGGGTGGGTGGGAGGAACCAGCTTTAAGACTTTCCGGCACTTCTTAAAGGGAAAAGGACTCTGCCAGATAGTGTGGACAGAACAACATATCCACATCCCTAGTATATACCTTTTAATCAAATCCTGATAAAACGTGGTCCAGATTGGATTATATTTGCCAAGGACACAGTACTAGGGACAGCACTAGATATGGCAAAAAGGTAAAAAGTTGCAGCTTGCCATGAAATAACCCACTTTAGACATGGAAGTGGGTCCAAAGTGGTACACCTGTCTGTAACAATAGCCAAAAGATGGAAACGTAAACAATAAAAAAATATTTTCACTAGATAAATTTAAGTTTCTGTACTGGTAAAATTTGTACCTGTGGTTAGGTTTTGACCCAGTTGTTTCTCATTCTGACCCACATTTTTCACACAAGTGGGTCTAATTTGACCCATGTTTTAAAACCTCTAGCGCTTTCATTGCACAGCACCATCGTGTGGTTAGGGTGTGGCACTCTCAGAGTCACATATCAGATTACACCATGGTGGGCCTTATCATGATGGTGGCAGAGACAGGAGGGTCCACCCCATGGAAGTTCTCAACTTACCTCTTAGTGAGACAGCATTTTCAGGACTATATAAAAGAGCAATGGCAGCTCCATAAACAGACTAATTATGGGTCTGCTCCGAACATCAGGGTATACTGGGATGCTGGCAAAGCATTCATGCGGGACGCCATTATTAAATATGTTGCTAAATACAAGAAAGAAAAACATGCAAAAAGGCTAGCATTAGAGGTGCAACTTAAAGACCTGGAGAGACTGGCAGCCATGGGGTAAAGTGGGGAGCACCATCGCTTGCTGCATACCACTGGTGAGGCTCTCAACCTACTCCTGACAGAGAAGGCTCAGGGCCGTGCCTCCTGGTTCTTTGCTAGGAAACAATTTTTTGAGTGGGGCAACAAACCGGGACCCCTGCTGGTCAGGCTCATTAAGGGGAGGGGTGGCCAAACGCATTTACTGGTCATTAAAACGCAGCACGGGACCTTGGTGAAAGATAAAGGGCAAATAAAGGATATGCTTCACCAATTTTATACCTAATTATATACTGCGGAGAGCACAGGGAAAGGGGCCACAATAAATGGCTTTTTGGAGGGGGTGACCAGACCTCAACTCACGGCTGAGCAGCACGAGGCCCACGGTGCTGAAGTTACATGGAAGGAAATTCGGAAGGCTATCACTGGACTCAAGAAGAGGAAGGCAAGTAGCCCTGATGAGTTTGCCGCCGAATATTATAAGGAAATTATATATCTCCTGGTGGAGCCTTTGTGGGAGCTAATGAGGGAGGTGAGGGGGGAAGGGACACTACCCACCACCTGTTATGAAGCAGTCATTTGTTTACTCCTAAAACCTGAGAAAGAGCAAAACGAGTGTGCCTCTTGTCACCCTATATTTTTATTGAACTGTGACACAAATATAATAGCTAAAGTACTGGGGAACCATCTGGAGCAGCTACTTCCCCACTAGGTCCACCCCCACCAGACCGGCTTTGTGAAAGGGCCTCTGTCCTACTATAATGTGCATAAGCTTTAGAACGTGATCTGGTGAGCCTCTCGGCGTCCGGGGTGTGTTTGTCCATGGATGCTGAGAAGGCATTCCGACCGTGTTGAATGGGAATACCTCTTTGAGGTTATGTGTTGGTTTGGTCTGGGGGAGGACTTTTTGAATATGGTCAAGGCATTATATATAGCCCCAAAAGCCCGAATTTTGGTTAATGGGTCCCTTATGGATAGTGTTTCTTGGGCACGAGGCAGGGGTGTCCCCTCTCCCCTCTGCTGTTTGCGTTGGCTATAGAGCCTTTGGCAATTTGAATTAGAGGGGATCCAAGTATCGGAAATTGAGGGGTGGTGGGGTGTCTTACAAACTTACTCAGTACACTGCCAACTTACTGTTGTATGTTACGGACCCTAGCCACTTGATACCAGTAATGCTCTGGGTAACTGAAGAATTTTCCACCTTTTCAGGGTATAGGCTTAATTTAAATAAATCGGAGATGCTTTCTCTGGGCCAACTTGGGGGGGTTAGACTCTGGAAACACCTGGGCTTGAGGGCGGTGGCAGGTTCATTTAAATAGCTGAGATTCGCATAGCATCAATCTCGGTTCGCTTTACCAGTTTAATTATGCACCGCTTACTGCAACAATCTTGGGGAATCTGTCTCATTGGTAGGCGCTGCCAGTCTCTTGGTTGGGGCGGCTTAACCTAATTAAAATGACTATCCTGCCTAGGCTGATATATACTATCCAGATGCTTCCGATGAACATCACTAAAGAAGATCTGAAGTGCCTGGAAGCGGCCTTTTCCACTTTCTTATGGCAGGGGAAATGCCCCGCAAAAGTCTGCAGTGCCTTAAAGCAGATGCATCTAAGGGGGGGACTCAACTTCCCAGATCTCAGGAGTTATGTGGCAACACAGTATCAAAATATCCAGGACTGGGTGCACAGACCTCCTGAGGCCAGCTGGCTGGATTTGGAGGAAGAGGGTGGTCCTGGGCGTCTGTCTGCTTATCTGGCCATGAATGGGTGACAGGCTTACTCCAGGCAGGGTTCGTCTAACCCCTTGGTGGGATGGACTCTGGAAGCATGGGGTCCTCCTGCAGTGTCGCAAAGGGGGACTGAATGAGGAGACACTTCTAGTCCTGGTGCACTGGAACCCCTTCTTCCTGCCATGACTGGAGGATGCAGGGTTTAAAGAATGGGAAATTAGAGGTGTATCTTGCATGGGTAATCTATATAATCAGGAGGGAATGCGTCCCTTTGTGGAGATCCGGGAAGCGACGGGGCTCCCCCACACATATTTTTTTCGTTACCTGCAGGTGCGGCCTTATGGAAGGGGGCTTGGCAGGGGGGCAGGTAGCTGTATTCCCGTTGGCCCAACTTGAACAGGTGGTGCAGAGGGTTAGGTGGAACTCTAGGGGTTTTGTAAGTAAGATAGTACAGCAAGATAGGTTGTTCTACCCTGAAATAGCAGCTAAAACAAAGCAGCTGTGGGAGAGACACTTAGGGATAAACATTGGGGAGGATGACTGGACTTTACTATTTAAATCACAAATGAGGGTTTTAATTTGTAACCGGTATAAAGAATCCCAGTATAAATTTATTCACAGATTGTACTGGCCCCCAGTGATAGTGAATAAGTTATCAACTTACGATCTCCCCAATGTGTGGGCAATGACATGTGGCCTGTGGCACCTACCTATATTATTTCTGGACATGCCCGGTGTTGCAGGTGTTTGGGAAAACTGTGGCAAGTGAACTCTCCAATATGGCAGGGAGGCAGATCCCAGTGACTCTGGTAGCACTGTTATCTGGTATGGAGGATATGGGAGATGAGGACTGGGAGCTATTTCCCAGGTGGATCTGAGCTTTATTAATCTTGGTACGTCAGTGTCTTATGAATACTTGGGTATCTGGTACCCCTCCCACATCAGTGGAGAACGCTATCTATTCAGACCTTGGCCCTGGAACGTCTTTCCTATGTTTTTAAAGTAAGGGTCAAGCAATTTCTTGTGATCTGGGACCCCTTTCTGAACTCTCACCTGTGGAGGCCCATACCTCACGTGAGGGGGTGGTGTGACTATATTGTGGGGTAACTGCTGAGGGTGTTGGGTACTTGGTCATCCCTAGAGGGCTTGGGCCGGAGGGAGATCCCTTTGCTATTATTAGCTTATGGCCATGTGCACTCCCCGAATGGTTGAAGTATTGTCATGCAACATGTAGACACTGTCTGGTAATATTTCTAGATGTTACACATCAATATTACTAGATGGACCAACTGTTTGTGTGTATATGAATGTTAAATATTAGGTTTATTAAATATATATATAAAATCAATGTGCATACTATCAGTTCCGACAGATACAGCTTCATGATGGTCTCCTCAGGATCTTTAGCCTACCTAGGACAGGTTTTGTTAGTACCACCATTGTGTCAGCTCTGATGTATTTGTGTTTCATTAATGGATTGTATCTGTGTGGCTTTATAATTCTGATTTAATAAAGAAGATGATACAAAAAAATGCTGACAGGATTGGTGGATCACACAAGTAATTAAAATGGAAGATATCAGAAATCATTTACAGTGATGGGTCAACATTAGCTTTTGCAGCCACTACTTGGCTAGTGGCTAGAAAAACCCATATAGCCCTACAGACATTCTACTGGCTCAGCAAGTTTACTCACTGAACGATTATCTCCTCTAATACAAGCAAGCCTGGCCATTTAAAGGAATTTGTTTACTGACTCAATACAAAATCTAGCAGCATTTGGCTAGTGATCTAATGGCAATTAAGACTCTGAAGAAAACAAAAACAGATAAAGGTCAGATTGATTCTCATGCAAAAGTAGACAACTTTAGGTCTTATACTTTTGAAGAAGTTAGAGTAAAACCATTAAAGTTTGTTTCATTTATGATTTAAAGAAGCAGTAATGAAACTGGGCAAAACATTTGACCCTACCTTTTTTCACTATAAAAGTTTTCAGGCATCTTTCAGTTTTATTTGGTTGTATAATGTTTTAGTTACACCAAAACCTGGCATGGGTTAGGATCAAGAAAATAAAATAAGTCATGGTGTGCAACACAGGAGGTACGTAGGAAAGTAGGTTTCACAGGTACAGTATGCTAATCTTTTTTTTTTTCATTAACTGTAGCTAAAAAGAACAGTTACGACTAACCATAACAGCAGATCTTTGAGAGAGTCTCTTTCATCAGGCCACAACTACAGAATTAGAAGCTCCCAGGGGCTAGGACCACATGGAAACTTTTGAAACAAGTCAGCCAGGGGCCGCCCACGATGATGTCAGATGTCTGCTCATACAAAAACATGGGCAGCCCCTCCTCTCCTCAGTTCCTCGCTGGAGCTCACACTCAGAGGACCTCTCTGTATAGGGTTTCTCCAAGCTGCAGCGACATACATTTTGTTGATGTTGATTATGGCACTGGCAAAATGTAGTGAAACACTGCCGAGCTACGCATTTGGTCTCCCAGGAGGTACAGCACCAAAGAGCACTCCCGACAAATGATCGGCTTTTGAAGGGGGCTTTGCCCCCGGCACCCTCCAGAATTAAATATAACCTCCTCTGGGGCATGCATGTCCCAGAGGGGGTAGAGACTGAGTAGAGGCAAAGGGCAAAAGGAGTGAGGGGCAATCTAAAATCAGATCGCCCCATTCACTGTTGCCCTTGTTGCGGCACTGTAATTGCGGCAGCCAAATGTAGTCATCGACTTGACGGACTACATCTGTAGAGAAACTGGAGAGAACCCAGCACTCTGCAAAACCAGGTGAGGTACAGGGAGACAGGCAGGACAGAACAGAATAGAGATAGGAGCAGCAAAAGCTAGAGTTTCAGGCCCATAAGGGGGAAGGAGGGTGGGATGGCCTGATGAGAGATTCTCTCAAAGAGCTACTGCTATGCTAAGTACCTAACTGTTCTATCTTCGTCAAGGATATCTCTCATCAGGTCACAACTATGGAATGAGTACCAAGTAGCACTGACAGTGAAAAGTCTGGGTGGCTGGAACCTACAGGCTTAAGAAAGAAGGCCTTGTAGTACAGCTAGGCCAAAGCTAGCATATCTGAGAGAGACAATGACCAGACTGTAGCATTTAATTAAGGTGTGGACAGTACTCCAGGTGGCAGTTGCACAGAAGTTTGCAGCAGAGGGGGCGTGGCTAGCTGCCTGGCTGTTAGGATGCCCTTCCAAAGAGCTCCCGAGTCAGCGTCGAAAAGTGGGCTTTATTTTCTTATGTTTTGCTAGAAGTGACCTTGGAGATTGCTTTCACTGGTTCCCTGGTGTGCAGACCTATCTGGGGATACCAAATTTATCGAGACAGGCAGAAAAAACACAGAGCAGAGGGCTAACTTATTTGCCCCTCGTGGAGGGGCCTCAAAGGCGCCATCTATGCCTGTAAATCTGCCCACTGTGGACGAGACGGTCAGGGAGCCTGGTCCAGCGACGCTTGAGTCCCTACAATCAGCTGTACTTAATATAACTAAAATGGTCCAGCTTATGGACAAGAAGATGGACACCTACAATACACGAATGGTGTAGGTGGAACAAAAGCTGGATGGCTTGGCAGAAACAGCACAAGCAGCGGAGTGGTCCTCGGAGCAGACCCAAGCAGTGGCAGCTACTTGTGTGAAAGAGCAAGCTTTGCTCCGATCCAGGCTGGAACATTTGAAAAACTCAGCTCGGGCTGCCAACGTTAAGATCACCGGCTTACCAGAGGGCACAGAAGGCAAGGATTTGCCTGTTTATTTGACCTCATGGTTGTCGGAGATCCTAGGTTTGGTTCTGCAAGAACTGGTAGTCAGAGCCTACTGGGTCAATGTCCGGAGACCGAATCCATCCTCAGAGGGTGCCAGGACCGTTATGTTAATCACCACCTCTATGGTGGTACGAGACCTAATTCTTCAAGCTGTTTGGGCTACGCATAGCCTGGAAGTTGAAGGCTCAAAAGTTCTGCTTTTCCCTGACCTGTCCTCTACCACTTGGATGAAGTGGAAAAGTTTCAACACCATTCGGCGACGTCTCCGAGCTCTGGATGTTCCAAACAATATGGTGATGCCGGCCCACATGTATGTTACAGTGGGAAGGAAGGCCTATACTTACACAGATCCTAAGGAGGCTACAAAGTTAATTGAAAGGCTGCAAGCTGAGAGAGCAGCTCGGGAAGGTGACTCCTCCTCAGACTCGGAACTTGGAGATACTTGAACTGTGCAGTATAAGTGAGATCAAGCCTGTATTTTCTATACTAACTTTATTTGTTCAGAACTGTACTGCAGTAATTTGAAGGATGGCGGACAGTGAGCCATGTTAATTGGTTTTATTTTATACAGGCCTACTGATTTTTAGGTCTGTGGATGGACAATTTGGACACTTTGGTTCATCATAAAAATGTTGGTAGAATTTGTTAGTTATAACCAGAATTATAAGGGCGACTATTATAATTGGGGAGCTGCAGTATTAGTATTAAGATGGGACTAGGAGGTGGTTTAAAATGCATTTTTCTTTTTTCTGGAAGGAATAGGTGGATGCTGAGGAAGCGTACTGGGAGATAAATATGGAGCTTTTTAAAAGCAGAGTACATCAACTAAGGGCACTATAGCCCGTCTTTTGTTAGCTAACGAATGTTTTTAAGTAGGATTTTCATTATGAGCATTGGTAGCAATGGCCAACTGGTATAGTACTATGGTAGATAGCTTTAATAGCTGGAATTCCCCCTAATCGTGTACCAAATGTTGCAATGTTTCGCATATCTGTATATCTTTTTATATAGACTCTTTGGCTGTATTGTACTGTACATAGGATGTTTGAGTGATGTATTACTGCATAAAATCTATTAATAAAAGTACAAAAAAAGCCTGCAGCAATAACATTTTAAAACAAGCAACGAGGTGGCCAATCCCTTTTTTGGAATGACCACAAATCACCTCAGGAAGTTCCTTACCGTACTTCCTGTAACTCTGGATGACCCCATTGTTCGAAAAGGTCTTCAGCTACTGAGGTCAGCAGTTCCCACTCGTGCATCCTGGACTGGGACCTGCTCAGACTGTCTGCCAAGATGCTTTGGGTGTCTGGAACATGTACTGCTGATTGTTTCAGACCGTGTTCCAGAGCCCAATACCAAACTCTCACTGCTTTTCTGCACAGGGGCTAGGAATGAGTCCTCCCTTGTTTGTTGATGTAATGCATCACACTGGCATTGTCCATCTGCATTAGCAGAGGACCTGGGGACTAGTGGGTCTAGAAGGCCTGGCACCTGTGCCTTTACAGAACAGCCTGCATTTCTAGAACACTTATATGCAAGGTGCTCTTCACTGGGGTCCACAAACCCTGCATCTGATGGGAGCCCAAGTGTACACCCAGCCCTTCCCGAAGCATCAGTTGTGAGACTCTGGAGAGGGCAGGGAATCAGGAAGGGAACCCCCTTTAACATGTTGCTGGGTTCCATCCACCACTTTTGAGCTTTGTGTAGAGGGGAAGTGACTAGAAGAAAAAATTACTCACCTTAGTAATGTTGTTTCTTCTAATAGAGTCTTGCTATATTATGACACATGCAGTATAACCCCAGGTTAGAACTGCTCCGGAGGTGAAAGAGTTAACTTTCCATGCAGGGCATGGAATCTTGAGCGCGAACTCGGTTGAACACTGTGTCTGTTGTAGCTCAAACTTAAACTGTCAGATCTTTACGAGCAAATACTCACTAAGGTTCTGTGTGGAAGCCGTAAACCTACACTAGCCCACTGGCTACTAACTACAAAAACACATTTTTACTATTGATCCCAAAACAAAGACTCAAGTCAGGGGAATCAAGAGAGAAAAAAAAAGCATAACACCTAAGCACCCTGAGAAAGGGTGAAAATAAAGTGGGCATCTATGAAGTGCCAACATTGCACTGCCCACCCACATCCCAAAAATAGAGGTTCTGAGAGGGGCAGGCTGGTGGGGAGGTCATAATACAGCAAGACTCCATTAGAAGAAACAACATTACTAAGGTGAGTAATTTTTTCTTCAAACAACATGAAGTCTTGCTATATTATGACATGTGCAGACTACACAGCAGTACCTCCATGGAAGAGGGACAGAACCTACTTGGGAAATAGGCTCTGGAAGCACAGCTGTGCTAAATCGAGCATCACCCCAGCCTGGATATCCAGGAGTAATGCTTAGTAAAAGTGTGAACTGTTTTCCAGGTAGCTGCTTGACATATCTCTAGGATAGGAATGTCCCTGGCAGCAGCCAGAGATGCAGCTGTACCTCTGGTAGAGTGAGCCCTCAGGCCTGAGGGAGGAACCTTACCCAGTTTTTCATAGCAGAATTGGATACAGAGACAATCCACCTGGCAATGGATCTTTAGTGGCAGGTTTCCTTTACCAACCTCACCAAAGTGAGGAACAATTGGAGGATTCAAACCTGTGACCCTTGGTACATTCTATATAGTAACTAAGGACTCTTTTGACATCTAAACTGTGCAATCTCCTCTCACCAGAGGAGGAATGGTCAGTGAAGTACACAGGAAGAGACATGGATTGATTAAGGTGGAAGTCTGAAACCACCTTAGGCAAAAACTTCCTGTTAGTCCTGAGGACCACTTTATCTCTATGAAAGGAGATAAAATCAGGCTCCACTGACAATGCTTGCAGCTCACTTATGCGCCTGGCAGAGGTGATGGCTACCAGAAACACAGTTTTCCAAGTCAAGTACTTAAGCTCTGCTGAAGACAATGGCTCAAAAGGGGGTTGCATAAGCTGAGCAATACAAATATTAAGATCCCAAGCAGGGGCAGGGTCCCTGAACGGAGGGTTGGTGTGAAGCAACCCTTTAAAAAACTTGGAGAACACAGGGTGAGCTGAAAATGAAGAGGGCTTACCGGCTGATAAGAAGGCAGACACAGCTGCCAAGTGCACTTTTAGAGTAGCTGGTCTCAGCCCCATGGAATTCAAATGCACCAAATAATCCAGGATCGTGGGCACGCCAGCAGATTCTGGGGAAATATGTTTACCAGCACACCAAATGGAAAATCTCTTCCATTTTGAATTATAAGTAGCCCTGGTGGAAGGCTTCCTAGAGGCCTTCAATATATCCAATACACCTTGGGAAAGGTGTAGGTCAGCAAACTCCAACTCTTCAAGAGCCATGCCTTGAGATTGAGAGATTTGAGGTTCGGATACCAAACTCTCCCCTGGGCACAGGTTAACAGGTTGTGATTCCTGGGAAGACACAGGGGAAGGTGGACTGCTAAGGACATGAGGAGTAGGTACCAGGGCTGCCTGGCCCAATCTGGAGCAATCAGAATCATCTTGCAGGATTGAGATCTGATTCTGACTAGCACCTTGAAAAGAAGGGGGAAAAGCATAGAGGAACTTCCCTTCCCAACTGAGAAGGAAGGCATCCAGAGGGACTGAGCCCAACACTGGGGGCCTGCAGCAAAAAAGGGGAAGTTGGTGATTGTCTGGGGCTGCAAAGAGATCTATTTGCGGGGTGCTCCATCTGGCAAATACTACCTCCAGTACTAGGGGGTCCAGTGCCCATTCGTGATGGCCCTGGGAAATCCTGCTGAGAGCATCTGCTAGGACATTGTCCTTTCCTGGGAGGTGAACTGCCGTAAGGGAGGCATTCAGAGAATAAGCCAGAGACCACAACTTCATTGCTTCCGTGCACAAGGCCGTAGACTGAGTGCCCCCTTGCTTGTTGATGTACCACATTGTAGTGGTATTGTCTGTTCTGATCTGAACAACCTTGTTCTGAACAGATGTGGAAAAAACCTGGAGTGCTAGAAAAACTGCTCTGAGCTCCAACAAATTGATGTGGAGCAGAGATTCCTGAGGGGACCACAGCCCTTGGGTGGAAAGGTCGCCCATGTGAGCTCCCCACCCCAAGAGGGATGCATCTGTAGTAAGGGTCAAGGAATGAAACTGGGGAGTGAAGGGAACCCCCTGTCTCAGATTGTTCTGATCCTGCCACCACTGGAGGGCCTGGATCAGGGTTCGAGTCACTGGAATCAATTTGGTTAGAGGTTCTGTCCTCTGAGACCAAAAGGTTCTCAAATGGAACTGGATGTCCCTCATCTGAAATCTTGCTCCCTGCACTACTGCTGTAGAAGCAGCCATGTGCCCCAGGAGCTGAAGAAAATGCCTTGCTGGTCGAGAGACATGCAGGGTGAAAGAAGAGGCCAGAGAGACCAAGGTCCTTGCTCTTTCCAGAGGGAGGAAGGAAGGCTCTGGCTTCTTTTGTGTTCAGTTCTGCGCCTATGAAGGTGAGAAGCTGGACAGGCTCCAGAACTGACTTTGGAAGATTGAGAAGGAAACCTAGAGATGTAAGCGGTTGCTGGGTTACTTGTAAGTGTAGTTTGCTTCTGATGAGAACATGGAAGTAGGCATCTTTGAGGTCCAGGGAGGCTAGCCAGTCCCCCTGGCCTTAGAGAAGGTAAAATAATCCCCAGAGTCACCATTTTGAACTTTGGTTTTAAAAGGTGCTTGTTTAGATACCTGAGATCCAGGATGGGCCGCCATTCTCCTGTCTTTTTTTTGGGGTAAGGAAGTACCTGGAGTACAACCCTTTGTCCTGGTGTATGGTTGGAGCCCTTTCCACGGCTCTGAGAGCCAGGAGAGAAGAAACTTCTGTTTCCAGGGCAAGTGCCTCTGATGGGTTTGCAGGTGGAAAAGACCTGGCTCTCACCTTCGGAAATTATTTGAAGCTGAGAACCAGTCCCTGGCTTACTACTTCCAGGACCCACTTGTCTGATGTTAAAGACTTCCAGTCCTGGACAAAGTAAGCCAGCCTGCCCCCTACCGGTAGTGGAGAATCGCCCTGGCTACCCCATCAGGGAGCCTGTTTTGCAGGGGCTTTGGG
Source organism: Neoceratodus forsteri (assembly GCA_016271365.2). Classification (NCBI taxonomy): domain Eukaryota; kingdom Metazoa; phylum Chordata; order Ceratodontiformes; family Ceratodontidae; genus Neoceratodus; species Neoceratodus forsteri. The sequence goes on from CM057455.1 coordinate 1,301,073,470, forward strand.
TTGAGGGGTAGAAGCAGGCTACTAGAAACCCCTTCTGCCCTTCCTCTAAAGAATCCTCTGGGCATAAGCAGAAGAGGAGGCCTGGCTTGGTAAAAGGCCTATGAAAAGGCCTGCCCCTGCCCCTGACATGCTGCCTTTGAGGAGTGGCTTGCCTTTCTTTGGCCTGTGCACTCCTATAGGTGGTCCTATACTCATCCATTTTCTTCATATAATCCTCTGTCTGCTCCCCAAACAGAGAATTGCCCACAACAGGAAAATCCATAGCCTTAGACTGAGTATCCTGTGACAGGGCAGTACATCTGAGCCAGGCCATTCTGCAAAGAGACACAGATGTAGCCATGACTCTTGATGAAGCATCATTAGAGTCTACTGCAGCATAAAATTGCACCTTGGATGCCTCAATACCATCCGCAGCCACCTGCTCCAGCTCCCTGGCAAGCTGGTCAGGGGCCTGTTTTGCTAGGGCCAGGACAGTATCCCATCTGGATTCGGTACCTAGCTGCATAAGCCATATAATTTGCCTGTCTGAGTCCCAAAGATGCTGCCATGTATTGCTTTTCGTTATGGCATCCATCCTCCTGGAATCCTTTTCAGGAGGGTGAGAGGCTAGAGGAATATTAGCCTTGTCACAGGCTGCAGCCTGCACTACCCCCACATGGCTGCATTGCTGGGAGAGGAACTCCGTATCAGAGCCTGATAAAGCATACCTCTTGTCCATCCTTTTATCCACAGGAGGATAGAATGAGGAGTTTTAGAATTTTTACTGTCTGTTTCCTAAAAGATTTGTGCAAGGAATAGACAGTCTCCTAGACTCTGGAATATCCATCATTTCCACAAAATCAGGCTCTTCTTGATCATCAACAGCTTCCTCAACAGGAGTTGCAGAGTATCAGCAACTTTCTTGTAAAACAAAAAATGAGAAGGACTCAGATAGCCTGGGAGGGAAACCCTGAGGGTCTGTCTGGAGAGATGTCCGGTTCAATGGGCACATCCAGACTTTCAAAATCACACTCACTCTCCTCATACCCTCCTCCCCTTCCTCCGGTTCATAAAAATCCTCAAAATCATAATCTTGAACCGGAGGATACCTCGAACCGACCGCTTCCTAATGGTGTCGGTTCGGATGGAACCGGGGAAAGAGACTGGACAATTTGAATAGCTTTGGCTATTTCCTCAGCGTTGGAGAAAGAACTTTTGGCCCCAAACTAGCTGACTTTCTAGTCCTTTTAGTTGGAACCAGCTCCTCAAAGCTGGCTCTTCGTTTGCCTGAGGAAGTATCGCCCTGGTCAGAGGGCACTCCCTCAGGTTCGGTTGGAACCGAACCGGGCTGGCCATCCGGGTCAGCGGACTTTTTGGCCTCCCTTTCCCTGAGCCTACCAACTCTCTTTTCCACGGTGGCAGCAGGAAAATTCTTACAAATCTGGCAGTCTTCATTGAGGTGGTCAAACCCCAGACAATACACACAAGTGGTGTGTGGGTCAGCCTTAGCAAAGGCTTCCCCACAGAGGCCACAGTGTTGAAACCCAGTGGGTCCGGTTTTTCTTTTGGGTTTCTTAGACATAGTGCCAGCCTAACCAAAACTTGCCCGTTAATGGCAATCCGCCAAGCAAGACTCTCCTATCGGTTCCCAACCGTGTCACGGGTCATGGAAAAAACCGTAATAAAATCCCTTTTTTTTAGAACCGATAAGAACCGGGAACCGCACTCTAAAGGACTAGAAAGTAATTTTAAACCCAATCTGATCGGTTCAAACCGAACTGAAAAGACGTTTGCAAGTTCCACACAGAAGAAAATAAAGAAAAGCCTATCTATTACTTACAATACCACAGACAGAGCTTGAACCGACGATTGAGGTTAAATTTCGGTAAAATAAACCGAGAATTACACTTTAAAACCGACAAACGAACTGAGCAGCAGTAGAAATCTCCGGAGCGACTGTTCAGTGAGGCGGAGTAAAGAATCTGACAGTTTAAGTTTGAGCTACAGCAGACAGAGTGTTCAACCGAGCTCGCGCTCAAGATTCCATGCCCTGCATGGAAAGTTAACTCTTTCACCTCCGGAGCAGTTCTAACCTGGGGTTATACCGCATATGTCATAATATAGCAAGACTTCATGTTGTTTGAATAATCTGTTCTAGGTTGTCTGTGAGCTGATCCCCCTGGACTCTTAGGATCTACTGGGGAATCCGCATGTGCAGTTTGGCCAACGGTACTGTCACAATGGCCGCTGCCATGAGGCTCAGCAGGCATAGGAAACTCCATGCTGAGACATAATGTCTATCGTTCACTAGTCGTGCTTGGGCAACCAGGCGGTAGGCCCTGTCCAAGACTGCTATGTACTGGAGTCGCTGACAGGGTTTCAGCACTGAATTTGGTATGCTGACCGTCACCCCCAGAGCATCGAACAGCTGTCTGGTTAAAGCTACGGTCTTCAGGAGCTGATCCCTAGAGTGGGCATTCAACAGCCAGTCACCTAGGTAAAGGAAAACATAGAGGTCTTCCCTGCGAAGGGCTGCTGCCACTACTGCCAAGCATTTGGTAAAGACCTGCAGTGCAGAAGGCAAGCCAAAGGGCAACACTCTGAATTGGTAATATTCCCCTTGAAACAGGAAAGTACAGTTATGAAGGAACTTACCGTAACAGTAGATCCTCGAGAGAGGCTCTTGCAGTAGGTAATTACAAATAGGACTGAAGCTGTTAGGCGTCAGGACCCCATGGAAAATTTCTAGCTAGCAGTCTGGCAGGGGACCGCTTCCATCGCCAGGTGACCAACGCCAACGCCAGTATAAGGGGCGGTCCTCCACTCCGCCTTCCAGTTCTTCCCGCCAAAGGCCAAAAAGGCAAAACGAGAGAGAAGCGGATGTTTTCTTCCTGAAAAGGAGCTGAAAAGCTTGGGGGGTGGAGGGCGGAATATTTCACTGCAAGAGCCTCTCTTGAAGATCTACTGTTACGGTAAGTTCTTACGTAACTGTACTATCTTACTTCGAGAGGGCTCTTGCAGTAGATAATTACAAATAGGACTGAGACCCAAGCAGTCTGGAACAAGAAGAAGCAAACGGGAGGAGGAAACTACCCAAATGTAGACCCTCTGGCTGTGAAGGTCTTTGGAAAGAAGACCTTGCAGAACAGCCAACCCGAAGCCAGCTCTGCGGCGAGAGGCAATGTCCAAACTTTAATGTTTCGAAAAGGTATGGACAGAAGTCCAAGTTGCAGCTGCACAGATGTCTGCCGCTGACACATTCTTGAAACAAGCAGCAGAGGCAGCGAGCCCTCTGGTGGAGTGGCCTCTGACTTGACCCAGTAGGGTCTTGTTGTACTTGTCGTAACAGAAAGTGTTACAATGAGCCAACCATTTAGAAAGGCATTGCTTAGAAACAGCATTGCCTTCTCTTTTACGAGCAAAAGAGACAAACAGTTGATCAGTCTTTCTGAGATCCTTCAACCTGGTGGTGTAGTATCTCAGAATTCGATGAACATCCAAAGTATGGAAGAGGTACTCCCCTTGATTGGAGTGCTGCGTAAAGAAAGCAGGCAGCTCAATGGATTGATTCAGCATAGATTCCGCTACCACCTTAGGGAGAAACTTAGGGTTGGTACGCAGAGCCACACGTTCCTTGTGGAAAATCAAATACGGTATTTTGCACGAGGGCCTGGGGCTCGGAAATCCTTCGAGCAGAAGTAATGGCCACTAAGAGAGTCTTCCATGAAAGGAACATTAGGTCTGCTGAGGCTGCCAGCTCAAAAGGAAGCAAAGTAAGCTTCTCAAGAATAAAATTCAAATCCCAAGGAGGGGCAGGAACACGAATAGGGGGTCTCAAGTGGAGAACGCCTCTAAGAAAAGTCTTGGAGACTTCCAACTGCGCAAACGTTCTGTTCCCAAAAGGAATATGGTAAGCGGAGATGGCCGCCATGTGAACTTTCAGAGAGGAATGACTGAGACCCAGATCAAAGAGATGGTGCATGTAATTCAGAAGCCGCTCGACAGAGCAAGAGAATGGCTCGAAATCTTTGGAAGCGGCCCAAATAGAGAACTGTTTCCATTTCATGGCATAGGTAGATCTAGTGGAGGACTTTCTGGCCTCCACCAGCAGGGAAACCCCGAATCGGGCTTGAGCTAAGTCTACAGAAGCCGCATGTGCAACTGAAGGGACTTGAGGCCTGGATGGACCAGGGTCCCCTGATCCTGGGTCAGCAAAAGTTGTGACAGAGGAAGAGGAAGAGGAGGTTCCTCTGAATACTGTTGCAGAAGAGAGAACCAAACTTGCCTGGGCCAGAAAGGAGCAATTAGGATCACGCGAGCTCCTTCTGAGCCAAGTTTCTGTAAGACCCTCGGAATCAAGGGGATTGAGGGGAAGGCACAGACGAATCTGCCCTTCCAGTCTAGAGACAGAGCGTCTCTCTAAAAAATGCTGCGCCCTGGAGCGAGCGAGCAGAAGGCGGGAAGATTTGCGTCATGAGGAGATGCAAATAGGTCTACCTGTGGTGTTCCCCAGCATAGGAAGATATTATCTACTACCCCCTGATCCAGTTCCCACTCATGAGCATGAGCAGATGACCAACTGAGGTGGTCTGCCAACGTGTTCCCGGGATGTGAACTGCCGTGAGGTGAAGGCTGTACTGCACTGCCCAATCCCAGACTCGTATCGCCTCCCTGCAGAGAGGGCAGGAACGAGTTCCTCTCGGTTTGTTGATGTACCAGACTACACACGCTGTCAGTCTGGACAGCCAGATGCCCGGGGAGCAGATACAGATGCAAAGCCTGAAGAGCATACAGCATGGCCTGAAGCGCGAGCACATTGATGTGAAGTGTTCGTTCAAGCCTGGACCAGGAGCCCTGGGTCCTGTGAGACCCAAGATGGGCTCTCAAACCCTCACCCGAGGTGTCTGTTGTCAGCGCCGGGGCGGGGCAGAAGGGAACCCCCGGCAAAGGTTCTCCTGAACCATCCACCATTGCAAGTCCCAAAACATAGGATTGGAGACCAGAACTTGATTAGCTAGGTCGTCCACCAACTGATCCCACTGAGACCGAAGTGTCCACTGAGAGATTCTCATGTGGAGCCGAGCGCGAGGATCTGTCGGAATAGCAGCCGCATTGAGCCCGAGGAGGCGAAGGACTGACCTGGCACTGACCCGCCTGCAGCTGGACAACAGGCTGACCTGAGACTGGAGTGTGGCCGCCCTGTCCAGTAGCAGGAATGCCATGCCGGAGGTCGTGTCCAGAATTGCCCCGATAAACTGGAGCCTCTGGGACGGGATCAGAAGGGACTTGGCCTGGTTGATGGTAATACCCAGGCTGGTGAAAACCTGCAGGGTAAGGGAAAGGAAGCACAGGAACTCCTCCCTAGACGGGGCCACCAGGAGCCAATTGTCCAGGTACAGGAAAACTTGAACCCCCTGGGTACACAGGAAGGCCGCTACCACTGAAAGGCATTTGGTGAACATTCAGGGCGCCGAGGAAAGACCAAATGGGAGGGCCTTGAACTGGTAGTGGTCCTCCTGGGACGGAAAATGCAGGTATTTGAGGTGGGAAGGGGGAATAGGGATATGCAGGTAAGCATCCTGCATGTCCAGAGCGCAGAGCCACTGTCCTGGCCGAAGGAGGGGCAGAAGACGCTGCAGAGAGAGCATTCTGAACCTTCTGTACTCCACGAACAAGTTCAGGGAGCTGAGGTCGAGAATCAGCTTCACGTCTCCTGACTTCTTCGGGACCAGGAAGAAATGGGAATAGTAACCCATCCCCCCGAAGATGGGATAGGACGGGCTCTATCGCCTCCTTCTGAAAAAGAGAGGATATTTCTTCCTGGACCAGAAGAAGGTGTTCTGGGGAGTAAGATGACCGGGGGGGGGGGTTCTGAAGAAAGTCTATTGAGTGTCCTTCTGCAATCAGCATGAGCACCCAAGTGTCTGAAGTGATCCTCTCCCAACTCGGTAGATGGAATTTCCCTCCTACCGGTTCCTCTGGGGGGCCCAGAGGCTGTGGGAGAGAAGAGGAGTCAGGAGGTGTGAGGCAGCATTGCGGCTGAAGCTCCTGCTGCTTTTGGCGGGGGGCTTGGCAGCCAGAGGGGCCCCCGATGTTTGTTGGCCCGCTTTCCCTGAGGTTTCGCCTTGGGCCGAGAATGTCTGCGAAAGGGACGATGCTGAGCTTGTGGGGGCCTGTACAAAGAGCCAACAGACTGAAGTGCAGCACCCTTCTCCTGCAGATTGGTGATGATGTCCTTGACATCGCCACCGAACAGCACTGAACCCCTGAAGGGCGCGTCCTGGATAGCAGACTGCACCTCCGGGACCAAACCTGACACCCGGAGCCAGGCATAATGCCGCAACCCCATGGTGAAAGCCAAGCTCCGACCAGCAGCGTCCACTGCATTGTACATGGCACAAAGCATGTGCCGACTGGCCGATCGCGCAGACCGGACTAGGTCAGCCACTTCCTGCTTCGTCTGAGACTCAGGAAGGGATTCCAATTTGGTTTCCACCTCGCTAAGGATCGCCTTCTGGTAATCCCCCATATGAGCAATGTAATTCAGGGCCCTGATTCCCAGAGTGGAAGAAGCACAGATCTTCTTCCCGTACTGGTCCAGAAGGCGGGATTCCTTGTCGGGTGGTGACAAGCTCAAGTGCTTGGGGTTAGCCGAACGGCCATGAGCGGCGCTAATCACAACTGAATCAGCTCTGGGGTGTGAATTCAATGAGTCAACATCCTCTGGAGCCTGATATAGCCTGTCCGACTTCCTCGGGGGTGGGGGCTAATGCCCACGGTTGCTTCCAAATGGTGGACACAAGGTCGGCATGAGGCTCAATCCAGGGTGGAACCAGAGTAAGAGCGGTTTCGGGCAGAGCCAGGTGTGCAGCGAGTTTCTTGCACTGTGGATCCAGCTCCAAGGATTGCCACTGATGAACAGCCTTGATTTTACGCAGCAACTCCATGAAAGAAGGATCCTCCGGAGGAGTCCTGGGCTTGTCAGGAGTGCGTGGCTCGTCATCCGGATCGGAGCGGCCGTCGGAGTCATCCGAGGTCTCTGAGGAGGATGAAAAAGACGACTCCTTCTCCCGGTGCGGCGGAGGAACGGACCCCTTGTGAAATCCTTGGGGAAGCGTATCTTCCCCTGCCCTGGAACCAGAGGGCTCGCCTCTGGAGTTCGGATGGGGGGGGAAGGAGTCTCTCATCCTCAATGTCGGGGGTCTGGAAACGGGTCCGGTGTCAGAAGATGGCTCTCTACTTCCTTGGTGAGCTGAGCCTTGGCCTCAGCCCACCATGAAGTCAGGGTCTCTTTCAAATCCACCGGCAGCAGAGGAGGAGGAGGGGGGTATGGATACTGGGGGTATCCATACAGCGTATATCCGTAACCCAATGGCAGGAAGCCCGGTGTCGGGTACTGGGGCACCGTGTACTGCGGCGTCGGGTACTGAGGTGCCGGATATTGCGGACCTGGGTAGGATGGTGTCGGATACCCAGGTACCAGGGGCTCTGAAGGAGCAGAGGGCCCTGGAAATGGCCCAGCGGGCATGTCAGGAACGGGAGGCCCGGGCGAGGGGTGGCGTCCGGCAAAGGGATGTTGCCGGGCGTCGGGTAGGCCGGCGTCCGAGGATCCGACATCGGGTCATCCAGCCCAGCGGGAGGGAGACCCGACGGCAGCATGCCAACATCCTCCATGTCACCCAGGGAAGAAGGATTACCATCCCCGGGTCCAGCAAGGGAGACGCTGAAGCCTCGGAATGCAACACGCGTTGTGGCGAGCTCGGGACAACAGGCCCAAAGGGTCCGGCGTCGCTCTGCGCGCCGGCGGCCATGGAGGCCGACATCCGCTTACCGCGGATCCGGGCGGACGCCAGAGGAGCCGGCGTCACTATTATTGGACCCGCGCTGACGGCGTCGATGGAGGGGCGGCATAGGCGGGCGCTTTGGAGGCCGCGCACTGCCCGAAGAGTCAGGCGTCTTCTCGGCCTTACCGGGCGGGTGTCGGAGGAGCCGACATTGGCTTACAGGGCCGCGCTAGAACAGAAGGCCGCATGCGGCGGCCTTGCTGGGAGTGGCTGCCTTTGACTCAGAGGTTCTAAGGCCCGGCACAAGCCCGATGGAGGATCGCCGCCGCTTTGAAGCCGCCAAGACGATCATTACAGAACTGTCTCCCTGGGAGACGTTACTGTGCACCGCGACCCCAGACGAGGGTCGCGCGACTTTTAGAAGAGGAGTCCTGGTACCAGTGCTTCTTCTTGCAGTGGCCCTCCGGAGAAGTAGAGGCCCGCTCAAGTTTTTTCAGCTCCTTTTCCATGGAGAACATCTTGAGTTTGAGAACGTGGGCCTCCAGGGACTGCTGCCTCCGCTTTCGGGTGGCCGCGTTAAACTGTTGGCAGAGCTGGTACTTCTCCACGGGGTGGTCGGGGCCTAGGCAAAAAAGGCACTGGGAGTGTCCGTCCTTGTGCGGGAGCTTGACGCCGCAGGAATCGCACTTATTTTTGTGCTCAGAGGGAGTCAGGGACGACATACACGGCAGCTGAGGTAAAGGGTGACGAAATTCGTAGAAAAAAAGTGAAAATAGGCGGTAAAACTACCGACGATTGACTGCGAAGAAGTGAACTTAACCAAGAGGCGCTACATGAGCTAAAGGCGGGAAAGAACTGGAAGGCGGGTGTGAGGGACCGCCCCTTTATACTGACATTGGTCACCTGACATGGGGGCAGCCTCCCGCCAGAGACTGCTAGTTAGAAATTTTTCCGTGAGGTCCTGACGCCTGCTGGCTTCAGTCCTATTTGTAATTACCTACTGCAAGAGCCCTCTCGAAGTAAGATTTGCAAGTATTTTCTGTGAGGCTTCTGGATTTTGATATGGAGATAAGAATCCTTCATATCATATGCTGTCTAGTGGCTGGGCGCTGTCTGACACCAGCCAACTGAAAGGGAACCCTGCTCCTACCCTAGGCTGGGTATGGTAGAGGAAATGCACAAACTTTAGGGTCCTGCCTGAGGCTTGAGGAGTTGATAGAATATCTTGGACCTCAGGACCAAACAACTTGTGCCCTCAAAATGGGGCATTAAGAATGGACTGTTGCATGTCATTCGCAAAACCTGTCACTCTCAGCCAAGAAAATCTCCTGAGACAGATGCCAGAGGCTGCAGCCTTGGCAGAAGCATCTGAGACATCATAAGCTGTGTGAAGCAAATGCATGTCCACATCTTCCCCAGCAGTAAGGCCTTTTGGGGGTACCATCTGGTAAGGCTTGTGCAGTTGCCTTGGCCTTCCTCCAAGGGGTGCTCTGGTACTTTGCTATGTGGGCCTAGTAGTTAACAATATGAAGGCCCAATGATGTTAAGGCTAAGGTCCTTTGGCCTAAAACATTCAATCTCCCGGACTCTTTATCAGGAGGGAGGCAACTAAGGTGCTTAGGTGCCCTAGACCTATCATGGACAGCTTTAGTCATCATGGAGTCGGTCTCAGGTTGTGTGGCATAAAGTGGCTTCCCAGAAGGGGCCATGTATATTTTGTCTGCTTTCCTAGGTACAGCTAGGATACTGCTTGGCCTGTACCAGGCAGCAAAGGTGGCATCCTCTAAAGCAGGGAGCAGAGGTGGCGCCACAACTGCAGGAGATTCTGGCAAGTCCAGGAACTCTATGAGATTTTCTTTAGTAGCGTACTGTTCCTCCAGATCAAAACCCATGACAGCTGGCAACTGCTGCGTCATGGTGAGGAAAATGGGATCCTGGTTCATAAATTAGTCATGTTACTCTAAAGCTCTGAAAGATTTAGTGCTGATGATTCAAAGCACACAGTCACAGAATGGGGAGGCGCTTAAGAGTTTCATGAGGATGTCGTATCTTTGAAGTGTGTTGGCCCCGAGCAGATGTGCATCTATTACCCAGTAGTAAATGACTACCTCAGTGACAACGATGAAAGACACAGAGCAGAAATTTGGTTCAACAGGAGCCATGTTATTTTTAGATCAAATGTGGTATTTTTGTGGTGACGTCTCACTGCGTTTTTGTATGTGGATCTAAAACTGTAACAGGAGCCATGTATTTTGGAAGAATAATTAGCATCTGTGTGGTACATTTTTATAAGCGTTTTATGTATTATAGTAATTTAACCCTTGATGGCTGCAATAAAACACTACTACTAAAACATTGTAGAGATACTGACTCCTGATTAAACAGGCTGAAAAAAATGATTTAGCAGTTTGATGCGTGAAAGTGCTAATCAGTTGTGAAAATGCATAGCACGTGGCACAGACCGATTAGCAAAAAATTAAAAAATTATATAGTTTTATTAATGTTGTGTACTGTGTCATGGATTCGCCCAAAAAATAGTCAGTAGTCTACTGCTAAGCATTTCTCAAAATGGTTAGCATTACACCATTTTGCTTAGCGTTTTGCTATGCTATACCAGGTATTTAAGACTCTGGATTAAAGTCTCCTCATAATTATCATCTTCCAAATCTAGGCAGTCTAGATCCTAAAACTATAATAAGGCATGTTTTTATCTGGATCATTCTAGGATTCATTAAGGTATATTTGAACTATAAAAATGTGTTCTTCTCTATGGAAACCCACTAGTTGGTGGAAGAAATGTGGAAATTTATCATCTTTGTAAAGAGTTTCACTGAGACTGACCGGCTAACACATCAGTTGCTTGCCATCCAGATGACCAAGGGTTGCCTTCTATCTCAGGGAGGGAACCTTCTTCTGCTGTACGTCTGCCCACCGGTGCAGGATGAGAGGGTGTCATATGGGAAGGAAGGCATACCTTATGGTATCACGTCAATTCAGAGCAAAAAATTGAGCGCAAACAATTCAGCAAAAACATCTCAGCGTAAATCATTCCAGCTAATAGCACATTTCACCATACCGCAATTTCAGCGCATTCCGTATAATAACATAAGAAGGGACCCCTTTAAGCGTGGTTGATTTTTCTTTAAGGTTAAGTGTTGGTTCCATCGGCGGTTGTGCTGGGTGAGCCTCTTATAAGTAATGATACTCCTAATGTCGCCGGCTGCTATATTCGTGGATCAGTTTATTATGATTGACCAGGGTTCGAGATGGTTGCTCTTTTCAGACAGAACTGCCATCCCTCTGTGGCTGTAGGATGTAAAGATCTGGTCTGTGTGACTCCCGGGGCTCCGCTGTGTGGATATTCATCTGTGTGCTGGTGCTTCTGGAGAACCATTTGGTGGAGGGATAGTATGTGAGTATTTTTTGGTATTGTTGGGTGCTGTTGGATAGATGTGCCGCAGCTTGTCATGGAGAGGTGGAGCTAGGTGGAGCAGAGACAGGAGCCTCCATGGATGTTCGGATAATTTATTGCAGAGTCTCTGGAGTGAGATTTTAGGCTTGAAGAAGAAGGATAAACAAAGTCGTGGAGGAGGTAAAAAAAATAAACCTTACTAGGGAAATGAGTGCTGTTATGATGTTTGTGCCACCATATTGTAATTCTTCCAGAGTTAGAACAAAGGGTTGTAAGAAGGCTGCTAAGTTCCCTTTAAATTCCTGCCCTTTCCTGCTCTTTCCCCTGCAGCAGTCGGGTGCCGATCTGTGCCCCAAGGCAGCTGTTTATCTTAGTATATCTCCTTCTGAAGTGTCGTTGTTATAGTCCTCTGTGGCCTTGTATGAAGTTTATGGGCTGTCCTCTGCTGCACATACTGAGTAACTGGGGGCCAAAAAAGAGGGGGGAGAATGGGAAGAAAAAATCAAGTAGAGATGTATATGGGGCAAGCCTGTGGTCTTAGTTTACTCACCCTGTTCCTTTAGGAGTGTTTGCCTGGAGGTATCTTCTGTAATGGTGTTGTAATGGACTGTTGCACTATAATTATGGACATGATTAGCGCTCAACCCTCTAGCATGGAAAAATGCAGATGAGGAAATTGGGCTGTAAAGTAAACGTGGTAAATGACCATGCTTAAAAGTTCTGCGCGCAGTTAACATGGAACCGGGAAGGAAAGTGTACCTTACAGAGCAGCCTTATGTTGTCACGCACCCAATCCCCAAACATGTGACGCATGGGGGAGTTCTGACAGAGAGATGGAGCTTACCTGTTCCACCAATAGCCCTGATAGGTACAAAGCCAGGTAGCTCCAGAGGAGCATGCTCTGAGGTAGGGATTAGGGGTGAGGTTACAGGGCAAAAAATGTATGGGTGGGGGAGAGATGAAATCCCCTCACTCCACCATGCCCACTTGGGTTGCCTGGCCTGACTCCCCACTCTGGTCTGCCATTCAGTCGAATGAAGGATGTCCTCAGAAGTCTGGTCCCCCTCAGAGGTCCCACCTGTGGGGGACAAGCCCCAGGCTACTAGTTCAGGGGCCACAGCTAGAAGTGACTGAAGACAGGAAAGGAGTCTTGGTCCTCAGGGGTTCAAAAGACAGAAAAGAGAGATGGAACGAGGATCCAAGGTCAGGTTCCGGAGTGCTAGAAACAAAAAGTATGAACCAAAAAAAAAAAAAAAGTTTTACTGAATGTTAAATATACAGGCATGGATATTCAAAAGTTAGTGGCAGTGCTCCAGGTGGGGGCCACATTCAGAAGCCCCCCCGAGCCGCCCCCTCCAAATCTAGCAGTGCCCATGGGCTAAAATACCACTGCGCCTGTGCAAATAAGGACGTCCCCTCATGCATACTGGTGCAGTAGCATTTTCAAAGGTTTGGGACAGTGGTAAACAGCCCCCAACTGACGCAGTTTACTGCAGTCAGAAACACCTCTTAACCAGCCACTAAGCCCCACCCGAAGGGAGGGTGGCTGTATTTCAACTGCCAGCCCCAAGCTGCCCCCCCCCCAGATTTCCCAGCATATTTTTAATTTTAAGGTAAAAATCCCTGTTGTCAGATAGTCCCCCACCACTGTATTATTTTTTAAAGACCTCCGTGGTGTACAGTGGTTCCCCACCCCAGAATCCCAAGTACATTTGTATTATAGCACTCTGGACCCCCAATTTTTTAAAGACCTCCTGATGGTCCAGTGGGCCCCTGAAGAACTCGTGCCCCACCTGATCCACCCATTCACATCCCACCTCCCCGCACCCTCTCACTCCTCCAATATCTGGTGCTCTCAGCGAAGTACAGTGACCAGCACAGCTCTCCTCTCACCTCTGCGGCTGGCTGTTGTATGAGCAGTCAGTGTACGGGTGTACTGTAGAAACAGGCCAGCCACGGAGGAGGGAGAAGGGCTGTGCTGGTTGCCTACACTAGCTGTGGAGCACCGGGGGTTGGAGAGATGAGATGTGAGCAGCTGTGGCAGGCGGGGGTGAGTCTGTTCAGGTGGAACCATTAGACCACCAGGGAGTTCTCTAAAAATAATGTACTGGGAGTTCGGGGTGGGCCACTGGACACCACGGAGGTCTCTTAAAACATATAATAGGTAAGCGGGGGGACCACTGGACACCAGGGTTTGCTACAATGCAAACTTACTGGAGGATCAAGGGTGGGGGCAACCACTGGACCACCAGGACTATCCTTTCACAGAGACAAAGGTGTTAAGGGGCTGCTGCACCCCATGCAAATGAGCTCAAAATGCCATGAAAATGGCCCCTTAGTGCCTTGCATGCCCAACGGGCTCATCTGCGTGCTCAGGCTGAATATGGCCCACAGTGGACTTGACACTACCCATTTCAGTCAAGGCCATCTCCTGTGGGCCATAGTGTTGACTATTGTAGTTTCACGTCTGAAAGGGACAACAAGCACTCCAGAATCTGATTCACTGGACAAGTGAAGGGTTCCAAGCGATGGGAAGCAGCCCACAGAACAAGGTGCTTCCACTTCGTTGAATAGGTGGCCCTGGTGGAGCGTTTCCTAGCAGCCACCAGGATATCAGCTACCTTTTGGGATACTCCAAATCTTGCCATGGCTATATCTTCAGGAACCATGCATAAAGACAGAGGAACTCGAGATCTGGATGGACCAGAATGCCCTGATCCTTTGATAGCAAGTCTTTGCACATGGGTAGGGGCACTGAAGGTTCCACAGCCAACTGCTACAGTAAGGGGAACCAGATCTGACGAGGCTAGAAGGGAGCAACAAGAATCAGAGTCGCTCCTTCCATCTGAGAGGGACAACGTGTTTCGCCAGAAAACTCCAGGCCCTGGAACGAGCAGAAAAGTGGCAGTTTTGCACTGAGTGGGGACGCCTTGCAGAGTTACCATCCTGAACTTCTCGCACTGAATATAAAAGTTCAGATTTCTCAAATCCAGAATGGGCCTCAAGTCCCCTGTGGATGTGGGGACTAGGAAGAAGTGAGACTAGAACCCCCTGTTCATCTGTTCCACAGCAATTGGTTCTATAGCCCTCTTCCGCAGCAATGTGTGGACTTCCTCCAGGAGTACAGGAATATGGTCTGGAGGGTAGTTTGAGTGATTTGCAGGAAGGTCTGGAGGTAACTTCAAAAGTTCTAGCATGTGACCTTGCTCTATGAGTTGCAGAACATACGCATCTTTTGTACTCTCTCTCCACCTGTCCAGATGAAGGGAGAACCGAACCACTACCACCACCTCCAGGACTGCGGGAGTGTGGAGGTCTCGCAAGGAGTCGTGCTGAAGCGGAACCTGTGGATGAGGCCGCACCTCCACTTCTGGGGGCTTTTCCTTGTGGTGAAGGTAGGGGCAGGCAAAGTTGCACCTGCTCTGCCGTCTGATTCCCGGCCTGGGTCTGTGTGTGACCCGAGGAAATGGCTCCCTCTGCCCACTTTTTGACTGGGTGTGGTAAAGGGAGTGGACTGACCACAGAGTCCTCCTTGAGGCTTGGAAGTCAGAAAGGATATGCTGCCCATTTGCCCCAAAGAGCTTACAACCTCTGAAGGGGGCATTCAGAATGGATTGCTGGACTTCACTAGCAAACCCTGACATCCTGAGCCAAGAATGTCTTCTGAGACAGATGCCAGCCGCAGTTGCTCTGGCTGAAGTATCTGAGATATCATAGGTAGCTCGCAAAAGGTGCTTACCTACATCAGCCCCAGTCTGGAGGGCCTTTAGCATCTTCTGCTTCCAAGGGTCTTCTGGAAGGGCCTGGGCTGCTGCCTTAGTGTTTTCTAGAGGGTATTCTGGAATTTGACCATACAGACCTGATAATTACCTATTCTGAGGCCCAGAGTGGCAGAGGCAAAGGTCCTCTTACTCATGAGGTCCAATTTTCTCGACCCCTTATCTGGGGGAAGAGAACTGAGGTGTTGAGGTCTCAGACCTGTCATGGGCTGCATTATCACTCTGAATCAGCATGAGGTTGCCCAGTGAAACAAGACTTCCCTGAAGGAGCCTGGTATAATTTGTCTGCCTTTCTGGGTACGGCAGGGATCAAACTTGGTCTGTACCAGGCAGTCATGGTGGCAGCCTCTAATGCGGCTAGTAGAAGAGTAATAATCAGAGGGGAAGAATCTGGTACTTCCAGAAACACAACTAGGTTTTTCCTGGTAATGTCTTGTTCCTAAGCATCAAACCCCATAACAGTTCGGAGCTGCTTTATCATCGAGATGAAGGAAGGGTCTTCAGGAGGGAACCTCGGGGTATACCTGGTGGAGTCCTCACTCCCTGAGGAAATGGTGAACATAGACCTAGACGGGCTCCTATCCCTATCTTCCTTCTCCTACTCCTCCTGCGAGATGAGGTCAGGGATGTACTCCTGATCCTTGTCGATGTACTCTGAATATTGCAAGGAAGGCAGCAAGGGCGTTGACACCATGGAACGAGCAGGGCACGCCATTGTAGTAGGCATTGACACAGGGGCTGGTCTGGTAGGCCATGGCATTGTCAGGCTCAGAGGAGGTGCAAAGTGCTCAAAGATCTCCATAAAGGAGGACAGCTCCATCTGGACATCAGTGGTGGGCGGTTTTGCTGGAGTGCCTTGCGGCATCGATGGGGGAGGCTAGAGGCCCAGCACAGACGAAAAGCCCAACCTGATCTAGTTCTTTGACTGGGTTACCAAGGAGATGGATCAGGGAGGAGCAGCGGACGTGGCCTACCTGGATTTCAGTAAGGCCCGCTACACCATGCCACACGGAAGACTAGTAAATAAGCTGGGCAGCCTGGGAGTGGGCCCTAAGATAGTAACATGAGTGTGAAGTTATCTAAGTAAGAGGACTCAAGGGTGGTGGTAAATGGGGTTCACTCGGAAGAAGGTAAGGTAAGGTAAGCAGCAGGGTGCCTTGAGGGTCAGTACTGGGACCGGTCCTCATCAATATCTATTAGCGGCATCGCAGAGGGGCTGAAAGGGAAAGTATGCCTGTTCACGGATGACACAGAAATCTGCAACAGAGTGGACACACTTTGGGGGGGGGAGAAGGAGGGATGAGGGAAGATCTGAAAAGGCTGGTCAAGGATTTTGCAACCAGGCTTTAATGCCAAAAAGTGCAAAATTATGCATAAGGGGCACAAAAACTCAAGGGCAACATTATCATATGGCGGGAAGGTGGTAACCACAAAACAGGATAGGGACCTGGGGGTCATCATATCTCATGACCTGAAGGTAGCAACGCAGTGTGATAAGGCAGTGGGAAAGGCTAGTAGAATGTCGGGATGCATAAGGAGGGGTATCACCAGCAAAAAGAGAGAGATAGTGTTACCCCTGTATAGATCGATGGTGAGGCCTCACCTGGAGTACTGTGTCCAGTACTGGAGGTCCCATCTCAGGAGGGTGGAGGCGGTACAGAGAAGAACAACCAAAATGGTGCATGGCCTGCATCAGAAGCCCCATGAGGAAAGACTCAAGGAATTAAATATGTACTCTCTAGAGAAAAGGAGGGAAGGGAGAGACATGACAGAAACATTCAGATATTCAAAGGTATCAATAAGGTACAGGAGGGTAGCATTCCAGGGTTTAAAATAAGGATTTTAGATTGATAAGCACTTTCACACGGAAAAGTGCTACTCTGTGACAGGGTAGAATAGGACCCTGTCCCAGCTGTTATGGAGAAAATGTTTAAATGCAAGGATCTTTCCTTTTCTGTCTCTTCTCTGACTGCTTGCGCAACCAAATTTTCCTGTGAGACTTCGTACTTGATCAACCTGACAGTCTCACAATTCTTTGCCTCTCACTGTCTCTCAGTCCTTTCTTGCGGTCTGTCTTTTTTTTCCCTTGCATATCCACTGATGTAAAAATATATGCAGATCAATATGTGGAAATGTAACTGATGTTGGGATCGCTCTTGTTTAGAAAATATATAGAGTTACTGTTGAAATGTATATATTTATAATCTGAGATGACTGCAAAAAGCTGTTGGAAACTAGAGGCTACCTTAGTGCAAATCTCTGAGCCTTTTGCAAAAGCTGTGAAAAAAGGGCCTCAGCAAGCACAATGTATTCTAGCAGCTCCTGCCTGATATTTACAAACACAGGATGCTTCTAAGAATGGGGGTTAAAAGGATTTACAAGAGAGATGAGCTGCAATTGCTTGAAAGAGGAAAGGGACACAGAGACTGAAGGAAAAACGGAAATTACGTACCTATCGTAATTGTTGATTTTTCAGTGCATCTTCACCATTCATCACTAGTGGGTACAGCATTGGAGCTAGGACCCCTTGGGAGACTCCCATGGGCAGAGTGGGCCTTGGGGACAGCGCACCCTCGAGGCCGGCGTTCTGGGTGGCGCTCTAGGTTGGCTGTTATCTGCCGTCAACTCCGCCCTAGCCTCAGTTCTGAGACGCCGGAGAGTGTAAGAAAAGGGAGGTGGGGTGGGGCAAGGGAGCTCAAGGGATAGCTAAAAGGAAAGGCTATATAAAAACTAAAAGGAAAAATAAACAACAGAGGAGACAGGAAAGAGAAACTAGATATGGGAAACTGGGGAAAGGGGAAGGGGACCCAATCTCTGGAAAGGAGGAGAAAAGAAAGAGAGGGGAAAGGGGGGGAGAAGAGAGGACCACACCCCCAGAGGCGATCCTGAACCTCAGGGTTTTAACAAGAACGAGAGACCAGAATCTGGACTATCAAGGTTAAGAGCTGCCGGGAGGCAAAGCCTGAAACTGATTAAGCAACATTAGCCCAAGAAGGGCAAACCTTAAGAGAGGGGGTCAGGAATAGGGGTGTCTCTCTTACTCCTCCACCCCCCCCCCCAAAGTAAGGGAAAAACCTAAATGCTAGGAAGGACATCCAACGGAAATCCAAACTTAGGGTAATTAAAACCAAGGAAAAATGTGTTTGGGGGCCTCACAGACAGAAGTGAGGATGAAATTACACCAAGAAGGGAGTGGACCCCACCCCAAATAACAACTCCTACAGGAGAAAACTCCTCTCTGTGTGTCTCCAGAGTCCCCTTCCTCCTAACCACATGGGAGAGAAGCGCGAGGAGAAAAACAACAGGGAGACACACAGGAGAGAGGAGGGAGCACAGAGACTGAGGTCCCAGGGGGAAGAAGGGGGGGCGGGATTTAGTGATGAATAGTGAAGATACACAGAAAGATCAACAATTACAGTAGGTATGTAATTTTCATATCTTATCTGTTTCAATCTTCACCATTCATCACTAGTGGGTGAGTACCGAGTCTCCGGCGGGGGCTCACTCCCTTGCAGGACTAACAATCCCTTAGCCTCCAGTGGTGAGACACTGGAGGAGAGAACCCTTATAGGCCTGGGGAGTCCTGAGACTGGCACAGGTGAGACAGGGAGCCCCCAGTGGGGGAAGGAAGGCGCCCCAAAAGTCGCTGTCTCACCCTGCGGGAGAAGAGATGGGTTCTCCAGTATGTGGAGGAAATCACCCTACGCCGGGCCAGGGGTGACAAACGGGATAAACGAAGCCATGCCGTCCGCCTAATTCAGATCGCTGTCCCTATAGCTCTGGAGGCTACCTCACTGGCGTCATAAGATGCCCTTGCTTGGTGCATTACTAGCTCCAGACCCTGAGCAGAGAGGGCAATTGCTTGCCTGGTTGCCTCCGAATCAGGCATTGAGGCTAGGAGTTTCCCTAGCCTGGACCACAAGAACCTATCGTAGGAAGCAAAGTGGGCCTGATGAAAAGCAATAGAAAGAAGGATACGTGCCAAATAGAAAATCCTTCTCCCCCAAAAATCGAAGTCTGCAGAGTCAGAGTCTGGAGGTCGGTCACGGTGGGGGGCCAGGCCCAGAGGGGTATCCAGGCAGGGCAAACACGAAGACGGATGAGGCAGAGAACCTGGAGACCGGGGGGGGCACAATACCTTTGGCGTAGGTCCCTTGGGGCTGGAACAGTGGAGAAGGGAGGTAGCCTAGGCCGATATGACGCTTCCTGGAAGGGAACAGGTTTGCCGCACTGTACTCACCTTAAAAAGCGCTCATCACATGCTCGGGATTGCTGACAGGGATTGGAGTAAGATGGAGCTCGTCCAACACCCTTGCAAGGAAGCGCTGATAGGAAGAAAAATCAGACGCTGGGGAGATGTGGACAGATAATTCCTCTCCCTCTGACGAGGAGAAAGAAGATACAAGCGCGCGCCGAGGTGCAGGGTCCAGCTGCATGGAAGCAGGTACAGAAATGTGCAGCTGAACCTCTGAACTGTTTCCAGGTAAGAGGTTCCCTAGGACCGGGAATGCCTGGGATAGGATGGAGGCAGAGGCACCGGGGCCTGGAGGAAAATGGAAATTACGTATCTACCGTAATTCTTGATCTTCTTGGACGAAGTCTCCACCACTCATTCACACTAATGGGAGTTCGCTGGGCGCTGGGACCCAGGGGAGCAAACTTTTTCAGGAGGGCCGGCACCTAAGATGGAGCCGCGAGGAAGTGGCACCGCGAGCCCTGGCTCGTTCGGTAATGACTATCTCGGCGTTGACCCTCCAACCACCTCAGTACCTTTTTTTCCGAGGAGGTTTGGCATAACTAACCTAGAAGGACTAACCTAAAAATCGAACATAAGATAGTCCGAATGACCCGTGAAAGAAGAGTTAACAATAAAGTCTTCACAGCCCAGCCACTGAGGGAGTGAAGACCATAAACAGAGAAGTGAGCACGGGGGATGGTGGGTGGGCGTGTGAATGAGTGGTGGAGACTTCATGCAAGAAGATCAAGAATTACAGTAGGTACGTAATTTCCATATCTTCCTGGACATAAAGTCTCCACCACTCATTCACACTAATGGAAGAGTACCGAGCTAATAATCCCCCGAGACAGGCGGCAGGAGATAAAAAGTTCACGTGCTTAGGACAGAAGACCGTTAAGAATGGTCCTGCCAAATGACAGGTGTCGTCTGGCATGAACATCCAAGGCGTAGTGCTTTACGAAAGTATGTACGGAGCTCCAGGTAGCCGCACTGCAAATATCTGCAATGAGCACATTGCGGGTTCCGCCAGAGATGCCAGCTGACTGCTCTGATAGAGTAAGCGTATACTCTGCCTTCCAGTTTGACCCGTGCTACAGAGTAGCGGTGGCGAAAGCATGCCACCAGCCATGCTGAAATGCATCTGATAGCGACAGGTTGACCCAGCCGGGTCTCGCTGAAGGAAATAAACAGTTGTTGAGCCTTTGCGAATTTCTTTTTTTCTATCTACATAGAATCGCAGCGCTCTTTTAACATCTAAGGAATGAAGGGTACGCTCGTCTTCATTCTGGAAGTTCACAAAATAGGTAGGCAGGACCAAAGGATGGTTTAGATGGAATTCTGACAACCTTAGGGAGAAACTTAGGATGAGTTCTAAGAACTACTTTGTCCTTATGAAATACAGTGTATGGGGGTCTATGACCAATGCATGTATTTCAGAAACTTTACGGGCCGAGGTGATGGCCACCAGGAAGGCTGTTTTCCAAGTGAGGAATTTCAACTCGGAGGTAGCTAGAGGCTCGAAGGGCTTTCGAGTGAGCATGTCTAGCACGAGATGAATGTCCCAGGCTGTGACTGGATATCTGATAGGAGATCTGGTATGCAGAATACCCCTAAGAAACCTCTTAACTACAGGCAACTGAGCCAGTGACATGGAAAGTACCGGCTCATGATATGCCGAAATGGCACAAAGATGAACTTTGACTGTGGAGAACTGCAGACCTGAATCTGAGTTCTAAAAGATACTCTAAGGCTTTATTTGGTGGGCAGGAAAAAGGGTTCCAAGAGGATTTTGCACACCAGATAGAGAAATGCTTCCATTTGGCTGTGTAGGTTTTTCTAGTGGCTGGCTTACGCGCAGCCAAAAGAATATCTGAAACTCTATGAGAAACACTGAACCTGTTCACCTCTATCTCTTCAGGAGCCAAGCATGAAGGTGGAGTGACCTCAGGTTGGGATGGACCACGGGACCGTGGGTCAGAAGGTTTGTCTGAAGGGGAAGCGTCTTTGGGGGGTTCTGACAGACTGTTGAGTAGCAGGAGCCATATCTGCCGAGGCCAGAAGGGGGCAATGAGAATCATTCTGCCCCCATGAGACTCCAATTTGAGTAGTACCCTCTGAATTAGGGGAAGAAGAGGAAAAGCGTATAGAAAATGTCTTGTCCACCGCAGCCTGAACGCATCCTGACAAAAAATGCCAGGTCCTGGATTTCTGGGGCAGAAGAGAGGCAGTTTTGTGTTGAGTGGGGACGCAAAAAGGTCCAGGTCTGGAGTTCCCCACTCTTTGAAGAGTGACTGAACGATGGTTAAATTGAGAGACCACTCATGAGCATCTGTCTTCATTTTGCTGAGATGGTCTGCCAGCTCGTTTTGTACTCCTGGCAGGTAAACTGCCTGAACCAGAGCCTTGTGTTCCAGGCACCACTCCCACACTCTCATTGCTTCCCTGCATAATGGGTAAGAGTGTGCACCGCTCTGTTTGTTGATGTAGTACATCACTGCCTTGCTGTCCGTTTGAAGGAGAATGTTCTTGTGACAGAGTATGTCCTTCGAGGCTTGGAGAGCAAAGAGGACGGCTCTCATTTCCAGGATGCTTATGTGAAGCTGGGACTCGTCCTGAGTCCACGTACCCTGGGTGTGGAGGTCCTGGCAGTGGGCTCCCCAACCCATCAGGGACGCGTCCGTGGTAATGGAGATCTGATGATCCAGAGAAGCAAAGGGACATCCTTCCAGAAGATTGTCCTCCTGCGACCACCAGGCGAGCAACCTCTTCAGAGGTTCCGTCACCTTGATGGGAAAGGACTGAGGGTCAGTGGTTGGGGACCACTGAGTACTGAGCATCCACTGAGAGGTTCTCATGTGGAGATGAGCTAAGGGTACAGTGAACACCGAGGATGCCATGAGGCCCAGCATCCGTTGCATCGAGATAGCTCGAACCGAGCTGTGTTCTCTGACGTATCGGGCCATCTGTAAGATATCACTCCTTCTGTCCTCTGGAAGAAAAGCCTTCGCACAGGAGGTGTCCAGAAGAGTTCCTATGAAGAGGAGCTTCTGGGAGGGCTACAACTGCGATTTGTTAAGATTCAGCAGGACTCCCATGGATGTGAGGAAGTCTGAGGCTGTGGCCACGGCCTCCAGAGTCTCTTGCCTGGAGGGACTTGCTAGGAGCCAGTCATCCAGATATGGGAACACTTGTATTCCAATTTTCCTGAGGTGCGCCGAGAGAATTGCACAACACTTTGTAAAAACTCGAGGCGCCGAGGCTAGCCCAAAGGGCAGGACTCTGAATTAATAGTGTTGACCCAATGCCACGAACCTTAGTTATTTGTAGTGCTTTGGGTGTATGAGAATGTGTTGGTAGGCATCCTGCATGTCCAGGGAGGCTAGCCAGTCGTGCCGATGAAGCAAAGGTAGCAGGGTACCTAGTGATATCATCGTGAACTTCTCCTTGTGAAGGAACTTGTTTAACTTTGAGATCCAGAATGGGGCGCATGCTGCCAGTTTTCTTCGGGACCAGAAAGTAATGGGAGTAGAAACCTGGTTTCGTTGATCCAGCGGAACCATTTCTACTGCCCTGTTGTTCAGAAGGCCTTGTACCTTGGAAGCAAGAAGGTCTGACTATACTGCCGAAAGCTTGGGCTGTCGTTTGGGAGTATGATCCGGAGGGGTTTCCGGAAGATTGAGCAAGTACCCCTTGCGGATTATCTGGAGGACCTATTTGTCTGATGTTATAGATTTCCACTGGTTGTAGAACCGATTCAGAGGTCCTCCCACCACTGAGGAGGAATCCCCCTCGGACAGCTGAGGTGGGACCTGGGCCAGAAAAGTACAGTTACGTCAGAACTTACCGTAACAGTAGATCTTCGAGAGAGGCTCTTGCAGTAGGTAATTACGTATAGGACTGACGCCGGCAGGCGGCAGGACCCTAAAAAAATTTCTAACTAGCAGTCCCTGGAGGGACCGCCCACATCAGGTGACCGCCAGGAGATGTCGGTATAAAGGGGCGGTCCCTGACACCCGCCTTCCAGTTCTTTCCCGCCACAGGCCAAAAGAGGCCGGACGAGAGAGGAGCAGATATTCCCTTATATGGAAAAGGAGCTGAAAAAGCCTAGGGGGATGGAGGGCGGGAAGGTATTACCTATTGCAAGAGCCTCTCTCGAAGATCTACTGTTACGGCAAGTTCTTACGTCACTGTACTATCTTACTTCGAGAGGGCTCTTGCAGTAGGTAATTACATATAGGACTGAATCCCAAGCAGTCTGGAACAAAGAAAGGCACCAGGAGGAGGAAACTACTCCAAGAAGTAGCTCTAGCACGTGCAAGTCTCAAGACAGGAGGCCTTGCAAAACAGCTAGCCGAAGCCTGCACTCTACGGCAGAGGCAATATCCAAACTAGTAGTGTTTCGTAAAGGTATGGACGGAAGTCAGGTGCGGCAAGCGCATATGTCTGCCACAGACACATTCTTGAAACAAGCTGCAGAGGCAGCTACTCCTCTTGTGGAGTGACCTCTGACTTGACCCGGGAGGGTCTTGTGGTACTTGTCATAACAGAAAGTGATGCAATGAGCCAACCACTTTGACAGGCATTGCTTGGAAACCGCATTGCCTTCCCTTTTGTGAGCAAAAGAGATGAACTACTGTTCAGTCTTTCTGAGATCCTTCATCCTGTTGGTGTAGTATCTCAGAATCCGGTGAACATCCATAGTATGGAGTAAATATTCCCCTTGGTTAGAGTGCTGCGTAAAAAAGGCAGGTAGCTCTATGGACTGATTTAAGGTAGAAACTTAGGATTCGTGCGAAGAGCAACTCGTTCCTTGTGAAAAATCAAGTATGGGATTTTGCACATCAGGACCTGGAGCTCGGAGATTCTTCGAGCCGAAGTAACGGCCACCAAGAAGAGCGTCTTCCACGAAAGAAACTTCAAATCTGCAGAAGCTGCATGTTCGAAGGGAGGAAGGGTAAGTTTCTCGAGAACAAAATTCAAGTCCCAAGGGGGAGCAGGAGTACGGATGGGGGGCCTCAGATGGAGGACCCCTCTGAGAAAGGTCTTAGAGACCTCCAGTTAAGCAAAAGCTTTGTCTGAGAAGGGAACATGATAGGCCGAGATGGCCGCCATGTGTACCTTCAAAGAGGAATGGTTGAGACCCAGGTCGAAACAGATGACATAAATACTCCAGCAGAAGCCCCGCTGAACAGGAGAAACGTTCCACGTTCTTGGAGGCGGCCCAAATAGTGAATCTTTTCCACTACACGGCATAAGTGGATCTGGTGGAGGGTTTTCTGGCCTCCACTAAAATCTCTGCCACTTTGGGAGACACACCAAAACAGGATTGGGCTAGGTCTGCAGGAGCCATGCATGCAGTTGAAGGGATTTGAGGCCCGGGTGGACCAGGGTCCCCTGATCCTGGGTCAACAAACCTCGAGATAGAGGAAGAGGAGGATCCTCTGAATATTGTTGTAGAAGAGAGAACCAGATTTGCCTGGGCCAGAAAGGAGCGAATAGAATCATTCTCGTTTCTTCTGAAGCTAGTTTCTGCAAGACTCGTGGGATAAGAGGAATTGGGGGAAAGGCATAGACGAATCTGTCCTTCCAGTCTAGAGACAGAGCGTCGTTCCAGAAAGCGCCTCGCTGTGGAACGAGCGAGCAGAATGTGGGAAGTTTTGCGTTTGGGGGGATGCGAACAGGTCGACCTGTGGTGTTCCCCAAAGATGGAAGATATTGTCTAGGACCCCTTGGTCCAGTTCCCACTCGTGAGTCAGAGCAGAAGAGCGACTTAGCCTGTCTGCCAGGGTGTTGTTGACTCCTTGAACGTGAATCACCATGAGGTGAAGGTCGTGTTGTGTTGCCCAATCCCAAACCCTCATTGCTTCCCTGCATAGAGGGTAGGACCGAGTTCCTCCCTGCTTATTGATGTACCACATTATGCACATGTTGTCCGTCTGGACGGCTAGGTGGCTGGGAAGGATGTGCTGGTGAAGGGCTTGGAGAGCGTACAACACTGCCTGAAGCTCGAGCACACTGATGTGGAGAGCTTGTTCTAGCCTGGACCAGGAGCCCTGGGTCCGACGAGGGCCTAGATAGGCTCCCCAACCTTCGCCTGAGGCATCTGTGGTTAGAGTCTGGGAGGGGGGAGGATGAAAGAAAGGAAACCCCGAAACAGGTTCTCTCGAACCATCCACCACTGCAAGTCTCACATCATCGGCGATGAGATCAGAACTGAGTGATCTAGGTCATCCACTAGTTGATCCCACTGAAAGCGTAGAGTCCACTGAGAGATCCTCATGTAGAGTCGAGCACAAGGGACCGTCGGGATAGCAGCCGCCATGAGCCCGAGAAGGCGAAGGACCGACCTCACCGAGACCATCCTGTGGTCGGATAACAGACTTATCTGGGTCTGAAGGGAGGCCTTGCCCATGGTCGTATCGAGGATCGCCCCAATGAACTGTAGCCTCTGGGAAGGGTCCA
Organism: Neoceratodus forsteri; assembly: GCA_016271365.2. NCBI lineage: Eukaryota > Metazoa > Chordata > Ceratodontiformes > Ceratodontidae > Neoceratodus > Neoceratodus forsteri. The sequence goes on from CM057455.1 coordinate 1,301,099,123, forward strand.
GACGGGACTTGGAATGGTTGATGGTAATACCCAGGCAGGCAAAAACCTGCTGGGTGAGGGAGAGGAAACGCAGGAGTTCCTCCCTGGACAAGGCCTCCAGGAGCCAGTCGTCCACGTAAGGGAACACCTGTACTCCCTTGGTACACGAGGTGGGCCACCACCACTGCCAGGCATTTGGTAAATACTGGGGCGCGAGGATAGACCAAACGGAAGCGCCTTGAACTGGTAGTGGTCCCCTGGAATGCAAAACGAAGGTATTTGCGATGAGATGGGCGAATGGGAATGTGCAGATAAGCATCCTGCATATCCAGGGCACAAAGCCATTGACCCGGCCGGAGGAGGGGCAGAAGGCTCTGCAGAGAGAGCATCCTGAACCTTTGTACTCTACATAAAGATTCAGGGAACTGAGATCTAAAATCGGTCTGAGATCTCCCATCTTCTTTGGGACCAGGAAGAAATGGGAATAGTAACCCGTCCCCTGAAGATGAAGGGGGACCGGCTCTATCGCTTGCTTCTGCAGAAGAGCCGAGATTTCCTCCTGGACCAAAGGAAGGTGTTCCCGTGAATATGACGACTTCAGAGGGGGGTGGTGGGGTGGTTTCTGAAGAAACTCTATGGAGTGTCCTTCTGCTATGAGCTGGAGCACCCAAGAATCCGTGGTTATCCTCTCCCAGCCCGGAAGGTGGAGGGAAAACCTCCCTCCTACCGGTTCCTCCGGGGAGTTTGGAGGCAGTGGGAGAGGAAAGGAGTCAGGTGGTGTGGGGCAGCGCCGCAGCTGAAGCACTTGCTGCTTTTTTGGGCGGGGGGGGGACTTAGCAGCCACGGGGGCCCGACATTTTGTGGCCCGCCTTCCCCGGGGTTTCGCCTTTGGCCGATTCCGTCTGCAAAAAGGACGGTGCTGCTGCTGATGGGGATGGTACATGGAATCAACTGATTTCAGAGCCGTCCCTTTCTCCTGCAAATTGGTAATGATGTCCTTGACATCACCCCCGAAAAGCACCGACCCGCGGAAAGGTGCTTCCTGGATAGCAGATTGCACCTCCGGGACCAGACCTGACACGCGGAGCCAAGCATGACGCTGTAGGCCTACGGCGAAAGCTGAGCTCCACCCAGCAGTGTCCACTGCGTCGTATGTCACACGTAGCATGTGGCGACTGGCCGAACGAGCAGCGCAGACGAGATCAGCCAACTCCTGTTTGACTTGGGAGCCAGGCAAGGAGTCCAGCTTGGCTTCCACCTGAGTAAGGATGGCCTTCTGGTAGTCCCCCATGTGGCTGACGTAGTTCAGGGCCCTAATCCCCAGTGTGGAGGAAGCGTAAATCTTTCTCCCGTACTGGTCCAGAAGGCGAGATTCCTTATCAGGAGGTGATGAGCTAAGATGTTTTGGGTTCGCCGACCTGCCGTGAGCAGCGCTAATCACGACCGAATCGGCACGAGGGTAAGAATCCAGGAAATCAACACCCTCTGGAGCCTGATATAGCCTGTTCGACTTCCTAGGAAGTGGGGCCAAGGCCGACGGCTGTTTCCAACTCGTGGTAACAAGGTCGGCGTGAGGCTCTATCCAGGGTGGCACTAGTGTAGGAGCTGTCACGGGCAGATCCAGATGTTCAGCGAGTTTCACACGCTGAGGATCTGGTTCCAAAGAGTGCCACTGATGAACCTCCTGGATTTTTCTAAGCAACTCCATAAAAGAAGGATCCTCCGGAGGAGACTTCAGAAGAGTCCTTGGCCGGGGCTTCGACGGAGAGCGAGGCTCGTTGTCTCTCTCGGAGCAGCCGTTGGAAGAGTCCGAGGAGTCCGAGAGTGAAGAGGAGGAAGAAGAAGAGTAAGACTCCCTTTCCCGACCCGGGGGAGGAACGGGTCCCTTGGGTAGTCCCCGGGGACGCGTGTCCTGCCCCTCTCTGGATCCAGACGGAAGAACCCTGGAGTCCGGAGGTGGTGAGGGCGTGTGCCGCCTGGGGCGTACGGGAACCTGGGACGGCACTGTCACCGGAAGGCGGCTCTCGTCCTCTTTGGTTAGCTGAGCCTTGGCCTCAGCCCACCAGGAGGTCAGAGTCTCCTGCAGGTCCACCGCGCCCACGAGGGCGGTGGAGGAGGAGGAGGCAGGGGATAAGAATATGGGCTATACCCATATGGGCGATCCAAACCGTGCTGCGGGTAACCCGCGCCGGTATTGAGACGCCGAGTACTGCGGCATTGGGAAGCCCGGCGCGGGTACTGCGGGCGCGGATACGCTCTTGGGTACACGTGTCGAATAAGACGGCGGGTACCCGGAAGCCTGGGGGGGGGGGGCGCTGCCTGAGCAGACGGACCGGCTGGGAACCTCACGGGCGGGTCCGTAGCAGAGAGCCCGGAGGGAGGGCCCAATGGGAGCAGGAACTCTCCCTGAGTCGGTAAGGCCGACGCGGAGGCCCTGATGTCGGAGGTACCGATGTCGGAGGGGCGGCGCCAGATCCGCCGCTCCAGATGGAGGAAAGACGTGACGAGGCAAAAATCCCCAGCCGCCCGGGACAGAGGGGAAAAGTCACCGGGGTCAGGATGGGGGGGACTCTGGCTCCCCAGATGGCAGCGAAGGCTGGGGAGAACTGGGAACGACGGACGTTGGGGGGTTCCTCGTCAGTTCCCTCGCCAGCCAGACGTCAGACAAGCTGATGTGAGGCATAGAGGCAAGCTCTCGGCAGGCGCCGGAGGAGCCAATGTCCGACTTACCGGAGTCGCCCACGATGGTAGGCCACAAGCCTGCGGCCGAACCAGGGGCGGAGGCCTTCAACTGCCCGGAGGCGCCCGCAAGGCCCGAGCGCGAGCCAGACGGGCGGGCCGACGCCGCCTCAGAAACCTCCAAGGTGGCCTTCGAGGAGCGATCCCCCGGAGGGAATGTTACCTGTGTGCCTGCGACTCCCGAGGGAGACGCGGTGGAGGAGCCTTTGTCCCGGTGCCTATCCTTGTCCTTCTTCTTTCGATGGCCTTTGGGGGAAGTGGACGCCTGCCTTAGCTTTTTAAGCTCCTTCTCCATAGAGCTCATTTTCTTCTTAAGAATATGGGCCTCCAGGGATTGCTGCCATCTTTTTCGGGTGGCCGCGTTAAAGTTAAGGCAATGCTGGCACTTCTTGACTTGATGATCAGGGCCTAGGCAGAAAAGGCACGGGGAGTGGCCGTCCTTGTGCGGTAGTTGGGCGCCGCACGAACTGCACTTGTTCTTGTGCTCGGAGGGTGTAGGGGACGACATACACCAACGTTAGTACTGATGTTGTCGAAAAAATAAAGATTTTTCAGTAAAAAAAACGATGAAGGTAGGGCTGACGAAGCACCGAACTTTCCGCGAGGTGATGCATGAGCTAACAGCCGGAAAGAGTTGGAAGGCGGCGTCCGGGACCGCCTCTATACCGACGCCTCCTGACGCCAGTCACCTGACATGGGGCGGTCCCTCGCCAGGACTGCTAGCTAGAAATTTTTCCGGTGGTCCTGCGCTCCGTCAAGCGCCAGTCCTATAGGCGTAATTACCTACTGCAAGAGCCCTCAAGTAAGATTCAGAAGGTGGCACTGGGCGCTCTGGGCCCTTGTGCCTTCTGCTGCGCTTCCATTTGTGGCGGACGGTTGTGGTTTTTGTTAAAACCTCCTCTGCCCCGAAAGGACTGACGGTTGTGAAACTGATGCTTGTTTGCACCCCCTCAGGAGGGGCCGGTGGAGGTCTAGCCATCTTAATGGCAGACCTAGTCTTCTGCGTGGCCTCCAGTGCTTGCTCCACTTGAGGCCCGAACAGATACATACCATCAAAAGGTAAGGCCATGACCTGCTGCTGGGCATCATTGGTGAAGCCCGAAGTATGCAGCCAAGAGTGGCGGCGGGTGCAGATGCCAGCTGCTGCCACCTGGGAGGTGGTATCGAAGGCGTCCATTGCAGCTTTAACCTAGTGCTTACTGGACTCGATACCCCTAGTTTTGGTTTGAAGTAGCTCCGAGTTAACTTCTGAATCGGGCAGAGCTTCTACCATTTCCTTGAGCGAATGCCAAAGGACATACTCATACTGAGAAAAATAGCCCTGGTAGCTGGCAATGCGCATACCCAGGGTTGAGAGAGCAAAGACTCTCTTACCTAAGGTGTCTATCTTATGAGATTCTTTGTTCATTGGCCGGGCTGTAGATCCCTGAGGAAGGACAGCCTTATCATTCTCTGCCAAGACTACAATGGCATCAGCAAAGGCTTGTGAGGCCAAAATGGGGCGATCCTTGGGAGGTGCATACTTCCTATCTATGGACTTGGCACGGAAGGAATGAGAGCCAGATTCTTCCGCACCATCTGTGAAGGGGTCTTGAAAGAGGGCTGTACCGGAGGGGTTAAATCCATAAGGATCTCTGGGACATGAAGAAGCTGGAGTTGCAAAAACCTCCCAGGATTGATTTCTGTAGTCTGGAGAGAAACAGTAGAATTAAAATTTTTGAGCAGAGACTTAACGGAAAGGTCTTCAACCACAGGCTCTGCAGAAGGACTGATCCCTGCTGCCAGGGCGGTGTCATCAACATCATCACCCAGGCAAAGATCTGGATCAGGCTCAAAATCATCTCCTGACAGTCCAGGGGGGACTGTATAGACAGGAAAGGAGTGAAAATCAGGAGGAAGAACAGAAGAAGAAAGAATCGGAGTTGAGAACCCCTGAAGACCGGTCAGCACCGCACCAATCCCCGGTGCTGTAGAGGAAAATGACACAGAGAACAAGGAGGGAGGCGCTAACAGAAATGGCGCGGCACACAGTGCCGACAGAGCCCCTGATGCCGCAGACAGTGCCGAGAGAGCTCACGGTGCCGGCAGAGCCCACGGCGCCACCGAGAGTGTCCCAGGGATCTGAAAACTGCAATTTGAGGTAAAACATGGAAAAATTTCAGGAGATAGAGGCATCGGTGTGGACCTCTGCACCGCAGCCATGTGAGGGGGGATAAACACCTGAGCGCAGAATCGACGGCACCAAAGAAGGTGCCACACGACTAGGAAGGCCCAACCGCCCTACATGTCCCTCCGAAACCGAATGGCCCGAAGGCCCTGGCGTCGGACTGACTGGCTCGGGCAACTGGACCAATCTCCAAGCCCACTGCTCCATAAGAGCAGCCCACTGGTGAAACTGCTCATCGGAAGCTCCTCCAGTAGGCGGGGAGGAGCTCCAGTGTTGAGGAGGTCGGCTAACACAGACAGAAACCGGTGACTCCGAGAGAGGTGGAGACTGGCGCCTGGCCCTAATAACCGACCGTCTACGCCCAGACATACAAGAGGGTGAACTCAAGTGATGCCATTTCTTCTTTGACCTATGTGTCGCAGAAGAACTCGAGGCCGAACAGCGCTGAGAATGGGACAGTTTCCTTTTATGCTTTTGGGGGGACCGCCCATCCCCCTGAGCACTGGACCATCATTGTCAGAATCCCCCCCCCGGGGAGGGTGGCAGACCGGCTGACTGAATAGCTTTCATACGAAGTCTCCCTACCATCACCTGACCCGCTCATGGTCAACTCCGTCAATGGAGGGCTGAAGACTTCTGTTGCACAATTAAAAATAATAATCGGTACTGATTCAAAATAATTCTACAAAACAATAAACTGAACTATTGCTGCTAATGAATTTTAACTTCCGGCGGGCGAGTGACGTCATCACTGAAGCGCACTTGATGGCGGGAAAAAAGGAACTGAGGCAGTTGGAGGGTTGACGCTGAGATGGTCAGTACCAATGAACCGGGGCTTGCGGTGCTGCTTCCTCACGGCTCCATCTCAGGCGCCATCCCTCCTGAAAAAGTTTGCTCCCGCTGGGTCCTAGCGCCTCCAGCGAACTCCCATTAGTGTGAATGAGTGGTGGAGACTATGTCCAGGAAGATCTCCCCGTAAGGAGGGAGACCCAAAAGTCCCAGTTCTGGATCGGAACGGTCAGAGCTGTGAACTTGGGAAGAAATCCTCCCGTGAGGTGACCGGGATCATGTGAGTCCAGGCGGATGGCCCCTGACCTCTGAAGTAGAAGTCCTTCTCGAGGACCCATCCAGGGAAGAGCGAGGGTCCACACTGTGGCTCCTCCCAGAACCCATTCGGGCTCCGGTGAGGGCGCGCTGCACCACACCCCGACTCCTCAACCCTTCATAATCCGAGAGGGACCTCATCCTCATAGCCACCAGCCTAGGCAGCTGACAACTTTGGGCAGACTCCGAAGAGTCCACCCAGGGAACAGTAACCTCCCCTTCCTGGCGTGCCCTGGGCTGTCCCAAACTTGGACTGTCCAAACACACCAGGGACGGGGGTGCCCCAGCTGGAGGAGCAGATGTGCCAGTGGTCCAGGTTGCACGGTAGTGGCCACGAGGACCACTGCTGGCTGGTCAGTACCCCTGACCCCAGAGTTAACCGGCAATGACTGACCCCAGAAGGGTGGCCGAGTGGGGGTCGAGGTGCTGGACACAGAGGGATCGGAGGATTCAGAAGAATCCGGGACCCAATCCGGATCAGACCCAGAGTCCTCTTCAGAGAAGGTAGACCCCGAGGCCAGATCACCCCTTGATCCCCGCCAGTTCCCGGACAACGAGCTGGACCACCTTCAACCCTGGCACAGCAGGCGGCACTGGAGCCAAGCACGGCACCGCGCCGCCACCCTCCCCGGCACCACGCTCCACCCCAGTGCCGCAAGCGGCACCGGAGCCAAGGTCGGCGCTGACCGCAGCATCGTCCCCATCCCCGTGCTGCGATCGGCGCTTGGAGTCGAGTGGTGTCGGACGAAGTCTCCGCGCCATGACGTGCCACAACCAGAAACGGTTCCAGAAACCTCCAGCATCGCTGACATCCCTGGTGCGCAAACCGTGCCAGGAGGACAGCAACACCGAGGGATGGCCTGCCCAACTCGCGGCGTTGCCTCCAAGCTTCAGACACCGCGAACGGCACCGGAATCAAGGGTGGTGCCGGCAGTCAACACCGAGGATGGTGCCGATCCTGGCCCTGGCCTGGAGGGCCCAGAACACGACACCGAGGGAGCTTTCACCTCCGAAGAGGCGACTGCAAAAGCGGTGCCTTCCTCCTGCACCGCAGAAGGAGCCCCCGCCACGGCAAGGCTGAGAGAGGTGGAGGCCCCCCTCTTCCATGGGCCATATAGGACCGGAAGGGGACCCGGAGGAAGGGCCGAGAATCCTAGCCTTGTCCTGCCGACTGCGAACCTGCCCCCTGAAAGTTGGCCGCGCATGTCTGACTTTAAATGCGCGGATCTCAAAAACTTGACGGTCCACGGAGAAGCAGGCTTTGCAGTTGTCCATGTCGTGGGCCGGGCCAAGGCAGGAGAGGCAAAGGTCATGCTGATCCGCTACGGAACAAAGGCGCCAGGGGCACTGATGCATTGGTCGCCCGCCTTCCTAATTATTTGCCCCCGGGATGAGACATGACTGCATGGCAAACAATAAACAAAATCAGTACGCGACGTCGCTTATAAATAATGAAATGGTCTTAGAGGCAGAAGCGACGTCAAGCAGAACGAAACAGAACTAAGACACACAAGGCCACGAATGAAACTAGGCCACACACGCAGTTGATTGAAGAGTCTCCACATGAGGTCTACACTTGGTGGTGGGAGAAGAAGAACTGAGGTTAGGGCGGAGACAACGGCAGATAACGACCAACTCGCGAGCACCACATAGAACGTCTGCCTCAAGGGCGGCTCTGGCCGTGTCGACTCCGACCATAGAAAGAAAAAAAAAAAAGTCTCCCGCAGGGTCCTAGCTCTGGCGATGTACCCACTAGTGATGAATGGTGAAGATTGACACAGATAACAGCTACTGTATTTCTCTGCACAAAGTTAGTCTGAACAAGTTTATTTTCATGTTGCTGCTACTGTAGAATATTTTTGGTGAATTCTACAACTGCTCCTGGTTTTCCCTATGCTTCCTGACATGTGCCTCGACGACAGATGGGCCCAGCCTAAGTTGGATTTAAGCTGTGCATACCCTAAGACAGGAGTTTTGTGCGTGGGTACTGGGCCTAGTACCAGGGAAGTATAGAGGAAGGTATGGATTTTGCAGCAAGTCCAGGAGGGGTTACCAGGAGAATGGCAGCCAAACTAGCAGAGACAGAAGTCCAGCCTGAGATTGCAAGGCCAGCACAAGTTATGGAAAAAGAACAGGCAGTGACAGAATCTGAAAGCCTGATGGACTTTTTCAAAAAGTGGGCTATACAACAAAAAGAGACGGAGAAGCAGAGAGAAAAAGAGCTTCAACGTTTAGAAGCACAGAGAAAAGAAGAGATGCAGTGACAGGAGCAGTGATGGCTGGATGCCTTGCTAGCTATCAAAGGCAGAAGATCTGTCACAGATCCAGACGAGCAACAAATTGCAAGCAACTTAAAAGCCATTAAACTTACAAAGTTGTGTCCCTCAGATGATACTGAGGCATACCTGATAACTTTTGAAAGAGCTGGCACAGCCTGCCAGTGGCCAAAGCAGCAATGGACAATCAGATTGGTACCCTACCTCACAGGGAAAGCCCAACTTGCCTACAGCAGTGTGGACACTGCACAGTCAGAAAACTATGACCTGGTGAAAAGCGAAATCCTGAAAAGGTATGACATCTCCGGAGAGACCAACAGGCAGGGATTTTGATCTCTGAAGTACAACTCAGTCGACAATCCTCAAGAAGCCTTCACCTGACTCCGAGAACTCCTGATAAAATGGATCCAACCAGAGAGCAAAACTGTCCCACAGATCATAGACACATTTGTCATGGAGCAATTCATCAACATCTTGCCTACAGATGTGCAGCTGTGGGTAAAGGAACACCGACCAGAGAGTGGGGAAAAGGCTGTTTCTTTGGCCGAGGACTACCAAATGGCCAGACAGACGCCACAGCAGCAAGTTAACATCCAAGCACCAGTAAGACAGCCTTTTACCCATTTAAACTCTAAGCCTGATAAGAACTCTGGTGGGGGTAACAAATCTGTGCCCAAAGACGTTATCTGCTATAACTGTAAAGAACCAGGCGATTTTACAAGAAACTGCCATAGTAAGGAGAGTGGCACGGGAGCAGATTTGTCCTTGGCAAACTGGGACAAGTACTTAACAGATGTGAAGGTGGGGAATAGGACTGTGAAGCGGAATGTAGCCAGAAAACTCGGTTTTGTACATGCAATTTCCAACAGCTACCCCCCTCCATTAAAAAAATTTACACATACTCTCCAGCTGCTACCCCCTTCCAAACAAATCAGATTGTTGTCAGATGATTCCTCTACTCTCTAAAGAGGTTATACGTATATCTGTCTCATAAACAATAGAAGTTTAAATAGAGGCACTCCTCAGTGGCCTACACTAACTCAGTTAAAATAACATTAACAGAAAGGCATATGGTTTGTGACAGGCACTCAACAAAACTGTACACAAATGTGTACAGTGAGTATGCCTGCCTACACCCTTGCTGTGAAGGGACTCACTGATTCTGGAAGCAGACAGACCCTAGTGCATGTTAAAGTGCTGGGAAAACACTGTGCAAGGGACCAGGTACTGGTGTTATCTGCATCCATGGGGACACTCGATACTATCCCACCACCCAAGTGACTCTGACCGTGAAGGGTTTGTTGCACCAAATGAAAGTGGGGTTGTACTTAAGTTACCTGTTCCTGTGATTACTGGAAATGACTTTCCAGGATACATTGAGTTAATCAAAGAGGGAGTAAATCCTGGTGTTTCAGCAGCTGTGGTGACAAGAGCTCAGGCAAAGAAAATTTCAGATGGTGGGGGCACTTTTACTTTGAAAGATTTTGATTCGGACTTGTTTGAGCACAGCTCCAAGGTCTGGAAATCCAGGAAAGAAAGACGAAGCCTGAAGAAACTGGCAACAAATGACTGATGGACATAAAGGGTTAACATATGAAAATGCTGCAACTAAATTGATAACTGATTGTGATTTTCTTTCAGAACAAGCTAACGATGTTTCTCTCCAAGATTATTTTAAGCAGCTGGGGGTGAAACCAAAACAGGGTGGACCAATGTTTAAAAAAAGTAATAGGTTACTGTACAGCGTTTGGCTTAAACCTCAGACACAGGAACAGACAGAACAATTGGTTATACCACAGAAGTACAGAATAGAGTTATTACAGATAGCATATGACAGTCCTATGGCTGGTCACTTGAGGAGGGATCGCACCCTTGCCAGGTTGCTGTATAGATTTTACTGGCCTGCAATTCATGAAGATGTTGCTACATATTGTAATTCCTGTGCTGAGTGTCAGGAAGTAGCCCCAGTCACTAGAAAACACAAGGTGCCCCTGGTGCCCTTACCCTTAATAGATATGCCTTTTGAGATAACTGCAATGGATGTGATTGGTCCTTTAGACAAAAGTAAAACGGGTAATAGATTTATCCTGGTAGTATGTGACTATGCTACTTGATACCCAGAAGCAGTTCCAATGCGTACTGTCACAGCTTCAAAAGTGGCAGCACAGCTTGCAAAATGGGCATACCTAAAGAAATTATTACTGATTAGGGTAGTAATTTTGGTGCTGCATTACTTAAGGAGCTGTACAGATTACTAGGTATCACTGCCATACGAACCTCCCCCTATCACCCTCAGACGGTCTTGTTGAGCGTTTTAACCAAACCCTAAAATGCATGCTAAAAGGTTTGTAAAAGGGGAAGGGAAAGACTGGGACCAATACTTGCCTTACCTACTCTCTGCTTACAGAGAAGTGCCACAGGCATCAACAGGGCTTTCACCATTTGAAGTGCTGTATGGTAGGCAGCCAAGAGGGCCATTGGATGTTATAAAAGAAACATGGGAAGATAACCCCACTCAGAAACAATCTATAACTTCTTATATGTGTGCCCTAAGGAAAAAGGTGGCAAAATAGGTTGAAATCGCCCATAGTAATCAGGAAGAGGCCCAAAACCAGCAGAAGGTATATTAAGACCATGGGGTAAAAGAAAAAGTTTTTGAGCCAGGTGAAAAGGTTTTGCTACTGTTACCCACAACAGAAAATAAACTGTTAATGAAGTGGCAAGGACCTTATAAAGTGCTTAGACGTACTGGCACCGTTAACTATGAGATTGAGACCCCTGACAGGAAAAATCCTACTAAGATATACCATGCTAACCTCCTCAAGAAATGGGTTGAATAAATGCCAAAAGCTGCTTTGCTAGTTTTACCAGAAACTGATAAGGAAGATATTGATGTAGCCTATAATAGACTGGAACAAACTCTAAATGCTGATGCTGCAAAGGCGAATGTTTCCTTAACCTCAGAACAAACTGCAGACATTCGTAATGTCCTAAAGACATTTAACAGTACTTTTACCACTGTACCAGGCTGAGCAAAAAGGGGTTGAGCACTAAATAATGACAAGGAATGCTCGCTCTATTAAGCAAAAGACATACAGGTTGCCAGAGCGGTTAAGAGTGGATGTGGTTAAGGAAATACAAAAAATGAAAGCACTGGATATCATAGAGGAGTCGAGGAGTGCTTGCTCATCTCCCATTGTAATTGTAAACAAAAAGGAAGGGGGTGTTAGAATCTGCCTTGATTTTAAGAAAGTTAATCAAGTGTCAGAATTTGAGTTATCCTATGCCCAGAATAGATGATTTGGTGGATGGACTGGGGAGTGCAAAGTGTATCAGTACCCTCAATTTCACCAAAGGTTACTGGCAAATACCTTTAGCTAAAGAATCCAGAGACAAAACTGCATTTGCCACCCCCTATTGGATTCTATCAGTTCACCACCATGCCATTTGGTTTACATGGTGAGCCAGCTACATTCCAACGGTACATAGATGTCATTTTATCCTCTTACACTGGTTATTGTGTTGCGTACCTGGATGATCTCGCGGTGTACAGTCCAGACTGGAAAAGCCACCTGGAACACCTACGAGCAGTTATCCAAGCTATCAAAAATGCAGGTCTGACTATTAATCCTACCAAATGTGCACTGGGCATGCAGGAAACCAGATAGTTGGGCTTTGCATTGGGAAATGGAGAAGTCAAGCCAGAGGTTTCTAAGACAGAAGCTGTTGCTAACAGCCCTGTCCCTAAAACAAAGAAACATGTCAGGTCATTTTTAGGGACGGCTGGTTATTATCAGAGATTTGTTCCCAACTTTGCTGAGTTAGCTACTCCCCTCACTTAATTCACGTAAAAAAACGGTACCCAAATCATGTGAAATGGACCCCAGAGTGTGATGAAGCTTTTCAAGCCATAAAGGCTGCATTATGTTCAGCTCCTGTTTTAAGAAGCCCAGACTTTGAGAAACCATTTTTGTTACAAAGAGATGCATCAGAGGTAGGCCTAGGTGCAGTACTGAGTCAAAATATAGATGGGGTGGAACATCCTATTCTGTACATAAGTAGGAAGCTGCATGACAGAGAGAAAAGGTACTCCCACTATCGAAAAGGAATGTTTAGCAGGAAAGTGGGCCATGGAGTCCCTGAACTTTTATTTGCTAGGAAATGACTTTGTTCTTGTAACAGATCACAATCCTCTTTGTTGGCTTAACCAGATGAAAGATAAAAATTCCAGAATCACAAAGTGGTACCTGGCACTACAGCCATTTAAATTCACTGTGATACACAAATCGGGTAAAGAGAATAGCAATGCTGATTTTCTGTGAAGATATGGATCAGGAATTGAGGGTTCTGAAGGTTGAAAACAAATGTATGAGTTTATTGTTTGCTGTACTGTTAAAAAAAACTGATAATGGACATGTGCTTAATTTCTGAAGGCAGCAATTGTTAGTAGAGAATTAATAAAAAGTTTTGGAAACCTGTTTAATAAAACAGGTTCCCTCTTAAGGAGGGGGGGTGTATGTGACAAGGGAGAATAGGACCCTGCTCCAGTTGTTATGGAGGAAGTATTTAAATGCAAGGATCTTTCTTTTTCTGTCCCTTCTCTGACTGGTTGCACAACCAAATTTTCCTGAGAGACCTCGGACTTGATCAGCCTGACAGTCTCGCAATTCTTTCCCTCTCACTGTCTCTCAGTCCTTTCTTGCTGTCTTTTTTCTCCCTTGCATATCCGCAGATATGAAAATATACGCAAATCAATGTGTAGAAATGTAACTGATGTCGGGATCTCTTTTTGTTTAGAAAATATATAGTGTTACTGTTGAAATGCATATATTTATAATTTGAGATGACTGCAAAAAGCTGTTGGAAACTAGAGGTTACCTTAGCGCAAATCTTTGAGTCTTTTGCAAAAGCTATGAAAAAGGGGCCTCAGCAAGCACACTGTATTCTAGCAGCTCCTGCCTGATATTTACAAAAACAGTATACTTGCTAAGAATGGGGGTTGAATGGACTTATAAGAGAGCTGAGCTGCAACTGCTTGAAAGAGAAAAGGGACACAGAGACTGAAGGAAAACTAATGTATTTCTCTGTACATAGTTATTCTGAACAAGTTTATTTTATGTGACTGCTACTGTAAATAAATATTTTTGGTGACTTCTACAACTGCTCCTGGTTTTCCCTATGCTTCCTGACTTGTGCCTTGACGACATACTCAATGTAGCTAATGTGTAGCAAGGGGATCAAACTGATTAGTAAAATGAAAAAGTTGTCATATTTACATGAGACAATAATTGTCTAGTAAACATGACAACTTTTTCATTTTGCTAATCATTCGATCCCCCTGTGACATGCATTGTGTTTTCTCTCACCTGATAAACACATTTATCCTTTGGTGTGTGTTGCATGAGGTGTAAAAAAAAATTAAAAATACTCACAGTTGTCAGGCGTGTACCGCAGCAGTTTAATAAAGGACAAGTAAATAGGCAAACCCATGCCCAGGTGAACCTAGAGTGACTTCACCACCTGAATGTGGTTCCTCCATAATCTGCTGCCCTCCTCATGCCCAGGTCACATACCCTGACCCCTGGTCCCAGTTTGCTACTGTAACCAGTTCACATAATGCCCAGATCAACACCCCCTTCCCTCCCTTATGCCTGGTTCTCTTTTAGCAATGCCCAGTTCACACATCACTGTGCCTGGACACCCCCCCCCAACACATATCCTCAAAGTTCAATCCCTCCCCCAAATCTGCTTAATCTTTCACAATGTCCATTTTTCACAGTACAATACGGAACCATTCTCCCTTTGGTTAACCACTCTATCCCCTTTCCATTCACCTGTCTGCCAGACAGTCCTGATCCTTCTGTGCCAACAAAGCCGTCTTTCCCTCATCCTGTGGCCTGACAAGTCTGCCGTGCTTTCCCACTGAAGCCGCACCATCAAACTCCGGCTCTAGATTCCGCCTCACTTCCACATCTCACAGTGTAAGTCATGGTATACTGGAGCCCTAAATAATTTACATTTACATGACTGCAGTCCCTGTTCTTCAGGCTTCCAAATTACATGCCCTTAGCCACCCGACATGCTATCTACCACTAGGGGCCTCTGCTGTTCTGCTCAATCTACTTGCTATGCTCCTCCCCAATGCCAGCCATTCGACTGGGTGCACAGATCTGGTGCTGCTCTACCTGCTACCGATGACTGACAGGCTGCATACCTCAAATGGATCACACTTTTTTGCGAGCCGTTCTAATTACAACTCGTGTGACCAGCCAATTTGCATCGCAAACTGCGATGCGATACCAGCTATTTAAAATCCTACATTTTGCACAGAGAGATGCTCAAGGTCAAAGGGGCATGATATGAAGCAGGAAGAGGGTAGACAGATGGGATATGAGGAAATAATTCCTTACAGAAAGGGTGGTGGATGCCTGGAACAGCCTGCCAGCAGAGGCAAAACAGTAACAGGATTCAAACATGCATGGGATAGACACAGGGGACCTTAGTAACAGGGCTGGGGGGCTGGAGATCAATCAGGGTCTATGGTAGCATAGTAGGTAGGGACTTTAGGGCAGACCAGGTGGGCCAAGAGGTCCTTTTCTGCTGACAGCTTCTATGTTTCTATTGTACAGTATCCAGAATGTACTGTGATTTATATAGTTTTTCTATTGACCAGGTAAGCACAATGGACAAATACTTGCCTTCTCAAGAGCAACCCGGGAGGTTACAAAGTACAGAAAGACAGTGCAACATCATCAATTAAAATAGTATAGAAATAATCGGAACAATTTTAATTGCAAGTGCTCAATATTACAATAAAGAACTCAAAACTAACTGCGCTATACAAATTTAATTTCCACTCAAGTAACCCGGTGTCTTGCAAAAGCTTTTGAATGTAATAAAATATCAGGAGAATCTGAATACAAAGAATGCCTTTGCAAAAACTTACAGCATTCATGTTTTCCACATCCATGAACACCAGCATATTGCTTCCACTGCCTTCTTCACCCTCAAGAGCATTACTTCTGCAGACTGTAGCTCTTACTCCCAGAGATCTGCTGGTACAAATTACTGCCGTATGCCTTAATACTCTGTGACTGTAGAGAAAAACAGAACAGAAACAAATTCACACCAAATTCCAAAATCGAAATAATTTCTACAGCAACAGCTAGTAATGTTATGCTCATGAAGAAAACATTTTAAAAATAAAAATAAAATAGGGAATTAACATTAGAAGCAGATTAATCCTACAGTCCAAAGACCCTATTTGCATGCAAATGCCCTCAGAAACAGGAGAAGCATGTCAGTAAAAAAACAGGTACTCACCTGTAACCATAGTTCAAGGAGTGGTACATAGCTCACATCCACACATTGGTAATTCCAGTGGAAACTGCTGATTCACCAGAAAATCTTCAAGCTAAGCTCCTCCCACCATGCAGGTGGTATATCCCTAATCTCCACCCTGTAAAGTCAGATCTTGCAAGATGGAAGTGGAGATCTGTGTGCTACTTGCCAGGGGAGGCTGGGTGGGTGTCGTGGATGTGAACTATATACCACTCCTAGAAAGTACGGTTACATAAGAACTTACCGTAACAGTAGATCTTCCAAGGACTGTCTCTTGCATTAAGTAATTACTTCTGGGAGGTTCCACCAGGTGTCGCTGTCGCACGGCAGCTTCTTCTAGCAGTCTTCCATGGGGGCCGTCCACACGACATCACTTCCTGTGGATGTGTATGAGAGTGGGCGGCCCCAGTACCCTCTGTTCACCGCTGGCTTCGGCAAGCACAACCTGGGCCGAGGTAAACGGGGCCAGAAAAATAGAGAATAGCGATCCCATCCAATGTCCTCAGTTGCAGATTCGAGGCAAGAAGGCAGGGAGATGGAGGGCGGGGTACTAACTGCAAGAGACAGTCCTCGGAATATCTACTGTTACAGTAAGTTCTTACGTAACTGTACTATCTTCTACGGACTGATCTCTTGCAGTAAGTCATTACTTCTGGGAGATTCCCAAGCAGTAAAATCCAAATGGGAGGAAAGGCAAAGCCACATAAGCAAAGGCACAAGAAAGGTCAACTTAAATCGTACCCCCAGCGGCAGACAGGCCGAGGTGTGTAAGGACCAAAGTAGTCACGGTGTCCTAACTCAAACCCTTAGGCGAAGACACGTGAGCCACAGGAGAGGTCAACTTCACCGCACCCCCAGAAGCGGGTGGGGTAAGGACCAAGTGAAACAACATGTCCTGACTCAAACCTGTAGGTGAAGACATGTGGCATGACATAAACAGAACGGTAGACGGCCAGGCACAGTGATGCATCCCAATGAGACAGAGGCCAACAGGCTCTGGCATAGAGGCAAATCCAGAAACATACAAGTAGGGCGGATCAGATAGCAGAAAAGGAGCACCAGGGGAAACGCATCCCGGATGGCAAAAGGAAGGAACAACTGAAGGGCTCCAGGAGGCAGAGAAGCAGGAGTTCCAAACAGATCCGCAGGGAGGAGTGAAGCATCCAGTCCGGAAGCAAGCCTCCAAGAAATTGAAAGAGATCCCCGGGCACCTCCGAGGCCTGCAAGAGGAGCAGGGGGACACCGTGAAAGCGACTTAGGGTGCAGCAGCGGGTCACGCTCTGCGTGAGGGACGGTAACACCGCAGAGGGGCAGACTGAGCCGCCTCCCTGAAGGAACTACCGCGGTCCAGAACACACCCTGGTAGGGGCCGGAACGAGATGGCCAGATCCACGGGCATAAAGCGATACCTGGGCGGATAGAGGTCCTGAAGAGACCAAGAGCATGCCCCGAAGCCAGAAGGGACTCAAGGATGGCCTGAGCACCAGGGCCAAACAACAGGTTCCCAGAAAAAGGGGCACTGGTGACCGACAGCTGGACGTCGGGTGGCAAACCCGAAACCTACAGCCAGGTGAAGCGCCAAAGGGTGATGCCGTTGGCCGGAAGGTGGGCCGACACATCAACTGCATCGAAACACGCACAGAGCAGATGACGTGCAAGGGAGGTCATGGGCGGGTCATGGCTGAGCCAGCCTGATCCACCCGAGTCAAGGCAAGTCAGAAAAGAGGTCCAATGCCGAGGCACCAACAGTGCGAAGGTACCGGGACCACATGACCCAGGTAATTAAGAATACAAAGTGGCAAAGTACTGGAAGAATAAACCTGAATGCCACATAAATCTACGTGTCGGGAATCAGCATCCGGTGGCATGGAACTGGTATAGTGAGGATGTGCGGTCCGGTCATGGGCCACCACCCTGACGATCGAGTCCACCACTGGGGTGGAGGACAAGTGGGGTGGTCAGGAGGGGCACAGTAGAGCCGATCAGTGCTGCCAGGGGCAGGCTGGGTGGAAGCAGGACGAGACCAAACACGAGAGAGTTAAAATACGCAGGAATCAGGGGCGGGGCCACCAAGGCAGGCTCCTCGGGAACGTCGAGGTAGGCAGCCAGGTCCCGAAGAAAGGAGTCCTGATTGGCAGAAGGCAAGGCAAAAGCATGCTGGATCTGCAGCATGAGCTCGTGAAGGATGGATCTGGGGGGTAGGACGACTCCGGAGGGTCAAGCGGGCGACCTCTAGATGGGAGGACACGGGCCGAGGGGAAGCAAGGTCCTCAGGATCCCCACCAGGGAATGAAAATTACGTACCTACCGTAATTCTTGATCTTTCTTTGTATCTTCACCATTCATAGAGGCCCAAAACGGCACTGACGGACGGCGTCGAGAGATGGTGCCGACCCAGGGTTTTCAGCCCGAGGAAATGACACCAGGGGAGCCTTCGCCCCCGAAAGGGCCACTGATGAAACGGTGCCTCCTGCCTGCCCCCCAGGGGGAACAGACTGGGCCTCCTGCACTGCGGAAGGGGCTTCTGCCACGGCGAGGCTACAAGAAGTGGAAGCCAACAGTTTGAAAGTGAGCACACCAGAAAATGGTGAAATAATGCAGAAGTTATTTATTTAGCACCAGGAAATGTCCACGACCCCTGCACTTTGGCACTACGCCTTCAAGGGGGTATAACTGATTTCACAGACATCTCTGCATATATACTCTTGGTGATGATGTCATAACTAAGAGACACTAAATCCAAAGTTCCCACACATCTTATTAAATAAAAAAAATACAGAGTAATATAAACAGATTCTCTAAATATAACTAAATTACAATTTCTTATTACAAGACTTCATACTACAATATTTTATTCCATGGTGAAGTCTTAGACAAAAAATACAAAAATATGTGAAAATGTACAAAAGTCATTTGTCAGTGTGTTCACAAACTAATTATAAGGCCAGCTAAGTGGCGCAGCCACCAGTTCCTTGTATCCCATTATTTACTGATTGTTCAGAGAATATTTGAATTTCATTTTCATTTCTAGCAAAATGAATATGTGCTACAATCAGTATAAGCTAATTTAATGCTTGTTACATGGGTGCATAACTGCAACACTTAAGGCAGCAAATGCATTGAAATAGGTAGCTAGATCATTTTAGCACAAATACTCCAAATATTCATACAAAACTTCAAAAGCAGTACTCACTGCCATTAAGGGATGGGACGACACTGGAAAATGGTGACAGAAAGTGATGTAATGGAATGGGACAACATGATGAATTATGGAAAACATGGTGAATTGTGGAAAACATGGTGAATTGTGGAAACTGGAATGACAGAGATGGGCATGATGGTAAGGAACAGTGACGTTGTATCGGTGATTACCCTATATCCATTTCTTGCCTTAGAATGGGAGAAGGGAATTCCTTTCGGGTGGGGATATGGAAATTACATACCTACTGTAATTCTGATCTTTCTGTGCATCTTCACCATTCATCACCTTTGGGTACTGTGTCGGAGGTCATGACCCCGTGGGAGCCTTTTTTTTTTTTTTTTTGGAAGGTCGGCACCATCGGCGCTGCTCCCTCGAGGCCAACTACACTGCGTGGCGCCAGGTTGGCCATTAGCGCTGTCGACTCCGCCCGTAGAGGTGAGAAAAAGGGGTATGGGTGGGACAAAGAAGTCCAAGGGACAGACAAAGGAAAGCATATATAAACTAAAAGGAAAAATAAACGACTGAGAGGACAGAAGAAGAAGTTGAAGATTAAGGGGATTGGGTAGGATCTCCAATCTCTGGAAGCAGAAAAGGAGGAAGGAAGGTGAGTTAGGGATTCTAGAAATAAGGATAAGAGTGAGAGGGGGAAGGAAAAACCATACCCTGAAACCTTGACCCGTCTCCAGATTGTATAGGAACTGCGAGGGAGTAGCCAAAAGGCTGACTGCCAGAATTCAAGGCACAGAATCACTGGCAATAACTCCACTTAAACAGAATCAGCTATTCTGGAAGAAAGACAGGATACAGGGAATTCTTCCCCCTCTCAAAGGAAAATTTGGTGTAAGAAATGTAGTTTATTAAAGTAATTAAGGATATGTCCAAAGGACAAGGGAACCAAGGAATGACGGGAGAAGAGAATGGAGGGCAACTGCCAACCCCCACCCTACAGGGGTGGAGCCGAAGCACAGGAGAAGGAGTGCCCCCATCCTGATCATTCTACCTCTAAGAAAATTATCCCCCTATGTGCCCCAGATTACTCCACTCCTGACTAACAGAAAGGAGGGAGGCGGAGGAGGCAGATGAGAGGAGGGACAGGAGACTGAGCCCAGGGGATGGAGCGGAGGTGTGATGAATGGTGAAGATACACAGAAAGATCAGAATTATGGTAGGTACGTAATTTCCATATCTTATCTGTGTCAATCTTCACCATTCATCACCTTTGGGTGAGTGCCGAGCCCCCCTAAAATGGACTAAGTCCCTTAGCCTCAGTGGGTGACATACCAAGAGGAAGAACCTTCAGGGCCTGGAGAGGCCAGAAGTGTGGGAGAGTGAGACAGGGTCCCAGACTCAGGAGGGTGCCAGGCAGGGCGCAGCCTACTCTACGGGAGAAGAGATAGGTTCTCTGGTGAGCGGAGTTAATCACCCTACACCAGGCCAAGGGTGACAACTGGGAAAGATGCAGCCATGCCATCCGCCTAGTGCAGATCGCTGTCCCTACGACCCTGGTAGCTACCTCACTGGCGTCATACGATGCCCTCGCTTGGTGCCTTGCTAGCTCCAGGCCACGTGCAGAGAGTGCAATGACTTGTCTGGTTTGCGCAGTGGCAGGCCTTGAGGCTAGGAGCTGACCCAGCCTGGACCACAGGAACCTGTCATAAGTTGCGCAGTGGGCCAGATGTGCTGCAATAGAGAGCAGCAACTGTGCCGAGTAGAACGTCCTCCTTCCCCAGAAGTCAAAATTCGAGGAGTCTTGATCCGGGGGCCGGTCACAGTGAGGGGCGCGTAGCCCATCAGGAGTGTCCAGTTACGTCAATCTTGACTGAGGATAAGGCATGGAACCTGGAGACTCCAGGGGCAGCACAATACCGCTGGCAGAGATCCCTAGGGGCAGGAACTCCGGAAAAGGGTTTCTGCCAGGAACACAATGACGCCTCCCGAAAGAGAGCAGGCCATGGGGGCACCACAAGGGTGTCCTCACTGAAATCGCCTAGAAAGGCGTGCGCCAAGTGCTCTGGATTGTGTTGAGTGGGAGGGTGATGTGCAGGTCCTCTAACATTCTCACGAGGAATCACTGATACTCAGCGAGATCAGCAGCTGGAGAGACGTGGACAGATGGCTACTCTCCCCCTAGAAGAGGGAGATGAAGAGTCAGAGGACATCGAAGGTTCAGAAGGTGGCTGCTCAGGGGGAGGTTGAAAAACCTGTCTGTCCATAGCCCTAACATAAGAGGGAAACTGAGCAGCCACATCTCTGAACTGCTCCAAGGAGAGAGGCCCGCTAGGACCAGAAATGCCTGGGAGTACAGGAGAATAAGGCAGAGGAATGGGGAAAGAACCAACAACAGGAATCGGCTGTGCTCCGTCTGGGCTAGGGAGCGCACCAGGAGCCCTAGGGGAAGAAGGAGCTCTGGAAGACTCCACAGCCGACAGCTGATCAAGCAAACTGGAACTGCCTATGCTGCGCCCTGAAGAATTCCTCCTCTGTGAGGTGATCGGGGCCATGTAGGTCCAGAAGGACGGTCCCCTACCTCCAAAGAATGGGGCCCTCTCGAGGAAACCGAGGGGGAAGAGCGTAGATCCGCACTACCGCTTCTCCCAGAGCCCGGGTGGATTCTGGAAAAAGGTTGCCGCACAGATCCCATGCCCCTCGATCCCCCGGAATCCGAGAGCACCATCCTCCTCGAGAGAGCCAGCCTAGGCAGCTGACAGCCCTGGTTGGCCCCCGGAGGGGCTATCCAGGGAGCAGCACCCTCCCCTCCCGTGGGTGCTCTGATCGGCCCCAAAGTTGAGTAATCCAGGCACACCACCTGAGGGGGTACCACCACTGAGGGGTCGGAGAACCCTCCGAGGCCAGGTTGCAGAGCAATGGTGGTCTGCACCACTGCCTGCTGGTCAGCACCCCTGACCCTGGCCCCGGCAGTCACTGTCCGCTCCTCAGAGGGGGGATGGCTCCGGCCTGTCGAGGATACTACCAGGGTGTTCACGTGGGCAGCCAACTCCAGAGAGACAGACTACCTGTCTGACTCAGATTCCAACTCCTCCTCCGAAGAGGTGGAGAACGAAGTCTTGTGCCAAACTGTGCGTGGATGCCCACTGCCATCCCGACTTAAAGGGGCACCAGAATCACAGACTACACCAGAGTCAGTGCCGACATTCCCCACCGCAGCCAGAAGAGGACATGGCTCCAACAAGGGCAGCAGCCTCAGAGTCGGAGCCTGTGACGGCGCCATCCTGACTCATGGCGCCGAGACCAGAAACTGCACTGACGATGGCTCCAACCGCACTCTTGGAGCCAAGGCCGGAGACTGCCATGGCGCTGACCCACCTTCACAGCACCGCTTGCGGCGCTGAGGACAGAGACGGCACAGACGATGGCCCTGACAGCGCTCTCGGCACTGAGCTCGGAACCCCCCACGGTGCCATGCCCATGCTTGGAGCTGTGAACGGCTCCAGAACTGGACACGGTGTGAACGGCACTGGGCGAAGACAGTCAGGGATGGCGCGTGGCGCTTCCCATGGCGCGCTTCTTTTCTCGGCACCGCGACGACGGGCGCTGATGACAGCACCATCAGGGACCCATGGCTCAAGCCCAAAACGCACCAGGACGCAGCATTCATGATCGCGCCACCCAGGCCTTCTGAGCCGCGGGTATGGCACCAGGGGGGCCTTCGCCCCCGAAGGGGTGATTACCAAGGCGGTGCCTCCCACCTGTCACCCGGGAGAAGCGGGCTGGGCCTCCTGCACCGCAGAAGGGGCCTCTGCCATGGCTAGGCTACAACAGGCAGAGGTCCCCTCCTCCTCCTCAGTCCGTATAGAACTGGGAGGGGACCTGGAGGAAAGGTCGAGAGAACGCGGCTTGGCCTGACGAGTGCGTGCCCATCCCCCGAAAGTCGTCAGAGCTTGTCCCACTTTCCACGCGCGTTGCTCGATGACATGGCGGTCCATGGAGAAGCAGGTGTCGCATGAATCCATGTGTAGCGGGCCAAGACACGTGAGGCAACAGTCAGGCTGGTCGGTGACGGAGAACTTATGGCTGCATGGGTACCGACGCATGGGGAGCCGTCCCGTCTTCAAAGTTATCTTGCCCCCCCTGACTGAGACATGACCTACGGAAAAAGAAACACTAAACAAGACCCGATGTCACAAAATAAAATAAAGAACAGTCTTATCAGGCGACGTTGAGTAGGCAAATAGAACCAGCAGGAAACTCGGAGCCAACGGACTTCGACAAAGAGTCGAAGGAAATTCGAACTGCGCACATGAAGGCTTGAAAAGTAGGCCTCTCAGGAGGGATTCTTCTCAAAGTGTCCCACGAGGTGACCTCAATGGCGGGAGACGAAGAACTGGTGGGAGGGCAGAGTCGACAGTGCCTAATGGCCAACCCGCGAGTGCCATGCAGTGCGGCAGCCTCGAGGGTCACGCCGATGGTGCATCGACTCCACCCGTCAAAAAAAAAAAAAGCTCCCGCAGGGTCATGACCTCCGGCCAAGTACCCAAAGGTGATGAATAGTGAAGATTGACACAGATAAGATCCACTGGTATAACATCTCCTAAAGTTCCTAAAACAGAAAGATGAAAATGAGACAATGAATAAGAATTCTTCAAACAGAAAATACTATTCATTTTTTACCATCTTTCAAAAATGGTTTAAGGTCCCACTGATCATTGAGACCATCTGATTTCACCGTTTTGAATTTATAAATCCATCTGCTCTCCTTTTTAAGCAATTCATTTACCCTGTCACCTCCAAATCTGAGTGGAGCTTGCCACTCCAGCCCCATAAACTTTAGACCTTTCGGGTCAGAACTGTGCATCAATGAAAAATGTTCTCCAACTGGGGTATCTGTTCTTGCATTCACTATATTCCTCACATGTTCCTGTACTCTAGTCTTCAGGGCCCTCGTTGTGCGTCCTATATACATACAATCACACTCACACCACAATACATAGACTACAAATGTGGTGTCACAATTTATGAAATCTTTGATATCATAATCACAACCTGTGTGCAGATGTATAAATTTTGATCCTACCAGACAAATAGGTAACATTATATACAGGAATTGGCATTTATTACATACAGATACACGTTTGGGGAAGGCTGTGGATATTAAAACAAGAATAACTTTCTCTAGAGGGAAGAATTTAAAAGACAAATTGGTGCATAGCAGACTGTCACAGCCAGTAAAGACTATGTGGTTAGGCACGAAACCAAAAGGAAATTTCAAATGCCAAAGGTGCAACATATGCATCTACTACAAAGTAGGATCAAAATTTATGCATCTGCACACTCATAACCTGTGACTGGCTGCATTATTTCGCCATTTTCTGGTGTGCTCACTTTCAAACTGTTGGTTTCTTTTGAGGTTTGCACCTCCTGTTTTGAGCAACCGCTCGCCAGTTTTGCGCTGTCCTGCTTTTTGTCTTTTGAAGAAGCAGAAGTCCCCTCCTCCATGGTCCGTACAGAACCTGGAGGGGACCCAGAAGGAAGGCCAAGAGACTGCGTCTTGGCCTGACAAGTGCCCAACCATCCCCCGAAAGTCGGCGGAGCTCGTCCAACTTTCCACGCGCGCTGTTCCAGGACACGATGATCCATAGAGAAACAGGCGTCGCACGAATCAATGTCGTGAAGTGGGCCAAGGCACATATGGCAACGATCATGCTGGTCAGTAATGGAGTACTTGAGGCCGCATGGGCACCGACGCATGGGAGGCCACCCCACTTTCAGTGACTTTTTGCCCTCCGTCCTAGACATGATCGACAGAAAACAATGAAAAAACAGACTCGACGTCGCTGAAAATAATAAAGGAACAGTCTTACCAAACAGTGGCGTCAAGTAGGGCGAAACGGAACCGGCAGGTAGACTCAGTGTTGACAGACGAAGACTAGGCCCGCGTAGATGCTTGGAGCTCCTCACGAGGAATGACCTCTATGGCGGGAGACGAAGAACTGGTGGGAGAGCAGGGCTGGCGACAGCTAACGGCCAACCCGCAAGCACCACGCAGTGCGTCGGCCTTGAGGGCGATGCCGTTGCTGCGTCGCCCGCCCATCCAAAAAAAAGCTCCTGCGGGGTTGTGACCTCTGGCCACATACCCAACTGTGATGAATGGTGAAGACTGAAAGATAAGATCAACCTCCAGGAAGGGATTCTCCTTCCCAGAATCACCACAAAGGGAGTCCATAGAAATGGAAGGAGGGGTGGACCAGGCGGGAAGTGCCAGGTCCAGGCGCAAGCACTTGGGCAATGGGGAGTGAGAATGGGATGAGGCCAGACCCTGACCCAGGCTCCGCAGGACCTCCAGCACAACGCGGGTGATGCTCAGAGTAGGTGACGGGTCCAGGGACGGAGGACGCCCAAGGGCGGGTCAGCCAGGGAAGCGCTGACCCTGAGCAGCGGAGGAAGGCACCCCTACCCATGTGGACCGGGACTGGGAAAGGAGCAAGGAATGCAGGGCAAGGGCCATGCAGCAGGGCAGAAGGCCTAGAAACAGACGCACCCAAAGGGAGATGGTGGGGGCCCCAAGGATGCCACCAGGTGCCGGGACAAGCGGGCACAGAAGGAGGGCCCCAAGCAGGGGGAGTCCCGGGGTGGGAAGCTCCCATCGTCGACGACAGAGGCAGCTCTGTTGATGAGGGAAAGAGAAGAGGACCCTCTGTCGATGGTGGAATCAGCCCCGTCGACAAGGGAGCAAAAAGAAGCCTCTCCGTTGACAGGAGAAGCTGACACATCGACGAGGCATGCAGTCCAGTTGACGGGAAAGGCTACCCCGTCGATGAGGAGCATTCCGTCGACAGAGAAAAGGGCTCCTCCGACAAGAGAACAGGAGAAACATGTTCCATCGATGGGAGAGGAACTCCCGTTGACAAGGGAAATGAAAGAACATGTATCGTCGATGGGATGACCATGCCGTCGACGGGGCAACACTTCCCGTCGATAGAAAACGTTCAGAAACAAGCCCTGTCGACGGGACAAGGCCAGTCGATGATACAAAAAGCCCATCAGGTTCCATCGATGGGGACAGCAGCCCCGTCGATGACGGAGGAGCTATTGTCGATAGAGCAAGAGGGCGGGAGTGTGAGGGGTGTGAATTCCTCTCCCTGCTATGCCTGGGATGAGAGCCCTTGACCGGGTAGCCTTGATGGCAACCCCCCCCCCCGAGGTCCATTCCAGCCTGGCTGAGCTGTGGCGATCAGCCATGAGGAAAACAGAGGACCCAGCAAGAAGTGCCAGGGCTAGGGGACAGCAGGTGTACCGGGAGCATTAATGAAACACCGGGCCTGCTGTAGAAGAAATGTTCTTTGTTAAGAGAAGCTCCAGACACAGCCAGAAGGCCTGAGTCAGGGAGCAGCAGGGGTACTATGAGTGGGTCACAGGCCTGCTATGGAAGTCCGGGGGTGCAGAGAGCAAGTCCCAGGTCCCGGATCCAAAGGAAGAAAATCGGTTCAAATTCAAGACTGCAACCCAGGAGGTCAGGGGAGCTAACTGTCCGAGAAGAAGCCGGCAAGAAAATGAACAGAGGGTACCGGGGTCCGCCCACTATTATACACATCCACAGGAAGTGATATGGTGTGGACGGCCCCCATGGAAGACTGCTAGAAGAAGCTGCCATGCGACAGTGACACCTGGTGTAACCTCCCAGAAGTAATGACTTACTGCAAGAGACCAGTCCGTAGAAGATCTACAGTTAGAGGTGAGTAATCTATTTTTCTAGGGTGCGGATATAGTTCACTATCCACATCAGCAGACTTCCAGCATTTCTCAGGGTGGGGGTGGGGGAGACAAGGCACAGATATACAGGTTACTCACCTATAACAGGAGTTCTAGGAGTGGTATATGTTGTTCACCCACACTGTCTGACAGGTTCCTTGCCACT
Organism: Neoceratodus forsteri; assembly: GCA_016271365.2. Lineage (NCBI taxonomy): Eukaryota > Metazoa > Chordata > Ceratodontiformes > Ceratodontidae > Neoceratodus > Neoceratodus forsteri. The sequence continues at coordinate 1,301,125,804 of CM057455.1, forward strand.
TTAAGATGGGCCGGAAATTCTTCAAGCTGGCTCCTCCTACCCACCCGGGTGGTAAAACCCTCGGCTCCGCCTCATGACGCCAGATCTAGCCCGCTGGAAGCCAGATTACAAGTCGAAGCCAGGGAGGTCGGGTGGGTCATGTGGATGAACAACATACACCACTCCTAGAACTCCTGTTACAGGTGAGTAACCTGTATTTCTAGGGACGTGGATATGTTGTTCAATCCACACTGTCTGGCACACTCCTAGCAGTTCTCTGGGAGGAGGGAGGCAAGGCGCGCACCCCCGATACCTACTTGGGAAATAAGGACTGGAGAACCGAGGTCCCAAAACCAGCATCCCGGTGTGACTCTAGGTCAATGTGGGAAATAAAGGTGTGTGCTGACTTCCAGGTAGCAGCCCTGCAGATTTCCTGGATAGGGACGTCCCCAGAAGCAGCCACCGAACCAGCAGTATGGCAGGTAGAATGAGCTCTTATCCCTTTGGGTGGCTCCATGCCCGCCAACCTATAGCAGAGATCTATGCAGGAGGTGACCCACCTGCTAATCATCTGCTTGGCTGCAGGACTGCCAGGTGTGGCTTCAGAATAGGTGACAAACAGCTGGCAAACCTCTCCCCGAACTTCAGCAGTCCGCTCCTTGTAATAAGTAAGTGCTCTTCTAGGGTCCAAAGTATGGAGCCTATACTTGGCCTCCGAGCTGTGATTGGGGTAGAACACCGGCACAGTCAACACCTGATTCAGTTGAAACTCCGACACCACCTTCGGAAGGAATTTTGGGTGGGGGCGAAGGACAACTTTGTCCCTGTGGAAGACCAGATAAGGAGACTCTATGGAAAGCACCTGTAGCTCTCCCATCCTTCTGCCTGACGTGACAGCCACCAAGAAGGCGGTCTTCCACGATAGGTGGGAGATATCGCACCTGTGCAATGGTTCAAATGGCTTACCCATGAGCTTAGCCAATACCAGTAGTAGATCTCATGGAGGTGGAGGTTCTCACACCAGAGGGGATATGTGATCAAGGCCTTTGAAAAAGCGCCCGACCACCTTCTCCTGCGCCATTGACTGCTTGCCGGCCCGTGCCCGGTAAGCAGAGATGGCTGCCAGGTGCACCTTAAGGGTCGTCGACGGAAGCCCTAGCTGAGAAAGGAACCACAGGTAGTCCAAAATGCTAGCCAATGGACAGGAAGAGGGGTCCAAACCCTTGTCCTGACACCAAATGGAGAATCTCTTCCACTTAAAGGCATAGCATTTTCTGGTTGACTCCTTACGGGACGCCTCAACGACACTGAGGACCTCGTCGGAAAGACCCAAGGCCTGGAACTCTAGCCGCTCAGGAACCAGGCCATCAGGTGCAGGGACTGAAGGTCTGGATGGAGTACCTTCCCCTTGCTGACTGAGATCAGGTCCAGGCGGACTGGAAGCCGCCTCGGGAACCTGGAGCTGAGGCTGAGGAGATCTGGATACCAGAACCGGGAGGGCCAGTCTGGGGCTACCAGAATCACCTGCGCCTTGTCCCTCTTCACCTTGAGAAGCACCTTGTGGATCAAGGGAAATGGAGGGAAGGCGCAGAAGAGGCCCGGCCACGGGGGGACCCAGGGGAGAAGGGACGAGGTTGGGGGCGGCACCCCTCAACCCGTCGCTGGGCAGGCTTGGAGGAAGGGCCAGCTGAGGAGACGCCTCGACCTTTCCCTCCAGGCTTCCTGCTGAGGGAAGCAGCAGGCTTGGCCTTGGGGTGCCAAGCGTGAGCCTGCTGACCCTGTTGCTGGTGCTGCTGGGCCGGACGTGCCACAGGGGCGGAAGGGCAAAAGGGCTTGGGCTGTTGCTGGCGGCCTTTGTCCTTCTGGGCAGACATGACAGAGTCCAAGGTGGTGTTGGACTTCTCGATCCTCTGGAGATGACCTTCCACCCCGGGCCTGAACAAGTCGGTGTCCAAGAAGAGGATGTCTGCCAGCTTGTGCTGGGTATCCGCAGTGAAGGTGGAGATCCGCAGCCAAGCTCTGTGGCACATGGCTACTGCGGCTGCTACTGACCGGGCACAAGAGTTTCCGATGTCCAAGGTAGTTTGGAGCTGTTGCTTGGCCACCGTCCTTCCCTGATCCCGCACCTGCTTGACCGTCGTTTGAAGGTCAGCCGGGAGATGAGGAAGCAGCTCATCCAGGGAGCCCATAAGGGCGTGTGAAAAGTGTGCCATCAGTAAAGCCGAGCTAGCCTGTCGAAGGCCTAGGGAGGAGGCAGCGTAAACTTTGCGCCCGGAGTAGTCCAGCTTTTTGGACTCTTTGTCCTGGGGCTTTTCTACATCCCTAGCATTTCCAGAGCACCGGAAGATGCTACTGGTTACCAGCCCTTCAGCCGAGGGGTGCTTCGAAAAACCGGAGAGGGAAACGGTGGGGACTGCATACTTGTGGGCCATCCTGGCCGAAGGCGCAGGACAGGATGCAGGCCGCTGCCACAGCTCCAGGGCTGGACCAACAATGGCCTCGGCCACAGGGAAGGCCTCCGTGGGGAATCCCCTCAATCCAAATTCTCCGTGAGGGAATATCTGGCCTGTTTCTGCATGGGTTTGAGCTTCATCCCAGAAGACTCTGAGATGAGCCGAAGAAGTCCCAAGAACGAGGATGGGCTCTCGTCCACTGACAGACCCCCGGAGGATTCCAGGTCACGTGGCCTGGAATACAGGGAGGAGTTGTCAGAATCCGAGGAGTCTGCGAACAGCTGCCGAGCGCCTGAGCCACCCTCCACTTACCGAGGCCGATCAGGGGTGAGGGTGACCAACAACCTGTGGGGCAAGCCCTGACCCGACCGAGAATCCTTGGACGGGGCCGCAGTCTTCGGTTGTGGGGGTGGTGGTTCTACCATAAAGGGTGTAGCAGCTGGTTTCGGCGGAACAATCGGTGTCAGAGTTGGCTTCTCGACCAAGGACCCGATGGCGAGAGGTTGCTTCAGCCGTTCGGGCGACAGCCATGTAATGGCCGGGGAAGGTGACAGAGTTGGCTTGTTGCCGGCCAATAAGAACTGCTGCCACATCATGTCCTCATAGCGCCGGCGCAACTTGCGCCGGAGCCTATCCTCCAAAGAGGACGATGAGGACGAACGGCGATGCCGCTTTCCGTGATGCCGGGACAGAGATCGTTGGGGTCGCTGACGGTGGGTCGAAGAGGGGGCGGGGGAAACCTGCTCATCCCCGGTTCAGGGTCTTTGACCAGGGACTTCGGCACGGGAGGTCGAGGCAAGTCCTCAGTAACCACCGGGGGGGGTACCGGTGAAAGAGAGTTATCGGCTTCTCCAGTCGACAACCCGTCCAACGGGTCAAGAAAAATCTCGACTGCATCGACGGGTGTCTCGGCCGGCTGACCTGACTGGGACACCAAAAAACCTCGACCGAAGTCGAATGCAGATGCTCAGGGGAGCGAGATCTCTCCCGCTCCCACGAACGTCGATGGTGGGACTTACCTTTCGGTTCCTTTTTCTTTGACCTACTAATGTGAGTCCCTGAGGGCCCTTGGTGGAGAGGGACTGACAAAGCTCCTTAAAGGAAGCAGTATAGGAGGAGCCCAAGGAGAGCGGGATAAACGCCGATGCCAGGAAGTAGAAGAAGCGGCCTGGGCCGCCTCCTCCTTGAGGGCGATTAACTGCTCCAGCTGCTCCGCAGAGCCCGCAGCCGCGGACACCACCCAACGGGCCTCCTTCGACTTCACCAGCGGAAACCAGCCGGGTGCCCCAGTTGGAGTCGGCAACGCTGGCCGTCCAGAACCGGTTTAAAAAGACTTGCAGAGATCGCAGGCCTGCGGATCATGTGAAAGCCCCAGGCAGTAAACGCACGTGGCGTGCGGGTCAGTCCGAGACATCTTCTGCCCGCAAGGGCACCGACGGAAGCCGGGAGTAGATTTCGAATCATCGCAGCCACAAAGGAAGTAGATGACTTAAGTCTTGTACATTTTAAGACTGTTTTCGGAAAAACAGAAGGATTAGGATCCAGGCCTAAAGTCACAAGAGCGCTAAGGAGAAAACCTGAGCTTCCACGTGGTAAGGAAGATCTGGAGTCATGGGGCGGAGCTGAGGGTTTTACCACCCGGGCGGGTGGGAGAAGCCAGCTTGAAGACTTTCCGGCCCGTCTTAAAGCAGCAAGGAACCTGCCAGACAGTGTGGATTGAACAACATTTCCATGTCCCTAGAAACCACATGAAACAGAGCATTCTGTACCTAACACCATTCCCATAACCTCACTGCTTCCCTGCAAAGTGGGTATGAGTGTGCCCCACCTTGTTTGTTGATGTAGTACATCACTGACTTGTTGTCTCTCTGCAGACGGATTACTTTTTGACTGACCAAGTCTACTGAGTCATAAAGTGCATAAAGGACTGCTCTCATTTCCAGAAAGTTGATCTGGAGATAAGACTGCATCGGAGTCCACACTTCTCAGATGTGATGACCCTGACAGTGGGCTCCCCACCCCAGGAGAGATGCATCGGTGGTGAGAGTTTTATCTGAGACTGTGGTGGAGTGAAGGGGAGACCTTGAAAAAGGATGTCCTCTCGCGTCCACCCTGTTAAGTGACCGACAGAGGGGTTCTGTCACTTTGATGGTATAATACTGAGGATGTGTAACCATGTAACTGGTGATCACTGGGTGCTGAGCATCCACTGAGTCGTCCTCATGTGTAGTTGCGCTAGCGGTACCGTGAAGATGGAAGCAGCCATGAGGCCTAGCATTCTTTGCATGGAGTGGGCTCGTACTGACTCGTTCTCCATGATGAACTGTGGCACCCGAAGGATGGCTTGTCTTTTGTCCTCCAGAAGAAAAGCCTTTGCCTTGGTAGTGTCTAAGAGGTCCTCTATGAAAGGAGCTGCTGCGAGGGCTGAAGCTGCAACTTCTCCAGGTTTAGCAGTACTCCCATGATGGTTAGGAACTGAACTGCTGTGTTCACCGCCTCCTCCATACCCGTCCTGGTATGGAAATACTTGGAACCCAAGCTTCTGAAGGTGTGCTGCGTGAACTGCAAAGTACTTTGTAAAGACTCAAGGCGCCAAGGACAGCCCAAAGGGCAGGAGACTGAACTGACAGTGCTGACCAAAGGCCACAAATCAAAGGAATCTGTAGTGACTTGGGTGCACCAGAATATGCTGGTAGATGTCCAGAGATGCCAACCACTCCTGTGGTTGGAGAAGTGGTAGAAGGGTCCCTAGGAAAACCATCTTGAACTTCTCATGGTACAGAAACTTGTTTAGTTTTCTGAGGTCAAGTATGGGCCGCATACCCCCGTCGTCTTTGGAACTAGAAAGTAATGGAAGTACAAGCCTGTGTTGCGTTCTGCTAGAGGCACTACTTCCAGTGCCCTACTTTTTCAGAAGACCCGTAATCTCTGAGGCGAGAAGGTATGACGCAGCTGATAAGGTGAGCTGCCTTTTGGGAGGAAAATCTGGGGGGGGATTTCTGAAAAATTTAGTAAATACCCCTAGCAAATGATCCTCAGGACCCATTTGTCTGTGGTGATGGAGTTCAACTGACTGTAAAAATGAATCATACGATCTCCCACTGGAGAGGAAAGATCTGCCCCGGGCAGTTGAGGCAGAACCAGGGCTGGAGACTCAAAGGGTGGAACTAGGCACTTCGGGGCCTGTACCTTTTGCTGTGTTTTCTTCTGCAGTTGAGGAGGCTGTTTGGCTGGGGCTCTACTGCCCCTTCCGTGAAAGGGCTGCCTGTTCTGAAAAAGCTGATGGCACCTTCCTCTCTGGGGTTGTGAGGGGGCTGGTGTAGCAGACTTTATGGCAATTCTAGTTTTCTGAGAGTTCTTGAGAGACCGCGCTACATGTTGGCCGAACAAGTAAGTGCCATCGAAGTGAACATTCATAACTTGCTGCTGGGCATCAGAAGAGAACCCTGAGGTCTGCAGCCAGGAATGCGTTTTAATGCAGATTCCAGCAGCCGTGGCCCGAGAAGCAGTGCCAAATTCATCCATGGCTGCTTTCAACTGATGACTGTCAGATTCTATACCATGGGCAACAGTCTGAAGAAGTGTCTGCTTAGTATTCGACTCTGGCAGAGATTCCACCAGAGATTTAAGAGAGGTCCAGAAGACATACTCGAATTGGGAGAAATGGCCTTGATAACTGGCTATTTGCATGCTCAAAGTCGCTACTGCAAAAGCTCGCTTACCCACAGTGTCAATCTTGCGGGATTCCTTATTAATAGGATGTGCCATAACCTCCCAAAGAAGGACGTCCTTGTCATTTTCTGCAAGGATGACAAGTTTGTCCGCAATAGGCTGGAAAGCCAAAATTGGTGTCTCCTTAGGGGTAGAATACTTATGGTCCCTAGACTTACAAATTGAAGGAACAGTGGCAGGCCTGGCCCACATCACCTCCGAAAGAGTTTCAAACGTTGGAGGAATTGGGGGTATGAGGTTATCTGGAACGTTTGTCACATGGAGCCACTCGAGATGTAGTTGTTTACCTGGGTTGAGGGCTGAAGTCTCGAGAACCAAGGCAGCCCGCATATTCTTTAACAGGGTCTGAAAGGAAAGATCTTCCTGAGCAACCACAGGAACTAGAGACGTGTCCTCCAGGCTGTAAAACGTATCACTATCCCAGCCATCTGAAAGGATGAGGTCGGGGTCAGATTTATTCCCCTCCAAATCTCTCTCTCAGAAGGAACAGGAAGGGGGTGGATCCCCCCAAAAAGGTCTCTCCCAGACCTAGGCATAGGAAAGACAGGCGACACTGGCATTGGAAAGAGAATCGACGCCGCTAAGAGCACAGCACTGAATCTGGCACCGCAGCCCTCCCCGAGGAACCCGGGAGGTGGCGTTGATCAAGAACTCAGATCTGAAGAGGCCAGAGTCGGGGCCGGACGTGGCTGTACTGAAGTAGGCCTTGGAAGGCCTAAGTCTGGATCCAGGCCCAAACCAAACTCCCAAGGACAAACCGGCCCAGAAGAGACCGGAGAAAGTACCGGTGCCAATCCCTGCGAGGAGACAGAGTGACGGAGAGCTGCATGTGGAACCTGACATTGGCGGCGCTGCCCCATCAAGGGAAAGGATTCTGCTGCTGGAGGCAAGCGCTCTACTGGACTCCAACTACCCTGCTGTGGTCTCAAGGAGCCTAGGCCTGAAGACCCGGCACCAGGTCCACAGGCAGAGGAAGATGAGCTGGACACTGTACCCACTTCTCCTTAAGAGCAGCCCACTGATTAAACTGTCCCCCCCCCCCCCAGACCCCAATAATTGACAGAGAAGGGCTCTGGGTCTGAGACCTCGATCAACCGTGAACAGAAGGCAATGGGGATACTGACGGTGTCGAGGAAAGCCCTCCACTCGCAGCCCTAGAAGGCCTCTAAGCCGACATACCAGGTGGCAACCTCGGGTGGTACCATTTCTTCCCCTTCTGGCGGGAAGAACAACAACCTGAGGTTGAGCGGTGCTGGGTCCTTGACCTGGATCGGGAACGGGCTCGCGAACACCGGACTGCCCATGGTAGGACCTCCTCTCCATAGAGGGCGGTAGATTGGACTCAGCCCAGTTGCCAGAGCAGCTTTCTAAAGGAGACTCCCTACTGTCAACATCAGCATCCATGGTCTACTCCAGTGCCCGGTAGGGCTGAAGAAATCTTGTTTTTTTTTTTTTCAACTGAAGAAATTAATAAACACTAAATACCGAATTAACTAAATGCTGTTGTCATACAGATGTGAAGATCCAACTCCCAGCGGGCGAGTGTCGTCATCACTGAAGTGCACGCGACGGCAGGGAAAAAAGGAACTGAGGCAGCTGGAGGGTTGACACCGAGATAGCATATACAGCGCAAGCCTGCCTCACAGTGCCGTGCATGCATGTTCCTACCTCAGTGCTGACCCTCCTGAAGATTTTTGGCTCCCGCAGGGTCCTAGTGCCTCCAGTTCAAAACCCAGCAGTGTGAATGAATGGTGAAGACTAAGTCCAGGAAGATCTCCTGTTTGGGGATGTCTCTGGAAGCAGCCACCGAGGCAACGGTATGTCTGGTGGAATAAGCCCTAAGTCCTATAGGTGATTCCCTAACAGACAATCTACAGCAGAGGTCGATGCAGGATGTTATCCACCTGCCAACTGCCCGCTTTGCTGCCAGCCTGCCAGGTGCTGCTTCAGCTAATGTCACAAACAGCTGGCAAGCTGAACTCCGAACTCCAGCCATGTGCTCCTAATTATAAGAGAGTGCCCTCTTTAGGTCCAGAGTATGGAACCTGTGGTCAGCCTCCAAAAAAGGGTTGGTAAAATATACCAGAAGGTTCATCTCCTGTTAAGGTGGAACTCTGATACAACGTTCGGGAGGAACTTCAGTTGGGGGCAAAGTACAACCTTTTCCTTTTTGAACACCAGATAAGGAGACTCCACCAAGAGCACCTGCAGCTCACTAATCCTTCTGGTTGATGTAATGGCCACCAAGAAAGTGGTCTTCCATGACAAGTGTGGTATCTCACACCTCTGCATAGGCTCAAATGGCTTGCCCATGAGCATAGCAAGCACTAGCAGTAGGTCCCATGGTGGTAGTGGTTCACACACTGGGGAAGGACAAGTGGCAAAGGTCTTTGAAAAAGCACCTGCCTATCTTCTCCTGGGCCACCATCGGCATAACAACCCACGTTTGGTATGCAGAGAAGGCTGCCAGGTGCACCATGATGGTCATCGCTTGAAGCCCCAGCTGAGAGAGGGACCCGAGGTACCCAACAATACCAGCCACAGGGCAGGCAAGGGGATCAAACTACTTGCCTTGACACCAAATGTAAAACCATTTCCATTTAAAGGCATAGCACCGGCATGTTGACTCCTTTCAGGACTCCACAACGTGGAGCACTTCCTCTGAAAGACCCAGCGCATGGAACTCTAGCAACTCAGAAACAAGGCCATGAGGTGCAGGAACTTGAGATCTGGGTGCAGGACTGTCCCCTGTTGTCAGGTCAGCAGGTCAAGACAAAGAGGCAACTGCTGCTGAGGCTGATGTGATCCAGATACCAGAACTCCTATGGCTAGTCTGGCGGTATCAGGATCATTTGCACCTTGTCCTTTCAGGACTTGACCACCACCCTGTGGATCAAGGGGAATGAAGGGAAGGCATACATGAGGCCTTGTAAAGGCATACCCCCGTCAGTGTCCTGTACTGAGCGGGACAGGCACAACACAGCCTCAGTTTTGCATTCTCCCAGGAGGCAAACAGGTCCACTAGAGGTGTGTCCCACAGGGAGAACAGATGGTCCACCACCTCCTGATGCAGGGACCACTCGTGAGACGTCTCTCCCACCCGGCTGAAAGAGCCCGCCAGCTGACTGTCTACTCCAGTGACATGAATTACGAGGAGATCTGCACCCAGGTTGTGCACAAGGGTACAGGTGCAGAGGGCCTCCTGACATAAGGGAAGAGAGTGTGTGGTAGAGTGTTGTTGCCCATCTGCACTTGAATGACCTAATCCCTGACTGAAGGAGTAAATTCTGTTAGAGCTAGCTGCACTGCATGGTGCTCCAGCAGGTTGATGTGGTGATGGGACTTCCTGAATGACCAGAATCCGTGGGATCTGAGGTCCTCCGGATGTGTTCCCCACTCCACAAGAAATGTGTCCATCATGAGAGTAACAGTTGGCTCTGGGCACAAAAATGGAACACCTTTCTCCAGATTTTCTGGGATCAGCCACCACTGGATGGCATCCTACATCAGCTGAGTCACGTTGACCAGCTGGTCCAAGTGTCCTAAGCACTAGGACCACTGACGGCACAACTCCCATTGCAGGTGCCGCATCCGCCAGCAGACTCATCAGACCACAATGGTGCTGGACGCCATGCACCCAGCAGCTGAAGGAAATCCCAGGCAGGACACAAACGAACAACCTGAAATGATCGGGCAAAGGAGGTAACATCCAGTGCCCAGTCTGCTGGAAGGTGTCTCTTAGCTGCAGAGAGAGTCTAGCTATGCCCTGATGAAGAGAGTCATCTGTGAGGGGATCAGTTCGGACTTGGCCAGGTTGACCAACAGACCCAAGTCTCTGCACGTCCAGAGGACCAGATACGTAGACCACTCCGCAGTCTCCTTGAACGGGCCGACAACTGGCCAGTCATCCAGGCAGGGGTACATCCTGATGCCCCTGTGTTACACAAAAGCTACCACCACTGCTATGCACTTGGTAAAGACCCTGGGCGTGAAAAAGGGCATGACCTGGAACTGATACAGAACCCCTTCTGCGTGCAACTGAAGGAACGGCTAGTGGGATGGATGGGCTGGGATGTAGAAGAACGCGACCTGGAGGGACAGAGAGCAGAACCACATGTCTTGCTCTAAGGATGGTATGATCTGGTTCAGGGTTATCATCCAGAAATTGTGCTTCCTCGTGTATTGATTGAGACTGTGCAGATTCAGTATGGAGGGACTGCTCTCCATCCGTTTCTGAACCAGGAAGTACCTGGAGAAGTGCTACAGCCCCTTTATCAAAACATGTGACCATGAACTGTACTCTTCTAGCTACAAAATCTGTGACTGGTGTGTCTACTCGTAGTCCATGTGCATCAAACCTTTGCAACACTAGAAGCAGATGAAGATAGGGAGGCATACCAAACTTCCCTAAGGGAAGCAGGGAAGGCAGTAAGGTAGGCAAAGGCCCAACACTAGCACAAACAGTAAAAGAAGGTGACAAGACTTTCTATAGATACATTAGTGAAAGGAGAAAGTCCAGAGGGGGTATTGCTAAGATCAAAGGGGATAAGGGGGCATATGAGGAGGAGGAGGAGGAGGACCACCATGTAAAAGCATCTATTCTAAATAGATACTTCTGCTCAGTATTTACTGAAGAGAAGGTAGGGCAGGGCCAACAGCTCAGCACCATGGACACAGTGGGGAAGGAGGTGTGCACTAGTCCCTTCACAACATAAAGGGTCCTACAAGAGCTTGATAAGCTCAGGGTGGACAAGGCAATGGGACCTCATAGCATACATCCCAGGGTACTAAAGGAGCTAAGGGTGGAACTAGCAGAGCCATTATCAGAACTGTTAAGTGAGTCTCTGAGCACAGGAGAGGTCCCAGAAGACTGGAGAAGGGCTCATGTGATCCCACTCCACAAAAGTGGTAGCAGGGAGGAGGCAGGGAACTACAGACAAATCAGTCTTAACTCAGTAGTGGGCAAGATTATGGAGGCACTCCTTAAGGAAAAGTTAGTGCAACACCTGGAATCCTCTGGAACTGGAACAGGACACAGAACATAATTGTAAAAGGAGTCCACTCTGAAGAAAGAGAGGTTATTAGTGGGGTACCGCAGGGTTCAGTACTGGGTCCAGTCCTTTTTAATGTCTTTATAAGTGACACTGCAGAGGGACTGGAGGGAAAAGTGTGCCTCTTTGCAGAAGACACAAAGATCTGCAACAGGGTTGAAACACAAGGGGCATGGAAAGGATGAGAAGGGACCTGGCAAGGCTGGAGGAATGGTCAAAAGTATGGCAGCTTGGAATCAATGCAAAGAAGTGCAAAATAATGCACCTGGGAAACAAAACCAGGAAGATTACACAATTGGGGGAGTAACAACAACAACAAGCATTTGTCAATGCTGAATGTTGTCTTGCTGCCATTGGCAGTGCAGGAGTTGGAGATGCAGCATAGGAGTGGCAGTCAAGTACTGAGACGGTGCCAGCCCACCCCACCTGCACAGAAAGTGAGAGGCATTAAGTGTCCTGTGGGTGTTTGTTAGTGCAGGTGTGGGAAAACATGCTGGGCAGGATGTGAAAAATGACAGCTACACAGTTCATAAGGAGGTGTAATAAAATGCCGGTGCTGAAAATGTAGTGGCATACAAATATCGAATTTGCCGGAGTTGCAAGGGGAAATATGCAAGGCACGCTAGCAGCACTGCCAGTTTATAGGCATTCCGCACCAAATTTTCAACATAGGCATTTAGCACCTCTGCTCATGTACAGTGTCACTGTCATTTCCTCAAAGTGTCCCAGAAGTGATTTACTTTAGCGACCACGCTATTCTAAGCCAGAGTGCGGAAACACATTTTGGGCAGGATATGTGAAGTGATGGCTGTACTGTTCATCAGAGAGGTGTAAAATGGCAATGGTGAAAATCTACAGAAAATATCAGAAATGCACGATGCACGAGCATGTAATCTGCCAACGCATTGCAGAATACAGTCATTTTATGGAGACAGCTCCACCTTCAACGAGGGCATTCTAGGAGCTCTGCTCATGAACTGTGTCACTGTCATTTTCATAATCTGGCCCAAACACTGATTTCCCAAAGCGACTGCGCAATTGTGCGCCGGAAGTGCGGAAACACATTTCGGGCAGGATGTGGAAACGGACAGCTGTACTGTTCACAAGGAGGTGCACAAAAATGCCAATGCTGAAAATACAGCATTAAAATATTGCGAATGCGCGAAGTTACGAGTCTGCGTAGCAACTGCACAACGCACGCTCGTAAAACAGGCATTTGTTAGATTTTTTCCACCAAATTTGGAACACAGGCTTTTGAGAGCCATCTCATGAAGAGCACAGACTGTCATTCGTTAGTGGATTCTGAAAGGTGATTACGCAAGAGACTGCGAAATCACCTTCGAGGTCGATTAACGCCATGACAGTGAAAGAATTCATGAGGGGGGCCCTAAAACCCCATGTTGGAAATTTGGTGCCAAAATTCCAAGAAATGCCTGAGATATGCAGCAAAGTTGAAAAACCCTATTCATTGCATCATACAGCCACCGGCATTTCCTCAGTTCAGGTCGGCTTTGAAGAGTGCAGATGTGTTCCCGGTCCACGGAAGATCGTCCGCACCGGAGTCTGGAGGTAAGTATGGGGGTGAGGGGAGGCAGCGTGAGTGGGTGGGTGCTGGGAGGGGCATCTAGACTACGAGGGACGGTTTTCGCTTTGCAGGTGAAAACAAAAAGGAAACATCATAGGACAGTGTTTGCATTAGGGCATTTGGCACGCTGGGTGGGCTCCCAGCGTGCCACCTAAGTGGGTTTTGTGGGGTGTCAGTAGCCGACGGGGATTGGGCACCCTGCTGGCACACAAAAGGGGGGAGCACGAGCCGAGGGGATGGCTCAGGAGCAATGTGAGGAAGCATTTTTCACAGAGATGGTGGTGGATTTGACGGAACAGCCTTCCTGAGGAGGCTGTGTGGTCTAAAACTGTGGGAGAATTCAAGAATGCATGGGACAGACATAAGGCAATTCTTGTGGGGGGTAGGAAGAAATAGGCTGTTGGTTAACTAGGATCTACAGCTTATCCTGTAGGTAGGGAAATGGGCAGACTAGGTGGGCCAAGCGGTCCTTATCTGCCATCAAAGTCTATGCTTAGCTGAGTGATATTCTCCCTTAGGGAAGACAGCGTGTCATGTGACACCAAGGACTCATCTGGAGCATGGGATCAGGAAGGTGGGACAGCCTCAAAAAGCCCTCTGCCTACCGTCCTGAAAAACCACCTGTCCATAGTAATGATGGAACAGTGTGGCCAGAAGTGGCGTAGTCAAATCCCCCCGTCCTACCAGTGAATCTGTACCAGGGACTGAAAAGGCAGAAGGTTCACACCCCTGACCTGTCATAGGGTAGTTTTGGAGGGGACACTGGCTGCTGGGGCCTGGGGAGGGGGCATAATTTCCCCTACTGCCGCATCTTTTTTGGCCCCTGGCCAGAGAACTTGGCCTTGGGAGGCCAGGACTGATATTGCCCCTGCTGGGGCTGCTGTTAAGGCTGCTGTGGTTGAATGGACCAAAACTGAGAGGTCTTCTTTTTCTGTTGCTGAGCCTTAGTGTCTTTCTGGGGCAAAGCCACAGAGTCTAGGGTCACACTGGACTTGTTAATCTTGGTAAGATGACCTTCCACTCCTAAGCCAAAGAGGTTGGTGCTCAAGAAATACAGGTTACTCACCTGTAACAGGAGTTCTAGGAATGGTATATGTTGTTCATCCACACTTATTGGCAGGTTCCTTGCTGCTTTAAATCTTGCCGGAAGGTCTTCAAGCTGGCTCCTCCCTCCCACCCACCGGGTGGTAAAACTCTTGGCTCCGCCCCATGATGCCAGATCTAGCCCGCTGGAAGCCAGGTTGTGCGTCAAAGCCAGGAAGGTCGGGTGGGTCGTGTGGATGAACAACATATACCATAACTAGAACTCCTGTTATAGGTGAGTAACCTGTATTTCTAGGGACATGGATATGTTGTTCAATCCACACTTATTGGCAGACTCCTAGCAGTTCTCCGGGAGGAGGGAGGCAAGGCGCACACCCCCGATACTTACTTGGGAAAAAGAGACTGGAAAACCGAGGCCCCAAAACCAGCATCCCGGCGTGACTCAAGGTCGATGTGGTAGTGGTAATAAAGGTATGTGCCGACTTCCAGGTAGCAGCCCTGCAGATATCCTGGATAGGGACATCCCTGGAAGCAGCTACCGATGCAGCGGTATGGCGGGTAGAATGAGCTCTTATCCCTCTGGGAGGCTCCATGCCCGCCAACCTATAGCAGAGCTCTATGCAGGAGGTGACCCACCTGCTTATCGTCCACTGGCTGCAGGTCTGCCAGGTGCTGCTTCAGCGTAGGTGACAAACAGCTGGCGAACCTCTCCCGAACTTCAGCCGTCCGCTCCTTATAATGGCGGCTCGTCTAGGGTCCAAAGTATGGAGCCTATATTGCCTCCGAGTGTGATTGGGGTACACTGGCAGAGTCACACACCTGGTTAAGGTGAAACTCCGACACCACCTTCGGAAGGAATTTCGGGTGGGGGCGCAGGACAACCTTGTCCCTGTGGAAGACCAGATAAGGAGACTCGATGGAAAGCGCATGGAGCTCTCCCATCCTTCTGGCTGACATGATAGCCACCAAGAAGGCGGTCTTCCACGACAGGTGTGAAATATCGCACCTGTGCATCGGTTCGAATGGTTTGCCCATGAGCTTGGCCAACACCAGCAGTAGATCCCACGGAGGTGGAGGTTCTCGCATCGGAGGGAAATGTGGTCAAGGCCTTTGAAAAGGCGCTCGACCACCTTTCCTGGCGCCACCGGACTGCTTCCCGGCCCGCGCCCGGTAAGCAGAGATGGCTGCCAGGTGCACCTTAAGGGTCGTCGACCGAAGCCCTTTCTGAGAAAGGGACCACAGGTAGTCCAGAATGCTTGCCAAGGGACAGGCGGAAGGGTCCAAGCCCTTCCCCAGACACCAAATGGAGAATCTCTTCCATTTGAAGGCATAGCATTTCCTGGTCGACTCCTTACGGGATGCCTCAACGATGCTGAGGACCTTGTCGGAAAGACCCAAGGCCTGGAACTCCAGCCGCTCAGGAACCAGGCCGTCAGGTGCAAGGACTGAAGGTCCGGATGGAATACCTTCCCCTGGTTGACTGAGATCAGGTCCGGGCGGGCTGGAAGCCGCCTCGGGAGCCTGGAGCTGAGGCTGAGGAGATCTGGATACCAGAACTGGCGGGGCCAGTCTGAGGCTACCAGAATCACCTGCGCCTTGTCCCTCCTCACCTTGAGAAGCACCTTGTGGATCAAGGGAAATGGGGAAAGGTGTAGAAGAGGCCCGGGGTCCACGGCCCTGAGAAGGCATCCCCCTGCAGCGAGCCCTGCTGAGGGGGGCGGGCATGGAACAGACTCAGCTTCGCATTCTCCCTGGAGGCAAACAGGTCCACCTGAGGCATGCACCAGTGGGAGAACAGGTCTTATACTACCTCTGGCAGGAGAGACCACTCGTGAGACGCAGCCCCTATCCGGCTTAGGGCATCGGCCAGGGTGTTGGAGGCTCCTGCCACGTGAATGGCTAGGAGATCCGCCTCCAGGCTGCGCACGAGGGACCATATGTGGAGAGCTTCCTTGCATAACAGCATGCAGCGCGTCCCGCCCTGGCGGTTCAGATAGTACATGGTCGTGGTATTGTCCGTCTGGACCTGAACCACTTGACCCCGTAGAAATGGAGCGAAGGCGGTGACAGCTAGACGGACCGCTTGGAGCTCCAGCAGGGTGATATGGCATCGGGACTCCCGAGGAGACCAGAGGCAGTACGCTCGGTGTTCCCCCAGATGGGCACCCCAACCCATCAGAGATGCATCGGTCGATAGAAAGACCGTTGGCTCGGGGCGGACGAACGGGATGCCCTTCTGCAGATGTGCTGGAACGATCCACCATTGGAGAGCGTTCCACATCTCCTGGGTCACTGTCACGGGCTGGTCCAACGGATCGCAGCGTCGTGACCACTGGCTGGCCAGTCCCCATTGAAGGGGACGCATGTACCAATGGGCCCAACGGACCACGCTGGTGCAGGCCGCCATGTGGCCCAGGAGACACAGGAAGTCCCGGGCAGGGCGCAACTGCCCAACCAGAAATGATTGGGCAAAGGAGGAAAGAACCTCAGCCCTGTCCGCCGGGAGCCGTGCTCTGGCTCATAGAGAGTCGAGCTCTGCCCTGATGAATTGTATCACCTGCTTTGGCACGAGTTCCGACTTGGCCTCGTTGATGAGGAGGCCAATCTGAGAGCAAACCTGGAGGGCCAGATCTCTGGACCGCTCCGCCTCCGCTCTGGAGGGGGCTGCAATCAGCCAGTCGTCCAGGTAGGGGTACACCCGGACCCTTCGGTGCCGCAGGAACGCTGTCACCACTGCCATGCATTTGGTGAAGACCCTGGGAGCTAGGGAGAGGCCGAAGGGCATGGCCCTGAACTCGTAAAGGGATCCCTCCGCTCTGAAGCGGAGGAATCTCTGATGGGATGGACGGATTGGGACGTGAAAGAACGTGTCCTGGAGGTCCAGGGAACAGAACCACATGCCTCGTTCCAAGGATGGGATTATCTGAGCCAGAGTGACCATCCTGAAGGTCCGAGACCTTAGGAACTTGTTCAGGTCGTGCAGGTCGAGAATGGGCGCCAGTCCCCGTCCGCTTTGGGACCAGGAAGTACCTGAACACAAACCCCGGTCTGGAG
The DNA here is from genome assembly GCA_016271365.2 of Neoceratodus forsteri. Classification (NCBI taxonomy): domain Eukaryota; kingdom Metazoa; phylum Chordata; order Ceratodontiformes; family Ceratodontidae; genus Neoceratodus; species Neoceratodus forsteri. The sequence continues at coordinate 1,301,142,702 of CM057455.1, forward strand.
GAGGATCCACCACCTTCCTGATCACCTCTTTTGAGGAGCAGGGCAATATCGGCCTGGCGTGGCCGACAGTGAGGCTGGGCGGGATCCTGCGGGTCCCCCGTGGGCGATGGCCGAAAGGGTGGAGCCTGCTCAAACCCAGAGGCAGGCCTTTTCCTACCACCTCCAACACTCTGCGGTCCGTGGTGATAATGGACCAGGCGGAAAGGAAGTGGCGGAGCCATTCCTCCACGGGGGGAACCCAGGGGGGAGTGACGAGGCTGGGGGCGGCACCCCTCAACCCGTCACTGGGCAGGCTTGGAGGAGGAACCGGCCAAGGGACCTCCTGGGCCTTTACCTCCTAGCTTCCTGTTGGAGGAAGCCGCCGGCTTGTGTTTGGGATGCCAAGCACGAGCCTGCTGGCCCTGTTGCTGGTGCTGCTGGGCCGGTCGAGATGCAGGGGCCGAAGGACAAAAGGACTTCTGCTGCTGTCGGCGGCCTGTGTCCCTCTGGGCGGAGGTGACCAAGTCCAGGGTGGCACTGGACTTCTCGATCTGCTAGAGGTGTCTCTCCACTCCAGGGCCGAAGAGGTCAGTCCTCAAGAAGGGGACATCCGCCAACTTGTGCTGGGTATCCGCCATGAAGGTGGATATCCTCAGCCACGCCCTGCGGCGCATGGCCACCACGGCCGTTACTGACCTGGCACAGGAATCACCTATGTCCAGAGCAGTCTGAAGCTGCTGCTTGCCACTGCCCTACCCTGGTCCCGCACCTGGCGGACCGTGGTCTGCAGGTCAGTCGGGAGATGAGGAACAACCTCATCCAGGGAGCCCAAGAGGGCGTGGGAGAAGTGTGCCATCAGCACAGCCGAGCTGGCCTGTCAGAGGCCGAGGGAGGACGCAGCGTACACCTTGCGCCCGGCAAAGTCCAGCTTTTTGGACTCTTTGTCGGGGGGCTTATCCACATCCCGAGCGTTACCGGAATGCCGGAAAACGCTGTCGGTGACTAACCCCTCGGCAGAGGGGTGCTCCGAGAAACCGGGCAAAGAGCCGGTAGGGACCGCATACTTCCTGGCCATCCTGGCCGAGGGCACAGGACAGGAAGCAGGCCACTGCCAAAGCTCCAAGGCTGGGCCGACAATGGCCTCAGCCACTGGAAAGGCCTCCGTGGGGGAATCCCCTCGGTCCAGTATCTCCATCAGGGGATACTTGGCCTGTTTGGACAAGGGCTCTAGCTGCATCCCGGTGGACTCCGAGACGAGTCGAAGCAGACCCAAGGAGGACGATGGGCTATCGTCCAATGACTGGCCCCCGGAGGACTCCAGGTCGACCTGCCTGGAGAACAGGGAGGAGTCGTCGTCGGATTCTGAAGAGTCTGTGAAGAGCTGCCTCGGCCCTGAGCCACCCTCCACCTGCTGAGAACGGTCGGGAGTGAGGGTGACCGACAACCTGTGGGGCAGGTAGTGACCCGACCAACAATCCTTGGTTGGTGCCTCTGACTTCGGTTGTGGAGGCGGAGGTTCCACTACAATCGGTGGAGCAGCTGGTTTTGGCCGAGCAACCGGCCCTGGAGCGGGCAACTCGACTGGGGCGAGTGGTTGCTTCGGTCGTTCAGGCGACAGCCACTTGATGGTGGGGGTCTGGACCAGGGTTGGCTTAGGCCCGGACAACAGCAACTGCTGCCACATAAGGTCCTCGTAGTGCCGTTGTAATTTACGCCGAAGCCTCCCCTCATCCGAGGAAGAGGACGAGGAGGAAAGGTGTCGCCGCTTACTTCGGTACCGAGACTGCTGATGTCGGTGGGAACGGCTAGGCCGAGAAGAGGTCCGAGACCGAGACCCTCGGGGGGACTGAGGGTGGGTATGGGAAGGGGCCGGGGACACCCTCTCTTCCCTCGGCTCAGGCACTTTAACCAGGGACTGCGGCCCAGAAGGCACAGGCAGATCCTCGGTATCCACCGGGGGGACTGGTGAAGGAGGGTTGTCGGCCTCTCCAGTCGACAGCCCATCTAACGGATCGAGAAAAATCTCGACTTCGTCGACGGGAGTCTCGGCAGGCTGGCCTGACGGGGGCACCGTGAAGCCAGCGGCCTCAGCCGCAACCTCGACCGAAGTCGACGGTCAGCTGTCCGGGGAAGGGGACCTCTCCCGATCCCACTTAACGCTGACGGTGGACTTACCTTTGACTCCTTCTTGGGCCGAGAAGAATGTCCCGATGGCCCCTCTCCTTTCGTGGAAAGGGACTGACAAAGCTCCTTGAACAAAGCCGTATACGAGGAACTCAGAAAGAGCGGGATAAATGCCGCGGCCAAGGAGGAGGAAGATGCGGCCTGGGCTGCCTCCCCCTCAAGGGTGATCATCTGCTCGAGCTGCTCAGCTGAGCCAGCCACCGCGGACACCGCCCAACGAGCCTCTTTTGATTTTACCAGCGGGAAACATTTCTCGGGGTGCCCGAGCTTCAATCGGGCAGCGTGATCGTCCAGGACGTTGGCCGAGAAAGAGCGGCACAACTCGCAGGCCTGCGGGTCGTGATCTAGGCCTAGGCAGTAGACGCACGTGGAGTGCAGATCCGTCCTGGACATTTTCTGCCTGCAAGGGCACCTCCGAAAGCCGGGAATAGATTTGTCCATCGCAGTCGCGAGGGAAGATGAAGACCGAAGGTTAGAAAACTTCAAAACCAATTTCGGATGAACCGAAGAGTTAGGATCCAGTCTAAAACGCAGAGCGCTAAGGAGGGAACCTGAGCTTCCAAGTGGTAAGGAAGATCTGGCGTCATGGGGTGGAGCTGAGAGTTTTACCACCCGGGTGGGTGGGAGGAGCCAGCCTGAAGACCTTCCGGCAAGATTTAAAGCGGCAAGGAACCTGCCAATAAGTGTGGATTAAACAACATATCCATGTCCCTAGAAAGAGACACTGGCCAGCTTGTGCGGAGTGTCTGCCATGAAGTTGAAGAGGCTCAGCTAGGCCCTGCGATGCATCATGACAGCCGCTGCTGTGGCTTGGGCACAGGAGATGCCCATGTCTTAGGCTGTCTGGAGCGGGTGTTTAGCCAGCGCTTGACCCTGGCCTCTGAACAACTTCACCGGCAGCTGCTCATCAGCAAGTAGGTAGGGAGGACATCATCCAGCACTCCTAACAGGGGAGTGACCAAAGTTGGCCATCAACATGGTGTAAGCTTGCCTGACGGAGACTTAGAGGAGGCGGCAGAGAGCTTCTTGGCCAAATGGTCAAGCTTCTTCAACTCTGTCTGGGGGCTTGTCCACGTTCTCTTGGTTATTGTACTTCTCGAAAGCTGAGCCTGTGGCCAGACCCTCGACCGAGAGATGCTCCGAGAACCTGAAAGGGACCCAAGCAGGGAGCATTTATTTGTGGACCATCCAGGTGGAGGGTGTTAGGCAGGATGCTGCTAACGCTCCAGGGCCAGTATCAATATGGACTCATGCATGGGAAAGGCAACCCCTGGGGATCTGTCCTATTGAGGATGTCTGTGAAACGTTATTTGGCCCTTTTCTGAACAGGCTCCAGAGGACCAGGCATGAACTCTGAAATGAGGTGGAGTACAGCCATGAATGACACCAACCCATGGTTAGTAGTCAGTTCCTTGACCGGCATGTGGTCTAAGGTATACGTCCTCGACAACAGCATGAATGAGCCATCCAAGGACTCCTCAAAACCGGCCCTCACCCATTTGCTCCATGGACCACCCGAAAGTTGTTCTACTGGGTGATTTTCAATGACAATCAGCCAGGCTAGACAGCTGCAGTATGAAAGTCCTTTGTCAGAGCTCTCACCAAGGTCTGCGGTGGAGGTGGCTCCATCTGCAAGGGTTTTGAGACAGGTCTTGGGGACACCTGTCAAGGACGGATCAGCATGGGCATGACCAGAACCTGCCAATTTACCACAGGTGTTGGGGGCAGAGACCTACTCACCCTGCAATGGTCTACTGCTGCCAGAGGAGTTCCTTGTAACACCGCTGCATCCGGTGGCAGTGACTCTGTATGAGAACATTGAGGGAGATGCTTCCCAGTCAAGTGACAGTGCGAGCAGCGCCTCAACACAAAGTGTCCTCTATCAGAGCTGAGATCTCCTCCAGCATCACTCTAAGGGATTGCAGGGTCCACCCCAGAACATGCCGGAGCACTCCTCCTGTGTGGGTTGAGTTTGACCCAGTTGGGGTGAAGGAGGTGGTTGCAGTTGTCTTGAGGCCTGTGGCCAATACATTGCGATCTGGACCCAGGACAGATCAGATTGGATCTGTTGTGGCCGAGATCGTCTGGAGTTCCTCGAGGAGTGGGGTCTTCCCATCGGCTTTGAAAGAGGCATTAGTTAGATCTCTATTAAAGAAATCCTCATTGGACCTGGACTGTCTCGGCAACTACAGACTGGTCTCTAACCTCCCATTTTTAGGGAAGGTTACAGAAAAAGTAGTGGCAATTCAGCTCGAGGATTGTCTCGTCACCCACCTATGAGGTTTTCCAATCTGGGTTTAGGGCTGGGCACAGTACAGAGGCCGCCTTGGTGAAAGTGCTTAATGATCTCCTAATAGCAAGAGATAGGAGAGAGCATATTATCTTGATCCTCCTGGATCTCTCGGTGGCGTCTGACACTGTGGACCACGAGGTGCTGCTTGGCCGACTGCGGTACTGGTGTGGCCTTTCTGGTAAAGTCATCAAATGGTTCAGGTCATACTTGACAGGCAGAGTGCAGAGGGTGGTGATGGAGTTAGCCTTATCTAGCCCGAAGCCTTTGATCTGTGGTGTTCCACAGGGGTCAGTCTTGTCGCCCTTGTTGTTTACGGTGTATATGCTGCTGTTGGGAGACGTTATCAGGCAGTATGGGATGGGTTTTTCACTGCTATGCAGACGATACCCAGCTATACCTGTCCTGTGCACCCAGTAACCAGATGGCGAACTATGTATTTAACAACTGCCTATCGGAGATCCAGATTAGGATGTCTCATAACCGGTTAAGACTCAACCCAGATAAGACTGAGGTGCTGATGGTAGACCCTGGTCATGGTGGTGGGGAGAGGTGTTTGTGGGATCCCCTGGTCTTGTACTGGGGGAGGGCAACCCTGATCCCATCCGTGCAGGTGAAGAATCTGGGTGCGATCCTCGCTGACGGCCTGACATTTGATGCTCAAGTGTCGGCCGTTGTTAAGTGGATTTTATCATCTCAGGAATGTGGCCCGATTCAAAACCTGTTGCCCCCCCCCCCAAAAGGACCTATCCTCCATAGTACATGCTTTCGTCACGTCCAGGATGGATTACTGTAATGCCCTAATACCTAGGGCTATCCAGAGACAACCTCCATCGACTGCAGCTGGTGCAGAATTCGGCGGCAAGACTGACAGGCGCACATAGGTCTGATCATATTAAGCCTCTCCTCCGCAGACTGAACTGGCCGCCAGTTAGGTAGAGGATTGCCTTCAAGGTCGGATTACTGACCTATAAGGCCCTACACAAGGGGGTACCAGTCTACCTGCAATATCTCCTTGTGCCTCACCATCCATCCTGGGCTCTCCATTCCACCGACAGCTGCCTCCTTAGTGTTCCCAGGGTTAGGCTGCAGCACTCTGGTGTTAGGGCGTTTTCGGTGGCTGAGCTTACCCTGTGGAATTCTTTGCCTAAACAACTGCGGAAGGCACCCTCAGTGGAAACCTTTAAAAAAGGGATTAAAAACTTTTCTATTCAATCAGGCTTTTAATGGTTAAATACTCAAACAGATCTTATTGTATGGATATATAGTTTTATTTATATTGCTGCTTGCTCTAACTGTATTATTAACAAATGATTTTTACTGCTGTACTGTGTTTTAAACTGTGAAGCACTCACCAGCTTCAATGGAACCACCACCTGCAGAGGCTGTTTCCGAGTGGAGCCAGCCGGGGACACCACCCAGTCTACATCCTCCTGAGTTAGGACAAGGAAAACCGGGGTCATGGAAATTGACTCCTCGTCAGTCCCGTCTGACAACTGGTTGATGGGGTCGAAAAAATCTCGACTACCTGATTGGCGCTGTCAGGACTTAAAATAGCAGGGGTACTGTGCATCTTTCACCCTTGCTATCACTACAGAAAGTCAACCTGAAAAGAGCAGTAGGGGGAACTGATGAAGCAGGAGGACCACAATGTCTCTCAGTGTCACATACGCTGCCAATGGCACTTGTGCTTCTTACTGTGGTGGGCAGTGCTCTCCCCGAAAGCCTGAAGGGCCCCGACACATCTCTCAGAATTCTCCTGAGAAGAACATTCTGATGCTGGCTCCAGCCAGAGCAGCGCTGAGGCTGACGAGGTGCCCACTGCATCAGCAGTCACAGCCTCATTCATGGCCACAAGCTGGGCAGCAGAACCAACCGCAGTGGAGGTCTTCTTCTGGCCTTTCAACCAAAGCTTCGGGTCCCAATCAGCCAGCTGAGAAGAAGCCAGGCTGTGCGATCCTACAAAGAAGAAGGAAGCATCAACTGGCACAGGCCACAGTCCGAAATATCACGTGCAGCCCCCAAACAGTAGAGGCAAGACACGTGTTGGTCCATCCACGGTTTCTGGCAGAACATGACATAGAATTTGAAGCCTAGAGCTAGCTTCGCTTCCTCGTGTTCCATCTTCCATTGGTGAAGCTAGAGCCAAACCAAAGTATCCAAAACAACATAATAAAAAGCTAGAAATCACCAATGGCACACTTGGTAGCCTACAACGCACATAGCTGCAAAGGAGAAGACTGAACTCTTCTAGCGGAAAGGAAGATCTGACATCACGTGGCAGAGCCATGGGATATACCATCCAGGTGGTGAGAGGACCTTAACTTGAAGACATTCCAGGGAATCAGCACTTTCCAGTGGGTTTGCCAATGTGTGGATAGTGAACTATATCCAGGCTCCTAGAAGGAAAGTTACTTACCAGTAACTCTTGATCTTCCTGAGCATCACTTTCATAAGGCCACTCTCTTTGGTCTTAGGACAGAGGCAACAGGATCTCAAGAGGACCAGCACTTAGTGGTCTGGCATGCCCTATGCTCTTTTCACTAATGTTCGGTGCCACACACGATGGCAAATAGTGGCACCAGTCCTAACCTCCTCAGTATTTTTTTAACAGAGGAGCAGAGAAGGAAAAGACTTCAGAGAAGTAAGACGTAGAATATGGAAATAATACCACCGGAAAATATTCTTGTCTGGGAGTAACAACTAAAAAAATATTAAATCACTCCTTCATTTCAAATTTTTGAAACAAAAGAGAGTATAAGATGTCCACAAGTAGCCCAGTAAGAGGGAACGAAATGTTCAGAAACATACTGTAGTGAAGCCCATTCTACTACTGGAGGGAAAACCAACAACACAGCTAATTGCTCAAACTCATGATACTGACAGATAAGATAAGTCAGATAACATACCTGCGAGTCCTGGAAGATGGTGGGTGGATCAAGTGTGACTCTAAGAAAGAGATACTCAAGAAGATCAAGAACTTCTGGTGAGGAAATGAAAATTACGTACCTACCGTAATTCTTGATTTTTCTGTGTATCTTCACCATTCATCACTGGTGTGTTCTGTCCGGAGGATCAGGATCCCGCGGGAGCTTTTTTTTCTTTGCAAGGGGGAAGATTCGACGTTGGGGTGGCGCCGCCCTCAAGGCCGAGGCATTGTGTGGCGCTCGCGGGTTGGCCAGTAATCAACGCCGACAATTCCCTAGTCCCAGTTCTGCATGCTGGAGAGTAATAGAAAGAAGAGAGAGGGCAGGGCAAGGGAGCCCAAGGGATAGGAAACGGAAAGGATATAAAAACCAAAGGAGGAATAAAGCTGAGGAGAGGACAGAAAAAGAAGAAAGCCTAAGGGTTTGGGACAGGGAGGCCCCAACCGCTGGGCGAGTAGGGAAGGGATAAAAAAGGGAGGTAAGAGAAGGTAGAAGAAAAGAGAGAGAGAGGGGAGACACTGTACCCGAGTCACAGGGGCCCAGAGGACTGCTCGAGGCTGGAGGATGACACCACTGCCTTTTAGCCATATATCTCTTCTCCAAAGGCAGAGAATAAACCTTTAACCAAGGTCATGAAGAGGGAGGCTGACACGAAGTCCAAGAGAGGGATGGCAGAGTGACGATTCTGAGGAGTCCTTACTGGACCAAGGGGAGCGGGACAATGTCTCCCCCTCTTATCTAAGGGAATCAGGAAGTGGGGACAGGACCCACCCTGAAGAAGTATCCTCCTGAAGAAAAAACATCCTCCCAGGAGGGTTCTAGAGAATTTTAGAGAAGCATCACCTCCAAAGGAGGAGAACGAGACCATGGAGGATTTTTCCTTTTTTTTGAATAAGAGGTGGAAGAGATTCCTGAGGTGAACCTCATAGGGGAGACCGCTTAAAGTGGTGGTTAGAAGGAATTACAGGGAGGGGTCACCAGGGCCCCGCCCCCAAAACACCGCTTGAAGAAACCACGGGTTTGGCTTAAAGCAGAGCGAGGATCCAAGGAAGTCCCAAAAGAGAGAGGTTCCAACAGGACAGTGAGGAGACCCCGGTGGCCCCAACAGAGGGTTACCTCCAACACCCTCAGGTGACAGCAGAGCCACAAGGTACCGGAGAAGGACCACAAGGTCCCCTTGTTGAGAAAACACACACAGGTAGGCGGTTCGCCAAGAGACTGAGGCCTAAGAGGGGAAGGTGGGTGGGAAGTAGTGATGAATGGTGAAGATAAACAAAAAGATCAAGAATTACGGTAGGTACATAATTTTCATATCTTATCTGTGTCAATCTTCACCATTCATCACTGGTGAGTGATTATCAAGCCCCTCGAAGGGGACCCGGTACCTCCCTAAGGGACCAAAGTCCCTCAGCCTCCAGTGGGGGAGACACCAGAAGCAGGAACCCTTCCAGGCCTGGTTAGGCCTGAGGTTGGTCTGGGTGAGGCGGGGTTCTCCAAGTAGGACAGGAAAGTTGCCACTGCAGTTCCCGCCTCACCCTACGGGAGAAAAGAATGGGTTACTCACCTGTAACAGTAGTTCTAGGAGTGATATATGTTGTTCATCCACATTCTCTGGCATGTCTCTTTCCCCATTAAATCTCGCCGGAAAGCCTTCAAGCTGGCTCGTCCCACCCACCCGGGTGGTAAATACCTCGTCTCCACCACATGACGCCAGATCTTCGCCCGCTGGAAGCAAGGTGTTGCGCCTAAAGCCGGGGAGGTCGGGTGGGTGCATGTGGATGAACAACATATACCACTCCTAGAAATGAAAATTACGTACCTACCGTAATTCTTGATCTTCTTGGACGAGTCTCCACCACTCATTCACACTAGTGGGATTAGCGCCGGAGGCACTAGGACCCATCGGGAGCAAACTTTTTGCTGGAGGGTCGGCGTGAGAGATGGCGCCGCGAGGCATGGCGCCGCGAGCAGCGGCTCGAGCGGCAATGACCATCTCACGACGACACCTCCAACCGCCTCAGTACCTTTTTTACCAAGGAGGTGCAGCGCAACTAACGTAAAGAGTAAATCTAACCTTAAAAAAACGGACATAAGATAGTCCGTACGACCCGTGTAAGAAGGGTCAGCAAAGAAGTCCTCACGGCCTAAAGATTTGAGGGAGTGAAGACCAACACAGCGGTGAGCTCGGGGGATGGAGGGTGGGCGTGTGAATGAGTGGTTACGGTAGGTACGTAATTTTCATATCTTCCTGGACATAAGTCTCCACCACTCATTCACACTAGTGGGAGAGTACCAAGCTGATAATCCCCCAAAAGGGCAGCAGGAGAGCCAGAGCTCACGCGTCTAAGATAGAAGACCATTAAGGATAGTTCTGCCGAATGCGGAATGTCGCCTGGCATGAACATCCAGTGCATAATGTTTAACGAAGGCATGCACTGAGCTCCAGGTAAGCGGCGTTGCAGATATCATAGTGGAACATTCGCGAATCTCGCTAAAAGATGCCGGTGACCGCTAGTAGAGTGAGCTATTAACTTACCCTCCAATTTAACTTGAGCCATGGGTAGCAATGTCAAGGCATGCCACTAACCATGATGAGATGTATCTAATAGCGACGGGTTGACCCAGCGGGTGTCGCTGGAAAGAAACAAACAGTTGCTGAGTCTTCATGAAAATTCTTGGTTCTATCTAAATAGAACCGCAAGGTCTCTCTTAACATCCAAGGAATGAAGAGATCGATTTCCCCTTCATTTTGGAAATTAAGGAGTAAGAGGGAAGTACCAGAGGTTGGTTTAGATGGAATTCTGACACAACCTTGGGAAGAAATTTAGGATGATCACTGGAGAACTACCTTGTCTTTATGGAATACAGTATAATGGAGGGAACGTCTACCAAGGCATGAATTCCGAGACCCCGCGGGCTGAGGTAATGGCCACCAGGAAGGCAGTCTTCCAGGTAAGAAATTTTAGCTCACAGGTAGCTAAGGGCTCGAAGGCTTCCGAAAGTGAGCATGTCCAGCACCAGGTTAATGTCCCAGGTTGCAACTGGACGCTAACAGGGGTCTGGTATGAAGAATCCCTTAGAAATCTCTTCACCATAGGAAGCTGAGCCAGAGTCAAGGAAGAACCAGCTCATGGAACGCTGAGATGGCACTAAGGTGAACTTTAACTGTGGAGTACTGAGACCTGAGTTTGATAGGTCCAAAAGATACCCAGAACCTTGTCAGGAGGACAGGAAAAGGGATTCCAAGAGGACTTTGCACACCAGAGAGAAAGCTGCTTCCATTTGGAAGCCGCATTGCTGCTGGGTGGCTGGCTCACAAGCAGCCAGTTGATGTCCGAGACTCTACGAGAGACGTTGAATCGATTCACTTCTACCTCTTCAGGAGCCAAGCATGAAGGTGAAGTGGATTTCAGGTTGGATGGACCAACTAACCCTGAGTCAAAAGGTTGATTTGCAAGGGAAGTGGTCTCGGAGAGGCTGCCAACATACTGTTGAGCAGAGGAAACTATAGTTGCCGAGGCCAGAGGGAGCAATGAGAATCATTTTGGTCCCCTGAGACTCGAATCCTGAGGAGAACTCTCTGATTAGAGGGATCAGTGAGCATGAAGAAAAACGCTTTGTCCATCGTGAAGCCTGAACGCGATCCTGACAGAAAATGCCAGGCCCTGGATTTCTGGAGCAGAAGAGAGGCAGTTTTGACGCTGAGTGGGGATGCAAAAGGTCAGGTCTGGAGTCCCCACTCTTGAATAGTGACCGAGCTACGGCTGGATCGAGACCACTCGTGAGGTCTGCCTCCGTTCTGCGAGTGATCTGCTAGATCGTTTGTATACCTGGCAGATAAACCGCCTGAATCAGAGACTTGTGCTCCAAGCACCACTCCCACACCCTCATTGCTTCCCTTTAAGGGGTAAGAATGAGCACCGCTTTGCTTGTTGATGTAATACATCACAGCTTTGTTGTCCGCTTGAAGGAGAATGTTCTTGTGACAAAAGGATATCCTTAAGAGCTCGGATCGCCAGAGGACCTCTCCATCTCCAGGACATTTATGTGGAGAAGAGTTTCAACTGAGTCCATACACCTTGAGTGTGGAGGGAAGCGACAGTGAGCTCCCATCCCATTAGCGTATGCGCTCTGTGGTGATGGAGATTCGATGATCCGGGGAGCAAAAGGGAACCCTTCCAGGAGACTTGCTCTCTAGAGTCCACCAGGTGAGAGACCTTCAAGGGGCTCCAGCCACCTTGATGGGATAAGACTGGGGGTGGAGGTCGGAGACCACTGAGTGGAGAGCATCCATTGGGTGGTTCTTATGTGCAACCGGGCCAGGGGTACAGTGAACACTGAGGACGCCATGAGACCCAACATGCTGCATCGAGAGAGCTAAATCGCATTGTCTTCCCTCGATGTAACGCCATCCGGCGATGTCGAATCTTCTGTCCTCTGGAAGGAAAGCCTTCGGAAGAGGTGTCTAGAAGCGTCCTATGAAAAGAGCCTCTGGGAGGGTTGCAGTTGTGATTTTTTCAAATTCAGCAGGAATTCTGCATGGACGAAGAAGGATCTGAGAAGTCGCTTGCACGGCTTCCAAAGTCCCTTTGGCTGGAAGGGCTTGCTAGAAGCCAATCATTCAGGTAGGGAAACACTCTGAGTCCCGATTCTTCCTGAGATGCACTCAGGCGAGAACTGCACAACACTTTGTAAAGACTGCTACGCCGCAGGATAGCCCAAAAGGCAGGACTCTGAACTGATAATGCTTGACCCTGAGCTACAAACCTGAGGAACTCTGGCGTGGGTCGGGTGGATGGGGATATTATGCTGGTAAGCCCCTGCATATCCAGGGAGGCCAGCCAGTCGCTGATGCAGCAAGGGTAACAGGGGTACCTAGGGTTCATTTTGAATTTCTCCCTGAGAAATTTGTTTAACTTCTCGAGGTCTAGAATGGGGCGATTCCCCAGACTTCTTTGGAACCAGGAAGCAATGGGAGTAGAACCCTCTGTGCTCCGTAGGTATGCGAGCACCAGTTCTATTGCCCTGTTGCTTAGAAGGCCCTGGATCTTGGCGTGAGGAGGTTCGATTGAGAGGCCGGCTAACCTGGGTTGTCGCCTGGGGAGGCCATCGCGGGGTTTCCAAAAATTGAGAGAATAACCTCTGGATTATCCTGAAGGACCCATTTGTCCGGTTATGGACTTCACTGGTTGTGTAGAAGTACATCAAACGCATCTCCCCACCGGAGGAGAAAGTTCCACCTCGGCAATGTGAATGGAATCTGGGCTAAATAATTCATAAGGTGGCGCTTGGGGGCTTAGGCCCCATGCTTTCTGCTGCGCTTTCTTTGAGGTTGCAGGTTGGTTTTTATGGAAGCTTCCCTGCCTCTTGCCTCGAAAGGACTACTGATGACTATGAAACTGACGCCTGTTCACATGCCCCGAGAGGAGCAGGGCGAGGTTCAGCCAACTTAATGGCCGACCTAGTCTTCTGAGTGGCCTCTAAGGCTTGTTCCACCTGAGGGTGAAAAGAAAGGAGCTATCAAAGGGCAGCGCCATTACCTGCTGCTGAGCATCATTTGTGAAGCCTGTGAAGTGCGTAGCCAGCACGGCACCGAGTACAAACACCGCGGCTGCTTGAGCTGGTAGTTGTGTCGTAAGTTGCTCCATAGCGGTTGACCTGTTGGTTATTGGACCCACAATTCTAGTAACGTCACAAGAAGCTCTGGACTTGGAGTCCTGAATCCGAAGAGCTTCAACCATTCTTTTCAAAGAGTGCTACAGGATATACTCATACTGAGAAAAATAGCCTTGATAACTGGCAATATGATACTCAGAGTGTGGAGGCGGTAAAGATTCTCTTACCTAATGTATCAATCTTACTATACTCTTGTTAATAGGTCGAGCTGTAGTAGTTTGAGGGACGAACGACTTTATCATTCTGCCAGGACTGCCAATAGATCCGCAGCGTTTGGGATGCCAAAATGGGACGCATCCTTGGGAGCTGAATACTCTTTATCAATGGATTTAGCCACTGAGGAATAAGAGCAGGATTATTCCACACCATTTGAGACAGCGCTTCAAGGAAGGCTGGATTGAGGAATCAACCCGTAGGGGATCTCCGAGCATGAAGGTACTGGAGTCTTAATATCTTCCCAGGATCGATGTCTGTAGTCTGGAGAGAAAGAGTGGATCTCAGGTTCTTCAACAGAGATCTTAAAGGACAGGTCCTCACCACAGGCTCTGTAGCAAAGAAAGATCCTGTTTCCTCCACTTCATCACCCAACCGGTTGTCTGGGTCAGGCTCAACATCATCTCCTGATGGTCCAGAAAGTGACTGATTGGACAGGAAAGGAGTGAAAATTAATAGAGGAGGAAGTAGCAGAGAAACAAGGAGAGTCCCTCGAGGGGCCCCGGCGCAGAAGGCAAAACGGGTTGAAAAAGAAACGGGCATCCAGAGGGGCATCGGCGCCGAAGAGGCACGCGGGCGCTACCGCTAGACCTAACGGCGCCAGATTGACGAGCGGGCGATGTGCCACAGTACGGAGCGCAGCAATAAGCGGCACCGACCAATAAGCCAACAGACCTCGCTGAAGCGCCGGAAACGCGGCAGGAACCTGGAAAGCCAGGGAGAAGGAAAACCAGGAGATAAGGGCATCGGTGGGCCCCCGCGCTGCAGCCATGTGAGGGGGAACACTTTGCTGCTGAGTCACCGGCACCGGCGCCGCTGACTAGGAAGGTCCAACCAATTCTACTCCGATCGCTGGAGGAGTCCTGGGCCCGTCGGGCAACCGAGCCAGGCAGGAGAACCAACCTCCGGAGCCCATCGCTTCCATAAGAGCGCCCACTGATGAAACTGCTCATCTGGAGCCCTACTCACAGGCGGAGGGGGCTGTCGGTGGACTATGGTCACCAGCAGTTGCGCACCAAGAAGGAGAACGCAACTAGCTACTTATAACCTAATCAGCCGACGCCAAGAGATTATAATTTTGAGAGGGCGAATTCTCGAAAGGATGCTCTCTTTTTGACCTGTGGGTCAAGAAGAGTTCGAGGCCTAACGTGCCGAATGCGACCGCTATTTTATGCCGTCGGGGACTGCCCATCCCGGCATCGACTGACCGTTGTCGGAACTTCGTTGAGGAGAAGGAGACTGACCGACCCGCCTGCTGACTGAACAGTTTTATACTTAAGTCCCTACCGCCACCTGACCTGCTCATGGTCGACTGTCCAGTAATGGTAGACTTCAAGTAAGTTAAATTTAAAATATTAGGTGGCCCACGAAAATAGAATAATAAAATTGTTTATACTACTATCGAGATAATGTTACAAAAATAAACTGGAAAACTATGCTTAGTTTGAAGTTTGACTCGATAGGCGACGCCGTTTACCGAAGCGCATCGACGTAAGGGAAAAAGGAATTGAGGCGGTTGGAGGGCCGCCGCCGGTATTGTCATTGAGCCGCTGCTCTCAAGGGCGCCATGCCCTCAAGGCGCCATCTCTCGCACACCCTCCAGCAAAGTTTGTTCTCGAGTGGTCCTAGTGCCTCCGGGCGCTAATCCCACTAGTGTGAATGGAGTGGTGGAGACTTATGTCCAGGAAGATTACGTTGGCAGGTGAGTACCTGTTCTAGGAGCGTATGTTGTTCATCCACACTCTCTGGCAGACTCCCTAAGTTCTCCGAGGAGGGAGGCAAGGCACCCTCTATTTAGGTTAGAGATTGAGAACTAAGGTCCCAAACCAGCATCCCAGCGTGACTCAAGGTTGATGGTAGTGGGTACGAAGGTGTTTCCTGACTCCAGGCAGCCCAACAGATCTCCTGGATAGGGATGTCCCTGGAAGCAGCCATCGATGGAGCCGTGATGGCAAGTAGAATAAGCTCTATCCTCTGGAGTTCCTGCCCGCCAACGCATACACAGATCTATACACGGTGTAATCCATCCTCGAATGGTCCATTTAGCTACAGGTCTGCCAGAAGCAGCTTCAGCGTAGGGTGACAAACAGCTGGCTAACCTTCTCCTCGACCCCGCCGTCTTCCTTATAATAGGAGACAGCACGCCTGAGGCCCAGAGTATGGAGCATATACTGTGTGCTCGAGGTGTAGTGCTGGGGTAGTATACCGCAGAGTCAACACCTGGTTAAGGTGAAATGCTGAAACTACCTCTGAAGGAATCGGTGGGGCGTGTTGACTCCTTTGTCCCTGTGGAAGACCGATAAGGAGTCCACCGAAGTGCCTGAGCTCCCGTCCTGGCAGCGGATAGCCACCAGGAAGGCAGTTCTCCACAAGTGTGAAAGCTCACACTTGTGCATGGGTTCAATGGCTTGCCCATGAGCTTTGCCAAACCAGCAAGAGATCCCATGGAGATGGAGGTTCACGATCGAGGGGATATGCTCTAGGCCTTTGAAAAGCCGCCCACCACCGTCTCCTGTGTTAAAGTCGGCTGACCGTCCACTGTAAGCAGAGATGGCTGCCAGGTGCACTCTTAGGGGTCGATGACGCAGACCCCTTTTGAGAGAGACTAAAGATAGTCTAGAATGTTAGCTACAGAGCAGGATAAGGGGTTAGACTTACCTGACACCAAAATGGAAAACCTTTCCATTTTAAGGTATAACACTGGTCGATTCTTACGATGCTCCACCACGATGTAGACATCCTCGGCATCCTGGAGCCTGAACTCAGCCGCCAGGTACCAGGCTGTCAGCAGGGACTGAAGGTCTGGTGGACACCTTCCCTTGGTTCAATGATATCAGGTCTGGCGTGTACAAAGCCGCCTCCGGGGCCCCAGCTGAAGCTGAGAGATCTGATACTAGAAATGGCGGACCAATCTGGAGCTACTAGGATCACCTTTCACTTGTCCCTCCTCACCTTGAGTAACACCTTGTGGATGAAGGGAATGGAGGAAGGTGTAGCCCGAGAGGGGCAGGGGTCTAGCCAACATGGCGATCTAGTCCCTAGTGGCCTCTAAGCACTCCACCTGAGGCCAAAAAAGAACCATCAAAAGGCAGCGCCATCACCTGCTGCTGAGCATCGTAGTGACCCAGAATGCAGCCAGGAATGGCGATACAATCCCAGCGGCTGCGGGCGAAGCAGTGTAAAGCATCCATGGCGGCTTGACCTGTTGGTTATGGACATCCCTCTAATAACGGTCAAGAAGCCTGACTTAGAATCGAATCTGGGAAGCAACCATTCTTTTCATAGAGTGCCCAGGATATACTCATACTGAAAATAGCCTTGATAACTGGCAAAGCATACTTAAAGTAGAGCAGCAAGACTCTCTTACCTAATGTATCAATCTTCGGACACTCTTTGTTAATAGATGAGGCTGTAATAGCTGAGAAAAACGACTTGTCATTCTCTGCCAGGACTACAATAGGATCATAAGGCTTGGGATGCCAAATGGGGCGATCATGAGAGCTGAATACTTCTTATCAATGGTTTAGCCACTGAGATAAGAGCAGGGTTATTCCATACATTTGAGATTAGCGTCTGAAAGGAGCTGAATCGGAGGTCAAATCCGTAAGATCTCCGAGCATGAATACTAGATGTAATATCTTCCAGGATCGTGTCTGTAGTCTGGAGAAAAGTGGATCCAGGTTCTTCAACAAGACTTAAGGACAGGTCCTGAGACCAGACTCTGTAAAGGTCTGTTCCTCCTTCATCCCAACGAGGTCTCGGTCAAACTCAACATCATCTCCTGATGGTCCAGAAGGACTGTTTAGACAGGAAAGTGAAAGTAGGAGGAGAAATGGCAGAAAAAACAAGGGAGAGGCCCCAAGGAGGCAGAAGCAACCCGAAAGACAGCACCGAGGCGCCTTGCAGCGCCCGAAGAAACCTGTGACCCTGCGCGCCCCAGCGGCGCCCGAACCCAACGCCCGGCTGGCAGCAACCAGCGCCACCAGCGGCACCCGGCAGCGCGCGGGCAACGCGCGGCAGCGCCATGAGCAGCGCGTGACAGCGCCGCCCGATCAGCAGCACCACAGCGGCGCGCAGCAGAACAGCAGCGCCTGTAACGCCCGAAGACCACCAGAGCGCCGCCAGCAGCGCCCGCAAGCTCAGCGTCCCGAGAAAGCAGCGCCGACCGGCCACAGACCCTGCGGCGCGGAAAAGCCCGAAACCTGGAAAACAAAGAAGGAAAAATACCAGGAGATAAGGGCATCGGTGAGGCCCCTGCGCCGCAACCATGTGAGAAACACCTAAGCGCAGGTAAGCTAACACCGAAGCGCCACATGGCGACTAGGGAAGGTCAACAGCCTACCTGATGCGGGCCGAGGGCTCGGAGGTAACGAGCCAGGCAGAAGAACCAACCTCCGAGCCCATCGCTCCATAGGCGCCCACTGATGAAACTGCTCATCTGGAGCCCTACCTATGGCGGGGAGGGCTCCGATGTCGAGGGCAGCGTTATGAGCTGGCGACTCCGAAGAAGGAGACCGGCAACAAGCAGCGATAACCCGACCGTCGACGGCGCAGAACATACAAGGCGACCTCGGTGATACCTTCTCTTTTTTGACCTGGGCGAAGAAGAGCTCGAGGCTGAACAGCCGAGAATCGGCGTTTATTTTATGCTGGCGGAGGACCGTCCATCCCAGACATCGGACTGGCCGTGATCGGAACCCGCTGAGGAAAGGCTGACGGACCAGCCCGACTGACTGAACAGCTTTTCATCTGAAGTCTCCCTACCGTCACCTGACCTGCTCAAAGATACGACTCCGTCCAGTAGGCAGAGACTTCTTCAAGTAAGTAAATTTAAATATTAGAAAAATTTCGGAAAATAGAATAAACTAGCGATACTACTATACGTGATAATGTTACAAAAACAAACTGAAAACTATACGCTAGTTTGAAGTTTGACTCCCGATGAAATGACGGCGTCGTCACTGAAGCGCACTCGGCGGCAGGAAAAAAGGAACTGAAGCGGTTGGAGAATTAAAGGCGCGAGATGGTCGTCCCGCTCGAGAGCCGCCTTTCATGGCATGCATCTGTATTTGGCAAATCTCTGTACCGACCCTCCCAGCAAAAAGTTTGCTCCCGATGGGTCTTAGTGCCTCCGGCCAATCCCACTTAGTGTGAATGAGTGGTGGAGACTTATGTCCAGGAAGATCTCTAGCCGCTCCAGGAACCAGGCCGTCAGGTGCAGGGATTGAAGGTCGGATGGAAACCTTCCCTGATTGACTGAGATCAGGTCCGGGTGGGCTGGAAGCTCGCCTCGGGAACCTGGAGCTGAGACTGAGAGATCTGGATACCAGAACGGGGCCAGTCTGGGGCTACCAGAATCACCTCGCTTGTCCCTCCTCATCTTGAGAAGCACCTTGTGGATCAAGGGAAATGGGGAAGGTGTAGAAGAGCCCGGGGTACACGGCCTCGAGAAGGCATCCCCTGCAGCGAGCCCTGCTAAGGGGGCAGGCGTAAAACAGTCTCAGCTCGAATTCTCCTGGAGGCAAACAGGTCCGCCTGAGGCATGCCCCAGTGGGAGAACAGATCTTGTACTACCTCCGGCAGGAGAGACCACTCGTGGGACACAGCCCCTATCCGGCTTAGGGCATCGGCCATGGTGTTGGAGGCTCCTGCCACATGAATGGCGAGAGATCCGCCTCCAGGCTGCTGCAGTGACCAAATGCGGGCTTCCCTGCACAGAGGCATGGAGCACGTCCCGCCCTGGCGGTTCAGGCAGTATATGGTCGTGGTATTGTCTGCCTGGACCTGAACCACTGACCCGTAGAAATGGGCCGAAGGCGGTGAGGCTGGCTGAACGCTCGAAGCTCCAACAGATGACGTGGCGCCGGGACTCCGGGGAACCAGAGGCCGTGGCTCTGTGCTCCCCAGATGGGCACCCCAACCCATCAGAGAGGCATCGGTCGATAGAGAGACCGTCGGCTCGGGGTGGACAAGCGGGATGCTCTCCTGCAGATATGCTGGAGCGGTCCACCACTGGAGGCGTTCCACATCCCTGGGTCACTGTCACTAGCTGATTCAGAGGATCAAAGTGCTGTGACCATTGGCTGGCCAGCCCCATTGAAGGGGACGCATGTACCAGCGGGCCCCAACGGACCCATGGTGCAGAGCCTCCCATGAGCCCAGGAGGTGCAGGAAGTCCCAGGCAGGGGCGCGATTGCACAACCTGAAATCATTGGGCAAAGGAGAAAAGAATCTCGGCCCTGTTGGCGGGGCCGTGCTCTGGCTCGTAGAAGTCGGAGCTCTGCCCTGATAATGTATCACCTGCTTTGGCACGAGTTCGACTTGGCCTCATTGATGGGAAGGCAACCTGAGAGCAAACCTGGAGGCCAGATCTCTGGACGCTCCACCTCAGCTCTGGAGGGGCTGCAATCAGCCAGTCATCCAGGTAGGAGTACACCTGGGCATCAGGCGCCACAGGAATGTTGTCACTACTGCCATTCATTTGGCGAAGACCCGGGAGCTAGGGAAGGCCGAAGGGCATGGTCCAGAATCGTAGAGGATCCCTCTGCCCTGAGTGGAGGAATCTCTAGTGGGATGGATGGATTGGGACGTGAAAGACGGCGTCCTGAAGGTCCAGAGAACAGAACCACATGCCCGTTCCAACGATGAGATAATCTAAGCCAGAATGACCATCCTGAAGTTACGAGACCTTAGGAACCTGTTCAGGTCGTGCAGGTCGAGAATGAAACCCACCCCCATCCGTTGGGACCACCGGTACTGCACCTGGACACAAACCCGGGTCTGAGGAGGAGGAGGAGGATCCACCACCTTCCTGATCACCTCTTTTGGGAGCGAGGCGATACCGACTCGGCAAGCCGACAAGAGGCTCGGATCCGTAGCCCCGAGAGGCGGACGGCCCGGAAGGGTGGACCTGCTCGAACTCCAGGGGCAGGCCTTTCCTACCATCCAACACCCAACGGTCCGTGGTGATAACGGACCAGCCGGAAAGGAAGTGGCGGAGCTGTCCCTCATGGGGAGACCAGGGGAGTGGCCGAGGCTGGGCGACACCTCAACCCGTCACTGGGCAGGCTTAGAGGAGGGACCGGCCGAGGGACCTCCTGGGCCTTACCTCCCTGCTTCCCATGGAGGAAGCCGCGGGCTTGGGTTTGCGATGCCAAGCTGGAGCCTGCTGGCCCTGGTGCTGTTGGGCGGACATGCCGCAGGCGCAGAAGGACAAAAGGACTTGTGCTGCTGCTGTCGGTGGCCTTTGTCCTTCTGAAGGAGGTGACCAAGTCCAGAGTGGCACTGGACTTTTCTATCCGCTGGAGGTGACCTTCCACTCCAGGGCCGAAGAGGTCAGTCCCCAGGAAGGGACATCCGCCAGTTGTGCTGGGTATCCACTGTGAAGGTGGATATCCTCAGCCATGCTCTGGCGCATGGCCAGTCTGACCAGCAACCGATCTGACACAGGAGTCTCCAATGTCCAGAGCCGTTTGGAGCTGCTGTTTAGCCACCGCCCCTACCTGG
Source organism: Neoceratodus forsteri (assembly GCA_016271365.2). Taxonomy (NCBI): domain Eukaryota; kingdom Metazoa; phylum Chordata; order Ceratodontiformes; family Ceratodontidae; genus Neoceratodus; species Neoceratodus forsteri. Next base: position 1,301,163,477 of record CM057455.1, read on the forward strand.
TCTCGTGCCTGCCAGACCGTGGTCTGCAGGTCGGCGAGAGATGAGGATCACTCATCCAGGGAGCCCATGAGGGTGTGGGAGAGTGTGCCATCAGCAAGGTCGAACTGGCCTGGGCGGAGGCCAAGGAGGCATGGCGTACACCTTGCGCCCGGCATAGTCCAGCTTTTTGGACTCCTTGTCGGGCTTGTCCACATCCCGGGCGCGGAAAAATGCTGTCGGTGACCAACCCCTCGGCGGAGGTGTTCAGCAGACAAGAGCGGTAGGGACCGCATACTTCCTGGCCATCCTGGCGGGCGCAGGACAGGAAGCAGGCTGCTGCCAGAGCTCCAGGCTGGGCCAACAATGGCTAGCCACGGAAAAGCCTCCGTGGGTGAATCCCTCGGTCCAGTATCTCCGGCAGGGATACTTGGCCTGTTTGGATCGGGCTCGAGCATCCCGGTGGACTCGAGATGAGCTGGAAGCAAACCCATGAAGGACGATGGGCTTCGGCCCATCGACTGGCCGGAGGACTCCAGGTCAATGGGCCTGGAGAACAGGGAAGAGTCGTCATCGTTGACTCAGAGGAGTCCTCAAGAGCTGCCTGGGGCCTGAGCCACCCTCCACCTGCAGAGGACGGTCGGGAGTGAGGGTGACTGACAACCTGTGGGCAGGCCCTGACCCGACCGAGAGTCTGGTCGGCGCCCCGATTTCGGTTGTGGAGGCGGAGGTTCCACCACAATCGGTGGAGCAGCTGGTTTCGGCCGAACAACAGCCCAGGCTTGGGCACCTCGGCTACAGCGAGGGTTGTTTCGACCACTCGGGTGACAACCACTTGATGGCCAGGAAGGCGGCGGCATTGGCTTGTTCCGGACAGAAGTAACTGCTGCCACATCAGGTCCCTTAAGGCGTTAGCGCAACTTGCGTCAAAGCCTCTCCTCTTCGGAGGAGGAAGGCGAGGACAAGCGGCAGCGCTACTTACCCGGTGCGAGACCGCAGATGTCAGTGGGATCGGCTGGACCGAGGCGATGTCCGAGACCCGAGACCCTCGGTGTTTCCGAGGGCGGGTCTGGGAAGTGGCGGGGACACCCGCTCTTCCCTCGGCTCGGAAGCCTTAACCGGGACTGTGGCACGGAGGCACAGATAGGTCCTCGGTCTCCACCGAGGAACGTGAAGAAGGTTGTCTGCTTCACCAGCCGACAGCCCGTCCGATGGGTCGAGAAAAATCTCGACCGCGTCCCGATGAGTGTCTTGGCGGCTGACCTGGCAAGGGACACTGTGAAGCCAGCGCCTTAGCCACAACCTCGACCCGAAATCGGTGTACGACTGTCCGGGGAAGGGGACCTCTCCGCTCCTGACGCCGGCGATGGGACTTACCTTTTGAGTCCTTCTTTCTGGACCGAGGAGGAATGTCCGATGGCCCTCTCCTTCGTGGAAAGGGACTGGCAAAGCTCCTTGAAAGAAGCTGAATATGAGGTACCCAGGAGAGTGGGTTAAATGCAGCAACCGAGGAAGAGGATGATGCGGCTTGGCTGCCTCCTCGAGGCGATCATCTGCTCGAGTTGCTCAGCCGAGAGCCAGCGCATGATACATGTGACCGCCTCGGGCCTCGCCGACACGGTAGATAGCGCTCAGGCGCCAAACTTTAGCCGGGCAGCGTGGTCTTCCAGGGGCGTTGGCGATAAACGGCATAACTATGAGCCCGTGGGTCATGTTCTAGGCCGAGGTAGTAGGCCTTACGTGGAGTGCGGTCCATCCTGGACATTTTCTGCCCACAAGGGCACCGCCGAAATCCGAGTCGATTTGTCCATCGCGAGCCGCGAGGGAGAAACTTGACCGATGTCTTGAAAATGTTAGAATAAGTTTGGGCGAACCAAGAATTAGGATCCAGTCTACATGCAGAGCGTAAAGGAGGAACCTGAGCTTCCAAGCGGTAAGGAAGATCTGGCGTCATGGGGTGGAGCCAAGTTTCACCGGTGGGTGGGAGAAGCCAGCTTGAAGACCTTCTGGCAAGATTTAAAGTGGCAGGGAACCTGCCAGACAGTGTCGTTGAACAACATATCACGTCCTAGAACCTTGCATTTGGAGTCCAGTGAGCCTGTCCACGAAAGTCGGCGGCGCCGTCCAACTTTGGCTGCATAATTCCAAAACTTGACAGTCCATGGAAAAACAGGCATCACAACAATCTATGTCATTGTTAGGGCCAAGCAGGTCAAGCATCGGTCATGCTGTTCTGAAGACGGAATAAAGAGTGGGATGCAGGGACACCGCCGCATGGGAGGCCGGCCCGTCTTGGGAAGTTATTTTTGTCCTCCAAAGCGGACATGACCCGGATGGAAGCTACGATAAACAAACAATAGCACTCAAGCGTCATCAAAATAAAGGAAAGGTCTTCCGGTCGATGGCGCGAGGAACGCAGCTGTACAGAACTAGGACAAGTCGGAGCCAATGGACTAGGATGCTGACACAGTATGGAAAAAAACGCTTCACACGAGGTCCCTCACTTGGCAGGAGAAGCAGAACTGAGACTAGGAGGGGTCGGGCGTGGGTTTTGCTTAGCCAACCCATGAAGGCGCCACACAGTGCGTTGGCCTCGAGGTGGCACTGTGTTTGTCGACTCTTCCCCTTGAAGAAAAAAAAAAAAAAAACAGGGCTCCGTGGGGTCCTGATCCTCTAGCCAGAACCCACCAGTGATGAATGGTGAGGCAGCACAGATAAGATCTTGTCTATCTTCTTAAGTCAATATCCCCCATAAAGTACATTCCTAGAGTCTAGCAGCAAGGAAGTCCTATTAACATGTATACACTGGTGATGGGGATATGACTGAGATACACAAGTTCTTGCAAGGAATCAACAGGGTGGGCTGTAACGACACCTCATGATGACTGAGGTCACAGTGACTAGAGGACAAGGGTGGAGAATGATGGATGGGTGGGAAGAGAGATTCAGAATGTACGGGAGGAAGTTCTTGTGGGACAGGTGAGGATGAATGGAACAGACTGCCAAAAGTAGTGGTTGAAACCAAGACTGTGCCAGGGTTTACTGGAGTGGGACAGATACAGTATAAGGGAATAGTGGGACACACAGGCAGAAGACAAGGGATACCTGGGGAAGAAGGTGATGATCAGCCACTAGAGCTATCATCCCCCATATTCTTTTATTAAAAATGTTCATTTTAGTGACAACAGTACAGCGTGGGATACACAATCACACTGGGAAAGAACCACAGATTGTTGAGGCAAGGCAATTTTATTTTTAAGGTGTCCGATCCTTGAGACTCTGGGCACTGTACACAGTATAACAAAGTACATAAGACGGAGTCAATTACATATTAGTTCACAACTGATTAATATAGTGACCCACAAAGCATCCTGGGAGTAGACAGAAAAGAATGAGAAGCCCTTGTGTCTAGGAAAATATTTCCAGTGAAGTATGGACTCAGTAAGCAAGAAGGAAGAATATGACAAGAAATTAAGACGAGCATCTGTTCAGTAAATAGTAAAGTACATAACCAGTGAATTTTACATGTTGAAACATGGCTCAGTCTCGCCTGTAATGCAGAGCCAGGATTAGCGAATGGCCACAGCTGACTGAAACCGAGTAGGTATTAAGCCACAGGTAACGCCGCTCAGTAGTACCAGCTGTGGCCATGGAGGCACCAGAGTGTAGTCATTGCCCTCATTACCACCATGAAATGCCCCTACCAGCGGCGCTTGCAGAGCCGCATAGTAGCTGTAGCAGTAGCACCAGGTTACTGTCCCTTGACAAAGTCAATCTAGCTGAGCAGAATGTCCCATGTTGTTCAGTGCGACATTGCTGAATCAGACAAAGTGTTGCATTGGCGGTAGTTTTCCTCAGTACAGCGCATTGTAAAGGTAGCTGCCTGTGTTAGGCTAAATGGTGGTTGCCGACTCAATCAGTTGTAATTAGCGCGGTCATGGGCTGGGGACAGGGCAAGGTTTGGCGTGTCGTAGACGAGTGCTGGAATTGGGGTATTTTTGATATTTAGTCGTCTGCTCAAGTGCTGTGCAGTTCTCGCTGTGCATTTCCGACTGTGCTTTGTACTTTGCACTCAAATTTACTGTTTATCCCCAAAGATACAGTGTAGTTCCTCGTCAAGTTAGAGCTATTTCTGGACATGTAAACCTGTGTGTTACAACTGAGCATGTAGTGCACTCAATTATGAAACTGTTTCTACCTTAAGAAAGTGCTGCACTTTCCAGCTATTTGCTGGAGAAACATGAGTGAGAGGCATAGCGTAAACACGGTAGCAAATGGACAAGTGGGTTCCGTCAGTTTATCTCCACGTGTCCATGGTGCCCTCTGGAGTGATGCGGTAACATAGGCTCGTTGGCGTGTGAGCCTATGTTACAAGCATTACTCACCTTCAGCGTCGGGCTCTGCAGTGGATTAATGCCTGCTGGGCGGTTGACCCTGGGCTGCCCTCGGGCACCAACCCCAGCGGGCATTAATCCATCGCAGAGCCCTCCTCTGGCGGTGATTAATGCTTACTTATTGCTGTTAACAGTTCATCAATGATGTACATAAATTATACTTGGCTGTGTTTATACTTTTACTTCTCCTGGGAGAGTCCAAGGTTTAAATCTAGAATCACAGGGTAAGGAAACACAGTAGCCACTATGTTTAGCTACCCATTTAGGCTTCAGAGCTGATGAGTTAGACTCAATGTTTCTTATTTTAGGAGGAATTAGCATAATCCCTGAATCTGTGCTATGGCAGTTCTTAGAAAGGGCTCCCTATCAGGTGAAACAATTCCAGTTTGCAGATTACATAGTATAGTATCCTTTCATTAGAAACTAATACTGGTATGTTCTGCACACACTGTTCCACGAAGGGGTAAAGGTTGTTGCCATTTGCAGACTATCAGTCTTCCGGCACACAGACATTATTTAAATGGGAACCCCTCACCCTCCCCATTCGTCAAATACTCCTTACTAAAACTATCCTACCTCTATTCGATTATGCCGGCGTTGTCTATGGGTCTGCATCCACATCCACCCTTTCCAAACTGGCTGTCCTTTTCACGCTTTCTGTCGCCGCTTTAACGTCCTCCTTAGGACTCATCATTGCTCCCTCTACTCTTCACTATCACTCCCTTCCTTATCCTCTTGCTGTGCCACCACCTTCCATCATCTCTGCCAAATTCTGGTTCAGCTTGCTTCCCCCCACCTTGCCTCCCTCTATCCCCTCCCCTCAAACATCCTACTCCATCCGCTCACGTGACCGTTGATCTTCGCCCTCCCCACCCACAATCAAACTCAGGAATGGCTGCTTTCTCCTCCTTCCCACATTTGTGGAATTCCCTTCCCACTTCACTCTGCTTGCCCTTGCTCATCCCCTCATTAAGCGGTCACTCTCGTCCTCTCCGGGGGTGGCAAATGGGCAAGGAACACCAGAAAGACCACAGGTTGGGAAGCCATATGAGCTTACCCCATAACAGTGACAAAGGGCAAGTACTAGTGGCAATGCTAGTAAAGGAGGGCAGAAGAGGAAGGGGTGGAAGATGACAACCTGAATGCTAGAGCCTTGGGAAGAAAACTGCAGAGCTACAGACCTCATGGCAGAGGGGAGGTGGACATTGCAGCCATCACCAAAACATGGGCACCCAATACAATGACTGGGACCTGTTGATACCAGGGTACAGGATATTTCGTAGGAATAGACTGATTGGGAAAGGAGGGTGGCACTATGTGTGAGGGAAAGACTGAAGTGTGTGCAGTGGGAGGGGTGGTAGCGGAGTCACTATGGGTGCAAATCCTGGATTCCAAGAATAGGACTCTCAGGATGGCAGTGGTGTACAGGCCGTCCTCTCAGACAGAAGAGTTAGACAGGGAACTAGTGGGACAGACCAGGAGGACCTATGAAGAGGATAGAGTGGTGATTGTGGCAGACTTCAACATGCCAGGGTGGATTGGAGTACCCCAACAACCAGGAATAGAAGGGAGCAGGTACTGCTGGATGCCTTCCAGGACAGCTTCCGATGCAAATGGTCAGTGAACCAACCAGGTTAGGGAATAGCCTTGACCTCATGCTGGCAAACAGGGAGTTTGTGAGGGAACTTAGAGTGAAAGAAACAATGGTGGGAGTGACCACCACTTAGTATGGTTCACGATGGATATGGGTAGGGAAGGATTGGAATCCGGCACAAGGGTACTGGACTTCAGGAGGGCCGACTTTGGGAGGATGGGGAAATGGTAAAGGGTACCTGGCCAGAATTCAACCTAGTATGGGCACTAACCAGAGGTGGAAGCTCATAAAGCTGGTGATAGTGGAGGCAACCACAACCTGCAGCAAGGTCCACAGCAAGAAGGCTAGGGCAAATAAACCTAGCTGGGTGAGCAAGGAGGTCATGGAAAAGGTAAGGAGGAAAAGATGCCTTTTAGGAGTTACAAAAACAGAGAGGAGTATCTGAAGGAACTGAAGGAGGTAGCAAGGCAGCCAAGGCGTCTACAGAGCTCAGGCTGGCGCAGGGCATAAAGAAGGGAGAAGGACTTCTTCAGGTACATCAGGGAGAAAAGGAACTGTAAGGACCATTTAGTAAGAATAGGAAGGAGGGGTTGGGTGAAACTAGGGGTGATAAGGCAGAAGCACTAAACAATTACTTCTGCTTTCGGTATTTACTAAGGAGAAGAGGGGTGATACCCAAGGGGAGGAGGACAGAAACAGGGGGAAGAGGGGACAGAGGGAAATCACTGATGGCAGGGTTCTGGAGGTTTGAGGCACTGAGGGTGGACAAGGCGCCAGGCCAAGATGGCATCCACCCCAGGGTACTGAAGGAGCTGGCAGAGGTCCTGGGACCTTTGGCAAACCTATTTAATGCTTCACACACTCCAGGTGCGTGCCTCAGGACTGGAGGATGGCAGTGGATGTCCTGTACCTGGACTTCAATAAGACATTAGACTCAGTGCTGCAGGGCAGGCTGGGAAGTAAGTTAGAAGGCATGGGCGGGTGCAAAGCTGGCGAGATGGGCAGGGAACTGGCTTCAGGAAGGCAACAGAGGTGGTGAGGCTCTCATCCCCAAGGGTAGTGACCAGCGGTGTTCCGCCAGGGCTCAAGCGCTGGGATCAGTGTTGTTTGGGATATTCACTGCAGACATATCATTGGGCATAAAGTGCAAGATCAGTCTGTTTGCTGATGACATCAAGATGGGAGGCGGTGGTGGGCGCCCTGGGGGGATGGGAGGGTTGCAGGATTACCTGGCAAAGCTGGAAACTTGGTCAGACACCTGGTAACTGGGGTTCAATGCCAAAAGTGCAAGGTGCTGCATTTTGGGGCAAAACCCAAGGAGGAGTTACGATGATGGAGGGAGTGCAGCTGACTGAGACGGAGAAGGAGAAGGATCTGGGGTGCTCATTATGGGGTCAATACAAATTGGCACAATGTAGGAAGGTAGCTGCAAAGCCAAAAAATGCTGGGTTGCATTACAAGGGTATATCCTTGAAGAGGGGAGGTGATTCTGCCACTGTATAGATTATTAGTTAGCCGCACCTGGAGTACTGCATGCAGTACTGGTGCCCGTGTCTGAAGAGGACATTAAGTTACTGGAGGAGTGCAGCACAGGGTGGCAAAGATGATCAAGGAGCTGGGGAACTTACCATATGAGAGGAGGCTGAGGGAGTTGAACATGTACTCAGTGGAGGAGAGGAGAGACAGGGGATATCATTGAAACCTTCAAGTAAATGAAAGGAATAAACAAGACAGGTACAGAGGGCTGTTCAAAGTAAGGGAGGGAGTGACACCTGGGGCCATGATACGAGACTGGAGGGAGGAAGGTTCAGAAGGGAGATAAGGAGACACTTTTTTTTTTTATGGAGAGGGTGGTACCTGGGTGGAATACGTTACTGGCAGAAGTGGTATCCAGTAGAACAGTGGACTGCTTCAAAGGGGCTGGGACAGGGCAAGGGGAGGGTCATGGAGAGGAAGGGTGGGAGGGAAGGGCAGCTGCAGAGATAAGGGTGCTAGCTGCACATTCAAGCAAACTTGATAGACCACTAGGCCTTTTATCTGTTGGCAAATTTCGTATGTTAATATTAGTTTTCTTTGCCAGTTCATTTGTATTCTCTGGCACCTCCTTGGGCATCACTGTAACCTGCCAGAGCCTCTGCACTACTGTACTTGCATTTGCCCAGGCCTCGAGTGTATCCTGCCTGCATTTCATGTATATATGTATTTTGCCTCTCTACCCTTTCCCGGGTTGCACCTGGAAACGAGCCTCGGCTCCAGTGTGCTTCTCCCAGTTACCAACTTTTAAATAAAACAAATAAATAAGACCTGTTTTCACACAAGGCTTGTTCTGCTGCATCATGGCATTTCAGGTTTTCTGTTAGAGGGCATACAGGAAGTCAGTTAAGTATACTAGGCCTCTCGGATCTGCGCTATCTGGCACCATTTAGGGACATGTGGGTACCCAGGGGAGCTGCCAATGCATAATCCTTTAATACAGAGGAGGCCAATACCCCCTCTGACCAGTGTGCTCTCCCAGTTTAGTTATACTGAGCGAGGGCAGTCTGCCGCACAAATATTGTTTAAAACAATTTGTCTATGTGTTGGAATACACTCAGTAGGATTCTTAGAGGGAGGTTTGCCATAGTGTAAAATATTTTAGTTCAGCTCATCATTTTTGGGCGCTGATTTTGCCCACAATAATAGGTTAGAGTTTCCAGTGTGCTGTCTCTGTTTCTAACTCTGAGCATGGGGCTGTATTTGCCTGGGTAATTTTATATATTTGGGCAGGGGTGATAATACCTATGTAACCCCTGCAAATGGGGTTCCCAAAGTCTTCCAGGAGCTTGCCTGAATGCTCAAGTCTGGGCGGTGTTCGGTGTCTGAGCTGTTTGAATGTGGTTCCAGGTGAGTGCTATTTGAGCCTCCACGTACTGTCTCTTTAGAGCTGTCTGCCTGCAGACTTAATTAGTTGTATGGGGGCTGTGTGTTGTAATGCCTGAATCCCACCTGGGCTGCTGTCAATTCGCTCCGTTTCTGCTGTTGCTACATGTGCAGAGGGAGCCTTGTTGAAAGATATAACTGTTTGCCAGAAATCATTTAGAGTGACTGAGAAAATGTAATTTGTCTAACCTGTCTTCATTTCAGCACAAACTGTTTCAGTGTAGCTCTTTCATTTTGGTTCTGAATAGCTGACTTGGACCAATCAGGATGATAGGGAGGTCCTAAAATGGAGCCTGTGGGACGAATCAGACTTGGACTCTCAATTCTGAGCCAGCCACAAGGGGATTGTATGGGCAGTGACTCTGGGAAATGCAGTTTTAACCTTGGCCCTTTTTCTACCAACAGAGGGAGTCTTATTGTGGCGACAGCTGACTCAGCCAACAGAATAGTGTGGAGCTAGGAAATGCCCTGCTCTGTGACTGGAAAGATCAGATCAGTTGTGGCAGTGAAGAGAGAAGGAGCTGTGTGCTTCTGCGGTGTGTAGTTTCACGCGGGAAGTGCGTGTGAGGCCCTGAGTTTCGATCTGCAGTCTTTGTGAATGCCAGTTTGGACTGAATCCAAGTTGTGAGGAGAAAGAAGCACCAGAAGTGTGGAAACCAGGCTCACCCTGTAGAAGACTGGAGAATTGGTGAATCGCTCGGTCTGTTAGGAACTGAAGCTGCTGTGTGTGCTCCGGGTATCTTGCAGTAATTGCGATCGGGATGAGGAGCAGCCTGCCTGGTATAGTACTTTCCTTTTACATACGAATGTCGTAGTGCTTGTGGGGAATTGCTATTTCCGATCCCCTGTGCTGTGTGTTGAAGCTGGAAGCAAACCCCAGCTTGTCTCGAACTAAATCCATTTGCTACAAAATGCAGTGGGGTCCAGTTACAAGGACCTTGTCTCCATGCCCTGCTGTTTCTGACAATCCAGAAGAACATCCACCATCCGGTTCTCAGCTTGGGTATTGAGTACAAATCAGGGTATTCCCCTGCAGTCTGTTTTCAATCACAAGTGTGTCATCTAATTCTTGTTGTTTCTTTGCTTCATGGACTGAGCCATCAGGCCCCATATTATTCACCAGGTAACACATGCCTCCCAGGAGTTTTAGCCTTGGGTAGGGACTTTTTTTTTTTTTTTGTACAGAAACAATCTCGTCAGTCAAGGTGAAGCATCAATCAATGCCTGCTGCTTTTGGTGCAGGGTTACCTTGGTCATGAAATCAATCAACAGTTGCTCTGTTAGGGTTCATTAGACTTACATAAGTTGGCAAAGTGATCTGCAAACAGTCCAGTAATTTGACAGGGACCATTAATGGTCATCCCATCTCCCTTACACAATGCCACAATTCTTTTTGCTTGCCAGTAGCTATCTATCTATATACCTGTAGTTTTCTGGCTTTCTCACTGGGCTCAGTATTCTGACCTATCTGGAACAGTGCGTATTTTAAAGAGGACACTAATTTAATACTTGAGGCCAGTGAACTGGTGCCGCATCTCTGGGTCAGGTGTTTTCAGCATTTTGTATTTATTTTCCGAATCCCTCATTTCATCTATTTTTTCTTGAGTTCTTCTGTCCTTAACCTTTCCCTTGTTGCAGAACAGGCCATTACACAGTATGTCTGTCCCCTTATAGTGGCTTTGTATGCTTCCTATACTGTGCCATGCAACACTTCCGATTTGAATTCTCTGCAAAATAGGGCATGTTCTGGTTTGCAGCCACATCCAACACTCTGGTTTCTGCAACAGGCTAGCATTTAGTCACCACTCAGGTGCCCCATCCCTTTGTTCCTGTGATACTGATAGCGTTGCTGGAACATGGTCTGAGATTAATACACCTCTTATTTTAGCTAGGGTTACAATTACCAAGCCCTGCTGATATCCATTTCATAGCAGTATGCAACTATGTGGAGGGCACTGTGGAAAAATAAGAATAGTCACGTCCTTTAGAATGGATGGGGCACCATGTATCAATGCAATCTAAATGTGCTAGCAGTTTCTTCATGGCCCTCTTCTGGGCAGCTCAGGGTTCTCTATTTTAGCCAGTATCTTATGTGTTAGGGTCCAGGACATGCTTCATATTCCCACTGATAATAATATTTGTGGTTTTAGGTTCAGAATCTCCTGGGCTACAGCGTGAAAAGAACTGGTGCTGATCGATAAAGACCATTTACACCACCAGGGATTAGTTCCAGACCATTTAGTATACATTTTACCAATACCCACCTACCTGTGTCAGTTACTTCTGGAAAGCAGTGAAATTGAACCCCTTCTATTCAAAATAGCAACTCCCTTTTGCTTAGAATTTTCAGAGTTTACAAATACTTGCTCAACCCACATTCTGCACAGTTTAAAGAGACACTGTCAACCTCCTTAGGCCTCGGGTATTCCTAGTTTAAAACATATCTTATGACTGTTCACATTCTGTAGAGACTGCTGATGTAGCTGGTTGTTTGATTCTCGTTCTTTTTCTTTTAAACAATGAAAAACAGACTGCCACCACACAGTTGTTACCACACTAAAACTTGTTTGTTTACATTCCTTGATCAAATTCCACTGCATTTTTGCTGGACCTAAGAACACCCCCAGCATGGCCTAGCCACTCATGATATAGTAGTGGCAGTAGAGGAGACTATTGTAAAATGAGTGGCTGCACTGTTTGGGGTGTTTCTACTGTTCAGGAAGTACGCAATAAAAATAGATCCAGGATTCAAAATAAAGTTGTTTATAACTACACATTAGCGTGTATTTCACTTCTACTAAGCAAAGGCACATACAAAAACAGCAACATCAATGGATTTTAGAGTAGGTAAGCACTTCATAAAATGTTGGGTTTTAACTAGAAATAATATGATGCAAAAGGTTGACAGTGTCCCTATAAAAGCTTCTGCCTCTTTCATCAGGGGCTCTTGTAACACTGTGATATCATTCTTCAAGTTTTCAAATGTGCTAGAACCCATGCCCTTTTAACAGGACTCCCCATTCCATGAAGCAATTTTGAGTTCAGGTGACACCTTACAGTCCTCAGGTAAGAGAACTGAATCAGTAGGGACCCACCCTCTATGTATTCCCCAGTCCCACTTCAAGTTAACCTAGCTAAGTAATACATACATTTACAGCAATCACATTTTAATTGTTTGAACACTAAAGTTTAACTCCCTTTAAACCATGAAACATAACTACAAAGCACACAAACATTTTAACTTTGTATTAAACTGAATTACACAGTCTTGGCCAGCTACTGTGGCTTCGGTGTCGCTCTCTTGATGCACCAGGCCTAGAAAAACAGGTTACTCACCTGTAACAGTAGTTTTAGGAGTGGTATATGTTGTTCATCCACACTCTGGCATGTCCCTTCCACTTTAAATCTGCCAGAAGTCTTCAAACTGGCTCCTCCTACCCACCGGTGGTATATACCTTGGCTCTGCACCACGATGCAGATCTTAGCCGCTGAAAGCCAGGTGTTGTCGTCCTGCAGCCAGGGAGATCGGGTGGGTCCTATGGACGAACAACACATACCACTCCTAGAAAGTACAGTTACATAAGAACTTACCGTAACAGTAGATCTTGAGAGAGGCTCTTGAGTAGGTAATTACATATAGGACTGGCCGGCAGGACCCACAGAAAAATTTCTGACTAGAAGTCCTGGCGAGGACCACCCGTCAGGTGACGGTGATCAGGAGGAGCGTCGGTATAAAGTGATCCTGACACCCGCCTTCCAGTTCTTTCCCTCGGGCCAGAAAGGCCGGACAAAGAGAGCAGATATGCTTCCTCACTGGAAAAGGGACTGAAAAAGCCTAGGGGGATGGAGGCAGGAAGGTATTACCTTGCAAGAGCCTCTCTCAAAGATCTACTGTCAGGTAAGTTCTTATGTAACTGTACTATCTTACTTTGAGAGGGCTCTTGCAGTAGTAATCACATATAGGACTGAATCCCAAGCAGTCTGGAACAAAGAGAGGCACCTGGAGGAGGAAAACTACTCCAAATAGCAGTTCTAGCTGTGCAAGCCTCAAGATAAGAGGCCTTGCAGAACAGCCAGCCTAAAGCCTGTTCTACGGAGAGAGGCAACATCCAAACTGTAGTGTTTAGTAAAGGTATGGATGAAGTCAAGTGGCGGCAGCACAGATGTCTGCTGCAGACACATTTTTGAAACAAGCCGCTAAGGCAGCTACTCCTCTGGTGGGTGGCCTCTTATTTGGCGGTAGGGTCTTGTTATATTTGTCATAACAGAAAGTGATGCAATGAGCCAACCACTTAGACAGGCATTGCTTGGAAACAGCATTGCCTTCCCTTTTATAAGCAAAAGAGCGAATAATTGGTCAGTCTTTCTGAGATCTTTCGTCCTGTTGGTGTAGTATCTGAGAATCCGGTGAACATCCATAGTATGGAGTAAATACTCCCTTGATTAGAGCACTGCGTAAAAAGGCAGGCAACTCTATGGACTGATTCAGAGTAGACTCAGCTACTACTTTAGGGAGAAACTTAGGATTAGTGCGAAGAGCAACTCGTTCCATGTGAAAAATCAAGCATGGATTTTGCACATCAGGGCCTGGAGCTCGGAAATTCTCACGCTGAAGTAATAGCCACCAGGAAGAGTGTCTTCCACGAAAGGAACTTCAAATCCATGAAGCTGCAGGTTGAAGGAGGGAGAGTAAGTTTCTCGAGAACAAGTTCAAGTCCCAAGGAGAGCAGGAGATCGGATGGGGGGCCTCAGATGGAGGACCCCTGGGAGAAAAGGTCTTAGAGACCTCCAAATGAGCGAAAGCTTTGTCTGTGAAGTGAACATGATAGGCCGAGATGGCGCCATGTGTACCATCAGAGAAGAATGACTGAGACCCAGGCCAAACAGATGATGTAGATACTCCAGCAGAAGCCCCGCTGAACAGAAGGGTTCCACGTTCTTGGAAGCAGCCCAGACAGTAAAACTTTTCCACTTCATGGCATAGGTGGATCTGGTGGAGGGTTTTCTGGTCTCCACCAAAATCTCTGCCACTTTGGGAGACACTCCAAAGCGTGATTGGGCTAAGTCTGCAGGAGCCATGCATGCAGTTGAAGGGATTTGAGGCCTGGATGGACCAGGGTCCCCTGATCCTGGGTCAGCAAACCGAGAGAGAGGAAGAGGAAGAGGAGGATCCTCTGAGTATTGCTGTAGAAGAGAGAACCAAACTTGCCTGGGCCAGAAAGGAGCAATCAGAATCATTCGTGCTCCTTCTCAAGCTAGTTTCTGCAAGACTCGTGGGATAAGTGGAATTGGGGGAAAGGCATGAGGCGAAATCTGTCCTTCCAGTCTAGAGACAGGCGTCGCTCAAAGCGCCTCGCTCTGGAGCGAGCAAGCAGAGGCGGAAGTTTTGCGTTTGAGGGATGCGAACAGGTCGAGCCTGTGGTGTTCCCCAAAGTTGGAAGATATTGTTTGGGACCCCTTGGTCCAGGTCCCACTCGTGAGTCAGAGCAGAAGAGCAACTTAGCTCGTCTGCCAGGGTGTTTCGACTCCGGGCGTGAACTGCCATGAGGTGAAGGTGGTGTTGTGTTGCCCAATCCCAAACCCTCACTGCCTCTCTGCAAAGAGGTAGGACCGAGTCCCTCCCTGTTTGTTGATATACCACCACGTACATGTTGTCCGTCTGGGCGTCAAGGTGGCAGGAAGGATGTATGGGTGAAGAGGCTTGGAGGCGTACAACACTGCCCGAGCTCGAGCACACTGATGTGGAAGTGTGTTCCAGCTTGGACCAGGAGCCCTGGGTCCGATGAGGGCCTAGATGGGCTCCCCAACCTTCACCGAGGCGTCTGTGGTTAGAATCTGGGAGGGGAGGGCGAGAAGAAAGGAACTCCCGAAACAGGTTATCTCAAACCATCCACCACTGCAAGTCTCGAAGCATCGGCGAGGAGACCAGAACTGGGTGATCTAGATCGTCCACTAGCTGATCCCATTGAAAGCGTAGAGTCCACTGAGAAATTCTTATGTGGAGTCAAAGCGAGGACACTGGGATAGCGGCCGCCATGAGCCGAGAAGGCGAAGGACCGACCTCGCAGAGACTGTCCTGCTAGTCGGACAGCAGACTTATTTGGGTCTGGAGGGTGGACGCCCCTGTCCGAGGCAGGAAGGCCTTGCCTGTGGTCGTGTCGAGAATCGCCCCAATAAACTGTAGTCTCTGGGATGGGTCCAGATGAGACTTGGAATGGTTGATGGTAATTCCCAGGCAGGCAAAAACCAGCTGGATTAGGGAGAGGTAGCATGAGGAGTTCCTCCATGGGCCGAGGCTGCCAGGAGCCAATCGTCCAGGTGCGGAAACCTGCACTCCCATGGTATGCAGGTGGGCCGCCACCACTGCCAGGCATTTGGTAAACACTCGGGGGCCGAGGATAGACCAAATGGGGCGCCGTGAACTGGTAGTGGTCCCCTGGAACCAAAATGAAGGTATTTGCGATGAGATGGGTGAATGGGAATGTGCAGATAAGCATCCTGCATATCCAGAGCACACAGCCATTGACCCGGCGGAGGAGGGCCAGAAGGCTCTGCAAAGGGCATCCTGAACCTTTTGTATTCTACGAAAAGATTCAGGGAACTGAGATCCAAAATTGGTCTGAGATCTCCTGTCTTCTTTGGGACCAGGAAGAAATGGAATAGTAACCGTCCCTTGCAGATGAAGGGGACTGGCTCTATTGCTTGTTTCAGCAGGAGAGCTGAAATTTCCTCCTGGACCAAGAGAGATGTTCCCGTGAATCTGACGACTTCAGAGGGTGGCGGGGTGGTTTCTGAAGAAACTCTATCAGTGTCCTTCTGCTATGAGCTAGAGCACCCAGAATCTGTGGTTATCCTCTCCCATCCCGGAAGGTGGAGGAAAACCTCCCTCCTACCGCTTCCTCCGGAGGTAGTGGGAGAGGAAAGGAATCAGGTGGTGTGGGGCAGCGCCACAGCTGAAGCACCCGCTGCTTTTAGGCGGGGGCTTAGCAGCTGTGGGGGCCAGCGTTTGTAGCCCGCCTTCCCTGGGGTTTCACCTTTGGCGATTCCGTTCTGCGAAAGGCGGCGCTGCTGTTGATGGGGCTGGTACATGGAAACAACTGACTTCAGTGCCATCCCTTCTCTTACCAAATCGGTGATGATGTCCTTGACATCACCCCAGCACCGACCCGGAAGGGTGCTTCCTGGATAGCAGATTGCACCTCCAGGACCAACCCTGACACACGGAGCCAAGCATGACGCCGTAGGGCCTACAGCAGCTGAGCTCGCCCAGCAGTGTCCACTGCATCGTATGTCGCATGAAGCATGTGTCAACTGGCGAGCGAGCAGAGCGGACAAGATCAGCCAACTCCTGTTTGACTTGGGAGTCAGGCAAAGAGGCCAGTTTGGCTTCCACCTGAGTCAGAATGGCCTTCTGGTAGTCCCCATATGGCCGACATAGTTCAGGGCCCTGATCCCCAGCGTGGAGAAGCGTAAATCTTTCTCCCATACTGGTCCAGAAGGCTGATTCTTATCAGGTGGTGACGAGCTAAGATGTTTGGGGTTTGCCGCCCGCCATGAGCAGCGTTAATCACGACCTAGTCGGCACAAGGGTGAGAATCCAGGAAATCAACACCCTCTGGAGCCTGATATAGCCTGTTTGACTTCCTGAAAGTGGGGCTAAAGCCGACGGCTGTTTCCATATTTGTAGTAGCGAGTTGGTGAGGCTCTATCCAGGGTGGCACCAAGGTAGGAGCTGTCACAGGCAGATCCAGATGTTCGGCGAGTTTCAGGCGCTGAGGATCTGGTTCCAGGGAGTGCCACTGATGAACCTCCTGGATTTTCCTAAGCAACTCCGTAAAAGAAGGATCCTCCGGAGAAGACTTTGGAGGAGTCCTTGGCAGAGGCTTGACGGAGGCGTGGCGTCGTCTCTCTCTCGGCGCAACCGTCGGAAGAATCCTAGAGTCCGAGGGTGAAGAGGAGGAAGAAAAGGAAAAGACTCCCTTTCCCGACCCGGGAGAATGGACCCCTGGGAAGTCCACGAGAGCGTGTCCTGTCCTTCTCTGGATCCAGACGGAAGAACCCTGGAATCCGGAGGTGGTGAAGAGTGTGTCGCCTTTAACGTCACGGGAACCTCGGACGGCACAGTCATCGGAAGGTGGCTCTCGACCTCTCTGGTGAGCTGAGCCTTGGCCTCAGCCCACCAGGAGGCCAAGTCTCCTGCAGGTCCACGGTGGCGTGAGGCGGTGGAGGAGGCGAGATAAGGATACGGGTTATAAATGTATGGGCGTATCCAAAACCCGCCTGCGGGTAACCAGGCGTTGGGTATTGTGCCCGGAAGCCGGCATCAGGTACTGTGGCGCGGATACTGCGGTCCGGGTATGCCAGCGTCCGGATAAGGCGGAGGTACCCGGCAGCGAAGCAGGCGGCCCGACGGAGCGCAATATCTCCCGGAGTCGGTGAGGCCAACGTCAGAGGCCCTGGCATCGGAGATGCCAACGCCGGAGGGCCGCCCGAGCCGGCATCCGTGGAGCCGACGCTGAGATCCGGCGAACCAGGTGGCAGAAGGACTGACGGAGGAAGAAGATCCCAGCCGCCCGGGGATGGAGGAGAAATCCCGGTCGTGTTGGAGGACTCTGGGTCCCCAGACAGCAGTGGCTGCGGGGGCAGATGCAGCGGACGTGGGAGGGTCCGTCGTCGGTTCCTCGCCAGCCGGACGTCGGACAAGCCAACGTGTGGTTTAAGGGCGAGCTCCCGGCGGGTGCGGAGGAGCCAGCATCCGACAGTGAGAGCCATCACGGGAGGTCGAGGAGGTAGAGGGATCGGCCTGGTCCAGTGGAGTGGAGGCCACATGCAGCCGAAGGGTCGGGTACCACACCCTCTCGGGCAGGCGTTAGAGGAGCTGATGCCCGACTTACCG
This sequence comes from Neoceratodus forsteri, assembly GCA_016271365.2. Lineage (NCBI taxonomy): Eukaryota > Metazoa > Chordata > Ceratodontiformes > Ceratodontidae > Neoceratodus > Neoceratodus forsteri. The sequence goes on from CM057455.1 coordinate 1,301,181,256, forward strand.
GAGTCGCCTGCGGTGGTAGGCCACAAGCCTGCGGCCCGAACCAGGGGCGGGCCTCCAATTGCCAGGGCGCCCGCCAAGGCTAGCGTGTGAGCCAGAAGTGCGGGCGGCGCCTCGAAATCTCCGATGCGGCCGTCGAGGAGGCGGTCATTACCTGTGTCCCAGCGACTCCCGAGGAGGCGCGGTAGAGGAACCCTTGTCCGGTGCCTCTCCTTCTCCTTTTTCTTCGATGGCCGTCGGGAAGTGGACGCCTGCCTCAGTTTTTTGAGCTCCTTTTCCATTGAACTCATTTTCTTCTTCAGAATATGAGCTTCCAGGGATTACTGCCGCTTTCCGGGTGTACGTTGAGGCAGTGCTGGCGTTCTCGACCAGGTGTGATCGGGCCTGGGCAAGAACAGGCACAGGGAATAGTACGTCCTTGTCGCGGTAGTTGGGCACCGCCTGAATCGCACTTATTTTTGTGCTCGGAGGGTGTGGGGATGACATACACCAGCGGTGGTACTGACGTTAGTTGAAAAAAGGCAATTATTTGGTAAAAACCAGCGAAGATAGGGCTAATGACACAAACTTTTCATGAGCGCTGCACGAGCTATGACGAGAAAGAACTGGAAGAGGCGTGAGAGACGCCCTTTTATACCGACGTCTCCTGACGCTGGTCACCTGACGTGGGGCGGTCCTCGCCAGGGACTGCTAGCTAGAAATTTTTCGTGGGGTCCTGCAGCCTGCCGGCGTCAGTCCTATATGTAATTACCTACTGTAAGAGCCCTGTCGAAGTAAGATCTACTGTTACAGGTGAGAAACCTGTTTTCTAGGATCGTGGATATGTTGTTCACCCACACTCTTTGGCAGACTCCTAGCAGTTCCTGGGAGGAGGGCAGGCGCACACCCCTACTTAGGAACAGAGACTGGAGAACTGAGGCCCCAAACCAGCATCCCGGCGTGATTCAAGGTTAACGTGGTAGTGGGTGATGAAGGTCTTTGCTGACTTCCAGGTAGCAGCCTGGCAGATTTCCTGGATAGGGATGTCCTAGAAGTAGCCACGGATGCAGCAGCATGGCAGGTAGAATGAACTCTTATCCCTCTGGGAGGTTCCTTGCCCGCCAACTCATAGCACAGACCTATGCATGATGTGATCCATCTTGCAATAGTCCACTTTGCTGCAGGTCTGTCAGAAGCATCTTCTGCGTGGGTGACAAACAGCTGGCGGACTGCTCCCCGAATTTCCGTCGTCCTCTCCTTGTAATAGGAGAGAACACGTCTCAGGTTCAAAGGATGGAGCCTGTACTAAGCGTCCAGGTGTAGTTGGGGTAGTAAACCAGCAGAGTTAACACCTGGTTAAGGTGAAACTCTGACACCACCTTCGGAAGGAATTTCGGTGGGGGCGGGACAACCTTGTCCCTCTGGAAGACCAGATAGAGGAGTCCACGAAAGTGCCTGGAGCTCCCTGTCCTTCTGGCAGACATGATAGCCACCAGGAAGCTGTCTTCCACAACAAGTGTGACAAGGCAGACTTGTGCATAGGTCGAATGACTGCCCATGAGCTAGCCAGTATCAGAAGATCCAATGGAGGTGGAGGTTCATGCACCGGAGGGATATGTGATCCAGGCCTTGAAAAAGCGGTCCGACCACTGTCTCCTGCACCAACGCCGGGCTGACCGGCCCACGCCTGGAAGCAGAGATGACTGCCAGGTGCACCCTGAGGTCAATGACCGCAGACCCCTTAGAGAGAGACCAAAGGTAGTAGAGAATGTTAGCCACTGGACAGGACAAAGGGTCCAGGCCCTTGCCCTGACACCAAATGGAAAACTTTTCCATTTGAAGGCATAACATTTCCTGGTCAATTCCTTTCTGGATGCCTCCACCACGGTGTAGACATTGTCAGAAAGACCCAAAGCCGGAACTCTAGCCTCTCGGGTACCAGATTGTGAGGTGCAGGGATTGAAGGTCCGGATGGAATACCTTCCCTGATTGAGAGATATCAGGTCGGGTGTGCAAGAAGCCGCTCGGGGCCTGCAGCTGAGGCTGAGGAGATCTTGATACCTTAACTGGTGCGGACGGTGTGGGGCTACCAAGATCAACAGCATTGTTCCTCCTCACCTTGAGGAGCACCTTGTGGATCACGAGAAATGAAGGAAGGCGTGAGGAGGCCTGGGGTCCACGGCCTCGAATGCATCCCCTGCTGAGGGGGTGGGCCTGGAACAGCTTCAGCTTGGTGTTGTCCCTGGAGGCAAATAGGTCCACCATCGGTTTGCCCCAGTGGGAGAAAAGGCTGTAGCTACTTCTGGATGGAGAGCCCACTAGTGGGATGTCTGGCCCTAAGCAGCTGGGCATCCGCCAGATGGTTTGAGGCTCCTGCCACATGGATGGCTAGGAGATCTGCCTCTAATCGGCTCACGAGGGTCCAGATGTGGGCGCCTCCCTGCACAGCAGATGGGAGTGCGTGCTGCCCTGTTTGTTGAGGTAGTACATGGTTGTGGTAGTGTCTGTCTGGACTTGAACCACTTGACCCGGAGCTGAGGAGCGAGCTGACAGGGCCAGTCTGACTGCTGAGCTCCAACAGGTTGATGTGGCATCGGGACTCCTCAGGGGTCCAGAGCCCGTGGGCCTTCTGTCTCCCATGTGGGCTCCCACCCCATGGGAGGCATCGATCATAAGGGCGATCGTCGGCTCGGGGTGGACAAACAGGATCCTTCCTGCAACGGTCTGGGCGGTCTGGGTTACAATGATCAGCTGGTCGAAATGACCGTGGCGCTGAGTCCACTGGGCAGCTCCCATTGGAGAGGTGCGCATGTGCAACCGGGCCAATGGACCACCGAGGTGCACGCTGCCATGTAACCCAGAAGGCGCAGAAAGTCCTGGGCAGGGTGCAATTGCCCAACCAGAAATGATTGGGAAAGGAGGAGAGACCTCCGCCCTATCCACTGGGAGCGAGCTCTGCCCTGATGAAGTCCATCACCTGAGAAGGCGCGAGTTCCGACTTGGCCTCATTGATCAGGAGGCAGAGATGGGGCAGGTCTGGAGGGCCAGGTCCTGGACCCCTCCACCTCCTGTTGGGTAGAACTGCTAGGAGCCAATCGTCAAGGTAAGGATAAATCCTGACTCCCGATGCCTGAGATGGGCCGCTGCAATGCATTTGGTGAAGGCCCATGGGGCTGATGACAGGCCAAATGGCATGGCTCGGAACTCGTGACAGGGTCCTTTCGACCCTGAAGCAGAAGAATCACTGATGGGACAGGCGGATTGAGGACGTGAATGAATGCGTTCTGCAGATCCAGTGAACAGAACCACATGTTTAGCTCAAGGATGGTATGATCTGGGACAGAGTGACCATCTGAAAGGTGCGTGACCTGAGATATTGATTCAGATCATGCAGATCTAGAATGGGGTGCCAGCCCCTGTCGCTTGGACACCAGGAAATACCTGGAGACAAAGCCTGGGTCTGCTGGAGGATCTGCCACTGGAGCTACAGCCTCCTTGAGGAGGTGCTGGCGATGTCTTCTAGGAGAGCCGACTGAGTCTGAGCGGATACTCTTTCCTCTCGAGGTGTGCAGGCTCGGGAGTTCGAGGTGACAGTTGACCAGGCGGAAAGGAAGTAGCTGAGCCGACCCCCATGGGAGGACCCAGAGCTGGGATGATGGGAGAGGGAGGCATCCCCCACCCCATCATTGAGCAGGCTTGGAAGGAGGATCCAGGACCAGAACCTCGGCCTCCTTCTACGGGCCTGGGAGGCCAAGGCGTGGGCCAGGGTGCCAAGCTTGAGCCTGCTGCTGTTGCTGATGCTGTTGTCCACCTTGAAAAGAGGACTGCTGAGCAGCAGGGAAGAATGCCGAAAAGGCTTCTTCTTTTCTTCTGCTGGTTCTTGCCTGAAGAACCCTTGGCAGAAGTAGCATCCAAGGTGGCACTGGACTGCTTAATGTACTGAAGGTGACCAGCCACTCCTGGGCCGAACAGGTGGGGTCCCTAGGAAGGGCATATCACCTAGTTTGTACTGAGTATCCGCCGGGAAGGTTAGAGCCTCAGCCAAGCCCCTGCGATGAGAGGCAACTGTGGCTGCCATTGAGCAGGCACAAGAATTCCTAATGTCCAGAGCTGTCTGAAGCTGCTTGGCTACAGCTCAGCCCTGATCCCGGACCTGCTTGGCCATGGTCTGCATGTTCGTGGGGAGATGTGGGAGGACTTCATCCAAAGACCCTAGAAGGCATGGAAGAAGTGTGTGCCATGATGGCCGAACTTGCCTGTGAAGGCCCAAGGAAGAAGCGCATAAACCTTCCTGGCTGAATGGTCCAAAAGTCTGGACTCTTTATCAGGAGGTCAGTCAGTATCGGCAGACCTGCCATGCAGCCCGAACACAGAATTGGTCACCAGGCTCTTGGCCAAATGGTGCTCTGTGAACCCCTTAAGGACCCCATGGAACCGCATACTTGTGGGCCATATGGGTAGATGTAGCTGGGCAGAGGCAGGGCACTGCCAGAGTTCTAAGGCCGGCCAACAATGGCTCGGCCACAGGAAAAACCTCCGTTGGGATATCCTCTCTCTCGAGGATGTCCGTGAGAGAAGTACTCCAGCTTTTCTGGATTGGCTCGGGGGCATCCCTGTGGACTCAGAGATGAGGCGAAGAATGCCGGAAAAGACAAGAGACCTTCCTCCATCTCTAATCCAATGGCTGATTCGTCATCCCGGGATGAGAATGCAGGCGGTGATGTCCGAATCTGAGGAATCCGGATATAATGGACCGCTCCGGTCACATTTGATCCGCTGAGGCGGTCCGGGGTGACAGTGACCGACAAGCGCTGGGAAGCCCGGTTTCCAGCCTATCCTCCTTGGAAGGAGCCCTCCCACAGGCTGCTTGGGCGGTGGTTCCACCACAATCGGTGGAGAGACCATTTTAGGCCGAGCTGGAGGTTCATTGACTCCAGCGGGTGGGGGATCCAACAATCAGCTCTGAAGGAGTCGGCTTCAGCCTAGGAGGTGAAAGCCAAGTAATGGCCAGGTGGAAGCTGGAGTTGGTTTGTGCCCGGTCAAAATCAGCTGTTGCCACAGGAGGTCCTCATAAGCGCCACCGGAGTTTCCACCGGAGCCTCTCCTCAACCAAGGAGGGACGAGGATGACCGATAGCGTCACCTCTTTTACAGCGCTTGTGGCTCTTCCTCGACCTTTTCGGTCGAGGGTCCAAGACCTCAATCAAGATCGGACAGGCGAATCGGTCGGCTCAGGAGACACCCTACAGGACGGTGATTTCCCAGGGTTGGGGACCACTTCCTCGATGGGAGTCCCAGCAGGCTGGGTCTCCTCGTCGGGGAAAGTAGGAATAGGTGTTCGATCGGGGGAATTGTGGCGCCGCAGTCAGCGATAAAGGATCGATTGGATCGATGATGATTTCTACAACATCGATCAACAGTTTGATCGACTGTCCAGGCGGCAAAGTCGAAAAGCCAGCGGACGAAGGCGATCTCGACCAAAGTCGAGGACCGCATGTTCCTGAGACCGAGATTTCCCACTCTCTGAAGAGCATCTCCGCCGAGACGAAGACGTATCCCGGATCCTTCTCCGCTTACGAATCGAGAGGAGTGCGTGCCTGCAGGACCCTCTCCTTGGTCGGGACAGACTGCCACAACTCTCGGAAGGAACCCGAGAAGGTGGGGCCCAGGTTGAGCAGAACAAAGAAGCTCCAAGTACTTTCCACAGCCCGAGCCGCTTCCTTTTCAATACTTGCTTGTGTTCCAATTGCTCATGTGGATCCGCAGCCGTGGAAACCACCCACCAAGCCTCCTTGGATTTCACTGGAGGGTTCCGTTTCTCTGGCCTCCCAAAATCAGGTGTGCGACACGGTCGCCGAAGATGTTAGGATGGAAAGTGAGACACAAATCACATTTTGAGGTGACATAGTCGACACCGAGACAATATACACACCGGTGTGTGGATCAGTGCATGATATCTTCTGGCGGAAGGGCACCGATGAAATCGGTGGAAGACTTGTTTTCCATAATTAAAGAAACAAATTCATGATCGCTGATCGCGAACAAGACAGATTTTTGGAATAACCGAAGGTTTTACAGCCAGGGCCTACAAATGCGTGAGCACAAGGAGGCAACCTGAACCTTCCAGTGGAAAGGAAGATCTGGTGTCATGGGCGGAGACAAGGTATATACCAAGCGGTAGGTGGGAGAGCCAGCTTGAAGACTTCAGGCAGATTTAAAGTGGAAGGGACATGCCAAAGACTGTAGATGAAGAAAATAGCCACGATCCTAGAAAGACAAGTTTCTTTAGGATGCAACTGGTCCTTTAATTTAATTTGTTCCAGACAGTTGTGAGCTTCTGATCGTTCCATAATCCCTCCTCTATCCCCCTTCAGCCAGATCTATGCTGTGGCTGCTCAGCCTTCCATGTTGTGCATATTTAATCTCTTGGCTCCTTCAAACTGGTCGGTCCTGCTTCTGTTTAGGACAACTGTCAGAGAGTAGGGACTGAGGCTGGGTACCTCCATCCTCCTGACCTCCGGTGCAGACTCCTCCCTTCCACCTGAATCCCCTTGATTCACTCAGGGCCTCTGCCCTCCCTCCCTCTACTTCCTGCTTCTCCCCCATAACTTTACTCAAGTGTCTCACAGGATCCAATAAGCTACTCGTCTCCCTTGCTACTCATTCTAGCAGGTGACGCTGAATTCACTCCTGATCTTGTTCTACTTTACTGCCTCTCCTTAAGAGTAGCACGTTAACATCTACAGCCTCCTCCCCAAACTGACCTTCTACAAACCCTAATGATGAACCTCACCCTGACATCTTGGTAATCTCAGAATCCTGACTCTCCCCAAGATCCTGCATACTGCCATAGCATCTCTGGCTTTTCAACTGTCTGACAGTATTGTACTAAGAGGAGTGCAGGTATAGCCATCTCCCTTTCCTCCTGCACCAATTTGAATCTGTGTTTGTCCATCTCCTCCCTCCACTCCTAAGATGCTCCTCCTGAAGCTCTCCCTCACCTTCTTTGTCCCCATATTCATAACTGGATTCTACTGCTGCCTGGGATATCCCCTCCTTTTGTCACTGAGCTCCTCACCATCCTGTTCTCCCCAAGCCTTCACCGGTGAGTTGATTATCCTAAGGGACCTCAACTTTGATTGGCTCTCATCCTCCCATAAATAAATTAAATCTCATCAGTTTACCAAGCAGATCTCGGATCCCGATGGGCTCAACCCCAAAGCCCATAACCACTTCCTTCTGGGATAGATCCTTTCTTCCACCCCCACTATACTGTGGCTGCTGGGGAGCTGGGAGATAGTGGAGTGTATCGGACCACTCGTGAGGGATACGTTTATTGTGTAAGTGATGCTGCACAAGAATTACATAATAAGTTCGTCACATGTAATAAGTAACATCAGTGTTGGTAATTTTTTTTTTTTTTTTTTTAAGTATGTTGCGAATAAACATGTTTTCTATGAAGAAAAAGTAGAGTGGCAGGAGCACAGCCCCAGTAACATAAAATGTTGGTAGCGTGCCTCTTACCACCATTTGTGAGCTCTCTTCACCTCATGAGATTCGTAGCGTAATGCTTACATGTTCGCAGTCATGCGATTCAGGCCCACGTTTATGCTATGCAAGATCGGGTGGTCTGACTCTCTCCATTATCGCCGCTGCTGGTACCCTCCCTGATGTCCTCCATTACCATCACATGGTCTGCTGTGTGCATAAAATTCACCAATACAAAGCCCCCTAAATTCATCCACATTAGATACTTCGATTCCTGGATCTATCCTCTTTACTTCCTAACCTGGTGACGACTGAATGGTCCCAATACTAGCTGCCAGCAACATCAACACTTATTTTGAGTTTTTAACTCAAAATTCTTGTTAGCGATGGGATCATCATACCTCCCTGAGGAAAACCTGGGTCCGTGGTTCAAACTTCCCTTGGATAATGGCGGAGTTGCTGGTTGCTAGCCTGTCACTGTTCACATGAACCCACAAGTACACTGGCACCCAAACTGACCTTGCTAAATACAAGTCACTTTGTAACACCTGTACCAGAGCTACTAGGCTTGCAAAGGCTGACTACTTTACATCCACGCTCCAGAAATCGAATTACGTACCTACCATAATTCTTGATCTTCTTGGGCCGAAGTCTCCACCACTCATTGACACTAATGAGATCTACACCAGAGGAACTAGGACCCAGCGAGAGCAAACTTTTCAAGAGGTTGGCACTAGAGATGGAGCCACGAGGCGGCACATGAGCCGTGGCTCATGCAATAAAGACTACCCGGTGTCGACCCCTCCAACTGCCTCAGTACCTTTTTACCAAGGAGGTGCAGCGTAACTAACCTAGAGGCCTAACCTAACAAATCGGACATAAGATAGTCCGAATGACCCGTGTAGAAGGGTCAACAATAAAAGTCTTCACAGCCCAGCCACTGAGGTGAAGACCAAAACAGACATGAGCTCGGGGGATGGCGGGTGGGCATGTGAGATGAGTGGTGGAGACTTAGTCCAAGAAGATCAAGAATTACAGTAGGTATGTAATTTCCATATCTTCCTGGACATAAAGTCTCCACCACTCATCCCATAACAGTAAAATGCAGAGCTAATAAACCCGAGACAGGTGGCAGGAGAAACTAGAGCTCACATACTTAGGACAGATGTCCGTTAAGAACAGTCCTACCACCGACAGATGTCGCCTGGCATGGACATCTAAAGCATAGTGCTTGTGAAATATGCACTGAGCTCCATGTAGCCGCGTTGCAAATATCTGCAATGGAGCGCGTTCTGCGATTTCAGCCAGAGATGCCACGACTGCTCTAGCAGGTAGTGTACACTCTGCCTTCTAGCAACCAGTGCCATAGAATAGCAGTGGTAGAGGTATGCTACCAGCCACGCTGAAATGCACCCAATAGCGACAGGTTGACCCAGTCGGGTCTACGCTGAAGGAAACAAACAGTTGTTGAGCATTGCGACTTTCTTTTGTTCTATCCAGATAGAATCGCAGTGCTCTCTTAACATCCAAAGAATGAAGAGGTCGTTCCTTCATTCTGAAAGTTAACAAAGTAGTTAGGTAGGACTAAAGGTTGATTTAGATGAAATTCTGAGGCAACCTTAGGAAGAAACTTAGGGTGAGTCCTAAGAACTACTTTGTCCTTGTGAAATACAGTGTATGGGGATCTGTGACAGAGCATGCATTTCAGAATCTCTACAGGTTGAAGTGATGGCCACCAGGAAGGCTGTTTTCCAAGTGAGGAACTTCAACTGCAGGTAGCTAGAGGCTTGAAGGGTTTCAGTGAGCATGTCTAGCACAAGGTTAATGTCCCAGGCTGTGACTGGATGTCTGATAGGAGGTCTGGTATGCAGAATATCCTTAAGAGACCTCTTAACTACAGGTAACTGAGCCAGAGACAAGGAATGTACGGCTCATGATAAGCTGAAATGGCACAGAGATGAACTTTGACAGTGAAGTACTGCAGACCTGAATTTGAGAGGTCTAAAAGTACTCCAAGACTTTGTTGGTGGACAGGAAAAGGGGTTGGAATAGGATTTTGCACACCAGAGACAGAAACACTTCCATTTGGCTGTGTGGGCTTTCTAGTGGCTGGTTTACGTGCAGCCAAGAGAATATCTGAAATCCTATAGGAAACATTAAACATATCCGCCCATCTCTTCAGGAGCCGGCGTGAAGGTGAAGTGCCTTCAGATTGGGATGGACCACGGGCCCCTAGGTCAGAAGGTTCATCTGAAGGGAAGATGCCTTCGGGAGGGTTGCCGACAGACTGTTGAGCAGCAGGAACCATATCTGTCAAGGCCACAAGGGAGCAATGAGAATCATTCTATCTCCCAGAGACTCAAATTTAAAAGTACCCTCTGAATTAAGGAAGAGGAGAAGGCATATAAAGCATTTTGTCCCTGCAGCCTGAGCGCATCCTGACAGAAAATACGAGGTCCTGGGTTTCTGGAGCAGAAGAAAGGCAGTTTTGCATTGAGTGGGGATGCAAAAGGTCAGGTCTGGAGTTCCCCACTCTTTGAAGAGTGACTGGCGACGGTTGTCGAGAGACCACTCATGAGGATCTGTCTCTGTTCTGCTGAGGCGGTCTGCCAGTTCCTTCTGCATGCCTGGTAGGTAAACCCGCGTGGATTAGAGCCTTGTGCTCCAGGCACTATTCCACACTCTCCTTAGCTTCCTGCATAATGGGTAAGAGTGTTCACTGCCCTGCTTGTTGACGTAATACATCACAGCTTTTGTTGTCGTTTGAAAGAAAATGTTCTTTGACAGTATGTCCTTCAAGGCCGGACTGCATAGAGGCGGCTCTCATTCCAGAGGCGTTTATGTGAAGCTGGGACTGCGTCCTGAGTCCACGTACCCTGGGTGTGGAGATTCTGGCAGTGAGCTCTCCACCCCATCAGGGACGATCGGTGGTAATGGAGATCTGATGATCCAGAGCAGCAAGGGATACCATTCCAGAACATTGTTCTCCTCGACCACCAGGTGAGTGACCTCTTTAGAGGTTCTGTCACCTTGATGGGAAAGGACTGAGGGTGAGTGGTTGGGGACCACTGAATACTGAGCATCCACCGAGAGGTTCTCATGTAGAGCGTGCTAGAGGTACAGTAAACACCGAGGATGCCATGAGACCCAGCATCCGTTGCATCGAGATAGCTTGAACCGAGCTGTTTTCTCTGATGTATCAGACCCATCTGTAGATGATCGCTCCTTCTGTCCTCGGGAGAAAAGCTTTCGCGCAGAGGTATCTAGCAGAGTTCCTATGAAAGGAGTTTCTGGGAGGGCTGCAACTGAGGTTTGTTGGTACTTGGGACTCCCATGGGTGTGAGGAAGTCTGAAGCCTTGCCTTAGGCGTCAGAGTTCCCTGCCTGGAAGGACTTGTTAGAAGCCAGTCGTCCAGATACAGAAACACTTGAATTCCGATTTTCCTGAGATCGCTCACGAGAATTCCACAACACTTTGCAAAACTTGAGGTGCCAAGGATAGTCTAAAGGGCAGGACTCTGAACTGATAATGTTGACTAACGCCACAAACCTCAGGTATTTGTGGTGCTTTGGGTGTATAAGAATGTGTTGGTAGGCATCCTGCATGTCCAGGAGGCTAGCCAATCGTGTTGATGAATCAAAGGTAGAAGGGTACCTAGAGATATCATCCTGAACTTTTCCTTGTGAAGGAATTTGTTTAACTTTCTGAGATCCAGAATGGGGCGCATGCCTCCAGTTTTCTTGAACTAGAAAATAATGGGAGTAGAAACCTGTGTTTCATAGGTCCGGGGAACTATTTCTACTGCCCTGTTGTTCAGAAGGCCTTGCACCTCAGAAGCAAGAAGGTCTGACTGTACTGCCAACAGGGGTTTCTGAAAGAATGAGCGAATACCCTTGCAGATTATCGGAGGACCCATTTGTCTGATGTTATAGACTTACACTAGTCGTAGAACTGAGTCAGACATCCTCCCACTGCTGAGGAAGAGTCCCCTTGGGCAGCTGAGGTGGGACCTGAGCCAAGAACTCAGAAGGTGGCACTGGGCACTTTGGGGCCTTATGCCTTCTGCTGCGTTTTCTTCTGTGGCTGCCCTGCCTTTACCTCGAAATGACTGACCGTTTTGTGAAATTGATGCTTTAGCACCACGAGAGAGGTGGAGTGCTGAGTGAGCTGTCTTAATGCTGACCTAGTCTTCTGTGTGGCCTCCAGAGCTTGTTCCACCTGGGGTCGAACAGATACATATCGTCGAGGGTAAGGCCATGACCTGCTGCTGGGCATCATTCATGAAGCCAAGTACGTAGCCAAGAAGTCTGAAAATACTGATTGACAATTACAGGCCGCAGTCCAGACTGTGAGTGATTTGATCATTGACACAAATGGATGGCCTTGTGTAAAGGCCACGGTCGGGGCTGCCAACTTACCATGCTTCTGGATACTGGAGCAGCCATGTAAGTCCTCCATGATGAGGATCAGTCTTATCTGACTGGTCTACCGGCTGGAAGACCAGTGCACAGGGTGTAGCTGGTACCCAGATACACACCTACCGATCTATTCCTCTACCTGTGGTGGTAGGCCACCTCCAGGACTGATTTTGCTTTTGACCTCGTGATCCTCGTCATCACCCCAGCATCATGGGAATTGACTTCCTAGCATTACAAGGCTGTGTAGTGGACTTAAGCCAACAGGCTACTCATTCAGATCAAAGGACAATGTCATGCTGTCACCATCCCAGACTCGCATGGTGGCAGCCATCTCCCACAACAACAAGGAATATGACGTCATGGCTTTGTTCAAAAGTCATGACCTGTTTTCTAAGCTTGCACCATTGCTGCAAAACACCCTGACATGTTTGTCACCAACAAGCACAACTGTGGTATGATGCACACTACCAATGAGATCACAGGGCCCAACTAACCCTGTGAGGCAGAAGCAGTACCCATTTTCTGCTGAAGCCTTGCCATCATTGAGGGAGACCATCCAATCACTGCTTAAACAAGGGTGATTAGGACCTGTGTCTCCACTGTTAACTCACCCATCTGACCTGTGAAAAAGCAAATGGAGCCTGAGACACCAATGAGGCTACAGAAGAAACTTAGTCAAAGTTACCCCAGCGGCGCCTAACAGCAGCATCAGCACCTGATGTGCTCAAGCTGTTGACACCTGACAAAAGTGGTTCACAACTCCTGATATCTCTAATGGGTTCTGGTCACTCCCATTAGCACAGGAAAGCCAATACAAATTTGCTTTCACCTTTGATGGACGCCAGTACACCTGGACCTAACTTCCCAGGGCTTTCATAACAGCCCTTCCCTCGTCCATCTCCATATGATGGATGCTCTGCAGGGTTCTCCACACCCCAGTGTCTCCTGCAATACATGGATGGCTTGCTTCTAGCAACCACCATGAAAAAGGACCATCTGGCACTTCTAGACAAACTTCTGTCTCTTCTCAAGAGACAGGCCTCAAGTGCAACCCCTCCAAGGCACAACTGTGTGAAAAAGAGGTCATCTTCCTTGGTCTACACATTACAGACCAAGGCAGGAGCCAGCTATCAAGAAGATCCAGGGCTTACAAGATCTGCCACTTCCTACTAGAGTGGCAACACTCAGACGCTTTTTAGGAAAGGTAAACTACTCCAGAAATTTTATCCCTGACTTTGCCTTGATGGCCACTCCTTGTATGAACTTCTGAAAAGGATGTCCCATGGATATGGGGCCCCACTCACACTAATGCTGTAACACAGCTCAAGCAGGCCATGGCCTCAGCTCCAACACTGATTAATCCTAACCCAAATCTTCCATTCGAAACTGCCATATCTGATGTGGCCATGTCTGCAGTGCTGGCACAAAAGTACAATGGGTACTTCAGGCCCATTGCCTATGCTTCTCAGATGCAGTCCCCAGTAGAGAGAAAGTATAGTCTATATGAAAGAACACTCTTGGCAACCTACTGGGCTGGCAAACATTTTATGTACATCATTGGTATGTAACCTATTGTCTTGCATACCTGCCACACCTAACCAACTTCCGCTTTCAGACAGAGTAAATGATAGTTCAGTTTCCAATACCTGGCTCACCCGCTGGTCTTTGCTTTTGCAGAACAGGGATATCAAAGTATTGCCTACAAAAGCGCCATCCATCTTGGCCCATGGCCTACTCTACACAGGTAAGCCCCATGACTGTGCATTCCAATCTCTGATTTACCTGAGCGGACCATTCTTACTGGCTACACCAGATGTTTTAAAAGATATCAGCATGTATCGGCGTCTTTACAGGCAGCTCCGCCTCTTATGTGAGACGGACAGCAGATAGGAGGATTTGGTGTGTTGATATTAGATCAAGATGGTGATTTCAGGCACATCTAGGAAATGCACTGTCATCTCCTCCAGTATGCTGAATTGGCAGTTGTGGCCTGTGCTCAGAAATTATGCCCCATGGCACTAAAGACACTATCATCTTTGCAGACTCCAACTGGGTCTGCTCCTCCCTTACTGAATTTCTACCATTCTGGGAGAAAATAACTTCACATCCTCTGATGGCACACCTGTCAAATACAGGTATCTGTTGTGTGTGTATATATATATATATATATACACACACACCTGAAGCAGTTTATTCACAAACTGTTCATCCACAAGGTGAAGGCTCACTGTAAATCTGACCCTTACCATGAATTCAATGACTGATTGGACTCGCTTGCCAAGGCAGGCGCCGAGGGAGACATGGTCAATGACTCACCCAGTAGCTGTGGCAGCTATTTTCTTAGTTGCCAACACCAGGCAGAAACTGCAACCAGAACCTCCACTGGACCTTTCTGCTGCACAGAAATCTGATCCAGAACTAAAAGATGTGTTCAAATTCCTGGACAAAGGAACTACCTACTGGTAGTCCATACAAGAAATACTCTGACAACATCCACCTGTCTAGTGATCAGAAGCTCATCTGATATCGAAAGGAAGATACAGGTGACAAATTGTGGGTTGCACCAAAAATTTTGCTAACCAAATTCATTTATATGGTTCATGACACACCCAGTGGTGGACATCAGGGCCAGATAATACCATCCAGAGACTTAAAACTGTTGTCTAGTGGCCTGGTATGACCAAGGACGTGGAGCACTATGTGAACAACTGCATAATGTGTGCCCAGAACAACCCAATTTTGGTGAAAAGAAATGCCAAACTATTGCAACAAAAGGCAATCTGGACCATGGAATGTGATACAAATCGATTTCATTTGCCCTTGACTAACTCAAGCAAGAACAACAAGTATGCACTTGTTGTCACAGATTTGCTTTCTAAGCGGGTGGAGGCATTCCCTGCTAAGAATAACACAGCAAAGACAACTGCCAAGATCCTGGTGGATCAATTGTTCTCCAGGTGGGGCCTTCCCTTAAGGTAGACTCAGACCAAGGAACCAGTTTTACAGCTGTGCTGATGAAGCACACTCTCCAAATGCTTAGAGTAGCTGAAACATTTCGTATCCCATATCATCCTCAATTCTCAAGCCAGGTAGAAAGAGCAAACAGAAGAATTAAACAGATGTTATTCAAATTTATCAATGACAATCCCAAGGATTGGGATTCCCTCTTGCCACTATTGCTAATGGCAATCAGGGGCACTCCTGTAGCAACTACCCAGTGTACACCATATGAGGTTATGACTGGTCGAGTCATGAGATTACCTGATCACCTATTCACTGATTTCCAAACCCCACTACAGATAGGATATCTGTGGACAAATATGTTGAAAAACGTCATGATCTTAATCTTAATCTGGTTCAAAGTCAGTTGGCATTCATCTGAATCCTCCCCCGGTCGTGCCTGCAAATAGGCAGAATTTGTCTAGTGCACTTACCCAGTCAACAAAAACTAACTAATGATAACATCATGAAGACACACCTGTTTGCTGCCAATCATATAGGTAAAGCTCAACAACAAGCTAAAGCTCATTTTGATAAGCATGTAAAGAAGTCGACTGGCAAGCTGGAGACCAAGTTATGCTCCTCCAATACAGACAACCAGCTTATTCATTTGCCAGCAAATGGAAGACCCATATCACATTGTCAACAAACTCAGTCCTGCTGTCTATCAGGTCAGAGTTCAACAACAAAAACAAACCACTGACAAGTGGTACCATGCTAATAAACTCAAGTTGTATAAAGGTGACTAATTACTTTTCCCAACCCTCTTACGGCAGAATAGTGTCCCTCACTTAACAATCCTTGTCTGTTTCTTTCAGATACACTGCCAAGATGGCTATCTTGCACATCCTCATCCTGGTGGGACTACTTTCTTTGACTTACTCTCAAGGCAAACCCTTTCGACTGAACACAGACAACGTATAGCACATCTGCTTGATAAACTTGAACATTCAGCTAGAGATATTCCCGGCCCACAGGGGTCACACTGATGTCCCCAACAAAATGATTACTGTTAAGGAAGGCTCAGACACCTATCTTAATGCCATGGTTATAGCTCCAGACAAATCCACATTGCAGATACAATGAGAAACTGATTTTAATGGTTACACACTTCCTGTAACTCGTTTATTCAAAGGTACTTTTCATGGATGGCCCAACACAGGGATTGCACCAAACGGTACATTCTCTATTCGACAAACTTCTCCTAGACATACTGGTCTCTACAACTTGACTGCCTTCAATAGATCCTACCTTCTGTGACAGCCTCACCTCTGAGGGATCACATGCTTTCTGTCTTTATAACTATGTGGCTACTGAAGCTATGTTTCTTTTGTGAGTTCCACCCGAAGAACTGACTGCATGTCCTCCCAGGAGCCTGGTCCTCCTAGTGGTTTGATTGCCACTTCCCTCCAGGAGCTTTGATTAATAATGTACAATTCATGCATGTTCCAGTTATTTTCAATCTTATACACTGGAATATGGCTGAGTTTAGTCTCTGTCACATGACCAACACTTCTAAATTTTTCAGTATGATGCTTCTAGAAATTGTAGCTGCTTACCAAACTCGTACAAATGATCCAGTTAGTGGACCTCCTGCCACTGATCACTTAGGAGTCTTTAGACCCATCCCTAATACTAGAAGTAAATCCCATGCTAGACATGATACTGCAGATGTTACGGTGCAGCAGGCACTGTCTCTGGCCTTTTGGTTAAGGAATGTCTATCTGGAATACAGCATATAGCTGCCATTAAAGCACAAACACTTAATTTTCAACAAGCTATTAAGAATGATGCTATCACCACTGTTACCTGGTGTAGATGGTTCAAGTAAAGAAAAGAGCGAGGGAAGGCAGTATAGCGCAGTGGTTTAAGGCTCTGAGCTACAAATCTGGTGACATCCAGCAGACCAGACCTCGGTTGGAATCCACAGCTCCCATTTGCATACGTGTGACCCTGAGCAAGTCACTTAACTTCCTTGTGCTCCCAGGTCGCTGACACGTAAAAGCTTTCAGCTCAGTGTGCTACTCCTGGTTAAGCAACTAAAATAAATAAATAAAAACGTTTTACTGTTTATAACATGCAGGAGATTGCCAAAGGGTTCAATGACACTAAAAACAAAATTAATGAATTGATCTTCCAAGATAATAAGGAGGCAGACAAGCAATATACTGCCTATGAACTTTTATGCTCTGCCTATGGTTCTTACGTAATTGCCACTGTTAATCTCTTCAGGGACTTGGAAACGGTCGCATTCCAGATCTTATTCATGACAGGAGAATGTCTAAATGGTATTGTCCTCACTACAAGTCTATTTTATGCATACCTCGTATATGTCAAACAATGTTAATATCTCTATGTGCTGCTAGAAATCTTGGACATGTTTCACGTTATTCAAACCAGGCTCCCTGTTACTTTACTAAGAAATGCTCAATCCATGACAACATGTTCATTACTTTTACTGTGTCACTACCTCGCTTTGATCCACAAACTTCTGTCTTTGACAAACTGACTGCTATTCATTCCATCGGGCATCCTGATGAGAACATTTACCGAGAACGAACTGATTTACCCTCTTTACTTGTATAGCACTCTGTTCTACAAGCTTAGGTCGCCGCATACTAACTGCTGCGCCAAGAAGGGATATTGTTACCTGTGTCACATTTGACATTGTTAAACCTGTATGGATATTCACGGAACATCTCGATTGGTCCTTTACTTTGGGTGATGATCTGCCATCCAGCCTGACTGATGATTCTGAATCTTCACAAGCTGCATCTTCAGCGCCAGACACTGAAACAGCTGCATCCCAAAGCTACCTGGAAGAGGTACATCGCTTCCTTCACGGCTCACCGACCAATCTTCGCCTGTCCGATCGTCTACAAAATGGAGGCTTCCCATTGTACGTAGTACACAGAATTCGATGGGCAGTACTTTTGGTGCCAAAACTTGTGCTATTAATGCTCCTAACTTCTGTTTTACTCACAGCAGAAAACAGTCATTGGTGACACTGTGATCCCTCCTGTTCCTCTCCTGAACCAGATGTTACTGATAGCGATCCATAATACTTGCTTGCCTTGTCTCAATATTTGCCCGTGTTTAACGTGCACACAGACCCTTGACACCATCTTTGCATTTTTTTTAGCTAGAAAGGATTTGCATTTAATTTATATCAGCAATAAGATTTCTAAGGCTGGTGATGCTCTTGATCTTATTCATGATGCTGATTTAAGCACTGCTCTATCCAATACTTGGTTAGAACTGACTTTTAAAACTTTATTATCACCAAGCATTTTGATTGTTTTCTGATACTAACCCTCTGCTATCAGTGATGTACTCTAAGACAGCATTGCAAACAACTCAAATCCTTTACAAGGCTTGTGTGCTGAGCATTAAACTACTTTTGTAGCTCCATCCTGCTACTTTCCTGTGGTTGTTACCTTTTCTTCTGAAGGCAATAAGGCGGGGAATGTTATCCATGGTCCAGCGCCTGACCGTATCTCCTATCTCTGCAGGCAGCAACCTATATGCAGGTATATGTACTAACCTAAGTAAGATGCATCATATAAGCATGTGTCAAGATCTGTGTTCTGCTAATGCATATTATGCTCTATTATGTTTTACTGATATATTTTAGCTATGAGAGATGCTTTTTACTCTCTGTTTACTATATTCTGTATAAGTAAGGCAACAGTGCCATCTTTAGTAATTGTGCACAACTGCAAGTGCAACTGACCTTGGGATAATAAGTAGTCCCATTGTATTGTGTTATCTTCTGCAAGTTATACAACTTCTTATTCTAGTTAGGATGGTTACTCAGGCCACTTGTTTTTGTCCAATTACATACTTCTTATGTATCTTCTTTAGCTGTTGCCATAGTCATTATCAGGATATAAGACTCTCTGTACGTAGCTTCTCTGAAAAGAGACTGTGTTACCCAGGTAAGGAATACTGGTAGCTCTCCCAGTAATTACACTGTTGGTAGTAAGCCTGTATTACTGATCTGTAATAAATTCCATTTATTACATGAGTACCACTTGTCTGTTGTCTCTTCCTTTTGTGCAGTTCCACCAAGAATCTGAGAAGGTAATTTATTACCAAATTACAACCCCCACCATCTCTGCTACCCTCAAGGTACTCCTAGTTCTTAACCCACACAAGGAAGAAGCCCCACCAGCCTTAACCCCAAATTCTTGTCTCTTTGCCCCAGTCATTGCCCTTCCATCAATCATCTTTTAAAATATCTCCTTGTCACTTGCCTCAGTCCCAGATTTGTAGAAGCAGGCCACGGTCATCCCCTTCCCAAAGGGTGCTTCTTTTCCTCCCTGGCAACTACTGCCCCATCTCTTCTCTCCTGGTCAAACTTCAGGAAAGAATAATTCCCACATAACAGTAGATCTTCAACAGAATCTCATCCATTGAATGCAGGACCACCCAGAAATTCCTGCTGGCTGGACCCACCCTCGACGACATGTTTCTCTAGTGCCTACATAAGAAAAAACTTACCACAGTAATCTTGTTTCTTCCAAGGGAATCTTACTGTATTCTTACTTATGCAGTATGGTCTCACCATAGGACTTCTCAGTCGAACTGGTTAACAGAACCTATGCAAATGATGGAATGCAAGGCTCAAGCTCGGTTTTCAAACGACTGTCCCTGGTAAACAGCTCTTCAACAGTCAGATTCATACGAAGCATGTACAGTTAACTATCTAACAATGCTAACACTACTACTAATAACTAAGTCCCCACCGCATTGTTAATTATTTTCCCAAACAGTTCAAAATGGCACCACTAAAAAAGCGATTCGTAAGAACTTACCGTAACAGTAGATCTTCTAGAATAGCTCTTGCAGCAGGTTACACCATTAGGACTGAAGCTGCAGGCCCCAGAACCCAACGGAAAAATTCTAGCTAGCAGTATTCATTGGGAACCCCACACGTCAGGCCCTCCCCACATCAGGCATCACATAAAGGGGTGGTCCCCCAGCATCCCCAGTTCTCCCCGGAGACTCCTGGCTCAAGTGTGACATCTGAAGGGGAGACTAAGGATCCGCTTCCAAAGGAAGGTTAGAAAGAAGGCGTCAAAGGACGCTGTAGCCTAAAAACTAGGTCAGAAGACTCAACCTCCAGAGGGGAAGGTGGGAGGAAACTACCTGCTGCAAGAGCTGTTCTCGAAGATCTACTGTCACGGTAAGTTCTTACATAACTGTACTATCTTACTCGAGAAAGAGCTCTTGCAGCAGGTTACACCATTAGGATTAATTCCCAAGCAGTGAGGACCAAGCTGTTATCGGGAGGAGGATAGAAGGAATGCTCCAAGCTTCAGGACAAAAGTCCCTGAAGGACCATGGCCAAACCAGCTCTGCGCCTAGAGGCAATATCCAAACTGTAGTGCCTGATGAATGTGTGTACAGTGCTCCAGGTCGCTGCTGCACAGATGGCTGGAGACATTTTAAAGCGCAGCAAAGGAGGTAGCCACCCCCAGTAGAATGACCCTTCACGGCTCCGTGAGGGTTTACTACACTTCTGATAACATAACATGATGCACTTTACCAGCCATCTAGAAAGAGACTGTTTAGAAACAGGAGCACCGATCATCCTCTGATCAGTAAGAAACAAGAGCTGGTCTGATTTATGATGGGCGTTTTGTTCTGGTTAGATAATATCTGAGGCACCTATGCACATCCAAAGTGTGCAACAGAGCTCCCCTCCCTGTACGTGATTCGGTAATACACCAGTAGGTCTATATCCTGGTTGAGTGTGACAGCCGAGACCACCTTGGGAAGAAACTTAGGATTTGTTCTTAAGGACACCCTGTCCTTGTGAAAAAACAAATAAGGATCCTTGCACATGAGTACATGAGCTCAGAAACTCTTCTGGCAGAAGTAACAGCAACTAAAAGGAGCGTCTTCCAGCGAGGAGACGCGGCTCGCCATCTGCGGCTGGTTCAAAATGAGGCAGCGTAAGCTGCTCTAGAACAAAAGGAAGATCCCAAGGTGGAACCGGTCTTTGATGGGAGGTCTCAACTACAGGATGACGTGCAAAAGGCACGAAGCCTCTAGTTGAGCTAGAGACCTGTGACCTATCAGAGAATGGACAGCTGAAATAGCGCATAGATGGACCTTAATGGAGGAACAGGCAAGTCCTGCCTCATAGAGGGTAGGAGGTAGTCTAAAACAGACCTTACAGAACACTCCAATGGGGTCAATGCTCGAGCCTGAGCCTAAATACAAAATCTAAGTCACTTCATGGTGTAAGTAGCATGAGTAGAAGGTTTTCTGGCTGCCACCAGAGCAGCGCAACTTCCTGAGAACCCCGTATCTCAGGACTGCTATGTTCTTAGGAGCCAGGCATGCACATTCAGAGACCAGAATTTGGATGGACCAAGGATCCTGTTTCCTAGGGTAGAAGGTGAGAGCAAAATGGCAGAGGCACCGGAGGTTCCTGGTCCAGCTGATGTAAGAGAGGGAACCATATCTGCCTGGGCCAAAAGGGTGCTACGAGAATAAGGCACGCTTGCTCTTGACGGAACTTCAATAGAACCCTCTGGATGAAAGGAAAGGGTGGAAAGCGAGAGGAACCTGCCGCCCAAGAGAGGGACAATGGCTTCGCCAGAAAACACCAGGCCCTGGATCTAGCGTAGCAGAAATTGGGCAGTTTTATGCTGAATGGGACGCAAAGGTCTAATTCTGGTGTCCCCATCTGTGGAACAGGTCCCTCTGCGACTTCCTGAAGCAGTTCCCATTCGTGGACTCTGGCCTGTGATCAGCTTAGGCTGTCCGCGATAGTGTTGTCCACACCAGGAACATGTACTGCAATGATGTGTGCACGTGCTGCAATACCCAGTTCCAAACCCTTTGAGCCTCCCTGTAAAGGGGTAGGAATGAGTGCCTCCTTGTTTATTGAGATAGTACATCACCGCGGTATTGTCTGTTTGTATTAGAAGAGTACCCAGTGGAATCTCCGTCTGGAATGCCTGTAGGGCATACAGGACAGCTCTTATCTCCAGAATGTTTATGTGAAGTTGGGACTCTAGAGGCGACCAGGAGCCTTGAGTCCTGACCCCGCTGAGTGAGCTCCCCCATCAAACCCGAGGCGTCCATAGAGAGTAGCTGAAGGAGTGGCGCAATGAAAGGACTCCCATCAAAAGGTGGTCTGGGACGAGCCACCAATTCCAGTCTTGGATGACAGCATTCGTGATCCAGACTGGATGCTGCAGATGATCTTGCTTCTGGTCCCATTGCGCCGCAACATCCACTGGGTGACCCGCATATGGAGTTGAGCTAGAGGAACCGTTGCAATGGCAGCTGCCATGTGCCCGAGCAGGCAAAGAACAGTCCAGGCCGGTACCGTCTTCTTTCCTTTATGTCCCTCGATGAAGGATCTGATGTGTCTGCCTGTCCTGGGGAAGGAATGTCTTTCCTGAATTGTGTCCAGAACCGCTCCTATAAAGTGCAAGTTCTAAGACGGAACAAGGTACGACTTCTCCTGATTGATGGTGATGCCCAACGACAGGGAGAGGGAGAGGAACAGGTATCCTGTACTGCAGGACATCAGGGCCTCCCGTGAAGGTGCCATGAGGCCAGTCGTCTAGATACGAAACACATAGTGGCCCCTCTCCTGAGAGCTGCTGCCATGACTGCCATACCTTCGTGAACACCAGTGCCGAAGACAGTCCGAAGGGGACGGCATGGAACTGGTAGTGGTGTCCCAGAAACTCGAGCGCAGAAATCTGCGGTGCGCTCGAGCGATTGGGAGATGTAGGTAGCGTCCTGCATATCCAGCGACACCAGCCATGCGCCCTCTTTGGGCATGGGAATGAGACCCGGCAGGGTCACCATGTGGAAATGCTTGTACAGCACAAAGTTGTTGAGATCGCTGAGATCCAAAATCGGGCTAAATCCTGATTTCTTTGGAACCAGGAAGAAGTGGGAATAGTAACAGTTTCCTCTCCGGTTCAGTGGAACATGTTCTATAGCCTCCTTGTGTGGAGGGCCATGATCTCCTGCTGAATAAGCACAGCATGCTGCCCCAACTGGACGGGAGAGCAGGGAAGGTCTGGATGGCGGGTGATCGAGGAACTCTACAGAGTGTCCTCGTTCGACCAACTGCAACACCCACCAGTCGGAGGTGATCCTCTGCCATCCTGAAAGGTGATGAGAGATGCGACCCTTTGATCCAGAGGAGGGTGGGGGCGGGAAGGAGTCATGCTGTGGTGGTGTTGGCCCCTGCAGGCTGGGCTGCTTTTGAATGCTTGGGCCCTGGCCCAAGGGGAACCTGGCTTGATTCTTACGGCCAAAGTTGCCCCTGGGTTGCTGGCCGGAGCGTGGCTGTTGCCTTTGTTGGTGGCAGGAAAACGATTCTGGTTCCAACGAAGGAAACTAGATTTTGGTCTGTACATGGCTTGTACAGTCCTGACTGCCTTCCCAGCGTCCTGCAATTTGGTGATGACCAACTTGGACTCCTCACCAAAGAGGACCGCTCCACTATAAGGGACATCCAAGAGATTCTTCTGGACATCCGGGTAAATCCAGAGACCTACAGCCAGGAGTGTCTCCGGAGACAAACGCCTGTAGCTGCTCCCTGGCTGCGAGGTCCGCTGAGTAGTGGCGGCTCGGAGAACCTAGGTCCCACGTCAGACCAGTTTGGAGGAGGTTTAGCAGCTCCTCCTTCTTTTTGCCATCTGGTAAATCTTTAAGAAGGTCTTGGCCCTGATCCTAGAGGGCGTTCTGAAATTGCACCTTGTCGTCAGATAGTCCAAGACCTAAAAGCATGTTGCAGCCGTGATACACGTCTTCCCATGGAATCTAATTGCTTAGATTCCTGGTCGGAGGCTGGGTGCTCAAATGCTGAGGCCGCTGGGACCTGTCATGAGATGCAATAATGACCAAGGAGTCGGCCAGGGTTGTTCGCCAAATACTGGTCCTCCGAGGGAGCCCAGTAAAGGTGGTCAGCCTTCTTTGGAACAGCCAGTGTGGAATTCGGACGCTTCCAAGCTGCCTTGGTGACATCCGTGAGGCGTCCACCAAGGTGGGACCACCACAGGCTTGGGTCTTTCTGCCTGAGGTAACAGGCAAGGCGTTGTCTCTCGGGGTCTGGTTCTTCAGTCTCCCATCCCATATTGTCCTGGATGTGCCTCATGATTTCGAAAAGGAGGATCATCCGAGGCGACCTGGAAGGTCCCATGGATCTGGTGATGGGGACCGAAAGGAGATGGAGACCTGGAGATGTGGATGTATCGGTCTGGAGTCATCTCCCGATGATCGACGTCTGCCTCTGGGTCGTTTGGGCTCGGGGACCATGAGGGAGAGCGTGATGGGCGTTTCTTGTCTCGATTGGCCCGAGGCGGAGTTGGCTCCTTGGGGTGGGGTCTGTCACCTTGGCGCCCCTAGGAGGAGGTGGAGGTGGTGGGAAGCTGAGGCTTAGGAGGAACCACGTCCTTCTTGATGGCTTCCACCAGAAGGTGAACAAATCCTTCACCTCCTGGATGTTCATACCTGACGACGGACCGTCGAGTGTGTGCCTGTAGTCAGGGTCGGGAGTCGGGTCCCGGGAAGCACTGGATCCGGCTCCCTGGGCAAGCCGCAGTCCTCCGTGTCACCCGTCTGGTTGTCCGGCAGCGTGGTAGCCTCTTCCGCCTGGGGACCCCTGTCCACCCGTCTGATCGTCCGGCAGCGTGGTAACCTCACCACGCCTTAGGACCCCTGATGACAGAGTGTCCACAGCGTCTGTCGAAGTCGGCCGTTTTTGGGTGCTGGGTTGGATGCCTTCTTGGACTCCATCATCAGCAAGGGCACTCAGCTGGAAGTCTTCCCTTTCAGGTGCTTTAGTAGGTTGGGAGAGGAACCTGAAGTCGGTGTCCCGCGTCGGTCAGGACACCTCGCGATTGGAGGAAGACTTTTGTGCCTGTCTGAAGGAACAGGCATGCAGGCATCTGGCCCCAAGAGGTCTTGGGCGGGTGCAGGAGGGAGGGGAGAAGCCCCTGAAGACCCTTACCTTTACTGGGGAGGCTGGGAGCGAGCCTGGGAAGGAGATCTATCAGACCTGGTAGAGCTGGAGCTGGTCCTCTCCGAGTCCCGATGCTTGTCCCAGTGCTTCTCAGATCTATGAGAAGATTCCCTTTGGAGGAAGGTCTTGTCTCCACCTTTTTAATTTCTCCTAGAGGAGGAATCCCTGAAGGAGCCTTTGGCAGCGGATCCAGGTCCTGCTATTAAATTGCTGGCAAATTGGCAGGCCTGGGTGTCGTGCTCAGGCCCAGACACCTGACACAGGCAGAATGATGGTCTGCAAAGGGTATCTGCTTGCACGAGGCGCACTTGAGGATGTCCTTGGGAGAAGGAGTAGAAGAAAGCAGACATGGATTAAAGTTTACTTAAATTAAAGATTTCACGTCGTAACAGCAGAGCAGGCTTCCGTGAGGCCGATGCTGGCGAGTCGATGGCAGGAAAAGAACTGGGGATGCTGGGGACCGCCCCTTTTATGTGATGCCCGATGCCAGGGAGGGGCTGACATGGGGCAGTCCCCACTGGATACTGGTAGCTAGAATTTTCCGTGGGGTCCTGGCGCCTACCAGCCTGGTCCTAATGGTGTAACCTGCTGCAAGAGCGGTTTCTCAAGTAAGATCTCAAGTCACAGATGCCCAAGAACAACCATACCCACAGGTTTGCACCATTATTTGCACAGCTGGAGTCCGTGACCCACAGGTTCTTAGCAGGAAGAAAGAGGGAGCTCAGAATGAACAGGTTACTCACCTGTAACAGTAGTTCTAGGAGTGGTATATGTTGTTCATTCACACTTCTTGGCATGTTCCTTCCACTTTAAATCTTGCGGAAGTCTTCAAGCTGGCTCCTCCCACCCACCTGGGTGGTATATACCTCGGCTCCACCCATGACACCGGATCTTCCTTTCTCCCGGAAGATACAGGTTCCCTCATGCTCTCAAAGCATATTGTAGGCCCTAGATTCTCCTTGTCTGTTTTCACGAAAAGTATTCTTAAACTCATCCGAGTTAGTGATTGCGCTTTCACCACATCGGACATGGAGCAAGACTCTTCCCTCAGGTTTCACGGTACCCCTGCGGCCAGAAGATGTTGCGCATTGACCTCCGCTAACGTGTGTTTACTGCCTAGGTCTCGGACATGACACCTCGTCATGCAGTTTTCCTAGCCTTCCATCCCAGCGTCTGGGCCGACTGCAAGGTGCGTTTGAAGCTGGGAGACTTGAGAAAAGGAACCTGCCAGTGAAATCGAAGGAGGTGAGGTGGGCGGTTTCCATGGCCGTGGGATCCCCGAGCAGCTGGAACAAATGAAAGCATGTGAGGAGGAAACAGCTCGAACTTGCCAATTGAAGCTTCATTGTTCCCTCAAACCTTGGCTCCACCTTTTGGGCTCCTTCATGGGTTGTGTCAGTCTCTCCCACTCGGGTGAGGCACCCTGAGACTCGCAGTTCTCCCTTTTCGGAAGAGAAAGAAAGGACTCCGTGTCTTCGTCTTGATGAAGATGCTCCTGAGATCGAGAGAGGTCCAAGTCCCAGGAGAGCACGCGGTCTCGACTTCAGTCGAGATCACGTTCTCGGCTACTCCGGCTTCTGGAGCTTCCATCTGGCCAGGTGGAGGAGCCAGCTTGAAGACTTCGGCAAGATTTAAAGTGGAAGGGACATGCCAAGAAGTGTGGATGAACAACATATCCACGCTCCTAGAAAACAGGTTACTCACCTGTAACAGTAGTTCTAGGAGTGGTATCGTTGTTCATCCACACTGGTTAACAGATCACTTTCTATTTAAGGTCGCGGAACATCTTCAAGCTGGCTCCTTCCACCACCCAAGTGGTAAAACTCTCGGCTCTGCCCCATGACGCCAGATCTTGGCCCACTGGAAGCCAGGTAGTGCGCCGTAGCCGGGAGGTCGGGTGGGTCAGTGTGATGAACATATACCACTCCTAGAACTACTGTACAGGTGAGTAACCTGTTTTCTAGGTTTGTGGATATGTTGTTCTATCACACTTGTTGGCGAACTCCTAAGTTCTCCAGGAGGAGGGAGGCAAGGCGCACACCCCTATTTAGAGAACAGGGACTGGAGAATTGGCGTTCCAAAAGCAGCATCCCGGCGTGACTCAAGGTCGATGTGGTAATGGGAAATGAAGGTGTGTGCTGACTTCCAGGTAGCAGCCTGCAGATTTCCTGGACAGGGACGTCCCTAGAAGCAGCCACTGACACAGCAGTATGGCGGGTGGAATGAGTCTTAAGCCCTACAGGAGGCTCCCTACCCGCCAACCAATAGCAAAGATCAATGCAGGAAGTGATCCACCTGCCAATCATCCGCAGCTGCAGGTCTGCCAGGTGCAGCTTCAGCGAGGTGATAAACAGCTGGCAAACCTCTCCTGAACTTCCGCCACATGCTCTTTGTAGTAGGTGAGCATACATCTCGGGTCCAAAGTATGGAGCCTATACTCAGCCTCATAGCTGTAACTGGGGTAAAACACTGGCAGAGTAATCACCTGGTTAAGGTGAAACTCGACGGCACCTTCAGAAGGAATTTGAGTGGGGACGCGGGACAACCTTGTCTGTGTGGAAAACCAGGTAAGGAGACTCAATAGAGAGCACCTGTAACTCCCCAGTCCTTCTGCCTACTGTGATAGCCACCAGGAAGATGGTCTTCCATGACAAATGTAAGATATCACACTTGTGCATCTGTTTGAATGGCTTGCCCATGAGCTTTGCCAAAACCAGCAGTAGATCCCACGGAGGTGGAGGTTCACGCACGGAGTAGATATGTGATCTAGGCCCTTGAAACGCCAGACCACTTCTCCTGCGCCACTGACTGCTGACCGCCCGCACCGGTAAGCAGAGATGGCTGCCAGGTGCATCTTAAGGGTCGAATCAATCCAAGTCCCTACTGGGAGAGGGACACAGATAGTCCAAAATGCTAACCACTGGACAGGATGAGGGGTCCAACCCTTGCCTTGGCACCAAATGGAAAACCTTTTCCATTTGAAGGCATAACATTTTCTGGTCGATTCCTCAGGGATGCCTCAACGACGTTGAGGACCTCATCACAAGACTGGAACTCTGGCCGTTCAGGAACCAGGCCGTCAGGTGCCGAGATTGAAGGTCCGGATGGAGAACAGGTCTGGGCGTGCTGGAAGATGCCTCGGGAGTCTGCAGCTGAGGCTGAGGAGATCTGGATACCAGAACTGGCGTGGCCAGTCTGGGGCTACTAGGATCACCTGTGCCTTGTCCCTCCTGGCTTTGATGAGCACCTTGTGAATCAAAGAAAGTGGAGGAAGGCACAGAAGAGGCCTGAAGTCCATGGCCTCAAGAGGCATCCCCTGCAGGAAGCCCTGCTTGGGAGACATGAAACAGCCTCAGCTCGTGTTCTCCTGGAGGTGAACAGGCCCACCTGAGGGGTGCCCCAGTAGGAAAACAGATCTTGTACTATCTCCGGATGGAGAGACCACTGTGAGATGCTTCGCCCATGAAGCTGAGAGCGTGGCCAGCTGATTCAAGGCTCCTGCCATATGAATGGCTAGGAGATCTGCCTCAAGCTGAGCACAAGGGTTCAAGTGCAGAGAGCTTCCTTTTACAGTGGCAAAGTCGTCCCACCTGCTTGTTGAGACAGTACATGGTCGTGGTATTGTTCGTCTGGACCTGGACTACTTGACCCCGATGAACAGAACGAATGTGGTCAGGGCTAGCAAACCACTTGGAGCTCCAACAGGTTGATGTGACATTGGGACTCCTAAGGGGACCAGAGCCCGTGGGCTCTATGCTCCCAAATGGGCACCCCAACCCATCAGAGGCACTGGTCATCAGGACAACCGTGGCTCAGGCGGACAAATGGGATGTCTTCCTGCAGATGAGCTGGGAAGAGCCACCACTGGAGGGTGCCCCACATCCTCTGGGTCATAGTGACCAGCTGGTCAAGGTGACCTGAGCGCTAAGACCACTGGCTGGCCAGTTCCCACTGAAGGGAATGCATATGCCAGTGAGCCCATCGGACCACGCTGGTGCAAGCCGCCATGTAGCCCAGAAGATTCAGGAAGTCCCGGGCAGTGTGCAGTTGCCCAACCAGAAATGACTGGGCAAAGGAGGAGAGGACCCCGCCCTGTCCATCGGGAGCTGAGCTCTGCCTCGATGACTGAATAACTGAATCACCGGCGAGGGCAGAGTTCCAACTTGGCTCGCTGGATCAGGAGGCTGGTCAAAGCAAGTCTGGAGGGCCAGATCCTGGACTGCACCACCTCCTGCCTGAAGGGACCTGCTAGCAGCCAGTCGTCCAGGTAAGGTACACCCGGACCCCTCGGGCCTCAGGAAAACTGCAGCATTTGGTGAAGACCCTGGGGCCGAAGACATGTCAAGGGCATGGCTTGGAACTTGTAGAGGGTTCCTTGGCTCAAGTGGAGGAACCGTTTGTGGGATGGATGGATCGGGACGTGAAGAACACGTCCTGAAGACCTAAGGAGCAGAACCATGCCTTGCTCCAGGGATGATATGATCTGAGCCAGAGTTACCATCTGGAAGGTGCAGGACCTGAGGAACTTGTTCGGTCGTGCAGATCGAGAATGGGGCACCAGCCCCCATCCGTTTTGGTATCAGGAAGTACCTGGAAATGAACCCTGGGTCTGAAGGGGTCCGCTACTCTGCTCATTACCTCCTTGCGGAGGAGCAGGCTATGTCATCTCGGAGAGCCAACTGAGTGGCTGCGGACACAGATCCCCCCAGGTGATGGGCTTGATATGGAGGGCCTACTTGAATTCCAGAGGCAGGCCTCAGCTGACCACTTCCAGAACCCAACAGTCCGTGGTGATAACGGACCAGGCAGAAAGGAAGTGGCTGAGCCGCCCCCACGGGAGGACCCAGGGAGGTGTGACGGGTTGGAGGATAACACCCCAACCCGTCACTGGGCAGGCTTAGAGGAGGAGGACCTGGCTGAGGGGCCACGGACCTTTCCTCCAGGCTTCTGACTGAAGAGCCCACTGATTTGGCCCGTGGTCGCCAAGTTTGTGCCTGCTGGCCCTACTGCTGGTGCTGCTTAACTGGTCTGGCCACAAGAGTGGATGGGTGAAAGGGCTTGTGGTTCTGGCGCTTACAGCCCTTGTCATTCTGAGCAGATGTCACGGAATCCAGGGTGGCACTGAACTTCCGATAGATTGGATGTGGCCTTCCATGCGGGCCCAAACAGGTCGGTGCCCAAGAAGGGGCATCTGCCAGCTTGTGTTGGGTATCAACCATAAAGGTTGAGATGCTAACCAAGCCCTGGTAGCATGGCCACTGCGCAGCCACAGTGGGTACAAAATTGCCAATATCCAGAGCAGTCTGGAGTTGCTGCTTTGCCACAGCCCTCCCTGGTCCCAGACCTGTTTGGCCGTGGTCACGAGGTCTGCCAGGAGGTGAGAATCACCTAATCCAGGAGCCCAAGAGGGCATGGGAGAAGTGTGCCATTAGCATGGCCGAGCTGGACTGACGAGGCCAGTGAGGAAGCCACGTAGACCTTTTGCCGAGTGATTCAATTTCTTGGATTCCTTGTCCATGCGGTCTATTAGCGTCCTTTGATTGCAGCGCCAGAAGACAGAGTCTACCACCAAACCCTCAACCCGAGGTGTGCTCCGAGAATCCGAAAGGGACTCGGTTGGGACACGCATGCTTGCAGGCCATCCGGGCAGTGGGCACAGGGCAAGATGCGGGGCCTGCCACAGTTCAAGATTAGGCCAGCAATGGCCTCAGCCACAGGAAAGGCCTCCGTAGGACTATCTCTTTGTCCAGAATCTCTGTTAGGGATATCTGGCCTGTTTCTGAATGGGCTTGAGTTCCTTTCAGTGGACTTGGAAATGAGCGAAGAATGCCCATGAGCGAGGTGGGACCTCATCAGCGGAAAGGCCCCAGCAGACTCTACATCAATGGGATGGAAGAGTAGTGAGTCTTGGACTATGAGGAGTCTGCGTCGCGGGCTGCCACCAGGGTCACCCTCACCCGCCTTGGGCAGTCAGGAGTGAGAGTGACTGATAACCGATGGGACAAACCTTAAACCGACCGAGACAGCTTGGTCAGAGCCCCAGATTTGAGTTGCTCGGGTGGCGGGTCCACCTGAATGGTAGAGTAGCCAGCTGGCTGAGCCAGCTGGGCCTGAGAGAGCACCTCCGTGGAGGTGATGGTGGCAGTAGCCGATGTCGGTTGCACAGGGCGACAGCCACTTGATGGCGGGGTAGAAGCTGGAATCGGTTTCATCCCAGACAAGACCAACTTCTGCCACATCAAATCTTCATAGCCATGATGCAATTTGCACAGAGCCTCTCCTCACCCGAGGAAGATGAAGATGAGTAGCGGCAGCAGCCTTACCATAGTTTCGGGATCGAGATCGCTGGTGATGGCGAGTCTTGTCCGGCCTTGAAGGTGGAGGATAGAGACCAAGACCTCGGCCATCAGCGGGGCTGACGGGGACATCGGATGGAGTTGGGAAACCCACAGCCCTCCTGGTCAGGTTCCTTAATGGGCAGGTCTGACCCAGAAGGCTGAGCCGACCTGTCCGAGGTCACGGATGCACCAGTGTCGAAACAAAGAGTCAGTCCGGCCGGATCGGGTGACAACACACAATCTGCTCAGAAAAATCTCTGCGCGTCCAGCAGCATCTCGGCCAACTAGTCGGCTGGGGCACCGTGAAACCAGCAGCCTTGGCCGCGACTTCAACAAAGTCGAAACAGGAGTCTCCTGGGAGAGGACCGCTCCCAGCCCTAAGAACACCGGCGTTGAGACTTTTCCTTCTTCGACTCTTGCGAGAGTGCGAGGCGTGCGACCCAGAAGGGCCTTCTTCCTTAGTTGAGAGAGACTGGCACAACTCTTTGAAGGAAGCTGAATAGAAAAAGCCCAGCTGGAGGCGGAATGAAGGCGAAGCCAAACAGGAGCTAGCTGCGGCCTGGGCCGCCTCCTCCTCAAGGCCTTGAGCTGTTCCAGTTGCTCAGCAGACCCGCAGCTGCAGAGACACGTAGCAGGCATCTTCGATTTAACGGCGGAGTAACGTTTTCAGGTCGCCCCAGCTGGAGTTGGGCAGCGCGTTCTTGATCATTAGCAGAGCAAGGACCGACAAAGATCACTTGACCTACAGATCATGAG
Source organism: Neoceratodus forsteri (assembly GCA_016271365.2). NCBI lineage: Eukaryota > Metazoa > Chordata > Ceratodontiformes > Ceratodontidae > Neoceratodus > Neoceratodus forsteri. The sequence goes on from CM057455.1 coordinate 1,301,213,237, forward strand.
TCGTGTTCCTGGCAGTACATGCATGCGGCGTGAGGTTCGGTGCGAGACATCTTCTGCCCATGAGGGCACCGGCCGAAACAGGGGCGGTTTTATCTTCCATTGCGTAGCAAGGAAGAAAAAGCAAACGAAACTCTAATGAGTTTTAGAGTTAGTTTGGAAGCAAATCCGAAGATTTGAGAACCGGGGCCTACCACACAGCAGCGCTAAGGAGGAACCTGAATCTTCCAGTGGAAAGGAAGCTCTGGCGTCATGAGGCAAAGCTGAAGGTTTTATCACCTGTGTGGGTGGAGGAGCCAGCCTGAAAGGCGTTCAGCGACCCTTAAAGGGAAAGGTGATCTGCCAACAAGTGTGGATAGAACAACAAGTCCACGATCCTAGAAACAGTAAGATTCCACTGGAAGAAACAAGATTACTGTGGTATTTTTTCAAACCTCAGGAAATCTTACTGTATTCTGATTTATACAGACTACCCAAGCAGTACCTTTGGAGGTGGGTACAGAACCTATTTAGGAAACAAGCTCTGCAGGACTGCTGTGCCAAACCTGGCATCCCTCTAGCCTGAACATCCAAACAATAATGCTTGGTAAATGTGGACTGTTTTCATGTAGCTACCTTTATAGAGCTCCACCAGGGAATATCCTAGCAGCTGCTAAGGAAGCAGCTGTACCCCTGGTCGAACGCGGGCCTAGAGGCCTGTAGATGGCTGTTTACCCATCTTACTGTAACAGAACTGGATGCAAGCCAAGATCCATCTTGCAATGGATCTTTTAGTAGCTTCCCTTTCCCCACCTCTCCATAAGTGAGGAAGAGTTGAGTATGGTCTGCCTGTGACCCTTTGTATGGTCCAGGTAATAGCTGATTGCCCTTTTTACATCCAGGCTATGCAGCCTGCATTCACTTGAAGTGGGATGATCAGCACAGGAGACAGGCAATGTAATGGACTGATTGAGGTAGAAGTCGGATACCACCTTGGGCAGGAATTTCCTATTAGTTCTCAGAACAACTTTGTCTTTATGGACAACAATATAGCCAGGCTCTGTGGACAAGGCCTAAGCTCACTAATCCTTCTGGCAGAAGTAATGGCTACTAGGAACACTGTTTTCCAAGTCACATATTTGAGGTCTGCGAAGACATGGATTGAAAGGGGCTGCATGAGCTGGGCAATACACATGGTGTTGGCTCCCTATATGGAAGATGCAAGTACAGCAATCCTTTGAAAACTTTTGAACACTGGGTTAGAGGCTAAGGAAAGCCACTTGCCAGCTGACAAATAAACCAAGACAGCTGCTAGGTGCACTTTAAGGGTAGAGGCCCTTAATCCCATAGAGTGAAGATGGGTTAAAGTACTCCAGGACCACTGGCAAACTGGCCTGATTGTGGTCCATGCCTTCCTTGACACCAAACTGAAAAATCCATTTGGAAGAATAGGTTTTTCTAGTAGGCAGTTTCTGGAAACCCTAAGGATCTTCATGACATCCTCTGACAGATGCAGGTCTGCATATTGTAAGTCCTCAAGAGCCAGACCTTGAGTCTGAAAGAGTGAAAGGTTGGGTTACATGATCCTGCTCTGCAAAGACATCAGTAAGGTTGTTTTGGCTTGGCTACCGACATCAACAGAATCAGACAGTACCAGGGCTGCCTGGCCCAATGAGTATCATTGTTGCTGTCAGGGACCAGAGTTTGTTCAGTACCCTTAGCAGCAAGTGAAAAGGAGGGACGGCATACAAGAACCTCCTGTCCAATCCAGCAGAAGTGTGTCCAGAGGGACTGTGCCTTGACAGGAGGCCTGCAGCAGAACTGTGGTAGCTGGTGATTGCCTGGGGCTGCAAAGGTCTACCTCTGGGATGCACCATCTCCTGAAGACAACTTCCCAGGTCTGCTTGTTCAGTGACCACTCGTGGCGGTTCTGATTGATTCTGCTGAGGGCATCTGCTAAGACACTGTCCTTCCCGGAGATGTACAGCTGAGAGGAGACAGCTAGAGAATATGCCAAACCCCAGATATTCATTTGCCTCCATGCACAGTGGGGTTGACCTTGTGCCCCCCCACCCCGTTTGTTTTAGGTAATACATGATGGTTGTATTGTCCGTCCTGACCTGCACCACAATGCCCCTTACTAGGTTGGCAAAGGACTGGATGCCCAAAGAACTGCTCTGAGTTCCAACAGGCTGATGTTCATAAAAGACTCCTGTTTTCTCCATGTGCTCCCCAGATGTGCCCCCAACCCAGAAGTGACGCATCTGTGGTTAGTACCAGTGAAAGGGACTGCTGCAAGAATGGCACCCTTGTCTGAGGTTGGCCTTGTCTTTCCACCACTGCAGTTCTTGAAAGAATGATGCTGTTACGGCATTGACTTTGCCAGTGAGTCCCTTTTTGAAGCCAGTGAGCTCTGAGGTGGAACTGAATGTCCCTCATTTGGAACCTGGCTCCTGACACTGTTGCTGTGGATGCTGCCATGTGGCCTAGGAGCTTCAGAAAATGCCTTGCCAGCCTTGGGACGTGGAGTTTGAAGGAGCTGACTATCTGAACCAGGCTGTCCACTCTGTCCTAGGGAGGAAAGCCCTTCCCTTTGTGTGCCCAAGTCTGCCCCTATGAACTTGAGGAGCTGAACTGGTTCCAGAATAGGCGTCTTCTGATTCACGGGAACCCCAGGGAGTGCAAGGTATCCTGTGTGTGTTAATGCTTCTTTCACTTGCCGATGTGACTGGCCTGCTATTAGCCAGTCATCCAGACAGGGAACACTGTTATCCTCTGCCTTCTTAAGTGTGCCACGACCACAGCCAGGCATTTATGAACACCTTGAGCAGAGGTTAGTCCGAAGGGCATTGCCTGAATTGATAATGGCCTGATGGCAATCTGAACCCGAGGTGTGATTGCCTAATAGGAACGATGAAAGCAGGCATCCTTTAGGTCTAGGGATGCCAGCCAGTCTCCCTGCCATAGGGTTGGCAGAATAGCAGTTAAGAGTCACCATTTTGAATTTTAGCTTTGACAAGTGCTTGTTTAGGTGTCTAAGATCCAGAATGGGTCACCACTCCCTGTTTTCTTTACTGTGAGAAGTACCCTGAGTACAAACCTTTTCCCTTCTGGGCTGAGGGGACTGGTTCTACTGCCCCTTGTGACAGACGGCTTGCAACTTCCTCCTCTAGCAAAGCTGTTTCTGATGGGGTAAGGTTTGAAGGCCCTTGACCTCAGCTTTGGCATGAGCTTGAAGCTGAGGACAAGACCCTGGTCCAACTACCTCAAGGACCCACCTGTCTGTGGTGATATTTTGCCACTCCTGGAGGTAGTGGGCCAGCCTGCCCCTACTGGGATTGGGGGAGGCGACCGGGCAAGCACCTAAGGGTGTCTGCTTTGTCTGGGCTGCTAGTTGTATGCTGGGGCTAGTGTGGCCACTGCTTCTTCTGCCTCTGACCCTAAAGTATCCCTTCTGTTGCTGATATTGAGGAAAAGCTTGGGGTTGGAAAAAAGGTCTATAGTGAGCCCTGCCTCTTCTACCTCTGCTCTGGTGTTTCTGGGGGTAGATGCTCTTTCCTTTGCTGCAGCACATTTATAAGCAGCCTTGTACTCATCCATTTTTTCCATATATGCCTCTATTTGTTCTCCAAACAGAGACATAATAACATAAAGGAAGTCCAGGGCTTTGGTTTGTGTATCCTGTGTCAGATTGGTGGTTCTGAGCCAGGCAAACTTTCTAAGGGACACTTATGCTGCCATTTGTCTGGATGCAGTGTCATTAGCATCCACTGCCATCCTGAATTGAGTCTTAGCAGCCTCTACTCCCTTTTTGCAGCTTCCTCCAGGTCAGCTGCCATGGGGATGGGACAGCCTTTGCAATCTCTAGGACATTAGTCAGAGACTCTTTTGATACCTGGCCACATGACATGTGAGCTTGTCTGATGTGAGGGGCGACCCCAGGTATACTTTTTGCTACTGAATTCACTTTCCTGCAATCTTTATCTGGAGGGTGAGAGGCTAGCAGGATGCCAGCCTTCTCACAGGCTGCAGCCTGAGCTACCCCTCATGGCTAGGGTGCCCAAAAAGATTCGCACCAGTTTTGGCAACCCAGTACATTTTGTCAGTAGGTGGTACTGAGGTGGGTGTCTGTAAAGTTTTAGGGTCTGTTTTTAAAGGTTATGGATTGGCAGCAATAACCTTTTGATATTGGCACATCCATCATTTCCCTGTAGTCCTCCCTCCTCCTCATCTTCAGCTGACTCCTGAGTGGGAGGTCGACAGTCTGAGCCACTTGTTTCATGAAAGAAAAATAAAAGGTAAAGTCCTCAGTTCCCTTATCGGGGAATCGGGCGATGAGGATCAGGAGAAATGTCCGGTTCAACTGGCTCTACATAATCTCATTCTCCTCTTCTTCTCCCAACCGGTCTACAGAAGTCTAATGAACCAGAGACCTGGGTTGAACCAGGAGTCTTCCGGCCGGTAGAGACTGAATAATCTTAATTGCGTTAGCGATCTCTTCAGCAGTCAGAACCGAGGGTTTTCTTCAGTTGCGGTTCCTGGCCTTCTCTTTTTTCCAGCACTGCCGGTTCAGCGGCCATATAAGTGGTATATTTTTGCTAGAGAGCTATTGCCCCATTTAGAGGGCAGCTCCTCCAGTTCTTTTGGAGGAGGAAATGGTTTGTCTTTTCAACCGCCTCTCAACTGTGGATTGAGGAAAGTTTTTGCAGTCTGTTTTAAGATGTTCAAACCCCAGACAAGACACAAATTAAATGTGGATCAGCCTTTGGCAAAGGTTCCGCATTCAGTGCAAGGCTGGAAACCTGTAGGTCCCATTCTCTTCTTGGATTTCTGTGACATACCTAGAGGGTAACCTATCTCTCAAAACTCTAATTTATCGAGTCTCCTTTTTCTTTCTTTTTGGTTATGCTAACCGACCTGAACCAGGAGTTACCAAATTAAAGAAATTAAGTAAATAACTGACTTACACACAATCAGAACAACTTAAGTAAATAGACATTTTTTTTGTTTTTATTTTACAAATAATAAAGGAAATGTTGGTTCCTTCCTTGTTAGGGACCGAGCTACTTACCACAAAAACACTAAAATCTAAACAAATTCTACCTGAAAACCAAGGACAGTGCTTCAAATACTGATTAAAATAAATAGTACTTTTCAAAAACGAGAAAATAAATCTATTCAATTGATGAAGAAGATCTCTCTGGAGCGTCTTACTAAGGCAAGCGGAGTAAAGAATCTGATGGTTGAAGAGCTGTTTACCAGGGACAGTGGTTTGAAAACCGAGCTCGAGCCTAGCATGCCATCATTTGCATAGGTTCTATTACCCATTCGGCTCCGGGGCAGTCCTATGGTGAGACCATACCATAAGTCAGAATACAGTAAGATTTCCTGGGGTCTGAATGTGAGTGTTCCCAGCATGCCTCAGTTACACCCTCAGAAACAAGCTTGGAGGATCACTGGACGGCAGGGACGAATTAAAACCAGGCAGAGCACACAGGAGAGGATACGGAAACATGAGTACAGATGCTATCTGAGGCATCAGAGAAGCAGCAGCTTGAGAGCAGGCAGTATTGCCACCCAACACCTGAACAAGGGGGGCATGGAGGAAGGAGGGCTGTGGCTCAATGGGGAGAGTCTCTTGAAGAGCTACTGTTACGGTAGGGAATTATTCTGTCTTCTTTGAGGATATCTCCTCCATTAAGCCACATCATGGAACAATTCCCAAGCAGGCAGATCAAGCACAGAGGGAGTACAGCAGCACCTAATGATCCTGAGAAGCAGGCCTTGCAGAACATTGAGGCCAAAGTTAGCATATATATGAGAGAAAATGTCCAAACTACTGTTCAGCAAATGTATGAACAGCACTCCAAGTCAGCAGAAGCACAAATGTCAGCAGCGGACACATTTTGGAAACAAGACACTGAGGTAGCCATCCCATGGGTGGAATAAGCATGAACAGCACCAGGAAGCTGTTTACAGCTGCTTACTGTCTTCTGGTAATAAAACATAATACAACTGTCCAGACATTTGGACAGGCCTTGTTTTGAAATCAGGCCTACTATCCTGGTGGCAAAGTTATAAACAGTTATGAGGATTTTCTACAATCCTTGGTGCGATCCAGGTACCAATTTGAAGCGCCTCCGTATGTCCAGTGTATGTAAGTAAAATTTCCTACTATCCGTGGCAGACAAAAGGGAACAAGAAAAGTCAACCATCTGATTTAGTGTTCTCTCAGGCATAATCTTTGGAAGAGAACAAGGATTAATACGCTGTAACCCTACCCTTGTGAAAAATAAAAAAGAAGGGTCTGCAATCAGAGCCTGCAATTTTGAAATGGTCTTGCCAACTTCATGGCGCTAGGAACACTCTTTCAAGAGAGGAAGCAGAGCTCACAAATGGCAAGATGCTGGAAGGGAGGCACAGTCAGGTTTTCTAGGACCAAATTAAAGTCCCACACAGAACTGGATAATGGACTGGGGTTGCAACAGTAGAATACCTCTTACAAATCTATGGAAACCTCCATCTGGGCCACTGTCGTGCCTTCTGTGAGGGCATGAAATGCTAACACTGTGGTCACATGAACCTTGACAGAGGGAATACCCCAGTCCCAACTCCTTAAGGGACAAAAGGTAGTCTAGCACAGTAGGAACAGGACATGTAAAGGGGTCCAGGGCATAGGCAGTATCTAGACTATAAAACCTTTCCATTTTGCAAGTATGTGTACAAGCGTAGACAGCTTTCTAGTCATCAGCAGAACATCAGCAAATGCTAGGAGATCCGAACTGGGAGGCTCTATGTCCTCAGAAGTCATGCATTGGAGGTACAGGGATTTCAGATCTGGGTGCACTAGAGCATCCTGCTCCTGTATCAGAAGTCCTGCTCTTGGGGAGCAGTTCCACTGCCAGTTGCTGGAGAAGAGGAAAACAAATTTGTCTGGGCTAGTAGAGACCACCAGAATTAGGAGGCCTGTTCGGCTCTATAGCTTGACCAAAACCCTATGTATCAGAGGGACTGGGGAAAAGCATACAGAAACCTCCCGTCCAGGAGGGACAATGTGTTTAGGCAGAAACTCCAGGTCTTGAGCAGCGAGCAGAAATGTGACAGTTTTGCTTTTATGGAAATGCAAACAGGTCTATGTCTGGACAACCCTGTTTCACGAAAAGGTTGGCCACGACTGATCACGATCCCCAGTGCACTCAGGGTAACAGCCAGGGCACTGCAACTCGTCAGAATGGTGTGCTCACTGCACCCTGAGGAATCACTGAGGGATTCTCACATGGAGGCATGACAGTAGGACAGTCAGTATGGAAGCCGCCATCAGGTCGATTAACCTTACATGGCATCTGACTGAGACATAGTTGCTGGATGATATCAGTGGTGCTTGGGCCACCAGTGCCGTATCATGGTCGGAGGTAGAAGTACCCTGCTCAGACCTGTGTGCACAAAATACAGCTATGTAAGAACTTTCCGTAACAGTAGATCTTGAGAGAATCTCTTGAATCAGGCCACACCTATGGAACTACAGCAGTCAGGCACCAGGACCCATAGAAACTTTTTGCTAGCAGTCTACTAGGGGCTGCCCATGATGACATCAGAGGTCAATGTCCTATAGGATGGGGCGTGGCTTGGCGTTGACTAATGGCGGACGAGCCTAGCTGAGCTTTTACTGCACTCTTTTCTATTAAAATTGGTAACATCAGCCTTGAACTGAAGTTTGCTGGCGGTGGCATTAATTTGGGAGATTGATGGCAACTAGCAGGAGCAAAACAAACAATCAAATCTCTTATCTGGGCAACAGATCATACCAAATCACAACCCTGAGGCCTACCAGCACGGATGGCCCTCACGAACTCACTAATAGTGCAGGAGGGAATGTCTGAACTGGAAAGATCGTTATCAGCAGTACCTGCTACATTAGCGCTTATGCAACATGATATGAAGGGCAGGTTTCGACATTACCACCTCCCAGATTTCGCACTTACAATCAGTGGTAACAGGTCTATCCAAAACTTCAGCTAATCATACTACCGCCTGGAAGAACTGGAAGCGGTCGGTAGCCTGAGGACTCACTGACTGTAGCTATGGGGGACAAACAGAATCTTAGCAAACTCGTGCAAGAACTCACCGATAGAATTGAAGATCAGGAAAATCGGTCCCGTAGGGGAATCTCGGATTACTGGTCTGCCTGAGGGGACGGAGGAATGATCCCGAAGGATGCTGCATGCTTGGTTATTTGAACATTTGGAGCTCCCAGCTACACTACAGAACTGTGAAGTTGAGCAGGCATCGTGTAGGCCCTAAGCTTTCAGATACACACCGAGACATTGCTTAATAAAATATCTATGCTATACAGACAAGGAGGCTATTCTGCAGAGAGCTAAAGAGAAGGGGCCAATTACAGTGGGTAATCATAAAGCTCACATTTTCCAGGACTTTAGTAAGCAATTACAGTTGAGAAGGCAAAAGTTTAATGAGATCAAGGGTCGTCTCTATAAAATGGGCTGGTCATTTGCACTTATATACCCAGCCAAGCTGAAGACTGATCGGAGGTACACCACAGTTCTTCTCTTGCCCTAGGGCAGCGATGAGGTGCTTGATTCTGTACTTAAGAAGGAAAGGCGGCCGCTCACCACTACGGCAGGAGGTCGAGGATCGCTGAAAAAGCTGTGGCCATGTGATATGGCTAGAGATCTTATTTCTGAGTATGGCTGGTTCGTTTGGGAGTGCTGGGAGCACAGGTCCTCTTATTTTCTTAATTTTATATGTTCCTGGGTCTGTGCGAACTTTGAACATTCATGAGGGTCCTGGCACGTATGCTTCGTTGTATTAGTTAATTTGTTTTAACAGACCTGTGGGACTAATAACTTTGCAGAGGAGACTTGCAGTGGCCATGCTCTGGATAAAGGGCTGGACGCTTTTGAGTTTGCTTATTTTATAAAATGACTTTGCTCAGCTATGAGGACACATGGACTGTATCATGGACTTTAAACTTTTATATTTTGTTATTTTATGCAATGCTTTTGGATATCCATTTATGCAGTTTAACTCTGATGCCTGATTGTAAATGGCATTGTTTAATGAGTGCAGGTTACTCCTAAATTTGAACATCAATGTTACTGAGGGATTACTACTGTGGGCTTTTTGTGCCTACGAGGGAGGGTTAACTTTTATACTTTTGGGATTGTTCTTTGGATTAAGCAGGAGGGACCTTGGGTGTGGCATGGAAGGGATTTCACACTGCACTGGCAACTCTTGCTGTACAGATTGGTTGTCTTTTGGGAACCCTTTGGTGCCACCCTGAGAGGGTAGTATTGGGTTGGAGGGTACTTAATTTTGAAATGAGATGAGGAAGATTTATGTCAGTGTTGTTTTATATGTACAGGAGGTGGGTAGAGTTGCTTTTACATTAGAGGATTATGGCTGATCAGGTTTCTATAGCATCCTGGAATATTAATGGATTGAAGTCGCTTCCAAGAGGAGGAGGGTCATGACCGAGGCTAGGCACGCTAAATGGCAGGCTGTGTTACTGCAAGGCATATGTCCAGAGTGGAGGCATCTAAAACTGAGGGCCTTTATGGGGAATTATGGATCTCAGTTATATTTTCTTCTAAGGCCGAGGAGCATCCATATGGCTACCTAAGGGCTCTCACTTTAAGATACTGGATACTAAATTAGATCCTCATGGTAGATACGCCCTTGCTAGAGTTTTGTTACGGGGTGGGTATGTATAATTTGGGATCAGTTTATGTCCCCAATATAGATGACCCTGAATTTTTCAGACTTTCCTTAGATCTGGTTGGCTGGCAGGGCCCTTGGGTTTTGGGAGGCGACTTCAACACGTGTTGGACATTGTGTTAGACAGGTCCAATCCTACACCTGTGTCTTTGACAAAAATGCTCAGGTGTTAGCAGCCCTGATGCGGGTGGCTGGCTTAACTGATGCCTGGAGGCACTTGTTCCCATCCGCAGAGACTATAGCTTGTATTTTAATGCCCACCAGTCCTATGCCAGTCTAGACAAGGTGCTGGCCAGTTCTGACCTCTTGTCAGTAGTGATGGAAGCTGATTACTCCCCGATATTGATATCTGATCATGCGGTGGTATCCATGGTATTCAGGCTGGGAGCCTAAATTGGGTGCAGAGCCTGGATCCACTTTTATTGAAGGATAAGACTTACATAGAATATATTAAAGCACACATTGCTGAGTTCCTCTCCTTTAACAGGAAGGGGATACCTCCAATTCAACTAGATGGGAAGCTTTGAAGGCCTTTATTAGAGGGCATACTATCTCCTATGCAAAACACGAGGCCCAAACTAGATTTAAGGCCCTCAGAAGAACCGAGATCCCAGATTGAACAGGTGGAGTGAGCCCATAGATTGAAACCTGATCAAATTACTCTCAAGCATTTGCAGAAATTGAAATGGTGATACAACTCGATTTGTGGGGCTAGAATGGAGGGCTATTCTACTTTTCCGGACTGGCCAGTATTTTTGATGGGGACCAAGCGGGAAAACTGCTCTCCGGCAGTTGCGTGGGAAGGAGGGAAGGGGCAGTGACTCAAGTACATTCTTCCAAGGGTGACCTGGTGGATAGTCCACGGGAGGTAACTCAGGCCTTTGAAGATTTTTATAAACAATTATACACATCTGAGATTTCACCATCTCCTGTACAGATAGACACCTTTCTGAACAAAGGGCCCTGGGATCTATCTCGAGACACAGTCAGAGTCATTTGAGGTCCCAATTTCGGGAGGAGATCAGGATAGCTACTAGAAAGCTCAAAGGTGGTAAGGCTCCAGGGCCTGATGGCCTTCCTATTGACTTTTATAAGTGCTGCCAAGATATACTTTTGGAACCTCTGGTGGATATGCTGGAGGAAAGTTGTACAGTGGGGATGTTGCCCCTCCACTAGTCGGTGGTCATTATGGTGCTCCCAAAGCCAGGGAAGGACCTCAGCTGGTGTTCTTTCTACAGGCCTATCTGCTCCTAAACGCTGATTATAAAATTTGGTAAAGGTTCTGGCCTCCAGGTTGGAGCCTTTATTGCGGATTGGTACACCCTGACCAAGCTGGTTTTTGAAGGGCAGGTATGGGAAATATAATGTTGGAAATCTCTGAACATGCCCACCAGTGGGAGAAAACTAAACTTAAACATGGGCACCATTTTGGCATTGGATGCAGAGAAGGCCTTGACCGAGTGGAGTGGGGTATCTGTTTGCCACTTTAACTAAATTGGGGTTCGGGCAATATTTATCGTCCTGGATTAAGACTCTGTATAAGAACCCTATGGCCCAAGTACTAGTGAATGGGAGCCTGATTCTGAATTTTCTTCTGGGCAGGGGAACCAGACAGGGTGCCCCTCTCCCTTTAATGTATGTTTTATCTCTGGAACCTTTAGCGAGGTGCATACGGTCTGATTAGAAGATTGAGGGATTTAGACATAAGGACACCGAATATAAATTGGCTTATGTATGCTGATTATCTTCTTTGTATCTGCAGTCCCTCATGAAGATCTTAATAAGGTCCACTGGGTCCTAACAGAATACAGCCTAATATCAGGCCATAAAATTAATTGGACCAAGAGTGAGGTCCTCCCCATTGGTAAATTACATAGGAACACCTTACTTCAACATCTGAATGGACTGCAGATGGTTCCCCACCTTAAGTACCTAGGGATTTTAATTTCTGGAAAGCTCGTACTTCATATGGGTTAAATTACAGGCCCTTTATGAAAACACTCACTTCAGAGTGTGAGAGATGGATGGCACTTCAATCTCCCTTATAGGTAGAGTCGGAGTGATCACCATGATGATTCTGCCCAGACTGTTATATTTATATCAGTCTCTCCGATCAGACTTCAAATGCCACTTTCAGAGATTGGATGCAGTTATACATAGGTTTCTTTGGAGGGTAAAACATCCAGAGTAAAGAGAACAGTACTGCACCTGCCACCCGCCTGGGGACTTGGCCTACCCTAATTTTAGAATTTACCATCAGGCCGCTCAGCTTGATGCTATCCCAGTGGGATGGGAGGATTTGAATAATAGCTGGTCAGAACTTGAGGGACTGAGTTCAGGGCCTATCTCAAAGGGGATCCTGGCGGAGGTGCTGTGGTCCGGAGTGATGCCTGAACACCCATCCTTTACTTCAGCAACCATTGAGGCTTGGTCAGGTGCCCACCTCCAGATAGGTAGGGCTATAGCTCCTACTAAAATGACCCCTTACTGCAGAAGCGGTTCGACTCAAATTCGCATCCACTGAGGCAATGACTGACAGACTGAGTGATTGGATGGATAGAGGATTAAGATGGGTCCATCAGCTCTCGTGGGGGACAGTATGGTTCCTTTACTTATCTGAGGGACCAGTGGAATATACAGGGAGGATTTCTTTATTTATTTCCGACTCTCGGCATATCTTGGGTGCTGAATTGATCCCGGTACTGGTTGGGCCCTCTTTCCCCTTTGGAGGAAGAACTGTACTACCCTCAGCCAGGGGCTGGTTCTTTAGCCACCTATTACTGTTGTATCAATGGAGGTGACCTCAAGGCAGTAGACAATATAACTGGAAATGGGAGACTGACCTGGGGATTCCGTTCAGTGAGCAGTTATGGAAAAGGGCATCTAAACATATGGTAACTTGTTCAAGGAGTAATAAACTTCGGCAAGTGCAGTATTATTTTCTCCATCAGTCCTACTATTCTCTTATGAAACTTAAGCTCTTTGACCCAAACAAATCGGATGTGTGTCCCAAATGTCAGTCAGCTGCAGCAGATTTTCTGCATATGGCTTTAGTCTGCCCAAAATTCATGCCCTTTTGGGTGGGTATGCATGATATCATGGCAAAGGTGTTCGGTTTCTCCCACGAATACCCCTGTTGAGTTTATGCTGGGTGCTGAGCCCAGCGCCTGGGTATGCCCAGTCATGAAATTTTGTGGTCACTGGCCCTAGTGAATGCTCGTAAGACAACTGCACAAAATTGGCTGGCCCCTAACCCTCCTAGTGTACAGCAGTGGGCTAATAACTTGAAGCAGTGTATGTCCATAGAAAGGGCCCAGCTAACTGCACTGGGTCAAGCAGAAGTGTTCCATCAGTTACGCGGTCCTCTGTTGGTAGCAGCCGAGGCTGATATTTTTCCTTTATGAAATGTAAAGCACTCTATAGCACTTTATTTACCAGGGGCTGATTTAAGTAGATTTGAGAAGTATTTCTGCTTGGCTGCTGTATAAGTGAAATAATTCAATATGCATACCTCTTGTGCAGTGTGTGAAGGCAATATTGGTGATGTAACTTTCCTTTGTCTAAATAAAAAATATGTTGACAAAAACAAAAGCGTCCTATAGGATATATATAAACATGGGTGGCCAAGCGCTCTCTTCAGTTTCCTGCTGGAAATCATAACACAGGACCGTCCAGAGGAACTGAAAGGTTCCTGCAAAAAAAGGCAGACAGCAGGAAAGTACACCAAGCTGGAAAGTGAGACAGGAGCAAAGAGCACAGTGACAGAGAGGGACGGAGGGTGGGACGCATGGCCCAATGCAAGAGATTCTCTCTGAGAGCTACTGTTAGGGGTAAAGGTCTTGCGTAACTGTACTATCTTCTTTGAGGATATCTCTTGCATCAGTCACACCCATAGAATGAGTCCCAAGCAGTACTAACAAAGAGACAGTCTGGGTGGCTGGAGGCTACAGGCCTAAAGCCCATTTACACAACCGTCTTTGTAGCGCAACAACTCATGCACTCTGGTTGATGCACTGCAAAAATGGTGGTGTGGGCACTCACCGCATCACTGTAAGTGTGCTCCAGCTCCATGTTTTAATCCGAAGAAAAGCGAGGATGCGTACTGGATCGAAGCGCATCACCCACAGTGTGAAGCGACCAATGTGCTCTATCCGCTGCGATTCCCTAATTCCTTGCCACGAGTCTGGCCGGATATCAAGCCCCAGACACTCCCCTTGATCAGCAGCGCATCAAGCTTGTGCAAACAGAAAATTGCAGTAAGTCACGAAGCGCAGCGGGAAGGCAATGGATCAGTAAGTGAAGCACTACTGCTGTGTAAACAGGGCTTAAGAAAGAATGCTTTGAAGCACAGCCAGGCGAAGCCTTCCCTTCTTCTAGAGGCAGTGCCCAGACTGTGAGTGTTCAGTGAAAGTGTGGACAGTACTCCAGGTTGCAGCAGCACAAATCACTGCAGCTGACACATACCTTAAATAGCTTAACAGAGGTGGCCAGCAAGTGCCACTGGTGGAATGGCCACGACAACCCCAAGAAGTTTCTTACCGCATTCCTATAACAAAAGTAACACAGTTAGCCAACCATTTGGACAGGCACTATTTAGAAACTGGTATGCCCTCTTTCCCAAGGGCAAAGGAAGCAAAACAGCTGTAAGGACTTTCTGCTGTCCTTCATGCGATGAACCTAATATCTGAAAATTCTATGTACATCTACAGTATACAGCAATGCTACCCTTGGACTGGCATGCTCGGAAAATAAACTGGCAGGTGGATGGTTTGATTTAAAAACTCATACACCACCTTTGGAAGAAACTTAGGTTGGTATGCAAAGACACCCCTGTCTTTGTGGAAAATCAAATAAGGAGGCTTGCAAATGCATGCCTGAAGCTCAAGAAAGCCTTGAGCAAAAGTAACAGCAACAAAAAATAATGCTTTCCAAGAAAGGAAGTGTAGTTTACAAAGTCGCAGCTGGCTCAAAAGGAACCAAAGTGAGTTTCTCCAAGACAAATTTCAGGTCCCAGGCTGGAATGGATTGTGGACAGGAGGCTTTAGAAGTAGGATGCCTCTCAAAACATATGTGCTACCTCTAGCCGGGCCACCGTATGGCCATCAATAGGCACGTGGAAGACTGAAATGGAAGTTATGCACTTTAATCGAAGAGTATAGGCGCCCTGCATCTGACAAGGACAATAAATACTCTAGAATCAGGTTCACTGGCAAGTGAAGGGATCCAGTGACTAGAAGCAGCCCACAAAGCAAACCATTTCTACTTCATGGAATAGGTGGCCCTGGTGGAAGGTTTTCTAGTGAACACCAGGATGTCAGCCTCCATGGGAGACACTCCAGATCTCGCCATGATAATGTCTTCAGCAGCCAGGAATGGAGTTAAGGGAACTTAAGGTTTAGATGGACCAGGATTCCCTGTTTCTGGGAGAGCAGGCCTTTGCACAAAGGCAGGGACACAGGTGTTTCCACTGCCAGCTGCTGCAGCAGGGGAAACCAGATCTGATAAGGAGCGAAGGGGCCACCACAATTAGAGAAAGGGAGGGATGGCATAAAGAAACCTCCCTTTCCAGAAGGGACAACGCGTCTTACCAGAAATCTCCAGGCCCTGGGTGAGCAGAAAAGTGGCAGTTCCGTGTTGGGTGTGGATGCAAAAGGTCCAACTCTGGAAAATCCCACCAGTCAAATAGGTCTTCTACAAATGAGGTCAGCAGCTCCCACTCGTTGCATTCAAGACTGCAACCGGCTTAGCCTGCCCGCCAGGACATTTTGGGTGCCTGAAGCATGGATAGCAGACAGTTCTAGACCATGTGCTAGAGCCCAGTACCAGAGCTGTATTGCTTCCTAGCAAAGGAGGTATGAGTGGGTCCCTCCTTTGCTTGTTTATGTAGTGAACAACACTGACATTGTCCATCTGCACCAGCAGGTGACCCAGGGCAGATGGGTCTGGAAGGTTTGCAAAGCATACATTTCTAGAATGCTGATTTGGAGGGAAGCCTCACTTTGTCCACGTTCCTGAGCCTGATGAGGCCCCAGATGTGCCCTGCAGCCCACTCCCAAAGCGTCTGTGGTGAGAATCTGCTGAGGGAGGGAAAGAAGAAGGGAATCCCTTTCAACGGGTTTCAGGGTTCCATCCACTATAGGAGCCCCTTCTTGGCAGGGAAGTGACTAGAACTTGCTTGTTCTAGGTCGTGGTGCTCTGATCCCACTTGACCCACAATATCTACTGAAGGATCCTCATGTGTAGCCTGGCTGGGGTACCATGACAATGGCTGCAGCCATCAAACCCAGTAGCCATAGGAAGGTTCTAGCTGTGACACTTCTGCTGCTTGTAAAGCATCTGGGCCTGAGCCATCATGCAGTCCACCCTATCCTGAGGCAGGAAGCAAAGCCCTGAGCCATGGCCAGAACTGCCCTTCTGTACATGAGAAGCTGACAAGGGTCAAGATTGACTTAGGCAGACTGACCGTGATCCCTAGAGCATGGAACAGTTATCTGGTACACGCTAAGGTGTGGGACAGCTGCTCCTGGACTGTGTTTTAGCAACCAGTCATCCAGGTAAGTGAAGACATACAGTCCAGCTCCTCCTGAGAGCTACTGCCACAACTGCCAAGCATTTGGTACATAAGCAGATGACAAGCCAAAGGGCAACATCTTGAACTGGTAATGTTCCCTCGAACAGGAACCTGAGGTACTTCCTCTGGGAACACAACTCTCGATACACAGGTATGTTCTGCATGTCCAGGGAGCATATCTAGTCACCTTTGCAGAAGACAGCAGGCCTTGTAGAATGACCATTTGGAACCTCTTGTACTGGATGTAGAAGTTCAGTTCCTGCATGTCCATAATGGCATTAAGTCCCCTGCAGACTTTGGGATAAGAAAGAAATGAGAATGGAACATGTCTTCATTTGATCCCATGGGAACTGGTTCTATAGCCTCTTGCGAGCAAGGTATGCACTTCTTCTAGGAGGACTGGTATGTGGTCTTGAGGATAAAAGGATGGAATGGGAGGAAATTCTAGAGGTAACTCTAGAAGCTCTAGAGTACACCTGTGTTCTAAGAGTTGCAGGACCCAAGCATCTGTAGTAACCTCTCTCCACTGGTCCAGATGGTGGGAGAGGCAAACCCCTACCACCTCCTCCGGACTGTGTGCTGGAGGGAGCCTGTCTGCAAGGAGTCATGCAGAGGCAGGTCTGGAGGTTGCAGGTGCGCCTCCACCAGAGGCCTTAGAATGGGAATCTCTGCGGAGGAGGTGGGGGCAGGCAAAGCTGATTTACTTTGTTATGTCGTCTGGCCCCAAATCTAGGCCTACTGGGGCAATGCGAAGGGCACCTTCCTCCTACTCTTTGGGTGAGTGAGGTCTGCCAGAAGCAGCTTCAGCGTGGGTGACAAACAGCTGGTGAACCTCTTTCCCGAATTTCGCCGTCCTCTCCCTTATAATAGGAGGGAAACCGCGTCTGAGGTCCAGAGTATGGAACCTGTACTGGCGGCCTGAGGTGTAGATTAGGGTAGACACGGACAGAGTCAACACCTAGTTAAGGTGAAACTCTGACACCACCTTCAGAAGGAATTTCGAGTGGGGTGCAGGACAACTTTGTCCCTGTGAAAGACCAGATAAGGGAGTCCACCGAAAGCGCCTGGAGTTCCCCTGTCCTTTTGGCTGACGTGATAGCCACCAGGAAGGCTTCTTCCACGACAAGTGTGAGCTCACACTTGTGCATGGGTTCGAATGGTTTTCCGTGAGCTTTGCCAATCCAGCAATAGATCCCAGGAGGTGGAGGTTCACGCGCAGAGGGATATGTGACTGAGCCTTTGAAAAGCGCCCGACCACTATCTCCTGTGCCAATGCCGGCTGACGGCCGCACCGGTAAGCAGAAATGGCTGCCAGGTGCACCCATAGGTCGATGACCGAGACCCCTCTCTGGAGAGAGACCAAAGGTAGTCTAAAATGTTAGCCACAGAGCAGGATAAGGGGTCCAGACTCTTACCTGACACCAAATGGAAAACCTTTCCATTTGAAGGCATAACATTTCCTGGTCGATTCACTACGAGATGCCACTACCACAGTGTAGACATCCTTGGAAAGACCCAGAGCCTGGAACTCTAGCCGCTCAGGTACCAGGCTGTGAGATGCAGGGATTGAAGGTCCGGATAGAACACCTTCCCTGGTTCAATGATATCAGGTCTGGGCATGTACAAAGCCGCTCCGGGGCCCTGCAGCTGAGGCTGAGGAGATCTGGATACCAGAACTGGCGGGGCCAATCTGGGGCTACCAGAATCATCTTGCCTTGTCCTCCTCACCTTGAGTAGCACCTTGTGGATCAAGGGAAATGGAGGGAAGAGTGAGAGGAGACCTGGGGTCCTGACCTCGAAGGCATCCCTGCAGCGAGCCCTGCTGAGGCGGGCATGGTACAGTCTCAGCTTGGTGTTCTCCTGGGCAAACAGGTCCACCACGGTTTGCCCCAATGGGAGAACAGATAATAAGCTACCTCTGGATGGAGAAACCACCGTGGGATGTCTGGCCTAAGCTGCTGAGAGCATCTGCCAGTTGCTTGAGACTTCTGCCATATGGATGGCAGGAGATCCGCCTCCAATCGGCTAAGGGTCCAGATCCAGACCGCCTCCTTGCACAGCAGATGGGAGTGCGTGCCGCCCTGTTTGTTGAGGTAGTACATGTTTATGGTACTGTCTGTCTGGACTTGAACCACTTGACCCGGAGCTGAGGAGCCGAAGCTGACAGGCCAGTCTGAGCTGCTCTGAGCTCCAACAGGTTGATGTGGCATTGGGACTCCTCAGGGTCCAGAACCCGTGGGCCCTGTGGTCCCCATGTGGGCTCCCAGCCCATGAGAGAGGCATCAGTCGTCAGGACGACCCGTTGGATCGAGGCGGACAAACATGATTCCTTCCTGCAAGCGGTCTGGGACGGTCCACCATTGGACAGCGTCCCACATCTTCTGGGTTACAGTGATCAGCTGGTCGAAGTGACTATATTGCCGAGTCCACTAGGAGGCCAGCTCCCACTGCAGGGAGCGCATGTACCACCTGGCCCAATGGACCACTGAGGTGCACGCTGCCATGTAACCCAGAAGGCGCAGAAAGTCCCGGCAGGTACAAGTGCCCAACCAGAAATGATTGGGCAAAGGAGGAGAGAACCTCCGCCCTGTCTGCGGGAGCCGGGCTCTGGCTTGACAACAGTCGAGCTCTGCCACTATAAAGCCCATCACCTGAGAGGGACACGAGTTCTGATTTGGCCCGCTGATCAAGAGGCCCAGATGGGAGCAGGTTCGGAGGGCCAGATCCCTGGATCTCTCCGCCTCCTGAAGGGAAGAACCGCCAGGAGCCAGTCGTCGAGATAGGGTATATTCGTACTCCTCGATGCCGAAGATGGGCTGCCACCACTGCAATGCATTTGGTGAAGACCCAAGGGCTGATGACAGGCGAGCGGCATGACTCGGAACTCGTACATGGTCTCTTTGACCCTGAAGTGGAGGAACGCTGGTGGGCCGGACGGATTAAGGCGTGAAAGAGCGCGTCCTGTAGATCCAGTGAACAAAACCACGTTTTGCTCCAGGGATGGTATGATCTGGCTCAGAGTTACCATCCAGAAGGTGCAAGACTGGAGATATTGATTCAGGTCGTGGAGATCTAGGATGGGGCACCAACCCCCATCCGCTTGGGCACCAGGAAGTACCTGGACATGAAGCCTGGGTCTGTGGGAGGATACGGCACTGGAGCTACCACCTCCTCCGCGGAGGAGCTGAGCAATGTCGTCCCGAGAAGGGCCGGACTGAGTGCGAACTGAGATCCTTTCCTCCCGAGGGCACGGGCTCAGCTGGGAGGATACTGCTCGATTCTAGAGGCAGACCCTCACCGACCACTTCCAGAACCCACCTGTCCAAAGTGATGCGGACCAGGCAGAAAGAAAGTGACTAAGCCGGCCCCCATGGAAGGACCCAGGCTGGTGTGGACGGGTGTGGGGTGGCAACCCCTAACTGAGCAGGCTTAGAGGAGGAGGAGGAGGCTCTGGGCTGGCACCTCGGCCTCCTTTACAGAGGCTGCTGAGGACCATGCTTGGGCCTGGGGCACCAAGCTTGAACCTGCTGTTGCTGCTGACCTCTTTGACAGGAGGGCTGTCTAATCGCAGGGGAAGAGTGCCGAAGGGCTTCTTCTTGCGCTTCTGCTGGTTCTTGCCTGAAGAACCCATAGCAGAGGTAGCATCTAAGGTGGCACTGGATTGCTCTATCGCTGGGTGACCTGCCACTCCCAGACTGAAGAGGTCGTGTAAGGAAGGCACGTCAGCTAACTTGTGCTGAGTATCCGCCAGAAGAAAAATTACTCACCTTAGTAACGTTGTTTCTTCTAATGGAGTCTTGCTGTATTCTGACTATTGCAGTGATATCCAACCTTTGAACTGCCCGAGAGGAAAGTTAATTTTCCATGCAAGGAATGGAGCAGCTGAGCTTGAGCTCGGTTGAGACTCTGTCTGTTGTTGTTTGAACCCAAACGCCAGATCTTTGCGAGCTATACTCACTGGGCGTCTTGTGTGAAACTGTAAACTCACACTAGCCAACTGGCAACTAAATTTAATAAAGGTTTTTGGTTCCAAGGCAAAGACTCAAGTCAGAAACCCAAAAACAAAACACAACACACACCCAAAATAAGAGGTGAGAAAAGGGGCACCTCTGGTGTGCCAACACTGTTCCTGCCCACCACATCCCAAAACTCAGGTTCTGAGAGGAAGGCGGGGAGGTCAGAATACAGCAAGACTCCATTAGAAGAAACAACATTACTAAGGTGAGTAATTTTCTCTTCAAACAACATGAAGTCTTGCTGTATTCTGACAATACAGACTACCAAGCAGTACCTCCATGGAGGAGGACAGAACCTACTTTGGAACAGGCTCTGAAGCACTGCTGTGCTAAACCGAGCATCACTCTAGCCTGGATATCCAGAGAGTAATGCTTGGTGAAAGTATGTATTGTTTTCCAGATGGCTGCTTGACAAATCTCTAAGATAGGAATATCCTGGCAGCAGCCAGGAAGCAACTGCACCTCTAGTAGAATGAGCCCTCAGGCCTGAGGGTGGGATTCTGCCTAATTTTTCATAGCAGAATTGTATACAAGAGACAATCCACCTGGCAATAGATCTCTCAGTGGCAGGTTTTCCTTACCAACCTCACCATAAATGAAGAACAACTGGAGGGAGTCAAACCTGTGACCCTTGGTGCGCTCTAACGGAGTAGCTAAGGGCCCTTTCACATCCAGGTTGTGAAGCCTCCTTTCCCAGAGGAGGAATGGTCAGTGAAGAAAACAGGAAGAGACATAGACTGATTAAGGTAGAAATCTGAAACCACCTTAGGTAAAACTTCCTATTAGTCCTGAGGACCACCTTATCTCTGTGGAAGGAGAAAAATCAGGCTCCACTGACAGGGCCTGTAACTCACTTATCGTCTGGCAGAAGTAAATGGCTACCAAGAACACAGTTTTCCAAATCAAGTACTTAAGCTCTGCTGAAGACAAAGGCTCAAAAGAGGTTGCAAAGCTGAGCAATGCAAACATTAAGGTCCCAAGCAGGGCAGGGTCCCTGAAGGGAGGATTGGTATGCAGCAATCTCTTGAAGAATTTACAGAATACAGGATGAGCTGAAAGGGAAGAGGGCTTGCCTGCTGACAAGAAGGCAGAGACAGCTGCCAGATGCACTCTAAGTGTAGCTGGTCTGAGTCCCAAGCTATTGAGATGAACCATATAGTCCAGGACTATAGGCAACCCAGCAGACTCTGGAGAAATATGCTTCCCAGAGCACCAAATAGTAAACCTTTTCCATTTGGAGTTGTAAGTCTTTCTGATGGAAGGCTTTCGAAAACCTTTAGGATATCCAGAACACCCTGAGAGAGATGCAAATCAGCAAACTAACTGTTCAAGAGCCAAGCCTTGAGTTGAGAGATTTGAGATTAGGATACCAAACCCTCCCTGAGAACATGTTAACAGGTTGTAATTCCTGGGAAGAGACAGGGGAAGGTGGACTGCTAAGGACAGCAAGAGAGGTACCAGGGCTGCCTGGCCCAGTCTGGAGCAATCAGAATCACTTTGCAGGGT
Source organism: Neoceratodus forsteri (assembly GCA_016271365.2). Classification (NCBI taxonomy): domain Eukaryota; kingdom Metazoa; phylum Chordata; order Ceratodontiformes; family Ceratodontidae; genus Neoceratodus; species Neoceratodus forsteri. The sequence goes on from CM057455.1 coordinate 1,301,235,041, forward strand.
TGAGACCTGATTTTGAATAGTACTTTGAACAGGAGAGGAAGGGAAGCATACAGGAGTTTCCTTCCCAATCGAGAACTAGAGCATCCATGGGGACTGAGCCCAACACTGGGGGTCTGCAGCAAAAGAGGAAGTTGGTGATTGTCTGGGGCTGCAAAAGATCTATCTGTGGAGTGCCCCATCTGGAGAAGATCACCTTCAAAATTAGGGGATCTAGGGACCATTCGTGATGGCCCTGAGATATCCTGCTGGAGAATCTGCCAGGACATTGTCCTTCCCTGGGAGGTGCACTGCTATCAGAGAGGTATTCAGGGAATAGGCCAGAGACCACAACCTCATTGCTTCTGTGCACAAGGCCGCAGACCGAGTGCCCCTTGCTTGCTGATGTACCACATTGTGGTGGTATTGTCTGTCCTGATCTGAACTACTTTGTTCTGAACAGACTTGGAAAAACTTGAAGTGCTAGAAACACTGCTCTGAGTTCTAAGAGACTGATGTGAGCAGAGATTCTTGAGGTGACCATAACCCTTGGGTGGTCAGATCCCCAAATGGGCTCCCCAGCCCAAGAGGGAGGCAACTGTGGTAAGGATTGGAGAATGAGACTGAGTGACAAGCGGACTCCTTGTCTTCGTTGTCCTGATCCTGCCACCATTGCAAAGCCTGGATCAGGGTTGAGTCACTGGGATTAACTTGGTCAGAGAATCTTTCTCTGGGACCAGAAGGCTCTTAAGTGGAAATGAATGTCCCTCATCTGAAATCTTGCTCCTTGGACCACTGCCGAGAGGCAGCCATGTAGCCCAGGAGCTGCAGAAAATGTCTTGCTGGTCGAGACACCTGGAGGGTGAATGAAGAGGCCAGTGTCACAAGGGTCCTTGCCCTGTCCAGAGGAAGAAGGCTCTTCCCTTATTGTATCCAGCTCCACTCCTATGAAGGTGAGGAGCTGCACGACTCTAGAACTGACTTTGAAAGATTCAGGAGGAATCCCAGAGAAGTGAGCAGTTGCTGAGTTATCTGTAGGTGCGACCTGACTTGGTCTGGAGACTGACCCACTATAAGCCAATCGTCCAGGTATGGAAAGATGGAGATCTTTTTCTCCTTAGCAAAGCAACCACTACTGCCAGGCATTTTGTGAACACCCTTGGAGCTGACGTTAGGCCAAAGGGCATTGCTCTGAATTGATAGTGGCCTGAGGGCAACTCGAACCTGAGGTACTTTCTGTGGGAGCATCTGATGAGAATGTGGAAATAGGCATCCTTGAGGTCCAGGGAGACTAGCCAGTCCCTGGCCTTAGAGAGGGTAGAATTATTCCCAGAGTCACCATTTGAACTTTAGCTTTAAAGGTGCTTGTTTAAATATCTGAGATCCAGGATGGGCCGCCATTCTCTTGTATTTTTGGGGTTAGGAAGTACCTAGAGTACAATCCTTTTCCCTTGTGTGGGGTGGAACCCTTTCTATGGCTCTGAGAGCCAAGAGGAAGATACCTCTGCCTCTAGGGCAAGGGCCTCTGAAGGATTTGCAGGTGGAAGGATCTGGTTCTCATCTTGGAAAATTGTTAGAAGCTGAGAACCAGTCCCTGGCTTACTACTTCCAGGACCCATTTGTCTGATGTTAAAGACATCCAGTCCTGGACAAAGTAGCCAGCCACCCCCCTCACGGGTAGTGGAGAATCGGCCCAGGCAAACTCATCAAGGTGCCTGTTTGGCAGGGGCTTTAGGCTGAGGGGTGGTAGCAGGCCTGCTTATACCCGTCTGCCTCTCCTCTGAAGAACCCCTCTGGGCAAAGGCGGAAGAGGAGGCCTGGGCTTGGTAGAAAGGCCTCATGAAAGGCCTGCCCTGCCCCTGGAATGCTGCCTGGGGAGTGGCTTGCCTTTCTTGGCCTGAGCACTCCTACAGGTGGCCCTGTACTCATCCATTTTCTTCATGTAGTTCTCTGTCTGCTCCCCAAACAGAAATTACCAATAACAGGAAAATCCATGGCCTTAGTCTGGGTATCCTGTGACAGGCTAGTACATCTGAGCCAAGCCATCCTACGAAGGGCCACAGATGTAGCCATGACTCTAGATGAAACATCATTGGACTTCACTGCAGCATAAAATTGCACCTTGGATGTCTCAATACCATCTGCAGCCACCTGCTCCAGCTCCTTGGAAAGCTGGCCAGGGACCTGTTTAGCTAGAGCCATCACAGTGTCCCATCTAGACTTCTGGTATCTAGCTGTGTAGGCCATATAATTAGCCTGCCTGAGTCCCAAAGATGCTGCCATGTACTGTTTCTTTGCCATGGCATCAATCTTCCTGGAGTCCTTATCTGGGGGTGTGAAGCCAAGGGTATATTTGCTTTATCACAGGCAGCAGCCTGCACTACCCAACATGGCTGCATTGTTGGGAAAGGAACTCCGTATCTGAGCCTGAAAGAGTATACCTCTTGTCAATTCTTCTGTCCACGGAGGTATAGAATTAGGAGTCTTTAACATTTTTAAATGTCTGTTTCCCAAAAGACTTATGGAGGGAATAGACAGTCTCCTGGACTCTGGGATGTCCATCATCTCAACATAATCAGGCTCCTCCTGATCCTCTACTGCTTCCTCCATAGGAAGCTGGAGAGTTCAGCCACTTTTGTAAAACATAAAGTGGGAAGGGGACTCAGAAAGCCTGGGAGGAGAAACACACTGAAGGTCTGTCTGGGAGATGTCCGGTCAATGGGCACATCCAGACTTTCATAATCACCATCACTATCCTCATACTCTCCTCCTCCTCCTCCTCCGGTTCATAAAAAATCCTCTAAATTATAATCTGGAACGGGTGAACCGACCCGGGCAGACCCTAACCGATGGTGCCGGTTCGGTGAACCAGTGTGATTGAACAATCCTTTATCGCTTTGGCTATTTCATCAGCAGTCGGAGAAAGAACTTGTGGATCCGAACGGCTGACTTATCCCTTCTTTTTTTTAACGGAACAGACTCCTCAGAGTCGGTTCTCCTTTGCCGAAGAAGTTTAGCCCTGGTCAGAGGGCACTCCTTCTGGTTCGGTTGGAACCAAACCGGGCTGGCCATCCGGGTCAGCGGACTTTTAGCCTCCCTTTCCCTCAGCCTACCTATTCTCTTTCCAGGGTAGCTGTGGGAAAACTTTACAAATCTGGCAGTCTGAATCGAGGTGGTCAAACCCCAGACAATAAACACAGGTAGTGTGGGGGTCAGCCTTAGCAAAGCTTCCCCACACACACTACACAGTCATTGAAACCCAGTGGGCCCGTTTTCTCTTGGGTTTCTCAGACATGGCCAGTCCTAACCAAACTTACCCTTTTTTGGCAATCATCAGGCAAGACACCCTTATCGGTTCCTGACCGTGTTACTGGTCGTGGAAAAACACGTAATGAAATCCGTTTTTTAGAACCGATAAGGACCGGTTACCACACTCTAAAAAGCAGAACAAACTTTTTACAAGCCTGATCGGTTCAAACTGAACCGATCCAATGTTTACAAGTTCCACACAGAAGCTAATAATAATAAACCTATCTAGTACTCACGGTACCACAGACAGAGACTGAACCGACAGGTTAGATAGAAGAAATTGCTGAAACCGAGGAAAAACGACACTTTAACTGACTAAATTGAACCGAGTGAAGGAGAAATCTCGGAGTGACTGTTCAGTGAGGCGGATAAAGAATCTGGCGGTTTGGGTTCAAACAACAACAGACAGAGTCTCAACCAAGCTAGAGCTCAGCTGCCCATGCCTTGCATGGAAAGTTAACTCTTTCCTCTCGGGGCAGTTCAAAGGTTGGATATCACTGCAATAGTCAGAATACAGCAAGACTTCATGTTGTTTGAAAGGAGGATAACCTCAGCCAGGCCCTGCGGCGGTAGCCACTTGGCTGCTAGGGAGCAGGCACAGGAATCTCAAGGTCCAGGGCCGTCTGGAGCTGCTGTTTGGCAACAACATGGCCCTGGTCCAGACCTGCTTCACGGTGGTTTGCATGTCCGCTGGGAGATGAGGAGGACTTCATCTAGTGACCCCAAAGGGCATGAGAGAGTGTGCCATGATCACAGCCAAGCTGGCATGGAGGCCCAAGAGATGAGGCCGCATAAACCTTCCGGGCAGAATGGCTATATACTTGGACTCCTTGTCGGAGAGCGGTCAGTGTCAGCTGAGCTACATGTGCGTCTAAACACAGAAGCAGTCACAAGGCTCTCGGCGGGGATGCTCTGTGAAACCCCAGGGACCCCATGGAGTAGCGTATGCTTGCAGGCAATGTGGGCAGGCGGGCTGGGCAGGAGGCAGTGCGCTGCACACAGCTTAAGGGCGGGCCAACAATGGCTTCAGCCACTGGAAAGGCCTCTGTCGGGTATCCCCTCTTGAGATATCTGTGAGGGGTACTCCACCTTCTTTTGGATAGGCTCTAAGGGCATTCTGGTCGATTCTGAAATGAGGCGGAGGATCTATCCCACAAAATCCTTGTTACGAGGAGTCCCACAAGGCTCCATCCTGGGCCCTATCCTCTTTGCAATATACATCAATAATCTGGACTCGTAGCTGGCCACAGCAAATGTCCACTTATTATGAATGATACTGTACTCTATACCAAAATTCATCCTTGGATTTGGCCAATGAGTACTTACAGAAAGACTTCATCACCCTCCAATACAATCTTCTCACTCATAAGCTCCTCCTCAACCAAAAGACTAAAGCAATGATTCTCTCACCAAAGTCTACTTCCGGATGTCCACATATCACACAGATCCGAACACTCTTAGATGAACCCTTGAAGTAGTTGATACCTTTAAATACCTTGGGTTCTGGCTGATAACAAGCTCAACTTTCTGTGCCACTTAAATGAAACCTTGAAAAACTAAGCGATTAGGTTTAATCTACCGCATTAAACACCTACCTCGTTAGAAGTCAGAATGAGACTAGTACAAACTACATTTCCTACCTATACTGGACTAAGCTGACTTCCTTTACAATCACTGCCCATCAACAATGCTAAACAAACTGGACACCCTTTACCACCAGGCTTTAAGATTTATCTTAAATCTACCCGTAGTACACATCACTGTTGTCTATACCAGGTTTTGGGATGGACCTCTCTCAACTAGAAGAAAAGGAATGCTCTCCTCTGGTTTTTAGAGCATTATCTGATAGCCTCCTGCATACATCTCGAACATCTTCAAATGGGCTAAAGGTTCCTATGGCCTGAGGACGCTCTCCTTAATCTGCTTCCAGATTCCTAGAGTGAAACTACCCTTGGCTCAGCAGCAATCAACTTCTCACTTCCATCACTCTGGAACACTATGCAAGACTCATTAAAATTATCCTCACTTCCAAGCATTTTCACATTCAAAGCTTTATTAACGGATTATCTGAAGGAATCATGCAACTGTTTCAGATGCCGATGACCCTAAGCCCGGTGCCACTCTCAAATCCTCGCCTAAGTATCTCATCCACCGCATTCCTAACAACTGAAACCTAGGACTTACAAGCCTAGTTCCTTAAACCAAGATGGCCCTGCCTATTCTCTACCTTTTACCTATTCTGGCCTCCCTTTTGGCTGCCTACTCTTTTACCCCAATTTCTACCCTATTCCTTAATACCTCCTTATTTTTTATCATTTAGGTATGAGCTCTTACATATGCGGAGACTATAAGGGATTATTGTCTCTTCTCATTTCAGTAAAGCTTATCATTATGTACCTTTGCATGTTAATTATGTTGACCTGGTATGTATAGGCCCATATTGACCGGCACCTTTACAATGTTTTTTTTTTTTTTTTGCATCGTTGTCCACCGTAATTGTAATCTTATGAAGTATACTGTATTAATGCCCAGGACCACCTTGAAATGAGCTTGCTCAATGGTGTTTATGCCTGGTTAAATAAAGTGATTGATTGATTGCCCTGAAAAAGAAGGACCTTCCTTCAAGCCTGCCACTGATGACTTCGTCATCCCCGGATCTTGTGCAGACCAGTGGCATCCAAGTCGAAGAATCGGGATATAAAGGTCTCCGCCTATGTCTCCCTCGATATGCCGAGGGTGATCGGGGACCACCGTAATGGACAGATGATGGGGAAGCCGGTGTCTGTCCTATCCTCTTCGAGGGCCCTCCCTGAGGCTGCTTAGGTGGCGGTTCCACCAAAATCGGTGGGGAGACGAAACAGGCTGAACTGGGATGCATGCCAGCCCTACAGGTGGAGGAACCGGGATCTTGGGTTCTGATGGGGTGGCGATCGGCCTAAGAGGCTGAGGCCAAGTAATGGCAGTGGAGCGGCTTCTGGCCGGTCAGAATCAGCTGTTGCCACATGAGATCCTAATAACGTCGATGGACTTCCTTGAAGTCTCTCCTCGTCCGAGGAGGATGAGGATCGGTGGCGACACCTCTTCCTAAAGTGCTTGTGACCTTTCTTCAGTTTTTCAGCGAAGGGGTCCTGGTCCTCAATCGAGACCGATGGGGTCAGCTCGTTTGATCGGGAGAAGCCAGAGTCGGGGAGAACCGTGGTTCAAGCAACTTTCCTCGTCGGGACACCCGTGGGCTGGGTCTCCTCGTCGGGGAAGGAAAGGATAGATGTCCTTTCCAAGGGTCGTCGACGAGATCGGTGACACGGCTCGATCGGGTCGAGAGAAATCTCGGCGGTTCAGCCGTGTCCTCAGCCTCAGTGCCTTGGCCTGCGGAAGGTCTGAGAAGCGGCGCCGAGGCGATCTTGACCGAGGTGGAAACCGCAAGGTCCTGAGAATCTGACCGCTCTCGGTCCCAGGAATGTCTTTTCGGAAGAAGATGATTTAGGGTCCTTGTCTCTTTTCCTAGAGGCGGGAGTGCAAGCCGAGGGCACCTCACCCTGGTGGGAGAGACTGGCACAGCTCCCAAAAGGACCCAGTGAAGGTAGAACCCAGGTTAAGAGGCATGAAAAACTTCAGCTGGCGAGCTTGGGCAGCTTCCTCTTCAAAAGCTGCCATCTGGTCGAGCTGCTCGGCGGATCCAGCAGACATGAAACTGCATACCTGGCCTCCTTGGATTTCACTGGTGGGTTGCGAGCTCGGTCTCCCCAGTTTTAGGCATGCCTTGCGGTCACCCAGGACGTTGGGATGAAAGGCCAGACGATGGTGCCGAGTGGTGTCATGCCGACACCCAGGCAGTAGACACACAAAGAGGTGGAGATTGGCTGCGACATTTTCTGTCCACAGGGAACCGCGAAATCCAGGGGACGACTTGACCTCTATGTCCGATAAGCTTGGATCGGCATCATAAACTCTGATGAGTTTTAGCGGAAGTGATTGTGGTGAAAACTATGCGTTGAGAATCCAAGGCCTACAAACTGCAGAAGTAGCATGAGGGAACCTGAATCTTCCAGCGGAAAGGAAGATCTGGCATCATGGGGCAGAGCCGAGTATTTACCACCCAGGTGGGTGGGAGAAGCCACTTGAATACTTTCGGTGAATTTAAAGGGAAAGGGACATGCCAGAGAGTGTGGATGAACAACATATCCATGCTCCTGGAACTGGTAGTTCCAGGAATTCTACCATGTTTCTCCTGGTTATGTCTTGCTCCTCACCATCAAACTCCATTGCTGTTTGGAGCTGCTTCATCATGGAGATGAAGGAAAATACTCGGGGGCCTTGGAGTATACAGGTTAAAGTTCTCACTCCTGGTAGAAATGGTGGAGTAAGACCTGGGATTCCCTGGATGAGGTCATGGTGATACTCACCCTCCTCGTCGATGGGCTCCGAAGAGGGCAAAGAGGGAATAGAGGATGTCGCTGCCCTAGGGTGAACAAGCAACGGTGGACGGGACAGGCGCCGCCGCTGGGACTGTCTGGTAGGCCCCATCGAGTTGCCTGGAGGAAGGTGCTGTAGGACCTCCATGAAAGAAAACAACACCGTCTGCATGTCGATGGTGGGCTGGGCTGCTTTACAGAAGTGGCAGGATATGCTGACAGGAAAGGCTGTAACCCAAGCGTCGATGGGTGGCCTGCAACATCGGCAATGGCATCTAGAGCTCAGATGTTGCTGGGACTGGCGCTGACCGTAAGTGGACCGGTAGAGCAGCTGCCAGCTGACTCTGTGGTAGAGGTGCAAGCAGCAGGACCCATAGCGTCGACAGGAGGTCAGAACCCCATTGATGGATTACCTTGCAGCATCGACGGGAGGCTGGAAACCCAACATTGATGAAGTGCCTCAGCGGCATTGACGAGGCAGGTTGGAATCCCAATGTCGATGCAGTGGCTTGCAGCATCGACGGGTGTGTCGGCACCCCAAACGCAACAGGCCAGCACCAGCCGTGGAAGGTCAACCGGAATTCACTGTTAAGGCCGACCATGTGAGACTTGTTAGGGTATGGGTGGCAGAAGGTGTCACCATGGAAGCTGATGGCGACACTACAATGGTCGTCCGCCTGTGCAGCGAGTGACAGAGTGGACGGAGGATTTATCCTTGCTCCTTTCCCTCTCCCGGTGTTTGTGCTTCCTTAAAAGATTTCTCCTGGGCCTTAGAGGAATGGGAGCCACAGGACGGGCCGGTGAGGTGGAAGAGTTTTTCCATGGAGCTCCCTTTCCATCCTGGCTACCTTCTGCTCTGAATGGAAAGACTCAAGGGCTTTCTGACAGCATTACTGGGTGGCTTGCCTGAAGCTCAGGCAGGTTCATGAGCCTTAACATCATGGGCCTCTCCGAGACAGTGAACACAGGGGTCATGCCGTCATTGCTGAGGATTTTCTTACTGCACTTGCAATATCTAATGAGTTTGGTGGTGTTGGTAGTTCTCGATATAAACAATGATGAAAATCACTTTAAAATAAACTGATTACTACTAGGTGAGAAAAATAAAAGTAAGGAAAATCAAAGTAGAAACAGAAGATTTTGGTCAACTGTAGTGACAGTGTCTCCGTGGAGTCGGCAAATATGGGCGATGGTGGAAAAGAACTGAGGAGGGTGTGGGGCTGCACATTTAGTTTAACTTATATTTTATTAACTTATGTAATAGGATGTTACACATTAATCCCAACAGGCAGGCAATACATCTGATACCTACTATTAAGCAGGTATCATGTGATAATATCACCTACACGCGATGCTCTCAAAGTGCACTAAGGCCACCCGATCGCAAAGACTAGATACTTTAACTAGACCTTCAACGCCAATCTATGTAGGCCATCAAAATTTTGGAAAGTTATCCACTCCCTTTTCTCCCCCATCGACAATTTCCACCCTCTCACTGGTCTCAAATGGTACCCTTCTCTCTGATCCACTCGTGGTTGCCTCAGAGTTCAACTCACTTCACCACTGCGCTCCACTCTCCTTGCCTCCCTTCCAGCTGTAGCTCCACCCAGCCACCATGCTGAAGCTACCAAACCCCCGGACTAAACACCTTCTACTTGAAACATCTCTCCTTCAGAAGCTCTCGATGCCCTACTTACCTCAACCCCTCCAAGGGTAAGTCCCCGACGAGCTGGATACCAAACTCTCTACCTAAACCAATCGTTTGACTCTGCAACAGTTCCTATGGATTGGAAACATGCCATAGTCTTACCACTGCCTAAAGGAGGACACCACCTCTGCAGTCAACCCCATCTCTCCTCACTGCCCTTGAGAACTCCAAGAGCACCTTGTGCTCTCTCAGCTCCCCAACTCTCTCTGGAGTCCAACTTCTTCACTCCCTACCAGTCCGGATTTAGGAAGAACCACTCTACCGCCACTTCCTCCTAAGACTCTCTGACACCATCCTCTAGGGATGGACAATGGTCTAATCACTCAGCCATCTTTATCGACCTAGCAAAGCATTTGACACTGTCTCCACCACCTGTTGATATCCTGCCTCTCTGCAGCTGGTCTGTCCGAGTCTGCCACTAATTGGTTAGTAGCCTACCTGGATGGCCGCACCAATCTGTAAGAACAGCGGAATCCATCTCTCCTCCGCTACCAATAGAAACTGGTGTACCTCAGGGCTCATTACTCGGCCCTATTCTCTTTTCCATCCTGCTTAATGATCTACCACAAAGCTGTTCATCTTCCTCCATTCACATGTATGCAGATGCCACAGATCTATTTACCTCTGACCGTACACCTGTGGAGGTTGCTACCAGCCTACAGGCTGAATTCAATAGAGTTCAGCTTTGGTTTAGCTCCATCAACTCTCCCTCAATGCCAAAAAGACAGTCTCCATGACCTTGGCACGGGCAAAAACTCTCCAGGTTTACCATTCTCCCAAACTTCCACACCCTAGACAGGGCAGTCCTTGAGGATGTAAAAACTTTTAGGTACCTAGGTGTCTGGCTAGACCGACACCTATCCTTCTCTGCCCATGTGGATGCTATCCTGGAAAAACTGCGCCTCAAGCTTGGCGCTCTCTACAGGAACCACAGTAGCCTCCCGCTACCTATGAGACCAAATTGTGCAGAAAATGATCTTACCTACCTCCGACTACTGTGATGTACTCTACAGTGCGCTCCCAAGTCTACCCTATCCAGACTGGTCCTCCCTTCAATGCGTTCTGTCGCTTTGCCCTCGAAGCCCCTTGCACCCGTCACTGTGTGCTTTACCATTCGTTGGCCTTCCCTCCCTTGACAGCCAGCACCCACTCCATAGTGCTAAATTTGCTTCAAACTTCTGGCTCGGGCAATTTCCACTCTACCTTGCCTCCTCTATATCATCTCCACCAACCCCACCCATGCCCTTAGGTCTAATGACTCCCGGCTCCTGGTACTCTCTTACCGTCGGACCACTGCAGGCCAATCAACCTTCTCTACCAGCTCCCGAAACTCTGGAGATGACCTGCGGTCCAAATCCGTCCTCCTCCTCTAAGCATTCTCTATCCTCTGCCCTTACAAACTTCTATGGTAAACTGTTTGTGTATCTGACTCCTCCACCCCTCCACTTGTCCAACCCCCCTATCCCCGTCTCCCTTCCCACAATCTACACCAATCTCCCCCCACTAGATCCCATGAGGCCTGACCAGTGGCTTTAGCTATAGCTATTAATGCTGCGTATATCCATCAACTTCTGCACTTACCCCATAGCACTTCTAGCCTTGTCTCTCTGTCTAATGTGTTATCCATAGAGTTTTGTCTGTCAACTTGGTCTTGTGTAATCCCAAGCCATATTATACCTAATCCATGTTGTACCATGGCTGTCAACATAGTATTGTGTAAACCTAATCCATGTTGTACCAATCTTATGAAGTTATCCCATGTATAACCCAATTTACTCTATGTCATTGTAATCCTTGTACAGTGTAACTCATATTCCAGGTATCAATGAGGTAACTCATTCCTTGTATCAAGTGTGCAACTGCTCTCTATATACCCCAGCTGCACTGAGAGACAAGCATCTTGTTGCTCAGTGTGCCTCTCCTGGTGAAACATTTCAATAAATAAATAAAGGTGACAACAACACTTTTACAGTATCTCTGGAGCAAGGCACCCTGTTCTTTGGTACTACACCTGGGGGTTTACGTAGCTTAAAATTTATAAAGCTAAAATTATTCAAGGAGTCTTTCCAAATTGAAGTTAGGACAATATAGCTTTAGCTGCCATGAGCAGAGATACCAGATATGGTCTAAACAAAACCTGCACTCTCTTATAGGATTAAACATCCCACCCTCAAAACATTGGTTAATACTTTAATCGTTTTACCCCCCTCCTCGCAGCCTCAAGACAAACAGTAGAAAAACAGTAGTCTTTAGTTCATTTTCAAACCTTATCCATGCACATAAATTAGATGTAAAAAAAAAAATGTTTTTCTCCTTCATATTCTGCATGAAGTACTGTAAATTATATAAACAATGTTCTCTCTTCCATTAAGCAGACAGCTAGTCCGTCTGTAAACAAATGTGTCATGGTGGTGCTATAAAGCCCCATGGAAGAAGACAGACAAGCGTGGGAAAGGTAAGTACTGTATGCACCACAAAGCACCATGTTATCTCATCCCCATTTTAGTCTAAATCTTAAACATTTATGTTAAATCCAGCATGCACTTTCTGAGGTATGATTAATGTAAATCCAAACATTGAAAGCCTGCCCTCATAAATTCCCATTTAACCAACAAAATTTATATTTAATCAACAGTTTTAGAGTATTTCAGTCCCTTCAGAGTCAGAGGTTACGTACTTCTCTGGCAACAAATTGCTTTTCAATTTTATCAAAAGTTTGGCAGTTTCCAACACTTGAGAAAATTGATAAGTCTTACCGCTGTACACAGTTCTGAGGCTGGCCAGCATAGGAAATACATGGTGCACCCAAAAGTCTAAGGTGCTGCACCCATCAAAGCTCTGTGCCTCATCCTTGTGGCATAACTCAAATCCGAGGAAAAAATGGACTCTGTGGTCCTGCCAGGAGATCAGGCTCAACAATTTTGCCTGCTGCAGAAAATGTCCCGCTCCATGGAAGTTCTTAATTCCATCATTACTGTATGTGGTATCTGATTCCCAGTGGCGCTGTCAGGCACCGCCATGAGGCGTAATCCTGTACGCCTTAAGTATCTGAAAGTCTGTTTCCAATTGCAACAGTTCTTTAAGGCAGACCTGTAAAAGTTAGGAGATGTTCCCCTCAGCATGCTTCAGGAGGCCAAGTACTCGGACGCTATTAGCAACGAGCAGATTTTCTACGTCTCCAGGTGCCTCCACAATAGGCGTTCTATTTAGTAAGTCCGGAAGCACTGCAAGGGGCTGCTCATCTATCGTTCTTCACCCCTGCGTTTTTTCAGCTACAGCCCGACTTTCAAACTGACTTGCCGCAGCTCTGTTATTATCCTCCAGTTTTTGTCTAAGCTCTGCAAAGCCTTCAACAGAGCTGTGTTTGTCAGCTGTGGTCCAGCTTGCTCTCGGACCCTGGTAGGGATCTTTACTGCCATCCGCTTTAGTTTCTTTTGGTGGGCTCCTTCCTTATTGCTGTTGGCTTTATTTCACCAAACCATTCCTACAAACTGCTGGTGTATGGTGATATAAAACTGATATCGTTCGAGACCTTGTAAGTTGTTCAACAATGCTGATGTAGTTTTAAGACTCTTACTTGTATTAAAATACCAAATTTTGTTGGCTTTCTCTGTCTGTCTGGAAAGCGCTGAAAAAGGCTGTTCTCAGCTCAGCTGCTAGACACGCCCCGCTGCCCACATTTATATATCCTATAGGCTATCTATGTCTGACATTGTTGTGGAGGCCCTAGTAGACTGCTAGCAAAACGCTTCCGTGTGGTCCTGCACCCGACGGCTATAATTTCAGAGGTGTGGCCTCATGCAAGCGATATCGTCCAAGATCTGCCCTTATGTATTGGAGTCTCTGGCAAGGGTATGGACCAACTTGCGTTCATTGACCAGTATACCCAGTTGGTCAAACAACTGTCAGGTCCGAAACAATGTGCAGATTATGACTTCCTGAGACTGGCCATTTATGTATGGGAAAAACAGGTCCTCCACTTGCACCACGGCAAAAACTTTGGAAAATACACATGGTGCAGAACCACATCCCGGCTCTCTTGAATAATCACAGCCTGGACAGGCATAGGGCCTGCAAAAGAACCTTTACCCCATCCCTAGGATTTAGAGTTCAAAATATGCAGGGACCTTAAAGCCACTTTTTAGGACTATAAATCCCTCAATGTATTTTCCACATCACTGTGAAATAATTGCTAGCCTCTAAAGGTAGCATTTAGTACAGATTGTTGTATATTAGAGTAAAAGCAGTCACTCTTAGCAAAGAGTGGCAGCAAAGGCAGATTCCAGAGGCATCAGCCCTGGAAGCAGCACCTGAGACATCACAAGCAGACCGGAGCAGGTGCTTTCTAGCTTCTTGCTCATTAGCAATAGTTTGCTGGACCAATGTTCTGTCCTGGCCCTGTGGTACTGTATCAGTCAAGGAGGCCACAGTTTTCCACAGGCAAGTCTGATATGTTATCATGTAAGCCTGAGAAGTACAGTTACCCAAGAACTTACCGTAATAGTGATCTTCGAGAGCTCTTGCAGCAGGTAGCACATGGACCGGGCGCCACCTGGCGGCGGATCTTGCCAATTATTTTTCCAGCAGTACCAACGGGGAAAGCCCACACTGACGTCAGCTCTACCACCAACGCCACCCCATGAGGGAGTTCCAACGTGCTCCAGTTCTTGCATGCCCACCACAGGTAGCGGAATCGCACTAGGAGACAGATGAGGGAGATCGGCTCCCATCACAGAGAGGAGAAGGCCACAGTGGTTGTGGTCTGATCCTTGGGGAAAGGAGGGAGGAAAAATCATACCTCTACAAGAGCTTCTCTCAAGATCTACTGTTATGGTGTAAGTTTCACGTAACTGTACTATCTTACTTTGAGAGGAAGCTCTTGCAGTAGGTGTAACACACAGGACTGATTCCCAAGCAGTATAAACTAAAGACAACTCCTGGGAGGAGATGAAAGATAGGCAAGGAAAGCAAGAGGAATCCCTCATGAGACCAAACCTTGCCAGACGGCAAGGTCAAAACCCGCTCTGCGTTTGGAAACGATGTACAAGCTGTAATGCCGGACAAAAGTATGGACAGAATGCCACCTGCGGCAGTACAAATATCAGCTGCTGAGACCATTTTAGAGCCGCAGGAAGTGGTGACTGCTTTGATAGAGTGCAGCTTGATCGGCCCATGAGCAGACCTGTTATGCTTTTCATAACAAAAGTTGATGCAGTTGACCAACCAGCGCGACAGCGCCTGCTTAGTAACCGAGCAACCTAAGGACCTCTGAGCAAAAGAGACGAACAACTGATTGGACTTTCTGTCCCCCTTGGTTCTAGCCAGGTAACAACAGAGTGCCGGTGAACATCCAGAGAGTGAAGCAATGCTTCCCTTTATTAGAGTACTCGGGTAATAGACTGGAAGTTGGACAGCCTGGTTGGTGAGCTCAAAACCACTTTCGCAAAACTTCGGATTAATGCATGAGATCAACCCTGTCAAAGGTGTGTATGGGACTCCAAGTGGCTGCGGCACAGAGATCAGCAGCTGACACATTTTGAGAGAAGTGAAAGATGTCGCTATCTCTCTAGTCGAATGACCTCTAACTGGGCCCCGGAAGGGGTTTGCCATACTTTTGTGGCAGAACACACTGCAGTTGAGTAGCCACTTGGACATAGTCTGTTTGGTAACTGGTGCCCCTAACATCCGTTGGGCAAAGGACACAAACAATTGGTCTGACTTCCTTATGGACCGTGTACGTCAACCTAATACCCAAGGATTCTATGTACATCTAGAGAATGTAACAATGCCTCCTTTGTTAAGTGTATTCGGGTAGTAGATAGGCAGATTAATGTCTTGGTTGAGAGTAAACTCAGACACCACCTTCAAGAGAAACTTAGGGTTTGTGTGGAGGGACACCCTGTCCCTATGAAAAACAAATATGGCTCTTGCATAACAGCCAAGCTCGGAAATCCTCCTGGCGAGGTAACAGCAACTATAAATAACACTTTCCAAGAGAGAAAGCGAAGCTCACAACTCATGGCTGGCTCAAAGGGGAGCGATGTTAACTCCTCCAGCATAAACAGCAGATCCCATGGGGAACCAGGTCCCGAATGGGAGGTCTGATGTGCAGGATACCTTGCAGGAAGGTATGTGAGATCCAGCTGCGCAGGTCCTGTCATCCATCAGTACATGAGAGGCTGAGATAGCCAAGAGATGTACCTTTATGGATGAGTAGCTGAGACCCAATCAGACAGGGATAAGAGATACTCCAGAACCCAGTTCATCTCGCATGAGAACGGGTCTATGTCACAGGCAGCAGCCCATAGGCTGAACCGCTCCACTTCATGGCATATGTGGCCCTAGTAGATGGTTTTCTTGGGCCACTAACACCTCTGCTACCTTCTCAGACATCCCATACCTGCTCCTGGCTAGTCTGCAGGAGCCACGCATGTAGGTGCAAAGACTTGAGGTTGGGGTGAATTAGAGAGCCCTGCTCTTGGGATAGCAACCAAGAGGTCAGAGGAACTAGAACTGGTGGTTCTACTGCCAGCTATTGTATAAGCTGGAACCAAATCTGTCTGGGCCAGAATGGCACTACCAGAATCATGGTTGCTGATTCCAACTGTAGCTTGAGGAGGACTCTGAGCAGAAGTGGGGAGCAGAAAGGCATAGAGAAACCTCCCAGTCCAAGAGAGGGACAACGCTCTCACTCAAAACACCAGGCCCTGGCTCCAGCAAGCAAAAATTGTGCAGTCTGGCGCTGAGCGTTGAGTCTGGTGGGGACAGGAGGGGGGCGGATTGGGGTGGTAGGATCCAGGAGATGCCCTGGGGACGAAATGGGGCCAAGATAGAGGTTATTCTTGTCTTGTTGCCATACCCAAGGGTTCCGATTTTAGTAGGCAGGAGCCGAGGTCTTCCCAGACAGCTCATCCAACCTTGGCAGTGTTATGCAATGCCAGATCTATTAAAACAAGACAGCTATTATAGCTGATCTTGTTGGGTCAACTGATCTGGCTTGTATCACCGAGACCTGGCTGATGAAAATCCAGCCCTATATTGGCTTCGCAACACCAGCTGGTTCTCGGTGATACACCATCCAAGGTTGGATCAGAGGGCGGGGTAAAGCCATTATGTTTAAGACTGAGCTGGGCCTTGTGGATGTGCCATTGAAAGTACCAGATCCTTTGAATATATCTTGGGTGAGGTGTAGGTTGCGGAATTCTCCTCATCTACTGTCCACCAGAGATGGTGGAGAATTCCCAGGAGATAGCAGACTTCATCATCGACATGAGAAGGCGGTCCCTCAGATTGATAATTCTGGGGACTTCAATGCCTGGGTCGATCGATGAACTCTCACATTTTGGTCAAATTCTCCAGTTGATGACATCACTGGGCCTAACACAGGTAGTTACCTCCTCAACCCATAAAAGGGTCATTCATTGGATCTGATCTTTCTTCTGGGTCTGGAGATTGCTGATTTCGGGTGGAACCAGTCAGCTGGTCTGACCATCACACCATAAGGTTCAATTTCAGAGCTCCCCAATAGGTCTGCCCCTACGGAGATGGTTCAGTACCGCCTTTAAGGGGTATTAATCCCAGTGACCTAATGGCAGTACTGGATCTATCAAGCTTGTCTGGTGAATGCATGAGTCCAGATGATCTCGGTTAGCCTATAATAAGGCTGTGGGAGATGCTCTGACAAGATTGCTCCTGTTCGTGTTCGCTTCACCTCCGCTCAAGGAGCCCTGGTTTGATGGCTTTGAAGGAGTAAGGATAGTTGGCAGAAGGTTGGAGAGAGCCCGATGGAGGTCCGGTGAGTGCTGACAGGCTTAGGTTGATGGCACATTGTGATGGCTATCAATTAGAAATCACCCGTAAGAAGGCAGAATTCTGTCCAGGGAGATTTCTGCTGCACAGAATCAACCGCCTAGTTTTCTCCGACTGTTGACAGATTGTGCAATCCAATCTGTCTCCAGCCCACAGAAGCTTTTTCTCAGCTAAGATGCGAGGAGTTCGCTTGATTTTTGCAGATAAGGTTGCCAGCATCAGGTCTGGCATCGGTCCCACCTCTCTTTGAGGGATTGCAGTGGTCAGTGGAAGTGTTAAGCACCGGTCTGTCTGGTCAGATTTTCACCAGCTGGAGTTCACTGACATTTTGAAGATCATCCAAACATTGCGACCAACCAGTTGCAGTTTGGATCCGGTCCTACACCCTTTTAGTAGGATGTGTAGAAGTTATCTGCCCAATCCTTGCTGACATTGTCTGGAAATCCTTGGGGAGGGGGTCTTTCCTGACCCTCAAGGAGGCGTAGTTCAACCACTCCTTAAAACCCTCCTTGGATCCAGACTGTCTAGCTAACTACCTGCCTATCTCTAACCTGCCTTTGTTGGTAAGGTTATTGAAAAGGCGGTTAAGTTAAATTGGATGATCATCTTACAACTCACAATGTCTATGATACTTCCAATCTGGCTTTAGGAAGAAGCATAGCACGGAGACTGCCCTTGTCCGGTGTTGAATGATCTCCCTAATGGCTAGAGATCGAAAGGCATGTACCATTCTGGTCCTTCTCGACTCTCTGCAGCATCTGACCGTAGACCATGGCGCTGTTGGAGCACCTGCGGATCTATTGTGGGCTGTCTGGAACAGTCCTCAAATGGTTCCAGTCTTCCTCGCAGACAGGTTTCAGAGAGTTGCCACTGAATTTATTCCTCTGGCGCCACTCCCTGCCTTGTGGGGTACCACAGGGTTCCATTCTAGCACCTATGTTGTTTGCAGTGTATATGCTGCCATTGGAGATATCGTCGGGTGATACAGTCTGGGTTTTCACTGCTATGCAGATGATACTCAGCTGTATTTGTCTTTTCTGCCCGGCAAGATGATGCTCTCCGTGCTAAATAATTGCCTTGCTGAATATTGCCCCTCCATCCTCTCCGCTCTCCGCCAATCGAGGGACTGCTGGAGATTCCCAGGGTTCAATTAAAACATCAGGATCTCGTGGTTTTTGCTTTCTCAGCACCAACCCTGTGGAATTCTCTACCTCGTTGCTTAAGAGAATGTCCAACCATCAGAGATTCAAAATGGAGCTAAAGACTTACTTATTTAGTTTAGCATATCCTAGTTATGGTTGATTAATTTATGTCTGTTTTAATTTATATGTATGTATGATCTCTTTGTACAGCGCTTGGTTCTAAAAGGTGCTTTAGAAATAAAGATGATTTGATTTGAGTGGGGACACAAGGCGTCTAGCTCTGGAGTCTCCATCTTTCTAATAGGTTGTCTAATACCTCGAAGTAGGTCCATATCATGAGCTTGGGACTGAAGCTACTGAGGCTGTCTGCTAAGGTGTTTTGAAGACTTGGACATATACCGAAACAGTTCCAGGCTGTGATCTACTGCCCAGTACCAGATCCTCATGGCTTCTCTGCATAGGTGGGTATGAACGCTGCCCCTGCTTGTTGAGATAGAAAACCATGGGCATGTTGTCCGACTGGACTAGAACTAGAACTGGGACTGGATGGAGGTCATCCTGGAATGCCTGTAAGGCATACACACCACAGCCCTCATCTCCAGAACATTTATATGCAAAAGAGCGTTCTGTCCAAGACCCCTGGTCTGATTGCTCCTGAAGTGGGCACCCCATCCCATGCCCAACACATCCGTGGTGATAACTTTTTGAGGAGAGGAGCTCCTGAAGGGGCCCCTATCACCAAGCATGAGGGATTCAGCCACCATAGTTAGGTTTGGTGTACTGCCTTGAGATTCTGACCTTCTGGTCGATAGTCGCTTTGCTGGTCCCACTGCACCCTGAGGTTCCACTGCAGAATTCTCATGTGCAGGCAAGCGAGAGCATGGTCACAATGGCAGCAGCCATTTGACCCAGAAGTTGTAATACCGTTCTGGCTGGAGCCTGGTCTACCGGAGATTAATCTCCAAGCCAGCCTGAAGGCAATCTGCCCTGTCTGAAGGAGAAAGACCCTTATCTGAATTGTAACCAAGATGGCTCCTATGAATTGGAGTCTCTGGGAGTCATCGAGGTAGGGGTAGATGTAATGACCTGCTCTCCTGAGAGCGCCATTACTACCGCCAGGCACTTGGTGAATACCTGAGGTGCCGAGGACAGGCCAAAAGAAAAGGGCCCTGAACTGGTAATGCTCTCCTTGAATGTGAACCAGAGATACTTCCTGTGGGATGGCAGGATCTTTATGTGCATGTACGCGCCCTGCATGTCCAGGAAGCAGAGCCAATCTCCCTGGCACAGCATGGGAAGCAACCCTGGAGTGTCACCATCCTGAACCTTTTGTACTCTATAAAGATATTCAGCTGACTGAGGTCCAAGATGGGACGAAGGTCCCTGTCTTCTTCAGAACCAGGAAGAAGCGAGTAGTAAACTTGCCCCTCTGGGATTCCGTACTACTTGAATCGCTCACTTTGACAGGAAGGCCTATACCTCCACCCAAATGAGACCTGCATGGGATGGAGAGCTGAATATGTGGGCTGGTGGATTGTTCGGGGTAGCTGGGAAAACTCCAGAGCGTAGCCCCTCTCTATAAGTTGCAGCACCCATTGATCTGTCGTGATGTTCTCCCAACCTCTGAGGTAAAGGGAGAACTGGGGGCTGGCAGAAGTCAGGCGGAAACTGACGGAGGGGGAGAGGAACTCTGGACTGCTTAGCTGCTCGCGTGTCCCCGAGTTCCTGGTGTCAGAGAGTGCTTTGCTCTTGAACCCTCCTCGTTGTTGCTGTCTCTTTGCTTGTTGTTTCTGGTGCTTCCAAAGGGCCAGCACCTAGGGGATAAGGTTCCGACGGTACTTTGGAGACAGCTCCCCCACCCCGAGTCCTGTAGGCCAGTGATGATCTTCTCAACCTCTTGA
Organism: Neoceratodus forsteri; assembly: GCA_016271365.2. Classification (NCBI taxonomy): domain Eukaryota; kingdom Metazoa; phylum Chordata; order Ceratodontiformes; family Ceratodontidae; genus Neoceratodus; species Neoceratodus forsteri. Next base: position 1,301,255,298 of record CM057455.1, read on the forward strand.
CCAAAGAGCACAAGGCCCTGGAACAGCAGATCCAAGACAGTGTCCTGCAGGTTCTGCCGGACCCCGGACACTCAAAGCCACGAGTGTCGCCTGAGGCATACTCCTGAGGCTGCGGCTCTGGCTGCTTTATCTGCCGCATCATACAAGCATCTGAGGACATGTTTGCCCAAATCTGCCCCAGATTACGGACTGCCAGAAGCTCTGACTTGTTGGGAGATCTGGCTGGGTCTTGGTCAGGTTCATAGCCTTCTACCAGAGGCACATCGGGTACATGACCATATGTGCTAAGAAATTTAGAGACCTGATAGTACAGGTGGGAGATGTACACCTTCCGCCCAAACTGGTCAATCTTTTCGATTCTTATCTGGTGACTGGGAGCGGTATGCTTAGGCTGTTGTGACCTGCCGTGAGCCGTTGTAAGTACTATGGAGTTTGACTTGGGCTGTTCACCGAGGTGGGCTCATTTCTGGGGGTCCTGTATAGGCGGTCAGCCTTTTGGGCACTGAACAAGTAGTTGAAGGATGCTTCCATGCCAGTTTTGTTGCATCATGGAATGGCTCCACCAACGGGAATAGCTAGTGGCTTAAGTAGCCCCAAAACTTAGCCAAGCATCTCCTTTCCGGTCCAGTTCTTCCATTTCCCACTGGTTGAGGAAAGTACAGTTACGTAAGAACTTACTGTAACAGTAGATCTTCGAGAGAGGCTCTTGCAGTAGGTAATTATATATAGGACTGACGCCGCAGGCGGCAGGACCTCACGGAAAAATTTCTAGCTAGCAGTCCTTGAGCAGGGACTGCCCCCACATCAGGTGACTGGTGTCAGGAGATGGTATAAAGGGGGTCCCAGACGCCTGCCTTCCAGTTCTTTCCCGCCACAGGCCAAAAGAGAGAGGAGGATATTTCCTCACTGGAAAAGAAGCTGAAAAAGCCTAGGGGGATGGAGGGCGGGAAGGTATTACTATTGCAAGGGCCTCTCAAGAGCTACTGTTACGGTAAGTTAATACATAACTGTACTATCTTACTTCAAGAGGGCTCTTGCAGTAGGTAATTACATATAGGACTAAATCCCAAGCAGTCTGGAACAAAGAGAGGCACGGAAGGAGGAAAACTACTCAAAAGTAGTACTGGTTGTGCAAGTCTCAAGATAGGAGGCCTTGCAAAACAGCCAGCCCAAGCCTACTCTTGCTAGAGGCAATATCCAAACTGTAGTGTTTCATGAAGGTATGGACTGAAGTCCAGGTGGCGGCAGCGCAGATGTCTGCCGCAGACACATTCTTGAAACAACTCTGACTTGACCCAGGAGGGTCTTCTTGTATTTGTCATAACAGAAAGTGATGCAATGAGCCAACCACTTGTACAGGCATTGCTTGAAACAGCACTGCCTTCCTTTTGTGAGCAAAAGAGACGAATAACTGATCAGTCTTTCTGAGATCCTTTGTCCTGCTGGTGTAGTATCTCAGAATCTGGTGAACATCCATAGTATGGAGTAAATACTCCCTGATTAGAGTACTGCGTGAAAAAAGCAGGTAACTCTATGGACTGATTTAAGGCAGACTCTGCTACTACTTTAGGTAGAAACTTAGGATTCGTGTGAAGAGCAGCTGTCCTTGTGAAAAAATCAAGTAGGGATTTTACACATCAGGGCCTGGAGCTCGAGATTCTTCAAGCCAAGTAATGGCCACCAAGAAGAGCTTCCTATGAAAGAAACTTCAAACTGCAGAGAAGCTGCAGGTTCAAGGAGGAAGAGTAAGTTTCTCGAGAACAAAGTTCAAGTCCCAAGGGGGAGCAGGAGTACGGACGGGGCCTCAGGTGGAGGACCCTCTGAGAAAGGTCTTGGAGACCTCCAGCTGAGCAAAAGCCTTGTCTGTGAAGGGAACAAGATAGGTCGAAATGGCCGCCATATGTACCTTCAGAGAGGAATGGCTGAGACCCAGGTCAAACAGATGACGAGATACTCCAGTAGAAGCCCCGCTGAACAGGAGAAAGGTTCCACATTCTTGGAAGCAGTCCAAATAGTGAATCTTTTCCACTTCATGGCATAAGTGGATATGGTGAAGGGTTTTCTGGCCTCCAATAAAATCTTTGCCACTTTGGGAGACACTCCAAAAGGGATTGGGCTAGGTCTGCAGGAGCCATGCATGCAGTTGAAGGGATCTGAGGCCTGGATGGACTAGGGTCCCCTGATCTTGGGTCAACAAACTTGAGATAGAGGAAGAGGAGGATCCTCTGAATATTGTTGTAGAAGAGAGAACCAGACTCGCTGGGCCAGAAAGGAGCGATCAGAATCATCTGCGCTCCTTCTGAAGCTAGTTTCTGCAAGACTTGTGGGATAAGTGGAATTGCGGGAAAGGCACAGACGAATCTGTCCTTCCAGTCTAGAGACAGAGCGCCTCTCCAAAAGTGCCTCGCTGTGGAACGAGCGAGCAGAAGACAGGAAGTTTTATGCTTGGGGGATGCAGGTCGACTCTGGAGTTCCCTCAAAGTCGGAAGATATTGTCTAGGATCCCTGGTCCAGTTCCCACTCGTGAGTCAGAGCAGAAGAGCGACTTAGTTTGTCTGCCAGGGTGTTGTCGATTCCCAGAACACAAATCGCCGTGAGGTGAAGGTCGTGTGTTGCCCAATCCCAAACCTTCATTGCCTCCCTGCATAGAGGGTATGACCGAGTCCCCTCCTGTTTGTTGATATACCACACTACGCACATGTTGTCCGTCCTGGATGACTAGGTGGCCGGGAAGGATGTATTGGTAAAGGGCTTGGACAGCGTATAACACTGCCCTAAGCTCGAGCACACTGATGTGGAGAGTTTGTTCTAGCTTGGACCAGGAGCCCTGGGTCCGATGAGGGCCTAGATGGGCTCCCCAACCTCTCGGAGGTGTCTGTGGTTAGAGTCTGGGAGGGGAGGATGAAAGAAAGGAACTCCCTGAAAAGGTTCTCTCGAACCATCCACTATTGCAAGTCTCGGATCATCGGCAATGATATCAGAACTGAGTGATCTAGGTCAGCCCACTAGCTGATCCCACTGAGAGCGTAGAGTCCACTGACAGATCCTCATGTTCAAGTTCAAGTTTATTGCAGGAAAACTCAATTGAGCAAGCTCATATCTACAAGGAGGTCCTGAGACATTCGTGACATTCACAATAAGGTCCTGAGACAGATGTACAATCAAATAAGTTAAGAGATTACATAATAATACACAATATACATAAGGAGCTCAGCTCCTGGGTACACAAAGTTCATAATGTGAGGTGAAACTGTTTATGAGACAATACATTACATACATTAGGATTTTCTCAAAGAAATTACACTATGTGGAGTTGAGCGAGGTACCATCGGGATAGCAGCCGCCATGAGCCCGAGAAGGCGGAGGATCGACCTGCAGAGACCATCCTCGGTCGGACAACAGACTTATTTGGGTCTGAAGGGTTGCCGTCTGTCCGGAGGCAGGAAGACCTTGCCCATGGTTGTATCGAGGATCACCCCAATAAACTGTAGCCTCTGGGATGGGTCCAGATGAGACTTGGAATGGTTGATGGTAATACCCAGGCAGGCAAAACCTGCGGGGTAAGGTAGAGGAAACGCAAGAGTTCCTCCTGGACGAGGCCACCAGGAGCCAGTCGTCCAGGTAAGGGAAAACCTGCACTCCCTTGGTACGCAGGTGGGCCACCACTGCCAGGCATTTGGTAAATACTGGGGCTGAGGATAGACCAAACGGAGCACCTTGGACTGGTAGTGGTCCCCTGGAAACACAAAACAAAGGTATTTATGATGAGATGGGCAAATGGAATGTGCAGATAAGCATCCTGCATATCCAGAGCACAAAGCCATTGACCCAGCCAGAGGAGGGGCAGAAGGCTCTGCAAAGAGAGCATCCTGATCCTTTTGTACTCTACGTGAAGATTCAGGAACTGAGATTTAAAATTGGTCTGAGATCTCCTGCCTTCTTTGGGACCCAGGAAGAAATGGGAATAGTAACCTGCTGCCTGAAGATGAAAGGGACAGGCTCTATCGCTTGCTTCAGCAGAAGAGCGAGATTTCCTCCTGGACCAAAGGAAGATGTTCCTGAATCTGACGACTTCAGAGTGGGGTGATGGGTGGTTTCTGAAGAAACTCTATGGAGTGTCCTTCTGCTATGAGCTGGAGCACCCAAGAATCTGTGGTTATCCTCGCCATCCCGGAAGGTGGAGGGAAAACCTCCTCCTACTGGTTCCTCCAAGGAGTCCGGAGGCAGGGAGAGAAAGGAGTCAGGTGGTGTGGGGCACGCCGCAGTTGAAGCACCTGCTGCTTTTTGCGGGGGCTTGGCAGCTGTGGGGGCCCGCGTTTTGGCCCGCCTTCCTGGGGTTTCGCCTTTGGCCAATTCCATCTGCGAAGGGCGGCGCTGCTGCTGATGGGGACGGTACATGGAATCAACTGACTTCAGAGCCGTCCCTTTCTTGCACGTCGTTAATGATGTCCTTGACATCACCCAAGCACCGACTCCGGAAGGGTGCTTCTTGGATAGCAGATTGCACCTCCGGGACCAACCCTGACACACGGAGCCAAGCATGACGCCGCAGGCCTCACGGCGAAAAGCTGAGCTCCGCCCGCAGTGTCCACTGCATCGTATGTTGCACGTAGCATGTGTCGATTGGCCAAACGAGCAGAGCAGACGAGATCAGCCAACTCCTGCTTGACTTGGGAGTCAGGAAAGGAGTCCAGTTTGGCTTCCCTGAGTTAGGATGGCCTTCTGGAAGTCCCCATGTGGCCGATATAGTTCAGGGCTCTGATCCCCAGTGTGGAGGAAGGTAAATCTTTCTCCCATACTGGTCCAGAAGGCTAGATTCCTTATCAGGAGGTGACGAGCTAAGATGTTAAGGGTTCGCCAACCAGCCGTGAGCGGCGCTAATCATGACCGAGTCGGCACGAGGGTGAGAATCCAGGAAATCAACACCTCTGGAGCCTGATATAGCCAGTTCGACTTCCTAGGAAGTGGGCTAAAGCCGACGGCTGTTTCCATATTGTGGTAACAAGGTCGGCATAAGACTCTTATCCAGGGTGGCACCATGTTAGGAGCTGTCACGGCAGATCCAGATGTTCAGCAGTTTCAGACGCTGAGGATCTGGTTCCAGGGAGTGCCACTGATGAACCTCCTGGATTTTCCTAAGCAACTCCAGAAAGAAGGATCCTCCAGAGGAGACTTTGAGGAGTCCTTGCTGGGCTTCACGGAGAGCGAGGCTCATCGCCTCTCTCGGAGCAGCCGCCGGAAGAGTCCGAGAGGAAGAGGAGGATGAAGAAGAGAAAGACTCCTTTCCCAACCTGGGGAGGAACGGACCTCTTGGGAAGTCCCCAGAAGCGTGTCCTGCCCTCTCTGGATCCAGACAGAAGAACCCTGGAGTCGGAGGTGGTGAGGAGTGTGCCGCCTCGGGCGTCACGGGAACGGGGATGGCCCCATCGCCGAGGCGGCTCGATCTCTTTGGTGAGCTGAGCCTTGGCCTCAGCCCACCAGGAGGCCAGAGTCTCCAGCAGGTCCACTGCGGCCATGAGGCAGTGGAGGAGGAGGAGTGGGGACAAGGATATGGGTTATAACCGTATGGAGCGTATCCAAAACCCGGCTGCGGGTAGCCGTCGGGTATTGTGCAGGTACACCGGCGTTGAATAAGAGCGGAGGATACCTGGGAGCCGGGGTGCTGCCGGAGCAGACGGCTCCGGCTGTAGACCTCAAGGGGGGTCCATAGTGGAGAGCCCGAGGCACGATGGGAGCAGAATATCTCCCGGAGTCGGTAAGGCCGACGTCAGGGCTGACAGCGGAGGCCCTGGCGCTGGAGGGGCCGGGCGCCGGAGCCGCGCCAGGTCCGCACTCCAGGTAGAGGAAGGATTGATGGAGGCAAGGATCCCCAGCTTCGCAGGGAACGGAGGGAAAGTCCCGGGTCAGGTTGGGAGACTCTGGTTCCCAGACGGCAGTGAAGGCTGCTAGGGAACCGAACGACAAACATTGGGAGGTCCGCTCTGGTTCCTTCGCTGGCGGACGCCGGACGAGCCGACGTGAGGCTTAGTGGCGAGCCTCGGTGGGCGCCCGGAGGAGCCGACATCCGACTCACGAGCTGTCACGGAGGCAGGCCGGTAGAGTGATCAGTCTGGTCCGGTGGAGAGGAGGCTGCCGCCCGAGGGTCGGACGCCTCATCGGCCCCTCCGGGCGGACGGCAGAGGAGCCGACGCCCGGCTTACCAGAGTCGCCCACAGTGGTAGGCCGCGAGCTCACGGCGAACCAGGGCGGAGGCCTGCAGTGCCGGAGGCGCCTGCAAGACCCGAGCTGGCCAGACGGGCGGGCCGACGCCTCAGAAACTCCGAGGCGGCGTCGAGGAGCGATCTCTGAGGGGATGTTACCTGTGTCCCAGCGACTCCTGAGGGAAACGCGTGGAGGAGCCCTTGTCCCGGTGCCTCCTTCTCCTTCTTCTTCCGATGTCCTTCAGGGAAGTGGATGCCTGCCTCAGTTTTTGAGCTCCTTCTCCATAGAACTCATTTTCTTCTTTAGAATATGGGCTTCCAGGATTGCTGCCGCCTTTTCCGGGTAGCAGCGTTAAAACTGAGGCAGTGCTGGCACTTCTCTCGACCGGGTGATCAGGGCCCTAGGCAGAACAGGCACAGGGTGGCCGTCCTGTGTGTAGTTGGTAGCCGCACACGTCGCACTTATTCTTGTGCTCAGAGGGTGTAGGGGACTACATACACCGATGCTAGTATCGGACGTTAGTCGAAAAATAAAAGTTTTCGTAAAAAAATGACAAAGGTAGGGCTGACAAAGCCACCTAACTTTTCTGCAGGTGCTGCACGAGGCTAACGTGAGGAAAAGAACTGGAAGGCGGGCGTCCGGGACCACCCCTTTAAACCGCGTCTCCTGACGCTGGGTCCCTCGCCAGGGACTGCTAGCTAGAAATTTTTTCGTGGGGTCCTGCCGCCTGCCGCGTCAGTCCTATATGTAATTACCTACTGCAAGTACCTCTCAAGTAAGATCTGGATATGCCTCATAACCTCGAGGGACGGTGGATTATCAGGTGGAGACCTGGGTGACTCCTTTCTTGGATCCAATGAAGGCAGAGGGAGGTCGTCCTCAGAGTCGTAAGATGAGAAGGAACTGCTGCAGTCACCCAATGGTTCGGAGGACGGTCGGTGGAAATTTGAAGAATTGAACTGCGCGAAGCACTGAGAAAAAATGGCAGTCGATGGTAGCAAGAGGCATCCGTGGAGCGAAATGCAGGTTTTTTTTTTTTATTATCACTATTTTTACTCCCTGCAGCCACTTACCTGCCTCGTAATCCAGCCACCGCTTCCACCACTGACCCCGAGTTGCACGCCCAGCTGGCATACGCAGCTATACCTGCGGAGGGCACCACCAATTGCCCCCGCGCCCGCAACGGTCCATAGCTCGCACGCCGCTTGTCCAGGCATCGCCAGCTGATGGAAGTAGAGGCCATCAAGCTGTCGTGGTCTGTGCTGCTATTTTCCTGTGTTCTTCTTGAGCTCCGGGAGTCCAGTGTGCAATGACGCCTGGCATATGCGCTCACGCCGCCGCGCTCCCCTACTTGCCACCATCTCTAGTAGTGCCTCCGGGTCGTCACCAGGGGCAGCTAGAGCAGTGGCACCCTGGACCCGAGATAGGAGAGCAGTCCTCTGACGCCAATCCTATCTCTTCCTGCTGACCCCTGATGGCCCAGGCTTGCGTCCGAACCTGGATCGCCAGCATGGTGCAAGGTGTGGTGTCCAGGGTCTCAACCCTCAGCACCACCGGGCTGGCCCAAAATGCAGGGCTGATGGTGGAAAAGAACTGGAGTGGCGCCAGGGGACCACCTCCTATATACTGAGGATGACATCGGGCGTCGGAACTGGCGCCAGGGGTGGTCCCCTGTCTTGGACTGCTAGCTAGAAGAGGTCCTAGTGCCTGGCGGCATAGTCCTAATGGTTATTACCTGCTGCAAGAGGTCTATCTTGAAGTGAGATCAAAAAGGCCATAAAAGGCAAGCCGCTTAAGACAGACTACAGTTCCTACCAGTTTAGAAGCCATCTCACTAGCATCATAAGGTGCCCTTGATTGATGCTCTGCTCCTCAGACCATGGATAGAAAGGTTGATGGCCTGCCTGTCTCATTCTGAGGCAATGCAGCCAAGAGACTATGTAGCTGCAACCACAGGTGACAGCTGTAGGTCCTCATATGGGCCTGGTATGCTGAAATACATACAAGGAAATGCGCTGAGATGAAAATCTTTCTCCTTGGGTGTCTATGTTGCAGAATCCACATCTGGCAGTCAGTCACACCTTAGGATCTGTGGCCCAGGTTGGGTCTGCGTATCTGAAGCCATGAAGTGGGGTGAGGAACATCACCAGCAAACATGCATGCAAAGATCACCGCACGTGAAGGTCACTGAGGGTAGCAGATGTGGCAAACTGGCACCTCCATATAGCCCTGATGCCACCTCCATGGCTCCAGGCCTTGGAGAAATTACAGCAGTGCCTGATGGGTTTTCTTTCATCCCATCATGGGCCTATGTACATGTAGCTATTTACCTGGGCTGAGAAGCACGATTGCTTACTGGGCAGCCTGAGGTTCATGAACACTGGCTACAGACACTGTGGCTCAAGACTGGCATCGTGATATAGGTTGAAGTTGAGAATGACCACGGATCACTGAGTTGGTCAAAGAAGCAAGGATGCTCGCTGTGCACAAAGGGCAACTCAGGAGTGAATTACAAGCAGAACACATCAGGGTCTCTTTGGAGAGCTTGAATGGTGTCAATGATACGGCAGAGTCAATAGCCTGGGGTACTGGAGAAAAACAGGGAAAAATATTTACTAAAATAAATACCTACATTAAAAGGGACATTTTCACCCCATCGCCACCACCATTCCTGGTAGCCATAGCTATGTGCAGCAGATAAACCTGATAAATTCATGCCAAATACATAGAATGTTCTGCCTCATTTCCTGATTCACTGGTACATTTTAACTACATGAGAAGAGAAAATCAGTAAAACATGACTTACCTCATTTTGATTGCTTTTCAGTGCTTTCATAATAAAATAAGAAGTTTATTTCATGAACACCTTCTTCATCTGGTCCACGTAACCACAAGGGTAGCTGAACAGAAGCTCCAGGTGAAAGTACAGAGTTAGGAAGTGGGACATCTATCACCGCTGGAGGGTTCTCAGAGTCTACCCCAAAGTCCACAGGCGATACTAATGATGTTAGTGCTGTACATGTTGAGGTAGAATCTGTCACCACAGTCTTGTATGCACTACAGTTTTCTGAAGCTGTGGGACTCTGTGGTGTTAAAGCGGCAGTACTGCTACCAAATGTAAAAAAGTCTGGATGCTTAGATATCACCTTTAGTCCTGTGAGGGGGCACTTGCTTACATTCATAAACTCTACATATGCTTTCCTGATCTCCCCACAGAGCAGCCCAGTTGGGAAATTAATGAAAATACCTGCAAAGAGTAAGAAAAGAAAAAGTTAACATGTTTGTAACGCTTGTTTACAAAAAACAATTGTTAAAGATTAAAACATTCCAAGACCTAGAAAACTTCCAGTTTTTTGTAGTCAGCTCTAAAGAAAAAGAAATATCCAGAGAACAGGATGAGCTGCATGTTACTGGTCACGCACAACAGTATAATCCGAGTCCCACAATTAGGTTGCTTGGATAGCTGTTTAAAAACAAGATCTTGCCAGAGCTGATACAGATGTGGTAAGCTTGAAGAAGCTCCAAGGAATGAGCACCGCCTACAGAACTGCTCATGCATGGCACTCGCGATGCCCAGTTGCATTGAATGGCATACTGCCATTCCCAGGATAGTGGTGCCAGGTGGAGTGCGCATGCATGTGCTGCATGCATGCACAGTTCTAGTACAGAATGCGAAGTAGCAATCAAAATAGTGCCGCTGTAGCTCAGCAGCAAGTGACCATGGCGGACTTGTTTCAAGTACAGACTGTCGGAAGGATACTCGACAGTCTAACAGAAGCGTTGCCACGGTCGCGTATTTTAGCGACACCAAATGTCTGCAGGTTCCACCCACAGCTGTAAAAACAGATACCTCGGATAACAGCAAAAGTTTAGGATTTGGGGATTTTCAGATAAAGCTGCCTAAAATCGGAAATTCTGACAGATATATTCAAAAAAAACTTCCCATCCCTGCAGAAACCACCCATCCAAACCACCCAGTGACCCACAACCCCTCCCAACCACTGATAGTGTATTAATAATCAAAAAGTTAGTGCCTCTTATAATAAAAAATAAAGGCAGCATGACAATAAAGATTAAGAAACCCTGTCTACCCCCAGCCCCCACACCAATCAGGTTTTAATACTATAAGAAGGCATCTTTTCATTCATATTTACAGGAATGAGGAAGAGCCCAAAAGGCTCTGCAGTGGGACCCACTAATAATCCAGTTTATTTTACTGCTAAGTACTCTGGGAGCTATGAAAACATACTCACTGTAGTAATGTTGTTTCTTCTCAGTGATCCATCACTGAGCCTTAAAAGTGTATGGCAAGCCATTAGGGACATAATTCAGAATATCTGGCTGTATAGTAAAACACACACTATATGGTGAAATACATACATCATATAGTGAAATATATACATTATATAGTGAAATACATACACAATGTAGTAAACCACATACAGTATCTCCTGAAATATATGCATCGTATGAGTGAAATATACATATACTGTATATTGAAATACATATATTATATAGTGAAACACGTACACTATATAGTGAAATGCTTACATTGCATAGTGAAATACATGCACTATCTACTGAAATCCACATACTGAGTACTGAAAATCCACATACACTATATACTAAAACAAATGTACTATGTACTGAAACATATACACTACCTATTGAGATACATACACTACAGACTGAAACATCCACATAAACTATCTACTGAAACAAATACTCTATAGATTGTAACACATACACTATATATTGAGAAAAACTGCATACACTATACACTGAAACAAATACACTATGTATTGAAATGCATACACTACACACTGAAAAAGCATAAACACTATATACTGAAACAAATACACTATATATTCAAACATCTACACTTTATATTGAAATACATACACTATCTATTGAAATAAATACACTATGCACGGAAAATCTGCATACACTATATATTGAAACAAATACACTGTATATTGAAATACATACACTATCTATTGAAATGCATATACTACACACTGAAAAAGCACTTACACTATATACTGAAACAAATACACTATATATTGAAACATCTTCACTTTATATTGAAATACATACACTATCTGTTGAAATAAATACACTATGCACTGAAAAATCTGCATACACTATATACTGAAACAAATACACTACATGGTGAAACACATACACTATGTATTGAAACACACACACTGTAGACTGAAAAATTCACATACTCACATACCGAAACAAATAAACTATATACTGAAATGGACTATGTTCTGAAACTACCCATCCCTCTGCCCCTCCCCCATGAATGTCCTAGAGTTGAACTCATTGCCTGCTGCATTCAGTTAGCTGCTAGCTTGATGAGAGGATGTCTGAAACTGCAGAGCTGAGGTAAACAAAACAGGGCCATCTCTTATTCTACTTTTATGGGGTTTTCCTTTTGTTTTGCTTGCACACCTTTAGTCAAATATCAGACCATTGTGATGTGACAAGAAACTTTTAACCCTAATTTAAATGCTGTAGTTTATTCTTTTAAATAAGTGCTGCCTTCATTTACTGTCAGACAACACATTTGTATAGGAAGCTAATACAGGATATTCCTAACATATCTGTATACATAGGGAGCTGCATGCATTTTTCCAAGTTAAAGTGTTGATTTGTTTTATGTGTAATTACTGTGTAAGTCCATCAACTTATCTGAGCTGAATGCTTGGGAAGCACTTCAGGAGCTGTGGAAGTGTAAGCCAAAATCATTGCTAGTTTGTACTCTATGGACTATGTTTTAAGTTTTATTTTAAAATATATATTTTTGCTGCAATCCCTCAGTATTCAATTTTCATCAGGAGTTTAGCTGGCATATGCATATAATTTGCATTGTTTTACTAAATAACTTTACTGTGAATCCTCACTGGAGGCATGCAAAGTCTGTTTTGGGGTTTGAGCTTCTCAAACTCTGTTTTATTTCTTTTTTTCCCATAGAGATTTTTATCTCCTTAGTCACCCTGCTACCTCTTTGCCCACTGACATCTCCAGCCCAACCACTTACCATCCACAGGACATATTTGCTCTGAGATCCCCCCACATCCCCGTGTTGGGGCCAGGAGGGGAGGGCCATTGACAAGGAGACACATATATGAGCAGAGCCCATTTAGCAGTGCAAAATCTCAGGCAGGTTGTTGGATCATTTTGCCATTAGGGGTTTCTACCTTGGTTTCATCCCTGGGCAGCCAGCATGGAATGATGCAACTGCATTTAAAGACATATGCTTCCTTTGTGCCTGCCTGAGCCCTCCCCTTATGTAACTCCACTGCCCTGCAGCCCTCCTCAGCTAGGTGGATGTTGAAGAGCGGGTGGTCAGACTTCCCCTCACTGAAAGGAGAGCATTCCCCGAGATGCTCAATTATATCTCTACCCCCGCTAACCCCTGTGCAACTCAGGTCCACCCCAACACTGGGCCACTGGCATGGGAGGCAGTGCAATCACCACCAAGCTGCTAGGCCAGCCCAACAGACTGTGTTTTTATAAGTAAATAAAGACAGCATATAGGTAAAAGAAGAAGAAAACAAACTGTATTTTAACTAGTCTGTTATAAACATTTTAAGTCACATCACAATGTTTTGAAATCGGATAAAGGTTTTGCAAACAAAATACGATAAAACAATATATAAAGAGATAGATAAGATAAACCTTTTATGTTTACCTTCTGCATCTTAGGAGGCATCGCCATGATTTTTAGTCAATTAGGGCCCCATTTTCAGAAGGTTAGCATGCAGAGCTAAACATTACACTGTGGGAACAGCATGGTTGGATCGGTGTCGTATTCAGCATCACTTGATGCTGCCCTAATCATGTGCATGTGCATATATATACTACTGGCCATGTAAATGAGCAATCCTCCCTGCATACAGAGCACAGTGCTGTATAAAGGTTTCCTTAGTGACCATAAGTACCTCCCTCTACATTTTATACTCAACCTCTAGGCTTCTAGTATCTAGATGCCTGATGTTGCACTTTTGGCTTTGAACCCGAACTGCCATGTCCCATAGCACTCTAAGTTTTCTAATGTCCCCACTCATTCTCTCCATCTGCACCTATCAACACTATTACAGATTGTGGTGTCATCTACAAAAGGCATATCTCCCTTCCAGTTTTTCTGTTATGCCACTTATAAAGACACTGAAGAGGATGTGTCCATTACTGAGCCCTCCGGCACCTACTGGTCACTCTCTCCTCACTGGAGGGAGTGCCATTTACCACACCTTCTGTGGCTGTGCGCTAGCTCAGGTGAATCACTTAGAGTGCACAACACTAATCTGAAAATGGGGCCCACATACCACTGTAACAGGACTAGCACTGCATTGTGATAAGCATGGCTGATACTATTTTAAAAGCATTCTTCTGTGCCGTGCTAACCTGTTAATGTGGCACTATTTTTTTTGCACAGGATTACTAATTGCAACCAGGTGCTCATACAACTGGGGTTGCTCTAATGCATACAAAGGTGTACAGGTATGCTAAATGCTTTCTTGAAGTGTTAACACACTCGCGTGGTTAGTGCTAGTTAATGATTCTGGGAATCGTGTTTTAACTGCACTTACGCAGCCTGCCAGCAACCCCACACACACAGTCAGTTCTGGACACAATAAAAGCAAGCATTTGTCAATGCTGAATGTTGATTGCATTGGTCCATTGAGGTCGCTCACTGGCCGCCTCTGTCACCGCTCATTCTGTTTCTCCCAGTGCTGCAGGCTGCTGTTTTGTACTGAGCTCCTTCCTGCGCTGGCACCCTTTTCTGTCCACAAAGAAATCCGCAGATGGCCTGACAGCTCTGTTGAGGTGGGTCACTCCCACCTCTGACTCCCTCATTCTGTTTCTCCTTGTGCTGCAGGCTGGCCTTTGTACTGGGCTCCTGCCTCTGTTGGTGGCTTTTTCTGCCAACAAAGAAATCTGCTGTAGTCCCAACACAGGTCCGTTGAGGTTGCTCACTCCCCTCTGTCACTCACTCATTCCGTGTCTGCGGTGCTGCAGGCTGGCCTCTTGTATCGGGCTCCTGCCTGCATTGCCACCTTTTTTCTGCCCACAAAGGAATCCACAGCAGTCACGATAGAGATCTGTTGAGCTCACTCACTCCCCCTCTCACTGACTCGTTCTGTTTCTGCCACCGCTGCAGGCTGTCCTTGTACCGGTACCTGGGTGCATTGCTGCCTTTTTCACCCACAAAAGAAATCCGCAGCAGTCCCAACAGAGCTCCACTGAGGTCACTCCCCTTTTCTCACTGGCTCATTCTTTTTCTCCTGGCGCTGCAGGCTGCCCTTTGTACCAGGCTCCTGCCTCTGTTGGCACCTTTTTCTGGTCACAAAACAATCTGCAGTAGTCCTGACAGAGCTCCGCTGAGCTAGCTCACTCTCCCTCTCTTGTTCTGTTTCTGCCAGCGCTGCAGGCTGCCCCTTTGTACTGGCTCCGTCGCATGCCGCCTTCTTGTGCCCACAAAGAAATTGCAGCAGCTATGATAGAGCTCTGTTGAGCACAGCCAGTCCCCCCTCACTCTGCTCGATCTGTTTCTCACGCTAATGCAGGCTACCCTTTTGTAGTGGGCCCTCGTGCATTGTTGCCTTTTCCTGCCACAAAAATCTGCAGCAGTCCCAACAGAGCTCCGTTGAGCTCACTTACTCCCACCCTTCACTCACTCATTCTGTGTCTCTCGCTGCTGCAGGCTGTCCTTTTGTACTGGGCTTCTGCCTGTGTTGCACCTTTTTTGCTCACAAAGAAATTCAGCTGTTCTGACAGAGCTTTTGTTGAGGTCGCTACTCTGCCTGTTCCATCGGGCCATTCTTTCCTCCCGGCGTTGCAGGCTGCCGCTTTGTAGTTGGCTTCTGCCTCTTGGCACCTTTTTCTGCCCACAAAGAAATCTGCAGTAGTCCCAACAGAGCTCCGCTGAGCTCGCCTTCCCCCTCTTTACTCGATCATTCCGTTCTGCCAGTGCTGCAGGCAGCCCTTTTGTACTGGGTTTCCTGCCTGCGTTGGCCTTCTTCTGCCCACAAAGAAATCTGCAGCAGTCACAACACAGTCTCTTGAGGTCGCTCACTCCCTCTGTCACTCATGGTTCCTTTTCTGCAGGCTGCAGACTGGCTTTTGTACTGGCCCTGTGTGCATTGCTGCCTTTTTCTGCTCATTAAAGAAATCTGCAGCAGTCCCAACACAGCTCCATTCAGCTTGCTCTCCTATTCCCCTCTCTCACTCATTATTCCATTTCTGCCAGCACTGAAAGCTGCCCTTTTGTACTGGGCTCCTGCCTGTGTTGCTGGCTTTCATGCCCACAAAGAAATGTTTAGCAGTCACCATTGAGCTCCGCTCACCCCTCTCTCACTCGCTCATTCTGGTTTCTCCGCCACTCAGGCTGCCGCTTGTACTGGGCCCCAGCGTGCATTGCTGTCTTTTCTGCCCACAAACAAATCTGCAGCAGTCCCAAAAGAGCTCGCTATGCTCACTCACTCCCCTCCCTCACTCCTCATTCTCAGTCTCCTGCCACTGCAGGCTGCCCCTTTGTACTGGGCTCCTGCCTGCATTGGCGGCTTGTTCTGGCCAGAAAGAAATCTCACAGTCCCGACACAGCTCCATTGAGCTCGCTCACCCCCTCTCACTCACTCATCCTTCCTCCCGTGCTGCAGGCTGGCCTTTTGTACTAGGGCTCCTGCCTCCGTGGCCGCATTTTCGCCCACAAAGAAATCCGCAGCAGTCACAATACAGCTGTATTGAGCTTGCTCACCACCGCCTGTCACCACTCATTCTGTTTCTCTTGGTGCTGCAGGCTGCGCTTGTGTACGGGCTCCTGGCTGCGTTGGCACCTTTGTCTGTCCACAAAGAAATCTGCAGCTGTCCCGACACAGCTACTTGAGGTTGCTCAGTCTCCTCCTGTCACACGCCATTCTGTTTGTCCTGGCACTGCAAGCGGCGCTTTTGTACGGTGCTCCTGCCTGCATTGTTTCTTTTTCTGCCCACAAAGAAACTGCAGCAGTCCTGCTAGAGATATGTTGAGTTCACTCAGTCCCCATCTCACTCACTCACACTGTTTCTCCCACCGCTGCAGGCTGGCCTTTGTACTTGGCCTCTGCCTGCTTTGACACCTTTTTCTGCCCACAAAGAAACCGCAGCAGTCCTGACAGCGCCTGGTGAGTTCACTCACTCACCCTCCCTCACCGCTTCTTCGCTCTGTTTCTCCCAGTGCTGCAGGCTGCCCTTTGTACTGGGCTCTGCGCCAGCTCCTTTTTCTGCCCACAAACAAATTCCCGAGCAGTCCCAACAGAGCTGAGTTTAGCTCGCTCACCCCCCACACTTGTTCGATCTTAATCTGTCCCAAACACTGATTTCACAGTGACTGTGCTATTC
Organism: Neoceratodus forsteri; assembly: GCA_016271365.2. Taxonomy (NCBI): domain Eukaryota; kingdom Metazoa; phylum Chordata; order Ceratodontiformes; family Ceratodontidae; genus Neoceratodus; species Neoceratodus forsteri. The sequence continues at coordinate 1,301,271,888 of CM057455.1, forward strand.
TCCGCAGGAGTGCAAAACATATTTAGACCGGATGTGAAAATGACAGCTGTACTCTTCATAAGGAGGTGTGAAAAAAGTGCCGCTGTTGAAAATGTGCTATGAAAATATTGCAAATGCTGTTACAGGTGCGTGAAACAGTTCAATGCACGCTTGTAACACAGTCATGTTATGGAGTTGTTACCAAATTTTCAACATAGGCTTTTAGGACCTTCTCATGAACAGTGCCACTGTCATTTTCTTAATCTGTCCCTAACACTGATTTACCACAGCGACCACTTTATTGTGTGCGTAACTGTGAAACCACATTTCAGTCAGGATGTGAAAAATGACAGCTGTACTGCTCATAAGGAGGTGTGAAAAATGCCACGTTGAAAATCTGGCATGACAATATTACAAATCTGCTAAGTGTACAAGGTAGGTGGAAAGTGTGCAATGCACACTTGTAATACAGTCATTTGCTGGGCTATCATCACCAAATTTTCAACATAGGCATTTTAGGACCTCTGCTCATGAACAGTATCACTGTCATTTTCTTAATCTGTCCCGACAGTGATTTCCACAGCAACTGGTCTATTCTGCGCCGGAAGTGTGAAAACACATTTCAGCCAGGATGGGAAAAATGACGGATGTACTGTTCATAAGTAGGTGTGGGAAAATGGCAATGTTGGAAAATCTGGAGTGAAAATATAATTAATGGGTTACGCGGCAGGTGCAAAGCATCCACGCAACATACGCCGTAACACAGTCATTTTATTGAGAAAGAGTAGCAGATTTTCAACACAGCCATTTCAGGACCTCTACTCATGAACGGTGTCACTGTCATTTTCTTAATCTGTCCTGAACACTGATTTCCACAGCGACCGCACTATTCTGCGCCAGAAGTGCGAAAACACATTTCCAGGATGAACAATGACCCGCTGTACTGTTCACGTAGGAGGTGTGAAAAAATGCCAATGTGGAAAATCTGGCATGAAAATCATTGCAATTCCATGGGTTACGAAAGGCAGGAGCAACCGCGAGCTCGAAAAGTCATTTTTGATTCCCACCAAATTTGCAACATAGGCTTTTTGAGATCCACTTCATGAACACTGGCACTGTCGCTTTGTTAATCGGCCCTGAAAGATGATTCCGCGCAGTGACTGCAAAATCACCATTCGGGCCGATTACCGCAATCACAGTTCAAGAATTCATGAGGAGGGTCCCAAAACCCTATGTTGAAAATTTGGTGAAAAAGTCCCAAAATGCCTCAGATATGTACTAAGTTGAAAAACACTATTTATTATATTATACAGCTATCGGCATTTCCTCAGTTCACAGTCGGCTTTGAAGAGTGCAGGCGGTTCCTGGTCCACGAAGATCTTCGCGCCAGCTCGGAGGTAAGTATGGGGGTGACGGGGGTGAGGCAGGGAGCACAGTGGGTTGCGCGGGCTGCAGGTGGGGCCTGGGACACTACGAAACCGCTTCCTTTTTGCAGGTAAAAATAAAAACTCACGGATCGTTTTCCCTTTCAGGCTGTGGCACGCTGGGATGGGCACCCAGCGTGCTACCAATGGCTTTCTTTTTGGGCAGCAGTAGCCAACAGGGATTGGGCACCCATCGGCAGGAATAAAAGGGGGTGTCCATAGAATGCTGACGGGGAGGGCTCCCCGTCGGCACCAGAAACAATGGGGCACTGAGGCCAACGGGGTTTGGGGACCCCTTTGGCACTATAAACAAGGTGGACGGATATTGTTTGTGAACACAGCGGCAACTCTGCCACCCTGTTCACAAACAATATCAGGGTTTTATATCCCACCCTGCAATGATGAGATCACTCCCTCACAGCAGCAGGATAGCTGACGCTGCAATGACGAGGCGGCCCCGACTGCAGTGTGGAACTGGTTAGTAGTTGGTGAAATATTCCAACTACTGTCACCAGCAGCCTGCAATATGTTATTTGCATTGTGCGTAATCAATATAAAATGGTACATCCTGTCTGCCCCATTTCCCATATTAATCCTCAGAACGTACTGTCCATGCAGGGTAATAGCCTTCACTATCCATCCCTTGTTTCCTCCCTACTACTGTCAGCATGAGTAACCATTATACCCTTCACTTTGTCAGAGCCATGCTTGAAACCATTTATGGTTTTGGTGCCTGCCATCTCAGTTGGCAAACTATTCCACATTTCCACCACCATTTCTGGAAAATAAAACTTTCCAATATCCTCTTGAACCTCCCTCCCATCAGTCTCTATTTGTGCCCCAATAACCTTGAACTGTTACTCATGCTTAGTAGTTCTTCATTCACCTTGATTTATTCCTTACAGGAACTTGAAGGTCTCTATCATATCATTCCTCTCTTGTCTGGTCTCCAGTGAAGACATGTTCAGTGCCTTGAGCAGATCCTTGTACAATCTGTCCTGTCAGCTCTGAATCATCCTGATCACCCTTGTCCTTACCTTCCGGAGGTGAGGTCTTCAGATGTTCAGAACTCGAACTGTATACCAAGTGCAGCCTCAATTACGATCAATAAAGAGGCAGTAAACCCTCTTTTTCTACTATCAGAACCCCTCTGGCACCTCCTAGTATCCTATTTGCCTTACTTAGATGCCTCTGCCGCACTAGCTTGATTGTTTGCGTTAGTCACTAATGATGAATACTAGGTCCCTTTTCTCAGCTGTAGTGCTCAGCTCTCCCTCCTATCCAGTACTCTGTCCTGGGGTTCTTGTCCCTAAGTGAATTACCTTTGCACTTTTGGCATTGAATTTCAACTGCTAAACCTTAGGCCACCTCTCTAATCTTTACATGTCAGTCTGCAGTTTCCTACTTCCCCATCACTATCTACCCTCCCATGAGCTTGGTGTCATCTTCAAAGAGACACAGCCCCAGATTCATTCTCAAACGTTGTTAATGAGCATATTGAAGAGAACAAGAGTCAGATGGATCCTGTGGCATTCCACTTTGACTTCCCTCTTTTCTGATCTGACACCATAATCACAACCCTCTGATGCCTCTCTTTCAACTAAAGCCCCTCACCCCCACCAAAACACTGCTTATATTTTCCTTCAAATCCCTGGACCTCACTCCTTGCGCTGCGGGCCTAAGCTTACTCTGATTGGTCCCCATCTCATTGGTCTGCTCTTCACTGATTCCATGCTAACATATTTCAAAACAAAATTACTCTAACTATATATTTTTTGTTAGTTGTTTAACCAGGAGTAGCACACTAAGCTGAAAGCTTTTACAGGAGCGACCTGGGAGTACAGGGAAGTTAAGTGACTTGCTCAGAGTCACACAGTATGCAAGTGGAAGCTGGGGATTCAAACCCAGGTCTGGTCTGCTGGACGCCACCAGATTTGCAGCTCAGAGCCTTAAACCACCGCGCTATACTGCCTCCTTTAGGGACTTTGCTGCCCCCAGAGCAGGACATGAGAAAGGTACACCACCTCCTAGATCATGGCTGACCTCATAGCTTACTGGCAAGTGCATGATTTGGCCTGGTCAAAAATAAGCGTAACCCATCCCCCATGGCTTCAGAGGTATCGCCATCCTCGCAGCACCTGTACCCATGGCAATAAGCTTGCCAAAGGTGAGAATTTTACATCTAACTTCAGTACCAACTTTGGTTACCTGTCTAATTTTGAAAGGCTGCCACCACCTCTTCTCCTCCCACTCTTTTGCCTGTCCTCAGAGTCAGTGACACCCCTGTCTCTAACCTCTCCTTCATCACCATAGAGATGTAATTCCTTTTCATCACCTGTACCTCATCTCCCCTCTCCTCCCTCCCCTTCCTCACCTCCTGGCCAGCCTGCATGATTGTCATCTCCTTCATTCCCACCATTGTTTTTTCTCTCCAGTAACTCCATCCTTTATCCCCTACACACTTCCCCGCCTTAATCCTTCCAAGGGTAGGAGCCCAGATGGCTGGGATAGCAAGCTCTCCATCTGACTGCTTCTGCAATCTCCTCCCATTGGATGACCTCCTAACCTCTCTTTCTGGTGTTCCTCCATCCTTGCTGACTGGAAGGCTGCCACTGTTACTCCTCTCCAAAAGTGGTGACCTGTCAGGCACGAACAGCTACCGACCATTTCTCTCATCCTCCAAAATACAGGAACAAATTATCTTGTTACAACTCTCTCCCTTTCTGGACTCTGAAGAGGAATTTCTTATATATATATATATATATATATATGTCTTTTATGCATACATATAGTGGATATTATATAAAGTAGTGTGTTACAACATATATATATTATGATTATAATATAAGCTGCTAATATATATATATTATGATTATAATATAGAAGTTGCTAGTGTAGTTGAATATAGCCAGGTTTGGGGTGAAAGCTAAGGGTCATTATAAGTTTGTAAGAATTGCAAGGCAAGCAGAAGGAAATAGCTCATGCTGGCTGAAACCAGTTACTTAAAGTTGTGAAAAATAACAGTTTAGATAAAGCTGAACAAACTGATGGTACCAGCCTGGATAGCAAGCTTGGCAGGTTGGGCAAGAAGCAGAGATAAGAACATGTAGTTGCATTGAAACCAAGCTGTACGGTACCATGGAGTGAGTGAAACTCATTGTTTCTATTAGGTCAGCTTGACCCAGGTGTATGTATTAAGCAGTGATGAAATAGCCAGTGGAAAGTACCTGACGATATGAAACTGTTTTTCTGTTATTGCTAAGAAACTATGATTAATGTATACTGAAATGTTAGTGTGTTTTCAAGATAAGAAATGCTATAAAATACTGTGTAAAACTTAGTTGAGGAGCCTCTGTCTTTAACTGAGGCTCCCATCCATATCAATATGTGCAGACAATAAAACTGAGTTTATTGGAATAACCATTAGGTGTGGTTACTGAATATCTAGAATATAAGGTAAAGTATATACAGTAAAGAAGAATCTGCGACCACAGTTTTTGGCGTGATCGGCAGGATGGCTTCACTTCTCCGTGTCACACTGTGATCGGACTGCCAAGTCCCAGCCTCAGGGAGGGTGGCCCGGAGGTTCAAGTCCCACCATATGTGTGATGCCTGGGAGCGGTGACAGTCATCATTTACTGTTTTTAGGTGCTGGGGTGGCACCAAGAGTGCTGGTGGGCACTCGGCGTCAGGGACGCCGTGAAAAAGTAAGAGTGCTGGGTGGGCACTCAGGCGTCCAGGGCGCCCGTAAAAATAAGAGTGCTGGGTGGGCACTCGAGTCCAGGGGACGCCTGCAAAGAAGAAAATATAGGAGTGTTGGGTGGGCACTCTGAGTTTGATTAAAGCGTCTATAAGGGACTAATATGGAAATTAGGGGACAAAGCAGGGAGGCGGGGTAGAAACCGGACCAGCGAAATGTATGCTGGATAAGTATGGTGGGGACTCGGTCTGTCAGATAGGGATTGGAACAGGTGGACCAAGGCGTCTTCCACAGGCAGGGACACTCAGTATGGATGTCCTCAGGGAGACCTCGTATAGGCTTAGTGGTGGGAAACAACCCACAAAAGGGAGACGGTGAAATGGCATGTGTTTAGAATGTGGGAAAGAAGCGGGCGCTGATTTGAGAGTCAACTGAGAGGATAATGTTAAAGGAAAGGGAAAAAGAGTAGGTACGTCAAGGAGGCAATATAGGCATCACGATATCCTCCCTCGTGGTCGGCCACCGCGAACGCGGCTCCACCGATACCTGAAGGTGCACAGGCAGCAGATCAGCAGGTGCAGTGCAACCCGACAGCTCAGGATCAGGAGGCGGTACTCGGCAATATCCCACCCTTCCACGGTCTGCAATGGACGGGGGCGAGGACGGAGCAGGAGCCCACCTCCTCGGAGTTACATGTGGAGGAGAAAGTGAGGATGAGGAGGGCGAGGACAAGCCACCCCATACCAAGGGAGCTGAGGGGGAAAGGAAAATGCGGACGCTGCCCGCGCCACAGAAGGACAAAGGGAATGTCACCAGTCCGCTATGGACGGGATTACATTCGGCAGGCAGTTCCTTTGGTTCGATATCCCAACCCAAATCCCGGGAAGACGGGCCACAGCTCATTGAAGTAGAACGACCCTGGCATCCCGATGAGCTCAAGGATGCTTTAAGGAAATACTGAAACCCCATGAGAATATAGAGGAGTACATAACAGAGCTGGGAAACCTAATTAAAACATAGAACTCTCGCCTAAGGAAGCAGAGGAGTCCCTAAGGCGCACTTTGAAGGGACATTGGGGAAGTTAAGGCGTCATGGAATGCTAATACTGACAGAGAACACCTTGAAGCAGCTTTTGGCACGATCTGGGAAAATTACGAGAAATATCGTTGCAAGGTGGATTGGGACGAATATGAAATGCCAGGCAGACAGAGGCGCAAACTGTAAGAGACTACCGGGAGAGGCTGGAGGAGGTTTTCGGCACTACTCTGGTATAAAGCCAGACAACCCGCCTATGATAGCCAGCTGGCCATGGCATTTTGTGCTGGGTTATTAGAGACTATTCAGGCGGGAGTAAAGACAGTTTGCGTTGGCTGGAAACACAATCGTTGAAGGAGGTCTTTAGGTATGCGGAGCATGTTGAGAGACAGACAAAGGGGTGGAAAAGGAAGAAAAGAAAAAGTTAGAACAAGCGCAACTAATGTACTATTCAAGAGATGGAGGACAAGGTGAATACGGCGTGGGGCAGTCGAGGCTCGAGGCAAAGGCAGAGGACCCCGAGGATTAACTATGCCCAAAATGCTGGACCAGGGTACTATCAGCCCCAACAGATGCAAGGAGGACCCAGCTATGCCCAAAATGCTGGACCAGGGTACTATCAGCCCCAACAGATGCAAGGAGGACCCACAATGAGGCAAGGAGGTAGGGGTATGGGGCAAGACAATAAAGACATTATTTGCTTACGCATGTCACGAGAAGGGCCACATTGCTCGAAGTGCCCCAGAGTACAGCAGCCGAGTGGCAGCAGCAGCGCCTAAAACCAGGAGGACGGTATCCCTACCTCCACCACCACCACTACACAGACAAACAATGGTCAGAGCCAATGGGGCCGACCTAATGGAACCAAGGGGCCAGTATAGATCCAACCAGCAAAACTCACAGTACTGGTCCGACGCAGGAAACATGGGTAACAGCAGCTGATGGTTACAGGAGCACCGTTGATGGTTCGAGTCTCTGCCACTCCGGCAGGGAGTCCCTTGATGGAATTGATGGTAATGGACACTTTATTGACTTTTCTTATAGACACTGGAGCGCCTGTTTGGTCATACAACAACAAGAACTATTGCCCCTTTGCCGGAAAATTGGTAACAACAATTGGAGCTTCAGGAGTACCTCAGAAGGAGCAGATGACGCGTTCCCTTACCCGGTAAAGTGTGGAAATACTTTGTTAAAACATTCCTTTGAGCAGTTCTACCTGCCGGTAAATTTGATGGGACGGGATCTCCTGGCAAAGGTAAGTGCCCAAATTCATTACCCCTAGGGGAATAATTGTTGAAGCACCAGCGGTAGGAATCTATGTTTGTAATGAGGGGAGGGGATTGGCTGTACAGCTGGGAAATTGTAAATTCAGATGAGCACTACTGGTTGGAGAAGTGGGCAGAAAAAGTAACAAGCGGCAACATGCAGTTTAGGGTTAATCTGCATTGTACGGCACACTATGCTGTGGGGTTAGGGATTATGAATACTGAATGTAGGGATTGGGGCGGCAACAAATTGAACAATGGTTGTGTGGCATAATCTGTATGTGGGTAGAGATAGGGTGGGGTCTCAGTATTACTCACTGAGGAGCAAAAAAAGGTGTTTAAAGTTCCTGATTCATATCCACATATTTCTTTGAAAAGAAACCGCAGCTGCAGTGGAAAGATTTGGGCCCTGGATGGCAAGCATGGTGCAGCTAAAGATTGGGTGGATGTGGAAGGAGGGCAGAGATCAGCAGAGGGGCAGTGTAAAAGAATTAGTTTAAGAAAGTGGGTGCAAGTATGTGTGTCAGAAAGGCAGGTGAATGTGAAAAGATGGTGGGAGAAGGAGAAAAGCAAGACCCTGAGCCTGGGTGGATTAGTCAAATACCAGAAGTTCTGTGGGCTACATCTAAGTATGATGTGGGACTAATGAAAGGAGCACAGCCACTAGTTGTACGCCAAAAGCTCATACAGACCGAGTCGACACCAGTACCGCTGGGGAGGGAAGCAGAAGAAGGATTGCACCGTGTGCATGCTGCGTTAGTACAAAAGGGGTTATTGTTCCATGTCCAAATGCTGTAGTTAATACACCAATATTGCCAGTAAGAAAGGGAAGTGGGGATTATCGCTTGTGCAAGATTTGAGGGCAGTAAATGAGGCAGTACATGTAAGAACTCCTGTGGTACCAAATCCAGCTACTATTCTGTCAGAAATCCCACATACTGCCACGCATTTTTCAGTCATAGACTTAGCAAGCGTTTTTAGCATACCAGTGGATCCGCTAGCCGAGAATGGTTTGCATTTACGTATAAGGGTCAAAATGGACTTGGACTCAGATGCCCAAGGTTATTGGAGTCACCTGCTGTGTTTTCTGCTCAGATGCTGAGAACTTGCAGGGTTTTGTCCCCCACAGGCAGCCCTAATTCAGTACGTGTGATGATTTACTCCTTGCCAGCCTTCCAGGGAGGCGAGTGAAGAGGACACTAGAGCTCTGTTGATTTTTCTAGCCCAAAATGGACATAAAGTCTCAAAGGGTAAGCTGCAACTGTGTGCTACCAAGGTACATTACTTAGGTCACATACTCTCTGCAGAGGAAGGCAGTTAGATCCCAAACGCATTCAAGCAATCACTGAATGGCCCGCCCTGTAACCAAGCAGCAAATGATGTCATTCCTAGGAATGGCAGGTTACTGTCGTGCCTGGATAATGGACTATGCTTACATCATCCAGCCATTACACGACGCAATCTCCGGCACAAAAATGAAAATGACAGATGAGGTGCAGTGGTCCCGGGGTTAGAAACTACATTCGCCAAAGTAAAAAGTACTGGCCAGCACTCCATGTTTGGGACTCCCAAATTATGAGAAAGCTTTTTAACCTGTTTGTAAATGGTCAAGGGGTTACATGTCGGCAGTTTTGACACAAGATCATGGGGAAGCCAGAGGCCAATTGCTTATTATTCAAAAGCGGTTGGATTCGGTAGTAGCAGGTATGGTCTCCTGCCTACAGTCATGGCGGCGAGCCACGGAGGCAGTATTGTCTTGTGTGGATCTGGGGATTTTGCCCCTTACTGTGCAAATTCCCACGAGTGCAAGCTATATTGTTACAAGTCGACAGCTCATCTGACCCCGCGAAAGTTTTGCAGTACCAGAATGTATTGCTTACAATGTCAAACATTACTCTCAAACGGTGCACCACCTTGAATCCGCAACCTTGTTGCCCTCCCCACGATGGTGAACAACATGACTGTGGACAGGTAATTGACTGTGACAGTAAACCTAGACCAGATATAACAGATGTAGCCCTGACAAATGCAGAGTTGAATATTTTGTGATGGCTCAGCTTTTAAAGATCTAAGGGGTGACTAAAGTTGGTTATGCAGTATGTACTGTGTCTGAGGTAATAGAGAGCAGTTCATTGCCATCCAATTTCTCTGCCCAGGCTGCAGAGTTGGTAGCCCTGACGAGGGCTTCGCGCTTGCACAGGACAGAACAGTAAATGTGTATACAGACAGTCGGTATGCCTTTGGTGTGGCACATGACTTTGGGACATTATGGAAGCATAGAGGTTTCTTACATGGCCACGGTGTTTCATTAAGCATGCAAAATTGGTAAAAGAGTTACTGTTTGCTATCCAATTACCTAGAGCTTTGGCAATTGTAAATGTGCAGACACACGCCTAACAAAGATTTTGTCTCCGCAGAGAATGCGGCTAGCGGATGCCGCAGCAAAGGCGTGTGGCTCAGTCAATGAGTGCTTCAGTCTACCAGTTAACTGTTGTAAATAGTGAAACTTGTAACTTGTTTTCTCCACAGGACTTAGTGGCGCTCCAGCATAATAGTACAGAGGCAGAAAAGCGCCATTGGAAACAGCAGTTGTATTTGATTCGGATTTAAAAGTGTGGGTGTCTGGGATGGGAGACCATGCTTACGGATCGGTATTTCCGTGTTGGCAAAATTGGCTCATGGAGCCGATCATGTTTCAAAGACGGGCATGGTAGATTTGCAAATAAGTATTGGTATGTTGTTGGATTTACTAGCTATGCTGAAGTGTTCTGTAATAAGTGTGTGATTTGCATGCAGTACAATGTGGGCAGAGGACAACATCTAACCCCTCTGCCCACCCGATTCCTGCTGGTCCATTTGAGCATGTTATGATGGACTTTATAGAGCTTACGCCATGCCAAGACTATAAATATTGCTTAGTTATTGTAGATATGTTTCAAAGTGGTAGAGGCATTTCGGCTCATAGGCGACTGCATCGCTGGCTGTGGTAAGAAAGCCTGTAAATTATCCCTCGCTGGGGATTGGCCAGCCGCTTGTCATGCGACAATGGATCTCATTTGCAAACGAGTGATAAAATCATTAGGTGAGGCCTTGCAGGTGGACCTCCGAATGCACGCGCTTACCATCCCCAATCGGGTGGGGCAGTGGAGAGAGCAAATCAGACTCTAAAACTCAAAATTACAAAAATCATGGCGGAGACCAGTCTGACTTGGGTGACTGCTTTGCCTCTCGCCCTCATGGCTATGAGGCGGGTGGGCGCGTCTTGGTCTCTCCCCATGAAATTATACTAGGACTGACCATTGCGAATGCCAAATGCCCCTTACCCACAAAGTCGAATCACCCTGCATGGAGTAGATGAGGAAATGCTTACTATTGTTTATCCCTTAATGGTGTCTTGAGGTCTTTCTATTCTAGGGTTAAGGCAGCTTTGCCAGTGCCTACTGAGACACCCCTGCACCAGATCCAGCCTGGTGATTTTGTTCTGGCAAAGGACTTCAGAAGAAAAGATGGAGTTCCCAAGGTGGCGTGGCCGTACCAGGTCCTGTTGACAACGGCAACAGCAGTAAAGGTTGCAGAAAGGGAGACATGGATCCACGCATCACATTGCCGGCTAGTGAGAGCAGACCTGTCGAGACCCGTACAAACCGAAGGGGATTAATGCTGGAGGACTTACTGTTCTTGCAACCATTGTATTGGTGGGGTTCTTGCAACAGACTTTAAGCACTCCTTTAATGAGAAGCATCAAGAGTGCTGAGCCCTGCATTATGCAAATACCTGGTGGACTTTAATGAAGTTGCATGCAGAAAATATTAATTTGTCTGATTGTTATGTGTGCCCCCGCTTCCAGCAAAGGTTGGGCTCCATCTATACCCAGAACCCCTCCTCAAATGATACTACATTGCTCTACCAGACTTTGGCATTGGTTTCTTGGTACATGCCGAGCCAGTACCTATAAAAATTGGGTCCTGGTAGGCGTGTCCTAACAATGTGACTGTGTTGGCAGGTAGGCCCTTCCTCACGTGGTATCATCGCCACACCCCAACACAACTGGTGAGCTCTTGCACATATGGCCCCGGGTTCCGAGGTCCCAGCCAGTGACTTGTCTCTGTAGCAGTACGGTGGAGGTTCAGGAATTGGGCTCATCCAATTGTACTACTACTATTGCTATAACTGATCTACAACTTTGGGTAATCCACGGTGTGATGCGTTCCTTTGGGACTCTAACTGGTTTATACTGGGTATGTGGAAGTAAGCGTATACATTCCTGCCCTCACAGTGGGCTGGATGCTGTTACTTGGCTACATTGCACCCAGTAGTGCGGACTTTCATTATAGTAATCCAAATAACCACACTATCAGAGTTAAGCAGAAACCTAGGTAGACCTGTTCCACCTGAATCTATTCGTATACCCTGGTATGAAAAATTTGGAGCTGGAGTGTTCCCTTGGTGGGGGTAGTACAGGCAATGCACTACATAGATCAGTTAAGTTATGAAATTGAAATTCTTATAAATAGTACTAAGACAGAATTGCCTTTAGTAAATGCTGAAATACGAGCCACCAGATTAATGGCCTTGCAAAATCGGGCAGCCCTGGACTACCTTCTAGCTGCCCAGGGTGGGTGTCTGCTGTCATTGGCGAAGAATGTTGCACATATATTCCTGATAATTCAGAGGCCCTAGATCAGGTCCTGCAAGGGGTGCAGCAGTTGCAGGATCGAGTTTTGAGTGAGCATGCACCAGTGGAAAAGGATGGGACCCTTGGTCCTGGCTTTCTAGCATCTTTGGTGATTGGGGAGCCACTGTGTTACATTGGATTACGGTGGCTCTCCTTATTCTGCTGGCCATTTGGCTTGTAGTCACTATTATGGAAGTGTATTTTTGCTTGTGTTCTTTGAGCACTCCATCTCTGCCCAAATGCCCTGCTTGATTATCAAAGGAATCTCTTCCCAGAAAAACCCCATTTCCTTTACTTTACGTAGATGACCTTACTAAGATTTAGTTGAGGCAGAGCTTCAAAAGGGGAGTGTGGAGGAATTTCTTTTACATATATATATATATATATATGTCTTTCTTTATGCATACATATAGAGTGGATATTATATAAAGTAAAGTGTGTTACAATATATATATTATGATTATAATATATAAGCTGCTAATATATATATATATTATGATTATAATATAGAAGCTGCTAGTGTAGTTGAATATAGCCAGGTTTGGGTGAAAGCTAAGGGTCATTATAAGTTTGTAGAATTGCAAGGCAAGCAGAGGAAATAGCTCATGCTGGCTGAAACCAGTTACTTAAAGTTGTGAAAATAACAGTTTAGATAAAGCTGAACAGAACTGATGGTACCAGCCTGGATAGCAAGCTTGGGCAGGGTTGGGCAAGAAGCAGAGATAAGAACATGTAGTTGCATTGAAACCAAGCTGTACGGTACCATGGAGTGAGTGAAACTCATTGTTTCTATTAGGTCAGCTTGACCCAGGTGTATGTATTAAGCAGTGATGAAATGAGCCAGTGGAAAAGTACCTGACGCATGAAACTGTTTTTCTGTTATTGCTAAGAAACTATGATTAATGTATACTGAAATGTTAGTGTGTTTTCAAGATAAGAAATGCTATAAAATACTGTGTAAAACTTAGTTCGAGGAGCTCTCTGTCTTTTAACTGAGGCTCCCATACATATGTATGTGCAGACAATAAACTGAGTTTATTGGAATAACCATTGGGTGTGGTTATTGAATATATAGAATATAAGGTAAAGTATATACAGTAAAGAGAATCTGCGACCACAACTCCTCTTCCTTTTCACCCAATACAAGTCTGACTTCGCAAAATCACTCCACCACCTGCTCAGGCTCACCAAATCCATCCATAATGGTATGGATCACAGCCTATTCACTTCTGCTATCTTCATCGATCTAGCCAAAGCATTCAACCCTGTCTACCACCCAGCTATTAGCCAAACTCCAGGCCTCTCTGACTTAGCCATCAGCTGTTCCACTCCTACCACAGGGTAAGTCCCAAGCAGTCAAAAGTGGTGACTCCTCTCTCTCTCCTCCCTGTCTATATCCACTTGGGTCCCACAAGGATCTGTGTTAAGCACACTACTTTTCTCCATTTTCCTTAATGATCTCCTTCTCCATGTGCTTGTCTGCATCCATTCACATGTACATGGATGACACGGTCCTCTTCACAGCAGGCCCACAGACTCCAGATGGACTTTGATCAAGTTCAGCCCTGACCACACACAAATCAGCTTTTCCTCAATGCCAAGAAGGCTGTCTCCATGTTCTTTGGCACAAGGCACCAGACTCTCTAGGCTCCCTCCCCTTCCTACTTTCCATACCCTGGATGGCTCCCTGTGGAAGATGTCACCACCTTTAGTTATCTTGGTATCTGGCCAGACCAGCACCTAAATGTTTCTGAACAAGTGGATGCTATAGTTAAAAGCTGCACCACAATTTGGTGCACTTTACAGGAACTGTGACTGTATCCCACCTCCAGCATACCATGCTATTATCCAGAGAATGACCTCCAAATCTCTGACTATGGTGATGTGGTCTACAGCATAGCCCCTTCACTACCCTTGCCAGACTGGACACACTCTTCAACTATTTCTGCCATTACACTCTCGACTATCCTTCTTGGACTCATCACTGTTCTATATATAAATCTCTCTTTTCTTTTCTTGTGGACAGACACCAAGCCCACTGTGCCAGTTTTGTGGGCAAATCCAGTTTGTTCCCTACCTCCTATCTCTCCGACTGCCCTGCTATAGCCATACCATCAGAAGCTGAAATATTGAACCCTAGCAGTCCCTTCAGTTTCCACAACCATCGGCAAAGTCATGTTCAGCCACCGCTGCCCTAAAATCTGGAACTCCCTCGCCCCAGCCATTCACCAATCTCCCTCCCATGGATTCTTTCAAACCACTTCAGTGGTCTCACCTCTCCCTCCTGCACTTGCTCTAGTTTTCCTCTTGCTCTCCTAATACTTATTTTAAGTTTAGGGACAGCTAAAATTTGGCACCTATGCTTCCACTCTAGGCATTATGCACAAATGTTTATAGCTAATGTTGAAGTAAAGCCTCTCCAGACCCCTGCGTTATCAGTTGTGCAGATGGAGCTCCCTCCTAACTGTGAACTCCATCAAATACCTTGGGGTGACACTTGACCCCAGTTGGACCTAGGAGTCATATCCTAAATGTCTGTAGAACTGTGAACTGTAAATTGGGTCTGGCCTATAGGGCCAAAAATAACCTGACACCTGCTGCTCGTTTGGCACTTGCTAAAGGTGTACTACTTCCTCCTTAGCTATGGTCTCCACCAATTTGCCTGTACCTTCAAAGCTCTTCTTACCGGTGGCACACAACGCACAATAACATCTGTCGCTTGCACTGGCCGCCCCGCCTCACCCACCATTGTGAGCTTTTATGATAAACTAGGTTGGCTTTCCAACCAATCACCTGAACTTTGGGCTGGGATGCCTCATGGGCAAAGTGATCAGAACCGGCACCCCGGGCTGGCACAGCTTCTCTCACCTCCTGACCCTCCTCTTACCCACTCAGGTCCTGGGGTCCTGGGATGCTAAAAGTACCCCTCACCTGAACCCTTATTGGGGACAGGGACTTTGTTGCATGTGCTCCATGCTCTGGAACTCCTTTCCTGACCATGTTCGTTCCACTTCCTCCCATCAGTGCTTCCGAAGTCCTCTGGGGGCATCTGGTTGGCCTCAGCATGCGAATGTCCTAAGCCTCCCTAGCTGAATTGTACTTGGAGCCTAGGGATTTGTAATGACTGGATTTGTAGAGTTTTATAGGGACTTTGACTTTGTGAATTTTCTGCACCAGGAAAGTCATGCAATGGACACTGAAGGCATCTGCTAGAGTACTGGAATTAATGACCCTATGGGTGTGAGTTGTAAGGCCCAGTCGATGAGGGAATGGTTTCCTGTCTTGTGATTTAGCCTAGTCGGATCTTTGATAATTTGGGTTAGGTTATAAATATAACTACCTTCGGTTAGCCACTCTTCTGCTGGCGAAAATGCTATACATGCGCTCAACCTAACCCAAATTATCCAAGATCTGACTAGGGTCATTAATTCCGGTACAATCCTGAACATTGACCCACTTCTTATGATTTGACCAACACTAACTGGGCACCTATATCTGTTGCCAGTAACCTAGATTTCGCGAGCTAACTACTTCGAAACGATTCCTTGAAGTCTGGAATCAACATGCACCACTCGCCAAGATACGTGTCTGTGAAACCACCTCCCTGGATCTCCCTAGAACTCATTGCTTGTTTAAGGGCACGTGATACAGCCCGAAGCTCCATAAAAGCACAAAGCTCCTTAAAGACTATGAGGCCTACCAGGTCCTCAAAACAAATACACAAAACCCACTTTGCTTGGCCAAGGCTGATTACTTCAGCTGTACTTCTAACTCTAATAAAAATAACCCATCCAAATTCTGGAAAGTAATCCACTCACTTTTCTCCCCACAGGCTCCTTCCTCCCCCACCGAAATAAACAATACTGTCATTGCACCACCCTAATGAAGAAAAGTAGTGGGCTTAACACAGATCCTTGTGGGACCCAACTGGATATAGACAGGAGGAGAGAGAGAGGTCACCACTTTGACTGCTTGGGACTTACCCTGTGGTAGGAGTGGAACAGCTGATGGCTAAGTCAGAGAGGCCTGCAGCCTGGAGTTTGGCTAATAGCTGGGTGGTAGACAGGGCTGAATGCTTTGGCTAGATCGATGAAGATAGCAGAAGTGAACAGGCTGTGATCCATACCATTATGGATGGATTTGGTGAGCCTGAGCAGGTGGTGGAGTGATTTTTATGGAAGTCAGACTTGTATTGGGTGAAAAGGAAGAGGAGTCCAGAAAGGGAGAGTTGTAACAAGATAATTTGTTCCTGTATTTTGGAGGATGAGAGAAATGAGTCGGTAGCTGTTCGCACCTGACAGGTCACCATCTTTTGGAGGAGGAGGAATCAGCAAGGATGGAGGAACACCAGAAAGAGAGGTTAGGAGGTCATCCAATGGGAGGAGATTGCAGAAGCAGTCAGATGGAAGAGCTTGCTATCCCGGCCATCTGGGCTCCTACCCTTGGAAGGATTAAGGGCGGGAAGTGTGTGGGATAAAGGATGGAGTTACTGGAGAAAAAAACAATAGGGGAATGAAGGAGATGACAATCATGCAGGCTGGCAGGAGGTGAGGAAGGGGAGAGAGGAGAGATGAGGTACAGGTGATGAAAGGAATTACATCTCTATGGTGATGAAGGAGAGGTTAGAGACAGGGTGTCACTGACTCTGAGGACAGGCAAAGGAGTGGGAGGAGAAGAGGTGGTGGTAGCCTTTCAAAATTCAGACAGGTAACCAATGTTGGTACTGAAATTAGATGTAAAATTCTCACCTTGGCAAGCTTATTGCCATGGTACAGGTGCTCATGGAGATGACAATACCTCTGGAAGCCATGGGGATGGGTTACGTTTATTTTTTGACCAGGCCAAATCATGCACTTGCCAGTAAGCTATGAGGTCAGCCATGATCTAGGGAGGTGGTGTACCTTTTCTCATGTCCTGCTCTCATGGGGCATGGAGTCCCATAAAGGGAAGGCAGTATAGCGCGGTGGTTTAAGGCTCTGAGCTGCAAATCTGGTGACATCCAGCAGACCAGACCTAGGTTTGAATCCCACAGCTTCCACTTGCATACTGTGTGACTCTGAGCAAGTCACTTAACTTCCCTGTACTCCCAGGTCGCTCCTGTAAAAAGCTTTCAGCTTAGTGTGCTACTCCTGGTTAAACAACTAAAAAAAAAAATATATATAGTTAGAGTAATTTTGTTTTGAAATATGTTAGCATGGAATCAGTGGAGCAGACCAATGAGATAGGGGACAATCAGAGTGACTTAGAGTCACGGCTAAGGGGGTGAGGTCCAGGATTTGAAGGTAAATATAAGCAGTGTTTTGTTGGGGTGAGGGGCTTTAGTTGAATGAGAGGCATCAGAGGGTTGTGATTATGGTGTCAAATCAGAAAAGAGGGAAGTCAAGAGTGGAATGCCACAGGGATCCATCCTGACTCTTGTTCTCTTCAATATGCTCATTAACAACGTTTGAGAATGAATCTGGGGCTGTGTCTCTTTGAAGATGACACCAAGCTCATGGGAGGTAGATAGTGATGGGGAAGTAGGAAACTGCAGACTGACATGTAAAGATTAGAGAGTGGCTAAGGTTTGGCAGTTGAAATTCAATGCCAAAAGTGCAAGGTGATTCACTTAGGGACAAGAACCCCAGGACAGAGTACTGGATAGGAGGGTAGAGCTGAGCACTACAGCTGAGAAAAGGGACCTAGTATTCATCATTAGTGACTCGCTTAAACAATCAAGCTAGTACAGTGAGGCATCTAGTAAGGCAAATAGGATACTAGGAGGTGCCAGAAGGGGTTCTGCTAGTAGAAGAAAAGAGGTTTACTGCCTCTTTATTGATCGCTGGTGAGGCTGCACTTGGTATACAGTTCAGAGTTCTGAACTTCTGAAGACCTCACCTCTGGAAAGGTAAGGACAAAGGGCGATCAGGATGATTCAGAGCTGACAGGACAGACTGTATGAGATCTGCTCAAGGCACTGAACATGTCTTCACTGGAGACCAGACAAGAGAGGAATGATATGATAGAGACCTTCAAGTTCCTGTAAGGAATAAACAAGGTGAATGAAGAACTACTCAGCATGAGTAACAGTTCAAGGTTATGGGGCACAAGTAGAGAGGGAGGTTCAAGAGGGATATTGGAAAATTTTATTTTCCAGAAATGGTGGTGGAAATGTGGAATAGTTTGCCAACTGCGATGGGCAGCACCAAAACCATAAATGGTTTCAAGCATGGCTCTGACAAAGTGAAGGGTATAATGGTTACTCATGCTGACAGTAGTAGGGAGGAAACAAGGAGTGCATAGTGAAGGCTATTATCCTGCATGGACAGTATGTTCTGAGGATTAATATGGGAAATGGGGCAGACAGGATGTACCATTTTTATATTGATTGTGCACAGTGCAAATAACATATTGCAGGCTGCTGGTGACAGTGGTTTGGAATATTTGCACCAACTACTGACAGTTTTGCTTCGCAATCAGGGCCGCCTCGTCATTGCAGCGCCAGCCATCTGCTGCTGTGAGGAGCGACCCATCATTGCAGGGTGGGATGTAACCCTGATATTGTTTGTGAACAGGGTGGCAGGTTGCACGTGTTCACAAACAATATAACCCCACCTGTTTGGCCTCAGTGCCCCATTGTTTCTGGTGCCGACGGGAGCCCACCCCGTCAGCATTCTGTAACACCCCCGCTTTTATTCCTGCCGCCAGGGTGCCCAATCCTGTTGGCTACTGCTGCCCCCAAAGAAAGCCATTGGTGGCACGCTGGGTGCCCATCCCAGCGTGCACATGCTCCCTGTAAAGGGAAAAACGATCCCGTGAAGTTTTTATTTTTTTACCTGCAAAAGGAAACGGTTTCTCGTGTGTCCCAGGCCCCCACCTGCAACCTACACCAACCCACTGCGCCCTGCCTCCCACACCCCCGTCACCCCATACTTACCTCTGGAGCTTGGCGCAAGATCTTCGTGGACCAGGAACACGTCTGCACTCTTCAAAGCCGATCAGAACTGAGGAAATGCCGTAAGCTGTATAACGTAATAAATAGTGTTTTTTCAACTTTAGTACATATCTGAGGCATTTCTGATTTTTCACCAAATTTTCAACATAGGGTTTTGGGACCCTCCTCATGAATTCTTGAATCAGATTATAGAATCGCCCCGAAAGGTGATTTTGCAGTCACTGCGTAGAATCACCTTTCAGGGCCGATTAACAAAGCGATAGTGCCAGTGTTCGACGGGTGGATCTCAAAAAGCCTATGTTACTAAGTTGGTGGAAAATCCAAAAAAGACTGTTTTTGACCTTGCGCTGCAGTTTCTACCCACGCCGTAACTTTGTGAATTTGCAATATTTTCATGCCAGATTTTCAACATTGGCATTTTTTCACCTCCTTGTGAACAGTACAGCTGTCATTGTTCACATCCTGGCGGAAATGTTTCGCTTCTAGGCGCAGAATAGTGCGGTCGCTGTGAGAAATCAGTGTTCAGGACAGATTAAGAAAATGACAGTGACACTGTTCATGAGTAGAGGTCCTGAAATGGCTGTGTTGAAAATCTGCTAACGATACTCAATAAATGACAGTGTTATGAGCGCAGTGTGCGTAGTTTGCACACACGCCGTAACTTCATGAATTTATTTTTCACCCAGATTTTCAATATTGCCATTTTCCCACACCTACTTATGAACAATGCATCCGTCATTTTCCCATCCTGGCTGAAATGTGTTTCACACTTCCGGCGCAGAATAGACCAGTTGCTGTGGGAAATCACTGTCGGGACAGATTAAGAAAATGACAGTGATACTGTTCATGAGCAGAGGTCCTAAAATGCCTATGTTGAAAATTTGGTGATGACAGCTCAGCAAATGACTGTATTACAAGTGTGCATTACACTTTCCACACATAACTGTAACTTCACAGATTTGTAATATTGTCATGCCAGATTTTCAACAGTGGCATTTTTCCACCTCCTTATGAGCAGTACAGCTGTCATTTTCACATCCTGACTGAAATGTGGTTTCACAGTTGACGCACACAATAAAGTGGTCGCTGTGGTAAATCAGTGTTAGGACAGATTAAGAAATGACAGTGGCACTGTTCATGAGCAGAGGTCCAAAAAGCTCCACATGTTGAAAATGTAAACGAAACTCATAACATGACTGTGTTACAGCGTGCATTGAACTGTTTCACGCACCCTTGTAACTTTGCACATTTGTAATATTTTCATAGCACATTTTCAACAGTGGCACTTTTTCACACCTCCTTATGAAGAGTACAGCTGTCATTTTCACATCCGTCTAAATATGTTTTGCACTCCTGCCAGAGAATAGCACAGTCACTGTGGGAAATCAGTGTTTGGGACAGATTAAGATCGAACACGTGTGGCGGGGAGGACTGAGCCAAACTCAGCTCTGTTGGGACTGCTGAGAATTTGTGGGCAGAAAAGGCCCCAGCGCCAGAGCCCAGTACAAAGGGCAGCCTGCAGCACTGGGAGAAACAGAACGAGAAGCGAGTGAGGAGGGTGTGAGTGAACTCACCGGAGCGCTCTCAGGATTGCTACTGGATTTCTTTGTGGGCAGAAAAAGGTGTCAAAGCAGGCAGAGGCCAAGTACAAAGGCCAGCCTGCAGTGGTGGGAGAAACAGTATGAGTGAGTGAGATGGGGACTGAGTGAACTCAACACATCTCTAGCAGGACTGCTACGCACATTTCTTTGGGCAGAAAAAGCGCCAATGCAGCAGGAGCACCAGTAAAAGGGCCACTTGCAGTGCCAGGACAAACAGAATGAGCGTGTGACAGAGGGAGACTGAGCAACCTCAACGTAGCTGTGTCGGGACAGCTGCAGATTTCTTTGTGGACAGACAAATGTGCCAACGCAGCCAGGAGCCCCTGACACAAAGTGCAGCCTGCAGCACCAAGAGAAACAGGATGAGTGAGTGACAGGCGGTAGTGAACAAGCTCAACAGAGCTGTATTGTGACTGCTGATTTCTTTGTGGGCAGAAAATGCGGCAACGGAGGCAGGAGCCCAGTACAAAAAGGCCAGCCTGCAGCACCGGGAGGAACGGAATGAGTGAGTGAGAGGGGGGTGAGCAAACTCAATGGAGCTGTGTGGGACTGTTCAGATTTCTTTCTGGCTAGAACAAGCCGGCCAATGCAGGCAGGAGCCCAGTACAAAGGGCAGCCTGCAGTGGCAGGAGACACAGAATGAGTGAGTGAGGGAGGGGAGGTGAGCATAACGGACTCTTTGGGACTGCTGCAGATTTGTTTGTGGGCAGAAAAGACAGCAATGCACGCTGGGGCCCAGTACAAAACGGCAGCCTGAAGTGAGGGAAAACCAGAATGAGTGAGAGAGGGAGTGAGCGAGCTCAATGGTGACTGCTGCACATTTCTTTGTGGGCATGAAAACCAGCAACACAGGCAGGAGCCCAGTACAAAAGGGCAGCCTGCAGTGCTGGCAGAAATGGAATGAGCGAGTGAGAGAGGGGAATGAGAGCAAGCTGAATGGAGCTGTGTTGGGACTGCTGCAGATTTCTTTGTGGGCAGAAAAAAGGCAGCAATGCACACAGGAGCCCAGTACAAAGGCCAGTCTGCAGCGCCTGCAGAAAAGGAACGAGCAGGTGACAGAGGGGAGTGGCGACCTCAAGGAGCTGTGTCAGGACTGCTGCAGATCTTTGTGGGCAGAAAATGTTGCCAATGCAGGCAGGAACCCAGTACAAAAGTGCAGCCTGCAGCACTGGGAGACACAGAACAAGTGAGTGAGGGAGGGGAGCGAGTGAGCTCACAAGCTTTGCTGGGACTGCTGCGGATTTCTTTGTGGGCAGATAAAGGCAGCAATGCATACAGGGCCCAGTACAAGGGCAGCCTTCAGCGGCGGAAGAAACAGAAACGAGCGAGTGAGAGGGGGTGAGTGAGCCAGCTCAATGGAGCTCTACCGTGACTGCTGCAGATTTCTTTGTGGGCAGAAGAAGGCGCAGCGCGGGCAGGAACCCAGTACAAAGGGCTGCCTGCAGCACTGGCAGAAGCGGAATGATCGAGTAAGAGAGGGGCAGTGGCGAGCTCAACGGACTCTGTTGGAACTGCTGCAGATTTCTTTGTGGGCAGAAAAAGGTGCCAAGAGAGACAGAAGCCAACTATAAAATGGCAGCCTGCAACGCCAGGAGGAACAGAATGAGCGAATGAGACAGGCAGGTAGCGACCTCAACAGAGCTCTGTCAGGACAGCTGCGAATTTCTTTGTGGGCAAAACAGGTGCCAACACAGGCAGAAGCCCAGTACAAAGGACAGCCTGCAGCAGCAAATGACACAGAATGAGCGAGTGAAGGGTGGGAGTAAGTGAGCTCAACGGAGCTCTGTTGGGACTGCTGGATTTCTTTGTGGGCAGAAAAGGCAGCAATGCACGAGGGGCCCACTACAGAAAGGCAGCCTGCATTAGCGTGAGAAACAGATCGAGCGAGTGAGAGGGGGACTGAGCGAGCTCAACAGAGCTCTATCGTAACTGCTGCAGATTTCTTTGTGGGCACAAGAAGGCGGCAAATGCCGGCAAGAGCCCATACAAAGGGCAGCCTGCAGCGCTGGCAGAAACAGAACAAGAGAGGAGAGTGAGCTAGCTCAACGGAGCTCTGTCGGACTGCTGCAGATTGTTTTGTGACCAGAAAAGGTGCCAACAGAGGCAGGAGCCTAGTACAAAGGGCAGCCTGCAGCGCCAGGAGAAAAGAATGAGCCAGTGAGAAAAGGGGTGAGTGACCTCAATGGAGCTCTGTCGGGACAGCTGCGGATTTCTTTGTGGGCAGAAAAGCAGCAATGTAGGCAGGAGCCCAGTACAAAAGGCCAGCCTGCAGCACAGGCAGAAATGGAATGGGTGACTTAGAGAGGGGAGTGAGCAAGCTCAATGGACCACGTCCAGGACTGCTGCAGATTTATTGTGGGCAGAATAAGCCAATGCAGGCAGGAACCCTGTACAAAGGACAGCCTGCACCTGCAGGAGACACAGAACCAGTGAGAGGCGAGGGAAGTGGAGTGAGTGAGCTCAACAGAGCTCTGTTGGGACTGCTGCGGATTTCTTTGTGGGTAGAAAAAGGTAGCAATGCACCCAGGTACCCAGTACAAAAGGACAGCCTGCAGTGGTGGCAGAAACAGAACGAGTCAGTAAGAGAGGGGAGTAAGTGAGCTCAACAGATCTCTATCGTGACTGCGCGGCAGACACAGAATGAGTGAGTGACAGAGGGGAGTGAGCAACCTCAAAGGACCTGTGTTGGGACTACAGCAGATTTCTTTGTTGGCAGAAAAGCCACCAACAGAGGCAGGAGCCCAGTACAAAGGCCAGCCTGCAGCACAAGGAGAAACAGAATGAGGAGTCAGAGGTGGAGTGACCCACCTCAACGGAGCTCTGTCAGGACATCTGCGGATTTCTTTGTGGACAGAAAGGGTGCCAACGCAGGAAGGAGCTCAGTACAAAACAGCAGCCTGCAGCACTGGGAGAAACAGAATGAGCGAGTGACCGAGGGCCAGTGAGTGAGCTCAACGGACCAATGCAATCAACATTCAGCATTGACAAATGCTTGTTTTTTATTGTGTCCAGAACTGACTGTGTGTGTGTGTGTGAGGGGTTGCTGGCAGGCTGCGTGTGTGCAGTTAAAACACGATTCCCAGAATCATTAACTAGCACTAACCATGCAGTGTGTTAACACTTCAAGAAAGCATTTAGTATACCTGTACACCTTATATGCATTAGAGTAACCCCAGTTGTATGAGCACCTGGTTGCAATTAGTAATCCTGTGCAAAAAAAAAATAGTGCCACATTAACAGGTTAGCAGGGCACAGAAAATGCTTTTAAAATAGTATCGACCATGCTTATCACAATGCAGTGCTAGTTCTGTTACAGTGGTATGTGGGCCCCATTTTCAGATTAGTGTTGTGCACTCCTAAGTGATTCACCTGAGCTAGTGCACAGCCACAGAAGGTGGTGGTAAATGGCACTCCTCCAGTGAGGAGAGAATGACCAGTAGGGTGCCGAGGGCTCAGTAATGGGACACATCCTCTTCAGTGTCTTTATAAGTGGCATAACAGAAAAACTGGAAGGGAGATATGCCTTTTGTAGATGACACCACAATCTGTAATAGTGTCGATAGGTGCAGATGGAGAAATGAGTGGGGACATTAGAAAACTTAAACAGTGCTATGGGACATGGCAGTTCGGGTTCAAAGCCAAAAGTGCAACATCAAGCATCTAGATACTAGAAGCCTAGAGGCTGAGTATAAAATGTAGAGGAGGTACTTATGGTCACTAAGGAAACCTTTATACAGCACCGTGCTCTGTATGCAGGAGAGGATTGCTCATTTACATGCCCGTAGTAGTATATGCACATGCACATGATCAGGGTAGCATCAGGTGATGCTGAATACGACACCATCCAACCATGCTGTTCCCACAGTGTAATGTTTAGCTCTGCACGCTAACCTTCTGAAAATGGGGCCCTAACTGACTAAAAATCCTGGCCGATGCCTCCTAAGATGCAGAAGGTAAACATAAAAGGTTTATCTTATCTATCTCTTTATGTATTGTTTTATCGTATTTTGTTTGCAAAACCTTTATCCGATTTCAAAACATTGTGATGGGACTTAAAATGTTTATAACAGACTAGTTAAAATACAGTTTGTTTTCTTCTTTTACCTATATGCTGTCTTTATTTACTTATAAAAACACAGTCTGTTGGGCTGGCCTAGCAGCTTGGTGGTGATTGCACTGCCTCCCATGCCAGTGGCCCAGTGTTGGGGTGGACCCGAGTTGCACAGGGGTTAGCTGGGGAGATATAATTGAGCATCTCGGGAATGCTCTCTTCTCAGTGAGGGAAGTCTGACCAACCTGCTCTTCAACATCCACCTAGCTGAGGAGGGCTGGCAGGGCAGTGAGTTGCATAAGGGGAGGGCTCAGGCAGGCACAAAGGAAGCATATGTCTTTATATGCAATTGCATCATTCCATGCTTGGCTGCCCAGGGATAAAACCAAAGGTAGAAACCCCTAATGGCAAAATGATCCAACAACCTGCCGCAGATTTTGCACTGCTAAATGGGCTCTGCTCGTATATGTGTCTCCTTGTCAATGGCCCTCCCTCCTGGCCCCAACACGTGGGATGTGAGTGGGGGGATCTCAGAGCAAATATGTCCTGTGGATGGTAAGTGGTTGGGCTGGAGATGTCAGTGGGCAAAGAGGTAGCAGGGTGACTAAGGAGATAAAAATCTCTATGGGAAAAAAAAAGAAATAAAACAAGAGTTTGAGAAGCTCAAACCCCAAAACAGACTTTGCATGCCTCCAGTGAGGATTCACAGTAAAGTTATTTAGTAAAACAATGCAAATTATATGCATATGCCAGCTAAACTCCTGATGAAAATTGAATACTGAGGGATTGCAGCAAAAATATATATTTTAAAATAAAAACTTAAAACATAGTCCATAGAGTACAAACTAGCAATGATTTTGGCTTACACTTCCACAGCTCCTGAAGTGCTTCATAAGCATTCAGCTCAAATAAGTTGATGGACTTACACAGTAATTAATTACACATAAAACAAATCAACACTTTAACTTGGAAAATGCATGCAGCTCCCTATGTATACAGATATGTTAGGAATATCCTGTATTAGCTTCCTATACAAATGTGTTGTCTGACAGTAAATAGGCAGCACTTATTTAAAAGAATAAACTACAGCATTTAAATTAGTGTTAAAAGTTTCTTGTCACATCACAATGGTCTGATATTTGACTAAAGGTGTGCAAGCAAAACAAAGGAAAACCCCAAAAAAGTAGAATAAGAGATGGCCCTGTTTTGTTTACCTCAGCTCTGCAGTTTCAGACATCCTCTCATCAAGCTAGCAGCTAACTGAATGCACCAGGCAATGAGTTCAACTCTAGGACATTCATGGGGAGGGGCAGAGGATGGGTAGTTTCAGAACATAGTCCATTTCAGTATATAGTTTATTTGTTTCAGTATATGGAGTATGTGAATTTTTCAGTCTACAGTGTATGTGTTTCAATACATAGTGTATGTGTTTCACCATGTAGTGTATTTGTTTCAGTATATAGTGTATGCAGATTTTTCAGTGCATAGTGTATATTTCAACAGATAGTGTATGTATTTCAATATAAAGTGAAGATGTTTCAATATATAGTGTATTTGTTTCAGTATATAGTGTATGTGCTTTTTCAGTGTGTAGTATATGCATTTCAATAGATAGTGTATGTATTTCAATATACAGTGTATTTGTTTCAATATATACTGTATGCAGATTTTTCCGTGCATAGTGTATTTATTTCAATAGATAGTGTATGTATTTCAATATAAAGTGTAGATGTTTGAATATATAGTGTATTTGTTTCAGTATATAGTGTATATGCTTTTTCAGTGTGTAGTGTATGCATTTCAATACATAGTGTATTTGTTTCGATGTATAGTGTATGCAGTTTTTCTCAATATATAGTGTATGTGTTACAATCTATAGAGTATTTGTTTCAGTAGATAGTTTATGTGAATGTTTCAGTCTGTAGTGTATGTATCTCAATAGGTAGTGTATATGTTTCAGTACATAGTACATTTGTTTCAGTATATAGTGTATGTGGATTTTCAGTACTCAGTATGTGGATTTCAGTAGATAGTGCATGTATTTCACTATGCAATGTAAGCATTTCACTATATAGTGTATGTGTTTCACTATATATGTATTTCAGTATACAGTATATGTATTTCACTATACGATGTATATATTTCATGAGATACTGTGTGGTTTACTACATTGTGTATGTATTTCACTATATAATGTATATATTTACTATATGATGTATGTATTTCACCATATAGTGTGTGTTTTACTATACAGCCAGAGATTCTGAATTATGTCCCTAACGGCTTGCCATAAAGTGCACCAGTCTGCAGGAGTATACTGCCCTGAAGGTCAAACTTTATACTATTTTTAGAACTTAAAATACAAGTTCAAACCCTGCACTGTGATCACGCTACCCCTACTGGCTTAACATCCGATTTGCTTTACAACTAGGGAGCAGTGCCCACTAAAATTATTTCTGATTACTAATAAAATTTTTAAAACTTTACTAAAATGTTAAAACCCAAGTAAGATATTAGCAGACAAAAAGGTTTTTAGAGCTAAAATGATCACAACTGTAAAACTGTTGAGAAACTGCAACAAGTAATGTTGAAGAAGCCATATGATAAGAACTGATTCTGTGAACCTATTCTGAAGTTCCAGAAGGGGAGGCAGGGTGAGGGTTTGTAACGCCACTGAAGGATCCCGGATGAAACAACATTACTAAGGTTATTCTTTCTTCAAACAACAGGAATCCATCCATGATGCCTAGTGCAGTCTGCAGACTCACTAGTAGTACCTTGGGAGGATGGATCTAGAGCCTATTTAGAAAAAGGTTCTGCAAGACAGCAGTTCCAAAACAGACTTCCTCCTGGACTGTATGTCACGACAGTAGTGCTTTGTTAAGGTGTGTACAGTTTTCAGGTAGTGCTACAAATTTCTTGGAGGGAATTCCCTTTGTAGCCAACATACAGGCAGATGTGTCTTTTGTGGAGTGTGCCCACAGGCCTCTGGGAGGTACCTTGACAGATTTTTGTAACAGAATTGCATCCAAAGAACAGTTACATACGAACTTACCATAACAGTAGATCGAGAGAGATCTCTTTCATCCATGTTTAGCAGTGTCAGTGGCTCAGCAGGTTGCACACTCGCCTAAGGCCAGAAGAATAGAAGACTGTGGGTTCTATCCCACACCAGGCACTTGGGTTAAATCCCAATACTGACACTGTAGTGAAGCATGAGGGGTGGCTGCATTCCTGAGGTGCCGTCTTCGGATGAGACATTAAACATCTGCTTGTTCTGGTTGTAGTTCAAGTGGATGTTAAAGATCCCATGGCACTTCTCAAAAGAGTAGGGGAATTTCCCAGTGTCCTGGCCATATTTCCCATTTCACTAAAAATACCACTAACAGCTTAATCTGGTTCAATGTCAGTTGGCACCCATCTGTATCCCCTCCCCTGGGCGAGGCTGAAAATAGGCAGAATTGTCTAGTCCTCCTTTCCCAGTGAACAAAAAAACCTTAATCAGGCCACACCTTTGGAACTATATAGTCAGCTAGGAGCTGTCCACAATGACATCAGACGTCAAAGTGTACATAAACATGGTGCCCTCCTCTCCTCACTTCCCCCAAGAGATTATGCTCAGAGGACCCCCTGCCTAGGGAACCAGGAGAACCCCGCACTCTATGTACCAGGTGAGTCAGAGTGCTGGAACAGATAGCAATAGAGGCTACCGTAGAAGGATTCTTTGTCGCAAACCCCAAGGGGAAGGACAGTGGGAAAGCACTGCCAGATGAAGAGAGTCTCTCGAAGATGTACTATTATGAGTACGTTCTTATGTTTCCGTCTATCTTCTTTGAGGATATCTCTTTCATCATGGACACCTTTGGAACACGTCCCATGCAATACTAAAAGCTAACAGTCTGAACATTTGGAGCCTATAGGCTTATGACAGTAGAAGGTCTTGTAGCACAACTAAGCCAAGCCCAGCTCATCTACAAGAAACAATGTCCAGATTGTAGTGCTTAGTGAAGGTGTGGACAGTATTCCATGTGGCAGCTACAATGATCTTTGCAGTGGAAACATTCTAAAACAAGCTACAGGCATGGCCATGCCTCTAGTGGAATGACCACGACCCACACCAGGAAGTTCAGTACCGTGCTTCTCTGTAACAGAACGCATCTAGCAACGTACAACTCGTTTGGACAAGCATTGTTTAGAAACTGGCGCCATCTTTCCCAGGGCCAAATGAAACAAAAAGCTGCGAGGACTTTCTGCAGTCATTCGTATGGTGTGTACAGTGCCTGAGTATTCTAGGCATGCCTAAGGTACGGAACAATACTTCCCTGGACTGGCGACTCCAGATAATACATGATAGGTGGATGGTTTGATTTAAAGTAAACTCAGACACCACCTTTGGTAGAAACATAACATTACTATGCAAGGACACCCTGTCTCTGTGGAAAACCAAATAAGGAGGCTCACACATGACAGTCTGCAG
This sequence comes from Neoceratodus forsteri, assembly GCA_016271365.2. Classification (NCBI taxonomy): domain Eukaryota; kingdom Metazoa; phylum Chordata; order Ceratodontiformes; family Ceratodontidae; genus Neoceratodus; species Neoceratodus forsteri. The sequence goes on from CM057455.1 coordinate 1,301,301,029, forward strand.
TTCTGAAATCCTTCAAGCAGAAGTGAATGCAACTGAAAATATTACTTTAAGAGAGAAGCTGTAGTTACAAGTCGCTGGCTGTTCTCAAAAGGAGCCAAAGTCAGCTTTTCCAAAATAAAATTCAGGTCCCAAGCTGGGACTGGATTTCACATGGGAGGCTTTATGTGTAAAATGCTTCTCAAGAATGTACAGGCTACCTCCAGTTGAGCAACTGTATGGCCCATCCACAAGCACATGGAAAGCTGACAGAGAAGCCATGTGCACTTTGATGGAAGAATACTGCAGGTCTGAGTCCAATAAGGACAGCAGGTACTCTAGAACCTGACTGACTGGGCACGTAAACAGATCCAAGTTATAGAAGTGGCCCATAAAGCAAACCACTTCCATTTCATGGAGTATGTATGTATGGTAGACGGTTTTCTAGCAGCCACCAGAACACCTGCCACTTCCTGTGATGCCCCAAAGCGAGCTACTGACTGTCTTCAGGAGCCATGTGTGTAGATGTAGGGACTTCAAGTCCGGTAGACCAAGGTTCCCTGTTCCTGGGACAGCAGACCCCTGCACAGGGGCAGGCACTGAGGGTTCCACTGCCAGTTGCTGCAGTAGGGATAATACCATATCTTCTGAGGCCAGAGGGAATAATGAGCATTAGAGTTGCCCCTCCATCTTCAGCTTGAGAGGACTCACTGAACTAGCAGAAAGGAGGGAAGGCCTACAGAAACCTTCCTTTCCAGGACAGAGACAACACGCCTCGCCTCAAAACCCAGGCCCTGGAGCGAGCAAGCAGAAACTTGGCAGTATTGTGTTGTGTGGGGATGCAAAAGGTCCAAGTCTGGATGACCCCATCTTTCAAACAGGTTGTCGACCACAGAGGCCAGCAGTTCTCACTCATGCATCCTGAGCTGTGACCTGCTTAGTCTGTCTGCAAAGATGTTTTGGCACCTGGAGCATGTACTCTGAATTAATCACATGCAGTCTCCTGTATGGTCTGCCATTTCCAAGAGACAGATAGAGGGCATCTGGGAATTGCTGCATTAAAATTTTATTTCTGCCCAAACATCTTGGTTATACATAGGACTGATAATTATCCTGAAAGACAGAGTAGTGGAAATATAAGCCTTTCTACCAAGGGCATAAGTTTCTTGGACTCAGGGACTCATTGCTTTGTCCACAGCGACAGCGCAATGTCAGCATTTAACAGACTGTGCTACACTAAAATGATTTTCTTGTATTTTGACTATGGAAGCCCATGAGAATGGGACACGTAGTTAGTGATTTTAGTTAACAATAAAATCTAAATTTAAAATCTAAACTAAACAGGTATAAAGGAGAAGAAGCAAGAGGCAAATGTGCCAGGTAGCTAAGTTGGTACCTCAGGGTGAGATACTGCAGATGAGGTTTTTGGGAACTACCTCAGGAAAACATAGGTTACTCACCTGTAACAGTAGTTCTAGGAGTGGTATGTGTTGTTCATCCACACTTGTTGGCATGTCCTTTCCCTTTAAATATTGTCAGAAAGTCTAAAAGCTGGCTCCTCCCACCCACCTGGGTGGTATATGCCTCAGCTCCACCCCATGACGCCAGATCTTGCCCACTGGAAGCAGAGGTTGTGTATTGAAGCCGGGAGGTCGGGTGGGTCAGTGTGGATGAACAACATATATCTCTCTCCCAGAACTACTGTTACAGGTGAGCAACCTGTGTTTCTAGGGATCGGATATGTTGTTCTTATCCACACTTGTTGGCAGACTCCTAGCAGTTCTCCGGGAGGAGGGAAGCAAAGCGCACACCCTACTTAGGGAACAGACATTTGAGAACTGAGGCCCTCAAACCAGCTTCCCGGCATGACTCTAGGTCGATGTGGTAATGGGTAATACAAACATACGAAGAAGCTAGCAGAAGAAAGTCATTTGGTCTATCAAGTCTGCTCGTATTGCAGGGTCCACAGCTTGAGCTAATGTCCCTGCACTCCTCCCACATCTCCCATCCTCCCTACCCATGATTCTTACCTTGCTCCCATGCCTATCCAGCCTCTCTTGAAGCTGTCCACTGTCTTCAACAAGATGACCTCTTCAGGAAGCGCATTCCAAGTGTCGACCACCCTCTCTGTGAAGAAGTGCTTCCTGACCTCCCTCCTAAACCTCTCACCCTCCAGCTTAAGACTGTGCCCTCTTGTGATATGGTTGCCACTCAGCTTAAAGAGACTCCTTATCAACCTTATTTATCCCTTTCAAGTACTTGAATGTCCCAATCATGTCCCTCTCTCTCCTGTCTTCCAGGAGTACATGTTCAGTGCCCTCAACCTCTCCTCATATGCCTTACCCTGCTGACAGACTATCATCTTTGTAGCCCTCCACTGTACCTTCTCCAGCTGGTTAATGTCCTTTTGAGGTGTGGGCACCAGTACTGAACTCCATACTCTAGAAGGGTTACCACCTTTAAGAAGCCCAAAGTGGGACATTTCTTACTGAAACTGGATTTTACGAGGACAATATGTCATCTCGACCAATGCAACAGACATGTTTTCTCTAAATAATCAGAATTAAGACTAAGTGTTGTAGTTTTTTAGTTGTTTCTTATGTTTTTATTTTAAGGTATTATAGTTTTTGCAACATTTAGAAGAAAATCAGAAAATATTTTTCTACTATAATGTCAGGACATTTAGTATTTTCATGTTTTTCTGCAGGACACAGCTGCCCAAATCAGGACTGTCCTGAAAATAGGGACAGGTGGTAACCCTATATTCTAGATGCGACCTTACCAGTGACCTGTACAAGGGCAGTATAACCTCTCTCTCCTACTACTGATTCCCTAGCTATGCATCCCAGCATCTTCGTTTGCCTTTTGCTGCTGCTTTCCTGCACTCGTGAGTGCTTCAGGTCACTAGTGATCATCACTCCCAGGTCCTTCTCCTCCTCTGATGCAGATACTGGACTCCACCCAGGTAATACTCTGTCCTGGGATTCTTGGCTCCAATATGCTAACTTGCATAACTCTGCATTTCTTGGCATTGAAGCCAAGCTGCCAGATCCTGGACCACCTCCCCAGCTTTCTAGATCTTCCTGTAGGTCCTGTATCCCTTCAGCTCGTCCCACGCTCCCACAGAGCTTGGTGTCATCTGCGAATAGGCACATTTGCCTTTAATGCCATCCCCAATGTCACTGATGAAGACACTGAACAACACCGGCCCCAGCACAGAGCCCTGTGGGACCCCACTAGTTACCTCTCTGGTGCCAGATAACTCTTCCCCACCACCACCCTCTGGGTTCTGTCCCTAAGCCAGTTTTCCACCAACCTGACCATCTTTTCCCCAACTCCAAGATCCACCAACTTCCTGATCAACCTTTTGTGGGGCACAGAGTGAAAGGCCTTGCTGAAATCAAGATGGAAGATGTCTACCACTTGGCCCCTGTCTACTGTCTTAGTGACACAGTCAAAGAAGTCAATCAGATTTGTTTGACATGATCTCCCCAGTGAACCCATGCTGCCTCTCATCCTGGAGACCATGTTCCTCTAGATATTCCACCAACCTTTCCTTTAGTATGGTCTCCATGAGCTTTCCCACCATGGAGGTCAGACTGACTGGTCTGTAATTCCCTGGATCATCCCTGGGACCGCTTTTGTGAAGGGGCACTGCATGTGCTGTTCTCCAGTCCTGTGGTACCACCATGACTCTAGTGAACTATTAAATAGGGTCTGCTAGTGGCCCTGCCAGCTCCTCAAGTACCCTTGGATGTACTCTGTCCAGGCCTGGTGATTTGTCTACTTTCAATGCCAGCAGATCCTCCCTCACTCTATCACTATGTCTGTGTCCCCTCTCCCCCCGCTCCTCTTTTCCTCCTGAAGGCACTGGTCCGTCCTTCTCCCTGGTGAAGACAGAACAGAATTTTCGTTTAGTATCTCTTCTTTTCCTCCATTATCCTCCTCCCTCCCACCTTACTTAAGCCTAACAATCCTTTCTTTCTTGTCCCTTTTCTCACTTATATAGTGAAAGAAAGCCTTCTCCCCTTTCTTAATTCCTTCAGCTATTTGAAGCTCCTTCTGTGCCTTTGCTCGCTGTACTTCTTTACTTGCCTCACTAGCCAACCTTAGGTCATTTTCCTATTCACCTCTGTCTTGGTCTTCCTGAACTTTCTATAGGCCAGCCTCTTTTCCTTACTGCCTTGGCAACTGCAGAATTGAACCAGCTGGAAACTTTGGCCCTTGTGTTCTTCCTCTGAGCCTAACACACTCATTGGTGGCAACTAGTATTCCTTCCTTAATGATGGAACACTTCGGTCCACCCTATATCTGCTCTGATGCCCACCAGATGGCTCCTAGAAGCTCACCCATTTTCCTGAAGTTCACCCTTCTGAAATCCAAGATTTTGGTCTTAGTCAGGATGCTTTCCCTGCCCATATCCAAATGTAACCACACTGTGCAATGGCAATGTTAATAGTAATGAAGGTGTTTGCCGACTTCCAGGTAGCAACCTGCAGATATCCCTAGAAGCAGCCACTGACGAGCACTCATGGTGGGTAGAATGAGCTCATATCCACGGGAGGCTCCTTGCCTGCCAACCTCAGCAGAGATCAATGCAGGATGTTATCCATCTGCCAATCATCCGCTTTGCTGCAGGTCTGCCAGGTGCGGCTTCAGCACAGGTGACAAACCTCTCACCAAACTACAGCTGTTCGCTCCGTATAATAAGACAGCGTTCATCTCAGGTACAAAGTATGGAGTCTGTACTCAACCTCAGAGGTGTAACTGGGGTAGTACACTGGCAAAGTCAACATCTGGTTAAGGTGAAACTCCGACATCACCATTGGAAGGAATTTGAGTGGGAGAGCAGGACAATCTTGTCCCTGTGGAAGACCAGACAGGAGACTCAACAAAGAGCTCCTGTAGTTCCCCAGTCATTCTGGCTGATGTGATAGCCACCAAGAAGGCGGTCTTCCATGACAGGTGTGGCATCTCACACCTGTGCATCTGTTCGAATGGCCTGCCCATGAGCTTTGCCAGTACCAGCAGTAGATCCCACGTGGTGGTGGTTCACGCATCAGAGGAAATATGGTTGAGGCCTTTAAAGAAGCACCAGACCACCTTCTCCTGTGCCACCATCTGTTAACCAGCCCTCGCCTGGTAAGCAGAGATGGCTGCCAGGTGCACCTTAAGGGTCGAGACTGAAGACCTCCACTGGAGAGAGACCAAAGGTAGCTGAGGATGCTAGCCACCAGAAAGGATGCAGGGTCCAGGCACTTGCCCTGACACCAAATGGAGAATCTCTTACATTTGAATACATAGCACCTCCTGGTTAACTCATTCCTAGATGCCTCAACTACGGTGAGGACATCATCGGGGAGACCCAAAGCCTGGAACTCTGCCGCTCAGGAACCAGGCTGTCAGGTGTAGGGATTGAAGGTCCAGATGGAATATCTTCCCTGATTGACAGAGAACAGGACTGGGCGTGCTGGAAGATGCCTCGGGGGCTTGGTGCTGAGGAGATCTGGATACCAGACCTGGCGGGGCCAATCTGAGGCTACCAGTATCACCCTTGCCTTGTCCCTCCTGACCTTGAGCAGCACCTTGTGGACCAAGACAAGTGGAGGGAAGGCACAGAAGAGCCTGGGGTCCATGGCCTCGAGAAGGCATCCCTGCAGCGAGCCCTGCTGAGGCGGGCATGAAACAGCTCAACTGTGTGTTCTCCTGGAGGCAAACAGGTCCACCTGAGGGTTGCCCCACTAGGGAACAGGTTGTGAGCTACACCTGGATGGAGAGACTGACTTGTGGGACGCCCACCCACATGGCTGAGGGCGCCCACCAGCTGATTTGAGGCTTCTGCCACATGAAAGGCTAGGAGATCTGCCTCCAGTCGGTCACTAGGGCCAGATGCAGAGCACTTCCCTGCAGAGGGCCAGGAGTGCATGCCACCCTGTTTGTTGAGGTAGTACATGGTCGTGGCATTGTCCATCTGGACTTTGACCACTTGACCCCAAAGGCAGAGCAAATGCAGCCAGTGCCAGCTGGAATGCTTAGAGCTCCCATGAGTTGATGTGGCATCGGGAATCCTCAGGGTCCAGAACCCGTGGACTCTGTGGTTCCCGTGGGCACCCCAGCCCGTGAGAGAGGCACCGGTCGTGAGAATGCCTGTCAGCTTGGGGCCGACCAACAGGATCCCTCCCTGCAGATGTTCCCGGATGGTCCACCACTGGAAGGCGTCTGACATCTTCTGGGTTACAGTGACCAGCTGGTCCAATTACCATGTTGCTGAGACCACTGGTTGGCCAGCTCCAATTGAAGGTGGTGCATATGCCACTTGGCCCATCAAACCATGCTGGTGCAGGCCGCCATGTAACCCAGAAGTCACAAGAAGTCCCGGGCAGGGCTCAGTGCCCAACCAGAAGTGCTGGGCAAAGGAGGAGAGAACATCTGCCCTGTCCACCAGAAACTGGGCACTGGCTCAGCAAGAGTCGAGCTCTGGCCCGATGAAGCAAATCACCTGCGAGGGCATGAGTTCCGACTTGGCCTCGTTGACTAGGAGGCCAAGGCTGAAGCAGGTGGCCAAATCCCTGGACCTCTCCACTTCCAGTCTGGAGGGACCCACTATTAGCCTATCATTTTGACAGGGTACACTCTGACCTCTCAATGCGAAGATGGGCCGCCACCACTGCTATGCATGGGTGAAGACCCTGGGGCCGATGACAAGCCAAATGGCATGGCTTGGAACTCATAGAGATTCCATCCACCCTGAAGAAGATGAACCTCTGATGGGACAGGCGGATCAGGACATGGAAGAAGCGTCCTGTAGATCCAGTGAGCAGACCACATGCTCTGCTCGGGGTATGGCATGATCTGGGACAGAGTTACCATCCGGAAGGTAAGTGATCTGAAGGACTGATTCGGTTCATGCAGATCTAGAATGGGATGCCAGCCCCCATCTGTTTTGAGACCAGGAAGTACCTGGAAATGAACCCTGGTTTGACAGGGGTCCACGACTCTGACCACTACCTTCCTGTGGAGGAGTTCGGCAATGTCATCTCTGAGAGCCGACAGAGTATCAGAGAGATACCTTTTCCTCCTGTGGGCTTGGCTTGGCTTGGAGGGTAGTGCTCGAATTCCAGAGGCAGACCCTGGCTGACCACTCCAAGACCCACCTGTCTGTTGTAACAGCGGACCAGGCAGAAAAGAGTGGCAGAACTGGCCCCAATGGGAGGACCCAGAGTTGTCGTGATGGGCATGGGGTGGCTGCCCCATCACATCACTGTGCAGGCTTGGAGGATGAAGAGCGCAGCGGGACCACTGGAATTCTCCTCAGGCTTTCAGTTCGCCAAAGGCCAAGACTTGGGCAGGGGCACAAGTTAAGCCTGCTGCTACTGCCCAGTTTGGTACTGGGGCTGCTTGGCCTTGAGGGCAGAAGGCGAAAGGGCTTCTTCTTCTGTAATTTCTTAGAACCCTAAGGGTTCTTTCTGGGCAGAAGTAGTGGAATTCAAGGTGGTACTGGACTTCTTGATCAGCTGGAGGTGACCATCAACTCCTGGACTAAACAAATCGGTACACAAGAAGAGAATGTCTGCCAGTTTGTGCTGGGTACTGCTGTAAGTCAAGACCTCAGCCAGGCCCTGTGGCACATAGCGACTGCAGCTGCCACTGAGCGGGCATAAGATCCTTGATGTTCAGGGCCATCTGGAGTTGCTGTTTAGAATGGCCTGGCCCTGACCAAGAACCTGCTTGACCATGGTCTGAAGATCCGTGGGGAGATGAGGAAGCACCTTGCCAGAGAGCCCAAAGAGGCATGAAAGAAGTGTGCCATAATGACAGCCGAGCCTGCGCTGACAGGGGCTGGAGTGAGGAAGCTGCACAGACTTTTCTGGCTGCATGGTCCAACTTTTTGAACTCTCTGTCCGGAGGTCATCCGTATCTCCTGAGTTGCCCAAGCGCTGGAACACAGACTCGGTCACCAGTCCCTCAGACAAGGGATGCTGTGTACACCCCAAGGGGAGCCGATGGCAATGGCATACTTAGGGCCGTCACGGTAGAAAGCACAGGGCAGGAGGCTGGATGCTGCCAAAACTCCAAGGCCGGACTAATGATGGCCTCGGCCACTGGGAAGGCCTCAGATGGGAATCCTTTTGAGGATATCAGTCAAGGGGTATTCTACCCGTTTTGATGGGTTCCAAAGGCATCCACGTTGATTCGGAGATGAGGCGGGATGTCCATTAAGAACATGGTACCCTCCTCCATTGACAGACTCATGGAATCGTCGTCACATGGGCGCGAATACAAGTCTGAATCCTCGAACCCCGAGTCCGATAAAGCGGCCGACCACCAGAGTCACTCTCGACCTGCTGTGGATGGTCGGAGTAAGGAAGTGACAGAGCCTGCGCGGGAGACCCTGATCAGGTTGAGACTCCTTGGCAGGAGCCCCAAGGAGGCTGCTTAGGTGGCGGCTCCAACAAAATAGGTGGAGAGGCCAGCTTCAGCTGAGCCGGGAGGGTCTTCACTGGTTCCATGGGTGGAGGGATGGTGTCGACTGGCTCCAGGGGTCAGCATCGGCCTAGAGGGTGACAGCTGGAGTGGAAGCAGGGTCAACTTCGGACCGGACAGCATGAGCTGTTGCCACATGAGGTCTCGTGGCGGCAGTGCAACTTTCGTCAAAGTCTCTCCTTATCTGAGGAGGATGAGGGCCGAAAAGTGGTGTTGCGCTTCTTGGAAGCGATGCTTGTGAGACTTTCTCGGCCTATCGGTTGAGGGTCGAGACCTAGAAGATGACCGCTGGGGGACCAATGGGCTTCACAGAAGGGCAGGGAGAACCAGCAGCTTCTCCAGATCGGGACCATGACAACGGGTGGACTGCCGACAAGCTGGGTCTCCTCGTCGGTCGGTAGGACCGAGTCCTAAATAAGGAATTGTCGGCCCCATCAGTCAACAACGGGTTGATGGGGTCTATTATAATTCTGACCTGGTCATCATAAGCGCATCTGAGCCGGCTGGCCTGATGGGAGTACCGTGAAGCCAGAGGCAGAGGTCGTAATTTCAACTGAAGTCGTGATAGGAGACTCCTGTGACCGAGATCTCTCTCTGTCCCAAGAGCGCCGGCGTTGGAAGACTCTTCTCTTGGCCCTCTGTCCTTTTATGTGACCGGGAGGTGTGTGAACTGGACTGGCCCTCCCTTTCGTAGGAGAGACTGGCACATCTCCTTGAAGGAACCAGAGAAGGAAGTGCCCAATCTGAGCGGAACAAAACCGATAAGGAAGAGGATTGTTCAGTGGCACAAACTGCCTACTCCTCAAAGGCTTTTTGATCTGCTCAGTTGGTCCATGGATCCGCAGCCGCGGAGACTACATAGCGGGCATCTTCGATTTGACCAGCAGGTGTCATTTTCTGGTCGTCCTAACTGTAAGAGTGTGAGGCGATCACCCAAAACCTGCGGATGGAAGGCGCGTAAAGACCGCAGGCCTGAGGGTCATGCACATGGCCCAGGCAGTAGACATACGTGGAATGCAGACTGGTTTGGGTATTTTCTGCCCACAAGGACACCAGTGGAACCCAGGCGAGGACTTGTCCTCCGTCGTGGTCACAATCACAATTTGCATGGAGAAACTCAAATGAGTTTTAATTTGGTAAGCTAGCCCGATAGTAAGCTTCAGGGCCTACTCAGCGGAGCAGTAAGGAGGGAACCTGAATTTTCCAAACGGAAAGGAAGATCTGGCATCATGGGGAGGCAGAAGCATATACCACCCGGGTGGGTGGGAGGAGCCAGCTTTTAGAGCTTCCGCAAGATTTAAAGGAAAGGACATGCCAACAAGTGTGGCTAAGAACAACATATCCACATCCCTAGAAAGGGATATTTCTATTCCACCTTTGCTGCAACACCAAAGCCAGCTGTGCTGGCAGTACTACACACTGGTCTGCTACAATAAATTAATATAGCAAAGGACATCTTTCTGGGATTCTGTATGAAGAGCAGTGGAAACCCCAGAGATTCCATCACAGTTTGTTCAAAGTTCAGAAATCCCACATCCTCTTGGGGTAATGGTGGAATGCAGGCAGACATCTCTGATCCCTTAGTGGAGATGGAGAAGAAAAATTACTTACCATAGTAATCTTGTTTCTTCCAGGGATCACTCAGTATGCTTAACTAATTCAGTCAGCCTCCTGTGTTATACTGCCACCAAGAGAATGGAATGTATGTAAATGATGGAACTCTCATTGGCTTGTGCCAATTTCAAACTGCTGCCACTAGTAACTGCTGCATTCTGATAATGCTCAGATTCATTATGAAACTTAACAGAGTGAAGACCCTCTAACTAGCTATACTATATTTAACCTAACCCCTCTAAGATTACCCAAAAACATTGTCCCTGAAAGAAGGGACAAACATGCAATACTAACTGGGTTAAAAAAATTAACCATTAAAGGAACAAATCTAAACAGCCAGTGACCAACAGGGATGCAGAATCAAGATCCCCCTTTTCCTGGTTCTTGTATACGGGAGGCAGGGTGGGAGCTTTAAGCATACTGAGTGATCCCTGGAAGAAACAAGATTACAATGGGTAGTAATTTTCTTCAAACCCAGGGATCACTCAGTATGTAACTAATGGCAGACTACCAAGCAGTACCTTTGGAGGTTGGGTTCAGAATCTATTTTGGGAAAAAGTTCTGCAAGACCATGTGCCAAATCTGGCATCATTTCTGGACTGTATGTGCAGGCAGTAGTGCTTGATAAAAGTGTGGACAGTTTTCCATGTAGCTACTTTGCAATTTCCAATAAAGGAATATCCCTTGCTGCAGCTACTGATGCAGCTGTATCATCAGTGGAATGTGCCCTGAGACCCAGGGATGCTAGCTTACCAACTTTACTGTAGCAGAACTGTACACAGGCCACTATCCAGCATGCAATGGTTCTTCTGGAAGCTGGTTTTCCCTTACTCACTTCCTATATGAGGGACAACTGGGTATACTCTGGCCTTGAGGCTTTGGTTCTGTCAATGTAGTAGCTAAGAGCCCTTTGACATCCAGGCTATGCAATTTCCCTCCCCTGAGCTGGAATCGGTAGTAAAGAAGACTGGCAACATGATAGGACTGATTCAGATGAAAATCCAACACCACCTTAGAGGAATTTCCTGTTAGTCCTGAGAACAATCTTATCCCTGTGGAAGGAAATGTAGTTCAGATCTGTGTGCAGGGCCTGTAGTTCACTTACTTGGCTAGCTGAGTATAGCTACCAGGAAACGCCTTCCAGGTAACATCCTTCAAATCTACAGTTGCCACAGGTTCAAAGGGAGGTTCCATGAGCCTGGTAATACAAATGTTAAGGTCACAAGCCAGAACTGGTTCCTTAAGAGGAGGTGAAGTTGAATAAGACCTTTAAAAACTTCCTTAAGACAGGATGAGATGCCATGGACCTGTTCTTACCGGCTGAAATGTATGCTGAAGTTGCAGCCAGTTGAACCTTCAGGGTAGAGGGCCTAAGGCCCAGGGAATGCAGATGAGTTAGGTGCCCAAAAGGACAGACAATCCAGCCCCAGAGGATTGATGCTACTGTTTCCACACCAGATGGAAAATCTCTTCCAATTGGAGCATACATCTTCCTGGTGAGGGTTTCCTAGAACCCCACAGGACGTTCAGGACCTCTTCAGAGAGGTACAGGCTGGCTAATACTAAGTCTTCAAGAGCCAAGCCTTTGGGTGGAGGGACTTGAGGTTGGGGTACAGAATCCTGTCCTGAAAGGATATCAGGAGATTGTACCTCTGGGGAAGGTGAATTGGCTGTGATACCAATAGGACTAGCAGGAGGCAATACCAAGGCTGCCTTGCCCAATCTGGTGCCACTAGAATCAATGCTGCTGATTGTGACCTGAGTTTTATCAGAGCTCTGAGCAACAGGGAAAGGAGGAAAGGCATAAAGAATCTGCCTGACCAATCCAGTGTCAGAGCATCCACTGGGACAGTTCCTTTGGCTGAAAGTCTGTAACAGAACTGTGGCAGCTGGTAGTTGTCTGTGGAGGCAAAGAAATCTATCTTGGGTGCCCCACCTTCTGAATACTGACTGAAGTACTTGTGTGAGCAGGGCTACTCATGGTGGTTCTGGCTGATTTTGCTGAGGAATATGCCAGAATGTTGTCCTTCTCTGGTAGGTGGATGGCAGACAGCAACACCTGCAAGGAGTAGGCCAGGTTCCATAACTTCATGGCTTCTGTGCACAGCAAGGTTGACCTGATGCCTCCTTGTTTGTTGATGTAATACAGGATGGTAGTGTTGCCTGTTCTGACCTGCACTACCTTGCCCTTGAGCTGAAGTATGAATAACTGAAGAGTCAGGTAAACTGCCCTGAGCTCTAAAGGCTGATGTGCAGAAGTGATTCCTGTGGGGCCATGTACCACTGGCTGTGAGGCTTGAGCATGTGTGCTCCCCATCCCAGGAGAGAGGCATCTGTGGTAGCACCACTGATGGTTCTTCATTTCAAAGGGAGTTCCTCGCTGAGGTTCTCTCTGTCTAGCCACCACTGTAAAGCCTGTAGTGTCCTCCCCCAACAGGCACCAACTTGGCTGGAAGATTCCTCCTTTGAGACCAGTAAGCCCTTGGGAGGAACTATATATCATTTGAAACCTGGAACCACGGCCGTGGCACTGCCACATGGCCCAGCACCTGCAGGAAGTGCCTTGCTGGCCTGAGTCTGTTTAGCTTTAAGGATCCTGCCAGCTCCAGGATACTGTTCATCCTGTCCTGGGGAAGGAGTGCCCTTCCTTGCAGGGTGTCCAGCTCTGCCACTATGAAGTCCAGGACCTGTACAGGTTCCACTTTAGACTTCTGGGCATTTATCAGGAATCCCAGAGATCCCCGAGTGCTCTGAGCTAGAGCCAGGAGTCCCTGGTGTGCTGAGGAACTGTCCTATGACTAGCTAGTTGTCTAGGTAATGGAATACTGTGACCCCTTATCTTCTCAAGTGAGCTACCACTATGGCTAGGCACCTTGTGAATGCTTTGGGGCTGAGGTTCGCCAAAGGGCATGGCTGCAAATTGGTAATGACCTGAGGGAAGTCAGAACCTTAGGTACCTTTCTGTGGCTGCGTTGGATTGGGATGTGGAAATAGGCATCCTTGAGATCCATGGATGCCAGCCAGTCTCCTGCTGTACAGTCAGTATTATCATAGCCAAAGTGACCATTCTGAACTTTGGTTTTGACACATACTTCTTCAGAAGTCTGAGATCCAGGATGGGTCACCAGTTCCCATTTTTCTTCTGTGTGAGGAAATACCTGGAATACAAGCCTTTGCCCTCTGAGATAGAGGGACAGGCTCTACTGCTCTGATGAGTAGGAGACTGTCCACTTCTGACTCCAGTAAAGTCCTTTCTGCTGGGGTTGCTTGAAGTGAAATTTCTGCTTCACAGCTTGGGAAGTGTTTTGAAATGCATAGACAGTCCCTTGCTCACTACCTCCAAGATCCACTTGTCTGAGTTGATGGTATGCCATGTTTGGAGGAAGTGATCCTGCTTCCTACTGGTAGGGGGGAGGCGACCTGTACAAGCACATCAGGGGTTCTGCTTGGGCTGGACTTTGGCTTGAGGTGTTGGCTCAGACCTTCTCATGGTGCTTCTGCCTCTACCTCAAAGTACCCCCAGGTCTGCTGGTAGTCTGGCATAGCTTGTGACTGGAAAAAAGGCCTGGAGTAGGATCCCCTACCCCTGCCTCCCTGAACTGGGGCTTGTAGGAAGTGAAAGGTCTATCCCCAGCAGAATTACTTCTGTAAGTGGTTTTATATTCCTCCACTGTTTTCATGCATGCCTGTCTTGTCCCTAAAAAGTGAGTTTGATCTCACAGGGAAATCCATGGTCTTAGCATGGATGTCTTGGGACAGGTTTGTAGCCCTGAACCATGCACACTGACTCATAGAGCCAGTAAGGGCCCTAAGTCTGGCTGCAGTGTTACAGGCGTCCATGGCCATATGCAACTGGTATTTTGTGGCATCTGTGCTGTTCTGGCTCTCTCAGCCAGGTCCACTGCCACCTCCCCAGAAATCTTATCTGTCATGGCTAGTACAGTAGGACCACAGGACTTTTGGTACTGAGCTGCATAAGCCATATAACTGGCTTGTCTGACCAGAAGCAAAAATTACTCATCTTAGTAATGTTGTTTCTTCTAATGGAGTCTTGCTATATTATGACAATTGCAGTTTTACCCAGCCTTGAACTGCTCCGGAGGTGAAAGAGTTAAGTTCCATGCCAGGCATGGAATCTTGAGGACTCGGTTGAAAACTCTGTCTGTTGTGCTTCAAACTGTAACTGTCAGATCTTTACGAGCAAATCTCACTAAGGTTCTGTGTGGAAGCTGTAAACCTACACTAGCCAACTGGCTACTAAATACTAACACATTTTCTGGTCCCAAAAGCAAGACTCAAGTCAGGGACCAAGAAAATGAAAATACAACAACAAACAAAAATGGCAAACACTAGGTGCCAACATAGCACTGCACACCCACATCCCATAAAACAAAACAGAGGTTCTGAGAGGGGCAGGAAGGGAGGTCATAATATAAAGACTCCATTAGAAGAAACAACATTACTAAGGTGAGTAATTTTTTCTTCAAACAACATGAAGTCTTGCTATATTATGACAATTACAGACTACACAGCAGTACCTCCATGGAGGAGGCAGAACCTACTTAGGAATAGGCTCTGAAGCACAGTTGTTAAACTCAGCATCACTCCTAGCCTGGATGTCCAAGGAGTAATGCTCGTGGAAAGTGTGAACTGTTTTCCAAGTAGCTGCTTGACATATCTCTATGATAGGGATGTCCTGGCAGCAGCCAGGGACACAGCTGTACCTCTGGTAGAATGAGCCCTCAGGCCTGAAGGGGAACCCACCCAGTTTTGATAACAAAACTGGATACAAGAAACAATCCACCTGGCAATGGATCTTTTAGTGGCAGGTTTCCTTACCTACCTCACCATAAGTGAGGAACAGTTGGAGGAATCAAACCTGTGACCCTTTGTACGCTCTATGTAGTAGCTAAGAGCTCTTTGACATCTAAACTGTGCAATCTCTTCTCACCAGAGGAGGAATGGTCAGTGAAGTAAACAGGGAGAGACATAGATTGATTCAGGTGAAAATCCGAAACCACCTTGGGCAAGAATTTTCTATTAGTCCTGAGGACCACTTTATCCCTATGAAAGGAGATAAAATCAGGCTCCACTGACAATGCTTGTAGTTCACTTATGCGCCT
Source organism: Neoceratodus forsteri (assembly GCA_016271365.2). Taxonomy (NCBI): domain Eukaryota; kingdom Metazoa; phylum Chordata; order Ceratodontiformes; family Ceratodontidae; genus Neoceratodus; species Neoceratodus forsteri. The sequence goes on from CM057455.1 coordinate 1,301,316,226, forward strand.
AGCAGAAGTGATGGCTACCAAAACACAGTCTTCCAAGTCAAGTACTTAAGCTCTGCTGAAGACATGGGCTCAAAGGAGGTTGCATAAGCTGGGCAATGCAAACATTAATATCCCATGCAGGGCAGGATCCCTGAATGGAGGGTTGATGTGAAGCAATCCTTTGAAAACTTGGAGAATACGGATGAGTTGAAAGAGAAGAGGGTTTACCTGCTGATAAGAAAGCAGACACTGCTGCCAGGTGCACTTTAGGGTAGCTGGTCTCAGACCCAGAGCATTTAAGTGCACCATATAATCCAGAACTGTGGGCAAGCGGCAGACTCTGGGGAAATACTCTTATCAGAGCACCATATGGAAAACCTTGTATTTGGAATAAGTAGTTTTGGTAGAAGGCTTCTCAAGCCTTCAAAACATTGAGTACACCCTGAGAAAGGTGTAAGTCAGCAAACTCTAACTCTTCAAGAGCCAGGCCTTGAGATTGAGAGATTTGAGATTGGTACCAAACTCTCCCTGGGCACAGGTTAACAGATTGTGATTCCTGGAAAGGCACAGAGGAAGGTGGACTGCTAGGGACAGAAGAAGTGGATACCAGGGCTGTCTGGCCCAATCTGGAGCAATCAGGATCATCTTGCAAGGTTGAGACCTGATCTTGACTAGCACCTTGAAAAGGAGAGGGAAAGGGGAAACGACAGAGAAACTTCCCTTCCGGTTGAGAAGAAAGGCGCCCAGAGGACTGAGCCCAACACTGGGGCCTGCAGCAAAAAAAGAGGAAGTTGGTGATTGTCCAGGGCTGCAAAAGATCTATCTGAGGAGTGCCCCACCTGGCAAACACCACCTCCAGGATAAGGGATCCAGAGACCATTCGTGATGGCCCTGGGAAATCCTGCTGAGAGCATCTGCCAGGACATTGTCTTTGCCTGGGAGGTGAACTGCCATAAGGAGGTGTTCAGGGAATAAGCCAGAGACCACAACTTCATCGCCTGTGCACAAGGTCAGAGACCGAGTGCCCTTTGCTTGTTTATGTACCACATTGTAGTGGTGTTGTCTGTTCTGACTTGTACCACTTTGTTCTGAACAGAGCGGGAAAAATCTTGAAGTGCTAGAAAACTGCTCTGAGTTCCAACAGATTGATGTGGAGCAGAGATTCCTGAGGGGACCACAACCCGAGTGGTGAGGTCGCCCATGTGAGCTCCCCACCCCAAGAGGGATGCATCTGTAGTAAGGGTCAAGGAATGAGACTGCGGGATGAAGGAACTCCTTGTCTCAGATTGCTCTGATCCTGCCACCACTGTAGGGCCTGGATCAGGTCTTGAGTTACTGGGATCGGTTTGGTTAAAGGATCTCCTTTGAGACCAGAAGGCTCTCAAGTGGAACTGAATGTCCTCATCTGAAATTGCTCCCTGCACTACTGCTGTGGAAGCAGCCATGTGCCCTAAGAGCTGCAAAATGCCTTGCTGGTCGAGAGACCTGCAGAGTGAAGGAGGAGGCCAGAGAAACCAGGGTCTTTTTCTTTCTAGAGGAAGGAAGGCTCTGGCCTGTTGTGTGTTCAGTTCTCGCCTATGAAGGTGAGTAGCTGAACAGGTTCTAGAACTGACTTTAGGAGATTGAGAAGGAAACCTAGAGCTGTAAGCAGCTGCTAACCTGAAGGTGTAGTTTGACTTGGGCTGGAGACTGGCCTACTATGAGCCAGTCATCCAGGTAAGGAAAAGATGGCAATCTTTGCCTTCTTAAATGAGCAACTACTACTGCCAGGCATTTTGTGAATACCCTTGGGGCAGAGGTGAGGCCGAAGGGCATTGCTCTGAACTGGTAATGGCCTGAGGGCAGTTTGAATCTGAGGTACTTTCGGTGGGAGCTTCTGATGAGAACATGGAAGTAGGCATCCTTGAGGTCCAGGGACGCTAACCAATCCCCTGGCCTTAGAGAGGGTAAAATAATTCCTAGAGTCACCATTTTGAATTTTGGTTTTAAAGGTGCTTGTTTAGGTATCTGAGATCCAGGATGGGCCGCCATTCTCCTGTCTTTTGGGGTAAGGAAGTACCTGGAGTACAATCCTTTGCCCTGGTGTGGGGAGGAACCCTTCTACAGCTCTGAGAGCCAGGAGGGTTGAAACTTCTGTTTCTAAGGCGAGAGCCTCTGATGGATTTGCAGGTGGAAAGGATCTGGCTCTCATCTTTGGAAATTTTTGAAGCTGAGAACCAGTCCCTGGCTTGCTACTTCAGGACCCACTTGTCTGATGTTAAAGACTTCCAGTCCTGGACCAGGTAAGCCAGCCTGTCCCCTACAGGTAATGGAGAATCGGCCCTGGCCATCCCATCAGGGTGCCTGCTTGGCAGGGGCTTTAGGCTGAGGGGTGGAGCAGGCCTGCTCGTACCCCCGGCCTGCCTCCTCTTAAGAACCCTCTGGGCGAGGGCTGAAGAGGAGGCCTGGGCTTGGCAAAAGGCCTGTGAAAAGGCCTGCCCCTGCCCCCAGAAAGCTGCCTCTGAGGAGTGGCCTGCCTTTCCTTGGCCTGTGCACTCCTATAGGTGGTCCTATACTCATCCATTTTCTTCATGTAATTCTCTGTCTGCTCCCCAAACAGAGAGTTATCAACAACAGGAAAATCCATGGCCTTAGCCTGAGTATCCTGTGACAGGCTAGTACACCTGAGCCAAGCCATTCTACAAAAGCCACAGATGTAGCCATGACTCTCGAAGATACATCATTAGAGTCCACTGCAGCATGGAATTGCACCTTGATGCCTCAATACCATCAGCAGCCACCTGCTCCAGCTCCTTGGCAAGCTGGCCAGGGACCTGCTTTGCTAGAGCCATAACAGTATCCCATCTGGATTTCTGATATCTTGCAACATAAGCCATATAATTTGCCTGTCTGAAACCCAAAGATGCTGCCATGTACTGTTTCTTTGCCATGGCATCAATCCTCCTGGAGTCCTTGTCAGGGAGGTGTGAAGCCAAAGGAATATTTGCCTTGTCACAGGCTGCAGCCTGCACTACCCCAACATGGCTGCATTGCTGTGAGAGGAACTCCGTGTCAGAGCCTGACAAAGTGTACCTCCTGTCCATTTTCTTATCCACAGGAAGTATAGAATGGGAGCTTTTAAAATTTTACTGTCTGTTTCCTGAAGGATTTGTGGATAGGAATAGACAGTCTCCTAGACTCTGGCATATCCATCATCTCTACATAGTCAGGCTCCTCTTGGTCATCTACAGCTTCTTCCATAGGAAGCTGGAGGTTTCAGCCACTTTCTTATAAAAATAAAATGAGAAGGGGACTCAGAAAGCCTGGGGAGACACTTCTATAGGTCTGTCTGGAGAAATGGCGGTTCAATGAGCAGATCCAGACTCTCAAAATCACATTCACTCCCGGTTCATAAAATCCTCTATATCATATTCCTGAACCGGAGGAACCGACCGCTTACCTGATGGTGCCGGTTCGGTCGAACCGGAAAAGCGACTGGACAATTTTGATCGCTCTGGCTATCTCTGCAGCAGTTGGAGAAAGACTTTTGGCTCCACACCTGCTGATTTCCTAGTCCTTTAGCTGGAACCGACTCCTCGAGTCAGCTCTCCTTTTGCCAGAGGAAGACTCACCCTGGTCAGAGGGCACTCCCTCTGGTTCGGATGGAACCAACCAGGCTGGCTATCCGGTCAGCGGACTTCTTAGCCTCCGCCCTGAGCCTACCAACTCTCTTATCCAGGGTAGCTGCAGGAAATTCAAACAAATCTGGCAGTCTGTATTGAGGTGGTCAAACCCCAGACAATAGACACATGTGGTGTGTGGGTCAGCCATAGCAAAAGCTTCCCCACAGACACTACAGTGTTGAAACCCAGTGGGCCTGGTTTTCTTTTGGGTTTCTCAGACATAATGCCAGCCCTAACAGAAACTTGCCGTTAACGGCCCTTAGCCAAGCAAGACACCCTTATCGGTTCCAGACCCGTGTCACTGGTCGTGGAAAAAACGTAATGAAACCGTTTTTTAGAACTGTTAAGAACCGGAACCACGCTTCTAATACAATTTAAAATAGTTTTACAACAACCTGATCGGTTCAAACCGAACCGATAATACTGTTTACAAGTTCCACACAGAATAAAATGTAAAACCTATGTATTATTTACGATACCACAGACAGAGCTTGAACCGACCGGCTGCGGTTTAATTTTAGACAAATGCGGTTTGAAAACGAGAAAAAATACTTAAACCGACAAAATGAACGAGCAGTAGGAGAAATCTCCGGGCGACTGTTCAGTGAGGCGGAGTAAAGAATCTGACAGTTACAGTTTGAAGCACAACAGACAAGAGTTTTCAACGAGCTCGCCTCAAGATTCCATACCTGGCATGGAACTTAACTCTTTCACCTCGGAGCAGTTCAAAGGCTGGGTCAAACTGCAACTGTCATAATATAGCAAGACTTTATATTTGTTTGAAGGGCTGCCAGGTACCCTTTTACCCATGGCATCAATTTTCCTGGAATCCTCGTCAGGAGGGTGAGATGCTAAAGGTACTCTGGCTTTATCACATACAGCAGCCTGTACCACCCCTTTGTGGTCAGGGTGGGTGGGTCTGCAGAATTTTCAGTACAGCTTTTCTCAGAGACTTGCGATAGGCAATAAGAGTCTCTTAGTGGGGATGAGACCCATCATGCATGCCCAAAAGTCCACTTCTGTCTCATCCTCCACTGTTTCTTGAATGGAGAGATTAAGGTATCAACCATCTGTCTCACAGAAGAATTATGAGACGAATAATCCTCCGTCCCGGGAAGGAACCAAAGTCCTGCTGTGGAGAGACTTCAGGCTTGATGGGCTCCCTCCTCTTCTGGTTTCTCGTATAGGTATGAGTTCATGGGTGGGGAACCGAGGTAGGAACCGCTGGAACAGATGAGGGAACCAAGGGACTGACAGCCTGGAGGGCCTGTAAGATTTGCACGGCTTTGGCAATGTCCTCAGCCGAGGGCACTGTCGGTCTGTCTGCTGAGAGTGCCTTTGCTTTTTCAGCAGGAGGTACAGTGGCATGTTTTTCTTTGTTTCTTTTTGCTGGAACTGGTTCATAGCTGGTTCCACTGGTCTCTTAAGGCTTAGATGAGTCAGGTTTATCGGTGGGTTTTGGATCTAACTGGCTGTTTTGTTTTTCTTTTCTTGAGAAGGAAGCCTCATCTGTAGACTTTGAGGGAGAGGAAGGAGTGGCCATTTCTTCCAATTTCCTAGCCCTCTTTCTCAAAGTTTTAGGGCAAAAGGTTTTACAGATTTCACAATTAGCAAAAATGTGACTGGGTCACAAACACACATACACAAATCATGCCTATCAGCTTTAGCTACAATTTGGCCACAGCTAATGCTATTTTTGAATCCAGTAGGTCCTGTCTTTTCTTCTGCTTAGGTGTCTCTGACATGGATGTCAGGCACACAGAAAATATACCAAAGAAAAATGGTGGGTTCCCAGCCAGACAATGCAGGGCAGAAAAACCCAAAAGCGATTGGTTCCTCAACCAAAATAAACACTCAGAGGGAATGGAAGAAAGCACTTGGTTCCTGACAAGAAAGGAACCATGAGCACGCTCAAAAATAAACAATATAAATAAAGCTACACAGGACTCATCCGATAGAACCTTTTATTAAAAGTGGGAAGCCTAAGGAAAGAGGCAAGTCTGGGTATAAACAATTTACTGGGGTTACAGATCAGTATCTGTTGAATATTAGCCTGGCAAAATGGGAGGATGAACTGGGGCTAGGCATTTTTGACTCAAGTGGACATCGACCTGGAGAAATGCATGCTTGACTAGTAAGACATTCTGGGCAGGACTGTCCACTTTAAAATACTGTACTACTACTATTATTCCCCTCAGACTACAGTTAATAGGTATTTGCAAGATAGGCCTTGTCGTAAATGTCAACAAAAACAGGTAAACCTCATGCACAAGCTCTGGGATTGTCCCTGCAACTCTCACTTATGGGAGACAGCTCACAGGCTTTGTGAGTGGCATACAATATCCCAATACCATACCCTCCAAAATTTCTGCTTTTGGGGATTGATTTAGACAATGAGTTTATTAATAAATTCCAGAAATTGGACAGTAGCACTAGTTGTCAAACGTGTTTATTATCAAACTGGATATCAATTTCAGCTCCCTCCATACAAGAATATTATAATAAATTGGGTGAAATCATTAATAATGAATGACTAGCTCATAGTATATCTGGCAAACTCCACATTTTTATGCCATATAGTCGCGGTCTTAAACATGATCCAAGAAAATGTAAAAGGGTCCACAGGGCATCACTAACATCTTGAAGAATCACACAAAGCGTAGTCTTCTAGTAGAGAAAACAGCAGAGTTGATGACCTTTTCATTTATTGCAATCTATGTATAGGTATAAGTTTTAATTAAAATGTACAGTATGTCTCCAAATTCTTACTTGTTTGATAGATATGAATTTATTCAACTGTATCAATTATATGTATACTGAATCTTTTAGATCTATTTTATATTTATAAAAACAAAATCTTTATGGGAAAAAAAATAAGCTACAGTTCCTAGTGAGTAACCAGAGCGTTAAACAACAAGAATGCCGTTTTGTGGTTAAAAAACACCAGAAACAACGGTTCCTCTTGGTTCCGTGGAACTACTGAGGAACCACAAAATAACACTAAAACCCACTAAAATGAAGCTAACTAACCTGCAAAGGGCAGCAACAGACAAATAAATAAATAAAAATGTTACTTCATGAAAAGAAAGTTGTTTTAAGAAAGCTGAGGAGAGCTCTCCGGGCGTCTAAACTGACAGGTGGAGAAATGAATCTGAGTGTTATTAGAAAGTACAGTTACGTAAGAACTTACTATAACAGTAGATCTTGAGAACAGCTCTTGCAGCAGGTTACACCATTAGGACTGAAGCAGGCAGGCGGCCAGGACCCCACGGAAAAATTCTAGCTAGCAGTATCCAGCGGGGGATCGCCCCAGCGTCGGCCCCTCCCGACATCAGGCATCACATAAAGGGGCAGATCCTAGCATCCCCAATTCTCCCGTCGGAGACTCCTGGCCAAGGTGACATCTGAAAGGGAGACCGAGGATCCGCTTCCAAAGGAAGGTTTGTAATAGGGTGGCGTCAAAGAAGCTGTAGCCTAGAAACTAGGTCAGAAGACTCAACCTCCAGAGGGAAGGTGGGGGAGAAACTACCTGCTGCAAGAGCTGTTCTCGAAGATCTACTCTTATGGTAAGTTCTTCGTGCTGTACTATCTTACTTCGAAACAGCTCTTGCAGCAGGTTACACCATTAGGACCGATTCCCAAGCAGTAAGGAACAATTTTATGTCGGGAGGAGGATAGGAGAGATGTTGGTCAGATTTCAGGACAAAAGTCCTTGAAGGACTGCAAGCGAAACCTGCTCTGCGTCTAGAGGCAACATCAGACTGTAGGGTCTGAAGAAGGTGTGTACAGTGCTCAGGTTGCTGCTGCACAGATGGCTGAAGTGGAGACATTCTTGGCGCAGTGAAGGAGGTAGCCACCCCTCAGAATGACCTTTCACGGTCCGGTAAAGGTTTGTTGTGCTTCTGGTAACAGAACAGGATACATTTCACCAGCCATTTAGAAAGTGACTGTTTGGAGACAGGGCACCTTCACATCCCTCTGAGTGCAGGAAACAAAAGAGCTTGTCCACTTGCAATGGGCCCTGGTTCTGGTCAGATAGTGTCGGAGACTCCTATGCACATCCAGGGTGTGTAACAGGGCTTCTCCCGTTACAGTGATTTGGGTAATACACGGAAGGTCTATATCCTGGTTGAGTATGACAGCCGAGACCACCTTGGGAAGGAACTTGGATTTGTTCTTAAGGACACCCTGTCCTTGTCAAAAACCAAATAAGGATCCTTGCACATTAGTGCATGAAGCTCAGAAATTCTTCTGGCAGAAGTAACAGCAACTAAAGGAGCATCTTCCAAGCGAGGAGAGCGAGCTCGCAATCCATAGCTGGTTCAAGCGGTGGCAGTGTAAGTTGCTCTAGAACAAAAGTAAGATCCCAAGGTGGAACTGGGTCTGATGGGAGGTCTCAAGTGCAGGATGCCAGGCAAAAAGCGCGAGAAGCCTCTAGTTGAGCTAGAGACCTGTGACCTATCGGTGAATGGTATGCGAAATGAGCACAGGTGAATCTTAATGGAGGAGTAGGCAAGACCTGCCTCATAAAGGGATAGGGGTAGTCAAACTGACCTCTCCGAACAATCCAATGGGGTCAATCCCGAGCTTGAGCCCAGATACAAAATCTGCGCCACTTCGCGGCGTAAGTGGCGATGAGTGGAGTTTTCTGGCCATCGCCAAAATGTTCTCAACTTCCTGAGACCCCCGTATCTCAGGACTGCCATGTCCTAGCAGCCAGGCATGCAGGTTCAGCGACCGAAGATCCAGATGAACCAGGGAGCCTGCCTCCTGGGACAGAAGGTGAAAGCCGAATGGCAGAGGCACCAGAGGTTCCTGGGCCAGCTGATGTAGAGAGGGACCAAATTTGCTTGGGCCAAAAGGCGCTACCAGAATAAGGAATGCCGCTCTTGTTGGAGCTTCAATAGAACCCTCTGGATCAAAGGGAAGGGGCGGGAAAGCATAAAGGAACTTATCGTCCAAGAAAGTGACATCGTGTCTAGCCAGAAAACACAAAGCCCTGGATCTAGCGAGCAGAAATTAGGCAGTTTGTGTTGGATGGGATACGAAGAGGTCTAATTCTGGTGTCCCCCATCTGCGAAACAGGTCCTCTGCGACTTCCTAGAAGCAGTTCCCATTCGTGGACTCTGGCCTGCGACCGACTTAAGACTGTCCAATAATATTGTCCACTCCGGGAACATGTACTGCAATGATTTGTGCGCAGTGTTGCAGTACCCAATTCCAAACCCTTTGAGCCTCCTGCAAAGGGGTAGGAATGGTGCCTCCTTGCTTGTTAAGATAGTACATCACCGCTGGTATTGTCTGTTTGTACCAGAAGAGTACCCGTGGAATCTCCGACTGAAAGCCTGTAGGGCATACAGGACGCCTCATCTCTAGAATGTTTATGTAAAGATGAGACTCTAGAGATGACCAAGAGTCTTGAGTCCTGACCCCATTGAGGTGAGCTCCTATCCAGACCCCAAGGCGCCTGTAGAGAGTCACTGAAGGAGGTGGCGCAATGAAGGGGACTCCCATCAAAGATGGTCTGGGACGAGCCACCAGTGCCAATCTTGGATAACGGCATTACGTGATCTGGACTAGGTGCTACAGATGATCTTGTTTCTGGTCCCATTGGGGCCGTAACATCCACTGGGTAACCAGCATATGGAGACGAGCTAGGGGAACCGCTGCAATGGCAGCCGCCACATGTCCGAGCAGGCAAAGAACGGTCCTGGCAGGTACCACTTTCTTTTCCATTATGTCCCTTATGAGGGATCTGATGCGTTCACCTGTCCTGAGGAAAGAATGCCTTCCTTGGGTGGTGTCCAGAATTGCCCGATAAACTGCAAGTTCTGAGATAGGACAAAGTGCAACTTCTCCTGGTTGATGGTGATGCCCAGCGATTGGAAGAGGAACGAGTATCCTGGATCGCGGACATCAGGGCATCCCGTGAGGGTGCCATAAGGAGCCAGTCATCTAGGTATGGAAACACGTAGTGGCCTCGTCTCCTGAGGCTGCTGCCATGACTGCCATGCACTTGTGAATACCCAAGGTGCCAAGGACAGTCTGAAAGGGAGGCTAGGAACTGGTAGTGGCGTCCCAGAAACTCGAAAAGCATGGGAATGTTTGATGTGCTCAAGTGATCAGGAGATGGAGGTGGCGTCCCTGCATGTCTAGAGGCGCCAGCCATGCGCCTTCTTTGAGCATGGGGATAAGACCTGCAGAGTCACCATGCAGAAGCGCTTGTACAATACAAAGGTGTTGAGGTCGCTGAGATCTAAGATCGGGCACAAGTCCCTGCTTTCTTTGGAACCAGGAAGAAGTGAGAATAATAACCTTTCCTCTCTGGTTTGGTGGAACACACATATGGCCTCCTTGTCCAGCAGGGCCAAGATCTCTTGCTGGATGAGCAGTGCATGCTGACCCGAACAGTGGGAGAGCAGGGGAGGCCTGGATGGTGGGCGGTCAAGGAACTCGATGAGTGTCCTCGATTTATCAACTGTAACACCCACGGTCGGAGGTTATTCTTTGCCATCCAGAGTGATGAGAGATGTGGCCCCGACCTTCTCTACCCTTCAGTTCAAGGAGGTGGAGGCGGGAAGGAGTCATGCTGTGGTGGTACTGGACCCGTGGGCTGGGCTGCCTTGGGATGCTTTGGGCCCTGGCCGTGGGGAACCTGGCTTGACCTTTACAACCAAAGTTGCCCCTGGGTTGCTGGCGGAGTGGCTGCTGTTGTTGTTGCTGGCGCGGAAGCAGTTCTGGTTCCTATGAAAGGAACAGATTTGGGTCTGTACATGGCTTGTACAGTCGGACTGCCTTCCCAGCGTCCTGTAGCCTGGTGATGACCTCACCGAACAGGACTGCTCCGTTATAAAGGACATCTAGGATGCTCTTCTGGACATCCGGGGTAAACGAGACTCTCAACAAGAGTGTCTCCGGAGACAAACGCCTGTAGCTGCTCCACTGGCTGTCGAGTCCGCTGAATCGTAAGTGGCTCTGAGAACCTGGGTGCCCGTCTGACCCAGTATGAAGGAGACTGAGCAATTCATCCTTCTTATAGCCATCCGGAAATCCTTCAAAGGTCTTGGCCCTGTTTCCAAAGGGCATTTTGAAAGTTCACCATGTACGTGGTAGTTCAAAGACCTTATCAAGCATGTAGCAGCTGCGACATGCGTCTTCCCATAGAATCTAATTGCTTAGATTCCTGGTTCGGGAGGCTGGGTACGGGTATTGAGGCCGCTGAGACTGATCATGAGATGCAGTAATGACCAGGAGTCGGCAAGGGTTGTGCCAAATACAGGTCCTCCATAGGAGCCCCGTGAAGGCGGTCAACCTTCTTGGAACAGCTGGTGTCGAATGCAGATGCTTACAAGCCCCTTAGTGACGCCCTAAAGTGTCCACCAGGGTGGGACCACCACAGGCTTCGGATCCTTTTGCCTGAGTTAACGGGCAAGGCGCTGTCTCTGGGATCTAAGTCTTCTGTCTCCCATCCCATACTTTCCTGGATGTGCCTCATGATTTCTGAGAAAGAGGGATCATCTGGTGGTGACCTTAGGAGGTCTCCGGGTCTGGTGATGGGGACTAAAGGAGGATGAAGACCTGGAGGTATCGGATGTATCCGGTCTGGAGTCATCGCCCGGTGAGTGTCGTCTGCCCTGGGTCATTTAGGCTCGGGACCCTGAGGGAGATCGTGATGGATGTCTCTTTCGCTCTCTAGATCTGCCCCTAGGAGGTGGAGTTGGCTTCTTGGGGTGGGAGTCTTGAACCTTCAGCGCCCGTGGTGGAGGTAGAAGAGGCTTGGGGGACCACATCTTTCTTAATGGTCTCCCACCAGAAGGAAACAGGTCTTTCACCTCCTGCATGTTCATGCCAGAAGACGGGCCTGGTGTCGGTGTGGGTCTGTCGCCGTGGTCAGATGCGGGTCCGGGAACCACCGGTCCAGCGGCGGCTCCCTGGGCAGGCTGGTGTCCTCTGTGTCGCTTGTCTGGTCGTCTGGTGGCCGGTAACTTATCCTGAAGACCCATGACGTCCGGTGTCAACCGCGCCCTAGCAATCCGGGCGCCAGTTCGGTATTTAGTAGGTGCTGGGTTGGACGCCTTCGACTCTGACATTTACCTAGGGACATCAGCTCCGTGGTCTTCCTTTCCGGGGCCTTTGGAGGTTGGGAGAAGGACCGAGGTCGGTGTCCGGTGTCAGTCTGACGCCCACTGGACTTGGAGGAAGACTTCTTATGCCGGCCTAAGGATTCCATCCGGGTGGTGGAGTCGGGCACCCTATTTGTCTTGAGTGGGTGCAGAGGCTGAGGACCCCCTGAAGACCTTACCTTAACGGTGGTGGCTGGGAGCGAGCACGGGATGGAGATCTATTGGACCACGTTGAGCTGGAGCTGGCCTGAGACTCTGAGGCCTGGCTGGGGATCTCGACCTACCCAGTCTCGATGTTTGCCCGGTGTTTCCTGCCTTGTGGGAAGATTCCCTTTAGAGGAAAGTCTTTTCCATTTTCTTCAGTTTCTCCTCAAGAAGAAACCCTGAAGGCCTTCCAGCGGCGGTTCCAGGTTCTGCTATTGAACTGTTGGTAGACTGAGCAGGCCTGGGTGTCATGCTCCAGGCACAGACACTTCACGCAGGCCGAATGATGGTCGGCAAGGGGATCTGCTTGCCGCAGCACTTAGAGGGGTGTCCTTCGAGAGAAGGGGTAGGAAAAGCAGACATGGAGTAATAGTAAAGATAATAAAGATTTCACGTGTCGATCATCTGTGCAGGTGTCTGTGAGGCCGATGCTGGTGAGTCGACGTGGAAAAGAACTGGGGATGCTGGAGGACCACCCACTTTTATGTGATGCCTGGCGACGAGGAGGGGCCGGCGTCGGAGGCGGGCCTGCTGGATACTGCTAGCTAGAATTTTCCGTGGGATCCTGGCGCCTGCCCGCTTCAGTCCTAATGGTGTAACCTGCTGCAAGAGCGGTTTCAAGTAAGATCTCAGCAGTTACTAAGGGAAGCAGTTTGAAGCTGGCATGAGCCAGTGGGAGTTCCATCATTTACATATATTCCATTCTCTTTGTGGCAGTTCAACACAGGAGGCTGACTGCATTAGTTAAGCATACCAAGTGATTCCTGGGGTTTTGAAAGGAAACATTGGGGCCAAGGCATGTTTCGGTACTAAAGCTGAAGCCCTTCAACCCAGTGGAGGAATACAGACCAATCAGGCTCGCCACATGACCTTCTGGGGAGAAAACTGCAGTGCAGCCCACCAACAATGGTGTGAAATGGAATTCAGAATGGGCAGCAACGTTTTGCCAATTGCAAGCATCTGCCTGCTGAAAGGATGCTCCGGTGACCTGGCGTACCTAAAACCAAAACCTAAAACCAAACTTAGATAAGGTGGCTGCAACAAGACAGGACTCTGAAGCCTATATAAAGTAAAGCTGGGCCCCATAGTGGAGAACAAAACTCTGCAAGAAGAGCAACATATGACGCTACAATGCAGCTCAAACACTGTGTCCTGTATGGCACTGGGCACAGCTCCATGTGTTTGACACCGATTTCCATCCAAGGATGGCATGAATGTCAGTGCCATATACAACACCACAGCCCACAAAGCAGGGAAGGTATCCCACAGGAAAACACAGGTGAAGCTATTGGCACAAATGGAGCCACAAATGGCACCATACTGAATGATGCAGGGTACCTTAAGATCTGCAACTTAACACCACCGGGTCGGGTTTGGATGTGATTAGTGCTGGAGGCACCGACTGCCTGACAGGAGGTGGAGGGAAAATAATGGCATAAATTCCACTGATTCCAACCTACAGACACATGTAGAGAAGCGGGTACTCAGAATCCGACATTACCTGTGTCAACTGTGTAGCCAGCTCATCACAGTCTTCTGCCAGGTTCAACAACAGTAAAGGGAAGAAGAGGCTGAGGAAATGACCAGGACCTGCCTAAACTATGAAGTGGATCCAAGTCACTTGGAAAGGGGAGTTGGAGGGTCAATACTAATATCGCATTCTCTTTAAGGGTCCTGTGTAACAGCCCACAGCAGGATGAACATAAATGCATGTCATGTTCAAGCCCTAGACAGTCAAAACACCAAGATGAAAAAATCTCTGGAAGCAATTTTATTGCCACAAGGACAAAAGCTACTAATTATTGTACGATTAATAACAAGCAACAAATAAATTAAGAGAGGAACTCATGGAAAGGATAGAGGCCCAGGTGGATGAAATCTGTAGTTTATTCAGAGAAAAAAGGAACTGAGGCAGGTGGAGCTGATGATACTATCTAACAGCACAGGTGTATAAAGATATCACATACTGGTACTGCCAGCCTCAAAGGTTTTACTCTCATGGGGCCCTAGCGCCTCCAGACCTAAGAGCAAAGTGTGGCTACAGTACATGGAGGAGACCCGAGAAAGATCTACTCATACAGCATAGTACAGGACATGGAAGATGTAAATAGCTCAGATATAAAGTAATAAATGATGGCTTGAGTCGACTCGGTGCGCTGAGTGTTCACTCAGAAGGCTGGCAACCCGGTTTGCACCCTAAGCCTGTGGACGTCAGGGCGGAGTCCAGCAGGAAGGGGTTATAAGCGTTCTATGGACGATTCTCTACAGAGGTGGGATGGCTCGGACCACTTGTTGGGAGGCTCCTGGTGGTGGCTTGTGGCTGGTGTTCATGGCTATGTGAGCCTCGACACATCAACAAAGGCCCCCAGGGCGCTGCTGCGGTTGGGCTAATATATTTTTTGGGGGAGAAAAGCCACTTGGCCGACCAGGCAAGCCCGCTCACCACGGAAAGCCTGGAAGTGTCTGCTCCAATCCCATGCCATGTGTCTGGGCGTGAGAAGGAAGCCCACAGGTAGTCTCCTCTCCCGGTTCCCCTACACAAGGCAACAGGATCGCTAGGGTCAACCTGGCTGCAGCAGTAATGGGATGGCGATAGGGACTTGTGGGCCATAGGCCACCAAGGAGTGGTCGACCAGGGGCTTGGGGAGCATAAAGAATAACCAAACAAAAAAGGAATGCTTTATTTAGTTTCACCAGCTAGACAAGATGAAAACTGTCTGGCAAACCCACACGAAAACATAAAGGTCAACACACATTGTTCCTCTTTAGTAATCCAAGATACATTTGTATGAAAGATGCAATATAAAATAAAATGGCATTATCGTTTGTACTACTGTACCTCTAACAAAGGCATCGGCTGGTTAATGATGGGATCCAAGCGATGATCAGGTCCATATCGGACAGAGGTTTTTTCTTCTTTAGTGTTATTAAGCCGTGGACCCTGGATTTCTAAATCTTGCTTCCCACGTACTGACAGGAAATTGTTCATACATTTTCCTTTAAAAAACAAATGCATGTAGACATAATCAGAAAATGATACAAACCTAACTGTTATACACTGTAATCAATTTTTACATAGTATACCAACTTTCAAATATGTTTTCCATGGCTGCATGCAAGTTGTTTTCCTCTCTTTTTTAAGATTTCTGGTGACAAGTCCTATACATCTGTTTACTAAGCAAGATAATATGGTGAATCTTCCCTCAGGTCCTAGTCATGTCTTTAAAAATGGAATTTAATTCCTTATCAGAAATTCTGGTTGGGTGTAGGATGGTCAGGTGTGAGTAGTGGGTGTGTCCTCCTTACAGCTAGGAGACAGGCAGAAAACTGAAGTCATGAGGACCGCCTTTTAGACAGATTCCCCAGTCAAAGTTCTTTCACATCTTCTTGACTACACAACCACACGAGACAATGAAGACTAAGTGGCATACCTAATATCTCAGTGACAACTTAAACTGTATTTTTTGTGTTATCATCTATGTCCTATAATGCAGTTCAGCTGAGGTGGGAGGACTGGTGGAAACTGAAATGACTTTCTTCTATGGTCCAAGCTGCAGGGACCTCAGCTGTGAGAGTGGTCTTTGTTGAAAAGGTCCTTTGAACTCACAGTACAAGCAAGTGGGTGTAGGTAGAAAAAGTATTTTCTAAAAGCTTTAGTTTTGGGATGAGAGGTCCCTTTCATAAAAAAAAAAGACTCTTTTGAATTTAAACAGTGGCCAATGTAAGGCAAGATATTACTAGCTATGCAGACAGCAATAACAAAAAACCCCAACCTCAAATAACAAATTTGGTTTGGACCAGTCTGGGGAAAAAGGTGGTCCCCAGAGATCAAAAGCAGAGACAGGATGTTATGTCAGAGAAGCCAGTACAGCTATCGCGGGGATAGTGGGCCAGGCAGCCAAGGCATATCAGTTTATGTTAGCAATGAGAACTCAGCTGTGCTTGGGATTCTGAACTACCAACTACCAACATCACGAGTCAGAGTTTGCCAAAACATGAAAATTACGTGCTTACTGCAATTCTTGATCTTCCAGAATATGTGCACCATTCATCACTGGTGCGTCTTAGGCCAGAGGCACAAGGACCCTGACAGGGTATGCCTTTAAGAATTTTGGAGGAGGGAGCTGATGTCGGGATGGCACCACCCCACGAGGCAGATGTGGGGCGTGGCACTCCCTGGACTGGTCAGTAACAGACATGGCCCCTCCTTCCTTCTCAGTTCTGTTCGCCAAGGAAATGAAGAAAGGGTAAGAAGACAGAAGAGTTGGGGTAAAGGAGCCCAAGGGATAGGGAAAGGATCTAGGATATAAAATGAAGAAGTTAAAAAAAAAAAAAACCAGAGGAGAGTAGAAAAAGTTCTGGGCAAAGGGACTTTATAATGGCCAAAGATGACCAGGACAACTGGGCAGCATAGATAGAGACACGATAAGAACAGAAGGTGTGTGTGTGTGGTGGGGTGGGGAGAGAAGAGTGAGAGGCCCTGAGTTCTCGGACAAAAGGCGTGGGTCAGAAGAAAAATTACTCACTTTAGTAATTGTGTTTCTTCTAATGAGTCTTGCTGTATTCTGACATATGCAGTTGGCTAGCACTTGAACTGCCCGGAGGAAGGAGTTAATTTCTATGCCAGGCATAGAATGTTGAGCTTGAGCTCGGTTTTCAAACCTCGTCTGTGGTGCCTCAGAGTGTAACCATCAGATTCTTACAAGCAACTAACTACACTTCCAGTGTGGAAACTGTAAAACATATAAGTCAACAGGCAACAACTTGGGTCCAAAAGACTCAAGTCGAGAACCCAAGAGAAAAACAGGTAGTGAACAAAATATATAAATCAAAGTTAAAACATAACAACAACCCCACCCTGAAGAGGAGGGATGCAAAGTACACCACTGAGGTGCAACACTGTACCTGCCAGCCAACACCCCAAAGCTAAGTTCTGAGAGGAAGGCGGGGGAGATCAGAATACAGCAAGACTCTGTTAGAAGAAACACAATTACTAAGGTGAGTAATGTTTTCTTCAAACAACATGCAGTCTTGCTATTTTTTATCATATGCAGACTACCTCCATGGAGGAGGTACCGAACCTATTTTGGGAATAGGCTCTACAGTACTGCTGTACCAAACCTAGCATCACTCCTAGCCTGGATATCCAGAGGTAATGCTTGGTGAAAGTACAGACTGTTTCTCTAACAAGGGTATATCTCAGCAGCAGCCAGAGAAGCAGCTGTACCCCTAGTCGAGTGAGCCCTCAGGCCTGAGGGAGGTGTTTTACCTAGCTTGGCACAGCAGAACTGTATACAAGAGACAATCCACCTGGCAACAGTTCTCTTAGTAGCAGGCCTACCTTTTCCCACTTCACCATAAATGAGAAACAATTGAGACAGTGCCTTAGTATGCTCAATGTAGTAGCCAAGTGCCCTTTAACATTCAAGCTGTGTAATCTTCTTTCTCCTGAAGAAGAATGATCAGTGAAAAACAGAGGAAGAGACATGGACTGGTTCAGATGAAATCTGAGACCACTTTGGTAGAACCTCCTATTGGTTCTGAGGACCACCTTATCTCTATGGAATAAGATAAAATCGGGTTCAACTGACAGGGCCTGTAATTCACTAATTTGCCTGGCAGAGTGATAGCTACCAGAAACAGTTTTCCAGGTCAGGTACTTAAGCTTGGCGAAGTCAGAGGTTCAAGGGTGGCTGCATAAGCTGAGCAATGCAGATACTGAGATCCCAAGCCAGAGTAGACTCTCTAAAAGGAGGGTTGATATGAACCAGACCTTTAAAGAACTTACCAAAGACAGGGTGAGACACCATGGAAGAGCCCTCCTGCTGAGAGGAATGCAGACACAGCAGCTAAATGAACTTTTAAAGTGGCTGGCCCAAGGCCTAAGCCATTAAGGTGAACCAGGTAATCCAAAAGTGTAGCAATGCCAGCAGCATCTGGTAGAATATCCTATGGGAACTCCAAATGCTGAATCTTTTCCATTTGGAATCATAAGTTTCCTGGTAGAGGGTTTCGAGAAACCTTAAGGCTGTCCAAAACTCCCTGAGAAAGATGCAGGCCTGCAATTCTAACTCTTCAAGAGCCAGGCCTTGAGATTGAGAGACTGGAGATTGGGGTACCAAATCCTCCCGAGAGGAGGTTAGGAGATTGTCTCTTCTGGGAAGAGACAGGGGAGTGAGACTGCTAGGGACAACAACAGAGGATACCAAGGCTGTCTGGCCCAGTCTGGAGCCAGTAGAATCACTGTGCAGGGTTGTGACCTGATCTTGACTAGAACCCTGAACAACAGAGGAAGGCATAAAGGACTTGCCTTTGCAGTTAAATATCAGGGTATCCAGGGAACAGTCCCTAGGACTGGGGGTCTGCAGCAGAAGAGGGAAGTTGGTGATTGTCTGGGGCTGCAAAAGATCTATCTCTGGAGTGCCCAACCTGGTGAAGATTACTTTCAGTATGAGAGGATCTATAGGTCCATTCGTGATGGCCCTGGTAGATTCTGCTCAGAGCATCTGCTAGCAAACTGTCCTCCTGGAAGGTGGACTTCTGTTAGGGAAGTTTGCAGGGAGTAGGCCAGAGACCATACTTTCATGGCCTCAGTGCACAAGGCCATAGACCGAATGCCTTGCTTGTTGATGTACCACACAGTGGTGGTGTTGTCTGTCCTGACCTGAACCACCTTGTCCCTTACTGAGTCTGAGAAGCTTGAAGGGCTAGGAATACTGCCCGAGTTCCAGAAGATTGATATGAAGGAGAGACTCTTGTGGAGACCAAACACCTGTGCTGTGAGGGCTCCTAGGTGGCTCCCAGCCCAGGAGAGAAGCAACTGTGGTTAGTACCACTGAATGAGATTGACTGAGGAATGGGGCACCTTGTCTGAGATTGTTCTGATCCAGCCACCACTGGAGAGCTTGGACCAGAATCTGAGTCACTGGAACCAATTTGGTGAGAGAATCTTTTTCTGAGACCAAAAATACCTTATTGTAGGTGAAACTGAATGTCCCTCATTTGGAACCTGGTTCCTTGTACCACTGCAGTGGAAGCTGCCATGTGGCCTAAGAGCTGAATAAAATGTCTTGCTATGCGAGAAACCAGAGGATGAAGCAGGGAAGCAAGATTTGTAAGGAGCCTTTACCCTTGCTAGTGGGAGGAAGGCCTTTGCTTGAACAGTATCTAACTCTATCCCTATGAAAGTGAGAAGTTGTACTGGTTAGAGAACTGACTTTGGCAGATTGAAGGAATCCCAGAGAACTGAGCAAATCGTGAGTGACTTGAAAAGCTGACCTGACCTGATCGGAGACTGTCCTACAGTGAGCCAGTCGTCCAGGTATGGGAATAGGGAGATCCCCTCCTTCTGAGGAAGACCACTACTTGCAAGGCACTTTGTAAACACTCTTGGAGCCAATGTTAGGCCGAAAGGCATGGCTCTGAACTGATAATGGCCTGAAGGCAGCTTCGAACCTGAGGTACTTTCTGTGGGAGCACCTGATAGGAATGTGGAAATAGGCATCCTTGAGGTCCAGGGATGCTAATCAATCTCCTGGCCTCAAGAGGAAGAACTACTCCCAGAGTCACCATTTTGAACTTTGGTTTTAAGATGTGTTTGTTCAAATACCTTAAGTCTAGGATGGGTTGCCACTCCCTGTCTTTTTTGGGGTAAGAAAATCGGAGCATAGACCCTTGCCCTGTGCAGAGTAGGAACTCTCTCTATGGCTCTCAGAGCCAGCAGAGAGAAACCTCTGCTTCTAGAGCAATGGTTTGGAGATGTTTGCAGGTGGAAAAGACCTGACCCTCATTTTTGGACACTTCTTGAAACTGAGGGCCAGTCCTGGCATACTACCTCCAGGACCCACTTGTCTGAGGTAACAGACTTCCAGACCTGGAAGCAGTAAGCCAGCCTGCCTCCTACTGGAATTGGGGAGTCGACCGGGCTGACACATCAGGGTGTCTGCTTGGCAGGAGCCTTGGACTGGGAAGAGGATGCAGCCCTGCTCATACCCCTCCTGCCTCTCCCTAGAAAGAATCCCTATGTGGGAAGGGAGAGGAGGCCCGGGCATGATAGAAAGAACTGTGAAAGGGCCTGCCCCTAGACTGCTGCTTTTGAGGAGTGGCTTGCCATTCTTTGGCCTGTGCACTCCTGTAGGTGGTCCTGTACTCATCCATTTTCTTCATGTAAGCCTCTGTCTGCTCCCCAAATAGAGAGTTACCCACCACAGATAAATCCATGGCCTTAGTCTGGGTGTCCTAAGAAAGGCTAATGCATCTGAACCAAGCAAATGTCCTGAGAGAGACAGATGTAGCCATGACTCTCGATGCCACATCGCTAAGAGTCTACAGCAGCATGGAATAGCACATTGGATGCCTCAATCCCATCAGCAGCCACCTCCTCCAGCTCTTTGGCTAGCTGGGGAGAAGTCTGTTTAGCCAGTTCCAGAACCATATCCCACCTGGACTTCTGGTATCTGGCTGCGTAGGCCATATAATTAGCCTGCCTGAGTCCCAAGGAGGATGCAAAGTATTGTTTCTTGGCCATGGCATCCACCATCCACTTTCCTGGAGTCTTTATCTGGGGGGTGTAGGCCAAAGGTATATTAGCCCTCTCACAGGCTACAGTCTGCACTACCCCAACATGACTGCAATGACTGAACAAAACTCTGTACCTGAGCCTGACAGCATTTACCTCCTGTCCATTCTCTTATTCACAGGAGGTAAAGAATCTAGCGTCAGTAAAATCTTTGTGTCCGTTTCCTTGGGATTTAAGGAGGAATAGACAACCTCTTGGACTCTGGGATGTCCATCATCTCCACAAAATCAGGCTCTTCCTCCTCCTCAACAGCTTCAGCCATAAGGAGCTGGAGGGTTTCAGCCACCTTTTGTAAAACAAAAAGTGAGATAGGGACTCAGAAAGTCTTGGGAGGGGAGACATTGGAGGGTCTGTCTGGGGAGATGTATGGTTCAATGGGAACATCCAGACCTTCATAATCACTTCATCATCATCACTATCATCATCATCCGGTAACTCTTCATCCCCTCCACTCCAATTCATAATCAGCATCCGGATCATAATCCAGTGGAGCTGATCCGACTGAACAACAGCGCCTAACTGACGCGCGGTTGAACGGAACCAGATGAAGCGATTGCCGATACTGATTGCTTTGGCTATTTCTTCAGTGGTTGGAGTAAGGGATGCTGGATTCGAACCGGCTGAGTTTTTCGTCTTTTGATGGAACCGACCCTTTAGGGTCGTCTCTTTGCGGAAGACGTCTCACCCAGGTCAGTGGGCACCTCCTCAGGTTCGATCGGCCATCCGGGTCAGCAGACTTCTCTGCCTGCTTTTCCTTTAGCCAACCCAATCTTTTCTCCAGAGTGACATTAGGAACATTTTTGCAGATTGGCAGTCTGTTTTGAGTGGTCAAACCCCAGACAATAAACACAAGCGAGGTGGGTCGGCTTAACAAAGGCCACCCACACTCTGTACAGTGTTGAAACCTAAGTGGGACCGCTTTATTTATTGGGTTTCTCAGACATGGCCAGACTAGAAAAAACAATGGAACCGGCAAACCCTACTAAAATCCCAGAAAATAAATTTAAACACAGGTCAGTCAGTTCCCAACTGGACCGACCTAGAAGGAACTGAAATTTACAATTTCCACAGAAGAAAACACAAAATCCCAGTTTACTATCTATCTACACTACTTACTGTACCATAGACAGAGGCTCAAACCGAAAACAAACAAATCGGTTGAAAAAGGCGCATTTTGAAACTTTACCAACCGAGCGAAAGAGCAATCACGGGCGACTTCACAGTTAAGCGGAGTAAAAGAATCTGATGGTTACACTCTGAAGCACCACAGACAGAGGTTTGAAAACCGAGCTCGAGCTCAACATTCTATGCCTGGCATAGAAATTAACTCTTTCCTCTGGGGCAGTTCAAGTGCTTGGGCTAATTGCACATGTCAGAATACAGCAAGACTTCATGTTGTTTGAAGAGTTGGCTTATTCTCAGCCTAAATTTAGCATGTCTGACACCTCTGGAGTTTGCTGACTCAGAGTTGAAGTCTGGTCCAAAATAAAGGACCAGCCATGGAAAGGTTGCAAGGAAAGGAGCACTTCTCTGAGGTGGCGAGTCACACCCATGAGCCCTGGGAACATGTAGCCAACCCTAGTTGCTCTCCGAGGAGGAAGACCATAACAGGCCAAGAATTAAAGACCCATATTAATATGTAATATGGAAGAAAGTAAGCCTTTGATCTCGAAGGTCTGAGGGCTAAGTCAGGGCTCAAGCAGTTAACAGGTTTAGTTACTCAAAAATAAGAAGCCAGAGAGAGAGAAAGCAGCTCCTCAGGACAGTTTACCTATCAGCGACAACAGCTACATCGCCGACATCCCCAAGAGTGACAGACACAATGCCAAGTGTCGGCACTGTACTGTCGGGATGTGTGTGTTTTGTTAGGGGTCTCAGACCCCCACACCCCTCAGTTTCTAAATATACAACTCCAAGTCAGAGCTGTCTCGGGAGGGTGAAACACTGGGCGATGCAGTGCTGCTGCCAGTGGGGACCATCCCTGGCGACAGGCGCTTTTGTCGGTGTGTCGCTGTGATGGTCTTCAACATGCAGTTTAAGCTGTCGGTCAGTACACCCTCAGGACAGTGACTGAGAACAGGGGCCCTCACTACGACCAAGGCAGGAAAAATGATCCTAAGGAAGATTCTTTTTGTAGAATTCTGACCTGTAGAAGAATCCAGAAATACATGATTAAAAGAAAGAAAGGTGTAGCAGGAGTGAAACTGCCTTCCCCTAAAACAAACGAACAAGGACTGTAAGGAGGGTCTGAGAAAGCACACAATCACTTTTTTTGTTTTAGGGGCCAGTCTACCACCCCCTTTTTTTGTTAACAGGGAAGGCAGCAGGAAAGGAAGGAGAAACTGCACAGAAGCCAGGCCATGCTGCGGAGGAAGGTGGGCGGGTTGCAATGATGAATGGTGAAGATATTCTGGAAGATCAAAATTATAACTACATAATTTTCATATCTTCCAGAATCAGTCTTCAACATTCATTACTAGTGAGTCAAAGTACAAGCCACCACCGAATGGTGGTACTGGCAAACCCTGAGGAAATGGTTGTTCCCTCAGCCTCCTGTGGGGAAACACAGAGAGGCAGAGGCCCCTCTCAGGTTTGTTAAGGCCTGAGACTGTCTGGGTCATGCGGATGCTCCCATGGCCTGGGAGCAGAAAGGCACCCGGCAAGCTCACGTCTGGCTCAGCAGCAGAAGAAATGGGCCCCTGGTACTGTGGGGCAAGCACCTAAGCGGATCAAGGGTAACTGTCATAGGTGAAGCCATGCGTCTGTCTAATGCAGACTGCAGTTCCTACCAGTCTGGAGGCTACCTCGTTGGCGTCATAGGGCCCTAGCTGCGTCTTGCCACCTCCATTCCCTGGGCAGAAGAGGTGAATGGTCTGCTTGGTTGCCCCATAATCTGGCAAGGATGCTAAAGGCTGACCCCACGCTGCCCACAGGTGCCACACCATACGACGCCTGGTGTGCCTGATGTGCAGCACTGCACTGCAGGGTGCACACTGTTGAGAACACTCTGTGACCCCAGGCATCACACACGGTTGAGTCTGACTCTGGAGGACAGTCACGCATGGGCGATGATGTTCAGAGGGAGTATACAAGAGCTGGACCCCAGAAGTGTGGTGAGGCATGGTGCCTGGAGAGCTCTAAGGTGCACAATACCTGCGCTGGTCATACCTCGAGGTTGGAGAGAGGGCAGAGGATGAAGCCAGACATTCCAGGACACCTCTGTAAATGACTAAGACCATGGCGGTATGACCGCTGCGTCATAACTGTACTCCCAGAAAGGACAGTGCTAGATGAGGATTGCGGCCAGAAAAATGGGATAATCCAAGCTTCCATATCATCTCCAACAGGGAGAACTGATAACGAGTGAGATCAGCGTTGAAGGAGAGATGGACTGAGGTATCCTCCTCCTCAGAAGAGGACGATGGAAAAGACAAGGAGCTGGATCCAGTGGGTGGTGGTGCAGGGTTTGAGGCCAACTGGCGGCCTGGTCCAATGCCCTCAGGTGTGAAGGAAGGCACTGGCCAATGCCTGAACTGTTCCGGGTGAGGGATCCCAAAGGACCAGAGATACCGGAGAAGGACAGGAACAGGTAAAGGAGGAGGGGGCTGTGCTGGACCAGACCAGGTCCTCAGCCAGGGCTGCGAGGCGTATAGCGACCATGCCTGAGGGAAGGGGTTGTGCAACTTGCCCACCTGAGAATGCCCAACCACAGAAGGGCGATCAGGGTGGTACCCTTGGGAGAAACCCCTGGTGGGAAGGTTGAGCTATACAGGTCCCACAGTGGGCCCCCACCATAGGCCAAGATGGTTCGGAGGGACAGAAGACCTGAATCAGCACTCTGGCTCAAGCCACAGTCCCCAGCCACTCTGATCACGGCGCAGAGCTGCTCAAAACCTCCCAATCCCAACCTCACCAGAGAGGACTCTGCCCCTCTAAGTAGGCCCAACAGCAGCTCCAGCATCTAAAATAGGGAGTATGGGGTATCCAACACTATGAGCAGCACCAGCACCCCCTCAGCACTGGAATTGGACCCGGTGCCACAGATGATGTCAGAACCAATCTGGCACTGGATGCGTACTGGACTCCAGACCCGGCACAGTGCCTGGCACGGCCATCTCCCCCCACGGAATCTGTACCAGAGGCATCCCGGTGCCACAAGCAACACTGTGGGATGCAGGGAGGCAACACCATGGTCGGTACCAGGAGGGAGCTCCCAGGCTGTTGACACCAAGGGCCTAGGGCTAGGCCCAGGCCTAGAAGGGTCCTTATCCTCACTGGAACCAGGGAACAGTCAAGATCATCCCAGTCATCACCCTCTGAGTCGGAGGACAAGATCAGGAGCTCTCCAATTGACAGATCCCAAGGACCTTTCCTATCTTGGTGCCATGACCCGCAGCAGAAGAGGATCCCAGCCGCAGACAGCACCACCTTGCTCACGGCATTAGTGTCAGGAGCTGAAGCAGCACCAGACCGCGGTGCCAAAGGGCCCAACATATAGCTGCGCTGCCATCGAGTATCGGGACTGGGAGGGTGTGCAACAGTCTCCCGGAGGAAGCCAGCTGTCCCACAGACCCCTCCCCAGGCCTCCCATCTCGGCGAGGCGAAAGAGTAGCAGAGGCCTGGTCTCCTCGGTACATATAGTACCAGGAAGGCGCTCAGAGACCTAACTCTAGAATCCTCCGAAGGCAGAGGGTCCCACCCCACCTCATCACGTGGAGTTCGAGAGCACGGAGGTCCATGCTGAAGCAGTCATCTAAAGCATCCAAGCCGTGGTCCAATACCAGACAGGTGCAACACCGATCATGGCAGTTCCGATCGGACATATTTCTTTGTCGAGGCACAGGTCAGGAAGCATAGGAAAACCAGGAGCAGTTGTAGAATTCACCATAAATATTTATTTACACTAGCAGTAACATAAAAGTAAACTTGTTCATAATAACTACATTACAGAGGCAAAATAAAATAGTTTTCCTTCAGTCTGTGTCCCTTTTTCTTCTTCAGCAGTTGCAGCTTAGCTCCTTTATGAGTCCTTTCAACCCCATTCTTAGCAATCATCCTGTTTTGTAAGTATCAGGCGGGAGCTGCTGGAACACAGTGTGCCTGAGCCAAGAGCCCCTTTAGCACAGCTTTTGCAAAGGCTTAAAAATTGAACTCTGGTAACCTCTAGCTCCAACAGCTTTTTGCAGTCATCATCTCAAATTATAATTATATACATTTCAACAGTAATGCTACATATTTTCCAAACACAAGGGATCCCAATATCAGTTACATTGCCATACAAGGATTTGCAAACATTTTTATATTAGCAGATAAGCAAGGAGGAAAAAGACAGCAAGGGAGGGCTGAGAGACAGTAAGAGGCAAAAAGTTGCGAGACTGTTGGTTGATCAAGTCTGAGGTCTCACAGGAAAATTGGTTGCGTAACCAGACAGAGAAGAACAGAAAAGCAAAGAACAGATCCTTGCATTTAAACACTTTCTCTAAAACAACTGGGACAGGGTCCTATTCTACCCTGACATTTCTCCTGCATGGGGCATTGGTGCATGGGGAGAGACTCCGTTCTTTTCTAGTCTTCTTCTTAGGCCCCTGACTAGACATACTCAAACTTCAGCAAAAACACAATAAAACAAGCAAAAAAGGACCCAGCACAGATGAATGGCTGTCGGCATTGAGTTGCAGCGTTGAACAGAGCGTTGCGTGCTTGAAATGGTGGAATGCTTCCTCTACAGTGAGGAAAAACAGAGCGAAAGAGGAAGAGGGCCAGTGTCAGTTACTGGCCAGCACGCAGCGCCACATTGTAAGTCTTCGCGCATGTGCTGGCGCCGCCACGACGCTGGCTCCCTCTCTTCCAAAATTCTTAAAGACATACGCTTCCTGGGGTCCTAGTGCCTCTGTCTGAGACCCACCAGTGATGGATGGTGAAGACTGATTCTTGGAAGATTCATCAGTTTCCAGTTGGGGTATGCTCTTCTACTCCACTTAGAATCCAGATAGTTCTGAGTTAGGTTTTCCTGTGTGATCTCTGTCTTTTCCAAATAGGTTTATTTTTCTCTATAAAAATTTAAATTACATACTCACCTTAGTTACTGATCTTCTCACGAAAATCTTCCAACACTGATTAGCACTAGTGGTTCTGACCCAAGGCAGTAGGACCCCATAGGAGGCAGAACTTTTCAGAGGCCAGCACCAGCGTAAGCGCTCACTGTTTATATCAGAGCCAGCCAGGCTCAAACCACCTCAATACCTTTATTTTTTGTAACACAGGAGGTGCAGCATAACCTAAAAGTACCTCGCACTTAACATAAGGGCATAAGATAGCCCTGGTAGCCCGTGTCCAGTAACATAGTGTCTTCACAGCCCAAACCAACCATCAGGGAGTGAAGACCACAACACGACATACTGGAGTATGGGGGATGGTTAGCCAGTGTGTAAATATGGAAATGCGTGCCTACCGTAATTCTTGATCTTCTTGGATGAGGTCTCCACCACTCATTCACACTGCTGGGAGTACACAGGAGGCACTAGGACCCAGCGGAGCAAACTTTCAGGAGGCCGGCACAGAGATGGAGCCGCAAGGAAGCAGCACCACGAGCCCGGCGCTGCGATGGAACTATCTCGGTGTCAACCCTCCAACCGCCTCAGTACCTTGTTTTCCGAGGAGGCGAGCGTAGCTAACCTAGAGGACTAACCTAAAAAGCGGACATAAGATAGTCCGAATGACCCGTGTAAGAAGAGTCAACAACAAAGTCTTCACAGCCCAGCCATTGAGGGAGTGAAGACCAGAAATAGAAGTGAGCTTGGGGGATGGTGGGTGGGCGTGTGAATGAGTGGTGGAGACCTCGCCCAAGAAGATCAAGAATTACAGTAGGTACATAATTTCCATATCTTCCTGCACATATGGTCTCCACCACCCATTCACACTGATGGAGAGTACCGAGCTAAATAATCCCCCGAGACGGGCAGCAGGAGACAGAGGAGCTCACTTTTAGGACAGAAGTCCATTAATAATTGTCCGGCCAAATGACTGATGTCATCTGGTATGGACATCCAAGGCACAGTGCTTACGAAATGTATGCACGGAGCTCCAGGTAACCGCATACAGATATCTGCAAAGGGACATTACGGATTCCTCCAGAGATGCCGTGACTGCTCTGGTAGAGTGAGCATACACTCTGCCTTCAAGCTTGACCTGTGCCAGGAACAGCAGTGGTGAAGGCATGCCACCAACCACACTAAAATGCATCTGATAGCAACAGGTTGACTCAGCAGGGTCGTACTGAAGGAAAATGAAAATTACAACCTACCATAATTATGATCTTTCTGTGTATCTTCACCATTCATCACATATGGATATATGGCGGAGGTCATGACCCGTGGGAGCTTTTTTTTGGATGGGCGTGGTCGATGCACCATCAGCGCCGCCCTCGAAGCCAGACGCCTGCGTGGCACTTTCGCTGGTTGGCTGTTAGGTTCTGTCGGCTCCGCCTCCCGCCAGTTCTCGTCGCGGAGAAGTAAGGAAAAGGGTTGGAAGGGTGGGACAAGAAAGTCCAAGGGACAGATAAAGGAAAGATATATAACATAAAGGAGAAACAACGACTGAGAGGACAGAATAATAAGGAAGTCTAAGGGGACTGGTGGGGCCGATCTCTAGAAATAGGAAAGGAGAGAGGGAAAAGGAAGGATTTAGGATAAGTGTGAGAGGGCAGGAGAAAGGTGACAACCACACCTGGACCATGACTTCTCTCAGACTGTATAGGAACTGCAAGGAGTAGCCAAAAGGCTTATTGTCAGAATTCAAGGCAGGGAATTACTGGCAAAAACTCAAGCAGAAAACAGCTATTCTGGAAGAAAGACAGGACACAGAATTCTCCCTCTCAGGGAAAAGATTTTGGTGAAAGAAAATGTATTTATTTATTCATTTATTTTTTAAATAATAAACGATATGTCCAACGGACAAAGAAATCGAAAGACAGGCGGGAACAAGGAGGAGGAGAGAGGAGAGACTGCCAACTCCCACCCCACAGGGGTGGAGCTAGAGCACTGGACAAGGAGTGCCCCATGCTGACTACTCTCCCTTAGAAACAACACCCCATGTGTCTTTGTTTTACCCACTCCTGACAAAGAAGGGGGTGAGGCTGACACAGAGAGGAGGGGACCCAGAGACTGAGGCCCCAGAGGGATGGAGGGTGGGATTGTGATGAATGGTGAAGATACACAGAAGGATCATAATTATGGTAGGTATGTAATTTTCATATCTTATCTGGGTCAATCTTCACCATTCATCACTGATGAGTGATGCTGAGCCCCGAAGGAGTTTTCTTTACACCCTAAGGGACAAAGTCCCTTAGCTCTCAGTGGGTGACACACTAAGAGGAGAACCTTCAGGGCCTGGAGAGGCCGAGGTGGGGAAGAGTGAGATGGGGACCCCCGGAGGCGGGAAGGAAGGTGACCCGACAACGCCGTCTCGCTCTACAGGAGAAAAGGTGGGTTCTCTGGTGAGCGAGTTAATCACCCCACGCCGGCTACGGGTGACAACGGGAAAGATGCAGCCATGCCATCCACCTAGTGCAGATCGCTGTCCCTACAAACCCTGGTAGCTACCTCTGCCATCATAGGATGCCCTTGCTTGGTGCCTTGCTAGCTCCAGGCCATGCGAGAGTGTGCAATGCTTGTCTGGTTTGCTCCATATCAGGCAACAAGGCTGAGGAGTTGACCTAGCCTGGACCACAAGAACCTGTCATAGGATGCATAGTGGGCTTGATGTGCAGAAATGGAAAGCAACAACCCTGCCAAGTAGAAAGTCCTCCCTACCCCAGAAGTCAAAATCTAAGGAATCTTGATCTGGAGGCCAGTCATGGTGAAGGTGCGAAGCCCATCATAAGTATCCAACTGCGTCCAATCCAGACTGCGGATGAGGAATGGAACCTGGAGACTGGCGCAATACCTCTGGCTGAGATCCCTAGGGCAGGAACTCCAGAGAAGGGCCTCTGCCAGGAGCTGCAGACGCCTCCGAAGGGAGCAGGCCAGGGGCACCACAAGGGTGGCCTCGCAAAATCACCTAGAAAGGCATGCGCCGAGTGCTCTGGATTGCTAACAGTGGCAGGGGTGAGGTGCAAGTCTTCCAACATCCTCACGGGAAGCGCTGATACTCAGCGAGATCAGCGGCTGTAGATATGGACAGAAGGTTCCTCTCCCAGAAGAGGGGATGAAGAGCTGGAGGGCACCAGTTGCTCAGAGGCGGCTGCTGGGGAGGTTGAAAACCTGACTGTCCATTGCCCTAACGTAAGCTGGGAACCCGAGCAGCCACAGCCTGAACTGCTCCCAGGAGAGGGCCTGTTAAGACCAAGGATGCCTGGGCGCAGGAGAATGTGGCAGAGGAATGGGACAGAGTCGACATGTCGGCTGACCTCCGGCTGGGCTAAGGAGCAGGACCGGAGCACCACGGAAGAAGGTGCTCGGAAGACCCCACAGCCGACAGCTGAACAACCATTTCGACACTGCCTGGCTGGCGCCTCGAAGAATCCTCGAGGCTGACCGGGGCCGATAGGTCGAGAAGGACGTCCCCTACCTCAAAGAATGGGGCTCTCTCAAAGAAACCGAGGAGAAAGAGCGGAGATCCGCACTCGGCTTCTCCCAGAGCCTGGGTGAGCCCTGAAAAAGCCACCATGCAGACCCCATGCCCCTCGACCCCACAGAGTCTGAAAGAGCCCTCCTCCTCCCATGGCAGCACCTGAAGGAGCAATCCAGGCACAGTACCTTCCCTCCCGTGGTGCTCTGATCGGCCCCAAAGTTGGGCGATCCAGGCACACCACAAGCGGGTACCACTGCTGAGGGTCAGTGAACCCACTAAGACCAGGCTGCAGAGCAATGGTGGCCTGCACCACTGCCCGCTGGTCAGCACCCCTGACCCCAGTCTCGGTAGCCACCGACCCCACCTCAGAAGGGGCTGACTCCAGCTTGTCGACGATACTACAGGGCTGCCCACTCCAACAGTCAACCCCAAAGAATCAGACTGTCCATCTGACTCAGAGCCCGACTCCGCCTCCGAAGAGGTAGAGGCCGAGGCCCTGTGCCAGACCGTGGAGGGCGCCCACTGCCATCTTTGCCAAATGGGGTGCCAGAAACCAAAACCATGCCCTAGCCAGTGCCAGTGCCCCCTACAGAATCGCAGTGGAATCCACAAGGGCACGGCTCTAGCCCGAACAGGAGCTCCAGACTCGGACCAGCCACAGCGCCATCCTGCCCCACGACCGAGCAGAGATGGTGCCGACAACGCCCCCAACGGCACCATCCGCTCGAGGGCGGAGACGGCACTGCCGATGGCCCCAAGGACGGTGCCGCGACAGCCCACAGCACCGCGAACGCGCCAAGGGCAGAGGCAGCGCTGACGCACGGCAATCGACAGTGAATCCGACGCCCCACGGTGTCAATCCTGAGGACATGGCACCGTGCTTAACCTCGGTAGCCGCAGATGGCACCGAGGCAAGACGCAGGACAAAGACGGTGCCATAGAAACTCCCACAGCGCCGCAAGCAGTATCAGCGCCGTATCGATTCAACAGCAGTTACGGAGTCATCACGACATACCGCCCGGCGACGGCCCGCAGGGCTCATGGCGGCGTGAACGGCCCCAAGGACGGCGACGACCCAGGCCTTATGAACTGCGGTCCGACACCTGGGAGAGTCTTCACTGCCGAAGGCGATTGCCGTGGTGGTGCCTCCCGCCCGCCCCCAAGAAAGGAGGCGGGACTGGTCTCCTGCACAGCGGAAGGAGCCTTGTAATAGCCAGGCTACTATTGGCGAGCTCCTCCTCCTCGATCGTGTGTGGGGCAGGAGGGACCCAGAAAGAAAGGCCGAGAGTGGTGGCTTAGCCCGACAAGTGCGCCCAACCCCGAAAGGTAAGGCGGAGTCGCCCCACTTTCCACGCGCAGTCCATGGAGAAACAGGCGTGATGAATCCACATGTCGCTACAGGCTAAGACACGAAGGCAACGGTCGTGCTGGTCGGTGACGGAATATTTTCGGCCACATGGGCACCGGGCTGCATGGGAGGCAGACCCATCCTGAAGTTTTCTTGCCCTCCAACCGAGACATGAACTACGGAGAAAACCCCCACCCAAAAACAGACTCGACATCACCAAGAAATAAAATATATGGAAAGATCTTACCAGCCACGCCGAGTAAGCAACTAGAACCGGCAGGACACGGCACCCGGCGGACTGCGGCATGGGAAAATGGTGAAAACTAACTGCGTGGTAGGCCTCAAATCAGAGCTTGCTTCCCACGAGGTGACCTCTGTGGCGGGAGGCGAAGAACAGGCAGGCAGGCGGAGTCGACGCGCCACGCAATGTGTCGGGCCTCAAGGGTGGCGCCAATGAGGCCGGCTCCACCTACCAAAAAGAAAAAAAAAAGAAAAAAAAGAGCTCGATGGGGTCATGACCTCGCCATGAACCCAACAGTGATGAATGGTGAAGACTGACACAGATAAGATATTAGTCCTTTCACAGGAGAAAGAGTTCTGAAAGAACTCTTAAAATTGAAGGTGGATAAAGCAATGGGGCCGATGGGATTCACCACAAATTTTAAAAGAACTAAGGAAAAACTAGTAACATCACTGACTACCCTTTTAATAAATCATGGGAGGAAGGTGTGGTACCTGAGGACTCTAGGAGGGTGAATGTGATTCCCTTCACAAAAGTGGGAGCAAGACAGAGGCAGGAAACTACAGACCTGTCAGTTTGACCTCAGTGGTAGGGAAAATGATGGAATCACTTTGAAGGAAAGAATTGTTGAGCACCTAGAGGCCAGTGGGCACAGGACCCAAGGCAGAATGGATTCACAGCAGGAAGGTCATGTCACACAAATCTAATTGATTTCCTTCACTGGAGACCAAGTAGTAGACCAGAGGCGGTGGACATGGCCTACCCAGACTTTAAAAGGCATTTGACACAGTCCATGAAAGATTAATAAAAGATTAGCCAGCCTGGGAGTTGGTCCAGGGTGGTAGCCTGGTAAAACACTGGCTGGACAGCAGGACATAGCGGGTAATAGTAAATGGAGTCGACAGTGAAAAGGGGTTACTAGTGGGGTATAGCAGGGTTCAATACTGGGGCGGTCCTTTTAATGTCTTTTATAAGTGACATTGCAGAGGACTGGAAGGAAGAATGTCTCTCTGCAGATGACACAAAGATCTGTAACAGGGTTGATATGCAAGGAGGGTGGAAAGGATGAAAAGGTTTGGCAAGGTTGGAGGAATGGTCAGTATGGCAGCTAGATTCAACGCAAAAAGTGCAATGCGCACCTGGGAAACAAAACCCAGGGCAATAGTACACAATGGGGGTGAGATACTGACAACAAAAAAAATGGAAAGGGTCCTAGGGGCAGTCATCAGATGACCTAAAGGTGGGCCAGCAATGTGAGAAGGCAGTAAGAAGGACTAGGGATACTGGGATGCATGGGAGAGGCATCACTACTACAAAACAGGAAGTTGTTGGCCCTCTGTACAGATTGTTGGTAAGACCACACCTGGCGTACTGTGTATAGTTCTGGAGACCCCATCTCATCAAAGACAGACAGGGTGGAGGCTGCCCAGAGGTTGCACCAAAATGGTGCAGCCTGCACCAGAAGACATATGAAGAAAGACTAAAGGAGCTTAAGATGTATAGCCTCAAGGAAAGGAGGGAGAGGGAACATGACAGAAACTTTCAAATACCTCAAGGAATCAACAAAGTCCAAGAGGGTAGCATCTTTCAGAAAAGAGATGTGCAAGAACAAGGGGCACAATCTGAAGATAGAGGGGACGTCTCAGAGGTAATGTGAGAAGTATTTCTTCACAGAGAGGTTGTAGATGCATGGAATGGCCTTCCTGAGGAGGTTGTAGCATCAAAACAGTGGGAAATTCAAGAATGCATGGGACAGACATAAGGCAATTCTAATGGGGATAGGAGAAGTAGGCTGTTGGTTAACTAGGATCTGCAAACTTATCCGTTAGGTAGGAAATGGGCAGTCTAGGTCGGCCAAGCAGTCCTTATCTGCCATCAAATTCTGTTTCTATGTGGGCAGCTCTCATCTCCAGGACATTATGTGAAGTTGGGACTCGTCTTGAGTCCATGTACCCTGGGTGTGGAGATCCAAGCAGTGACCTCCCCAACCCATTAGGGATGCATCCGTGGTAATGGTGATATGATGATCCAGTGGGCAAAGGATATCCTCCAGAGGATTGTCCTCCTGAGACCACCAGGTGAGTGACCTCTTCAGAGGTTCTGTCACCTTGATGAGAAAGGACTGAGGGTGAGTGGTTGGGGACCACTGAGTACTGAGCATCCACAGAGGTTCTCATGCGGAGATGAGCCAAAGGGTACAGTGAACACTGAGGATGCTCGTGAGGTTGGCCATTAGGTGCCGTCGACCCGCCCTCCCACCAGTTCTGAATTGCTGTAGAGTAAAAAGGGTTGGGAGGGAGGGACAAGGAAGTCCAAGGGACAGACAAAGGAAAATATATACAAACTAAAAGGAGAAATAAGCGACGGAGAGGACAGAAGGAGAGTTAGAAATCTAAGGGATTGGGAAAGGGCCCCAATCTCTGGAAGCAGAAAAGAAGAGGGAAGGAGGAAAAACTAGAAATGGGGGAAGAGACATACCGTGAGACCTTAGACCTGTCTCCTGCATGTATAGGAACTGAAAGAGTAACAAGAAGGCTGATTTGCCAGAATTCAAGACACAGAATCACTGGCAATAAACTCCACTTATGAGCAGAGCGGCTATTCTGGAAGAAAAGACAGGATACAGGGTTGTCCTCCCATGAAACCACATATCTGGGAGAAACAAAATTTCTTAAATTAATTTGAGGGTTGAGTCCCTAAGGACAAGAACGGAGGAATAGTGAGAGAGAGAGAAGAAGGAGGGCAACCACCAACCCCACCCAGCGGTGGAGCCAAGGCACTGAGGAGAAGTGCCCTCTCCCTGATCCTCTTTCCTCCTGCCAGAAGGTAAACATCTCCCTGTGTGCCCAAGGTCATCCCACTCCTGACCAGCGGAAAGGAAAGGGGCACACAGAGGAAGAGGACCAGAGACTGAAGCCCCAGGGGATGGAGGGTGGGATTGTAATGAATGGTGATACGGTAGGTACATAATTTTCATATCTTATCTGTGTCAATCTTCACCATTCATCACCTGTGGGTGATGCGAGCCACCCGAGGGGACCCTAAAGGACTAAGTCCCTTAGCTCTCAGTGGGTGAGACACTGGGAGAGAGAACCTTGCAGGCCTGGTGAGGCCCGAGACTAGGGAAAGTGAGGCGGGATCCCCAGAGAGGCAGGAGGTTGCCCTGACAGATGCCTCACCCTCCGGGAGAAAAGATGGGTTCTCCCATGCGGAGGAAATCACCCTCGCCAGGCCAAGGGTGACAACCAGGAAAGATGCAGCCATGTCGCTGCTCAGTGCAGATCGCTGTCCCCATGACCCTGGGAGCTATCTCGGTTGGTGTTGTAAGATGCCCCGCTGGTGCCTTGCTAGCTCCAGGCCACATACAGAGAGTGCAATGGCTTGTCTGGTTGCCGCGTATCAGGCACAGAGGCTTGGAGTTGACCTAGCCTGGACCACAGAAACCTATCATAGGTAGCATAGTGGCCCTGATGTGCAGAAATTGAAGAAGCAACCACGCCGAGTAGAAGGTCCTCCTCCCCAGAAGTCAAAATCCGTGGAATCTTGATCCGGGGCCAGTCACGGTGGAGGCGCAAAGCCCATCTGGAGTGTCCAGCTCGTCAGTCCTGACTGAGGATGAGACATACGACCTGGGGACTCGGGGGGCACAATACCTCTGGCTCAGATCCTAGGGCTGGGACTCCAGAAAGGGCCTTTACCAGAATTTGCAACGCACTCCAGGAAAGGGAGCAGGCCAGGCGGGTACCACAAGGCTGTCCGCACTGAAATCGCCTAGGAGGTGTGTGTAATGCTCTGGATTGTGCTGAGTGGGTGGGGTGACGTGCAGGTCCTCCATCGTCCCCACGAGAATGCTGATACTCTGCGAGTTCAGCAGCAGGAGAGATATGGACAGAGGGCTCCTCTCCTCCTGAAGAGGGATGAGGAAGCGGACAACCCCGGAGATCCAGGGGTTGGCTGCTCAGGGGAAGGTGGAACATCTGTCTGTCCATGGCCCTGACAAACAAAGGGAAGTGAGCAGCCACACTAAATTGCTCCCAGGAGAGGTCTCCTAGGACCAAGAATGCCTGGGAGCGCAGAGAGTGGTGACAGAGGAGTGGGGCGAGGCCAACGGCAGAAGGCGACCATCCTTTGTCCGAGCAAGAAGCGCACCAGGAGCCTCAAGAGAAGAAGGGCTCGGAAAACCCAACAGCCGATCAACCACGCTGGAACTGCCTAGGCTGTGCACTGAAGATTCCCCTGTGAGGTGACCGGGACCGTGGAATTCCAAAGGACAGTCCCTACCCTCAAAGACCAGGGTCCTCGAGGTGACCCAGAGAGAAGGTGGGGGTCCAACTCCCAAAAGGGCCGCCACATCGAAACCTGACCCCGCCGGAATCCGAAAGAGCCCTCCCTCCCACAAACTCCAGCCTAGGCAGCTGACAGCCCTGGTCAGTCCCAGAGGGACCACCCAGGAGTAGCACCCTCCCTCCTGTGGGTGCTCCAATCGGCCCTAAGTTGGGGCGATCCAGGCACATCACCTGAGGGGTACCCCAACTGAGGGGGCAGAAACCCTCCGAGCCCAGGCTGCAGAGCAATAGTGGCCTGCACCAATGCCTGCTGGTCAGCACCCCTGACCCTAGACTTGGGGCAGCCACCTGCTTCTCAGAGGAGGTGGCTCCAGTCAACCGAGAAACTACCAGGGTGTCCCATGGGCTGCCAACTCAAGAGTCAGACAGCCAGTCTGAAAACAGACTTGGACTCTGTCTCCAAGAAGGTAGAGACAAAGTCGATTGCCAGACTGCACGCGGACACCCGCTGCATTCCGACCAAAGGAGGCACCAGTCTGAGTGTCTGCTACAGAGCGGCACTGAACTCTCCAATGGCACCATGAATGGTGCCCGAAGACATGGCGCTGAGGTGGTAGCAGAAAGGAGTTGATGCCACCCACAGTGCCATCCTGACCAAGCGCGCAGGAGCAGATACCTGAGTCAGGGATGGTGCCGACGACAGCTCAACAGCTCCCTCACAGCACCGAGGATGACACCTCAACGGCACCGTGTCCTCGCCGGTGCTGCGGCGCCTCAGAGCTAGACACGGTGCCGTCCCCAGCCTTGGGCGCAGTGAATGGTGCCGAGGTGAGAACCAGTTGAAGACAGTGTGGCAGAACCTCCCACGGCACCGTCAGCACCATCGGCACCATAAATGGCGCTGACAGCAGAGACCGTGCTGCCGGGCAGATCGGAGCCGACCACGCACCAGAGTCCATGATGCCAACAACGGGCGCCGAGGTTCAAGACAGCACCGGACGGACGGTGCCAGGACAGTGCTAACCCAGGCTTCCCAGCCCGAGGAAATGACAACAGAGGAGCCTTCGCTCCGAAGGGCGATTGCCAGAGGTGTGCCATCTGCCCGCTGCCTGGGGGCTGGGACGGATTGGCCTCCTGCACCGCTGGGGGGCTTGCCACAGCGAAGCCTACTAGAAGGCCCTCCTCGGTCCGTGATAGAACCGGAGGGGACCCAGAGGAAAGGCCGAGACCAGGCTTAACCAGATGAGTGCGCACCCATCCCCCGAAAGTCGGCAGAGCTCATCCGACTTTTCACGTGCATTGATCGATGACATGACGGTTCATGGAGAAGCAGGCATCACATGAATCCATGTCATGAGAGCGGGCCAAGACACGCAGGCAATGATCATGCTGGTTGGTAACAGAGTACTTGCGACTGTACAGGCACTGGCGCATAGAGGGCGACCCGTCTTCAACGATTTCTTGCCACCGACTGAGACATGAGCTCACGGAAAACAATTTAAACAACGACTTGACATAGCTGAGAAATAAAGAAAGGAACAGTCTTACCACAGCGGTGTTGAGTACAGGCAAAAAACAGAACTGGCAGGAAAATGCAGGAGTATACTCTGCGTCGATTACGAGGAGTTGAACAGCAGTAGGCCTGCTGAAAGCAGCTCTCACGAGGTGCAACCTCTATGGCAGGAGGCGAACAACTGGCGGGAGGGCAGGGTCGATGGCACCTAAAGGCCAACCCGAGAGCGCCATGCAGTGAATCAGCCTTGAGGGTGGCGCCGTCAGTGCACCACTCTGCCAATCAAAAAAAAAAACACTCCAGCGGGTCGTGACCTCGGCTAGAACCCACAGGAGATGAATGGTGAAGATTGACACAGACAAGATCTATTTCTACTGCCCTGTTGTTCAGAAGGCCTTGTGCCTCAAGCAAGAAGGTCTGACTGTGCAGCAGACAGTCTGGGCTGTTGCTTGGGAGGATGATCGGGGGGTTCTGACAAACAGAGAGTACCTTGCGGATATCCTGAAGACCCATTTGTCTGATGTTATAGATTTCCACTGATTGTAGAACTCAGTCAGACATCCACCCACTGTCAAGGAAAGGCCCCCTTGGGCAGTTGAGGTGGGACCTGGGCGGTACTCAGAAGGTGGCACTGGGCACTTTGGGGCTTTGTGCTTTCTGCTCGTTTTGTTTTGCATCTGAGGTTTTGGTTTCTGTTAAAACCTCCTCTGCCTTTACCACAAAAAGACTGACGGTTGTGAAACTGACACTGATCCCACCTCCTCGAGATGGAGCGAGCGGAGGTCTAGCTGACTTAATGGCAGACCTAGTCTTCTGTGTGGCCTCTAGTGCTTGTTCCACCTGAGGCCCAAACACATACCTACAGTCAAGCTAAGGCCATAACCTTTTGTTGGGCATCATTTGTAAAAGGCCCGATGTCGCAGCCAGGAATGGCGGCGGGTATAAATCCCAGCCGCGCCGCTCAGGAAGCAGTAGCAGCGTCCATTGCAGCTTTAATTTGCTGATTATTGGACCCAATACCTCTAGTTATGGTTTGTAGTAGCTCTGAGTTGACTTCCGATTCAGGCAGGGCTTCTACCGTTGCTTTAAGAGAATGCCAAGAACATACTCGTATTGAGAAAAATATCCCTGGTAGCTGGTAATATGCATACCCAGGGCTGAGGCAGCAAAGACTCTCTTACCCAAGGTGTCTATCTTGTGAGATTCCTTGTTTATAGGACAGGCTGTAGATTCCTGAGGAGACAGCCTTATCATTCTCTGCCAGGACCACACTGGCATCAGCAAAGCTTGTGAGGCCAAGATGGGGATCCTTGGGAGGGCATATTTCCTATCTATTGACTTGGCCACAGAGGAATAAGAGCAGTTCTTGACACCATCTGGGAAAGAGTCTCAAAAGAGGGCTGTACCAGAGGGGTTAAATCCATAGGTATCTCCGGAACATGAAGATACTGAGACGCAGAAGTTTCCCAGGATCGATTTCCGTGGTCTGGAGAGAAACAGTAGAATTTAAATTGTTAAGCAGAGACTTAAAGGAAAGGTCTTCAACAACAGGCTCTGCAGGAGGATTGATCCTTGCCCATAGGGCAGAATCAGCATCAACATCATCACCCAGCTGAAGATCCAGATCAGGCTCAAAATCATCTCCTGACAGCCCAGAGGGACTGTATGGACAGGAAAGGAATGAAAACCAGGAGGAAGAAGGGGAGAAAGAATCAGATTCGAAAACCTCTAGGAACTATGTGGCGCCCGTACATCCCAGGCGCCCATGAGGAAGCAGCGCCAAGGACAGAGACAGCGCTGACACAGAACCACGCTGCCAAATGGCGCCCGACAGGGAAGCATGGTGCCGCACATGGCACCGGCCTCCAACCCCAGCGCCGAGGACGGCACTGGCGGTAGCGCCGGGCGCTGACACCGGTCGCCAAAACGGCATCTTTACAGGCCGGCATGGACAAAAGGACCTCGGCTCTGGGGAAGCCCACCATCAGCGCGGTACCATTGCAGAAGTCTGGAAACTGTGATTGGAAGGCAAAGGAAGAAAATGGCAGGAGATAAAGGCATCGGTGTGGACCCCTGTGCCACAGCCATGTTAAGGAACACACACCAGAGCCGGAGTCGACGGCACTGAAGGCACCGCGCGACTCAGAAGTCCCAGCTGCGCGCCTGCCAATCTAAAACCAACAAACCCAAGGCCCTGGCAAAGGACTGGCCGATTCGGCAGTCGGGACAACCTCCGCTGCCCACTGCTCCATAAGAGTGGCCCAATGGTGAAACTGCTCATCGAAGCCCTCCAATAGATGGAGAGGGCCCGATGTCTAAGAGGCCAGCTACCAGAAACAGAAACTGGTGATTCGAAGAAGCGGAGACCGGCTCCTGACCTAATAACCGATCCTCTACGCAGATGTACCAGAGGGCGAGACTGAGTGATGCCATTTCTTTTTAGACGGTGGGCGAAGAAGGGCTCGAGGCGAACGGTGCTTAGAAGCAGGACTGTTTCTTTTATGCTGTCAGGGGACCACCCCCGAGCACTGGACCTGCCATTGTCAGACCCTATCCCTCTGGAGAGGCGGCGGACCAGACCGGCTGACTGAACAACTTTCATCCAAGTCTCCCTACCATCACCTGCCCCACTCATGGTCGACTCCATCAATGCAGGGCTGAAGATTTTTTCTTGTACAAGTAAGTAGTTTATTAAAATGTGATCGGTACTGAGATAATACAAAATAATAAAACTGAAAACTAAGTTGCTAGTTTGAAGTTTGACTCCGATGGCTCGCGGACGTTACTGAAGCGCACTAGACGGTGGAAAAAAAGGAACTGAGGCAGTTGGAGGGTCGACGAGATAGTCTATACTGCATGCGCCAGGATCGCGATGTTGCTTCCCTCATGGCTCCATCTCGGCGCCGCCCTCCTGAAAAGTTTGCTCTGCTGAGTCCTAGCGCCTCAGCCACACTCCCATCAGTGTGAACAAGTGGTGGAAACTTTATGTCAAGGGAGATCAATAGTGAAGGTATTCTTGGAAAATCAACAATTAAGATGACTGTAATTTCAATATCTTCCAAGAATTGGTCTTCACCAATGATTCCTACTAAGGGGTCAGAGTATCAAGCTCAGATAAAGTCCCTGGACTACGGCAGTAAAGCTGAGGCTCTCAGGATTGTAATCCATTTAGGACTGTTCTGCCGATGGTGGCATACTGCCTAGCATGGACATACAGAGCATAGTGCTTAGTAAAGTGTGCACTCTGCTCTAGGTTGCAGTTCTGCAAATGTCTCCAATAGGAAGAGAGAGAATCTTTGGCACAGACATAGCAACCGCTCTGGTGGAGTGGGCTCTACCTGGTCCTCTATTTAATCTGAACTGTGGCATAGCAGTGGCGCAGGTAATTAACGATCCACAAAGAAATTTACTCGACTGCATCAGGTTGTCCCTTCAGATTAGAACTGAAGGAGACAGAGAGCTGACTGGATTGTCTTAAGTCCTTAGCTCTGTCCAAATAACAAAAACACAGAAACACAGAATCTCATGGCAGATAACTACCATCTCTAGTCTGCCCATAAAATATGGAGACTGGTCTCAAACCTAGGACCCTTGCATTTGCAGTCATGTGCACTGCCTCTGCACCACCACAGAAGCATGATAAACCCTAAGGACCCTCATCCAGTGAGTGGAAAATCCTTTCCTTCATTCTCTAAGTTGACAAAGATAAGCAGTACTAGTGTCTGGTTAAAATGGAACTGACACCATTTTTGGTAGAAACTTGGGTGTGTGCAGGAAATGGAAGTACTTACCTACTGTAGTTCTGATCATTCACACTAATGGGAATGCATGGGGCTAGGACCCAACAGGAGCAAACTTTTCAGGAGGGCGGTCGCCAAGATGGAGCCATGAGGAAGTGGCACCGTAACCAGGCGGTGCGGTAAAGACTATCGGCATTGACCCTCCAACCACCTCAGTATCTTTTTCCCAAGGAGGTGCAGCATAACTAACCTAAAAACCGGACATAAGATAGTCTGAATGACCCGTGTAAGCAGGGTCAACAACAAAATCTTCACAGATCAGCCACTGAGGGGTGAAGACCAGAAACAGAAAGTGAGCTCGGGGATGGTGGGTGGCCATGTGAATGAGTGGTGGAGACTTCACCCAAGAAGATCAAGAATTACAGTAGGCGTAATGTTCCATATCTTCCTGGACATAAAGTCTCCACCACTCATTCACACTAATGGAGAAGTACCGTGCTAAGTAATCCCGAGACAGGCGTCAGGAGAGAAAGGAGCTCACTTGCTTAGGACAGAAGTCCATTAAGAATTGTCCTGCCAAATGACTGATGTCGCCTGGCACGGACATCCAAGGCATAGTGCTTGACTTCCGGTTCCGTTGCCTGAGAGATGGACGCTTAATCAGAAAGCTCTCCGACAAGATGAAACGATCCAAACGAATCTAACTCACTGCTACAACTTTATTGGACGCCGGAACCCTGATTGAATAGCTGAGCATGTCTCCAAAGCAAAACAGAAGGATTCCTCCTCGGATGCATACCCAAAACTCAGATTCCCAACTAAAAACACCCAGGCGCAGGCTGCGTTGCTGAGCCGAGATTTCAAATTTAATTGATCAACAAGCGGCCCCTCCAAGACTACGGAAGAATAATTCACTATTACATCCAAAACACTTTGCAGTGCGTTACAACAAATATGTGATACCCTTTCCAGAACTGAACAAAAAGCATCAGAAGATAGAGAGGCATCTGAGAACTGACTACATGAGCGGAGCAATTGGAAGACACCATGACAGAATACACAGAGGTCTCCGATGTGCACAATGCTGCCCTGAAAGACCTACATCATAGAGAACTACTTCTTCAGCAACAGCTGGAAGACCTTGAGAATAGAAATCGTGAAATAATATCAGAATACTCGGTTTACCAGAAGAGACAGAGTCAGGCCTAATGCCCAAATTTATTGAAAGTTTACTTAAGAGCTGCTGGATCTGGACAAAGATAGAGAATTGGGTATAATTAGTACCCACAGGTCGTTGGTCCCGAAACCGAAAGATCCTAAAGCCCTCCGGTCGATTGTCTTGGCCTTTATGGACTTTAGAATAAAGGAGGAAGTGATCAGGGCGGCCTGGGCGAAGAAGCAAATCACTTTTGGGGATACTCGACTTTATTTGGATCACGATTATGCCCCAAACCCTGGGCCTGTAGGCAAAAAGCATTCCAGGTGGTTAAAATAATTAGGCAAGCAGGTTTTTCAGCCCAATTGGAATACCCAGCAAGGAGAAAGGTACTCACGACAGATGGCTGGCACAGATTTCCTGACCTGGCAGAGGCCTGCAATTGGGCTAAGCAGCAGGGATGTTGATTCGCCAGAAGGCGCGCAGACCATCGCTCGACCGTCATGAAAAAAATCGTGGCAGAAGAGAGAACAAAAGGAACAAGATCTCTGCACCGACGATCACCATTTGGGTGGACAACCTGTGTAACACAGCTGCCCCCAACGCTGCTCGAACACCCAGCTATCGGAACAGAAGCCACAACAGAGACATCCCTCACAGCCGATGGGGTGAGCAGTCCTAAAAGGGTCACCACCTAGGTACTTTCTCTGCGGTCTTCAGTATGTAGACCTAAAGTCTGAGGGTATCGTATTCGTTTTGGATTGTAAGTCCTGAAATCCTCTTGAACCCAGCCACGATGGGCCTACTAAGGACTTACTTGACTTGGTTTTGGTCGACCTGTGGATTGGCAAGTCCTGGAGGGAGAGGAATTAAATGGCTCTGCAGCATTTGTCTACAATATGGGTCTCGGAATAACTCGATTTAAAACTTTATTATACATACTCAGAGACTCATTTCATTCCTTTTTAGCACGAGTCCAAGGATACTCTGGGAGGAACTTGGGGGAATAATCACTGGAGACTCTGTTTACTACATACGGTATAAAGCTATAAGGAGATACAGAGTTATATTGGTGGATCACAAAGGAGAGGCATTAGCCTCGGTGGGTTGGGAAGGGGACGAGGGTAATTTTGAACTATACTTTATAAAGGGGAGAGGTTTGGGTGAGGGTAGGGATGGAGAAGACAGTCGGGGACCACATGGAGTAACATCTAGTGGGGCCGTGAGACCACACCCCTCGCGACCTGCTGCCCTTAGGTTTGTTAAGTTACAGAACAGGTATAGATAAGCCCTCAGCAGATTACCAGAATTGAGTAGATTATGTGTAAGAGGTTGGGATCCTCAATATATCTGGCTTTTCCTCCCTGCACCCCACATTCCCTCCCAACATTGGATCTGCAGAAACCAAATTAAAAATGTCGGAAAGTGTTAATGTGTGGTCCTACAGTCTTAGGTGCCAGGAGTCATCCCAGTTGGGGAACCTACTGATTTTTGTAGTGGGGATTTCCTAACGAGGGGACCGATATTCTGAGCCCTGCCACACCTCATAGATCACTCCTGAAGTGTGGAATTGGGATTACAGACACCTTGAAGTTGTCTAGATGTATCTTACTCATCTAGGAGGATTTGTAAATAAGTTAGGTTTGGTTTATATGTTAAAATGCTACGTTATTGTTTTCTATATGATACACACAGGCTCCTTAATATCACTGGTAAAGAAAATGCTCCCTTTTACAAGTTATATCAGTCTAGATGGCAGACCTTAAGTTGATTTCATGGAATGTCCGGGCCTAAACAGTCCGGTTAAGAGAACCAAAGTCCTGAGGAATTGCAAAGACAAGGAGTCAGCGTCGCATTCCTACAGGGACACACCTGAATCAAACAGAGCATAACAAACTAAAGAGAAGTTGGGTAGGCGAGGTCTCACGCCTCAGAATGTGTGAACCAAACAAATAAGAGATGCGGTGATACTGGTCAGGAGGACACCCCTGTACTGTCTCACAGGTCCTTACCGACCCTGAAGGTAGATTTGTGAAGACAGAAGGAGAATTTAAGGGCCAAAAGTGTACTTTCCTAAACATCTATGCCCCAAATGATGAACAGGAGAGGGTGTCTTTCCTGACCAAGATGTTAACAGAGTTATCGCCAGATCCAGACAAGCTAATATTTATTGGAGAGACTTCAATACAGTGACAGACTTAGGCCTAGATAGGATTGAGTCCCACACTACAGGCCCTGCTAAGTCTAGTAAAGTGCTCTCGAGACTATGTGCAGAACTCTCTCTTGTGGATGCATGGAGGTTTATCCACCCTCAGATAGAGATTACACATACTACTCTCCTAAATACAAGATGTACTCTATTTGATCGCTGGTTAATCTCAACTAATGCCCTGCCTTCTGTGTGGGGAACAGATATCGGATATATTTGATCTCAGACCATGCCCCAGTTAAGCTGGAGCTAACCTTGGCTCCAAAACCCCAGAGTCAGTTTGGCGTCCTAAATGTTAGCTTACTGAATTTATCAGAATTCAA
The DNA here is from genome assembly GCA_016271365.2 of Neoceratodus forsteri. Taxonomy (NCBI): domain Eukaryota; kingdom Metazoa; phylum Chordata; order Ceratodontiformes; family Ceratodontidae; genus Neoceratodus; species Neoceratodus forsteri. The sequence continues at coordinate 1,301,361,158 of CM057455.1, forward strand.
ACAATTGATACAGCGATCAGTGAGAATACCTAGAGTCTAACAGAAAGGAAGACACGGAGGCAGGAGTTAGGTGGGATGCGCTAAAATGCTACCTGAGGGGTATAATAATTGCCTTTAGCAACGAAACATAAGAGGGCTCAGATCAAAGAGAGGTTAGAGCTTGAGGCAAAATAGCTCAGCTGGAAAAGACCCACAAAGAGACATTAGACCAGAAGTGTGAGACCGAACTGATTGGTTCCCGAATCAAACTAAACCAGATCCTAGATCTCCAGACAGAGAGACTTTTAACCTATGCCAGACAGAGGTTCTATGAACATGGTAACAGGGCTGGTAAAGTTTTGGCCTGGCAGCTAAGAAAGGAAAGGCCTCCAAGGCGGTACCTAAACTTAAAGACAAGATTCTAAGGACATAACCTGGTCCCCTTCCCTTATCACTGCACAATTTCAAAATATTACTCAACCCTATATAGCAGAGATTGGGGCATAGAACATGAGAAGAGAACTCAATCTTACCTTGATATGCTTAATCTCCTACCCTTTCTGAAATTCAGAGGAAAGAGCTCGAGACCCCTATTTCAATATCAGAAATAACTCAAAAATTAAGAACCTAAAAATGGAAAGGCCCCAGGATGGATGGCTATGTTTGAATTCTATAAAACTTTTTGGAACCAATTGTGCCATTACTGCACGATACGTATAATGAGTTGTGGAGGAGAGGGGCAGCCCCAAGTCCTGGAGCCTTGCCCAAATCTCTGTGATCTTAAAACCAAACAAAGATCCAGAGGACTGCAGATCGTGATCGGCCAATCTCACTTTTACCCGTGGACCTAAAATCTTCACGGGATACTGCGGACCGACTCCAGAAAACAATAAGTTGCTTAATACATAGAGATCAGACTGGCTTTATCTCGGGAGATTTCTCCAGGATAACATCAATCGCCTGTTAAACGTAATCTCAGCCATAAAAGTACAAAGCACTTACAGTTGGCAATCAGTATGGACGCTGAGAAAGCGTTTGACAGGGTGGATTGGGTATTTCTAAGTGAAACCTTAAAAATTTGGACTGGGGAGAGGTTCGTCAGTACTGTCAATAAACTATATAAAACCCAGAGGCCAGAGTTAAGGTGACGGACACCTCTCAGAGATTCTCCCTGGAGAGGGCACGAGGCAGGCTGCCCCTCTCACCGCTACTCTTTGCCCTATCATTGGAACCCCTAGCCATTGAGATCAGATCCAACCCAAAGATCCAGGGGTAGTAGTCAAGGGTCATGTTCAAAAGATGCGCTATATGCAGATGATTCTTTGTTCTTCGCCTCACACCCTGAGTCCTCGGTTCCAGCTTTAACCCACTCACTGGAGGAGTACGGTGCTGTGGCTGGTTACAAGATTAACCTTCAAAATCTGAAACACTGATCCTCAGTGGAACCCCTCAAGGAATTTAATACATCCTTCCCTTAGTGGGCCAAAACAACACAGTCAAATATTTAGGAATACAGGTCTCAGTTAACCTCTCCCTTTTATACAAAAATAACTATGCCTCATTATTTCAACACATACAGGCAGATATAGCCAGATGGCATCTCCCCTGTCTTTATATGGCAGAGTACAGACTCTTAAAATGAATGTTTTGCCCAGGTTTCTATTCTTGTTCCAGACCTCCCAATCCAACCCCTAGACTATTCTGGTGGATTACAAAAGAAATTCAGGCTTTTATCTGGAACAAGAAAAAGCCCAGATTGGCTAGAAGAGTGTTACGGCCCCAGAAATAAGGGAGGCTTGGCTCTCCCAAACTTTTACTATTACTTTTAGCAGCCCAAGGAACCCAGATATGTTCCTGGATAAAACGTCGGATGGATTAGGTGGTGTCACTTAGAAGCCGCAATATGGGGATGGGATTTATGGGCAACCCCGACAAGCAATACACCTATAACCGTGATCAGAGAGATTAGCAATCCCTGGATTCTGCGCCTTGCTCGGTTTTAAATAAATTGAGAAGACTTACAGGTACTCCAGAGGACCAGGCCCCTTTCCCTAATAAGATTTGAAGCCTCATTACGCTTCACCGAGGAAGACTCTGGTTTCGGATATTGGGGTACAGCGACTCTCCGTTTGCCCAGTGTATTGGCGGAGACAGTTGCCACCTTCAACTACCTCAGAGACAAGTTCCATCTATGCCAAGAGGATCACTTTAGATATTTACAGGTTCAACATTACATTTATTCTGAAAATAGGTTACAAAAATCATTAGAGAAGACCTCCTTAGAAGAGTTCTTCTACTGTAATAGTAGGATAAGAGATATCCCGCACCCCTAACTCAACTATATGAGATTTTAATTAACCTAACTAATCCGGACCTAGTGAAGCTTAAACAGAAATGGGAGGCTGAGTTGGGTATTTTGATCCCACAACAGGCTTGGGAGAATAGATTAACAAGAGGGTGGCAGGTGGCAAGCTCTCCGTCATGGCGTGAATTTCACTGGAAGGTCCTTTGGAGATATTTTCTAACACCTTCTAAAATAAAACATTTTACTGCAGGGGATCAGACCAATGCTGGAGATGTGGAGAGGTCAGGCTCCCAACACATATACTGTGGGAATGCTCTAGAATAGAAGATTTTGGAAGGAGGTACACGACTATATGCAAAAGGTATCAGGTCTTAAATCCCTTTAAAGGGGAAGATCTGGTGCTGGGACTTCCTGCCTGGTCTCAGGACCTAGACAGGCGAAGAAGCTACCACAAATGATGAGAGTAGCATTAAAAACGATCACTTCAAAATGGCTTTCACCCCACCCTCCAACAGTAGAAGAATGGAAAGTCAGAATGAGGCAACTGGAGACAATGGAATAGATCACTTATAATCTGAGACAGGGAAGAGAGCATTTGAAGCTATCTGGACCCTTGGCGTGTCTTAGCATCAACAACGACAGCCCGGACATTCTAATTAAAGCTAGGAGCATTATTTGAAAACAAAGATCTGTCATGCTATCTTTATAAATTCTTTTAACAACAAAACTATTAAAAAGCTTTTCTTTTCAGAACTTAGATAGGAACTGTAAGATAAATTAGGATGCCTAATGTTTAGTTCTAGAGTTAGTTTATTTATGGAAATATTGTGTCCATTTGTTAACCTGATCTGAACCACAACACCTAGTAGAGTCAGCATAGATCATAGATAAGAGATGCCAATTTTCTTTCTTTCCGTCTGTATGCTAGACATGGAATGCCCTTCCGACTCAGGAGAGAAAGGAAAAAGGCTGAATAAAAGGGTATCTTTATCCTATACTATCTGAGTAAACTAAACAAAAACCTGTTGTACAGTGTATATTATCCATATTACACAGTGTGGTAAAAAGATTGTATGGTGCAAACATTATTTCTGTTTTAAAATATGATCTTACATGGAAATATGTAAAAACATGTAAGAATGTATATGGACACCAATAAAAGATGAAGTTACAAGGCATAGTGCTTAACAAATGTATGCACGAGCTCCAGGTAGCCGCATTGCAAATATCTGCAATGGAACATTACGCATTTCCACCAGAGATGGTGCGACTGCTCTGGTAGAGTGAGCGTACACTCTGCCTTCCAGCTTGACATGTGCATAAAACAGCAGTGGCGAATGCATGCCACAATCCACACTGAAATGCACCTGATAGCAACAGGTTGACCCACAGGTTGTGCTGAAGGAAACAAACAGTTGTTGAGCCTTGCGAATTTTCTTTGTTGTATGGAGATAGAACTGCAATGCTCTCTTCGTCCAGTGAATGAACAGTAGCTCCCCATCATTCTGGAAGTTTGCAAAGTAGGTAGGAAGGACTAAAGGTTGATCGGGGGTTGTGACCAGGGCAGTATTTCAGAAACCCTACGAGCAGAAGTAATGGCCACCAGGAAGGCCGTTTCCAAGTGAGGAATTTCAACTCTGCAAGTAGCTAGAGACTCGAAAGGTTCTGATGAGCATGTCTAGCACAAGGTTAATGTCCCAGGCTGCAACTGGGCGTCTAATAGGAGGTCTAGTATGCAGAATCCTTTAAGAAACCTCTTAACTATGGGCAGCTGAGCCAGCAACATGGAAAGTACCAGCTCATGATATGCTGAAATGGCACAGAGATGAACTTTGACTGTGAAGTATTGCAGACCTGTGTTTGAGAGGTCTAAGAGATATTCAAGACTTTATCGTGGGTAGGGAAAAGGATTCAAGAGAATTTTGCACAGAACAGAGAAAGCTTCCATTTAGCTGTGTAGGTTTTTCTAGTGGTTGACGCGGCGTGGCCAAAAGAATATCTGAAACTCTCGAGAAACATTAAACCTATTCACTCTCTCTCCTCAGGAGCCAACCGTGAAGGTGAAGCAACTTCAGTTTGGGATGGACTACAGGACCCTGAGTCAGAAGGTTCGTCGGAAGGAGAAACAATTTGGGAGGTTTCAGATAGCCTGTTGAGTGGCGGGAACCATATCTGCGAGGCCAGAAGTGGGCAATGAGAATCATTCTGCCCCCGGACTCCAGTTTGAGCAGTATCCTCTGAATTAGAGGAAGAGGAGGAAATGTATAGAAAGCATTTTGTCCACCACAGCCTGAATGCATCCTGACAAAAAACACCAGGTCCTGGATTTCTGGAGCAGAAGAGAAGCAGTTTTGCGTTGAGTGGGGGCATAAAGGTCCAGGTCTGGAGTTCCCACTCTTTGAAGAGTGACTGAGCAGCGGTTGAGTCAAGAGACCACTCGTGAGGATCTGCCTCCGTTCTGCTGAGACATTCTGCCACCAGCTTTGTACTCCTGGCAGGTAAACCGCCTGAATCAGAGCCTTGTGCTCCAGGCACCATTCACACTCTCATTCCTTCCCTGCATAATGGATAAGAGTGTGCACTGCCTTGTTGTCTGTTTGAAGGAGAACGTTCTTGTGACAGAGTATGTCCTTCAAAGCTTGAACTGCATACAGGACGGCTCTCATTTCCAAGACATTTATATGTGAAATTGAGACTCATCCTGAGTCCACGTACCCTGGGTGTGGAGATCCCGGCAGTGAGCTCCCCAACCCATCAGGGACGCAGAGATCTGATGATCCCGAGGGTGAATGGATATCCTTCAGAAGGTTGTCCTCCTGAGACTACCAGGTGAGTAACTTCTTCAGAGGTTCTGTCACCTTGATGAGAAAGGACTGCGGGTGGTGGCTGGGGACCACTGAGTACTGAGCATCCACTGAGAGGTTCTCATGTGAAGATGAGCCAAGGGTACAGTGAACACCGAGGATGCCATGGGGCTCAGCATCCGCTGCATCGAGAGAGCTCGAACCGAGCCATGTTCTCTGATGAATCGGGCCATCTATAAGATATAGCGCCTTCTGTCCTGGAAGAAAAGCTTTACATAGGAAGTGTCAGAAGAGTTCCCATGAAGGAGCTTCTGGAAGGGCTGCAACTGTGACTTCTTGAGGTTCAACAGGACTCCCATGGAGTGAGGAAGTCTGAGGCTATGGCCATGGTCCCAGAGTCTCTTGCCTGTAGGGACTTGCTAGAAGCCAGTCATCCAGATATGGAAATACTTGGATTCCGATTTTCCTTAGATTGCGCGAGACTGTAGAACACTGTAAAACTCGAGGCGCTGAGGATAGCCAAGAGGGCAGGACTCTGAATTGATACTGTTGACCCAACGTCACGAACCTTAGGTATGTGTGGTGATTTGGGTGTATGAGAATGTGCTGGTAGGCATCCTGCATGTCCAGGGAGGCTAGCAATCGATTGATGAATCAATGGCAGCAGAGTACCGAGTGATATCATCTTGAACTTTGTTTAACTTCCTGAGATCCAGAATGGGGCACATGCGCCTGTTTTCTTTGGACCAGAAAGTAATGGGGTAAAAAGTACAGTTACGTAAGAACTTACTGTAAAGGAAAATTGCAGTACCTACGTAATTCTTGATCTTCTTGGACGAGTCTCCACCACTCATTCACTAGTGGGATTGGCGCGGAGGCACTAAGACCATCGGGAACAAACTTTTGCTGGAGGGTCGGCTTGAGAAGCGCGCGCCGCTGAGACACGGCGCCGTGAGCAGCGGCTCGAGCGGTAATGACCATCTCGTGACGACCTCCAACCGCCTCAGTACCTTTTTACCAAGGAGGTGCAGCGCAACTAACGAAAAGGGTAAACCCAACATTAAAACACGGACATAAGATAGTCCGTATGACCCTGTAAGAAGGGTCAGCAAAGAAGTCCTCACGGCCTAAAGATTTGAGGAGTGAAGACCAATACAGCGGTGAGCTTCGGGGATGGAGGGTGGGCGTGTGAATGAGTGGTGGAGACTCGTCCAAGAAGATCAAAATTACGGTGAGTGCGTAATTTTCCTATCTTCCTGGACATAAGTCTCACCACTCGTCACAAATGAAGAGAGTACCAAGCTGATAATCCCCAAAAGGCGGCAGAAAGCCAGAGCTCACGCGTCTAAGATAGAAGCCCATTAGGATAGTTCTGCAGATCCGGAATGCCGCCTGGCATGAACCATCAGTGCATGGTGCTTATGAGAGTATGCACTGAGCTCCAGGTGGCGGGCGTTGCATATATCTGCAATTGGAACATTGCTGATTTCCGCTAGGGATGCATGACAGCCCTAGTAGAGTGAGGTACCTCTACCTTCTAATTTAACTTGAGCCATGGAATAGCAATGACGAAGGCATGCCACTAACCATGAAGAGATACATCTAATAGCGACAGGTTGACCCAGCGGGTGTCGCTGAAAGAAACGAACAGTTGCTGAGTCTTCCGAACATCCTTGGTTCTATCTAAATGAGAACACAGGCTCTCTTAACATCCAAGGAATGAAAAGCTCGTTCCCCTTCATTTGGAAATTAGCAGAAGTAGCGGGAAGTACCAGAGGTTGGTTCAGATGGAATTCTGACACAACCTTGGGAAGAAATTTAGGATAGTCTGGAGAACTACCTTGTCCTTATGGAATACAGTATCTCGGAGGGTCCGTAACCAGTGCATGTATCTCAGAGACCCTGGGGCTGAGGTAATGGCCACCAGGAAGGCAGTCTTCCAGGAAGAAATTTTAACTCACAGGTAGCTAAGGGTTGAAGGCTTCCAGTGAGCATGTCCAGCACCAGGTTAATGTCCCAGGCTGCAACTGGAGGCTTAACAGGGGTCTGGTATGGAGAATCCCATAGAAATCTCTTCACCATGGTAACTGGGCAGAGTTAAGGAAGAAACCGGCTCATGGGCAGCTGAGATGGCACTAAGGTGAACTTTAACTGTGGAGTATTGAAGACCTAAGTTTGATAGGTCCAAAGATACTCAGAACCTTACCAGGAGGACAGGAAAAGGGATTCAAGAGGTTTTGCACAGAGAAACGTTTCCATTTGGAGCGTACGTTTCAGTGTGGCTGGCTTCCGAGCAGCCAGAAGGATGTCTGAGACTCTCAGAGGCGTTGAACCGATTCACTTCTATCTCTTCAGGAGCCAAGCATGAAGGTGAAGTGATTTCAGGTTAGGATGGACCAACGAACCCTGAGTCAGAAGACTGATTTGCAAAGGAAGTGGTCTCGGGAGGCTGCCAACATACTGTTGAGTAGAAACCATAGTTGCGAGGCCAGGAAGAGCAATGAGAATCATCTTGGTCCCCTGAGACTCGAACTTGAGGAGTACTCTCTGGATTAGAGGAAGTGGTGGAAGAGGCGTAAAGCGTTTTGTCCACGCAGCCTAACGCATCCTGACAGAAAATGCCAGGCCTGGATTTCTGGAGCAGAAGAGAGCAGTTTTGCGTTGAGTGGGGATGCAAAGGTCCAGGTCTGAGTCCCCCACTCTTTGAACAGGGACCGAGCTACGGCTGGATCAGAGACCACTCGTGAGGTCTGCCTCCGTTCTGCTGAGGTGATCTGCTAGGTGTTTTGTAACCTGGCAGATAAACGCTTGAATCAAGACTTGTGCTCAAGCACCACTCCCCACCTCATTGCTTCCTACAAGGGGATAAGAATGAAAACACCGCCTTGCTTGTTGATGTAATATCACTGCTTTGTTGTCCACTTTGAGAGGAGAATGTTCTTGTGACAAAGGACATCCTTCAAAGCTCCGGATTGCGACAGAGGACCGCTCTCATCTCCAGGACATTTATGTGGAGATGAGTTTAACTAGTCCATACACCTTGAGTGTGGAGGGAGAGACAGTGAGCTCCCCATCCCATTAGCGATGCATCTGTGGTGATGGAAATCTGATGATCCGGGGAGCAAGGGAATCCTTCCAGGAGATTGCTCTCTTGAGACCACCAGGTGAGAGACCCTTGAAGGGGCTCCGTCACCTTGATGGGATAAGACTGGGGTGAGGAGTCGGGGACCACTGAGTGGAGAGCATCCACTGGGTGGATTCTCATGTGCAGTCGGGCCAGAGGGACAGTGTGAAGACCGAGGGAGATGAGACCCAACATCGTTGCATCGAGAAACTGTAACCGATTGGTTCTCCCTGATGTAGCAGAACCCATGAAGGATGTCGAGTCTTCTGTCCTCTGGAAGGAAAGCCTTCGCTGAAGAGGTGTCTAGAAGCGTCCTATGAAAAGGAGCCTCTGGGAGGTTGCAGTTGAGATTTTCAAATTCAACAGAACTCCATGGGCGTGAGAAGGCGGAAGTCGTTGCAGCTTCAAGTCCATGGCCGGAAGGGCTTGCTAGAAGCCAATCGTCCAGGTGGGAAACACTCGGAGTCCGACTTTTCCTGAGATGCTCGTGAGAACTGCACAACACTTTGCAAAACTCGCGAGCGAGGATAAGCCAAAGGGCAGGACTCTGAACTGATAATGCTGACCCAAAGCTACAAACCCTGAGGAATTGCTGGTGGGTCGGGTGAGGCGAGGATATGCTGGCCAAGCATCCTGCATATCCAGAGGCCAACCAGTCGTGCTGATGCAGCAAGGGTAACAGGGTACCTGGGAAATCATCTTGAATTTCTCCTGGGGAGGAATTTGTTTAACTTTCTGAGGTCTAGAATGGGGCGCATCCCCAGATTTCTTTGGAACAAGTAATGGGAGTAGAACCTGTGTTTACAGAGATGCTGGGGCACCAGTTCTATTGCCCTGTTGTTCAGAGGCCCTGGATCTCCAGCGGTGAGGAGATCTGACTGAGAGGCCGACAACCTGGGTTGGTCGATGGAGGACATGGGGTTCCAAGAAATTGAGAGTAACCCTCACAATTATCCGAAGAACCCATTTGTCTGAGGTTATGGACTTCCACTGGTTGTAGAAGTACATCAGGACGACCTCCACGGAGGAGAAAGTTCCACCTCGGGCAGGTGGATGGAACTTGGGCCAGCGACTCATAAGGTAGCCTGGGAGCTTTGGGTCCTCCGCTCTACTCGATCTTCTTTTGAGGTTGGGCAGGTTGGCTTTTATGAGAGCTTCCCTGCCTCTGCCTCGAAAGGACTGACGACTATGAAACTGGCGTCTGTTCACATGCCCGAGAGGGGGCAGGCGGAGAATCTGGCCAGCAATGGCATCTAGTCTTCTGAGTGGCCTCTAAGGCTTCACTCCACCTGGGGCCAAAAGAAAGGAGCCATCAAAGGCAGCGCCATCACCTGCTGCTGAGCATCATTAAGTGAAGCCAAAGCAGCAGCCAGGAATGGCGCGAGTACAAATCCGGCTGCTGAGAAGCAGTGTCGAAAGCATCCATGGCGGCTTTGACCTGTTGGTTATTGGACTCAATACCTCTAATAACGGTCAGAAGAAGCTCTGACTTGGAATCCGAATCTGGAAGAGCTTCAGCCATTCTTTTCATAGAGTGCCACAGGATATACTCATACTGAGAAAAATAGCCTTGATAACTGGCAATACGCATACTTAGAGTGGAGGCAGCACGATCTCTACCTAATGTATCAATCTTGAGACTCTTTGTTAATAGGTCGAGGCTGTAGTAGTTGAGGAAGAACGACCTTGTCATTCTCTGCCAGGACTACAATAGGATCCATAAAGGCTTGGGATGCCAAAATGGGGACGATCCTTGGGAGCTGAATACTTCTTATCAATGGATTTAGCCACTGAGGGAATAAGAGCAGGGTTATTCCATACCATTTGAGACAGCGTCTCGAAGGAAGAAGCTGAATCGGAGGAGTCAAATCCGTAGGGATCTCGAGCATGAAGATACTGGAGTCTTAATATCTTCCCAGGATCGATGTCTGTAGTCTGGAGAAAGAGTGGATCCCAGGTTCTTCAACAGAGACTTAAAGGACAGGTCCTCGACCACAGGCTCTGTAGCAAAGAAAGATCCTGTTTCCTCCACTTCATCACCCAACGAAGGTCTGGGTCAGGCTCAACATCATCTCCTGATGGTCCAGAAAGGACTGTTTGGACAGGAAAGGGTAGAAATTAGGAGAAGGAGGAAATGGCAGAAAAAAAGGAGAGTCCCAAGGGCTGCCAGGCGCCGAGGCAGCCAAGCAGGCTGAAAGAGCGGCACCGAGGGGCGCCACCTGGCGCCCGAAGAGCCTGTGACCCCGCGCGCCCAGCAGGCGCCAGCGGCGCCCGCGCACAGCGGCCATGCGCCTCGCAGGCCTTGGCAGGCGCATGGCAGCTGCGCCAGCATGCACAACGCCTGCGAGCAGCGCCGCCCGATCCAGCAGCACCCACGGCGCGCGCGAACAACAGCGGCGCCTGTAACGCCGAGAGACCCAGCGGCGCGCCGCGGCGCCAAGCTCAGCGACCCAGCAGCGCGACTCGGCCACAGACCTACGAAGGCGCGAGAAAGCCCGGGAACCTGGAAAACAAGAAGGAAAATACCAGGAGATAAGGGCATCGGTGGGCCCCTGCGCCGCCAGCCATGTGAGAAACACCTAAGCAGTCGCTAGCACCGAAGAAGGCGCCGCGCGACTAGGAAGGTCCAACGCCCTACCTGATCGCTGGAGGGCCGAGGCTCCGAGGTAACCGAGCCAGGCAGAAGAACCAACCTCCAGCCCTTCGCTCCCATAAGCGGCCCACTGATGAAACTGCTCATCTGGGCCTACCTATAGCGGGGAAGGGCTCCGATGTCGGGGGCGGCGATTATCGGGCTGGCGACTCCGAAGAAGGAGGCCCAACTGCTTAGATAACCCGACCGTCGGACGCGCGAACATACCAGAGGCGACCTCGGTGATGCCTTCTCTTTTTTGACCTGTGGGCGAAGAGCTCGAGGCAGCAGGCGCCGAGAATCGACCGTTTATTTTTATGCCGTGAGAGGACGCCCATCCCCAGGCATCGGACTGACCGTAGTGGAACCCGCTGAGGAAGGAGGCTGACCGGACCCAGCCCGCTGACTGAACAGCTTTCATCACAGTCTCCCTACCGTCCCTGACCTGCTCATGGTCGACTCAGTCCAGTGAGGCGAGACTTCTTCAAATAAGTTAATTTAAATATTAGAAAAATTTTACGAAAATAGAATAAAACTAAGCGATACTACTATAGTGATAATGTTACAAAAAACAAACTGAAAACTATCGCTAGTTTGAAGTTTGACTCCGACAAGGCGATGACGTGTCACTGAAAGCGCACTCGATGGCGGAAAAAAGGAACTAAGTGGTTGGAGGGTCGTCGCCGAGATGGTCATTACCGCTCGAGCTGCTCTATTAGGCCCGTGTCTCGTGGCGCCGTCTCTCGCCGACCCTCCAGCAAAAGTTTGCTCCGATGGGTCTTAGTGCCTCCGGCGCAATCCCACTAGTGTGAATGAGTGGTGGAGACTTATGTCCAGGAAGATCAGTAGATCTTCAAGAGGCTCTTGCAGTAGATAATTACATATAGGACTGCCGGCGGCGAGGACTATGAAAAAATTCTAGCTAGCAGGTCCCTGGGGACCGCCCCGATCAGGTGACGGCGTCATACAATGTCGGTATAAAGGCGGTCCCGGACGTGACGGACAAGAGAAGAAGCGAATGATTCCATTCCTGGAAAAGGAGCTGAAAAAGCCTAGGGGATGGAGGGCGGAAGGTATTACTACTGCAGAGAGCCTCTCTCGAAGATCTACTGTTACGATAAGTTCTTACGTAACTGTATTATCTTACTTCAAGAGGACTCTTGCAGTAGGTAATTACATATAGGACAGAATCCCAAGCAGTCTGGAACAAAGAAAAGCACCGGGAGGAGGAACTACTCGAAAAAGTAGCACTAGCCGTGCAAGCCTCAAGACAGGAGGCCTTGCAAAACAGCTAGCCCAGAGCCTGCTCTACGGCGAGAGGCAACGTCCAAACTGTAGTGTTTCAGAAAGGTATGGACGGAAGTCCAGGTGGCGGCAGCGCATATGTCTGCTGCAGACACATTCTTGAAACAAGCAACAGAGGCAGCTACTCCTCTTGTGGAGTGGCCTCTTATTTGAGCCGGAGGGTCTTGTGGTACTTGTCATAACAGAAAGTGATGCAATGAGCCAACCACTTAGACAGGCATTGCTTGGAAACAGCATTGCCTTCCTTTTATGGGCAAAGAGATGAACAACTGATCAGTCTTTCTGAGATCCTTCGTCCTGTTGGTGTAGTATCTCAGAATCCGGTGGTACATCCATAGTATGAAGTAAATATTCCCTTGGTTAGAGTGCTGCTAAAAAGGCAGGTAGCTCTATGGACTGATTTAAGGTAGAGTCTGCTACTACTTTAGGTGAAACTTAGGATTCATCTGAAGGCGACTGATTTCTTTGTGAAAAATCAAGTAGGGAGTTTGCACATCAGGACCTGAAGCTCGGAGATTCTTCGAGGCAAGTAATGGCCACCAAGAAGAGCATCTTCCACGAAAGAAATTTCAAATCTGCAGAAGCTGCAGGTTCGAAAGGAGGAAGAGTAAGTTTCTCAAGAACAAAATTCAAGTCTCAAGGGGGCAGGAGTGCGGATGGGGGGTCTCAGATGGAGGACCCTCTGAGAAAGGTCTAGAGACCTCCAGTTGAGCAAAGCTTTATCTGTGAAGGGAACATGGTGAGGCTGAGATAGCTGCCATGTGAACCTTCAGGAGGAATAGCTGAGACCCAGGTCGAACAGATGACGTAAGTACTCAGCAGAAAAGCCACTGAACAGGAGAAAGGTTCCACGTTCTTGGAGGCTGCCCAAATAGAAATCTCTTCACTTCATGGCATAAGTGGACATGGTGGAGGGCTTTCTAGCCTCCACTAAAATCTCCGCCACTTTGAGACACACCAAAATGGGATTGGGCTAGGTCTGCAGCAGCCATGCATGTAGTTGAAGGGATTTGAGGCCTGGATGAACCAGGGTCCCTGATCCTGGGTCAGCAAACCTCGAGAAAGAGGAAGCGCTGAGGAGGAACCTCTGAATATTGTTGTAGAAGAGACAACAGGTTTGCCTGGGCCAGAAAGGAGCAATCAGAATCATTCTTGCTCCTTCTGGGGCTAGTTTCTGCAATACTTGTGGGATCAGAGGAATTGGGGAAAAGCATAAACGAATCTGTCCTTCCAGTCTAGAGACAGAGCGTCGCTCCGAGGCATACCTCGCTCTGGAGCAGCGAGCAAAAGATGGGAAGTTTTGCATTTTGGGGAGAGGCGAACAGGTCTACCTGCGGGGTCCCCAAAGCTGAAAGATATCGTCAGTACCCCTTGGTCCAGTTCCCATCGTGTGCCAGGGCAGAAGAGTGGCTTAGGATATCTGCCAGAGTGTTGTCGATCCTGGAACATGAATCGCCGTTAGGTGAAGGTCGTGTTGTGTTGCCTAATCCCAAACCCTCATTGCCTCTCAGCATAGAGGTGGGACTGAGTTCCTCCCTGTTTGTTGATGTACCACACTCGCACATGTTGTCTGTCTGAGCGGCTAGGTGGCAGGAAGGATGTACTGGTGAAGGGCTTGGAGGCGTACAACACAGCTCGAAGCTCTGAGCACACTGATGTGGAGAGCTTGTTCCAGCCTGGACCAGGAGCCCTGGGTCCGACGCAGAGACCTAGATGGGCTCCCCAACCTTCGCTTGATGCCTGTGTAGTCAGAGTCTGGGAGGGGAGGAGCGAAGAAAGGAACTCCTGAAACAGGTTCTCTCGAACCATCCACCACTGCAAGTCTTGCACCATCGGCGATGAGATCACAACCTAATTGATCTGAGTAGGTCCACAAGTTGATCCCACTGAGAGCGTTGAAGTTAAGGCAGTGCTGGCACTTCTCGACTGGGTGATCGGGATCTAGGCAGAAAAGGCACAGGAATGGCTGTCCTTGTGTGGCAGTTGGGTGCTGCCGAGTCGCACTTGTTTTGTGCTCGGAGGGTGTAAGACGCGACATACACTGGCGATGACCTGGCGTTATAAGAAAAAATAGCCAATTTTCAGTAAAACCGGCGAAAGATGGGGCTGACGAATACGAGCTAACAGTGGGGAAAAAGAACTGGAAGGCGGGCGTCCGGACCCGCCCTTCATACCGGCGTGCGTGGACGCGGTCACCTGATATGAGGCGGTCCCTCGCCAGGGACTGCTAGCAGAAATCTTTCCGTGGGGTCCTGCCACAGGCCGCTCAATTCTATATGTAATTACCTACTGCAAGAGTCCTCTAGAAGTAAGATCCTGTGTTTCGTTGATCCAGCAGAACTACTTCTACTGCCCTGTTGTTCAGAAGGCCTTGTACCTCGGAAGCAAGAAGGTCTGACTGTGCCACAGACAGCCTGGACTGTCCTTTGGGAGGATGATCCGGAGGGTTTCCGACAGATTGAGAGTACTCCTAGTAAATTATCCTAAGGACCCATTTGTCTGATGTTACAGATTTCCACTGGTCATAGAACTGAGTCAGGCGTCCTCCACTGTCAAGGCAGAGTCCCCTCGGGCAGCTGAGGTGGGACCTTGGTCGAAACTCAAAGGTGGCACTGTGCACTTTTGGGCCTTGTGTCTTTTGCTGCGTTTTCTCTTTGCGGCTGAGGGTTTTGATTTCTGTTAAAACCTCCTCTGCCTTTGCCCTGAAAGGATTGACAGTTTGTGCAACTGATGCTTGTCTCCCCACCCCCGAAGGGGCGGGCGGAGGTCTGGCTGTCTTAATAGCAGACCTAGTCTTCTTGTGTGGCCTCTAGTGCTTGTTCCACCTGAGGTCTAAACAGATACATGCCGTCAAAAGGTAAGGCCATAACTTGCTGTTGTGCGTCATTCGTGAAGCCCAAGTGCACGCAGACAAAGTGGCGGCAGGTGCAAATCCCAGCTGCCGCCCGGAAGCAGTATCGAAAGCATCCATTGCAGCTTTAACTTGTTGGTTATTGGACTTGATAACCCTAGTATGGTCTGAAGTAGCTCTGAGTTAACCGATTCGGCAGAGCTTCTACCATTGTTTTGAGTGAATGCCAAAGAACATACTCATATTGTGAAAAATAGCCTGGTAGCTGGCAATCGCATGCCCATGGTTGAGGCAGCAAAGACTCTCTTACCCAAAGTGTCTATCTTGCAAGATTCTTTGTTTACAGGATGGACTGTAGATTCCTGAGGAGGACAGCCTTATCATTCTCTTCCAGGACAATACGGAATCAGCAAAGGCTTAAGAGGCCAAAATGGGGCGATCCTTAGGAGGGGCATAGTTCCTATCTATGGACTTGGCCATAGAAGGAATATGCCACGGACTCTTCCACACCATCTGGGAAAGAGTCTCAAAAGAGGGCTGTACCCAAAGGGTTAAATCCGCAGGGATTTCCAGAACATGTAGATACTGTAGAGCATGAAGCTTCCCAGGATCTATTTCCGTGGACTGGAGAGAAAGAGTAGAATTCTTGAGCAGAGACTTAAAGGAAAGGTCCTCAACAATAGACTCTGCAGGAGGAATGATCCCTGCCCCCAGGGCAGAATCGGTATCAACATCATCACCCAGCCGAAGATCTGAATTGGGCTCAAATCATCCCGACAGTCAGGGGAACTGCATGGACAGGAAAGGAGTGAAAACCAGGAGGAGGAGAAGAGGAGGAGAAAGAATCTGGTGAAAACCTCTGGGAACCATGTGGCGCCGTACACATGTCCCTGGTGCATGAGAGGAAAATGACACAAGAAGGCATGGTGCCGCCACAGAAAATGGTGCTGGGACTGCGGTGCCGCACTAGGTGCCGATGCCAACCCCGCACCAAGGAGTAGCGCAGCACCGCACATAGCGGAAAACCCTGCAGCCGCCAGAACAGCACTGACAGGTCAGATTGCACCAACGGTGCCGACACCACCCGTGGCACGAAAAGGATCTCAGCACCAGGAAGCCAGCACCAGCAGCGGCGGCACCATATCAGAAGTCTGAAAACTGCGATTGGAAGGCAAGGAAGAAAATTGGCAGGAGATAAAGACATAAGTGTGGACCCTCAGCCGCAGCCATGTGAGGGGATAGACACCGGAGCACGGAGTCGACTGCACCGAGAAGGACTAGAAGTCCTAACTGCTGCACCTGCTGATCCGACACTGACAGACCCAAAGGCCCTAGCGGCGGACTGGCCGCTCGAGCAATCGAGACAACCTCGAGTCCACTGCTCCATAAGAGCGCCCAGTGGTGAAACTGCTCATCGAATCCCTCTAATTAGGCGGAGAGGGGCCCGTGTCGAAGAGGCCAGCTACCAGAGACAGAAAAGTACAGTTACGTAAGAACTTACCGTAACAGTAGATCTTCGAGAACAGCTCTGCAGCAGGTTACACCATTAGGACTGAAGCCGTCAGGACCCTCGAAATCTTTCTAGCTAGCTATCTTCAGCGGGACCGCCCCAACGTCGGTCCCGCCCGGCGTCAGGCATGTGGTACAAAAGAGGCGGTCCGCCAGAATCCCAGTTCTCCCGCCGGAGACTCCTGGCCGCAGGATGACATTAGAAAGGGAGACCGAGGATCCACCGTCAGAAGGCAACCAAACTCAATTCACTCTTCCAAGTGAATATCCGACTTCATTTCGTTCAGCCGTTCGGAAGAAAAAGGTCCCCCTTTTTTTTTTTGCCTCCCTGATATGTTGTTTGTTCTTGTTTTTTTTTTTTTTTTTTTTTAAAAAACAGCCTGACCATCCTTCCTCCAAGGGGGACACGGAGCGGAAGGTACCTGCTGCAAGAGCTGTTCTCGAAGATCTACTGTTACGGTAAGTTCTTACGTAACTGTACTATCTTACATCGAGATACAGCTCTTGCAGCAAGTTACACCATTAGGACTGATTCCCAAGCAATAATGCTTGTCCCACAAACATCGGAGGAGGGAAGAGGAAGAAACGGAGAAGGACCAACCTGTTCCGATTCAGGATAAGAGGCCCTGCAACACGGCCTGGCCGAACCAGCCCTTCGCCTAGAGGCGATATCCAGACTGTAGTGCCTGATAAAGGTATGACAGAGCTCCAAACAGCAGCAGCGCAAATAGCTGAGGTTGAGACATTCTTGAGGGCTGCAAAGGAAGTGGCCACGCCCCTAGTGGAATGGCCCGGATGGAACCGGAGAGGCTTTTACTTGGATTGATAGCAATGAGAGATACACCGCACGAGCCAGCGGATAAGGATTGCTTAGACACTGGTCAGTCTCTCTATTCTCTGTGAAAAGAAACAAAGAGTTGATCAGAAGCCCGAAGGGCTTAGTCCTATGGAGGTATACACTCAGGCTGCGGTGAACATGCAGAGTGTGAAGCAAAGCCTCCCTCATTTGAATAGTTCAGGAAGTAGACCGGAAGGTCGATATCCTGATTCAAGGTGAGAGCTGAGACCACCTTAGGCAAAAACTTAGGATTTGTTCTCAGAGACACTCTGTCTCGGTGAAAAACAAATAAGGCTCTTTACACATGAGGGCATGAAGCTCAGAAATTCTTCTGGCTGAAGTAACTGCCACTAAAACAACGTCTTCCACGACAGAAAGCGTAGGCTCGCAATCTGGCTGGTTCAAAAGGAGGAGCGTGAGCTGCTCCAGAACAAAAGGAGATCCCAAGAAGGGACCGGATCCTTGATAGGAGGCCTAAGGTGTAACATCCTCTCAGGAACTCCGAGAAGCGTCAAGCTGAGCAATAATCGCTGTCCCCCGGCAAGTGATAGGCGAAATAGCGCAAAGATGTACTTTAATAGAGGAGTAGGCTAACCCCGAGTGAAAAGGGAAAGGAGGTAGTCAAGACTGCCCCACAGGGCAACCTAAAGGGGAGAGGTCACGGGCTCGTGACTACAGACTAAACCGCGCCATTTCATGGCGAAGCAGCGAGTGTAGCCGGCTTCTTGGCTGCAGAGAGAACTTCCGCAACCTCTTGCGAGACCCCATGTCATGATGGCTCACGCCTCTAGGAGCCATGGGCAGGTTCAAAGGAGGCAGATCTGGGTGCAACAACGAACCTTGCTCCTGGAGACAAGAAGGTGAGAACTGCGCGGCAGCGGAGGCGGAGGTTCCCGGATAGTTGAGCCAGCAATGGGAACCAGATCTGTCTGGGCCAGAATGGGCCACCAGAATCAACCGCTCGGCGCTCCTAAGCAGTTTGAGAGAACTCTTTGGATCAACGAAAGCGTAGAGAATCTGTTCTCCCAGGAGAGGGACAACGTCTGCGCCAGAAAACTCCAGGCCCTGGATCTAGCGAGCAAAAATTGGGCAGTTTCGCGTTGGATGGGGATGCGAATAAATCTAGGTCTGGAGTTCCCCATCGAGAGAACAGATCCTCTGCTACCTCTGAAGAAGTTCCCACTCGTGGACTCTGGCCTGAGTGCGACTCAGACGATCCTTGATCGTGTTGTCCACTCCGGGAACATGCACCGCGATTGGAGCTGCGCCTGTGTCCGATTACCCAATCCCACACTCTCATGGCCTCCTGCAAAGGGTAAGAGTCGCCTCCTGTTTGTTGAGGTAATACATCACCGCCGTGTTGTCCGTCTGGGCAGGATGGTACACGGTGGGATCATGGACTGGAAAGCCTGGAGTGCATAGAGGACCGCCTCATCTCCAGAACATTGATGTGAAGATGAGCTTCCAGTGGGCTCATACACCCTGAGACTTCCCCCAGCCAGTGAGCTCCTCACCCAGAGACCTGAAGCGTCTGTGGTGAGGGTTATTTCGAGGACGGCGCTGCAAAGGCGCCTTGGAGAGGCGACCGGGGGCTAACCACCATTGCCAGTCCTGAACCACGTCTCGTGATTCTGACTGGGTGCTGCAAATGGTCTTGCCTCTGATCCCCTGCGCCTTGAGCATCCACTGCGTTATCCGCATGTGGAGCCGCATGCGAGGGTACCGTAAGGAATGGCCGCAGCCATGTGACCGAAGCAGGCGAAGGACCGACCTGGCCGGAGCGGTCTGGTTCGCTGATAGGTCCTCTATGAGGGACCTGATCGTTCCGCCCTGTTGACTGGGAGGAAAGCCCTCCCTGGACCGTGTCTAGCTCTGCACCTCCATGAACTGCAGGTTCTGCGGACGACCAAGACGGACTTCGTGGTTTATTAGACCCTGCGATCCAACAGGACCCGAGTGTCCTGGATCGCTTGCAGAGCGCCTCTCTGAGGCAGCCATGAGAAGTCAATCGTCAAGGTGCACGGAACACGTAGTGGCCCCAAGCCTCAGAGCAGCTGCCAACACTGCCATGCATTTGGTGAAAACCCTGGAGCGGATGAAAGTCCGAAGGGAGAGCTCGGAATTGAAAATGGTGGCCCTAAGAACTCGGCGCAGGAACTCTGATGCGCTAGAGCTACGGGATGTGCAGGTGGCATCCTGCATGTCTAGGGACGCTAAATAGGCGCCTTGTTTCAGCATGGGAATTAGACCGGAAGGGTCACCATGCGAAATCTTTGTATGCGATGACAAGTTGAGGTCGCTTAGGTCCAGAATAGGACGGAGGTCCCTGTCGCTTTGGGAACCAGGAAGAAGTGAGAATAGTACCCTAGTCCTCTCTGGTTTCCTGGGACAGGCTGAATCGCCTTGTCCAGGAGTCGATCACCTCTTCCAAATTAAGTCGCAGTGCTGACCTGAAGACCGGGAGGCGGAGGAGGCCTCGAGGGTGGCTGTTCTGCGAACTCTAAAAAGTGGCCTATGCTGACCAGCTGAAGTACCCACCTGTCGGTGGTTATCGCCTGCCATCCCGACAGGAAGTTCGCAATCGACCCCAGACCGAAACATCCCGTTGATCCTGAGGGGCGGGCCGGAAAGGAGTCATGCTGTGGCGGCTGAAGGACCCGCCCGGCTGGGTGGCCTTGAAGTGCTGACCCCTGCTGGCGGGCTGTTTCCTGGGTCCTTCAAACCAGAGCCCCTGTATTGTGTGGCGGAGCGGGGCTGTTGCCTCTGAGTCCGCCCACAGAAGCGGCCTTGGCTCCTACGAAGGAGCCAAGCCTCGGCCGATACATCGCCTGACTGTACGGACCGCCTTTCCAGCCTCTTGAAGTTTGGTAATTATCCGTTCGGATGGATTACCAAAAGAACCTCACCTTCAAAGGCGTCCATGATGTTTTTCTGGGCGTCCGGGGTGAAACTGGAGACACGGAGCCATGAGTGCCTCCGGAGGCAAGCGCCTGATGCAGCCGCTCTGGCTGAAGAGTCCAGAGTCATATGCGGTCCTCAAAACAGGTCCCCACATCTGAACCCGTTCAAGAAGCTGAAGCATCTCCTCTTTCTGCTCACCGTCCGGCAGTCTCGCCGCCTCTAGGCCCTGCTCCCACAGGGCGTTCTGGAACTGCACCATGTGGGTAAGGTAGTTTAGGGACCTAATGGCGCAAGTCGCGGAAGCGTAGGTGCGCCTACCCAAAGAGTCCAACTGCTTGGACTCGGGGTCCGTGGCAGGGTGCTCAAATGCTGCGGCCTCTGGGACCGGTCATGTGAGGCTGTGGATTACCAGGGAATCAGCCAGAGGGTGCTGTGACAGGTACTGGTCCCCTTGAGGCCCTGTACAACCGGTCAGCCTTCTTGACACCGCCGAGTGAATGTGGGCGCTTCCACAGCCTTGGTGGCGCCCACGAAGTGTCCACCAAGGGTGGCACCACCACAGGCTTAGGGTCCTTTTGTGCAAGGTACTTGGCCAGGCGTAACCTCTCGGGGTCCAACTCTTCTGCTTCCCATCCCATGTTCTCCTGGATATGCCTCAAGATATCCATGAAGGATGGATCGTCCGGGGAGACCGTGGAGTCTCACGTGGGTCTGGCGAGGAAGCGAGACGGAGGCAGGGATCTAGGCGTAGAACAGGATGATCCCGTTTCCTCCGTCGATGGTGACCGGCGTCCGCCTTCTGGACTTCTTAGGGCTGGGTGATCCAGAAGGCGAAGATCTGGACAGATGTCTCCGCTTGGAATGCCGGCCCGGGAGGAGTTTCAGGCTCCCTGGGGACAGAGGCCAGCTGACCCCACAGGTGAAGGTGGGGCCGGGGCTGGAGTAAGAGATACCCGTCCTTCCTAATGGTGTACCACCAGTAAGTAAATAGGTCCTTCACCTCGGCCAAAGACAGTCCCCACGTCGTGGCGAGGCGGTCGTCGGGTCGGCGGCGGCTCCACAGGGCCTCGGGCGGCGAGGGACCCTGGAGACTGTTCGTGCCGAACGCCCGCCTGGACCTCGGCTGGGCCGAATCCTCCTCCGTGAGGGACTCCTGTCCGACCGCTCGGGCGCAGAACCCTCGGCTCAGGCGGGCGCGGGCGCCGGACCCCACCACGGCGTCCGATGCGCTGGCCGAGGCCGGCGGCGGCTCAGAGGAGGCGGTGGCGTACGGCCGGCGATGGTCTGGCCGACACGGATCCACCAGCTTCCTCCAGCGGCGTAAGGTCCAAGGTCTTCCGAGAGAGCAGGAAGACCGGAGTCGGGGCCGAGGCGGGGCCCAACTTGTGATGGTGGGCGTTCCCCTGACCGCCATGGCCTTCTGGGCAGAGGATGATGCAGCCTGGCGGAAGAGGCCTAACAGGCTTGGCGACTGGAACCGCAGGCCGGGAAAGAGGCGAGACCCTGGACGGAGACCGGTCTGACCGAGAACCGGAGCTGTGGGACTCGGAGGTCCGAACCGGCAACCGGGAGGATCCTCTGCTTCTTCTTCTTTTCTCCGTGCCTGTCGCGACTATTCCCCTTGGAAGACATTGCCGGAGCTGCTCTTCCAACAAGTAAACCTGGAGGGCCTTCTGCGGTGGATCCTCGTGCGACTGTTGAACCCCTGGCACAGGGAGCAGGCCTTGATGTCGTGGTCTGGGCCCAGGCACCGGACGCACGCAGAATGCAGGTCTTTAAAGGGGATCTGCTTGCCGTACGCGCTTAGATAAGTGACCGGAGGTCGGAGGGACATCAGATGTCTGAATAATTTTGATTGAAGAAAATTCTTCAAAGGAAATTTGTACCACGCAGCGGCTAGACTAGAACCGTAGGGTTGAGGCATGCAGTTCGACGGGCGGAAAGAACTGGGATTCTGGCGGACCGCCCCTTTGTACCACGCCTGACGCCGGAGGCGGGACCGACGTCCGGGGCAGTCCCCGCTGAAGATAGCTAGCTAGAAAGATTTCGAGGGGTCCTGGCGCTCGACGGCTTCAGTCCTAATGGTGTAACCTGCTGCAAGAGCTGTATCTCAGTAAGATCCAGCAATTCCACAAGAGGCGGAGACTGACTCCGACCCTAATAATCGACCGTCGTGCAGAGCGTACCAGAGGGCAACCTCAAGTGATGCCGTTTAAGAGGCGAGCGGTGCTGCGAACAGGACCGTTTCTTTTATACTTTGGGGACCGCCATCCCCCAGCACTGGACTGTCCATTGTTAGACTCCCAACCCCCGGAGAGGGCGGCGGACCAGACCCAGCCTGGCTGACTGAACAGCTTTCATCCGAAGTCTCCCTATCGTCAGCTGCCCCACTCATGGTCGACTCCGTCAATGGAGGGCTGAAGACTTCTTTTGAACAAGTAAGTAATATATTAAATGTAATCGGTACTATTTGATACAAGATACAAAATACTAAAACTGAAAACTAAGCTGCTAGCTTGAAGTTTGACTCCTATGAGCTCCTAGCGTCGTCACTGAAGCGCACTTCGATGGCGGGAAAAAGGAACTGAGGTGGTTGGTGGGTCGGCTGAGACAGTCTATACTGCACATGCCTGGCTGCAGTGCCTGCCGCCTCGCTAGGCTCCATCTTGACGCCACCCTCTGGAAACTGTTGCTCCGCTGGTCCTAGTGCCTCCGGTACTCCCATTAGTGTGAATGAGTGATGGAGACTTTATGTCCAGGAAGATCGAACTTGTCTTTATGGAAAATAATATAAGGAGGTTTTTGACCAAAGCATAGATTTCAGACACTCTGTGAACAGAAGTAATGGCAACTAGAAATGAAAATTATGAACCTACAGTAATTCTTGATCTTCTCTTGTAGCTTCACCATTCATTACTGCTTGGGTTAGTGCGAGGCGCGCACCGCCTCTGGAGATTTTTTTTTTTAAGTCAGCTCCAAGGTATTAATGCCATGAGAGTGGACGCATCACATCATTCACGAGGGCGCCATTAGGTGCTGCAGACTCCTCCTCCTCCATCTCAGTTCTGGCAGTCGGGAGGCAAATAAAGGTAAAAGGAAAAAAGGAAAGCGAGGCAAGAGAGTCGAGGGACAGAAAAGGAAGGATATAAACTGAAAAGGAATAAGCCGGTAGAGGACAGATAGCAGAGAGAGAACCTACCTAAGGGACTGCAGGGCCTCCCTTCTGGGGCGGCTGCAAGGGAGGAACAGATAAAGAGAAGAAGAAGAAAGGAAGAAAAGAAGGGATGCTGAGAGGGAGAACACTGCCCATAGATAGGATGGTTGAGACGGTTATAAGCTCGGAACCAAAACAAGGAGCAAGAATCCCTCGTGATAGGGTTGAGAGGTTTCATTGAACCGTTTATACCGATTGGACACAAATTGCAGATTCTCCAACTTTTCATCATCCCAACCCCCTGCACTGTAGCTGAGAGTCACAGACTGCCCAGGCAGAAATCTGTTCGAAGGAGAACGCCAGCTAGGAGGGGAGGTGTTTCTTAGCACCTTGTTAAGTGCTAACACCGGAGTGTGTAAGTAGAGGTTAAGCCATACAAAGGCAGTTTTGTGAAGGATAGAGTGGAACTGAATCGGACTCCTGACGGCAAGGCAAGGACAACAGTTCAAGGTTAAGAAGTGCAGAAGCACCAACCATAAGAAGTTGACAATTAAATGATGCCTGTTGGAGGGACCTGAAATTTGAGGTCACGCCATAGAGGACGGCCTCGTCAGCTGTGCATTGAATAACATGGCTAAGGAGCCAAGAGGTCACCCTAGGGGTAGTCAGAAAGAGTTCCCTCAGCTTAGGAAAAAGGTCCTACTCATTCCCTTTACCTTGAGGAGAAAAGATCCGTCCAAGAAGAATGGAAACCAGGATAGTTTTTTGTTTTTGGCATAAGGACCAAGAGGAAAGGAGGAGCGAGAAGGAGGGAGGCGCGCAGTAGGAGGCCACTGAGGGAAGGTGGGGGTATCAGTAATGAATGTTGAAGATACAAGAAGATCAAGAATTACAGTAGGTACGTAATTTTCATATCTCCCTTGTCAATCTTCACCATTCATTAATGCTGGGTGAGTACCAAGCGCGCCCCTAAGGGGATAATAGGAACCCTGAGGAACAAGACCCCCAGCCTCCTGTTGGTGGGAAACAGAAGGGGAAGACCCTGGGCTAATCAGGTGAGAAGCCTGTGGTGGAGGACAGCTAGGAGGTGTCCCCGAGGACGGAGACGGAGGAGGCCCCTGCAGAAGTTTCCTAGCTCTGGAGGAAAAAGACGGGTCCCCAAGGGTGACAACCTTGATAGGCAAGCCATGCCATCCGTCTAATACAGATCGCTGTCCTGCAAGCCTGGAAGCCACCTCATTGGCGTCGTTAAGATGCCTTGCTTGGTGTCTTGCCAGCTCCAGGCCTATAGCAGAGAGGGCAATAGCTTGTCTGGTTTGCTCCGTGTCAGGCATTGATGCTAGGGGCTTGGGAGGGCATCGACCACAAATGCCTACTGTAGGCAGCACAGTGTGCCTGATGTGATGCAATGCATAACATCGCACGAGAGGAAGAACACTCTTTGCCCCCACCGGTCAAACTGTAGAATCTGAGTCCAGTGGGGTCATCGCCGGCGGCGACACCCGGAGGAGCTCTAGGTATTCAATCCGAGGCGGGTTGGGGAGAGTACCTAAAGAAGACTCCAAGGGGCACAATACCTTCTTCTGAGGTCTACTGGGGCTGGAGAAGGCGCTGGCGACTGCCAGGAGCGGAGGCATGCTCCTGGAAGGAATAGGCCAGGACAGTATCACCAAATGCTGGGCACTGAATTCACTGAGAATTCATGCATCTGCCGTTCTGTATTGTCTCTTCTAACAAAAGACACTCGAAGATCCCTCACCATCCTCAAAAGGAATCGCTGATATTCTGTGAAATCAGCATCGGAGAAAGATGAGCATCGGGTTCCTCTCCCTCTGAAGAGGAGGAGGCGAGGATGATGGAGAGCTCGAATGTCCAGAGGACTCCTCGTGCAGTGGGGCTAGGCAAACACCCGCCATGCATATACTCACATATGAGGGAAGGCCGCACAGCCTCTGAACGCTCCCCAGGATAACGGGCCCATAGGACCGACATGCCTGGGAGAGAGGGTGGCTGCAGAGGAATGGGAGAAGGGCACCCAGGGCGAGGCAACTGTCCTCTGCTGAGGCTCTGAAATCCAGAGAACGGGTCCTGAGCTGGCGGGATTCCGGACAACAAACCAGGTCGCAGAATGGAACCCTGAGGATGCGAAGCCTGGAAGAGCTGGGTAGGGATCCTCCCCTGCGACGAACCCGGGCTGCATGGGTCCAGAAGGGTAGCCTGCAGCAATGCCACCAGAGGGGTCCCTGGAGCTCGAGAGGGAAAGACAGGGCCCAGCGCTTTGCTCTACCCACCCCTGAGGGGTGGCAGGTGAGACCGAGGTGCCTCAACCCGGCCTCGACCCCAGACTCTGAGAAAGTACAGTTACGTAAGAACTTACCGTAACAGTAGATCTTGAGAACAGCTCTTGCAGCAGGTTACACCATTAGGACTGAAGCCGGCAGGCGCCAGGACCCCTCAGGAAGCTTTTCAGCTAGCGATCTCCAGCTGAGGCGCCCGCGTCGGTCCGCCTCCGGCGTCAGGCGTGTGCCACAAAAGGGTCCCGACAGAATCCCAGTTCTCCCGCCGGAGACTCCCGGCCGCAGGAGGACATCAGAAGGGAGACCGAGGATCCACCGTCAGAAGGCAAAGGACAAAATCCCAACAGGATCGAACAAAATTCACTCTTCCCATGTGAATATCCGACTTCTGCTAGTTCAGCTTCGGAAGGAAACTGTTTCCTTCCTTTCTCTTTCCTTTCTCACTGTTTTGTTGTTTTTTTTTTAAAACAGGCCATACTTTCTCCAAGGGGATACGGAGGCGGAGGTACCTGCTGGAAACTGTTCTCGAAGATCTACTGTTACAGTAAGTTCTTGCAGTAACTACTATCTTACCGAGACACAACTCTTGCAGCAGATTCACAATAGGACTGATTCCCAAGCAATAATGCTTGTCCCACAAACATTGGGAGGAGGAAGAAACAGAGAAAAATCAAGCCAAGTCCTGACTCAGGACAAGAGGCCTACAACACGGCCAGGCAGCTTGACCCTTCAGCCTAGAGGCTATATCCAAACTGTAATGCCTGATAAAAGTATGCACAGAGCTCCAAGTAGCTGCAGCGCAAATGGCTGAGGTTGAGACATTTTTGAGAGCTGCAAGGAAGTGGCCACACCTCTAGTGGAATGGCCCCGGATGGAACCCGGGAGGGGCTTTTGCCTAGATTGATAGCAATAGAGATACACTGTCTGAGCCAAGCGGGATAAGGACTGCTTAGAAACCGGCCGACCTCTCATTCTCTGTCAGAAGAGGCGAAGAGCTGGTCAGAAACCCGAAGGGCTTATTTCTGTTGAGGTAATACCTCAGGCTGCGGTGAACATCCAGAGTGTGGAGCAAAGCCTCCTCTATTGAATAACTCGGGAAATAGACCGGAAGGTCAATATCCTGATTTAAAGTGAGAGCTGAAACCACCTTAGGCAAAAACTTCGGTTTGTCCTCAGACATACTCTGTCCCGTGAAAAATCAAATAAGGTTCTTTACACATGAGGGCATGAAGCTCAGAAATCCTTCTGGCTGAAGTGCGGCAACTAAAACAACGTCTTCCACGACAGAAAATGTAGCTCGCAATCGCGGCTGGTTCAAAGGGAGGGAGCGTGAGCTGCTCCAGGACAAAAGGAGATCTCATGGAGGAACCGGGTCCTTGATAGGAGGCCTAAGGTGTAACACCCTCTCAGAAACTCCAGAGAAGCATCAAGCTGAGCAATAGTGTGCTGCCCCACCGCAGATGATAGGCGAAATAGCGCTCAGGTGTACCTTAATAGAGGGTAAGGCCAACCTCGGTGGAAAAGGAAAGGAGGTAGTCCAAGACTGCCCCACAGGACAACCTAAGGGAGAGGTCACGAGCCCGTGACCACAAACAAAACCGACGCCATTTCATGGCATATGTATGTGTGTGGCTTCCTGGCTGCAGAGGACCTCCGCAACCTCTTGCGAGACCCCGTGTATGCAAAATGGCTCGTCTCTAGGAGCCATCGTACAGGTTCAAGCAAGATCCGGGTGCAACAATGAACCTCGCTCCTAAGACAGAAGGTGGGAACTGAGCAGCAGCGGAGTGGAGGTTCCCGGGATAGCTGAGCCAGCAATGGGAACCAGATCTGTCTGGGCCAAAATGGGGCTACCAGAAACAAGCGTGCATGCTCCCTGCGCAGTTTGAGAAGAACTCTCTGGATCAAGCGGAAGTGAGGAAAAGTGTAGAGGAATCTGTTCACCCAGGAGAGGGACAACGCTCGCCAGAAAACTCCAGGCCCTGGATCTAACGAGCAAAAATTGGGCAGTTTTGTGCTGAATGGGATGGGGCAATCTAAGTCTGGAGTTCCCCATCGAAGGAACAGATCCTCTGCCACCTCCTGAAGAAGTTCCCACTCAGTGACTCTGGCCTGAGTGCCACTCAGACCGCTCCGCGATCGTGTTGTCCACGCCGAAACATGTACCACGCATTAGCTTGCACCGTGGTCCGATTACCCAATCCCACACTCTCATGGCCTCCCGCAAAGGGGTAAGAGTGTGCGCCTCCTTGTTTGTTGAGGTAATACATCACCGCCCGTGTTGTCCGTCTGAATCAGGATGGTGCACGTGGGATCATGGACTGGAAAGCCTGGAGTGCATAGAGGACGCTCTCATCTCTAGAACATTGATGTGAAGATGAGCCTCCAGTGGGCTCCATACACCTTGAGACTTCACCCCATCCAGGTGAGCTCCCACGGAGACCTGAGGCGTCTGTGGTGAGGGTTATCTCGGGGACGGCGCTGCAAGCAGGGGCGCCCTTGGAAAGCGACCTGGGGGCTAACCACCATTGCCAATCCTGAATCACCCGTCTCGTGATTCTGACTGGATGCTGCAAATGGTCTTGCCTCTGGTCCCACTGCGCCTTGAGCATCCACTGCGTTATTCGCATGTGAAGTCGCGAGGTACCGTGGGAATGGCTGCAGCCATGTGTCGAGCAGGCGAAGGACCGACCTGGCAGGAGCGGTCATTCGCTGATAGGTCCTCTATGAGAGCCTGATGCGCTCCGCCTGTCGACTGGGAGAAAAGCCCTCCCTGGACGTGTCCAGCACTGCACCTATAAATTGCAGGTTCTGCGGCAGTACCAAGACCGACTTCTCTTGGTTTATGAGAATCCCAGCGATCCGAACAAAACCTGGGTGTCCTGGATCGCTTGTAGGAGCGCCTCCTGGAGGCGGCCATGAGAAGCAATCGGCGGAATGCAGGAACACAGTGGCCCTTTCTCCTCAGAGCAGCTGCCACGACTGCCATGCATTTGGTAAAGACCCTTGGAGCGGATGATAGTCCGAAAGGAGAGCCCGAACTGAAAGTGGTGGCCTAGGACCTCGAGCGCAGGAACCTCTGATCGCCTGAGCTATGGGGATGTGCAGGTAGGCATCCTGCATGTCTAGGGACACTAAATAGGCGCCTTGTTTAGCATGGGAATTAGACCTGGAAGGGTCACCATAGGAATCTTTATGTCGACTGATAAGTTGAGGTCGCTTAGGTCCAGAATAGGGACGGAGGTCCCAGTCTTTTGGGAACCAGAAAGAAGTGAGAATAGTACACTAGTCCTCTCTGGTTTCCTGGGACATGCTGTATCGCCTTTGCTTAGGAGTGCGATCACCTATTGCCAAATTAAGCAGGGTGCTGACCCGAATGCCGGGAGAGCAGAGGAGGCCTCGAGGGTGGCTGTTCTGCAAACTCTAAAAAGTAGCGATGCTGACCAGCTGAAGCACCCACCTGTCGGTGGTAACTGCCTGCCATCCCGACAGGAAGTTCGCATCGACCCCGGACGAAACATCCGTTGATCCTGAGGCGGGGGCGCGGAAAGGAGTCATGCTGTGGCGGCTGAAGGGCCCGTCAGCTGGGAGTCTTGGTCGCTGACCCCTGCTGGCAGACTGCTTCCCTGGGACCTTCTAAAACCAGAGCCCCTGTGCTGTGTGGCGGAGCAGGGCTGTTGCCTCTGAGTCCATCACAAGCGCCTTGGTTTCTATGAAAGGAACCAAGCCTCGGCCGATACATCGCCTGGACCGACCGGACCGCCTTCCGACCTCTTGGAGTTTGTTAATGATCCTTTGGATGGACTACCAAACAGAACCTCACCTTCAAAGGGCGTCCAGGATGTTCTTCTGGACGTCCGGGTGAAACCGGAGACACGGAGCACAGGTGCCTCCGGAGGCAAGCGCCTGCATCGAGCGCTCTGGCTGAAGAGTCCATGAAGTCGTATGCGGCTCTAAGAACTTGGGTCCCCACGTCTGAACCCGTCGGGAGGCTGAAGCATCTCCTCTTCTGCTCACCATCTGGCAGCCTCTCGGCCGCCTCTAGGCCCTGCTCCCACAGGCGTTCTGGAACTGCACCATGTGGGTAAGGTAGTTCAAGGACCTAATGGGCAAGTCGCTGGGCGTCGTGCGCCTACCTAGAGTCCAACTGCTTGGACTCAGGGTCCGATGGCAGAGGTGCTCAGATGCTGCGGCCTCTGAGACCCGGTCATGTGAGGCTGTGATAACCAGAGAATCAGCCAGAGGGTGCTGTGACAGGTACTGGTCCCCCTTGGGAGCCCTGTACAAGCAGTCCAGCCTTCTTCGGCACTGCCAATAGCGAGTGTGGACGTTTCCACGCAGCCTTGGTGGCGTCCACAAAGGTGTCCATCAAGGGTGGCACCACCACAGGCTTAGGGTCCTTCTGCGAGAGAGTGCTTGGCCAGGCGTAACCCTCGGGGTCCAATTCCTCAGCTTCCACCCCATATTCTCCTGGATATGACGCAGAATATCCATGAAGGAAGGTCGTCGGAGGAGACCGTGGAGTCTCACGTGGGTCGGCGAGGAAGCGAGACCGAGGCGAGGATCATGAAGTGAAAAGGATGATCCGTGCCTCCGTCGACGGCGAACAACGGTGTCTTCTGGATCTCTTGGGGCTGGGCGATCCGGAAGACGAAGATCTGGACGGAGGTCATCTTTTAGAATGGCGGCCTGGGAGGGGACTCAGGTTCCCTGGGGCCGGGCGGCTGACTGACCTCACAGGTGAAGGTGGGGCCAGACGGGAGTAGAACAGGAGGAAAAGGAGGTGGAGGAGGGAGGACTGGTGGTACCGTCCTTCCATAGTGTCCACCAATACTTAAAAGGTCCTTCACCTCTGCCAGCACAACCCCGACGCCGGCCCGGGGGCGAGGACGTCATCGTGTCCGGCGGCGGCTCGCCCGAGGCCTCCAGGCGGTGGCGAGGACCCCTAGGAGACTGCTCGAGGCCAGGGCGCCCGTCTGGTCTGCGGGCTGGACTAATTCCTCCTCGCGAGACTCCTGCCTGATGGCGCTGAGGCTGAGGCCCTCGGCTCCGGAAACCTTCACAGACGTCGGACCCCCCACGGCGTCCGATGCAAAGACGAGACCGGCGGCGGCTCCGAGGACGGTGGCGTCGGACGGCGGCAGTCTGGCCGGCGCGGATCCACCGGCTTCCTCAAATAGCGTCAGATCCAAGGTCTTCCGGGGGACCGAGGAAGACCGGGCGCCGGGGCCGAGGAGCGGAGCCCGACTTGTGGTGACGGTGGTGGCGATCCCGGACTTCGCCACGGCCTTCTGGGCTGAAGAAGATGACGGCTCGGGGAAGAGGCCTGAGCAGACTTAGGAACTGAGCCGCGGCCGGGGAAGGGACGAGCCCTAGACGGGGACCGTCCGACCGTGAACCGGAGCTACGGGACTCGGAGGCCCGAGCAACCGGGAGATCTCCTTCTTCTTTCTTCTCCTCGCGCTCTGTGTGGATATCCCTTTGAGGACATGGCCCAAGCTGCTCTTCTAACAAAAATGCTTGGAGGGCCTTCTGCCGGCGGATCCTGGTGCGGGTTGTTGAACCCCTGGCACAGGAGCAGGCCTTGTGTCATGGTTCGGGCCCAGGCACCGGATGCACGCGAATGCGGGTCCTTGAAGGGATCTGTTTTCCACATGCGCATTTGGACGGATGACCGGAGGTCGGAGAGGACATCAGAGTTGATAAAATCTTGATTGGAGACAACTTCCGAAGGAAGTTCTGGAACCGCAGCGTGTGGCTAGACTGTGAGCCGGAGGGTCGAGGCAAGCAGTTCGACGACGGGAAAGAACTGGGATTCTGGGCGGGACCGCCTCTTTGTACCACGCCTGACGTCGGAGGCGGACCGACGTCAAGTGTCCCTCGCTGAAGATAGCCAGCTAGAAAAGCTCAGGGGTCCTGGCACCTGCCGCTTCAGTCCTAATGGTGTAACTCTGCTGCAAGAGCTGTGTCTCAGTAAGATCGCCCTCCTCTTCGACCCCAGCGACACCCCAGCCCGAGAAGGTGCAACAGCACCAGGATCGGCAGCTGCCACAACCCCCAGGAGGGAGAGCCCCTCCTCCGCCTCCATGCTATCCTCCAGGGACCCCAGACCACCCCAGCCTGGGAAGCCTCAGGAGAAAACAGCAGAGGTGACAGAGAAATAGGCATGCTGGGCCGCCTAGCACCTCATCTCACCAGAGACCCTGACCGAAGAGTCAGGGTGCCAGGACGGGTCCACATCTGAATCATCCTCCTCCGAGGAGGAGGACCAGCTATCCACAATACTGGCCACCTCGGGGTCTCCAGTGAAACGGCACCACCAACGGGCGCCGTGCCGGTCGACCCGGACCTCCGCAATGCCGAATCCAGCCCTGACTCCCCAACGGCGCCCGGCCAGACCGCGGCACCGCCCTCAGTGCCAGGAGTCGACTCGGCGCCGCTAGAAGAGCTGACCAGGCTCACGGCGCTGCAGGCAGTGCAGAGAGCCAACATGGCACTGATCACGGTGCCAGGATCTGAAAGCGCGTCGGAAGGCATCGTCGAGGGTCCACGATGCTGGGCCCAGCAGACCGGGCCTCGACACTGGGGAGCCTGGACCTGAGAGGTGAGGACGGCGGTGTCTCCACCGCTGCCCTGAAGGGACCCCGCTCCTCCGACACAGTGAAAGAGGCCTCCTCGCAAGAGAAGATGAGGAGGCCCCTCCTCTCCAGACCATATAGTCCTGAGAGGGACCCGGAGGAAGGGCCTAGAGACCTTACCTGAAATCCCTGGAGCGGCGCGTGCCTCAAAGTCAGCGGAGCCTTGCCGATCTTGAACACGCGGACTTCCAGGACGTGACGGTCCATCGAGAAACAGGCGTCGCGATGCATCCATATTATGGTTGGGACCCAGGCAACAGAGACAAACATCATGCCGGTCCATGACGGAAAATGCCGGCCACAGGAGCACCGGACGCATTGGCGCGGCCTGCCTCGACGCATTTTGCTCCGAACCTGACATGATACGAAACAATTAAGGCAAAACAAAGCACAGCTCTCGGCGGCGTCCAATAAAGAAGAAGAAAAAGAACAGTCTTACCAGTGCGGCGTCAAGAAAAAGCAGGAAGGACTAGTCTGGAGCAGGCGTACGATATGACAACTAGGCCTAGTACTGAAAATCCTAACCATAGCAGGTGCAGCCTTGTGGGAGAAACAGAACTGAAATGGAGGAGGTCTACGGCACCTAACGGCCGCCCTCATACATGACGTGCATCGTTTGTGAGCGGCGCAGCCAACCTAAAAATATAAAAATCTAGAAGGGTGCGGCCTCGCACTAACCCAAGCAGTAATAAATGGTGAAGACTGACAAGGAAGATATGTGGGTTACTCACCTGTAACCGTAGTTCTAGGAGTGCTATATGGTGCATGTCCACACTTTTTCCCTTTAAATATCTGGCTGGAAGGTCTTCAAGCTGGCTCTTCCCTCAACCCGGGTGGTATCCTCCTAGGCACCACCCTGTGACATCAGATCTTACATGCTGGATGCAGAAATCAGTGTGCCACTTGCCAGGGGATGTCAGGTGAGTTGTGTGCCTGTGCACCACTCCTAGAACTATGGTTATGGGTGAGTAAAACTCATTTCTAGGGACATGGATATGGTGCACTATCCACACATTTGGCAGACTCCTACCTGTTCTCCAGGAGGAGGGGCATGGCACACCCATTTAGGAAAATGAGACTGGAGAACTAAGGCTCCAAAACCAGCATCCTGGCGTGACTCAAGGTCGGTGTGGTAATGGGAGATGAAGGTGTGTGTGCTGACTTACAGGTAGCAGCCCTGCAGATTTCCTGGATAGGGACATCCTGAAAGTAGCCACCAAGGTATCTGTATGTCTGGTGGAATGAGCCCTAAGCCCAGCGGGAGGCTCCTACCGTCAACCTATAGCAGAGGTCGATGTGGAGACTTTCCACCTGCCAATAGTCCTCTTACCTGCCGGTCTGCTAGGTGAGGCTTCCAGCGAGGCATCAAAGAGCTGGCAAACCTCTCCCCATACTCCAGGATCGGAGTCCTGGTAGGGGAATTCTCCCACCGCCTCAAACAGCAGGTCAACTGGGTTGAGAAAGATCTCGACCTGCTGGTCAACCAGTGTCTTGGCCGGCAAGCCTGATGGGACACTGAGAGGCCAGCTACCTGGTCTTGAGAAATAAAAATGTCATCCAAAGCCAACGGCTCGACAGTCATTGAGCCAGCAGAATCACAGAAATGGGAGGAGTGACCCGCTCTTGATCCCACAACCTGCAACAGGACATTTTTAATTTGGAGTCCTGAGAAGATTTGGACCCACGGAAGGGCCATTCGGTAGGCAGGAGACTGGCACAAGTCCCGGAATGCACTGGTGAACAAGGTGCCCAAACACAATGGAAAGAAGGTGGACAAAGTTCACGTTGTAGCCTGGGCCGCAGCCTCCTCGAAGGCAGCAAGCTGTGCCGAAAAACCGGGTTAACACACAAAGTGCCTTACAGGCATCTTTCGACTTAACAGGAGGGTCCCTGCTGGGTCCAGGTGACCCAAGAGAGTCGGGCGAACGGTCCTTCAAGGTGGAGGGCTGGAGAGTCCAGCACAGGATGCAGGCTTGTAGGTGCGCCGGATCCCTAGTAGTAGATGCACGTGAAGTGCGGATCGGTATGCGACATCTTCTATGCACATGTTGTGCACCGCTGAAACCGAGACTGGTGTTAGGATACCCCGTTCCATTTTAGTGAAGAACGGAACAAAATTTCGAATGTGGTTTGAAAAACCTCAAAGACCAACAGTTTTGTTAGATTAGGGCCTACACCTAGCGTGGAGCTGTGATGGAGGAAACCTGATGCTTCCAGTGAAAAGGAAGATCGTCACGGGGAGGTGCAGAGGAGGTTACCATCCTTGTGGTTGAGAAAAGCCAGCTTGAAGACCTTCCATCCAGATATTTAAAGGGAAAGGAGTATTGCAGAAGTGTGGTTAGTGCACCATATCCACATCCTATAAATGCTGCTTTCAAGTTAAAACGTTAAGTCACATGTCACAAGGGCTTAAAGGACTTGCAGTGAGCACGTCTAACACAAAGTTGACATCCCAGGTAGCTACTGGCTCTTCCTGATGGGAGGACTTGTTTGTAAAATGCCCTTGAGGAACCTCTTGAACAGCGCATCTGTGCCAGGTAGAAGGTGCCAACGGCTTGTGGTACTAGATATAGCACTTCTGAGGTGGCCTTTGATTTGTTATAATCGGAACTCTGAACTGTAATAAAAGCTTTTAAAAATGTTCCTGTTTACTCTATGGAGCATGCCTCACGCTCTCCATTTGCTGACATCGCAAAATGTGCTAGCATGGGGGCATGTCTCACAATAAGGAAGTAGCAGCATTTTGGCTATTTTGGCTCCACGGAGGAAAATACAGTTCCTTACATTTTTAATACTGGCAGAAATTTGAAAATATATACTGCAGTCTACTTGGGGACAAGTAAGCTTTATTATATGTACATGTTTTTGGGGGGGGAGGCAGAGGTAGAAGCTGCTTTTGAAGTTAAGGAACTGAGAGGCAGTGGTTACTGTCTGTTCCATCTGCCTGGACAGGCTTGAGATTAGCCAGCCAGCCAGTATGGGAAGACAAAGTCCTAATTTCCTCAGGTGCATGGCAAACACTGCAAAAGTACAAAAAAGCCTCGTGGTGCAGAGGAAAGCCCAAAGGGTTGGACTCTGAACTCGTAATGCTGCCCTAGCACTATGAAACAGAGGTACCTCGTGTGGTAGGGTGTACCAGTATGTGCTGGGACACGCATCTTGCATATTCAGGGATAAGTAATCCTGAGCTTCAGGAAGGGTAGCAAAGAGCTCAGAGAAATAATTCTGAATTTTCTTGATCCATAAATGTATTCAGATTTCTGAGGTTGAGAATGGGATATACCTCAATTTCCTTGGAACCTAGAAGTATTGGGCTTAAAAGCCTGTGTTTTGTTTGGACTCTGGCACTATCTTCACTACCCTGTTGCTCAGAAGGCCAGCAATTACCTGCGTCACAAGGTCCGATATATGAGCTGGTAAAAGTGGTTTGCTTTCCTGGTGGACAGTCTAGAGGATTTCCGTAAAATCCAGGGATTAGTCCTCTCAGATGATCCTAAGGACCCATAAGTCTGTCGTGATGGACTTCCACTGACGGTAAAACTGGTTTGCCCCCCCACACACACACACACACACTGGGTTGTAAAGGTCTGCCTTGGGAAGCTGAGAGGCAAAACCAGGGCCGGTGCTTCAGATAGTGGCACTAGCATCTGTAACTTCAGCTGTACATTATTCTGAGACTGGGAGGCTGACTTTTCTTTTGGCTGCCTTGCCTTTGCCATGAAAGGCTGCTTGTTTTGAAAAGAACCATGTCCCTTGTCCTTCTGAAGGTTAAAGGAGCTGGTCTGAAGACTTAAGGTCATTCTAGTTTCATTTGATTACTTAGGAGACTGCTCCACTTGCTGTCCAAACAGGTAACTTCCATTAAAGGAAACATTCATAATCTGTTGGACATCTTGGGTGAGTTAAGATGTCTGGAGCCAGGAATGCCGCCTGAAGCAGCACAGCGAGATGCAGTATCAAACCATCCATACAGGCTTTAAACTGTGGAATGCTGGTCTCATACCTTGTTTGACAGTTGGCAGAATATCTTGTTTAGCCCTCTGAATCTGGCAGAGACTCTGCAAGAGATCTTACTGCTCCAAAGGGCATACACATACTTAAAAAATGCCCTTGGTAGCTGAAACGTAGCGCGTTTGCCCAGTGTCAGTCTTGCTTGACTCCGAATAATGGGGTTCGCGACTGCTGTGTTTGGGGAGAAAGATCAAACAAGCCCTGGCAGGAAGGGGAAAAGGGTTAAGGGGCAGTGGGCACACCTGAAAGAAGCCATAAGAAAAATTACTCACCTTAGTAATGTTGTTTCTTCTAATGGAGTCTTGCTATATTATAGACATTAGCAGTTTGATCCAGCTCTAGAACTGCCCCGGAGTGAAATGGTTAAAACCATTCCAAAATAGAATTTTGCGCAGAGCAGCTCTATCTGTGTCATTTCAAACTTGAACTGTCAGATCTTTACGAGCCAAACTCACTAAGGTCTGTGTGGAAGCTGTAACCTACACTAGCCAAATGGCTACCTAAATAATAACAACCACTGATGGTCCCAACACCCAAGACTCAAGTCAGGGGACCAGAAATACTAACACCATTCTAATAATATGAAAATGGAACATAGGTATAATAAAACACACACATGCACATACACCCCCAAAGTCCCAAAGGGACAAAATGCTAACAGGACATAAGCAGTGCCCACGCTAAGTTGCCCGCACCCCACCAAGTAGAGGTTCTGAGAGGGCAGGTTGGGGGAGGTCTATAATATAGCAAGACTCCATTAGAAGAAACAACATAACTAAGGTGAGTAATTTTTCTTCAAACAACATGAAGTCTTGCTATATTATAGATATTAACAGAAACACACGCAGTACCTCCACGGAGGAGGGGCAGAACCTACTTAGGAATAGGCTCTGAAGAACAGCTGTGCCAAACCGAGCATCTCTCCTGGCCTGGACATCCAGGGAGTAATGCTTGGTAAAAGTGTGTACCGTTTTCAAGTAGCAGCCTGGCAAATCTCTAATAAAGGGATATCTCTGGCAGCAGCTAGAGACGTAGCTAATACCCCTGGTAGAATGAGAGCCCTCAAACCGGGGTGGGGGGCTCTGCCTACCTTCTGATAACAAATTGGATACAAGAGACAATCCACCTGGCTATTGATCTCTTAGTGGCAGGTTTGCCTTTCCCAACTTCACCATAGGTAAGGAAAAGTTGGAGGGATTCGAACCTGTGACCTTTGGTACGCTCTATATAATAACTAAGAGCTCTCTTAACATCCAGGCTGTGCAACCTCCTCTCACCAAGAGGAGTGATCAGTGAAAATACTGGAAGGGAGATAGATTGATTAAGATGGAAATCTGAAACCACCTTAGGCAAAACTTCCTATTAGTCCTAAGGACTACCTTATCCCTGTGGAAAGAAATAAAGTCAGTCTCCACTGACAAGGCTTGCAATTCACTTATCGTCTGGCAGAAGTGATAGCCACTAGAAAAACAGTTTCCAAGTTAGGAACTTAAGCTCTGCAGAAGACAGAGGTTCAAAGGGGGTTGCATTAACTGGGCAATGCAAACATTAAGGTCCCAAGCAGGGGCTAGTTCCCGAAAGGGAGGATTAGTATGGAGTAATCCCTTAAAAACTTGGAAAACACAGGATGAGAGGAAGAGGGATGACTTTCCTGCTGACACAAAAGCAGACACAGCTGCCAAATGAACTCTCAGGGTAGCTGGTCTGAGACCCAAGGAATTAAGATGTACCATGTAATCTAACAAAATGGGCAATTCAGCAGATTCTGGGAAATATTTTCCCAGCACACCAAATGAAACCTTTTCCATTTAGAACTATAAGTAGCCCTAGTGGAAGGCTTTCTGGAAGCCTTTAGGATCTCAAGAACACCCTGAGAGAGGTGTAAATCAGCAAACTCTAACTCCTCAAGAGCCAGGCCTTGAGGTTGAGGGATTTGAGGTCCGGATACCAAACCCTTCCCTGGGCACAAGTCAACAGATTGTGATTCCTGGGAGGCACAGGGAAGATGGACTGTCAGAGACAGAAGGAGGGGTACCAGGGCTGCCTGGCCCAATCTGGGCAATCAGAATCACCCTGCAAGGCTGAGATCTGATTTTGACTAGTACTTGAATAGGAGAGGAAAGGGAAAGCATAGAGGAACTTCCCTCCCAATCCAGAAGAAGGGCATCCAGGGAACTGAGCCCAGCACTGGAGGCCTGCAACAGAACAGAGGAAGTTTGTGATTGTCTGGGGCTGCAAAAGATCTATCTGAGGATGCCCACCTGGCAAAAACTATCCCCAGCACTTGAGGATCCAGGGACCATTCGTGATGGCCCTGGGAAATCCTGCTGAGGGCATCCGCTAGGACATTGTCCTTCCTGGAAGATGAACTGCTATGAGGAAGTGTTCAGGAATAGGCCAGAGACCACAACTTCATTGCCTCGTGCACAAGGTCAAGACCGAGTGCCCCTTGCTTGCTGATGTACCACATTGTTGTGGTGTTGTCTGTTCTGACTTGTATCACCTTGTCGTGGACAGATGCAGAAAAACTTGAAGAGCTAAAAGACAGCTCTGAGTTCCAGCAAATTGATGTGGAGCAGAGATTCCTAGGGGACCAGACTCCTGAGGGAAAGATCGCCCATGTGGGCTCCCAACCCAGAAGGGAAGCATCTGTAGTGAGAGTCAAGTCGTGAGAAGGGGAAATGAAGTGGACCCCGCTCTTAATTGCTCTGATCCTGCCACCACTGAGAGCTAGGATCAAGGTTCGAGTCACTGGGACCAATTTGGAAAGGGGGTCTCTTCTCTGAGACCAAAAGCTTCTCAAGTGAAACTGAATGTCTCTCATCTGAAATCTGGCTCCTGCACAACAGCTGTGGATGCAGTGATGTGCCCCAGGAGCTGCAGAAGTGTCTTGCTGGTCGAGAGACCTGCAGAGTGAAGGAAGAGGCCAGAGCCACTAAATTCCTTACCCTTTCTGGGGAAGAAAGGCTCTGGCTAGCTTTGTGTCCAATCTGCCCCTATAAAGGTGAGTACCTGGACTGGTTCCAGAACCGACTTTGGTAGGTTTAGCAGAAAACCCAGGGAGGTGAGAAGCTGCTGGGTGACCTGCAGGTGAGATTTACCTGTTCTGGGACTGGCCTACAATGAGCCAGTCGGCCTAGATAGGGGAAAACAGCAATCCTCTGCCTCCTTAAGTGGGCCACTGCCACTGCTAGACACTTTGTGAATACCCTTGGAGCAGAGGTAAGGCCAAGGGCATTGCTCTGAACTGGTAATGACCTGAGGGCAGTTCGAATCTGAGGTACTTTCGATGGGATCTTCTGATTAGGACATGGAAATAGGCATCCTGAGGTCCAGGGAGGCTAGCCAGTCCCCTGGCCTTAGGGAAGGTAAAATCATTGCCAGAGTTACCATTTTGAACTTTGGTTTCAAAAGATGCTTGTTCAGATATCTGAGATCTAAAATGGGCCGCCATTCTCCTGTCTTTTTGGGGTAAGGAAGTGTCTGAATACAGACCCCTGCCCTGATGCAGGAGGAACCCTTTCTACTGCTCTGAGAGCTAACAGGAAGAGACCTCTGTTTCCAGAGCGAGGGTCTCTGAAGCACTTGCAGGTAGAAAAGTCTGCTCTCAACTTGGGAAACTTTTTGAAGCTGAGAACCAGACCCTGGCTTACTACTTCCAGAACCCACTTGTCTGAGGTTAAAGAAGCCCAATTCTGACTGAAGTAAGCCAGCCTGCCCCCACTGGTACAGGAGACTGACCCTGGGCACCCCATCAGGGTGCCTGTTTCGAGGAGCTTTAGGCTGGGGGTGGGAGCAGGTCTGCCCACCCTCGCCTGCCCCTGCCTCTGAAGAAGCCTCTGAGCATAGGCAGAGGAGGCCTGAGTCTGGTAGAAAGGCTGTGAAAAGGCATACCCTACCCCTGGGGCATGCCTTTGAGGAGTGGCTTGCCGCCTAGCCTGGGCACTCTTGTAAGTAGTCCCATATTCATCCATTCTTCATGTAATTCTCTGTCTGCTCTCCAAACAGAGAATTTCCCACCACAGGAAAATCCATAGCCTTAGTCTGGGTATCCTGTGACAAACTAGTACACCTGAGCCAGGCCAACCTACTAAAGCTACAGATGTGGCCTGACCCCTAGAGGAAACATCATTAACATCCACAGCAGCATGAAACTGAACCTTAGAGGCTTCAATGCCATCAGCAGCCACCTGTTCTAGTTCACTAGCCAGCTGGCCATGGGCCTGCTTGGCCAATTGCATAACAGTATCCCATCTAGATTTCTGATACCTAGCTACATAACCCATATAATTTGCTTGCCTGAGTCCCAGAGAGGCTGCCATATACTGTTTTTTTGCCATGGCATCAATCTTCCTGAATCCTTGTCAGAGGATGGAAGCCAAGGGAATATTAGCTTTATCACAGGCAGCAGCCTGAACTACCCCAACATGACTGCATTGCTGAGAAAGGAATTCTGTATCAGGGCCTGACAATGTATACCTTCTGTCCATCTTTTATCTACAGGAGGACAGAATTAGAGCTTTAAAATTTTAATTGTTTGTTTCCTAAAAGACTTATGTAAAGGAATAGACAATCTCCTAGACTCTGGAATATCCATCATTTCTACAAAATCAGGCTCCTCTTGCTCATCCACAGCCTCTTCTAAAGGAAGCTGGAGGGTTTCAGCAACTTTTATAAAACATAAAATGAGATGGGGACTGGACAGCATAGGGGAGATTCTAAAGGTCTGTCTGGGAGATGTCCGTTCAATGGCACACCTAGACCTTCCCAGCCACATTCATACTGTTCATAATCCTCCTCCCTCCTCTGGTTCATAAAATTCCTCAATATCATAATCCTGAACCACTGGGACCGGACGAACCGACCTTTTCCAGATAGTGGTGGTTCGACAGACCCTGAGACAGTGACTGGACAATTTGTATGGCTTTTGCTATCTGCAGCAGTTGGAGAAGGAATTTTGGACTCCAGACCTGCTGATTTTCTTGTTTTCTTTACTGGAATTGGTTCCTCAGAACCAGCTTTTCTTTGCCCGAGGAAGTCTGGCCCTGGTCAGAGGGCACTCCCTCTGGTTCGGTTGGCACCAAACCGGCTGGCCATCCGGTTAGCGGACTTTTTCCCTCTCGCCCTGAGCCTGCCCAATCTTTTTCCAGGGTGGCTGCAGGAAATTTACATACCTGGCAGTCTGACTGGAGGTGGTCAAACCTCAGACAATAAACACATGTGGTGTGTGGTCATCCTTAGTAAAGACTTTCCCACAAACATCACAGTGTTGAAACCCAGTGGCCCGGGTTTTTCTTTTGGGTTTCTCAGACATAATGCCAGCCTAACCAAAAACTGCCCTTTAACGGCAGTGCTAGGCAAGACACCCTTATCGGTTCCTAACGTGTCACGGTATTGAAAAACGAATAAACCTTTTTTAGAACCGATAAGAACCGGAACCACACTCTAAAATAGTAACTTTAGTTTTAAATGAGTTTTAACCCACTGATCGTTCAAAACCGAACCGATAACTTATAAGTTCCAACAGACAAAACCTTCATTTACTTACGGTTACCACAGATAGAGCTTGAACCGAACGGTTTTATGTTAAAATAAACTATTTCGGTTAAATCCAACCAGAAAACACTTTTAAAACCAAGAAATGAACCGAGCAGAAGGAGAAATTCGAGCGACTGTTCACTGAGGCGGAGTAAAGAATCTGACAGTTCAAGTTTGAAATGACACAGATAGAGCTGCTCTCTGCCAAAATTTATTTTGGAATGGTTTTAACCATTTCACTCGGGCAGTTCTAGAGCTGGATCAAACTGCTAATGTCTATAATATAGCAAGACTTCATGTTGTTTGAATGGAGGTGACAAATCAGTGCATTAGGCTGAGGAATAAGAGAAAAGAAGGAACAAACCACTATGGTTCACAAAGGAGGTGGTGAAGAAAGTGATGGACAAAACAGGGTGATCAGAAAGTACAAGGAGATGCAGGATGACAAGGATAGGGCAGTGTACCTAAAGAGACAGAGGGATGTGGGAAGCAGTTAGAAGCGTGAAGGTACAGAGAGAGATCAGTACAGACGGAAAGGGGGGACATTTATAGATACATTAGTGATAGAAGGAAGGGCGGGGGACTGTAAGGCTCAAAGAGGTGGGAGGGTGTGTTGAGGGGACCTAGAAAGGCATCGATACTAAATGAATACTTCTGTTCAGTATTCACAATAGAGGAAAGGGACAGGAACTACAGCTAGTGACAGCAAAAATGGGGGCGGGGAGTTAAACACCAGTCCCTTTAGAGAAGAGAGTCCTGGAAGAACTCAAAACTGAGGTTGGGCAAAGCGATGGGACCAGATGATATATACCCAAGGATATTAAAGGAATTACGGACAGTGCTAGCAGCACCGCTGACAGTCCTGTTTAGTGAGTCACTTGATACAGGGGTGGTTCCAGAGGACTGGAAGGGGCAAATGTAGTCCCTCTCAAAAGAGTGGTAGCAGGGAGAAGGCAGGAAGAAAAAATACTTACCATAGTAATATTATTTCTACAAAGGAAACTTAGTAGGATTAGATAGAACAGCAGCCAGCCTTGATCTGCTGACTGCCCCGGAACTTTCATTTGGAATGTTATGCAAATGAATAGAATTTAGAATGCCACATTCAAAACTGCTGCCTCTTACCCCTGTCAGTTTTGATTTTGTAAAGTAAACAGTAGGCTAATCACTAGTTAAAACTAAACACCATTAACACTAATGTCCTTCCCCTTGTTAGAGGACTGCATCCAACAGGATAAGAAAAATCATAAAAAAAAAAAAAAGACAGCTAGTGGTCCTATAC
The DNA here is from genome assembly GCA_016271365.2 of Neoceratodus forsteri. Lineage (NCBI taxonomy): Eukaryota > Metazoa > Chordata > Ceratodontiformes > Ceratodontidae > Neoceratodus > Neoceratodus forsteri. The sequence continues at coordinate 1,301,404,326 of CM057455.1, forward strand.
ATTTCTTGTGTTCTTAAATTATTATCAAAAATGTTGGCCAATGATTAATGGTAATGTTTGATGACCCCTAAAAGTACAGATGAACATATTCAGGTTATTTAAGGGAGGCAAGGATGGAGGTATAATCCTACTAGGAGATCCCTTGTAAGAAATAATATTACTATGGTAAGTAATTTTTCTTCAAGACCCAGGAATCTCCTAGTAGTATTAGAATAGCAGACTACCAAGAAGTGCCTTGGGAGGAGGATACAGAACCTGTTTAGGAAAAGGTTCTACAATACTGCAGTGCCATACCTAGCATCAGTCTTGGACTGAACAGGAAGCAGTATACGCAGTGGTTTGAGGCTCTGAGCTGCAAGCCTGGAGACCTGGGTTTGAATCCCACAGCCCTCACTTGCATACTGTGTGACCTTGAGCAAGTCACTTAACTTCCCTGTGCTCCCAGGTCACACCTGTAAACAAGCTTTCAGCTTAGTGTGTTACTCCTGGTAAAACAATTGGAAAAAAGAACATCCAGGCAACAGTGCTTTGTGAAGGTGTGGACTGTACTCCAGGTAACCGCTTTACAGATCTCCAGAGGATGTCCTTTGTAGCTGCCACAGAGGCAGCAGTTCCACAGTAGAATGTGCCCTGAGGCCCTGTGGTTCCTGCTTGTCAGCCTTACTGTGGCAGAATTGGATGCAGGATACTACCCAATGTGCAACTGACCTTTGAGGCAGGCCTGCCTTTTCCCACCTCACCATAAGTAATAAACAGCTGTGAGTGGAACCCTGAGGTCCTTAGTATGTGTAATATAATAGCTAAGGAACTTTTTACATCAAAGCTATGGAACTTCTGTTCACCTGAACTGGATCTGGCTGTGAAAATACTGACAGGGTGATGGACTGATTTAAGCGGAACTCAGTTACCACCTTTCTATTGATTCTAAGGACTACCTTGTCCCTATGGAAGATAATATGGTTGGGATCAGTGCAAAGAGCTTGGAGCTCGCACTCTTCATGCTGAAGTAACTGCCACTAGAAAACAGTTTTTGTGTGACATATTTTAGCTCAGCCATAGCCATTTGCTCAAAGGAGGTTCCATGAATTTGGCTATGTACAAACTGAGGTCCCAAAGCGGTACTGGTTCCCAATAGAAGGAATATATCTGATAACTGTTTAAAAACTTTAAAATAGGTGTGAAGCTATTGTTCTCTGAACACCACCGACACGTAAGCAGATACTGTGGCCAAACCAGCCCTGAGAGGGCTGATATTCTTAGGCTTGCACCAAATGGTAAATCTTCCACTCTGAAGTATAAGTCTTCCTTGTAGAGGCTTCGAGACACTTTCAGTACTTTAAGTACCTCTTCTGACAAGTTAAGTTGAGACAATTCTTAACTCTTCAAGAACCAAGCCTTCAAGTGTAGGCTTTCTAGGCTCGGAAGAACAATCTGCCCTGAGAGCTGTTAGAGTTGAATCTGTGGGCAGACTAATGGGTTGTTTGGCAGACGGACTGAACAACAAAGGGTACCAAGGCTGTCTGGCTCCAATCTGGGGCAACCAGTATTATGGTTGCTAGCTGGCTTCTCAGTCTGAAAAGAACTCTTGATACCACTGGAATTGGAGGAAAGCATAGGAAACCTCTCTGTCCAATCCAGGACTAGTTGATCGCTGGGCACTGGGCCCAAGGATGGTGGCCTGCAACAATACAAAGGAAGTTGGTGATGCCTGAAAATCGCTTCCAACACTTATCTGTTCGGAGCCGATTTGGTGGGGATCCTGACTGATTCTGCTGAATGAACTGTCCTGCCCTGGAAGGTGAATGGCGATCAGATGCACCTCCAGGAAATAAGCTAGGACCAAATCTTCATGGCCTCTGTACACAGCTTTGAAGATCTGTACCCCTAACCCCCCGCTTGTTGTGTTGTCTGACCTGACTGACCCTCAACTGGGGAGCAAAGGCCTTTAGGGCAAGAAGAACTGCTCTCAACTCCAGAAGGTTGATCTGCAGCTAGGACTCATGAGGAGACTAAACTCCAATGATTTTCAGGTCGCCGTGTGTGCCCCCACCATAGGAGGGAGGTCTCTGTTAAGACCACTTTGTGGTGGTGTTGTCTGAAAAGGACACCCTGTCGAAGGTTGTCCCTTTCTTTCTACCACTGGGACCAGTGTGATCTGAGGTGATACTGATATTCCTCATTTGAAACCTTGAGCCTGACACTACTGCTGTAGTTGAGACCACGGTACTAGCAATGCTAGAACTGTCTTGTAGTTCTGGGCTGGCCTAAAGCAAAGGATTCTGCTAGTGCCAGTAGGTTTGATGCCCTTTTCCTGAGGAAGAAAAGCCTTTCTGACAGTGTCCAGTTTTGTCCAATAAATTTGTGACTGAACTGGGTCTAACTGAGATATTTGGGTATTTATAAGGAAACCCAGCTACTCCAGGGTACTGTGGGTCACCCTGATGGAACTTTGCCTGCTGGTATGACTTTCCTGTGACTAGCCAGTCATTCAGGTATATGAATACACTGATTCCTTGCCTTCTGAGTTAAGCTGTCACCACTGATAGGCACTTTGTGAATACTCATGGGGCAGAAGTGCCTAGAAGGAAGTGTTAATAACTGGTAATGACCTGAGGGAGAGAGAACCTGGTACTTTCTGTGAAAGGTCTGACTGGTATGTGAGCAAGTGTCTTTCAGATCCGGGATGCCAGACAGTTTCCTGTTCTTAGAGCAGGGATAAATACTGCCAGTGTTACCATTCTGAACCTGGGCTTTGCGGGTGTCTGTTTAGGTATCTGAGATCCAAGATTGGACACTAATTCCGTTTTCTTTCTGGTCAAAAGCATCTTGAGTACAGACCCCTCCCTATCTGGGTATGGGGAACTGGCTCTGTTGTGCTGGATTGTAGGAGCTTTATACTTCCAACCCCAGCAGAATGGTCTCTGATGGGAGTTGAAGGCTGGAAAACCCTGCGCTGGAGTTTTGGAAATTACTTGAACTGCAGGCAAAGACCCTGACTCTCTACCTCCAGTACCCAGTTGTTCGTGTAATGTTTTCCCAACGCTCGAGTGACAACTTGTCCCTTCTGGGTGGGGTGGGGGTAGCTGATTTGTGTAGTCAGGATTCTGTCCGATTGTGGTCTAGGGCTGGAGCTCAGCTAGCACATCTACCAGACACTGTAAGAAAAATTACTCACCTTAGTAATGTTGTTTCTTCTAATGGAATCTTGCTATATTATGACAATGCAGTATGACCGCAGGTTAGAACTGCTCCGAGGTGAAATAGTTAACTTTCCATGCAGGCATGGAACTTAGAGCGAGCTCGGCTGGAAAACTCTGTCTATTGTGCTTCAAAGATAAACTGTCAGATCTTTACAAGCTAAAACTCACTAAGGTTCTGTGTGGAAGCTGTAAACCTACACTAGCCAACTGGCTACTAACATAAACACTCATTCTTTGGCCTAAAACAAAGACTCAAGTCAGGAGACCCAAAAATGCAAAACACAACACCAATTCACCCAAAAGGTAGGTGAAACAACAAGGTGGGCATCAAACAAGTGCCAACTCTGTACTGCCCACCCACATCCCACAACAGAGGTTCTGAGAGGGGCAGGAGGAGGTTATAATATAGCAAGACTCCATTAGAAGAAACAACATTACTAAGGTGAGTAATTTTTCTTCAAACAACATGAAGTCTTGCTATATTATGACAACTACGAACTACACAGCAGTACCCCCATGGAGGAGGACAGAACCTACTTGGAAATAGGCTCTGAGCTGCGGCTGTGCCAGGCAGACATCACTCTAGCCTAGATGTCCAAGGGTAATGCTTGGTAAAAGTGTGAACTGTTTTCCAGGTAGCTGCTTGACATATTTCTAGAATAGGAATGTCTCTGGCAGCAGCCAGAGAAGCAGCTGTACCTCTGGTAGAGTGAGCCCTCAGGCCTGAAGGAGGAACTTACCCAACTTCTCGTAGCAGAATTGGATACAAGAGACAATCCACCTGGCAATAGATCTTTCAGTGGCTGGTTTCCTTCCCAACTTCGCCATAGGTAAGGAACAGTTGGAGGGAGTCAAACCTATGACCCTTGGTACTCTATGTAGTAACTAAGGGCTCTCTTCACATCTAGGCTGTGCAGCCTCCCTCCCCAGAGGAGGAGTGGTCAGTGAAGCACACTGGAAGAGAAATAGACTGATTAAGGTGGAAATCTGAAACCACCTTAGGCAGGAACTTTCTGTTAGTCCGAAGGACCACCTTATCTCTGTGAAAGAGATAAACTCCTGCTACACTGACAACGCTTGTAATTCACTTATGCATCTGGCAGAGGTGATGGCTACCAGAAACACAGTTTTCCAAGTCAAGTACTTGAGCTCAGCTGAAGACAGGGGTTGCATAAGCTGAGCAATGCAAACATTAAGATCCCAGGCAGGGGCAGGATCTCTAAATGGAGGGTTGTGCAACAACCCCTTAAAAACTTGGAAAATACGGATGAGCTGAAAGAGATGAGGATTTACCTGCTGAAATAAAAGCAGACACAGCTGCCAAGTGCACCTTGAGGGTAGCTGGTCTCAGCCCAAAAGAATTCAGGTGGACCATATAATCCAGGACTGTGGGTAGATCAGCAGAGACTGGGGAATATGCTTTTCGAGCACCATATGGAAAACCTTTTCCATTTGGAACTGTAAGTAGCCCTGGTGGAAGGCTTCCTTGAGGCCTTCAATATATCGATTACACCTTGGGAAAGGTGTAAATCAGCAAACTCTAACTCTTCAAGAACCAAGCCCTTAGATTGAGAGATTTGAGATTCGGTACCAGACCCTTCCCTGGGCACAGGTTAACAGGTTGTGATTCTTGGGAAGGCACAGGGAGGATGGACTGCTAGGACAGCAGGGAGTGGACACCAGGGCTGTCTGGCCCAACTGAGCTATCAGAATGACTTTGCAGGATTGGGATCTGATTTTGACTAGCACTTTGAACAGGAGAGGAAAGGGAGGGAAGGCATAGAGAAACTTCCTCCCAACTGAGGGCTAAGGCATCCAGCGAGAGAGAGCCCAACACTGGGGCGCGCAGCAAAAAGAGGAAGTTGGTGATTGTCTGGGGCTGCAAAAGATCTATCTGCAGGGTGCCCCATCTGGCAAATACTACTCCCAAGACCAGGATCCAGTGACCATTCGTGGTGGCCCTGGGAAATCCTGCTGAGAGCATCTGCCAGGACATTGTCCTTGCCTGGGAGGTGAACTGCCGTAGAGAGGTGTTCAGGAGTAAGCCAGAGACCACAATCTCATCGCTTGGTGCACAAAGTCAGAGACCGAGTGTCCCCTGCTTGTTGATGTACCACATTGTGGTGGTGTTGTCTGTTCTGACCTGAATACTCTTGTTCTGAACAGATCTGGAAAAACTTGAAGTGCTAGAAAACTGCCTGAGCTCCAACAGGTTGATGTGGAGCAGGGATTCCTGGGAGACCACAGACCCTGGGTGGTGAGGTCGCCATGTGAGCTCCCCAACCCAAGAGGGACGCATCTGTAGTAAGGATTAGAGAATGAGACTGAGTGACAAAAGGAACCTCTTGTCTCAGGTTGGTCTGATCCTGCCACCACTGTAGGGCTTGGATCAGGGTTCGAGTTACTGGGATCAACTTGGTAAGACGATCCTTTCTTTGAGACCAAAAGCTCTCAAATGGAACTGGATGTCCCTCATCTGAAATCTTGCTCCCTGCACAACTGCTGTGGAAGCAGCCATGTGCCCTAGGAGCTGCAGAAAATGCCTTGCTGGCCGGGAGACCTGCAGGGTAAATGAGGAGGCCAGAGAGACCAGGGTCTTTGCCCTGTCTAGGGAAGGAAAGCCCTGGCTTCCTGTGTGTCTGGCTCTGCTTCTAAGTGATGTAAGAAGCTGGACAGGCTCTGGGAACTGACTTTGTGAGATTCAGAAGGAAACCTAGAGAGGTAAGCAGTTGCTGCTATCTGGAGATGTAATTTGACCTGGTCTGGGGACTGGCCTACTATGAGCCAATCGTCCAGGTAAGGAAAGATGGCAATCTTTTGCCTTCTTAGGTAGGCAACTGCTACTGCCAGACATTTGTAAATACCCTTGGGGCAGAAGTGAGGCCGAAGGGCATTGCTCTGAACTGGTAGTGGCCTGAGGCAGCTCGAACCCGAGGTACTTCGGTGGGAGCTTCTGATGGGAATATGAAAGTAGGCATCCTGGAGGTCCAGGGAAGCTAGCCAGTCCCTGGCCTTAGAGAGGTAGGATAATTCCCAGAGTCACCATTTGAACTTTGGCTTTAAAAGGTGCTTGTTTAAATATCTGAGATCCAGGATGGGCCGCCATTCTCCTATCTTTTTTGGGGTAAGGAAGTACCGGAGTACAAACCTTGCCCTGGTGTAGGGGAGGAACCCTTTCCACAGCTCTGAGAGCCAGGAGGGTAGAGACCTCTGCCTCTAAGGCAAGAGCCTTGAAGGAGTTGCAGGTGGAAAAGATCTGGTTCTCAGCTTTGGAAATTTTTGAAACTGAGAACCAGTCCCTGGCTTACTACTTCCAGGACCCACCTGTCTGATGTTAAAGACTTCCAGTCCTGGACAAAGCCAGACAGCCTGCCCCTACAGGTAGAGAGAAGAATCGGCCCTGGCAATCCCATCAGGATGCCTGTTTGGCAGGAGCTTTGGGCTGAGGGTGGAAGCAGACCTGCTTATATCCCATCTGCCTCTCCTCCAAAGAACCCCTCTGAGCATAGGCGGAGGAGGAGGAAGCTTGCTTGGTAAAAGGCCTATGAAAAGGCCTACCCCTGCCTCTAGGAAGCTGCTTTTGAGGAGTGGCCTGCCTTTCCTTGGCCCGTGCACTCCTATAGGTGGTCCTATATTCATCCATTTCTTCATGTAATTCTCTGTTTGCTCCCAAACAGAGAATTTCCCACCACAGGAAAATCCATGGCCTTGACTGGGTGTCCTGAGACAGGGTAGTACATCTGAGCCAAGCCATCCTGTGAAGTGCCACAGATGTAGCCATGACTCTTGATGAAACATCATTAGAGTCCACTGCAGCATGAAATTGCACCTTGGATGCCTCAATACCATCCATAGCCACCTGTTCCGCTCCCTGGCAAGCTGGTCAGGAACTTGTTTTGCTAGGGCCAGCACAGTATCCCATCTGGATTTCTGGTACCTAGCAGCATAAGCCATATAATTTGCTTGTCTGAGCCCCAAAGATGCTGCCATGTACTGTTTCTTTGCCATAGCATCAATCTTCCTGAGTCCTTCTCAGGGGTGTGAAGCTAGGGAATATTAGCCTTGTCACAGGCTGCAGCCTGCACTACCCCCACATGGCTGCATTGCTGAGTGAGGAAATCAGTGTCAGAGCCTGATAAGGTATACCTCTTGTCCATCCTTTTATCCACAGGAGATATAGTGTGAGGAGTTTTAAAACTTTTACTGTTTCCGAAAAGATTTATGCAAAGGAACAGACAGTCTCCTAGACTCTGAATATCCATCATTTCTACATAGTCTGGCTCATCCTGGTCATCAACAGCTTCCTCAACAGGGAGCTGAGAGTTTCAGCAACTTTTTATAAAACATGAAATGAGAAGGGACTCAGAAAGTCTTGGAGGAGAAACCCTAGGGGTCATCTGGAGAGATGTCCGATCAATCGGCACATCCAGATCTTCAAAACAATATTCACCTCTTCATATTCCTCTTCCCCCTCCCGGTTCATAAAAATCCTCAAAATCATAATCTTGAACGGTGGAACCGGCCGAACGAGCGTTTACCAGAAGGTGTTGGTTTGGTCGGAACCAGAGAGAGAGACTGGACAATTTTAATTGCTTTAGCTATTTCCTCAGCAGTTGGGGAGAGAACTTTGGCTCTAAACTAGCTGACTTTCTAGCCCTTTTGATGGAACCGGCTCTCGCTTGCCCGAGGAAGTATCGCCTGGTCAGAGGGCACTCCTCTGGTTCGGCTGGTACCGAACCGGCTGGCCATCCGGTCAGCGGACTTTGGCCTCCCTCTCCTGAGCCTACCAACTCTCTTATCTATGGTGGCAGCAGGAAATTGTGACAAATCTGGCAGTCTGAATTGAGGTGGTCAAACCCCAGACAACAGACACATGTGGTGTGTGGGTCAGCCTTAGCAAAGCTTCCCCACAAACACTACAGTGTTGAAACCCAGTGGGTCCGGTTTTCTTTTGGGTTTCTCAGACATAATGCCAGCCTAACCAACTTGCCCGTTTATGGCAATCCACCAAGCAAGACACCCTTATCGGTTCCCAACCGTGTCACGGGTCGTGGAAAAACCGTAATGAAATCCGTTTTAGAACCAATAAGAACCGGAACCGCACTCTAAAAAGGGCTAGTAGATTTAATATAACCTGATCGGTTCAAACCGAACCGATAACAAATTACAAGTTCCACACAGAAAAATTATGTAAAACCTATCTTTTACTTACATTACCACAGACAGAGCTTGAACCGACTGGTTGGGTTTAATTTCGCTAAAACCAAAAATAATACTTTTAAACCGACAAAATGAACCGAGCAGAAGGAGAAATCTCCAGAGCGACTGTTCAGTGAGGCGGAGTAAAAATCTGACAGTTTACCTTGAAGCACAACAGACAGAGTTTTCAACCGAAGCTCACGCTCTAAGTTCCATGCCTGCATGGAAAGTTAACTATTTCACCTCGAGCAGTTCAAACTCGCGGTCATACTGCAATTGTCATAATATAGCAAGACTTCATGTTATTTGAAACTCCAGTCATGGCACTCGCAAGCATCTCCAAATAACAGACCTGAGGGCAGGAAATGTGTACAGATTGCTTTAGCCTTCACTTAAGCAGATCTTTGAGAAAGCCCACGGCTGGGTGAAACATGAGAAGAGTCTGCTGTGTCTGTATGCATTTGTTATATGTTGCTGCCACTGCTTAAGTAAAGGCTAAAGCAATTTGCACAAATTTCCTACCTCCGTCTATTATTTGAGATGCTTGGTGAGTGCCATGACTGGAGTTTACAACATAGTACTTTTGAGTCACAAAGCACCCTGCACTTAGTGCAGCTCTGTCTATGCAGTACACGCCTAGCAGACCTTCTGCCCCTGCAACACCCTCTAGTCTGTGTGTACTCTACAGTCATAAAGTATGGGGTGAAAGATCTGGAGTAGTACCACTATCCCCCCACCGTGGATCTATAAGAGGTGGAGGCCCTTTCTACTCCTGTAGGTGGTTTTGTACTCCTCTACCTTTTCATGTATGCCTCAGTTTTGTCACCGAAAAGGAACTGGTTTTGCATCGACAATCCATAGCCTTTAGTTGAGTGTCTGTGTAACATTAGTTGCTCTGAGCCAAGCAAACCTTCTTAATGAAACTGACAAGGCCAACACTCTAGATCCAGTGTCATTTGCATCCACTGCCATGTGAAACTGGTGCTTTGTAGCATCCAGAGCCATCCTGGCAATCTCTATATCATGCGTGCCACATCTCTTGAAACCTTATCCATTAAAGCCACCATGGAGGTCCACAGTGCTTTGATATTGTGCAGCATAAGCCATGTAAGCTGCTTGCCTGAGGAGCAAGGAAGATCCCAAATAACCTTCCTTCCCCATCCACATGGTATTTTTTTACCTTCATGTCCACTCCGGGAACAGAAGAAGGTGTCTGAGTATTATAAAGTAGCCCTTCTGAGAGAACTATGGCTAGGAAGGCCTACCTTTTGAGGGAGTGATATCCATCATATCAAAGGCTGACTTTGTGAAAATGGAAGAGTGCCTCAGAAAAGCACTAGCAAATGGGCAAGAAGGAGGGTGGAGGAACAATGGGAATAATCAAAATAGCCATCACAAAGCCAACAAGCCTTTGTGTGAAGCAAATCAACAAAACAAAATGAAGGAAAAAACACTATGGTTCTCAAAAGAAGTGGCAGGGCTGGTTAAGGAGAAAAGGATAGCATTCATGAAATATAAGGAAACACAGAAGGAGCAAGACAGAGAACTTTATCAGTTAAAGCAGAAGGAGGCAGGAAGGCAGTCAGAATAACAAAGGCACAAACTGAGGAAAAGATAGCCAACTCTGTTAAGAAGGGAGATAAAACCTTTATAGGTACATTAGGGAGCGAAGAAAGACCAAGGGAGAGATACACAGACTTAATAAAGGGTGGAATGTGGGCAGAGGGGACAGTGAAAAGCAGGATACTGAACCAATACTTCTGCTCAGTATTCACAACGGAAGAGGAGGGGAGGTACCTAAACCAAACAAGGGAGAAACTCTGAATAGAGGGGTTGATACCAGTCCATTCACAGAAGAAAGGGTTTTGAAACAACTCTTGAAACTGAGGGTGGACAAAGCAGTGGGGCCTGATAGGATTCACCCAAGAATTTAAAAGAACTAAGAGTAGAACTAGTCAAACCACAGACTACTCTCTAACAAATCATGGGAGGATGGGGTGGTACCTGAGGAGTGGAGGAGGCAAATGTGATTCCACTTCACAAAAGGGAGCAGGGCAGGGGCAGGAAACTACAGACCAGTTAGTTTGACTTCAGTGGTAAGAAAAATGATGGAATCACTTCTGAAGGAAAGAACTGTTGAGTACCTAGAGGCCAGTAGGGCACAGGATCCAAGGCAGCATGGTTTCACAGCAGGAAGATCATGAAAGGAGGGTAACTAGCGGGTACCGCGAGGTTCGGCATTGGGACCGGGTCCTCTTTAATGTCTTTATAGGTGACATTGGAAAGCACTTGAAGGAAAGGTATGTCTCTTTGCAGATGACACAAGATCGGCAACAGGGTTGATACACAAGGTGGGGTGGAAAGAATGAAAAGGAACTTGGCAAGGTTGGAGGAATGGTTAACTATATGGCAGCTCAGATTCAATGCAAAGAAGTGCAAGGTAATGCATCTGGGAAACAAAACCCAGGGAAGAGTACACAATGGGAGGTGAGTTAATAACAACAAAAAAATCGAAAGAGACCTAGGAGTAATTATATCAGATGACCTAAGGTGGGCAAGCAATGTGAGAAGGCAGTAAGGAGGTCTGGGGGATACTGGGATGCACAGGAGAGGTATCAACAGTAGAATACAGGAAGTTGTTATCCTCTGTACAGTTAGTGAGACCCCATCTGAGTACTGCATGCATTCTACAGACACATCTCCGAAAGACATAGACAGAGTGGAGGCTGTTCAGAGGAGGGCAAGCAAAATGGTACAGGGTCAGCACCAGAGAGACTAAAGCAGCTTAATATGTATACCCTTGAGGAAAGGAGGGAGAGGAGGACATGATAGAAACTTTCAAGCATCTCAAGGGAATTAAAGTACAAGAGGGTAGTATCTTTCAGAAGAAGAGATGTGCAAGAACAGGGGGCACAATTTGAAGATAGAGGGGAAGGCTCAGAGGTAATATTAGAAAGTATTTTTTCACAGAAAGGGTTGTGGATGCATGTAACAGCCTTCCTGAGGAGGTTGTGGAGTCAGGAATAGTGGGAGAATTCAGGATTGCATGGGACAGGCATAAGGCAATTCTAGGGGGTAGGGAAGTGGCTGTTGATTAACTAGAATCTGCAGCTTATCCATCGGAAATGGAGAAATGGGCAGATTAGGTGGGCCAAGCGGTCCTATCTGCATCACAAATTCTTTGTTTCTATGTAAAATCTGCCTCTTCATCATCCATGGATTCTGTGAGAGGAAGCCCAGGTGTCAGCTATTTGTCTGACAAAGGAGAAGTGGGATGAAAATCAACCTGCCCACGGAGGAGAAGAACCGAACTCCTGGTCTGGGGTACCTCTGGTTCAGTGGGTTCCCTAGATCCAGCTCCTCCTCATCCTCCTCAATGCACACTTGGGAGTCTTTGTTCTCTAGGAAACAGTGGTGGATTTGAACTGGTAAACCCAGTATGAAACCTGCATCATGTAGAGCCTGTATAATTTGCAAGACTCTGGCAATTTCCTCCGAGTGTATTTTATTTTGTCTGTTGGGAGCTCCTTTGTTGTTTGTTTGTTTTTTTTTTACGCTGGAGGCACAACATTTTCTCTTTATATTTATTTTTCCAGGCCCAACCTCAGGTGTCTGCCCACTTTTTCTTTTTGTTTAATATGCTCAATCCCTTTTCATTAATTTTGGGCTCTAAGGTATCCTAGAGGTTTCTCCTTCTCTTGGAGTGAGGTGAAGAAGGACCTTCTTCACTCAGCTGATGACACTGAGATGGAACAGAAGCCATCTGCTCCAATTTTTGGCTATTTTCCTAATAGTTTTAATACAAAAGCACTATTTTCTTCACAATAAATGACTGGGACCCAAGCAATATATGCATAAATCATGGCAATCAGGTTTAGCAAAGGTTTGGAAGCACCTTATACAACTCTTAAAACCTGTGATCCTGTCCTCTTGTTGGTCTGTCTGATATGCCAGACTGTCAGCAGACAGAGTACAAATGTACAGGCTCCATCCCATGATGTTAGATCATGCCCGCAGGAAGCAGCTTGTGTGCCAAATCCAGGGCAGGTAGGGTGGGACTCGTGTGGATGAACATCATATACGCTCCTAGAAAACAGGTTACTCACCTGTAACAGTAGTTCTAGGAGTGGTATATGTGTTCATCACTAGCAGTATGTCCTTTCCCTTAAATCTTGCCTGATGGTCTGAAAGCTGGCTTCTCCCACCCAATCAGGTGGTATAAGCCTCGCCCACCCCATGATGCGAGATCTTGCCCGCTGGAAGCAGAGGTTATGTGCCAAGCCGCGGAGGTCAGGTGGGTTGTGTGGATGAAATGAAATTACGCATCACTGTAATTATGATCTTTCTGTGTATCTTCACCATTCATCACAAGTGGGTTACGGTCAGAGGTAATGACCCCGTGGGAGCTTTCTTTTTTGGATGGGCGGTGTCGGCGCGGCATCGGATGCTGCCCTCGAGGCTGATGCACTGCGTGGCGCTGGTGGGTTGGCCGTTATGTGCAGTCGACTCAGCCCTCCACCAGTTCTGAGTCACCGGAGGAGAGGAAAAGGATGGGAGGGTGGGACAAGGAAGTCCAAGGACAGACAAAGGAAAAGATATAAACCAAAAGGAGAATAAACGACTAAGAGGACAGCAGAAGAAGAAGAAGGAGGAAACTAAGGGGATTGGGTAGGGGCCCTAATCTCTGGAGATAGGGAAAAGGAGAGGAGGAATTTAGGGTAAATTTGGGGTAGCAACCATACCCTGGACCTTGACTTGTCTCCAGATTGTATAGAACTGCAAGGAGTAGCCAAAAGGCTTAATGACAGAATTCAAGGCCACGGAATTACTGGCGTAAACTCCAAAAGGTAGAAAACGGTTATTCTGGAAGAAAGACAGGACACAGGATCCCACGGAAAGGATTTTTGGTGTAAGAAAATTTTTTTTTTTTAAATAAGGAAGGATATGTCCAACGGACAAAGAAAATTAAGGATTGACAGGAACAAAGGAAGAGTAGAGAATGGAGGTCAACTGCCAACTCCACACCCACAGGGTGGAGCCGCTGAAGAAGGAATGCCCCTACGCTGACCACTCTCCCCTTAGAAATAATCTCCCCTATGTGCCCTGTTTATCCCACTCCTGACAAAGAAAGGAGGGGCAAGGAAGGGCACAGAGGAGAGGGACCCACAGACTGAGGCCCCAGGGGATGGGATTGTGATAAATGGTGAAGATACACAGAAGATCATAATTATGGCAGGTACGTAATTTTCATATCTTATCTGCGTCCAATCTTCACCATTCATCATATTGGGTGAGTGCGAGCCCACCGAAGGGGTTTAACCTAAAGGACAGAGTCCCTTAGCTCTCAGTGGGTGACATACTAAGAGGACAACCTTAAGGGCCCAGGGAGGCCGAGGTGGGGAAAGTGAGACAGGACCCCCGGAGGGGAAGGAAGCTACCGACAGGCATGCCATCTTGCACTACGGAAGAAGAGATAGGTTCTCTGGTGAGCAGAGTTAATCACCCCACGCAGGGCCAAGGGTAACAACCGGAAAGACGTGAGCCTTGCCGCCTGCCCAGTGCAGATCGCTGTCCCTCCGACCCCGGTAGCTACCTCGTTGGCATAGCAGACTTGCCTCACTTGGTGCCTTGCTAGCTCCAGGCCACGCGCAGAGAGTGCAATGGCTTGTCTGGTTTGCTCAGTGTCAGGCAGAGGTGCTAGGAGTTGACCCAGCCTGGACCACAAGAACCTATCATAGGATGCATAGTGGGCCTGATGTGCTGTGATGGAAAGCAACAACCGTGCCGAGCAGAACATCCTCCTCCCACAGAAGTCAAAATCCATGGAATCTTGATCTGGGGGCGGTCACGGTGGAGGTGCGAAGCCCATCAGGAGTGTCCAGCTGCGTCAATCCTGACTGAGGATGAGGCATGGAACCTGGAGACTCCCGGGGGCACAATACCACTGGCGGAGATCCCTATGGGCAGGAACTCGGAGAAGGGTCTCTGCCAGGAATAACGACATCTCAGAAAGGGAGCAGGCCAGGGGGCACCACAGGGTGTCTCGCTGAAGTCGCCAGAAAGGCGTGACACGAGTGCTCTGGATTGCTTTGAGTGGGAGGGTGATGTGCAGGTTCTCCAACATACTCATGAGGAATCACTGATACTTGGCGAGATCAGCAGCTGGGGAGATGTGGACAGAAGGCTCCTCTCCCCAGAAGAAGGGGATGAGGTCAGAGGACTGGGCTCGCCCAAGAATGTGGCAAAGGATAGGGGCAGAGCCGACAAGAGAAATCGACTGACCTCCACCTGGGCTAGGGAGGCACCTGGAGCACCAGCAGAAGAAGGTGCTGAAGACCCACAGCCGACAGCTGAACAACCATTTCAGAACTGCCTTGGCTGTGCCTGAAAATCCCCAGTGAGGTGATCGGGCTGTGTGGGTCCAGAAGGATGGTCCCCTACCTCCAAAGAATGGGGCCCTCTCAAAAAGAAGGGGAAGGCGGAGATCCGGCGCTACGGCTTCTCCCAGAGCCGGGTGGACTCCAGAAAAAGGTCGCCGCAGAGCCCATGGCCCTTGACCGGAATCTGGAAGCACCTCCTCCTCGAGAGAGCCAGCCTAGGAACTGACAGCCCTGGTCGGCCCCTCAAGGAGCTATCCAGGGCGCATCACCTTCCCCTCCCGTGGGTGCTCTGATCGGGCCCCAAAGTTGGGCGATCTAGGCACACCACCTGAGCGGGTACCACCACTGAGGGGTCAGGAGAACCCTCCGAGGCCGGGCTGCAGTGCAATGGTGGCCTGCACCTCTGCCTGCTAGTCAGAACCCCTGACCCCAGCCCAGGCAGTCCCTGCCCACTCCTCAGAGGGGTCTGACTCGGCCTGTCAAGGACACTATGTGGGTGCCCACACCAGCAGCTAACTCAAGGAGAGAGACTGCCTGTCTGACTCAGAGTCAGACTCCTCCTCCGAGGCGGAGCTCAAGCCCTGTGCCAAACAGCTGGCGGGCGCTGCTGCCATTTCGACCAGATAGGGCACCAGAAACAGACAGCGTACTCCGAGTCAGTACAGGTGTCCTCCACAGCACCGTGAACAGTGGCAGAAGAAGACACGGCTCCAACCAGGACAGCAGTCTCGAGCCAGAAGTCAACATGGCGCCGTCCGCCCACGGCACCATGAAGGCGCCAAGGACAGAAGCGTAACGACGACGGCTCTGGCAGCGCCCAGCACCGAGGCCAGAAACCCACTGGCACCATCTCGCTCCATGGCACCGCGAGCGCGCTGAGAACAGGGACGGCGCTGACAATGGCTCCGACAGCGCCTCGGCGCCCAGATCCCAAACCCCATGGCGCCATGCCCAAGCCTGAATCAATGGCCCCGAACTGGACATGGGGCCGTGCTCAACCTCGGTGCCGAGATGGCACTGGAGGCGAAACAATCAGAGATGGCGCTAGAACCTCCCAAGGTGCAGCTACCACTATCAGCTCCGTGAGCGGTGCCGACAGCAGCCACGGCACGAGGCGGACCAACAATGACTCCGTCAGGGCCCACGGTGCCGCTGAGGCTCAAAATGGTGCCGACAGTCTGCGTTGAGGATGTCGTCGATCTGGGCCTTCGAGTCGCGGGTCCGACACCAGGAGCCCTGCCCCAAGGGCGTTGTCATCGATGCCTGCGTCCGTCTCCGGGAAGCGGACTGGGCCTGTGCGCGGGAGAAGCCTTGGCCAAGGCTAGGCCACGAGACCGGGGCTCCCTCCTCCTCGGCCCGTACAGAACTGGGAGGAGACCCGAGGAAAGGCCAAGAGAACATGGCTTGGCCCGGCGAATGCTCGCCCGACCCCGAAGTCGGCGAGGCTCGCCCACTTCCATGCATGTTGCTGGATGACCCGGCTGTCCATGGAGAAACAGCGCTGTACGAATCCATGTTGTGAAGCGGCCAAGACGTAAGGCAACGGTTGTGGTGGTCGGTGATGGAGTATTTTCGGTCACATGGGGGCCATCCCGTCTTTGAAGTTTTCTTGCCCTCTGACCGGACATGACCTACGGAGAAAAAAACACCAGGAGCGACTCGGCGTCGCGGTATCATAAAATAATGGAAAGAGCTTACCAGGCGATGTGAGTGTGGTGAACAGAACCAGCAGGAGGGGAGCCGACGACTACAGCATCGAGGAAACGACAGGAGTCGGCGGAAAAATTTGTTGCGAAGCAGGTAGGCCCAGATTCTTCTCTTGAAGCTCTCACGAGGTGACCTCGATCGGCGGAGACAAAGAACTGGTGGAGGGCGGAGTTGACTGCACATAATGCCAACCCACCAGCCACGCAGTGCGCCGGCCTCGAGGTGGCGCTGATGCTGCTTCGACTCGCCATCCAAAATAAAAAAAAAAAAAGAAGAAGCTCCCCGAGGGTCATGACCTCCGCTAGTAACCCAAATGTGATGAATGGTGAAGACTGACACAGATAAGATCAACATGTACCACTCCTAGAACTACTGTTGCAGGTGAGTAACCAGTTTTTATGGATGTGGATATGTTGTTCTATCCACACTAGTCGGCAGGCGCTCTAGCAGTTCCTTGGGAGGAGGGAGGCAAGGCGCACATCTCCTACTTAGGGAACACAGACTGGAGAACTGAGGCCCCAAACCAGCATCGCGGGTGACTCTAGGTTGATGTGGTAGTGGGTAATAAAGGTGTTTGCCAACTTCCAGGTAGCAGCCCTGCAGACATCCTGGATAGGGACGCCCCTAGAAGCAGCCACCGATGCAGCAGTATGGGCGGTAGAATAAGCTCTTTTTTATTTTATATACTTTATTTAAATACTACCATCAATGCAATAAGGGACATATGCAGAGGTCAATCATATGTGACAATACAGAGTAAATGGTAGTAGATACATATTAAATACAAACCCTTACTTCACTCCCTCCCCATATCTACCCTCCCCAAATCCTTCCCAGAATCCCCATCCTCCCTCGCCTCCCCCACCCTGAGAGCTATCAGTGAGAAAGAGCAAGTAAATAGAAGGGTAAAGTGCTAAATTCTTAGGATAATAGTAGGCATAGGTTATTATTTAAGCAATGTCCACAGGTAATTCAGATTGAGGCCCACTGATATATTATTAAAGTACAGTTACGTAAGAACTTACCATAACAGCAGATCTTGAGAGAGCTCTAACAGTAGGTATTATTACACATAGGACTGGCGTCGTCAGGTGGCAGGACCCCACTGAAGATTTCTAGCTGCAGTCTCTTGGCGGACCGCCCCAAGTCAGGTGACCCGGCATCAGGAGAAGTCGGTATAAAGTGGGCGGTCCCTCACGCCCGCTTCCAGTTCTTTCCATACAGGCCAAAAGACGCTGGACGAGAGAGAAGCGGATATTCCTCACTGGAAAAGGAGCTGAAAAAGCTTAGGGGATGGAGGGCGATGGCAGGAGTTATTTATTGCAAGAGCCTTCAAAGATCTACTGTTACGGTAAGTTCTACGTAACTGTACTATCTTACCGAGATGGCTCTTGCAGTAGGTAATTACATATAGGACTGAGTCCCAAGCAGTCTGGAACAAGAACAAGCACATGGGAGGAGAAGTTACTCCAGTATCCTCTGGCTGAAGGCCTAAGAAAGAGGCCTTGCAGAACAGCAAGCCAAGCCTGCTCTAGGCGAGAGGCAATATCCAAACTGTAATGTTTTGCAAAGAGGTCAATCATATGTGACAATACAGAGTAAATTGTAGTAGATACATATTAATACAAACCCTTACTTCACTCCTCCCCATAAAAGGGACCTTCAGGGCCAAGTGGGCTTACCGGTTATCAAAATTTTAATAAATAAAATAAAAGGTATGGACGGAAGTCCAGTGTATGCAGCACAAATGTCTGCTGCTGACACATTCTTGAAACAAGCAGCTGAGGCAGCGACTCCTCTGGTGGAGTGGCCTCTTACTCACCAGAAGGATCTTGTTGTACTTGTTATAACAGAAAGTGATGCAATGAGCCAACCATTTGGATAGACATTTATACACTGCTTAGAAACAGCATTGCCTTCTCTTTTGGGTGCAAAAGAGACAAACAGTTGATCAGTCTTTCTGAGATCCTTCGTCCTGTTAGTCTAGTATCTCAGAATCTGGTGAACATCCATAGTATGTAGTAAATACTCCCTTGATTGGAGTACTGCGTAAGAAAGCGGGAAACTCTATGGACTGGTTCAATGTAGACTCTGCTACCACCTTGGGGAGAAACTTAGGATTGGTGTGCAGAGCCATGCATTCCTTGAGTAAAATCAAGTATGGAGTTTTACACATCAGGGCCTGGAGCTAGGAAATCCTCCGAGCAGAGGTTATAGTCCATGGCCACGAGGAAAGCTTCCATGAAAGGAACTTCAGTCTGCAGAAGCTGCGGTTCAAAGGGAGACAGAGTAAGTTCTCAAGAACAAAGTTCAAATCCCAGGAGGGTGGAGACTGGATAGGGGGTCTCAGGTGAAGAACCCTCTGAGGAAAGTCTTAGAGACTTCCAGCTGAGCGAACGTTCTGTCTGCAAATGGAACATGATAGGCGAAATGGCGCCATGTGCAGACAGATCAAGCCATGGGGGCCTGGACACTCACGGACTGGGTGGCCATGTAAAACGCCTAACTTTCCATACCAAAATGTTTTATTTTGCGCAACATTTACTGAGCATTGTTTATTAACCATAACAACCACCATATGGGAGACTACCCCCATTATTCACAGGAGAAAAAATTAACTTGAGTACAACACCTGTCATGTTGTCATAGTCTGTAATGTTATATTTATTGTACTGTACAAGACATGAAGGCCGCCAGGCTCCAGATGCTCTGGGGGTCTAGATGCTCTGTGGTGAGTTTTGGGGCTTTTATTGAAGTCGCTCTCCTCTAGACCCTGTTCAGAAAAGCAAAGTATCTCTATAACCTCTTTAATCACAAGTTTATTTTAAGAAAATAAATTAAACAAAAATAAACAGTGCTTTACTAAGAGGTATGCATCCTGCTCCAAACAACAGTAAGTTACTGTATGTACCCATTGTACAGAAGTGTGCAGTTCCAATGTACAAATGCTATGACTCCAAATAAACAGACTGATGTCATACCTTTATCTGCTCATGGGATATCAAAGGAATGATTAATTCCATTTATTTCAGAGTTAGAGGATCCATGCATGTATACACACACACCCACATCCCTTTATCTCTTCTTTGAGCGAGACAGATCAATTATCTCAGCATAAAAATAATATACAGATATCAACTTTCTAAGCCACTTACTGAACTCAAGCTGTCAGCTGCTGCTTGGCGTTCCTTTGAAACTCCTTAGTTTAGCAGCGCAGGCGGTTTAGGACAGTGCATCGATTAATCATGCTGCTAGCGATAGGTAGCGTGGCGTACAGATGGCGGTGCAGGTGCTGCAGCTGGCATAGGATGCTGAGCCTCAAAACCACCAAGAAAGAGTGGTTTAAAAATGCTGCCAAATGGATTGTATGCAATGCTCCTGGTCCTGGCGCCTCCTCGACATGCAGCAGCAGCCCAGGTCTGGTCGCAACTTGCACCAGTCCAGGTCCAGTCCCAGACTCAAAAAGTGGAAAACCTGTCAGTATCCTAAGGAGGTAGATCACGGTGCTTGCATAGTTAGCCTTCTTCACTTCTTGTGCCACACAGTGCCAGTTTGTTTTCTAGCAAGTCACCCACCCTAGCTGCAGGCTGAATATAATGGAGGAGGAGGTTGGGGGAACGAGAGAAATCTTCTGCAATGTTGGCTTGCCGGGGCCTATCTGTAGCAGGAGGGTCCAGGGGCTTGTGTTTTGTTTTCTTTTAATTAAAGAAAGCCTCCCAAAGTCATTTTTTTGTTTGTTTTGTTTATGGAGCAAGCTCCGGGGGGTTGATTCACGCTTGACTCATGTGGGGAGGGCGAGCATGATTTATTACAAATCCTTACAGTACTGTACCACCTGAGGAAGGGGAACCAGAGAAATCTGCAATGTAGGCTTGCCGGGGGCCTATCTGTGGCAAGGGGCTTGTGTGTTTTTTTATTTTATTTAACAAATGTGCTTCTTCAGTCAGGCTGCTTTCACAGGGTTTTAAGGAGCAAGCTGCGGGGCCTATGGGGAGGTTGATTAGGTAGCAACTCGCGCTGTGGTGAGGGAGGTGGCATGGTTACAAACCACCAGTCCACCTACTAAAAGTGTCTCTGCTTCCGACTACTGGGGGCCAGTCTGGGCGGGGGCCTGGGGTTGCCCATTTGTCCCCATAATCCAGCCCTGGCCATGTGAACTTTCAGAGGCAGTGGCTAAGACCCAGGTCAAAGAGATGGCAGAGTACTCCAGCAATGGCCCAACCGAGCAGGAGAAAGGTTCGGCGTCTTTCGAAGCAGCCCAAATTGTGAATCTTTTCCACTTCATGGCATAGTAGACCTAGTGGAGGGTTTTAGCGCTCCATCAGAATCTCCGCCACCTGGGAGAAACTCCAAAGCAAGCTTGAGCTATGGCACCGCGGAGCCATGCATGTAGTTGAAGGGACTTGAGACGTGGATGGACCAGGGTCCCCGATCCTGGGTCAGCAAACATCGTGACAGAGAAAGAGGAAAAGATGGTTCTCTGAGTATTGTTGCAGAAGAGAGAACCACACTTGCCTGGGCCAGAAAGAAGTGATCAGAATCATTCGTGCTCCTTCTGAACCTAGTTTCTACAAGACCCGCGGGATCAGAGGAGTTGGGGAAAGGCATAGACGAATCTGTCCTTCCAGTCTAGAGACAGGCGTCTCTTCACAAAATGCCTCACTCTTGAGCGAGCAAGCAGAAGTCGGGAAGCTTTGCGTTTTGAGGGAAGTGAACAGGTTAAGCCTGTGGTGTTCCCCAATGTAGGAAGATATCGTGTAGGACTCTTGATCCAGTTCCCATTCATGAGCCATAACAGACGAGCGACTCAGCTTGTCTGCCAAGGTGTTCTCATCGGGCCTAGGCAAAAGGCACAGGGAATGGCCGCCCTGTGTGGGAGTTGTCGAGGAGTCGTGACTTGTTTTTGTGCTCAGAGGGTGTAGGGGACGACACACCAACGAATACCTGACGCTGTATAAGAAAAAGCAAAATACTCTGTAAAAATACCCCATCAAGGCAGCTGACGAGCAAGGAACTTTTCCACAGGCGTTGGCATGAGCTAACAGCGGGAAGGAACTGGAAGGCAGGCGTGAGGGACTGCCCCTTATACCGACGTCTCCTGCGTTGGTCACCTGACATGGGGGCAGTCCCGCCAGAGACTGCTAGCTAGAAATTTTCGATGGGGTCCCTGCGACGACCAAGTCCATATGTAATTACCTACTGCAAGAGCTCCTTGAAGTAAGATCTGTGCTTATGTACGCTAGGCATTTACCCAAAATACCCCTACTATCCTAAGAGGAAGAGGCGATGGACCAGAGTGTGTGCAACTTCTCCCATCTTGCTTGATATTTGGGCATTTCACCCCTAATACTGGCAATTGTTTTTCTAGTTTAAGCCAGTAGAAAAATTCAGCGATCCACCCTGATAAGAGAGAGGAGCTGGTCCTTCAATGTCGAAATACCAACCGCTTAACAGAAAGAGACATAAGAAAATTATGGTAACGCCTTTCCTCACATCAACCAGGCAGAGGTCAGCTAGGATACAAATGCGGGTAAACAGATTTTGTAGACCCAGAAGGGATCTGCTTTATTCTGAACGGTGACCCACAGGGGAGCTACCTTGGGGCATTCCCAGAACACATGTAATAGGGTTCCTTGGCCCTGTCCACATCTGAAGCAAGTTTGCTCTGGCAGCTTCCCTATCCCATACATTTTAACAGGTGTAAAATAAATATTATGTCTGATGAAAATTGTATCAGTCTCAACTTATCAGTAGTAATATAAGAATATACATTCTGCCAAATTCTATTCCAGTCCAGATTATTGGTGGGAAAGGTAGCGAGCCAGCATGGAGAATGTGCATCCACTTTGGGGTAAGAGTAACATATAGGGCTATCAGTTGAGACACTGCATGGGGCTGCTAGGCCAACTCTAGGAATTCCGGAGAACCTTTACTTGATTCAGTAACTCATGGACCTAGACCAAACCATCCGATTAGTATGTGTCTGATCTGATAAATAAGGAAGGAGAACTTTCTTGGTAGTTGGAAAAATTCCAGGAGTTCTTCTACTGTCTTCATCCTCCCTGGGTAACCATCTCCTGGATCGTGGTTTGTGGAGCTATAGGAATTCTTTGTGGTTGTAATATATGACCTCCCACCTGAAAACTAGGCTTGCCAAACAAGGGTTGGGAAATGTCTTTCTGATTGTTACATCTGAAGGATTTACAGAATTGGTTATGAACCTTAATAGATGTATAGATGACCGTGGCCTGCAGCGATTTTGGGAGTTCTGAGGAACCAAATACAGTAAAGTTTCTGATTTAAGATCTTGCTCTCTGAGAATACACCATTCTGCTTGTAGCCACGATGGTATGTAACGAGTGTCCTCCCTATCTTTGAGACAAGCCCCATTTAATGTATTTAGCTATATGGCTAGCCAAATAGTACAGATAAAAGTTTGGGAGTTTGGGCCCTCCCATGTTTTAGGGGCACAAAGACGCATATGACCGACGGACAGGATGAAGGGTCCAGGCCTCTTGCCTTGACACCAAATGGAGAATCTCTTCCATTTGAAGACATAGCACCTCCTGGTCGACTCCTTCCTAGATGCCTCAACCACACTGAGTACATCGTCGAGAGACCCAAAGCCTGGAACTCTAATAGCTCAAGAACCGGCTGTCAGGTGCAGGGATTGAAGGTCCGATGGAATACCTTCCCTGATTGATGGAGAGCAGGTCCGGCATGCTGGAAGATGCCTTGGGAGCCTGATGCTGAGGAGATCTGAATGCCAGAACTGGCGAGGCCAGTCTGGGGCTACCAGGATCACCTGTGCCTTGTCCCTCCTGACCTTAAGGAGCACGTTGTGGACCAAAGGAAGTGGAGGGAAGACATAGAAGAGACCTGGGGTCCACGGCCTTGAGAAGGCAGGGTTAGCTGCAGGGGTGGGCATGGAACACCTCAGCTTTGTGTCTCTGGAGGCGAACAGATCCACCTGAGGGTGCCAAACTGGGAGAACAGGCTGTGAGCTACCTCTGGATGGAGATTACACTCATGGGGTGTCTCGCCATCGCGGTTGAGGACATCTGCCAACTGATTTGAGGCTCCTGCCACGGATGGTAGGAGATCTGCTTCCAGTTGGCTCATGAGTGTCCAGATGTGGAGATCTTCCTGTACAGAGGCCAGGAGTGCATGCTAGCCCTGTTTGTTGAGGTAGTACATGGTCATGGTTTTGTCCGTCTGGATTTGAACCACCTGACCCAAGGATCAGAGCAAATGCAGTCAGCGCCAGCCGAACTGCTCGGAGCACCAGCAGGTTGATATGACATTGGGACTGCTCGGGGTCCAGAGCCCATGGAGTTTGTGACTGCCCACGTGGGCACCCCAACTCAGAAGAGAGGCCAGTCGTTGGGACGACCGCCGGCTCAGGGCAGACAAAACGGGATCCCTCCTCGAGATGTTCCAGGATGGTCCACCACTGGAGGGCGCCCAACATCTTCTTGGTCACAGTGACAAGCTGGTCGAAATGACAGTGTCACTGAGACCACTGGGCGGCAGCTCCCATTGAAACGGCGACATGCTACCCGCCTATCAGACCACAGAGGTGCAGACTGCCCTGTAACTCAGAAGTCACAGGAAGTCCTAGCAGGGCGAATTACCCAACCAGAAATGATTGGGCAAAGGAGGAGAGAACTCGCCTGTCTGCCGGGAGCCTGGCTCTGGCTCAGCAAGAGTCAGCTCTGCCCGATGTAGCAAATCACCTGCGAGGGCATGAGTTCCGACTAGCCTTGTTGACCAGGGGGCCAAGGCTGAAGCACCTTGAAGGCCAGATCCCTGGACCTCTCCACCTCCAGTCTGGATGGACTCGCTATTAGCCAATTGTCGAGACAGGGATAGACTCTGACCGCTCAACGCTGAAGATGGGCCACCACCACTGCTATGGATTTGGTGGAGACCCTGGGGCCGATGAGAGGCCAAACAGCATGGCTTGGAACTTGTAGAGGGTTCCTCCACCCAGAAGCGAAGGAACCTTCGTGGGATGGACAGATCGGGACGTGAAAGAACGCACCCTGTAGATCCAGTGAACAGAACCACATGTTCTACTCGAGGGATGATATGATCTGGGACAGCTCACCATTCAAAGGTGCGAGACCTGAGAACTTGATTCAGGTCATGCAGATCTGGAATGGGTGCCACCCCACTGTCTGTTTCAGGACCAGGAAGTACCTGGAAATGAACCCTGGGTTGACAGGGGATCCGCGACTCTGACCAACATCTCCTTGCAGAGGAGTTAGGCAATGACGCTCTGAGAGCCAACCGAGTATGGGCGGATACCTTTTCCACCCGAGGAGCAAAGGCTCGGCTTGGAGGGTACTGCTCGGATTCAGAGGCAGACCCTGGATAACCACTTCAAGACCCACCTGTCCGCTGTGACAGTGGACCAGGCGGAAAGGAAGTAGTGAGCCAATCCCCTACGGAGGACTCCAGAGGTCGGACGACATGGGGGTGACTGCCCCATCCTGTCACTGCGCAGGCTTGAGGATGAAGGGCGGCAGCAGGGCCACTGGGACCTCTTCCTCCGGCTTATGGTTGCGCAAAGGCACCAAGACTGAGCCTGCTGCTGCTTGGCCGAGGGCAGAAGGCCGAAAACAGGTTACTCACCTGTAACAGTAGTTCTAAGAGTGGTATATGTTGTTCATCCACACTTTTGGCATGTCCTTTTCCTTTAAATCTTGCCGGAAGTCTTCAAGTTGACTCCTCCCACCCACACGGGTGGTATAATCTCGGCTCCGCCCGTGGACGCCAGATCTTAGCCCGCTGGAAGCCAGATTGTGCGTCCGCAGCAGGGAGGTCGGGTGGTCTGTGTGGATGAACAACATATACCATTCCTAGAAAGTACAGTTACGTAGTAACTTACTGTAACAGTAGATCTTCAGAGAGGTTCCTTCAGTAGGTCATCACATACAGGACTGGTGCCACCTGGCGCTGGTCCGCACGGCAGACTTTTCTAGCAATACCTGATGGGGACCACCACTGATATCACATGACTGACGCCAGTGTGACTGTATATAGTGGGCAGTCCCCACGCCCGCCTCCAGTTCTCCCACCGAGCCAGGAAGAGGCCTGACAGCAGGAGCTAACAGGATTTGGAGTCCCTGTAAAACAGAAAATGGGGGGAAGGAGGAGGGAAACTATGACCTACTTAAGGAACCTCTCTCAAGATCTACTGTTACGGTAAGTTTCTATGTAACTGTACTATCTTACTTCAAGAGGGTTGCTTCAGTAGGTCATCACATATAGGACAGAGTCCCAAGCAGTCCCTCCAAGGAGAGACAAGAGAAACTAGGGAGGAAGAAAACTAACTCCAATGGAAAACTGAGGTCCATGAATGACCCAGTATAGGACAGAAGGCCCTGCAGGATGGCTAGGCCAAAGCCAGACCTCTGCCTAGAAGCAATGTCCAGACTGTAATGTTTGGTAAAGGTATGGACAGAACTCCAAGTAGCGGCAGCGCAGATGTTGGTGGCAGAAAGCGGCTCCATAAGGAGGCAGCCATGCCCTAGTAGAATGACCTCTGAAAGAACCAGGCAGAGTTTTTCGTACTTCTGGTAACAGTTTGAATGCAGTTGCTAGCCATTTGGAAAGGCCCTGCTTAGAAACCGGTTAGCCCCTTCGATCTCAGGGCAAATGAGACAAACAACTGGTCGCAAAGCGAAACTCTCTTGTCCAGTGGGTGTAACACCAGAGAATCCGATGGACATCCATCGTATGAAGGAGTGCCTCACCTCTGTTAGAGGGGACGGTAATACACCAGAAGCTCTACTGACTGATTCAGCGTGGCTTCTGACACCACTTGGGAAGAAACCTCGGATGAGTTCTGAGGACCGCCTCGATCCAGACGAAATCCAGTATGGCGCCTTTGCAGACTAGAGCGTGAAGTCTCAAATCCTTCGGGCTGACATGATAGCCACAAGAAAAAGCACCTTCCAGGAAAGTAAGCGAAAATCACAGCTCATAGCTGGCTCGAAAGGAGGAAGAGTGAGCTTTTCCAGTCACGAGTTCAAGTCCCAAGGCGGAATAGGGCTGCGGATGGGGGTTTCAGATGGAGAATCCCTTTCAGACAGGTTTTGAGACATCCAGCTGAGCCAAGGGTTTACCATCCACTAGCTCATGGTACGCTGAGGTAGCTGAGATATGGACCTTTATGGAAGAGTAGCATTTGTACTGTCACACACAAATGCAGTAGGACAGATGGGAGTCTGACAAGTGAAGGAGGTATTCCATGACTTGTGGGGCCAAGCAAGAGAAGGGTTCCAGCCCTTAGCGGTGCCTAAATGGAAAACAGCTTCCACTTCCTGGCGTAAGTGGAATGGGTAACGGTTTTCTGGCCTCAATGAGGACATGAACAACCCTAAAGGAAACCCCAAAACGGGATATCGCTATGTCTGCAGGAGCCACGCATGGAGCTGCAGGGTCCTGAGTCCCTGGTGTACCTGTCGACCTTGATCCTGAGTCAGCAGGTCGTGAGTCACTGGAAGTGGAACCGGTGGTTCCTGGGAAAGCTGCTGTAGGCAGAAACCAGATCTGTCTCGGCCAGAGGAGCGACGTGAGGATCATCTTTGCCCTCTCTTGCCTGAAGCTTGAGGAGAACCCTCTGCAGAATGGGAAATGGAGAGAAAGCATACAAATTTCCCTGTCCAAGATAGAGACAATCGTCACTCCAAAAAGCACCTTGCTCTGCAACGAGCGAGCAAAATTTGGGAAGTTTTGCGTTGGACTGGGAGGCAAGAGGTCGATTTCGGACGCCCCCAATTTTGGAAGATGATTCTGCCACTTCTAATGTAGTTCCACTCGTGAGCTAGGGTTCAGGATTGTCTGACACTGTCCGGCAGGATGTTTAAAACGCCTGAACGTGTCATGGCAAAAGGACCAAATGGTGCTGGACTGCCCAGTTCCACACTCGGCCGCCTCCCTGCATAGGGGTACGACCGAGTCCTCCTCGTTGTTGGCATACCAAACTACTGACATGTTGTCCGTTTGGATTAGCAGTGATCCCTTGGAAGAAGGGTCTGAAAGGCCTGTAGCGAGTACAGGACCACCCTCAACTCCAGAACACTGATGTGGAGAGAAGTCTCCAAACCGATCATAGTCCTTATGCTTGGTGTTCCCCATGGTGAGCTCCCCACCCCATATTCAAGCATCCGTGGTGAGGGTGGCTACTGGTGCAGGATTCGAAAGGAAGTCCCAAAGAAAGATTAGAGAATCCGTCCCACCACTGCAAATCTTTCTGAACTGCAAGGAGACTAGGACCGGATGGTCCAGGTCGGCCAGGAGCTGATCCCACTGTACTGCAATGACCACTGAGTTATCCTCATGTGAAGTCTTGCGAAGGGAACGGTAGATGGTAGTGATGGAGGCTGCCATCAGGCCCAGAAGGTGAAGGACTTCCCGAGCTGGGATGGTCCTGAGGGAAGCCACTTTGGAGGCCTGACAAACAAGGGTCTCCATTCTGTCTGGAAGAAGGAAGGCTCTGCACTGGACCATATCAGGACTGCCCCAATAAACTGAATTCTCTGGGCAGGAATAAGGGGTGACTTGGGAACACTGACCATGATCCCTAGTCTGCTGAAAAGGTCCAGGGTAAAGGAGAGAGCGCTCCAGCAAAGAAACCCAGGACGGGCTGAAATCAGCCAGTCGTCCAGGTAAAGGAGGACCGAATACCCCTGCAGCGTAGGAATGCTGTGACCACCGCCAGGCATTTGGTAAAACCTGTGGTGCCAAGACAGGCCAAAGGGAGTGCCCAGAACTGGAAGTGTTCCCTTGGAAACAAAAGCGCAGAAAGACGCGGTGGCTGGGGAAAATAGGAATGTGCAGGTAAGCATCCTGCATATCCAGGGCACAGAGCCAGTGGTTCTCCATGAGGAGAGGGAGGAGGCTCTGGAGTGTCAGCATTCAAAATTTTTGTACGCAACAAACTGATTTAGCTGACTTAGGATGGGTATGGGTCTGAAGTCCCCAGTCTTTTTGGAACCAGGAAAAATGGGAATAAAATTCCTTTCCCTTTGCCCGAAGGGCGTGTCTCGATTGCTTCTTTGAGCAAGAGCAAATTTACTCCTCCTGCGAATGAGAAGGGCCTGGTCCCTAGAAGAAGAGGACTTTTGGTAGCATTTCTGGAGGAATCTCCAGAAATTCTATGGTGTATCTGACGGACACTAGTTGCAGGACCCATCTGCCGGAGGTGATCGCCTCCACTCCCGCGCTGCGTGGCAGGTGAACCTCCCCCACACCTGCTCCCCATCATGAGACTGAGGAGGCAGTGGGTGGGGGAGTCAAGCAGCGGCGCCCTGAACATTCTCTGATTTTTGAGGCAGGAGGGATGGCTGAACCAGTGGCCTTCTGCTTACCTTTGGCGGCGCCCGAACGTTCTTTCTCTGCCTCCAGGTTCTTTTCCAAAGTGCTGCTGCTGTTGTTGGAAGCCCGATCGGGTACATTGACCTGACAGACCTAAGTGCAACGCCTTTGTCCTGTAGGTCTGTGATAATATCTTTGATGTCTCCACCAAAAGGACCGAGCAACTGAAAGGGGCATCCTGATCGCCAACTGGACCTCGCTTGCAGTCCAGAAAGGTGAAGCCAGGAATGCCGCCTGAGGGCAACAGCAGTTGCCAAGGTATGGGCCACTGAGTCGACGGAGTCATAAGTGGCGCGTAAAGCGTGGCTCATGGGGAAACCTTGGAGAATGGAGATCCTTGGCAAGGTCCTCCTTCAAAGGCGAGGGATTCAAGGACTGGACTCGCACTTCCAGCCTGGCTAGGGTCGCTTTTGATGGGACACCATGTGGGCTACGAACTGAGGGACCAGAGGGCGACGTGGGCGATTTAATGTATCTTTTTCCCGAACTGGTCCATTTGCTTCACTCTTTGTCCGGAGGAGTAGTGTCATGTGCTGAAGAGCGATCATGAGCTGCAGACATGACCACAGAGTCAGCCTTTGGATGAGCCTTTAAGAATGGGGCATCCTTCGGGTTAACGGTAGAGCCTGTCCGCCCGCTTGGTGACAGCCGGAATAGAATGAGGCATCTGCCAGACAGTAGTGGTGAGGTCTTGGTGAGGTGCCATCCAGGGAGGAATGGGGATGGGAGACAGAGACTCTAAGTCTAGGTGCTCCGAGAGCCTCTGTCTCATAGGGTCCTGTTCCTCCGACTCCTAGTCAAACAGTCCTTCATGGCCCTCAACAGGTCTGAGAAGGCAGGGTCTTCTGGTGGAGACTTAGGAAAGACCTTGCCTTTAGTCTCCTCATGGTCCTCCAGAAGCTCCTCTGAGGAATCGCTCTCTCATCTGAACTGTCAGAATCTTCGGCCCGCCTCCTCAACAGGACGACGCCTGCTATCCGAAGGGAAACATCCTGTCGAGGCTTCGAAATGTGGACAGTGTCTATAGATGAACTGCTCGGGAAGGTGACCTAGGAGACCGCGGGTTGTAGGAGTCTAGTCTCCAGGTCCGAGATCAATTCTCACCGAGCCCCTGCCACCAAGACTGGATTAAAGTCTTGCAATCCGGAGTAACCAGAGGAGGGTGGTGGAGTATGCAGAGGCTGAGGAGGAGGAGGAGGTGGGACAGCCCTGGAATCCCGAAAATGAGAGTGGGGATTGAAACTAGGGTAGAACTGCCCAAATGACTCCAGTCCAGAGTGGAACCCCCGGTAGGGGTCTCAGGATACTCCTGACGGGTAACGTGGGACAGTTCGGAGTCTGCATGAATCCTCGCCGTCAGACCTGGCGCCGGAGGAACCCACGCTGGACTCGGGCCAGAGAACAGATAGGTTGACGGTCCGCGCTGGACAGCCCACGCCAGGGGAACCGACGCCGGAGCCGCATCGCCCGATCTGGTGCCGGAAGGGGATCCGTTGTCAAGGTCCGCACCGGACAAAGGGCCTTGCTTGGGATCGGATCCGCGTTGGGACAAAGGAAGAGGTCAGGCAACCGGTCCCAGCTGCGGGACTGTTGTCGTGATGACCGTGTCAGAAGAGGCGCTGGCAGCCGGGGAGGCGGAGGAGGGCTTCCACGAAGGCCTGTAGGCCGAGGAGGAGCCGCCCTCCTTTCACCCCAGAAGGGGAAGGCGGAGTGGACCCTGAAGCATCGACAGGGTTGATGGGCTCTTCTATCGCTGGATGTACCCTCCGGGAATTGGAGGGTACGGGTGAAGGAGGAGGAGGAGGGAGATAAGCTTTCTCCTCTGGTTGCGCTTGGACGCCGGGTGAGGCACCGTTAGCTCCAGATGGGGAACCGAACTCCGAGTAGTCACAGAGCCGGATAACTTAGCGAGTGGGGTCGGGCAGTCGGGGAGGAGCCCCAGGCCAACTTATCGATCAGAGCCGGGCAAGCACCCACTGCTTGGGTAGACGATTTACTGGCCACTGCATGGTCCCCGGAGGAGCTGGGGCCGACTTTATTGACTGAGGCGGTGCGGTCACAGAGCAGCTGACGGGCAACTGATCCACCCAAGTTTTGCCCGACTTACAGTCCAATTTTCTGGACAGCAGCTGGGCCTTGCTCATCGAGGGCCTGGCGTTGTCCGTGTCCCACCCCTTGATTTCTCCTTGTGTTTCTTTGAAGAAGATTTTTGATGATCTCTGAGACGATCCATCATCTTCTCGAGGGAAGCCAGGCAAGTTTTAGCAGATGGGCCTCCAAAGCGTGTCGTCTCCTCTTTTTTGTGACCTGGTTGAAGGTCTGGCACTCAGGGCAGGGTAGACTGGATGGTCCGGGCCTAAACAGAGGACGACTTGAGGTGACCGCCTTTGTGCGGATCTGCATGCCACAGGACAAGCACTTCTTGGGAGAAGACATCAATGAAGAACACAAATTTTTGTGAAAAAGCAGTGAGGATAATCCAGTGATACACTTTCACGATGATCACTATATGGAAGTCTGCAATGTGACTGACACGAGGCTACTGGGGGAAAGAACTGGTGGACAGGCATGGGGCCGCCTCACTATATTCAGTCACGCTTGACATCAGTCACGTGGACGCCGGGTGGGTGGTCCCCCGTCAAGAATTGCTAGAAAAGTCTGCCATGCAGCCCGGCTGCCAGGTGAAGCCAGTCCTATATGTGATGACCTACTGAAGGAACCTCTCAAGTAAGATCTACTGTCACAGGTGAGTAACCTGTTTTCTGAGCAAGGATATGTTGTTCTGTCCACACTCTTGGCAGACTCTAGCAGTTCTCCCGAGAGGAGGGAGGCAAGGTGCACACCCTCTACTTAGGGAACAGAGACTGGAGAACTGAGAACCAAAACCAGCATGCTGGCGTGACTCAAGGTCGATGTGGTAGTGGGTAATGAAAGGTGTTTGCTGACTTCCAGGTAGCAGCCCGACTGATTTCCTGTATAAGGATGTCCCTGGAAGCAGCTACGATGCAGCAGTATGGCGGGTAGAATGAGCTCTTATCCTCTGGGAGCTCCTTGCCCGCCAACTCGTAGCACAGACCTATGTGCAAGATGTAATCCATCTCGCAATGGTCTGTTTGGCTGCAGGTCTGCCAGAAGCTGGCTTCAGCGAGGTGACAAACAGCTGGGCGAACCTCTCCCCGACTTCCGCCGTCCTCCTTATAATAGAGAGAGCATGTCTCAGGTCCAAAGTATGGAGCCTGTACTCAGCGCCCAAGGTGTAATTAGGTAGTACACTGGCAGAGTCAACACCTGGTTAAGGTAAAACTCTGGCCGCCACCTTGGAAGGAATTTTGGGTGGGGCACAGGACAACTTTGTCCCTGTCGAGACAGATAGGAGAGTCCACTGAGCGCCTGGAGCCCCTGTCCTTCCGACTGACGCTGATAGCCACCAGGAAGGCCGCTTTCACAAGTGTGACAGCTCATACTTGTACATGGGTTCAAATGGCTTGCCCATGAGCTTGCCAGTACCAGCAGTAGATCCGACGGAGGTGGAGGTTCATGCACCGGAGGGATATGTGACCAGGCCCTGAAAAGCCCACCACTGTCTCCCTGCGCCTGCCGGGTTGATCGGCCCGTGTCTGGGCAGAGATGGCTGCCAGGTGCACCTGAAGGTCGATGACCAAAGACCCCCTCTGGAGAAAACCAAAGGTAGTCGAGAATGCTAGCCACAGAACATGATAAGGGGTCCAGACTCGTCTTCTGACACCAAATGGAAAAACCTTTTTCCATTTGAAGGCGAACATTTCCTGGTCAATTTTTTTTCGGGATGCCCCCACCACGGTGTAGACATCTTCGGAAAGACCCAAAGCCTGGAGCTCTAGCCGGCCAGGTACCAGGCTGTGAAGGTGCAGGGATTGAAGGTCAGGATGGAAGACCTTCCCCTGATTTAGAGATATCAGCTCTGGGGCCTGCAGCTGAGGCTGAGGAGATCTGGATACCAGAACTGGCGAGGCCAGTCTGGGGCTACCAGAATCACCTTCGCCTTGTCCTCCTCACCTTGAGTAACACCCTGTGGATCAAGGGAAATTGAGGAAGGCATAGAGGAGGCCTGGGTCCATGGCCTCAAGAAGGCATCCCCTGCAGCGAGCCCTGCTGAGGGGGGGGCATGAAACAGCCTTTAGCTTGGTGTTTTCCTGGAGGCAAACAGGTCCACCTTCGGTTTGCCCCAGTGGGAGAACAGACTGTAAGCTACCTCTGGATGGAGAGACCACTCATGGGATGTCTGGCCTATACGGCTGAGAGCATCCGCCAGCTGGTTTGAGACTCCTGCCACATGGATGGCTGGAGATCCGCCTCCACCTGGCTTACTGGGGTCCAGATGTGGAGTGCATCCTTGAACAGGCAGAAGTGCGTGGCTGCCTGTTTGCTGTGGTACTACACGGTCATGGTATTGTCCATCTGACTTGAACCACTTGACCTCGAACTGAGGAGCAAAGCTGACAGTGCCAGTCTGACTGCTATGAGCTCCAAACGGTTGATGTGGCATTGGGACTCCCTTGGGGTCCAGGAACCCGGTGGCCCAGTTGTCCCCATGTGGGCTCCCAGCCCATGAGGCACGGTCGCGAGAACGCACCGGCCCGAGGCAGACAAACAGGATCCTTCTTGCAACCGTCTGGGGCAGTCCACTCATAGCAGAGCATCCCACATCTTCTGGGTTACAGTGATCAGCTGGTCGAGGCGACCATATCACTGAGCCCACTGTGTGGCCAGCTCTCATTGAAGGGGGTGCACGTGCAACCGGCCCAATGGACCACTGAGTGCACACTGCCATGTAAATCCAGAAGATGCAGAAAGTCCCAGGCAGGCGAGGTGCCCAAACAGAAATGATTGGGCAAAGGAGGAGAGAACCTCCGCCTCTGTACACCAGGAGCAGAGCTCTGGCTTGACATGAGTCGAGCTCTGCCCCATGAAGCCCATCACCTGAGAAGGCACGAGTTCCCAACTGGCCTCGCTGATCAGGAGGACAAGCTGGGAGCAGGTCTGGAGGGCCAGATCCCTGGACCTCTTCACCTCCTGTTGGGTGGCACTGTATCTTCCAGCGGAAAGGAAGATATGGCATCACGGGCAGAGCTAAGGATTATACCACCGGGTGAGTGGGAAGAGCCAGCTTGAAGACTTCCGCAAGATTTAAAGGGAAAGGGACATGCCAAGAAGTGTGGATAGAATAACATATCCACGCTCCTAGAACGACTTTTTCTTCTGTTGTCTTAGAACCCTGGGGTTCTTTCTGAGGGACATAACAGAGTCCAAGGTGGCATTGGACTCTCGATACACTGGAAGTGACATCGACTCCTGGACAGAACAAGTCAGTATAGAGGAAAGGAACGTCCATCAGCTTGTGCTGGGTGTCTGCCGTAAGTCGAGACCCTGAGCCAGGCCTTGTGGCGCATGGCGACTGCGGCTGCCACTGAACAGGCACAAGAACCCTCGATGTCCAGGGCCATCTGGAGTTGCTGTTTTGTAACAGCCCGACCCTAGTCACGGACCTGCCTGACTGTGGTCTGAAGGTCCATGAGGAGATGAGGAAGCACCTCATCCAGAGAGCCCAAAAGGGTGTGGGAGAAATGTGCCATAATGACAGCCGAGCCCGCCTGTCAGAGACCAAGCGAAGAGGCAGTATAGATTTTTCTGGCTGCATGTCTAAACTTTTGGACTCTTTGTCCAGAGGGTCTATCTGCATCTCCCAAGTTGCCCAAGCACCAGAACACAGACCCCGTCCACCAATACCTCAGCCGAGGAATGTATAAATCCTGAGGAGGAGCCGATGGGAACTGCATACTCATGGGCCATACAGCGGAAGGCGAGAGGGCAGGAGGCTGGTGTTACCAAAACTCCAAGGCAGGGACAACTATGGCCTTGGCTACTGGGAAGGCTTAAGGCGGAGAATCCCTTTCCTGAGGATTACCAGTCGGGTGGTATTCAGCCCGTTTCTCAACAGGCTCCAAGGCATCCCCGCTGATTGGAGGATGCCCAGGAAGGACGTGGACCTTCCTCCATTGACAGACTCATGGAATCATCGCCACATGGATGCTAATACAGTCCAAATCCTCAGACCCCAAGTCTGGATAAAGCAGCTGACCACCAGAATCATCCTCGACCCACCGCGGGCGGTTGGGAAGGGTGACTGACTGCCTCGTGGGAGACCCTGAACAAGCCGAGACTCTTGGCAGGAGCCTCTGACAGAGGCTGTTTTGTGGCGGCTCCACCAAGATGGCTGGAGTGGAAGCCGGGTCAACTTTGGACCAGACAGCATGAGCTGTTGCCACATGAGGTCCTCGTAGCAATGGCGCAATTTGCATCAAAGCCTTTCCTCATCTGAGGAGGGCGAGGACAATGGCGGTGTGGCGCCGCTTCTTAGCGCCGCTTGCAAGACTTCCTTGGCCTATTAGTCGGGGGTCCGCGATCTAGAAGACAACCATTGGGGGACTGACGGAGCATCTCAGAAGGGGCCGGGGAGAACCGCTGCTCCTCAGATCGGGGACAGTGACCACGGGTGGAGCCCCAGCTGGCTGGGTCTCCTCCTCGGTCAGTGGGACGGAGTCCTAAATAAAGAATTGTCGGCCTCATCAGTTGACAATGGGTCAAAGGGTCGATTATTATATCGACCTGGTCGTCAGATCCCGCATCTGAGCCGCCTGACCTGATTAGGGGTACCGTGAAGCCAGCGACGAGGTCACAATTTTGACCGAAGTCAAAACAGGAGACTCCTGGGACCAAGATTGCTCTTTGTCCCAAGAGGGACGCTAGAAGACTCTTCTAGATCCTTTGTCCTTCTTTATGGGACCGGAGGTGTGCGAACTGGACGGATCCTTTCCTTTCGTAGGGAAAGACTGGTACATCTCCTTGAAGGATCTGGAGAAGGAAGTGCCCAGTTTGAGCGGAATATAAACCGATACTGAACTGAATTGTTTGGTGGCACGAGCCGCCTCTTCCATGAAGGTATCCATCTGCTCCAGTTGGTCAGTGGATCCGCGGCTACGGAGACCACATGATGGGCATCTTTAGATTTGGCTGGTGGTGCCGTTTTCCCTTTCGTCCAAGCTGCAAGCGTATGAGACAGTATCCAAAACTGCTGGATGAAAGGCGACAAAATTGCAGGCCTGAGGACATGCGCATGGCCCAGGCAGTAGGCTGCGTGGCATGTGGATCAGCAGGGACATTTCTGCTGCAAGTACCCGGCGTAACCCAGGCGGACTTGTCCTTCATTGCGGTTGCAATCACATACTAACATGTTAAAATGCCAGCAGAATAGGCCTAACGGTTCTTGGTGTCTGTTTGCTTGGTCAGCCCCCACCCTGGGAGCTGACTTTGTTTCCCCTCGCCTTCTCTGGCTTCTCCCTTCCTAGTTCCGGATATTCGCGCTGCATTGGATTTTGCTTCCAGAACCCTTCCCTGTACCTGTCCCACCCCTCTTGAACCCCTCCACTGTCTCTGCCTCCACTAGCCCCTTAGGCAGCGCATTCCATGGCTCCACCACCCTCTCAGTGAAGTAGCACCTCCTCCTTTCTCCCCTGAATCTTCCCCCTCCAGCTTCCACCCATGCCCTCTAGTGGCCCCTCCTCCTTCCTTGAAGCATCCTGACTGCTCCTCCCTATTTGCCCCCTTCATGTACCTGAAGACCTCTATCATGTCCCCCGGTTCCTTCTCTCTTCCAATGTGTACATATTTAGCTCTTCGAGCCTCTCCTCAGGTCCTGTCCCCAAGCCCCAAATCATTTTGGTTGTCCTCCTCTGGACCCTCTCCAGGAGTTTAATGTCCTTCTTTAAGTGTAGCCTCCAAAACTGCACGCAGTACTCGAGGTGTGGTCTCACCAACAGTTATACAGAGGGAGCATCACTTCCCCTATTGAGGTGATCCCTTAGCGATGCATCCCAGCATCCTGTTGGCCTTGGCTGCCTCCTACAAGTCTCCGAGTTGTTCATCTTGACATCCACCACCACCCCCCAGGTCCCTCTCAGCCATGAGACATGTAGCATCCCCCAGGGTGTACACTTGCCAGGATTTCTGGCCCCCAGGTGCAGTACCGTGCATTTCCCTGCACTGAATCTCAGCTTCCACTTTCTAGACCATCTTTCCAGAGCTTCCAGGTCCCCCCTGTACGGCCACCCTCCTCTTCCCCATCCACCACCGCCTCAGTTTTGAGTCATCTGCAAAGAGACTCATCTCACCCTGATACCTGTCCTTATGTCAGAGACGTAGGCGTTGAACAGGAGGGGCCCAAGGACTGATCCTCTGGGACCCACTAATGACCCTCCTTGGGATGAGACTATCCTGCTAACTACGACCCTCTGGGTCCGTCCTGGAGCCAATTGCCTATCCATCTGATCATCTGGTTCCCCACCTCCATTTTTCCCAGCTTATCCAACAGGCCCTCATGAGGAACAGAGTCAAATGCCTTGCTAAAGTCTAGAAAGAGGACGTCCACTGGTCTACCCAGGTCCAAGGCACTTGTCACCCAGTCACAGAACTCCACAAGGTTTGTCTGACATGATTTCCGGACCTAATCCATGCTGTCTATCATCCAGGCACCCTGACTTTCCAGGTCCCCTCTGCCTCTCCTTGACAATGCTCTTCATCACCTTGCCCACCACCGATGTCAGGCTGACAGGCCTGTAGTTCCCTACCACCTCCCTTGATCCCCCTAGTGGCTAGGCCCAGGCTCATCAATTTACATGGAGAAAGCTCTAACAGTTTTATTTTCGGTAAACTAGCTGAAGTATTAAGCACCAGGGCCTACTCAACGCAGAGCGGTAAGGAGGAACCTGAATCTTCCAAGCGGAAAGGAAGATTCAAGGCCATGGGGCGGAGTCGATGCTTATACCGCCCCTGGTGGGTGGGTGGGAGGAGCCAGCTTTAGACCATCCGGCAAGATTTAAAGGGAAAGGATATGCCTAGTGTGGTTACAAATATCATCCACAACCCCAGAGCTACTGTTGCAGGTGAGTAACTTGTTTTCTAGGGACGTGGATATGATGTTCTAGCCACACTTCTGGCGGACTCTAGCAGTTCTCCGGAGGAGGGAGGCAAGGAACACACCCGCTACTTAGGAACAGAGATTGGAGAACTGGAGGCCACAAAATCAGCATCTTGGCGTGACTCAAGGTCAATGTGGTAATGGGAAATGAAGGTGTGCGTGAACCTCCAGGAGCAACCCTGCAGATTTCCTGGACAGGGACATTCCTGGAAGCAGTCACCAAAGCAGGGGTATGATGAGAGGACTGAGCCCTAAACCTACAGGAGGCTCCAACCCACCAACCTATAGCAGAGATCAATACAGGAGACAATCCACCTGCCAATCATCCACTTGGTTGCGGTCTGCAAGGTGCGGCTTCAGTGTAGGTGACAAATAGGTGGTGAATCACGCCCTGAACGCCAGCCGTGCTCCTTGTAGTATGCAAGTGCTCACCGCGAGGTCCAAAGTATGAATCCTGTCCTCAGCCTCCAAGATGCGGTTGGTAAAATACATCAGAAGATTAATCACCTGGTTAAGGTGAAAATCTGACACAACCTTCGGAAGGAACTTCGATGGGGCAGAACAACCCTGTCCCTGTGGAAGACCAGGTATGGAGACTCCACTGAAAGCACCTGGAGCTCACTGATCATTCTGGCAGACATGATAGCCACCAGGAAGGTGATCTTCCATGACAGGTGGGACAGCTCACTCCTCTGCATCGGTTCAAATGGATTGCCCATGAGCTCTGCCAAAACGAGCAACAGATCCCAAGGTGGTGGTGGTTCATGCAATGGAGGAATGTGGTTAAGGCCTTTGAAAAAGCGCGAACCACCTTCTCTACTACCGACTGCTGACTTGACCTGCGCCGATAGCAGAGATGGCTTAGGTGCACCTTAAGGGTTGTCGATCTGAGGCTCGACTGGGAGACGGATCAGAGGTAGTCAAGGATGCTAGCCACTGGACAGGATATGGGATCCAACTCCTTGTCCTGACACCAAATGGAGAACCTCTTCCATTTGAAGGCGTAGCATTTCCTAGTTGACTCCTTCTGAGAAGCCTCTACAATACTGAGGACATCTTGGCAAGATCCAAAGCCTGGAACTCTATTCACTCAGGAACCAGGCTGTCAGGGTGCAGGGACTGAAGGTCCGATGGAGTACCTTTCCTGTTGATGGAGAGCAGGTCCGGGCAGAGGAAGGTGCCTTAGGAGCCTGCTGCTGAGACTGAGGAGATCGGGGTGCAAAAATGGCACAGCCAGTTTGGAGCCACCAGCATCACCCATGTCTTGTCCCTCCTGGCCTTGAGAAGCAGTTTGTGGATCAAGGCACTTTGTGATTTTGATTCGAGCAAGGCCTTTGACTCTGTTCTCCACAAAGGTTGATCAGGAAGTTGGTGGATCCTGGGGGTGGGGAAAAGATGGCCAGATGGGTGGAAAACTGGCTGAAGGACAAGAACCAAGAGGTTGTGGGGTGAGAATTATCTGGCACAAGACAGGTAACCAATGGGGTCCCACAGGGCTCGGTGCTGGGGCCAGTGTTGTTCAATGTCTTCATCAATGACACTGGAGATGGCATTAAGGGCAAATGTGCCTATTCGCAGATGACATCAAGCTCTGTGGGAGAGTGGACACAGCTGAAGGGATACAGGACCTACTGGAAGAACTGGAAAAGCTAGGGAGGTGGTCCAGAATCTGGCAGCTTGGCTTCAATGCCAAGAAATGTAAAGTTATGCATATTGGATCCAAGAATCCTAGGACAGAGTACTACCTGAGTGGAGTCACAGTATCTGCATCAGAGGAGGAGCAGGACCTGGGAGTGATGATCACTAGTGACCTGAAGCACTCCACGCAGCGCAAGAAAGTAGCAAAACTGGGATGCATATCTAGGGGGATCAACAGTAGGAGAGAGGTGGTTATACTGCCCTTGTACTGATCACTAGTAAGGCCGCATCTAGAGTATGGCATTCAGTACTGGTGCCCACACCTCAAATAGGACATTAACCTGCTGGAGAAGGTCCAGAAGAGGGCTACAAAGATGATAGCTGGTCAGCACAGTAAGGCATATGAGGAAAGGTTGAGGCGCTAACATGTACTCCCTGGAAGACAGGAGAAAGAGACGGGACACGACTGAGACCTTCAAGTACTTGAAATGGATAAATAAGGATGATAAGGAGAGTCTCTTTAAGCTGAGTGGCAACCAAAACATGAGGGGGAACAGTCTTAAGCTGGTGGGTGGGAGATTTAGGAGGAGGTCAGGAAGAACTTCTTCACAGAGAGGTGGTGGACACTTGGAATGCGCCATTTAGAGTCCATTCCAGCAGTGGATAATTCCGATGCCATATGGCCTATGGGAACAAATGAGTTAAGAGAGGCTGGGACAGGTATAGGGGAGGGTAAGGGTCATGGGTAGGGAGGATGGGAGGAGCAGGGAGAGGGGCAGGGACAGTGGCTCAAGCTCTGGACCCTGCAACATGACAGACTTGATAGACCAAATGGCCTTCTGCTGCTGGCTAGCCGTATGTTCGGGAAGTGGAGAGAAGGCACAGAAGAGGCCTGGGGCCAGGGCCTCGAGAAGGCATCCTGTGCAGCATTCCCTGCTGGGGCGGGGCACAAGAGAGCCTCAGCTTTCGTTCTCCCTGGAGATGAACAGGTCCACCTGAAGGGTGCCCACTGGGGAGAACAGATTGTGTACTACCTCTGAGTGGACACACCACTTGTGAAACGCCTCACCCATATGGCTGACAGCGTCCGCCAGCTGGTTGGAGGCCCCTGCCACACGGATGGACGTGGGACATGGACATAGGAGATTGGCCCTAAGCTGCATGCGGTTCCACACACATAGAGAGCTTCCTTGCACAGTGGCAAGGAGGCACCTGCCTTGTTTGTTGAGGTAGTACATGGTTGCAGTATTGTCCATCTGGACTTGGACCACCTGACCTCGAATGTGAGGAGCAAAGGCCAGTCAGCGCCAGCAGGTTGATGTGCACAGGTAAATCCAATGTCAGAAACTGCAAATCCCTGAAGTGGTGCAGGTGCAGATAAATGGCTTGCCAAGGCCCACAATATGCTATCTAACTGTCGCACTCTTAATGGAAAAACAGAATGAACAACCACAAACAAATGAATATTAACTGCTTTACTGCAAATTTAAATGAGTCCACAGTGAGGAGAAGCGTCCACACAAGCCCCAGCGCTTCAGGTCCAAACAATCCGTCGTCGAGGCATGGTAAAATCAAGAGAACAAATGATGTTTAAATACACTTCCTCATTAATAATACATAAGCAATGTCATCATATTAACTCCTTCAGTGACATACAACATTCTGATCTCTAGAAAATAAGCTACACTTTTCGAGAACACTTTAGGTCGTCTCTCACTGTGGACTCCCCTTTAAATCAGTAATAAAGCAGTTAATATTTGTTCGTGATTGTCTGTTCTGTTTTCCACTAAAGTGTGCGATAGATTGGGCAGTATATGATGTGACATCAGGACTTCTCGAGGTCCAGAGCCCGTGGACTCTGTTCCTGGAGGTTGACACCGCAGCCTGTGAGAGACGCACTCGCTGTCAGGATGACAGTCAGCTCTGGGCGGAGAAACATGATCCCTTCCTGTATATGTTCTGGGACTACCACCACTGGAGAGTGTCCCACATCCACTGTGACCAGCAGGTTGAAGTGATCCCTGCCGAGACCACTGGCTGGCCAGTTCCCACAACAGGGAGTGCATTTTCCAGTGGGCCCAATGGACCATGCTGGTGCAGGCACCATGTAACCCAATTTTCAAGGAAGGCGGTGCACTCAGGACAGGGGTGGTCAGTCACGCATCTAGGTAGCTAGCCCAGAAGTCGTGAATGTAAACAGTGGGTGTGCACTGCAGGGAAAAAATTCTCCACAACAAAAAGTTCAACTCTATGAAAATTTATTCCAGACTTGAGGACGCTGAAAATGGTGGCCCCAGCGCTTTGACCTGCAAACGCCTTCCTCATGGGTATGTCACACAATGGGGTATACCCGCAATTTATATTGGTGTAAAGTCTACATGATTCAAATTATTATATGCAAATACTTGTATATAAAGTATGAAACAAAAATAAGTATACAGACAAATATAAATGGCAAACACCAATGTAAAATGTCAAACATTTCACATCATTAAACATACATCTTAAATGAGACTTGAAATAGGAGAGAGATGAGCTCCTGGGCATATAGCTTACATTAACAACAACAATGCCCCTACTGGTGACTAAGATTATGTAAAATTATGTGTGTGTGTAGATATATATATATAGAAGCATTTATTTAATTTCTATACCTTTTCAAAACCATTATTCTATTATTTTGTGTCACCTAGAAAAATCCCCAATGCAAAAGCTTTTAGTTAAATTATAAATATTCTTTATTTAATAATCTTGTTCCTTTCTTGCTATTAAAATGGAAAGAACACAGTTTACAAGTTTATAAAAAAAAAAAAAAAAAAAAAAAAAGAGACGAAACATAGGGGAAAATGTAACCCAGCAGGTGCAGGAATTCCGGGCAGGGAGCAATTGCACAACCTGAAATGACCAGGCAAAGTAGGAGAGAGCTCCTCCATGAGCCGGGCTCTGTCTCTGCAAGAGTCTAGCTCCACCCCAATGAAGCTCATCACATGTGAAGGCATGAGTTTCAACTTGGCCTTGTTGACTAGGAGGCCCAGAGAGATGCAGGTCTGGTGGCCAGGTCCCTGGACTGCTCCACCTCCTGCCTGAAGGAACCTGCAATCAGCCAGTCGTCCAGGTAGGGGTGACCACCAGCACCTCAGGTAAGCTGCCACCACTGCAATACACTTGGTGAAGACCCTGGGGGCCAAGGACAGGCCGAATGGCATGGCCTAGAAATACAGGTTACTCACCTGTAACAGGAGTTCTAGGAATGGTATATGTTGTTCATCCACACTCATTGGCAGGTATCCTTGCGCTTTAAATCTTGCCGGAAGGTCTTCAAAGCTTGCTCCTCCACCCACCCGGGTGGTATAACTCTCGGCTCCGCCCCATGATGCCAGATCTGGCCGCTGGAAGCTCAGGTTGTGCGTTGAAGCCGAGGAGGTCGGGCGGAGTGGTGTGGATGAACAACATATACCATTCCTAGAACTCCTGTTACAGGTGAGTAACCTGTATTTCTAGGACATGGATATGTTGTTCATCCACACTCATTGGCAGACTCCTAGCAGTTCTCCGGGAGGAGGGAGGCAAGACGACACCCCCAATACTTACATTGGGAAAGAGAGACTGGAGAACCGAGGCCCCAAACCAGCATCCCGGCGTGACTCAAGGTCGATGTGGTAATGGGTAATGAAGGTGTTTGCTGACTTCCAGGTAGCAGCCCTGCAGATTTCCTGGATAGGGACGCTCCTGGAAGCAGCCACGCTGCAGCAGTATGACGGGTAGAATGAGCTCTTATCCCTCTGGGAGGCTCCATGCCCGCCAACTTATAGCAGAGATCTATGCAGGAAGTGACCCACCTGCTTATCGTCCGCTTGGCTGCAGGTCTGCCAGATGCGGCTTCAGCGTAGGTGACAAACAGCTGGCGAACCTCTCCCAATTTCAACCGTGCGCTCTCTTTGTAATAGGCGAGCACCTTCTAGGGTCCAAAGTATGGAGCCTATATTTGGCCTCGAGGTGTGATTGGGGTGAACACCGGCACAGTCAACACCTG
Source organism: Neoceratodus forsteri (assembly GCA_016271365.2). NCBI lineage: Eukaryota > Metazoa > Chordata > Ceratodontiformes > Ceratodontidae > Neoceratodus > Neoceratodus forsteri. The sequence goes on from CM057455.1 coordinate 1,301,447,883, forward strand.
GTTAAGGTGAAACTCCGACACCACCTTCGGAAGGAATTTGGTGGGGGCGCAGGACAACCTTGTCCCTGTGGAAGACCAGGTAAGGAGACTCGATGGAAAGCGCCTGGAGCTCTCCCATCCTTCTGGCTGGCGTGATAGCCACCAAGAAGGCGGTCTTCCACGACAGGTGAGAGAGGCACACCTGTGCATAGGTTGAATGACGCCGCCCAGGCTTTGCCAGCACCAGCAGTAGATCCCACGGAGGTGGGGTTCCCGCACTGGAGGAAATGTGATCAAGGCCTTTGAAAAAGCGCCAGACCACCTTTCTCATGCCACTGACTGCTTCCTGCCCGCTACCGTAAGCAGAGATGGCTGCCAGGTGCACCCTTAGGGCCGCCGACCTAAGCCCTTGATTAGAAAGGGACCATAAATAGTCCAAGATGCTTGCCAAGGAACAGGAGGAAGGGTCCAAGCCCTTGCCCTGACACCAAATGGAAACCTTTCCATTTGAAGGCATAGCATTTTATGTCGACTCTGCGGACGCCTCAACTACATTGAGGACCTCGTCGGAAAGACCCAAGGCCTGGAACTCTAGCAGCTCAGGAACCAGGCCGTCAGGTGCAGGGATTGAAGGTCCGATGGAACACCTTCCTGATTGACTGAGAGCAGGTCCGGCGAGCTGGAAGCTGCCGCTGGAGTCCTGGAGCTGAGACTGAGGAGATCTGGGTACCAGAACTGGCGAGGCCAGTCTGGGGCTATCAGAATCACCTGCGCCTTGTCCCTCCTCGCCTTGAGAAGCACCTTGTGGATCAAGGGAAATGGGGAAAGGCGTAAAGAGGCCCGGGGTCCACTGCCTCGAGAAGGCATCCCCTGCAGCGAGCCCTGCTGAGGCGGGCATGGAACAGTCTCAGCCTGCGTTCTCCCTGGAGGCGAACAGGTCCACCTGAGGTGTGCCCCAATGGGAGAACAGATGCTGTACTACCTCGCAGGAGAGACCACTCGTGGGATGCAGCCCCTATCCGGCTCAGGGCATCGGCCAGGGTGTTGGAGGCTCCTGCCACATGAATGACTAGGAGATCCGCCTCCAGGCTGCGCAGACGGTGACCAAATGCGGAGAGCTTCCTTGCATTGAAGCATGGAGCGCGGCCCGCCTCGGGCGGTTTACATAGAACATGGTCGTGGTATTGTCCGCCTGGACTCAGACCACTTGACCCCGGAGGAATGGAGCAAAGGCGGTGAGGCCAGGCGGACCACCGGAGCTCCAGCAGTTGATGTGGCATCGGGACTCCCCAGGGACCAGAGGCCATGAGCCCGGTGCCCCCAGATGGGCACCCCAACCCATCAGAGAGGCATCGGTCGATAGAGAGACCGGCGGGCTCGGGCGGATTTAACGGGATGCCCTCCTGCAAATGATCTGGAACGGTCCACCACTGGAGAGCGTTCCACATCCCCTGAGTCACCGACACAAGCTGGTCCAAAGGATCGCAGGCGTTGTGACCACTGGCTGGCCAGTCCCCACTGAAGGGGCCCATGTTCCAGCGGCCCAACGGACCACGCTGGTGCAGGCCGCCATGAGACCCAGGAGGCGCAGGAAGTCCCGGCAGGCGCAATTGCCCAACCAGAAATGATCGGGCAAAGGAGGAAAGAACCCGGCCCTGTCTGCCGGGAGCACGCTCTGGCTCAAGAGAGTCGAGCTGCGCCCGATGAATAGAATCACCTGCTTTGGCTCGAGTTCCGACTTGGCCTGCTTGATAAGGAGACCCAGTTGAGAGCAGACCTGAGGGCCAGATCTCTGGACCACTCCGCCTCCTTCCTGGAGGAGCTGCTATCAGCCAGTCGTCCAGGTAAGGGTACACCGGACCCTCGGCACGCAAGGGAATGCTGTCACCACTGCCATGCATTTGGTGAAGACCCTGGGAGCTGGAGACAAGCCGAAGGGCATGGCTTGGAACTCGAAAGGGATCCTTCCGCCGGAAGCGAAGGAATCTCTGGTGAGACGGACGGATAGGACGTGAAAAAACGCGTCCTGCAAGTCCAGAGAGCAGAACCACACGCGGCTTCCAAGGATGGTTTATCTGAGCCAGAGTGACCATCCTGAAGGTTCGAGACCTTAGAACTTGTTTAGGTCGCGTAGGTTGAGAATGGGGCGCCAGCCCCGTCCTGCTTGAACCAGGAAGTACCTGGACACAAACCCTGGGTCTGAAGGAGGTCCACCCCTCTCTTATCACCTCCTTCTGGAGGAGGAGATAAGTCGGCTCGACGAGCCGCCAGTGAGGCTGGGACCTCGGCCCCCGAGGCGACGGCCTGAAGGGTGGTGCCTGCTCAATTCCAGAGGCAGGCTCTTCCCACCACCTCCAAGACCCACATGTCCGTGGTAACAGCGGACCAGGCGGAACGGAAGTGCCGAGCTGCCTCACGGGGACCCAGGGTAAGGTGACGGGAATGGGGGCGACCCCTCAGCCCGTCACTGGGCAGGCTTGGAGGAGGGACCGCCGAGGGACCTCCTGGGCCTTTCCTCCTGCCTCCTGTTAGAGGAAGCCGCGGCTTGTTTGGGATGCCAAGGTCGAGCCTGCTGGCCCTGACGTTGCTGGGCCGGCGCTGCCGGGGCACAGAAGGACGAAAGGGCTTAGGCTGCGGTTTGGCGCCTTGTCCTTCTGAGCGGAAGAGACCGAGTCAGGGTAGCATGGACTCTCGATCCTCTGCAGGTGACCTTCCACCCCAGGGTCGAAGAGGTCAGTCCCCAAAAAGGAACATCCGCCAACTTGTGCTGGGTATCCGGAAGGTGGATATCCTCAGCCAAGCCCGCCGACTATAGCCACCGCGGCCGCCACCGATCTGGCACATGAGTCCCCTATATCAAAAGCAGTCTGGAGCTGCTGTTTGGCCACTGCCCTGCCTGGTCCCGCACCTGCTTAACCGTAGTCTGCAGATCGGGGAAGATGAGGATGACCTCATCCAGGAGCCCAACAGGGCATGAGAAAAATGTGCCATGAGAGACGGCCGAACTGGCCTGGACGGCGCTAGAGAGGACGTAGCGTAGACTTTTCGCCCGACATAGTCCAATTTCTTGGACTCCTTGTCAGGAGGTTTGTCCACATCCCCCTGCCGGGCGGCGCCGAAAACGCTGTCGGTAACCAACCCCTCAGCAGAGGGTGTTCAAAACCGGACAAGGAACCGTAGGGACCGCATACTTCCTGGCCATCCTGGTCAAGGCGCAGGGCAGGAAGCAGGGCGCTGCCAAAGCTCCAGTGCCGACCCACTATGGCCTCGCCACCGGAAAGGCCTCCGCGGAGAACCCCTCGGTCCAGAATCTCCGTGAGGGATACCTGGCCGTTTGAAGCGGGTTCGAGCTCCATCCCGTGGACTCGAGATGAGCCGAAGCAGTCCTAGGAAGGACGACGGGCTATCGTCCATTGACTGACCTCCTGAAGACTCCAAGTCCAGTCGCTTGGAGAAAAGGAGGAATCATCTTCGGACTCGGAAGAGTCCTCGAAGAGCTGCCTCTGGCCTGGAGCCACCCTTCACCTGCCGAGGTCGGTCGGGAGTGAGGGTAACTTGACAGCCGATGGGGAAGACCCTTAGCCGACCGAGAATCCTTGGTCGGAGCCCCAATTGGTGGCTGTGGAGGCGGAGGTTCCACTGGAATGCGTGGAGCAGCTGGTTTTGGCCGAACAACGCGCCTGGGTATAGGTCCTCGGATAAGTCGAGGGGTTGTGTCGGCCGCTCTGGTGACAGCCACTTAATGGCCGGGAAGGCGGCCGGCCTGTGGCTACTCCCGGCCAGGAGGAGCTGCAACATAACGCCCTCGCACTCATCGACGTAATTTACGCCGAAGCCTCCCTCGTCCGAGGAGGAGGACGAGGTCGAGCGGCGACGCCGCTCACCGCTGGTACCAGACCGCCTGCGGACGGTGGGATCGGCTGACCGCCAGAGGTCCGAGACCGGCACCGAGTCCCGAATTTCCGAGGTCGGTGCGGGAGGTGTCGGCCGGAACTGGCACTCCCTTCGCTCGGATGGTCCATCGAGGCTCGGAACCGAGGCACAGGCGAGCCCACGGATCTCTCAACTCTCCCGGGGAACCGGGAGAGGGAATCTCGCTGCTAAAGGCGACAGCCCGTCCACGGGTCGAGAAAATCTCGACTGCCGGTGGGAGTCTCGGTCAACTGACCTGGACGGGACACCGCGGAGTGCCAGTGGCGAAGCCGAGCGGTCGGACCGCCGACGGTCGACGACTACTGGGAGAGGGACCTTTCCGCCTCCCAAGAGCGCCGGACGGAGGGACTGCACTTGTCCTTCTTTTTGACCGAGAATAAGGTCCAGCAGACGTAGGCCCTTCTCCCTTAGTGGAGAGGGACAGACAAAGCTCTTTAAAGAAGCCGGTAGGAAGAACCCAGAGAGAGCGGGATAATGCCGCGTCGAGGAAGATACGTACCACGCCGCCTCCTCTTCGAGGGCGATCATCCGCCGAGCTGATCCGCCGAGCCCGCCTGGGACACCGCCAACCGGGCCTCCGGACTTCACCCGAGAGAACGCTCGGACGTCCCAGTTGCAATCGGGCAGCACGGTTCGAGGGACGTGGGCCGAGAAAGATGAGCACAGGTCGCAAGCCTGCGGGTCGTGCTCAAGGCCTAAGCAGTAGACACACGTGGAGTGGATCCGTCGAGACATCTTCTGTCGCATGGGCATCTCCGAACCGGGAGTCGATTGTCCATCGCCAGGCCTCGAGGGATCAAGACTGAAGTCTTTTTCAGAAAATTTATTTTTAAATCCGCAACGGAGAAATAGGAACCAGTCTCAAGCAAGAGCGTTAAGGAGGAACCTGAGCTTCCAAGCGGTAAGGAAGATCTGGCGCATGGGGCGGAGCCGAGAGTTATACCACCGGTGGGTGGGAGGAGCAACTTGAAGACCTTCCGCAAGATTTAAAGCGGCAAGGATACCTGCCAATGAGTGTAGATGAACAACATATCCATGTCCCTAGAAAGTACAGTTACGTAAGAACTTACTGTAACAGTAGATCTTCGAGGAGCTCTTGCAGCAGGCTATTACACTTGGGACTATGCACGCAGGCACTAGGACCACACAGTGAAAAACTTCTGCCAGCAATACCAGGCGGGGACCGCCCTTGACCCGCCCCGCCATGTCGGTCAGGGGTACAAGAGGGGCGGACCCAGCCCCTACCTTGCTCCTCCGCCAGTACCCAGCAGAAGGCCTGACAAGAGAAGGAGGCAAGCCACCATCTAGAAAGAAAAGAAAATAGATCTGCTTACTCGAGGGGAAGGCGGGAGGAAGAGCGCTTGCTGAAGAGTCCTCCTCAAGATCTACTGTTACGGTAAGTTCTTATGTAACTGTACTATCTTACTCGAGTGGGAGCTCTTGCAGCTGGCTATTACATTTAGGACTGAATCCCAAGCAGTCTCACAGGAAGGAGGTAACCGACCCGGGAGGAGGAATATGTTGACTCCAGAGGCCCTAGGACAAAAGTCCTTGTAAACTGCAAGGCCGGCCAAGCACGGCGCTGGAGACGATATCCAAGCTGTAATGCTTGATAAAGGAATGCACCGAGTTCCAGGTCGCAGTCGCACAAATGTCCTGGATGGCAACATTCGGATGGCGCAAAAGAAGCTGACACTCCTCTAGTGGAGAGGCCCTCAACCGGGCCTGGCAGGGGTTATTTTGATGCTGTGGCAAACGAAATACAATGGACTATCCATTTAGAGATAGTCTGCTTGGACACCGGATGACCCAAGCGATGTGGTGCAAAGCCACAAAGAGCTGCTCCGATTTACGGTGTTGAACTGCTCTGCTGAGGTAATACCTCAGGGACCTGTGGACATCCAATGTGTGGAGGAGAGCCTCCCTCTATTGAAGGGAAGGAAAATAAACGGAAGACCAACCGACTGGTTGAGGGTCAACTCTGAGACCACTTTGGGAAGAAACTTAGATTAGTTCTGAGGAAACTCTTTCCCTATGAAAACCAAATAGGGCTCTTTACACATCAGAGCCTGAAGCTCAGAAACCCTTCGAGCTGAAGAAACAGCAACAAAAACAAACTTTCCAAGAAAGGAAACGTAGTTCACAACTTCTGCGGGTTCAAAAGGAGGGAGGGTGAGTTTCTCCAACACAAAAAGGAGATCCCAGGGTGGGACAGGGTACTAATGGGAGGTCTCATGTGTAGAATCCCCTAAGGAAGGCGTAGGCGACATCTAGTTGTGCAATGCTCTCTCTCCCACGAGAGCATGATAGGCGGAAATTGCCACATGTGCACCTTGATAGAGGAATAACTCAGGCCCTTCTAGTACAAGGAGAGAGAGGAGATACTGCAAAGTGGAGTTCACAGGGCAGGTGACGGGATCCAAATGTTGTGGCAAGGCCCAAAGACAAAAAACGCCCACTTCATAGCATAAGTGGATCGAGTAGAGGCTTTCTGCGGACGCCAAGACCTCCGCCACTTCGGGAAACCCGGATCTGTTTCTAGCTACGTCTGAAGGGAGCCAACATGAAAGTGCAGGGACCTGAGATCCGGATGGACTAGAGACCCTGGTCCTGGGACAGCAACTGCGAGCATATGGGCAGCGGAATTGGAGGTTCCTGGGACAACCACTGCAGGAGTGCGAACCAAATCTGTCGAGGCCAGTTGGGGCCACAAGGATCATCCGCCTTCGGCCTGCAATTTGAGCAGAACCCTCTGAATGAGAGGAAGGGCGGAAAGGCATAAAGAAACCTCCTTGCCCAGCAAGGGATAACGCCCTGGCACAAAACTCCAGGCGCAAGGCCTCATGAAGCAAAACATTAGTAGTTTGGCATTGCGTGGTGACGAAGAGGTCCAGCTCAGGAAGACCCCACCTGTCGAAGAGCTGGTCCGCTACGGATTGTGCAACCCCCACTGTGCTTCTGGCCCGCGACTTGAGGTTGTTGGCCAGGTTGTTTAAGACGCCTGGAACGTGCATGGCAGACAGTAGAATGCCCCATTCCAGTGCCCAGTACCAGACTCTCATCGCCTCCTGCAAAGAGGATAGTAATGAGTGCCTCCTTGCTTGTTGATGTAAAAGACGCACCGCCATGTTGTCCACCTGAATTAGAAGAGAGCCGGTATCAGATCCTCCCAAACGCCTGAAGAGCGTGAGGACCGCCTCGCATTTCCAGCACATTGATATGGAGGACCGTCTTCGGTGACCAAACCCCTGCGTTTGATGAACACCCAGGTGTGCCCCCAGCCCAGGTCCGATTCATCCATCATTAGAGTCTGACCTGGAGGCTCGGACGAAAACTGACTCCTTTCTCCAGATTGCTGGGGTCTAACCACCAAAGCAATGTTCCTCCTGACTGGCCCGGGATCCTGACTAAAGTGTCCAGGTCGTCGTAGAGCATTGGTCCCACTGCACCCTGAGCATTCATTGTGGGACTCATGTGGAGGCAGGCCAAGGGCGTGACTGGAATGGCCCGCCATATGCCCCAATAAGCTGAGGAAGTTCCGGGCTGGAACCTGAGGTGCTATAGAGATCCATTCCGCATAATGTTGAGGCGAATCCCCTGTCCTGTGGGAGAAAAGCCATGCCCTGGACAGAATCCAGGATTGCTCCTATGAAGGCGAGCTTTTGGCTGGGTTCTGGGGAAGACTTTTAATTCAGGGTGATCCCCAGCTCGGAATACAGTACAAGTGTCTCCGAGAGAGTGAAGAGGCTGTCCTTGACGGGGCCGTAAGGAGCCAATTGTCGAGGTAAGGAAACACATAATGTCCCTTGCGCCTCAGAGCTGCAGCCACCACTGCGAGGCATTTGGTGAAGATCTGGAGCGGAGAGAGGCCGACGGGAGCACTCGAACTGAAAATGCTCCCTGGAAGTGGAACCTCAAGAACTTCCTGTGAGGAGGAAAGACCCTATATGCATGCAAGCATCCTGCATGTCGAGAGAACAGAGCCAGTCCCCTTTGTGCAGCAGGGGAAGGAGACCCTGAGAGTCACCATCCTGAACTTTTGTACTCTATGAAGAGATTTAGTGGACTGAGATCCAGAATGGGACGAGGTCCCCAGTCTTTTGGGACCAGAAAGAAGTGGGAGTAGAACCCTGGCTTCGCTGCTCCACAGGGACTCTCTCTCTATAGCTCTCTTTGCAGGAGGGCCTGAATTTCTCCTTCTAATAGTGGGATGTGAGAAGGAGGATAACGGGAGAGCTTTGGTGGAGTGTGTGAGGAAACTCTGTGAACTCCAAGGTGTGTCCTCTCTGTACAACGTCCAAGACCCATTGATCCATGGTAACAGACCTCCACCCTTCGAGATGAAGGAGAAGGCCTCAACCGCTCCCCATGAGCTTCTGTCAGTGGAGGGGGGGAAGGAGTCATTGGGCAGAACCGGGGTTGGGAGAGGCCTGGGAGGACTTGGGCCCACAGGCGGAAGGTCCACCAGACTGCTGGTTTCCGGATCTTCTGCGAAGCCACCTCTCTGCCCCTGCTGGTTTCCACAGGCTGAAGCCTGGTTGCCTGAGGACTTGGAAAGGTCGACGGCGGTGGGCGCCGCTGGTCGCCACGGCACATCTGGCGGACCGACCAGATCGACTTACCCGATTCCTGGAGATGGGAGATCAAAGCCTCGTCTCCTGCCCAAATAAGACGGTACTCTGGAAGGGCAATCCTGGATACCGGACTGCAGATCCGAGAAAGCCCGAGACTCTCAACCAGGCATGGCGCCGAAGGCATCTCCAGAGGCGGCCGCCTCTGCTGCCGTGTTCACAGTGTCATAGGGCTCTCAGCACATGAGAGCCTACGTCCGAGCTCGACTGCAAAGGGCCAGGAGCTCTGTCTTCTTATCAGAGTCTGGCATGGCCTGTGTCAGCTCAAGTCCTCGCTCCCCATAACGCATTCTGGTACTGCACCATGCGTGAGGAAATTCAGGGAGTTAATGGAACAGGAGGAAGCAGCGAACTTTTTGCCCACCTGATCCAGGTATCGACTCCAGGTCGGGAGGCTGGGAGCTGAGGTGTCTCGGCTGTCGAGATTTATCATGAGCAGCCGTAATCACCGATGAATCGGCCTGAGGGTGCTCTGCCAGGAAGGGTTCCGCCGGGCCTTATAGAGCCTATCTGACTTTTCGAACTGCCGGAATGGAGGCCGGACGATCCAGGTGGATTTAGTAAGATCCTGGAAAGTATCCACCAAAGGAGGAATAACCAGGGCTTGGCCCTTCTGCCTCAGGTATTTAGCCAACCTCCAGATCCAGGTCTTCTGTGTCCCACTCGTTGGAAGCCTGGATGTGTCTCATGACGCCCAAAAGGCAGGATCGTCCAGGAGGCAAGCGAGGCAGGTCCTCTCTTCAGGGGAGCGCTAAGACTGAGAGAAGAAGAAGAGGTCAAGGAAGAAGAGGAGGATTGACTATTCGATTTGGAATAGTCTGATTCTACCCCATGACCATGCCTGTGCTGATGTCGGTGACTAGGGACCGACGACAGTCCGAAGACTGGCGACGGTCCCTGGACCGGCGACGAGTCAATGACCGGACGTCAGTCAGGAGACCGACGCCGGGCGGTCCCACTAGTGCGAGAAGGGCTCCTGGAACGAGACTGAGACAGACGCCGGTCACTAGAAACCCCAGAGCGGACGCCGGTGGTCCTCGGATCTAGAGCGGGAACGAGCCCTGAAGGGGCGGCGACGGCGCCCGGTGACCTCCAACGAGTAGTCTCACCCTCCGCTGTGGTTCTCCGCAGGATCCAGCACCGTGTGTGCGGCGGACGGGAGGTTCGCCTGAACCTGCCCCCACCAAAAGAGAAAAGCTGCTGGAGCTCATCCTGAGAAGATCTCAGCCGCACGCTGCGGAAAAGAAGCCGTGCGCCGGATGCGAAGGGAGAGCTCTCCTGAGGGCCCAGAGGGGAGGAGGACTTGGGCGCCGAGGATGTCGGCAGTTCTATGACCGACCCGGTCCTTAGCCTCTCGACCGGCGCTCGATGTAGGGACCGACGACGGGTGACGCCTAGCGGGCAGGAGTCCTTAACCTCCGGAGGCGTGTCTTTGCAGGCGGCGCCAGTGCCTCGGTAGGTAGAGCGAGCAGGTACCTCCAAGGACTTGGCGATGACCCTTAGCGGAGTCACCTTCTTGGCTGGCCGGCCCCTCGGACGGGCGGCCTTAGCCTGGGAAGACTTCGCATTCTCCAGACCCGAAGGGCAGCCTTTTTGAGAAGGCCACATAACGCGATCTGGACTGAGACTGGGACCGTGTTGGGACCGACTATGCTCCTTACTGTGCCGCTTCTTCTCCTTTTCTTCCCTTCGACGAGTGCAGATCCATTTTCTGCTCTAGAAGGTAGGCCTTAAGGGCTTTCAGGCGGCGGATACAGGTCCAGCTGGTAAAGGCCTGGCAGTCAGCACAATTAGTAGTGTCGGGCCGAGGCAGAAGACGACCACTGGTGTCCGGCCCTGACGTGAATCTGCCGCCCGCAGTCGCACTTGTTGAGGTGTTCAGGGACACCAAGCCCGGAAGACATCGAACCCGGCCGGGGAAAAGGGCTGACGCCGGTACTAAAGGCGGCAAACACCAAGCAGAAAACACCACCAAAATGCAGGAAAAACTGACTAAACGACGGCAGCGATACTGGACGCTGGTGACGGTGAAAACGAACAAAACCGGCCGAAAACGGTAAAATCTTGCTAGAAGATCTCTATTTCGCTGAGAGTCGCAGACAGAAGCAAGCTTCACGCATGGGTACGCAGAGAAAGAACTGAGGTGGGGCTGGGTCCACCCCTTCAAATTCTTGACCCACGCCAGGGCAGGGCCGGGCGCCGGGCGGTCCTCATGGTATTGCTGGCAGAAGTTTTTCACTGTAGGGTCCTAGTGCTCATGTGCATAGTCCCAAATGTATAGCCTGCTGCAAGAGCTCCCACTCAAAGTAAGATCTCAGAGTGAGCTCACTCTGCTAAGAAGCAGAGGAACCTTCTGTGAGATGGACGTATGGGGATGGGAAAGAAGGCATCTTGAAGATCCAGGGAGCAAAAAAACAGGTTACTCACCTGTAATAGTAGATCTAGGAGTGGTATATGTTGTTCATCCACACTTGTTGGCATGTCCTTTCCTTTAAGAATCTTGCCAGAAGGTCTTGAAGCTGGCTCCTCCACCCACCCAGGTGGTATAACCCTCAGCTCTGCCCCATGATGCAGATCTCTGCCCACTGGAAGCTCAGGTTGTGCCATCTAAGCCGGGAGGTCGGGTGGGTTCATATATGGATGAACAACATATACCACTCCTACAACTACTGTTACAGGTGAGTAACCTGTTTTTCTAGGATTGTGAATATGTTGTTCTATCCACACTTGTTGGCAGACTCCTAGCAGTTCTCCAGGAGGAGGGAGGCAAGGCACACACCCCTCTGAAATACTTACTTGGGGAACAGAGATTGGAGAACTGAGGCCCCAAAACCAGTATCCCGGCATGAGTCAAGGTCGATGTAGTGGGTGATGAAGGTGTTTGCTGACTTCCAGGTAGTAGCCCTGCAGATTTCCTGGATAGGGATGTCCCAGGAAGCAGCCACCGATGCAGCGGTATGGCTGGTGGAATGAGCTCTTATCCCTCTGGGAGGCTCCTTGCCCGCCAACCTATAGCAGATCAATGCAGGATGTAATCCATCTGCCAATCGTCCACTTTGCTGCAGGTCTGCCAGGTGCAGCTTCAGTGTAGGTGACAAACAGCTGGCGAACCTCTCCCGAACTTAAGCAGTCCGCTACTTATAGTAAGACAACGCTGCCTCAGGTCCAAAGTATGGAGCCTGTACTCGGCCTTAAGGGTCGAGATCAAGACCCCTTGGACATAGACCAAAGGTAGTCCAGGATACTTAGCCACTGGACAGGTTAAAGGGTCCAGGCTCTTACTCTGACACCAAATGGAAAACCTTTTCCATTTGAAGGCATAGCACCTCTTGCTCGACTCCTTCCTGGATGATTCCACTACTGTGAGTACATCCTCAGAGAGACCCAGAACCTGGAACTCTAGCCGCTGGAACCAGGCTGTCAGGTGCAGGGATTGAAGGTCCAGATGGAATACCTTCCCTGATTGACAGTTAACAGGTTCGTGTACTGGAAGACGCCACGGAGGCCTGGAGCTGAGGCTGAGGAGATCTGGATACCAGAACTGGCGAGGCCAGTCTGGGGCTGTCAGGATCACCTGTGTCTTGTCTCTCCTGACCTGGAGGGAAGGCAGAAGAGGCCTGGGGTCCACGGCCTCGAGAAGGCATCCCCTGCAGCGAGCCCCTGTTGAGGGGCAGTCATGAAACAGCCTCAGCTTGGTGTTCTCCTGGGAGGCAAACAGATCCACCTGAGGTTTGCCCCAGTGGGAGAACAGACTGTGTACTACCTCTGGATGGGGAGACCACTCCTGGGATATCTCGCCTACACAGCTGAGAGCGTGCGCCAGTTGATTTGAGGCTCCTGCCACACAGATGGCTAGGAGATCTGCCTCCAGTCGGCTCATGAGGGTCCAGATGTGAGCGCTTCCCTGCACACAGCCGGAGCGATGCTGTCCAGTTTGTTGAGGTAATATGTGGCATGGGTGTTGTCCATCTGGACTTGCACCACTTGATCCAAAAGGAGCGGAGCGAATCCCTGACAGTGCCAGTCTGACTGCTCTGAGCTCCAGCAGGTTGATAAGATATCGGGATTCCTCGGAGTCCAGAACCCATGGGCTCTGTGGTTCCCCATGAGCTCCCCAGCCCTGAGAGAGGCACTGGTCATAAGAATGACCATCGCTCGACAGACAAACGGGATCCTTTCCGGAAATTATCCAGGACGGTCCACCATTGGAAAGCATCCCACAACTTCTGGGTTACAGTGACCAGCTGGTTGAAGTGATCATGATGCTGGGTCCACTGGCTGGCCAGTTCCCATTGAAGGGGGCGATATGCCACCGGGCCCATCGGACCACAGTGGCGCAGGCCACCATGTATCCCAGAAGTCGAGAAGTCCCAGGCAGGGCGCAAGTGCCCAACCAGAAATGACTGTGCAAAGGAGGGAGAACCTCCGCCTCTCCGGCCGGGAGCCAGGCTCTGGCTTGGCAAGAGTCGAGCCTGTACCAATGAAACATATCACCTGTGAAGGTACAAGTTCTGACTTGACCTCGCTGATCAGGAGACCAATGTCGGTGCAGGAATGGAGGGCCAGGTCCCAGGACCTCACCACCTCTTGCTTGGTGGAACCTACCAGTGAGACTATTAAGTTCAATAGAGTGTAATCTATTGCTGCAATCTCCACTCACCCTGCCCCCCAAAAAAAAAATCTCCCCATGATGGCCAACTTGGCAGCTAAGTGACGGAGTGTGTATTTCTTCTGTGTCTTGTCTTCATAATCAGGTTCCGTAATCCAGTGATGCTCACAAACCAAATACTTGCCTTTTGGTTTATCCATTATGTTTTAAAACTAGACACTCACCTGCTTGTGTTCCAGCAGCAGGGTCAATTCCGTCAACTGTGTTTGCAGACTGGACGGTGCCAAGATTGTAAACAACTCCTAGAATATGTAGCTCTCCTGTTTGATGGGGAAAGAGCTTTAGCCGTGCCTGAGGAGATAATGTTCCATGAATGCATTTTTAATTGCTCTAATTTCCATAATTATTTTTAAATGCATTTTAACTGGTACGCATAGTAATGCTGCAATTCAGAAAACGTTTCTTGGCTGTACTAAAGGAGATAAACCAGTCAAATTAAAATGCAGGTGGATGCTTATCTTACAACTGCTACATAAAGGAAAGGAGTTCTGCATCATCCACACTAATAAGGACACATTAGTCTACTATGTTACTTTAGTCACCTCTTTACTATCCGTCAACACCAACCTGCCCTCACCCAAAAAGCAAGGCTGACTGATTCTGTATATGGCTAAAGTAAGAAGTGATATGCTACAGGGACAGGAGCACAACTCTCACCTTTATCTCTCTGCAGAAACATTCAGGAATAGCAAAACCTTACTCAACATTGAATTAATGACTCACAAAACATAAAATCCCAAATAACTCTTACTTTACAGGTTTCCCTGCACATAGAGGGATTTTTTCCTCTTTTCTCCCCACCTTGGTTCCCCAGTCCCTACCCCGATGCTAGGCTTGCCACAGCTGCTGCTTTGACAGCTAACAACAATTTCACTATGTGGTTGGTCAGCAGGTGGTAAGTGAATGTAAGCGACCCATGTCCAGCTCACGACCTCACCTCCATGATGCACCCTGCCCCTTGTGCAAAACCTAGACAATGTAGAGTCATTTGCAACCACAAACTTTTCAGCTACCACAGTGTGGCTTACGTTTTGTCTCTTCACCATTTATTATGAATTCTGGTATCACCTCTGTGCCAATCATCTCACTTCCAAAAGCAACCTGTAACAAAAAGTACCTCAAAATACTGCTTTAACCACTTGTTTTGTATTTCATTTTGAAAAGATCTGCCTTTAACAAATTATAATGGTGTCACACCTAAGCAAAAGTTAACCTCGCTAACACACTACTATAAAACAACATTAAAATGTTTATCATAAGCAAAGATGAAGTAACTCTCTAACCTACTCATTATGGTATCATGCTAAGCTACCACCTACATCTTTCCAGTTTTCAACTTTCATTCTACTGAAATGCTGCTTAAAGAGTATTCCGACATAACTGTTGGTAGGAAAGCAGAATACCTTGAAATTCTGCAGAATAATGAATACACAGGATTTTTCACATTTCTCATGTGGATTCAGTGGAAGTGAAATAGAAACAGTTTGGCACAGCACTAATCACTGCCACCACAGCTTTACAGTTCCTGGCAATAGATACCCTGGACTAAACATATTTACTTTGTTGTATCTTACGTACAACATTTTGCAACAGACTGGATGTTTCTCTCATGAGGTACAATTTTCATCAACCCTCACATAATGAGTTTGCTTGCTATAAGCATATACCTTTATATGAGCATCCTTTTCATTACTGATTAACTCCCTTTCTGCCTCCATTCTGTACTGCACCATAGTCTACTGGTTGAAATTTCCAGAGCAGTGATAAGTCAGTCATTACAAGTGGGATCTTTCAAGGGTTTTAAATACCACTTCCACTGTGATGCGCTCTACAAATGAAAAAGAACAGTTAATTACCAGTAACAGTAGATCTTTGAGAATCTCCTTCACTAGGCCACTAGAACTGTAACCCATCGGAGGCAGTACCACTTGGACACTTTTTGCTAGCTGAGGGCCACCCATGATGATGTGTGCAATGTCGGCACCTATGAAATGTGGGAGGCCCCACTGCTCCTCAGTTCCCTGCCAGACACTAGCTCAAAGGGCTTCTACTGTGAGGAACCAAAAGACCAGACCAGTAGCAGCACATAAAAGAGGCATGGGACTGGCCAAGAACAAACTTACAACACTTATTCGCACTCCAGACAAGGCAGTGGACAAACTGGCAGCAAATCTCTCAGCAAATGAAAAGGGAAAGAAGGGTAGGTGCACTGTGGCCCAATAGAGGAGATTCTCTTGAAGATCTACTGGTAATTGTATGTAACTGCTCTGTCTTCATCGAAGACATCTCCTGCATTGGGCCACACCTTTGGAACAATTTCAGAGCAGTACACAAGGTACTCAGGAAAGATGGTGGAACCTGCAACGTAGTAACAGAAGGCCTTGCAAAACAGCAAGACAAAGTCAGGAACATCTCTGGGAGATGATGAAGATTGCAGTGCTTAGGAAAGTGTGCACAGTGCTCCATCTGGCAGTACACATGTCAGCTACAGAAACATTCTGAAGGCAGGCAACAGAAGTGACCATACCATGTATAGAGTGGTCACGACAGCACCACGGAGTTCTTTACTATACTTACTGAAAACAGAACTCAATACAGTGAGCTAGCCATTTGGACAGTCAGAGTTTAGTTACAGGGACCCTGTTTTCAGGAGCACACAATACAAAGAGCTGGAAGGACTTTCTGCAGTCCTTAGTGCGATCAAGATAGAAACGAGGTTTATGTATACCAACTGTATGGAGCAATGTCTCACCTCTGTTAGCATGCCCAGGATAATACAGGAAGGTTTACAGTCTGATTTAGAAGTGAAAGCAGAGATGACTTTTGGCAGAAAGTGTGGACTGTTTCGCAAGGACACCCGCCCTTGAGGAAAATCAGGTACGTAGGCTCATGTATTAGAGCCTTAAGCATGGAAATTTTGCAAACTGAAGCTACGGCGATTAAACACAGAGCATTTCATGAAAGGAAATGCATATCACAAGTTGCAGCATGCTCAAATAGAGCCAGAATCAACTTTTAAAGTATGAAATAAAAGTCCCAGGGCAGAACTGGTTTACAAATCGGGGACACAAGTGCAAAATACCATTTAGGAACATATGAGACACCTTCCTACTGTGCCACCATGCATTCATCAGTAAGGGCATGGAAAGTCAAAACAGTGCCAAGTTCACCTTAATGAATGAGTACTTGAGACTGGAGTCAGAGACAGGAGGTAGAGCCAGTACAGTATTGACAGGACATGTAAATGGGTCTTCTGAATGGGAGGCACACCACATTGAGCAATGTTTCTAGTTTAAAGAATAGTGTGTCTTGTGGAAGGCGTACTATCCACAAGCAAGACATCAGCCCACCTGGGGCTCTATAAAGTGGGCAATGGCTACGCTTTCAGGAGCCACGCTATGGAAGTAAGTGACTGCCGGTCTGGATGGATCAGTGATCCCCTGTCTTGCAACAGCAGTCCCAGATAAAGGGGGAGCTAAACCAGAGGCTCCACTGCTGGATGCTGCAGAAGTGGAAACCAGATCTGGTGAGGCCAAAAGTACAGTTACACAAGAACATATCATAGCAGTAGATCTTCAAGAGGAGCTCTTGCAGCAGGCCAACACCAGTAGGGCCTAGCTATCAGGCGTCAGGACCACGAAACTTTCAGCTAGCAGTCTACAGCGGGGACCACCCACTGCCAATGTCACCCTCTGATGTTGGCACATCCAATAAGGTGGGCAGACCCTCACTCTCTCCTCAGTTCTCCCACTGGAAACCTGGAGGGCAGTGAAAGAAGAATAGAGGAGGTTCGAGAGCCAAAAAGGAAGTAGAAACCCATGCGAATGGAAAAAGAACAGCAGAGATAGAAGGGAAGGGTAGAATTCAGGGCCTGGCGGCAGAGCTCCTCAAGATCTAATGTTATGGTAAGTTCCACGTAACTGTACCACCTTACTCGGGAAGCTCTTGCAGGCCAACACCGTAGGACTGAGTCCCAAGCAGTTCTGATCATGACAAGGAAACAGCACCAGGAGGAGTTGAGACAGCAGCCAACAGCTCAGGAGAGATGGCCCTGCAGAATGGTGAGGCCGAAACTAGCCCTGCTCCTAGAAGCAATGTCCGGATTGTAATGCTTGATGAAGGTGTGGACAGAACTCAGATGACAGCTGCACAGATGTCTGCAGCAGTCACACTTTTGAAACACATCATGGTGGAATGACCCTGATCACTCCCAGAAGGTCCTTGTACTTACAGCAGCAATAAACAATGCAATTGGCTAACCACTTAGACAAACACTGTTTGGAAACCAGAGTGCCCCTCTCTCTTAGGGCGAACAAAACAAACAACTGATCAGACTTCCTGAAGTCTGGGTCTGGCATATAGTGTCGCAAGATCTATGTACATCCAAAGTGTGGAGCAAAGCCTCCTCCTGAATAGAATACTCAGGATTATAAATCAGTAGGTGGATGGAAAGGTTCAAAGTAAGCTCCGACACTACCTTGGGAAGAAATTTAGGACTGATACTCAAAGACACTCTGTCTTTGTGGAAAACTACATGCAAATAAGGCTCTTTACACATGACAGCCTGAAGCTCGAAATCATTCAAGCAGAAGTAACAGCAACTAAAAAGAGTGCTTTCCATAACAGAAAGCACAGCTCGCAACTCATGGCTGGTTCAAATGGAGGAAATGTGAGTTTTTCCAACATAAAATTGAGGTCCCATGAGAGACTGGGTCCCAAATGAGGCTTAGATGCAAAATGAACAGCAGAAAGGTGCGGGACACCTCAAGCTGAGCCTCCCGTCCCTGCCCTTGATAGGCGATGGCACGCAGAGATGGCAGAAAGATGCACCTAAAGTGAGAAGGACTGCAGACCCAAGTCTGAGAAGGAGAGAAGGTACTCAATACCTGACTCACTGACAGGTGAAGGGATCCAGTTGTCACAGAGCAGCCCAAATGGTGAAATGCTTCCATTTCATGGCGAGTGGCCCTGGTGGGCTTTCTAGCAGCCACCAGGGCACCATGTACCACAGAATAAAGGAAATAGTAAGGGAGGTTGGCAGAAAACCCAAAATACTTGTACAAGTGGAAACCAACGACCTAGCTGGGGAGGAGGATGAGGTAGTGAAAAGCAGGTTCAGGGAGTTAGGGAAGATCTGCAAGGAGGAAGCACGCTCACTGGACTTCTCAAAGGTGATACCAGTACCAAGGGTCAGCACAGCAAGGAAAAGAAGAATAGAGGATTTTAATGACTGTCTGAGGAACAGGTGCAGGGAGGAGATGTTCATCTGTATTGGGACTGGGAGGAGACCAGGTCAAACAAAATATTCTTTTACCAGACAGGCTACAACTCAGTTGGGAGGGTTCTAGGTACTGGGACAAACTGGGGACTACATAACCACTACATTTAATTTAAACTATTGGGGGCAGTGGGTATGCAGGCCCAAAAATCCAAGAGAAGGAGGACAATGAACCTCCCCCAACAGTAATAGAAGAGGTCTGGAGGAGGAGGTGGAAGGAGTGAGAAAACAATTAGCAATGGATGTAAGAGGTGAGGAACACATTAACTAGGGTAGGTGGGGGTGAGCACAGAGGGAGAAATGTCAAGAGAAGAATAGAGGGAAGGAAGGTCAAATTCTAGGTGGAGGTGGTATCTCTGAACGCAGAATCTTGGAAATAAGATGGACTACCTGCAGGCACTATTCGCAGACAAGAATGTGGACATAGCGGCAGTAACAGAGACTCGCGCAACACCACACCACTACTGGGACCTTGTGATTCCCGGCTACAAACTATACAAGAGGAACAAGGTAGTCGTGGAAGGGGAAGGTGGCAGTTTACATCAGGGAGGGAATAACTTGCACGAGGGAGGAGTCAGAGGAAAGGAGGGTGGGGGCATTATGGGGTCACTAACAGTCCAACAGAGGAAAAAGGTGAGGTTGGAGATGGTTTACAGATCACCCAACCAGGATGAGGACAGGGACCTGAGATCGCATAGTATTGGAAGCTGCGGGAAAGGAGATGTGGTAATTGTGGGTGCCTTCAACCTGCCAAGGTGGACTGGAGTGTGCCATCCCAACATGTGTTAGGAGTCAGGTGATCATGGAGCGACTGCAAAACGGATTCCTGACTCAGGGTGTCACAGAACCAACAAGAGCAGAGGCAATTCTTGATCTGGTGCTCACAAATGGGGAGCATATACAGGAAATAATGATCAGGAGCCTCTGCGGGAGTGACCATTGCACATGGTGGTTCCAGTTGGATATGGACAGGGAAAGCATCCTGACTTAAGATCAAAATCTTGAATTTTAGAGAGCAGACTTCAGGAAGATGGGCAGAGTGCTAAGGAGCCACCTAGCGGGCATCAGAGCAGTATGGGGTGGACCAATGGTGGTTCATCATTAAGGAAGGAATACAGGTTGCCACAGCGGAGTGTGTTAGGCTCAGGGAAGAACACGGACCAAAGCCGCCCAGCTGGTTCAGTTTCTGAGGTCGCCCAGGCAGGAAGGAAAAGAGGTTAGACTATAGAAAATTCAGGAAGACCAAGAGAGGGTGGATATGGAAAATTACCTAAGGTTGGCTAGTGAGGCAAATAAGGAAGTCGATCAAGCTAAAGGACAGAAGGAGCTGCAGATAGCTGAAGCAATTAAGAAGGGGAGAAGCCTTCTTTTGCTATATAAGGAGAAAAGGGACAAGAAGGACAGGACTGTTAGGCTTAAGAAAGGGAGAGCAGGTGGAGGATAACGGGGAAAAGCAGAGATACTAAATGAATACTTCTGTTCTGTCTTCACCATGAAGAAGGATGGACCAGTGTCTTCAGGAGGAAGAAGAGGGGAGGAAGGGAACACAGATGTAGTGATAGAAGAGGACAGAGTGAGGGAGGGCTGCTAGCATTGAAGGTGGACAAATCGCCAGGCCCGGACAGAGTACATCCAAGGGTACTAAGCGAACTGGCAGGCCTATTTAATAGTTCACTAGAGTTAGGCGTGGTACCGCAGGACTGGAGAACAGCATATGTGGTGCCCTCACAAAAAGCAGTCCCAAGGATGACCCAGGGAATTACAGACCAGTTAGTATGACCTCAATCATGTGCAAGCTCATGGAGACCATACTTAAGGAAAGGTTGGTAGAATATCTAGAGGTGCATGGTCTCAAGGATGCGAGGCAGAATGGATTCATGGAGGAGATCGTGTCAAACAAATCTGATTGACTTTTGACTGGGTCACTAAGACAGTAGACAGGCAATAAGCAGCAGACATCCTCTATCTGGATTTCAGCAAGGCCTTGACTCTGTGCCCCACAAAAGGTTGGTCGGAAGTTGGCAGATCCTGGGGTTGGGGATAAGATGTCCAGATGAAAAATTACTTACCACAGTAATCTTGTTTCTTCCAGGGAATACTCCAATATTCATAATTCTTATGCAGTATGCCTTTAAGACAGACCTGCCCGGAGATGGAATGTTATGCTAATGATGGAATCACTGGCTCGTGCCACTTTTTCAAATGCTGCCACCTATCAACTACTTACATTCTAACCCTTAGATTTAGTGGACGCCTGACAGGACAGGGCCCACAGGAATTTAATAATTAACCCAATTATAACAATAATAAACACCCAAAAACTCCAATAGGAGGGGAAACATTACCAGAACACCTCCAATGTCAGAATCACCTGAAGAGGGTAAAACCAATGAGAACACAGTTCCAAATATAAAAGAGTGTGACACACATACCCTGGTAATACAGCATGGAGTGCAGAGGCCACTGATTCTAGTAGGGAAGCAGGGTGGGAGTAATGAATATTGGAGTATCCCTGGAAGAGACAAGATTACTATGGTAAGTAATGTTTTCTTTTCACTCTAGGAATACTCCAATATTCCTAACTCTTATGCAGACTACAAAGCAGTACCTTTGGAGGTGGGCACAGAAAAACAGGTTACTCACCTGTAACAGTAGTTCTAGGAGTGGTATATGTTGTTCATCCACACTGTCTGGCATTGTCCCTTTCTCCTTTAAATCTTGCTGGAAGTCTTCAAGCTGGCTCCTCCCACCCACCCAGGTGGTATATTTATTAGTTTTGTTGACTGGGTAAGTGCACTAGATAAATTCTGCCTATTTTCAGGCACGACCGGGTGAGGGGATACAGATGAATGCCAACTGACCTTGAACCAGATTAAGCTGTTGGTGGTATTTTTAGTAAATGAGGAAATTTGGCCAGGACACGGGAAGTTCCCTGCTCTTTTCGATAAGTGCCATGGGATCTTTAACATCCAACCTGAACTACCACTAATCCAGGCAGATGGGACCTCGGTTTAACGTCTCATCTGAAAGACGGCACCTCAGAAGTGCAGCACCCTCTCATGCTGCACTACAGTGTCAGTACTGGGATATTAACCCATGCGCAGATGTGGGAACTGAACCCACAGCCCTCTGATCTCATGGCCTCAGAGGTGAGTGTGCTACCTACTGAGCCACTGACAAATATATATATACCTTGGCTCCACCCCATGACGCCAGATCTTAGCCCACTGGAAGCAAGGTTGTGCACTAAGGCCGGGAGGTTGGGTGTGCGTGTGGATGAACAACATATACCACTTCTAGAACTACTGTTACAGGTGAGTAACCTGTTTTCTAGGAGCGTGGATATGTTCATCCATAGTGTCTGGCAGACTCTAGCAGTTCTCTGGGAGGAGGAGGCAAGGCGCACACCCCTACTTAGGAAAAAGAGATTGGAGAGCCGAGGCCCCAAAACAGCATCCCGGCGTGACTCAAGGTCGATGTGGTAGTGGGAAATGAAGGTGTTTGCTGACTTCAAGTAGCAGCCCAACAGATTTCCTGGACAGGGATGTCTCTGGAAGCAGCCACCGATGCAGCATATGGTGGGTAGAATGAGCTCTTAACCCACTGGGAGGCTCCTTGCCCACCAACTCATAACACAGACCTATGCATGATGTAATCCATCTTGCAACAGTCTGCTTGGCTGCAGGTCTGCCAGAAGCAGCTTCAGCACAGGTGACAAACAGCTGGCAGAACCTCTTCCCCATTTCACCGTCCCTCTCCTTGTAATAGGAGAGAGCACATCTGAGGTCCAGAGTATGGAGCCTGTACTCGCATCCGAGGTGTAATTAGGGTAATATACGGCAGGGTCAACACCTGGTTAAGGTGAAACTCTGACACCACCTTTGGAAGGAATTTCTGGTGGGGGCGCAGGACAACTTTGTCTCTGTGAAAGACCAGATACAGTGAGTCCACTGAAAGCGTCTGGAGCTCCCCTGTCCTTCCGCTGACATGATAGCCACCAGGAAGGCAGTCTTCCACGATAAGTGTAGAGTTCACACTTCTGCATGGGTTCGAATGGCTTCCCAAGGAGCTTTGCCAAAACCAGCAAGAGATCCCGGAGGTGGAGGTTCACACGGAGGGATATGTGATCCAGGCCTTTGAAAAGCGCCTGACCACTGTCTCCTGTGCTAATGTTGGGCTGACCGCCCACCGGTAAGCAGAGATGGCTGCCAGGTGCACTTAAGGGTCGATGACCGACACCCCTTTGGAGAGGACCAAGGTAGTCTAGAATGTTAGCCACAGAGCAGGATAAGGGGTCCACACTCTTTCCTGACACCAAATGGAAAACCTTTTCCATTTGAAGGCATAACATTTCCTGGTCGATTCTTTCGAGATGCCTCCACCATGGTGTAGGACATCCTCAGAAAGACCCAGAGCCTGGCACTTAGCCGTCAGGTACCAGGCTGTGAGGTGCAGGATTGAAGGTCCGAGTGGAATACCTTCCTCCTGTTCAATGATATCAGATCCAGGTATGTACAAAGCCGCTCCGGGGTCCTGCAGCTGAGGCTGAGGAGATCTGGATACCAGAACTGAGCGCTGCCAATCTGGGGCTACCAGGATCACCTTTGCCTTGTCCTTCCACACCTTGGAGTAACACCGTATGGATCAAGGAAATGGAGGGAAGGTGTAAAGGAGGCCTGGGGTCCACGGCCTCAAGAAGGCATATCCTGCAGCAAGCCCTACTGAGGGGGGGAATGGTACAGCCGCAGCTTGGTGTTCTCCCTGGAGGTGAACAGGTCCAGCAATGGTTTGCCCCAATGGGAGAACAGACTGTAAGCTACCTCTGGATGGAGAGACCACTCGTGGGATGTCTGGCCTATCTGCTGACAGCATCCACCAGTTGGTTTGAAACTCCTGCCACATGGATGGCCAGAAGATCTGCCTCCAGCCGGCTGACGAAGGTCCAGATCCGAGAGCCTCCTTGCATAGCAGATGGGAGTGCGTGCACCGCCCTGTTTGTTGAGGTAGTACATGGTGCGTGGTACCTGTCCGTCTGGACTCGAACCCACTTGACCCGGAGCTGAGAAGCAAAGCTGACAGTGCCAGTCTGACTGCCCTGAGCTCCAACAGGTTGATGTGGCAACGGACTCCTCGGGGTCCAGAACCCGTGGGCTCTGTGGTCCCCATGTGGGCTCCCAGTCCATGAGACAGGCATCGGTCGTAGGACAACCCCGTGGCTTCGGGGGACAATGGATCCCTTCCCACAAATGACTCGGGACGGTCCACCATTGGAGGCGTCCCACATCCTCTGGTGACAGTGACCAGCTGGTCGAAAAGACCCTGGCGCTGAGACCACTGGAGCGGCCAGTCCCACTGAAGGGGCACATGTGCAATCTGGCCCAACGGACCACTGAGGTGCACGCCGCCATGTAACCCAAAAGGCGAGGAAGTCCCGGCAGGGCACAAGTGCCCAACCAGAAATGATTGGGCAAAGGAGGAAAGAACCTTCACCCTGTCCACCGAAGCCGAGCTCTGGCTTGATGAGTCAGCTCTGCCCGATAAAGCCCATCACCTGAGAGGGCACGAGTTCTGACTTGGCCTGGTGGGAACAGGTTCGGAGGGTCAGGTCCTGGACCTCTCCACCTCCTGTAGGGAGGAACCTGCCAGGAGCCAATCGCTAGATAGAGATATATATGAACTCCTTGACGCTGTAGATGGGCCGTCACCACTGCAATGCATTTGGTGTAGACCTATGGGGCGATGACAGGGCGAGCGGCATGGCTCTGAACTCGTACAGGGTCCCTTCGACTCAGCGGAGGAACCACTGGTGGGACGGATGGATTGGGACGTGTAGAATGCGTCCTGAAGATTCAGTGAACAGAACCACATGTTTCGCTCCAGAGATGGTATGAACTGGTTCAGAGTTACCATCTGGAAGGTGCGACCTGCGATATTGATTCAGGTCGTGGAGATCTAGGATGGGCGCCAACCCCGTCCGCTGGCACCAGGAAATACCTGGACATGAAGTCTGGGTCCGTGGAGGATTCCAGCACTGGGCTACCACCTCCTTGATGGGAGGCGAGCAATGCGTCCCGAAGAGCCGACTGAGCGCCAGCTGAGATCCTTTCCTCGTGGGGCATGGGCCCGGCTGGCGGGGTACTGCTCGAACTCTACAGGAAGTCCTGCCGACCACTTCAGAACCCACCTGTCCGGCGATACCGGACCAGGCGGAAAGAAAGTGGCAGAACCGCCCCCACGGAGGACCCAGAACTGGCGTGACGAGTGTAGGGGAGGCCACCCCTGACCCGTCACTGTGCAGGCTTGGAGGAGGCACCTGGACCAGCACCTCGGCCTCCTTTGCAGGGCTGTTGGGGACATTGCTTGGGCCTAGGCGCCAAGCTTGAGCCTGCTGTTGTTGCGGACCTCCTTGGAAGGAGGGCTGTCTAACCCAGGGGAAGAATGCCAAAGGACTTCTTGCGCTCTGCTGGTTCTTGCCCAAGAACCCTTAGCAGAGGTGGCATCTAAGGTGGCATTAGACTGCTCAATCGCGCTGGAGATGACCTGCCACCCCGGACCGAAAAGGTCGGTGCCAAGGAAGGGCACGTCAGCTAGCTTTGCTGAGTATCCGCTGGAAAGGAGGATAACCTCAGCCAGGCCCTGTGGCAAGTGGCACTGGCGCAGCTAGTGAATGGGCACAGGAATCTCCAATGTCCAGAGCCTGTCTGGAGCTGCTGTTTAGCAACAGCATGGCCCTGGTCACGGACCTGCTTGACCGTGGTCTGCATGTCTCCTGGGAGATGAGGGAGGACTTCATCAAGTGACCCCAGTAGGCGTGAGAGAAGTGTGCCATAATCACTGCCGAGCTGGCCTGGACGAGGCCCAGGGATGATGCCGCATAAACTTTCCGGCAGAGTGGTCCATATTTTGGACTCCTTGTCTAGAGGGCGGTCAGTATTCACAGAGCTGCCCGTGCACCAAAACACTGAGGCAGTCACAAGGCTCTCTGCTGAGGGATGCTCAGTGAAGCTCACCAAGGAACCCATGGGCACCGCGTGCCTTGAGAGCCATACAGGCAGGCGGAGCCAGGCAAGAGGCAGGGCGCTGCCAAAGCTCAAGCACGGGCCAACTATGGCTTCGCCACTGGAAAGGCTTTCTGTCGGGTATCCTCCTCTTAAGAATATCCGTGAGAGGATATTCCGCCTTCTTTGTATAGGCTGCAAAGGCATACCCGTGGATTCAGAAGTGAGTCTAAGGATGCCCTGGAAGGAAGAAGGACCTTCCTCCAGGCCTGTTACCGACGGCTCATCATCGGGGTGTGAGGAAGGCCAATAGTATCTGAGTCCCGAGGAATCAGGATAGGGGTCTCCCACCCATGCCCTCGATGCGCCTAGGGTGATCAGGAGTAACAGTAATGGACAACCCATGGGGCAAGCCCGTAGTTGTCCGATCCTCCTTAGAGGGAGCCCGTCCCTGAGGCTGTTTAGGTGGTGGTTCCACCAAAATTGGTGGGGAGCCCGAACAGGCCGACCAGAAATACGTACGGTCCCACCGGAGGAGAACCGGAGTCCTCGGTACCGAGGAGTTGGTGTCGGGCCGAAGAGGCTGGGGCCAAGTAATGTCCGTACAGCCAGAGTAGACAGCTTTTGACCGGTCAAAAGTAGTTGCGCCACATGAGGTCCTCATAACGTTGACGGAGCTTCTGTCTAAGTCTCTCCTCGTCCGAGGAGGATGAGGAACGCTGCGCGCCTCTTCCGGGAGTGTTTATGACCCTTTTTCGGCTTTCGACTGACGGGTCCTATCGATCGAGATCGACAGCGCCGGCTCTGTCAGTCGGGAAAAGCCGGATCCAGCAAACCGAGGTTCCAGCTCTTGTCCCTCGATCGGGATGCCCAAGGATGGGTCTCCTCGTTGGGAAGGAGAGGATGGGAGTCCTCCAAGGAGTCAGTCAACAGGCGTCGGCGACAGCGGCTCGATCGGGTGAGAGAGAATCTCGGCCGGTTCTGCCAGATCCTCGGCTTCAGTGCCCTGGCCTGATGGAAGATCCGAAAGCTGGCAGCCGAGGGAAGTGATCTCAACCGAGCGAGACCGCCTGCTCCTGAGTACTGGACTGCTCTCGGTCCCAGGAACGTCTTCTTGGCTGAAGATGATGATTTGGGGTCCTTGTCCTTTTTCTTGGAGGCGGAGGCCTGAGCCGAGGTGCCTCACCCTGGTAGGGAGAGACTGGCACAACTCCCAAAGGACCCATGAAGCTGGAGCCCAGGTTGAGCAGGCCAAAAAGCTTCGGTTGGCGAAGCTTGGGCAGTTTCTTCCTCAAAGCCACTATCTGTTCGAGCTGCTCGGCGGATCCCAGCCGCGGAAACCGCCCACCTGGCCTCCTTCAATTTCACCAGTGGATTGCGAAGTCTCGCCCCCAGCTTAGGTGCGCCTGCGGTCCTCCAGGACGGTGGGATGGAAGGCCAAACAGATGGTGCAATGTATCATGCACAGCGCCTAGGCAATAAGCATCGAGAGGTGGGGATCGGTGCGAGACATTTTCTGTCCACAAGGACCCCAGCTGAAACCATGGGATTAACACCCCTCCATATCCAGGCGTTTGGTCCAGATCAATAAACTCATGAGTTTTAAAGAGTAAAAGTGCGGTGAAAACCGTCGATTAGACTCCAGGGCCTACGGTACTTGCAAAGTAGCATGAGGCAACCTGTATCTTCCAGCGAAAGGAAGATCTGGCATCGTGGGGCGGCCGAGGTATATACCACCCAGGTGGGAGGGAGAAGCCAGCTTAAAGACTTCCGCAAGATTTGGAAGGGGAAAGGGACACAGACAGTGTGGATGAACAACATATCCACGCTCCTAGAAATGGAAATTATGTACCTACCATAATTCTTGATCTTCTTGAATGAAGTCTCCACCACTCATTCACACTGATGGGATCTTCACGGAGTGCTAGGATCAGCAGGAGCAAACTTTTTTTTTTTTTTGCAGAGGTGGCATCAGAGATGGAGCACGTGAGGAGGGGCCGTGAGCCCAGCTCGCAAGCGGAATGACTATCTCGGCGCTGGACCCACCTAACCGCCCCTCAGTACCTTCCGAGGAGGTGTAGCATACCTAACCTAGAAGGATAGCCTAACAAAAGAACAGGACATAGATAGTCCGGATGACCCGTGATCAAGAAGGGTCGGACAAAAAGTCTTCACAGCCTAAAGATTGAGGGAGTGAAGACCAAGAACAGAGGTGTGCTCGGGGATGGTGAG
Organism: Neoceratodus forsteri; assembly: GCA_016271365.2. Classification (NCBI taxonomy): domain Eukaryota; kingdom Metazoa; phylum Chordata; order Ceratodontiformes; family Ceratodontidae; genus Neoceratodus; species Neoceratodus forsteri. The sequence goes on from CM057455.1 coordinate 1,301,475,603, forward strand.
GGCGCGTGAACGAGTGGTGGAGACTCATCAGGAATTACGGTAGGCAATGAATTCCATATCTTCCTGGACATAAAGTCTCCACCACTCATTCACACTGATGGAAGAGTACTGAGCTAATAATCCCCCATGAGGGTGGCAGGAGAGACCAGGAGCTCACAAATTTGGGACGTGAAGTCCGTTAAGGATGGTCCTGCCAAACGAAGATGACGCCTGGCATGGACATCCAGGGCATAGTGCTTGATGAAAGTATGCACTGAGCTCCAGGTAGCTGCATTGCAAATGTCTGCAATGGCACGTTGTGGATTCGCTAGGGATGCCGCGACTGCTCTAGTAGAGTGAGCTTGACACTCTGCCCTCCAGCTTAACCTGCACCATGGAATAACAGTGGCGAAGGCATGCCACCAGCCATGCAGAAATGCATCTGATAGGGACAGGTTGACCTGCGGTTCTTGTTAAAGGAAACAAACAGTCGTTGAGCTTTTGCAAATTTGTTTTGTTCTATCTAAATAGAAACACAGAGCTCTTTTGACATCTAAAGAATGTAGGGTATGCTCTCCATCATTTTGGAAGTTTGCAAACTAAATAGGTGGGACTAAAGGTTGCTTTAGATGAAATTCTGAAACAAACATAGGGAGAAACTTAGGATGGGTCCTAAGAACTCCTTTGTCCTTATGAAACACAGTATATGGAGGGTCTGTGACCATGGCATATATATCAGAGACCCTGTGGGCGGGGTAATGGCCACCAGGAAGGCTGTTTCAAGTGAGAAATTTCAGCTCACAAGTTGCTAGAGGCTCGAAAGTCTTTCAAGGAGTATGTCTAGTACAAGGTTAATGTCCCAGGCTGCAACTGAATGTCTGATAGGAGGTCTGGTATGCAGAATACCCTTAAGAAACCTCTTAATACTGGTAACTGAGTCAGTGACAAGGAAAGTACTGGCTCATGATGGGCTGAAATGGAACAAAGGTGAACTTCGACTGCAGAGTATTGCAGACCTGAATTTGAGAGGTCTAAAGGTACTCTAGAACTTTTATTTGGTGGGCGGAAAAGGATCCAAAGAGGATTTTGCACACCAGAGAGAAAAACGCTTCCATTTGGCAGTGAAGTTTTTTGTGGCTGGCTTGAGCAGCAGCCAAAGAATATCTGAAACTCTGCGAGAGACACTGAACCTGTTCACTTCTATCTCTTCAGGAGCCAAGGTGAAGGTGAAGTGACCTCAGATTGGGATGGACCACAGGCCCCTGGGTCAGAAGGCTCGTCTGAAGGAAGCGCTTTCGGAGGGTTTCCAACATACTGTTGAGTAACGGAAACCATATCTGTCAAGGCCAGAAGGAGCAATGAGGATCATTTTGTCCCCCTGGGACTCGAACTTGAGAAGTACCTTCTGAATTAGAGGAGAAGGAGGAAAGGCGATAGAAAGCATTTTGTCCAGTGCAGCCTGTACACATCCTGACAGAAAAATGCCAGGCCCTGGATTTCTGGACCAAAAGAGAGGCAATTTTGTGTTGACTGGGGATGAAAAAGGTCCAGGTCTGGAGTTCCCACTCTGCGAATAGTAACTGAACTGTGGTTGATTCTGAGAGACCATTTGTGAGGATCTGGCTCCGCTCTGCTGAGACAGTCTGCCAGTTCGTTCTGCACTCCCCAGCAGGTAGACCACCTGGATTAGAGCCTTGTGCTCTAAACACCATTCCACACTTTCATCGCTTCCCGCATAAAGGATAAGAGTGTGCCATCAGTTTGTTGATGAGCTAATCACTGCTTTGTTGTCCGCTTGAAGGAGAATGTTCTTAGACAGAGAATGTCCTTCAAAGCTCGGACTGCATAAAGACAGCTCTCATTTCTAGGACATTGATTTGAAGCAGGGACTCGTCTTAAGTCCACATACCTTGGGTGTGTGATTTTGACAATGAGCTCCCACCCCATCAGGGACGTGTCCGTGGTAATGGAAATCTGATGATCCAGGGGAGCAAAGGGATACCCTTCCAGAAGGTTGTCCTCTTGTGACCACCAGGTGAGTGACCTCTTCAGAGGTTCTGTCACATTGATGAGAAAGGACTGAGGGTGAGTGATTAGGGACCACTGAGTACTGATCATCCATTGAGAGGGTTCTCATGTGGAGGCGAGCTAGGGTACAGTGAACACCGAGGATGCCATGAGACCAGACATCTGTTGCATCGAGATAGCTCGAACTGACCTGTTCTCTCTGATGTATTGGGTCATCTGTAGGATAACTCCTTCTGTCCTCTGGTAGAAAAGCTTTCATGGAGGTGTCCAGAAGAGTTCCTATAAAAGGAGCTTCTGGGAGGGCTGCAGCTGCGTTTCTTGAGATTTAGCAGAACTCCCATGGACGTGAGAAAGTCTGAGGCCGTGGTTAAGGCATCGAGAGTTCCTTCGGTGGAAGGACTTGCTAGAAGCCAGTCGTCTGAATATGGGAACACTTGTATTCCGATCTTTCTGAGATGCCTGCGAGAACTGCACACTTTGTAAAAACTTGCGCTGAGGATGCCCAAAGGCAGGACTCTGAACTGATAATGCTGGCCTAAAGCCACAAACCTTAGGTATTTGTGATGCTTTGGGTGAATACGAATATGTTGGTAAGCATCCTGCATGTCCAAGGAAGCTAGCCAGTCGTGTTGATGAAGCAAAGGTAACAGGGTTCCTAGCGATATCATTTGAACTTCTCCTTGGAAGAAATCTGTTCAATTTTCTGAGGTCCAAATGGGGCATGCCCCTGGTTTCTTTGGAACTAGAAAGTAATGGGAGTAGAAACCTGTGTTCTGTTGATCCAGCAGAACTATTGCTACTGCTCTGCTGTGAAGAAGGCCTTGTATCTCGGAAGTGAGAAGTTCTGGTTGAAGTACTGACAGCCTGGGCTGTCGCTTTGGGAGCGATCCGGAGAGGTCTCCAAAGATTGAGGGAATACCTCACGGATTATCCAGAGGATCCATTTGTCCAATTTTATGGATTTCCACCGATGTAGAATTGAGCCAGATGACCTCCCACCGCTGAGGAACAGTCCTCTCGGGGCTGAGTTGGGACTTGGGGCCAGAAACTCAGAAGGCAGCACTGGGCGCTTTGGGCCTTGTGCTTTCTGTTGCATTTTCTTTGAGGCTGGGGGCTTGGTTTTATTAAAACCTCCCGTGCCCTTGCCTCAGAAGGACTGGACGGTTGTGAAATTGATGTTTATTAACTCCGAGAAGGGGCGAGCAGGTCGAGCCACTTAATGGCAGACCTAGTCTTTGTGTGGCCTCTACAGCTTGTTCTACTTGAGGACCCAGAGATACATACCGCAAGGGTGATGCCATGACCTGTTGCTGGGCATCATTCGTGAAGCCTGAAGTAGCGCAGCCAGGGTGACGGCAGGTACACATGCCGCTGCCGCCACTTGGAGGCAGTAGTATGAGCGTCCGTTGTTGGACCTGATACCCCTGGTTATGGTTTGAAGAAGCTCTGAATTAGTGTCAGACTCCAGTAGAGCTTCTACTGTTTGCTTGAGTGAATGCCAAAGAACATACTCATGTTAAGAGAAATAGCCCTGGCAGCTGGCAACACGCATACCCAGGGTGGATGCAGTAAAGACTCTCTTACCTGAAGTAACTATCATATGAGATTCTTTGTTTATAGGTCGGGCTGTAGTAGCCTGAGGAGGACCTAACTTATTCTCTGCCAAGACTACAATAGGGTCCGCAGCGGCTTGGGAGGCCAAAATGGTTTGTCTTGGGAGAAGCAAGATTTTCTATCTATGGACTTAGCCACAGAAGGAATGAGAGCGGATTATTCCATACCATTTGAGAGAGCGTCTCAAAAGAAGGCTGTACCGGAGGAATTAAATCCATACTGATCTCCGGAACATGAAGGTACTGGAGCCTTAAAAGCTTCCCAGGATCATATCTGTTATCTGGAGAGAAAGAGTGGAATTAAAATTTTTCAGCAGAGACTTAAATGACAGATCCTCGACCATAGGCTCTGCAATAGGATTAGATCCTGTTCCTTTCACGCCATCATCGAGCCTAAGGTCTGGGTCAGGCTCAATATCATCTCCTGACAGCCCAGGAGGGACTGTATGACAGGAAAGGAGTGAAAATCAGAAAGAAAAAGGAAGGAAAATTGTTCAGAGTCGAGATGCCCTGAAGGCGTCACACCAAGCCTCGGTGCGAAGAAAGAGCATGGTGCCCTTGACTCAGTGCAGCGCATGGCACCGACAGAGCCTGGAGCGCCGAGGACAGCGCAGACAGACGATCGGGCGCTGAGGATGGCGCCGAGCGACCCACTGACGCCGATGATGCTGAAACCAACAGAGGGCTCAAAACTAGGATTTGAGGAGAATGAAGGAAGAATACCAGGATACAGAGGCATCGGTGTGGCCCCTGCACTGTAGCCATGTGGGGAACACCAGAGCACGGAGTCGACGCACAGAAGAAGGCGCCGCATTCACTAGGGAGGCCCAACCACCCTACCCAATCCACTGAAGGGTCCAAGGGCCTCTGAGTGACCGGGCCAGGCAGCTGGACCAACCTCCAGCCCAATACTCCATCAGAGCGCCCACTGATGAAACTGCTCATCTGAAGCCCTACCAGAAAGCAGGAAGGGCTACAATGTCAAAGAGGTCGGTGACCAGAAACAGAAACCTGCGACTCGGAGGAGGAGACCGCAACTGACCCCAATGACCGACCGTCAAGACGTGAAGCATACCAGAGGGCTACCTCGAGTAATGCCTTCTTTTGACTGGTGGTCAAGAAGAGCTGGTACGAACGGTGCCAAGAATGCACTGCTTTTTATACTTGGGGACTGCGCCCCCTTGGGCATTGGACAGTCTGTTGTCAGACCCCTCCGGAGAGGTGGAGGACCGGACCCAGCCCGGCTGACTGAACAGCTTTCATACGAGTCTCCCTACCGTCACCTGACCTGCTCATGGTCGACACCATCAATGTAGGCTCAGACTTCTTTCATTAATAAGAATAAATTATAGTAAGTGGTACTTATTCAAGAAGCACTACAAAATAATAAACTGAAAACTATGCTGCTAGTTTGATGACCCCGCGGGGCGCCGACGCTGTCACTGTGCACTCCGACGGGAAAAAAGGAACTGAGGAGGTTGGAGGTTAAGCCGAGACAGTCATTGCCGCATAAGCCGAGGCTTGTGGCGCTGCTCCTCATGGCTCCATCTCTGGCGCCAACTCTCTTGCAAAAAATTTGCTCCGGCTGGGTCCTAGCGCCCAGCGAAGATCCCATCAGTGCGAATGAGTGGTGGAGACTTTATGTCCATGAAGATCCTACTTTAGAAATAGACTCTGCAGAACAGCTGTGCCAAACCTAGCATCATCCCTCGCTGTGTCCTGGCTGTAATGCTTAGTGAAGGGTGTGCACAGTTCTCCAGGTAGCTGCTTTGCAGATGTCCACCAAGGAACATCCTCGAGCTGCTATAGTAGCAGCTAGTACCCCTTGTGGAATGGGCCTCAACCCTGCTGGGGCCTCCTTCCCAGTTTTTGAATAGCAAAACTGAATACACTGGACTATCCAGTGAGAAATTGACCTTTAGATGCTGGAGTTCCTTTTCCCACATCTCCATAAGTCAGGAACAGTTGTTTGCTGTCCTGTCTATGAGCCTTAGTGGCTGTCATGCAGTAGCTAAGAGCTCTCTTGACATCAAGACTGTGCAGTCTCGCTCCCAGAGCTCGAATGCTCAGTATAGAAGACAGGTAAAGTGATGGACTGGTTCAAATGAAAGTCTGAAACCAACTTTGGAAGAAATTTTCTGTTGGTTACGGGATCACTTTGTCCCTGTGGAATGAAATGTAGCCCTGTTCAATGCAGAGCCTGGAGCTCACTGATCCTTCTAGTAGAGGTGACTGCCACTAGGAAAACTGTTTTCATCGACATATTTCAAGGGAGCTTAAGACATGGGTTCAAAGGGGAACCCATGAGCTTGCAATACACACATCTAGATCCCAGGCTGGCACGGGTCCCTATGAAGGGAATGCAAGTGAGCGAAACCCTTAAAGAACCTTTTGAAGATGGGGTCTGATGCCATACAGGCATTCTTCCCAGCTGAAGTGTAAGCAGACACTGAAGCTAAGTGAACCTTCAAAGTATTTATTTATTTAGTTTTGTTTACCAGGTAAGTGCACTAATACATAGGGATGACTATTTTTCAGGCACGACCGGAGAATTACAGATCAATTACAGGGAATTATCAGACAGTAGCAAATACAGAAAAAGGTACAAAAAGCAAGGTAAGATAACATCAGAGTTCCATAACATATAGGGTACAAGTAGTGGGATGCAGGCCCAATGAATGTAAATGAGTAAAAGTAGTCCCACAGCTGGAACCCCTGCTTGAGCTGGCACCATGTCCCTAGTGGAGCACCAGATGGAAACATTTTCCATCTAGGCGTGAGTTTTCTTGATGGAAGGTTTCCTGTACCCCATAAAATATCCAGAACACTTTCAGAAAGATGCAGGCCTGTATACTCTAGGTCCTCAAGAGCCATGACTTGAGTCTGAGGGACTTGAGGTTTGGGTACAGGAGTCTCCCTGGCTGGAGGTCAGCAGGTTGTGCCTCAAGGAAGGTGTACTGGTTTGGCTACAGACATGGAGATCAGTAGAGTACCATGGCTGCCTGGTCAGTCTGGAGCTATCAAGATCACTGAAGCTGGCTGGGACCTGAACTTGAGTAGCACTCTGTACACCAGTGGGAATGGAGAGAACACATACAGGTACTTCCCTGACCAGTCCAGAACCAGAACATCCAGGGTATTGTTCCCCACACTGGGGTCTGCAACAATACTGTGGCAGGTGGTGATTCTCATGGGATGCAAAGAGATCTATCTCTGGGTGCCCCACCTCCTGAAAATCACTTCCACCACCACCATTTGTGGTGGGCATAATTTATCAACTCAGGGCATCTGCTGGGTATTGTCCTTTCCTAGCAGATGAATGGCCTGAAGAAACTCCATGAGAGTAGGCTAGCGTCCAAATTCTCATAGCTTCTACGAACATACAAAATTGCCTAGTAGATCCCAGCCATTCGGTCTATCTAGTCTGCTCGAGTGTGCAGCACTTCAGTTAGATTAGATGGCAGCTGCCCCTCCTTCTGTGCAGAGAGGATCTGACCTTGTTCCTCCTGCTTGTTTATGTAAAAATGATGGTGGTACTGTCTGTTCTGACTTGTACCACCTTTCCTGAACAGTGTGAAGGCCTGGGTGCCAGGAACACGCTCTGCGCTCCAGCAGGTTTATATGTTGGGGAGATTCTGCACTGGACCAAGTGCCACAAGTAGTGTGATCCCTAAGTGGGCACCCACCCTAGTAGTGATGCATCTGTTGTGAGAAACACTGGGAGGCTCCTTTTGGAAGGAACCCCTTCTCTGGTATGACTCCTCTTTCCACCACTGAAGGGCCAGGAGTAACATTTTTGTTACTGGGGCTAGCTTTGAGAGAGAATCCTTTAATTGACACCAAGAGCTCTTAGGTGGAATTAGATGTCTCTCATCTGGAACCTAGAACTGTGCCAGTGGCAGCTGCCATGTGGCCCAGTAACTGTAGAAACTGTCTTGCAGTTTTGGTTTAAGCTGAAGGAGCCTGCCATCTGCAGGATACTTTTACCCGTCCAGAAGTAGGTAAGCCCTGTCCTCCTGGGTATTTAATTCTGCTTCTATGAACTGCAGTACTACTGCAGGGAAAGGACTAATTTTAAGATTCACCAGGAATCTCAGAGACTGCACAAGTCCTTGGGTTAGCTGCAGATGATCCTTTTCCTGTTGAGGTGATTTTCTCACAACCAACCAGTCATCCAGACAGGGAACACTGTGACATCTAGCCTTGCGGTGTGCCACAACCACTGCCAGACACTTTGTGAACACTCCTGGAGTGAAAGTGAGACTGAAAGGCAGGGCTGAAAACTGGTAATGACATGAGGGGAGTCTGAACCTGAGGTACTTTCTGTGAAACTCCCTTATGGGGATGTGAAATAAGCATTTTTAGGTCCAGGGATGCCAGCCAATCGCCTTTTGGAGACCTGGCAGAATCAGTGACAAGGTTACCATTTTGAACTTTGGCTTTAGCAAGTGCCTGTTTAGCACCCTTAGATCTAGGACAGGCTGCCACTCCCCATTTTCTTTGTGTGACAAGTATCCGAGTAAAACAGGTTACTCACCTGTAACAGCAGTTCTAGGAGTGGTATATGTTGTTCATCCACACTTATTGGCAGAGTCCCTTTCCCTTTAAATCAGCTGAAAAGTCTTCAAGCTGGCTCCTCCCACCCACCTGGGTGGTATAACCTCGGCTCTGCCCATGATGCCAGATCTTAAGCGCTGTAAGCCAGGTTTGTGCATCCGCAGCCAGGGGAGATCGGAACAGGTCTGTGTGAGCGAGCAACATATACCACTCCTAGAACTACTGTTCAGGTGAGTAACCTGTTTTCTAGGATAAGTGAATATGTTGTCCATCCACACTTATTGGCAGATTCCTAGCAGTTCTCTGGGAGGAGGGAGGCAAGGCGCACCCCTACTTGGGAAACAGAGACTGGACACAACTGAGGCCCCAAAACCAGCATCCCGACATGACTCTAGGTCGATGTAATAGGTGATAAAGGTGTTTGCTGTCTTCCAGGTAGCAGCCGATGCAGTGGTATGCGGGTAGAATGAGCTCTTATCCCTTTGGGAGGCTCCTTGCTCGCCAACTCACAGCACAGACTAATGCAAGATGTTATCCATTGAGCAATCATCTGCTTTGCTGCAGGTCTGCCAGAAGCAGCTTCAGCATAGGTGACAAACAGCTGCTGACCTCTCCCGTATCTCCGCAGCCTTCTCCTTATAATAGGAGAGAGCATGTCTCAGGTCCAAAGTATGGAGCCTGTACTCAGCCTCCGAGGTGTAACTGGGGTAGTACACGGCAGAGTCAACACCTGATTAAGCTGAAACTCTGACACCACCTTCGAAGCAATTTCGGGTGAGGGCACAGGATAACCTTGTCCCTGTGGAATTCTGGCAGATGTAATAGCCACCAGGAAGGCAGTCTTTCGAAGTGTGACAGCTGACACTTGTGCATGGGTTCAAATGGCTTGCCCATGAGCTTTGCCAGCACCAACAGAAGATCCCATGGAGGTGGAGGTTCACGCACGGAGGGATGTGTGATCAGGCCTTTGAAAAAGCACATGACCACTGTCTCCTGCTAATGTTGGCTGACGAGCCTAAGCCCAGTAAGCAGAGATGGCACCTGGAGTGCACCTAAGGATGACTGAAGACCCCTTGGACAGAGACCAAAGGTAGTCGAGAATGTTAGCCACTGAACAGTACAGAGGTCCAGGCCCTTGCTCTGACACCAAATGGAAAACCCTTTCCATCTGAAGGCATAACATTTCCTGGTCGATTCCTTTCTGGATGCCTCCACCACTGTGAGGACATCCTAGAATTAACCAAAGCCTGGAACACTAGTCGCTCAGGTACCAGGCTGTGAGGTGCAGGATTGAAGGTCCACAAGGAATACTTTCCCTGGTTGACTGAGATCAGGTCCGGGGTGCTGGAAGCCACTCCGGGGCCTGTTGCCAAGGCTGAGGAGATCTGGGTACCAGAACTGGCGTGACCATTCTGGAGCTACCAGAATCACCTGTGCCTTGTCCCTCCTCACCTTGAAGAGCACCCTGTGGATAAGGAAAAGGAGGAAAGGCGCAGAGGAGGCAGGGTCTCTGACCTCGAGGCATCCCCCTACAGCGAGCCCTGTTGAGTGGGCGGGCATGAAACAGCCTCAGCTTGGTGTTTTCCTTGGAGGCAACGGTTTGCCCCAGTGGGAGAACAGACTGTACGCTACCTCTGGATGGAGAGACCACTTGTGGGATGTCTCCTATGTGGCTGAGAGCATCTGCCATTTGGTTTGAGGCTCCTGCCACGTGGATAACTGGAGATCTGCCTCCAGGCGTCTCACAAGTATCCAGATGTAAGCGCTTCCCTTCATAGAGCGGGAATGTGTGCCGCCCTGTTTGTTGAGGTAGTACATGGTCGTGGTATTGTCCGTCTGGACTTTAACTACTTGATCCGAGCTGAGGAGCGAAAGCTGACAGTGCCAGTCTGACTGCTATGACCCCAACAGGTTGATGTGATAATGGGACTCCTCGGGGTCTAGAACATATGAGGCCCTGTTGTCCCCAGGTGGGCTCCCCAGCCCATGAGAGAGCATCAGTCGTAAGGACGGCCATCGGCTTGGGGCAGCTAAAAAATTACTCACCTTAGTAATTGCTTTTCTTCTCATGGAGTCTTGCTATATTATGACTAATGCAGTTAGCCACTGCACTTGAACTGCCCGGAGAGGAAGAGTTAACTCCAGGGAGTCTGGAGTTCTACAAGCAGCGCGGCTTATGCCAAAAACTCTATCTAGGCAGTTTCAAATGAAACTGTCAGATCTTCTGAAGCTAATACTAAGCAACAAGTCTGTGTGGAAGATCTACACTAGCCAAATGGCTACCTACTAGTAGAAATAACAACAATATAAACAACAATAACAATAATAACAATGAATAATAGTATTATTAGTTACCCCCTGACAAGCACCATTAGGACCCCCCTTCCCCCAAAGACTCAAGTCCAGGAAGGAGCCAATATATACTTAAATAAAATAACCTAGTTCCTAACCTAAATAAAAGAAGGTAAGGAAAAAAACTACAATGGCATGACACAGTGCTTGCACTAATTTGCCACCTACCCAAGTAGAAATTCTGAGAGGGGCAGGAGGGAGGGTGGTCATAATATAGCAAGACTCCATGAGAAGAAAAGCAATTACTAAGGTGAGTAATTTTTCCTTCAAACACCATGAAGTCTTGCTATATTATGACTAATACTGATATACACAGCAGTACCTCCATGGAGGAGGTCAGAACCTACTTAGGAAATAGGCTCTGAAGCACAGCTGTGCCAAAACGAGCATCTCTCCTGGACTGAATATCCAGGGAATAATGCTTGGTAAAAGTGTGAACTGTTTTCAAGTAGCAGCTTGACAGATTTCCAGAATGGAATATCTCTAGCAGCCGCTAGAGATGCAGCTGTACCCTGGTGGAGTGAGCCCTCAGTCCCGAGGGGTTCTCTACCTATTTTTGATAACAAAATTGGATACAAGAGACAATCCACCTTGCAACTGTCCTCTTAGGCAGGTTTCCTTTGCCAACCTCAGCTAGGTAAGGAAGAGCTGGAGGATTCGAACCTGTGACCCTTGGTGCGTTCAAATAGTAGCTTAAGGCTCTTTTGGCGTCCAAGCTGTGCAGTCTCCTCTCACCTGAGGAAGAATGCTCAGTGAAAAATACTGGAAGAGATATGGATTGGTTCAGGTGGAAATCTGAAACCACTTTAGCAAAACTTTCTGTTAGTCCTGAGGACTACCTTATCTCTGTGGAAAGAGATAAAATCTTCTTCCACTGACAGGGCCTGTAGTTCACTTATCGTCTGGCAGAAGTGATAGCCACTAGGAAAACAGTTTTCCAAGTTAGAAACTTGAGCTCTGCTGAGGACAGAGGCTCAAGGGAGGTTGCATTAACTGAGCAATGCAAACATTCAGGTCCCAGGTGGGAGCTGGTTCTCGAAAAGGAGGTTAGTGTAAGTAACCTTAAAAAACTGGAAAACACAGGGTGAAGAAGAGGAAGCAGGCTTCCCTGCTGACACAAAAACAGAGACAGCTGCCAGATGAACCTTTAAGGTAGCTGGCCTAAGGCCTAAGGAATTTAAATGGACCAAATAGTCAGTAAATGGGCAGATCAGCAGATTCTGGGATAATCTGCTTCTCAGAGCACCAGATGGAAAACCTTTCTACTTAAAATTGTAAGTGGCCCTAGTGGAAGGTTTCCTTGAAGCCTTTAAAATATCCAGAACACCTTGAGAAAGGTGTAAGTCAGCAAATTCTAACTCCTCAAGAGCCATGCCTTGAGATGGAGGATTTGAGGTCCGGATACCACACTCTCCGCTGTGCACAGGCCAGCAAGTCGTGGACTCTGGGCAAGCTCAGGGCAGGGTGGACTGTCAAGGACAGAAGCAGTGGGTACCAGGGCTGTCTGGCCCAATCTGGGGCAATCAGAATCACTTTGCAGGGCTGAGATCTGGTTTTTACAAGTACCCTGAAAAGAAGAGGAAAGGGGAAGAGCATACAGGAACTTCCCTTTCCAATCCAACTGAAAGGCGTCCAGGGGACTGAGCCCAGCACTGGAGGCCTGCAACAAAACAGAGGAAGTTGGTGGTTGTCTGGGGCTGTGAAAAGATCTATCTGAGGGGTGCCCCATCTGGCAAAGACCGACCCCAGCACCTGAGGATTCAGAGCCCATTCGTGATGGCCCTGAGAAATCCTGCTGAGGGCATCCGTCAGGACATTGTCCTTCCCTGGAAGGTGAACTGCTATCAGGGAGGTGTTCAGGGAGTAAGCCAGAGACCACAACTTCATTGCTTGGTGCACAAGGCTGATGACTGAGTGCCCCTTGCTTGATGTACCACATTGTTGTGGTGTTGTCTGTCCTGACTTGAACTACTTTGTTCTGGACAGAAGCTGAAAAGCCTGAAGAGCTAGAAAGACAGCTCTGAGTTCCAAAAGGTTGATGTGGAGCAGAGATTCCTGAGGAGACCACACTCCCTGGTGGACAGGTCACCTGAGTGAGCTCCCACCCTAACAGGGAGGCATCCGTGGTGAGGGTGAGGAGTGGAGACAGGAATGAAAGGAACCCCTTGTTTTGGGATTGCTTTGATCTTGCCACCAGTGTAGAGCCAGGATCAGAGTTTGGGTCACTGGAACCAATTTGGAAGGGGTCCCTCCTTTGAGACCAATAGGCCCTCAAATGGAACTGAATGTCCCTCATCTGGAATCTTGCTCCTTGCACTACCGCTGTGGAAGCAGCCATGCCCTAGGGTTGCAGAAAATGCCTTGCTGGTCGAGAAACCCGCGGGGTAAAGGAGGATGCCAGGGGCAATGAGCCTGTCTACCCTTTCCGAGGGAAGAAATGCCTGGCTAACTTTGTGTTCAATTCTGCACCTATGAAAGTTAGTACCTGAACTGGCTCCAGAACTGACTTTGGTAAATTCAGCAGGAATCCCAGGGAAGTGAGAAGCTGCTGGGTGACTTGCAAGTGGGATTTTACCTGATCTGGGGACTGACCCACTATGAGCCAGTCGTCCAGGTAGGAAACACAGCAATCCTTGCCTTCTTAAATGAGCCACTACCACAGCTAGACATTTTGTGAATACCCTTGGCGCAGAGGTAAGGCCAAAGGGCATTGCCTGAACTGTAGTAGGCCTGAGGGCAGTTCGAACCTGAGGTACTTTTGGTGAGAAGGCCTGATCAGAACATGAAAATAGGCATCCTTGAGGTCCAGGAAGCCAGCCAGTCCCTGGCCTCAGGGAAGGCAAAATCATTCCAGAGTTAACATTTTGAACTTTGGTTTCAAAAGATGCTTGTTCAGGTACCTTAAATCTAGGATGGGCCGCCATTCTCCTGTCTTTTGGGGTGAGAAAGTATCTTGAGTACAGCCCTTGCCCTGATGGCAAGGAGGGACCCTTTCTACTGCTTTGCAGTCCAGAAGAAAGAAACCTCTTCTTCCAAAGCAAGGGCTTCTGTAGGATTTGCAGGTGGAAAATGTCTGGCTCTCATCTTTGGAAACTGTTTGAAGCTGAGAACCAGACCCTGGCTTATTACCTCCAGAACCCATCTGTCCGAGAGTTAAGGACACCCAGTTCTGGCTGAAATAAACCAACCTGCCCCCCACTGGTACAGAAGAATCGGCCCTGGGCACCCCATCAGGGTGCGCCTGTTTGGCAATAGCCTTAGGCTGAGGGGAGGGATGGTTTACTTGTGCCCCGTCTCACCTCTGCCTCTGAAGAAAACCTCTGTGCAAAGCGCAGAGGAGGCCTGAGATTGGTAAAAGGCCTGTGGAAAGGCCTGCCCCTACCTCTGGGAGCGTGCCTCTGTGGAGTGGCATGCCTCTCCTTAGCCTGGGCACTTTTGTAGGTAGTTCTGTATTCATCCATCTTTTTCATATAGTTTCTGTTTGTTCCCCAAACAGAGAATTACCCACTACAGGAAAATCCATAGCCTCTGACTGAGTATCTTGGGACAGATTAGTGCATCTGAGCCACGCCAACCTGAGGAAAGCTACAGAAGTGGCCATGACCCTAGAGGAAACATCATTAACATCAACAGCAGTATGAAATTGAACTTTAGAGGCTTCCAATGCCATCAGCAGCCACCTGTTCCAACTCACTAGCCAGCTGGCCATGGCCTGCTTTGCTAACTCACTACTGTGTCCCATCTAGATTTCTGATATCTAGCTACATAAGTCATATAATTTGCCTGCCTGAGTCCCAAAGAAGCTGCCATATACTGTTTTTAGCCATGGCATCAATCCTCCTGGAATCCTTATCAGGAGGATGTGAGGCCAGGGAATATTAGCCTTGTCACAGGCTGCAGCTTGAACCACACCTACATGACTACACTACTCAGTGAGGAAGTCTGTATCAGAGCCTGACAAAGTATACCTTCTGTCCATTTTTTATCTACAGGAGGGACAGAATGAGGATTTTTAAAATCTTTGTTGTGCTTCCTAAATGACTTATGCAAAGGAATAGACAACCTCCTAGACTCTGGTATATCCATCATTTCTACGAATCAGGCTCCTCTTGCTCATCCACAGCCTCCTCTAAAGGAAGCTAGAGGGTTTCTGCAACCTTTTGTAAAACATAAAATGAGAAGGGACTCAGACAGAATAGGAGGAGATTCAAAGGTCTGTCTGGAGAAATGTCGGTTCAATGGGCACGTCCAGACCCTCCCAGCCACATATATATTGATCAAATTCCTCCTTCCCTCCTGTGGTTCATAAAATTCCTCAACATCATACTCCTGAATCACTGGAACTGAACGAACCAACCCTTTACCAACTGTTGGTGGTTCGACAGGACCCTGAGACAGTGACTGGACAATCTGTATGGCTTTAGCTATTTCTGCAGCAGTTGGAGAGACAATTTTGGACTCCAAACCTACTGATTTCTTTGTCTTTTCACTGGGACTGGTTCCTCTGAACCAGCCTTCCTTTTGCCTGAGGAAGTCTCGCCCTGGTCAGAGGCACTCCCTCTGGTCCAGTGGGTGCTAGACCAGGCTGGCCATCGGGTCAGCGGACTTTTGGCCTCTCGTTCCCTGAGCCGGCCCAATCTCTTTTCCAGGGTGGCTGCAGGAAATTTTCACACCTGGCAGTCTGACAGGAGGTGGTCAACCCCAGACAATAAACACAAGTGGTGTGTGGGTCAGCCTTGGCAAAGGCTTCCCCACAGACATCACAGTGTTGAAACCCAGTGGGCCAGTTTTTCTTTTGGGTTTCTCAGACATAATGCCAGCCTAACCAAAAACTTGCCCTTTTGATGGCAGTACCAGGCAAGACACCCTTATCGGTTCCTAACCGTGTCACGGTATTTGAAAAAACTAATTTTAAAGCAAGGTTTTTTAGAACCGATAAGAACCAGGAACCGCCTCTAAAAGCCCAACCAACACTTTAAAGCGTTAATTTCAGCAAACCCGATCGGTTCAAAACCGAACCGATAATTGAATTTCCACACAGACCTTAATTTTTGTACTACGGTTTACAGATAGAGCTTTTAACATGAAATGCGGTAAAATAAATACTTTTGCCGTTCAAATGAACGAAAATACTAAACTTGAACCGAGAAATGAACCGAGCTGAAGGAGCTGATCTCGGAGCGACTGTTCGAATGAAGCAGAGTAAAGAATCTGACAGTTTCATTTGAAACTGCCAGATAGAAGTTTTGGCATAAGCGCTCTCGCTGTAGAACTCAGACTCCTGGAGTTAACTCTTTCCTCTCGGGCAGTTCAAGTGCAGTAGCTAACTCATTAGTCATAATATAGCAAGACTTCATGGTGTTTGAAAAATGGGATCCTCCCTGCAACCAGTCTGGGATGGTCCACCATTCGCCTACGTCCTACATTTTCTGGGTCGCAGTGATCACCTGGTCGAAATGACCGTGGCGCTGAGTCCACTGGGTAGCCAGCTCCCACTGGAGGGGGACACGTGCCACCGGGCCCAACAGATCATGGAGGTGCACACTGCCATGTGCAACCCAGAAGGCGCAGAAAGTCCCGGCAGAGGTGCAATTGCCCAACCAGAAGTGATTGGGCAAAGGAGTAGAGAACAACCGCCCTGTCCGCCGGGAGCCAAGTTCTGGCTTGACAAGAGTTGAGCTCTGCCCCAATGAAGCACATCACCTGAGAAGGCACGGGCTCCGACCTGGCCTCGTTGATGAAGAGGCCAAGTTGTGAGCGGTCTGGAGGGCCAGGTCCTGGACTTCTCCACCTCATGTTGGGTGGAACCTGCTAGAGCCAATACGTCGAGTGAGGAGTAAATTCTGCCCCCGATGCCTGAGGTGGGCTGCCATCACTGCAATGCATTTGGTGAAGACCCATGGGGCCGATGACAGGCTGAATGGCACGGCTCGAACTCGTGATAGGTTCCCCGGCTCTGAAACGGAAGAACTGCTGGTGGGACGGATGGACTGGGACGTGAAAAAGGTGTCCTGGAGTCCAGTGAGCAGAACATCATGTTTTGCTCCAGGGATGGTAAGGATCTGAGACAGAGTTACAATCCAGAAGGTGTGTGGCCTGAGATACTGATTCAGGTCAAGCAGATCTAGAATGGGGCGCAGCCCCTCCACCGAACCAGGAAGTACCTGGATATGAACCCTGGGTCTGGTGGAGGATTTGCCACTCGAGCTACTGCGCCCTTGAGGAGGAACTCAGCAAAGTCGACTTGAAGAGCCAACTGAGTGTAGGCAGATACCTCTCCTCCTGTGGGGCGGGCTCGGCTTGGAGAGTACTGCTCAATTCCAGAGGCTGCCCCTGGCCGACCACTTCTAAGACCCACCTGTCAGTGGCAACAGTGGACCAGGAAGAAAGAAAGTGGTGGAGCCAGCCCCAACAGGAGGACCCAGAGCTGGAGTGATGGGAGTAGGGGCAGCACCACCTCATCACTGGGCAGCCTGGAGGCAGAGGATACAGGGCCTGAAACCTGGCCTCCCTTATGGGCCTGGGAGGGTCTGGGCTTGGGGCCAGGGGCGTAAGCTTGAGCCTGCTGCTGCTGTGGTCCCCACTGAAAGGGGACTGCAGGGCCATGAGGGAAGAGTGAAAAGGTTTCTTCTTCTTCTGCTGCTTCTTAGGACCCAAGAACCCTTAGCAGAAGTGGCATCCAAGGTGGCATTGACTGCTCAGTGCGCTGAAGATGACCAACCACAATTGCCAAAGAGAGATTGGTGCCCAGGAAAGGCACATCAGCTAGTTTGTGCTGAGTATCCACCGGCAAGGAGGAGAGCCTCAGGTAAGCCCTGCGACGAGGAAGGCAACTGTAGCTTCTTTCAGCGAGCAGGCCACGAGTCCCGATGTCCAGGGCCATCAGGAGATGTTGTTTAGCAACAGCTGCCTTAGTCCCGACCTGCTTGACCATGGTCTGCACGCCCCTCGGGAGATGTGGGAGGACTTCATCCAAGGACCCCAAAGGGCATGGGAGAAGTGTGCCATGATGATGGCCGAGCTTGCCTGATGGAGGCTGCATAGGCCTTCTGGGCAGAGTGATCCAAATATTTGGATTCCTTCTCAGGAGGTCTTACGGTATCGGTAGAACTACCAGTACACCTGAACACAGAGGTGGTCATAAGGCTCTTGGCCAAAGGGTGCTCTGTGAACCCTGCAAGGGACCCCATGGGCACCACATACTTGCGGGCCATACGGGCAGATGGCGCTGGACAGGAGGCAGGGTGCTGCCAAAGTTCTAAGGCCAGGGGCCAACAATGGCCTTGGCCACAGGAAAGGCTTCTGTCGGGATATCCCATCTCTTGAGGATGTCAGTGAGAGGTTACTCCATTTTTCTGGATAGGCTCCAGGGGCATCCTTGAGAATCAGAGATGAGGGTAAGAATGCCCTGAAAGGATGAAGGACCTTTCTCCTCACTATCCCATCAGCTGATTCATCATCCCTGGATGAGAGCAGAGGATGATTTCGTCCCGAATCCAGCAGTTGACTGCCACAAACATCACCCTCAGCCTGCAGGGGCAGTCAGGGCGACAGTGACCAAGAGGCGCGGGGAAGCCCGGTGTGGGTCTAGTTTTCATGAAGGAGCCCTCCCACAGGCTGCTTGGGTGGCGGTTCCACCAGATCGATGGAGATCAGTTTAGGGCCAAACCGGAGGTTTTTCTGGCTCCACGGTGGAGGAATCGACTTAATAGTCTCCAGCTGGAGTCTGCTTCAGCCTGGGAGGCGAAAGCCAAGTAATGGCTGGAGTAGGAGACGGGAAGACTTGTGCCCGGTCAAAATCAGCTGTTGCCACATGAGGTCCTCGGCCGCCGATGGAGTTTCTTCCAGAGCCTCTCCTCATCCGAGGAGGAGACGAGGACAACCGATGGCGTTGCCTCTTTTAGAGCGCTTATGGCCCTCCCTCAGCCTTTTGTCGAGGGGGTCCAAGATCTCTATTGAGATTGGACGAGCTGACTTGGTCCTCGGGAGACACCAGCAGGACCAGTGACTTCCCAGGGCCTGGGACCACTTCCTGCACTTTCCAGGCAGGGTCCCCGGATTGGGGAAAGCAAGGACTGGAGTCCGAGAGAGTCTTCGATCAGAGTTGGCGACAAAAGGTCAGGTTGGTTCGAAATTATCTCAACGCCGCCGATCGACACTTCGGTTGATCAGGCCAGGCGCAAGGCCGATGCTGAGCTGCCAAAGAGGCGATTTTATGGCTGGATCATGGGACCGAGAGCTCTCCGATCTCAAAGCATCTCTGTAGAGATGAAGATGGTTCCAGGTCCTTCTCCCGCTATTGGGACCAAGAGGAGTGAGTGCCCATAATACTCTCACACTTAGTTGGGAGAGGTGGCACAGCTCTCGGAAGGAACCCAATAAAGTGGAGCCCAGGTTGAGCGGAACCAAGAAGCTCCAAGAGGAAGATTCATGGCACGAGCCGCTTCCTCCTTGAAGGCTTGTGTGAGCTCCCAATTGCTCATCAGATCCTGTGGCCTGTGGAAACGTCCCCTGACCTTCTTGGATTTCACCAGCGAGTTCCGTTTTTGCGGGCCTCCACAGCTTAAGGTGTGCAGACAGTCATCGAGGATATTGGGTTGGAATACTAACATACTAAAATGCCAGCAGAATAGGCCTAACGGTCTTTCACGTCTGCTCGCTTGGTCAGCCCCACCCTGGAGCAGACATTGCTGCCCCCCTCACTTTCTGACTTCTCCCTTCCTAGTTCCGGATATTGCTGCATTGGATTTTGCTTCCAGAACCCTTCCCTGTACCTGTCCCACCCCTCTTGAACCCTCCACTGTCTCTGCCTCCACCAGCCCCTAGGCAGTGCATTCCATGGCTCCACCACCCCTCTCAGTGAAGCAGCACCTCCTCCTTTCTCCCTGAATCTTCCCCTCCAGCTTCCACCCATGCCCTCTAGTGGCCCTCTCCTCCTTCCTTCAAGCACCCTGACTGTTCCTCCCCTATTTACCCCTTCATGTACCTGAAGACCTCTATCATGTCCCCCCGTCCCGCTCTCTCTTCCAATGTACATATTTAGCTCTTCGAGCCTCTCCTCATAGGTCCTGTCCCCAAGCCCCAAATCATTTTGGTTGCCTCCTCTGGACCCTCTCCAGGAGTTTAATGTCCCTCTTTAAGTGTGGCCTCCAAAACTGCACGCAGTACTCGAGGTGCAGCCTCACCAAGCAGTTATACTGAGGGAGTATCACTTCCTCCTTCTGGAGGTAATCCTAGCGATGCATCCCAGCATCCTGTTGGCCTTGGCTGCTGCCTCCTACAAGTCTCCAAGTTCTTCATCTCGACATCCACCACCACCTCCAGGTCCCTCTCAGCCATTGAGACTTGTAGCATCCCCAGGGTGTATACTTGGCCTGGGTTTCTGGCCCCCAGGTGCAGTACCTTGCATTTCCTGCATTGAACCTCAGCTTCCACTTTCTAGACCATCTTTCCACAGCCTCCAGGTCCCCTGTGAGGCCACCTCCCCTCCTCCCCATCCACCACCGCCTCAGTTTTGAGTCATCCATAAGAGACTCATCTCACTCCTGATACCTGTCCTTATGTCAGAGATGTAGGCGTTAAACAGGAGGGCCCAAGAACTGATAACTGTGGGACCCCACCAAGAAAAAATCACTCACCTTAGTAATTGCTTTTCTTCTCATGGAGTCTTGCTATATTATGACATATAGCAGTTAGCCACAGCACTTGAACTGCCCCGGAGAGGAAGGCTGCTAACTCCAGGCTGACTGAGCTCCAAGCGCGAGCTTCTTGTTGAAAGCTCTATCTGGCTAGTTTCAAATTGAAACTGTCAGATCTTTACGGAGCCAAACTAAGCAAAGTCTGTGTGGAAAAACTCTCACACTAGCCAAATGGCTACCTACTAGTAGAAATAACAATAACAGAAACAACAACAACAACAATATCACCCTGACAAGCACTATTAGGCCTCCAAAAGACTCAAGTCCAGGAGGGGCCAAACCTACAAGTAAAACAGAAATACCTAGTTTTCCTAATCCTAAAGAAAAGGAAAAAGAGCTATAATGACATGACAGTGCTTGCACCAATTTGCCAACCCTTACCCAAGTAGAAGTTCTGAGAGGGGCAGGTTGGAGGGTGGTCATAATAGCAAGACTCCATGGAAGAAAAGCAATTACTAAGGTGAGTATTTTTCTTCAAACACCATGAAGTCTTGCTATATTATTGACATATAGCAGATTACACAGCAGTACCTCCATGGAGGAGGGCCAGAACTCATTTAGGAAATAGGCTCTGAAGATTGCCAGCTTAAACTGAGCATCTCTCCTGGACTGGACATCCAGGGAGTAATGCTTGTAAAGGTGTGAACTGTTTTCCAGGTAGCAGCTTGACAGATTTCCAGAATGGAATATCTCTAGCAGCCGCTAGAGATGCAGCTGTACCTATGGTGGAATGGGCCCTCAGTCCTGAGGAGGGTTCTCTACCTAGTTTTTGGTAGCAAATTGGATACAAGAGACAATCCACCTGGCAATTGTCCTCTTAGTGGCAGGTTTCCCTTGCCAGCCTCGCCAGGTAAGGAAGAGTTGGAGGGATTCGAACCTGTGACCCTTGGTGTGTTCCAAATAGTAGCTTAAAGCTCTTTAACGTCTAAACTGTGCAATCTCCTCTCACCCGAGGAAGAATGCTCAGTGAAAATACTGAAGGGAGATGGATTGGTTAAGATGGAAATCTGAAACCACTTTAGGTAAAAACTTTCTGTTAGTCCTGAGGACTACCTTATCTCTGTGAAAAGAAATAAAATCCTTTTCCACTGACAGGGCTTGTAACTCACTTATCGCCTGGCAGAAGTGATAGCCACTAGAAACAGTTTTCCAAGTTAGGAACTTAAGGTCTGCTGAAGACAGAGGTTCAAAGGGGGGTTGCTATTAACTGAGCAATGAAACATTAAGGTCCCAGGCAGGGGCTGGGTCCCGAAAAGGAGGGTTAGTGTGAAGTAACCCTTAAAAACTTGGAAAACACAGGGTGAGAAGAAAGGAGGCAGGCTTTCCTGCTGATATAAAAGCAGAGACAGCTGCTAGATGAACCTTTAAGGTAGCTGGCCTGAGGCCTAAGGAATTAAGATGGACCAAGTAGTCCAGCAAAATGGGCAAATCAGCAGATTCTGGGACAATTTGCTTCCCAGAACACCAGATGGAGAACCTCTTCCATTTGGAATTATAAGTGGCCCTAGTGGAAGGCTTCTTAGAGGCCTTTAAAATATCAAGGACACCTTGAGAAAGGTGTAATTCAGCAATTCTAACTCCTCAAGAGCCAAGCCTTGAGGTGGAGGGATTTGAGGTCCGGATACCAAACTCTCCCTGGGCACAAGTCAGCAGGTTGTGGACCCTGGGAAGGCCCAGGGAGGGTGGACTGACAGGGACAGAAGCAGTGGGTACCAGGGTTGCCTGGCCCAGTCTGGTGCAATCAGAAATCACTTTGCAGGGCTGGGATCTGATTTTACTAACACCCTGAAGAGAAGGGGAAGGGGGAAAAGATACAGGAACTTTCCTTCCCAATCCAACAAAAAGGCGTCCAGGGGACTGAGCCCATTGCTGGAGGCCTGCAACAGAACAGAGGAAGTTGGTGGTTGTCTGGGGCTGCGAAAAGATCTATCTGAGGAGTGTCCCATCTGGCAAAAACTGACCCCAGTACTAGGGATTCAAAAGACCATTCGTGATGACCCTGAGAAATCCTGCTGAGGGCATCCGCTAGGACATTGTCCTTCCCGAAGGTGAACTGCTACTAGGAGGTGTCTAGGAGTAAGCCAGAGACCACAACTTCATTGCTTCGGTGCACAAGGCTGATGACCGAGTGCCCCTGCTTGTTGATGTACCACATTGTTGTGGTATTGTCTGTCCTGACCTGAACTACTTTGTTCTGGACAGATGCTGAGAAAACCTGAAGAGCTAAAAGACAGCTCTGAGTTCCAAAAGGTTGATGTGGAGCAGAGATTCCTGGGGGACCACACTCCCTGAGTGGAAAGGTCGCCCAAGTGCACGCCTCCCACCCCAGCAAGGAGGCATCCGTGGTGAGGGTGAGGAATGAGAAATGGAATGAAGGGGACCCTAGTCTTAGATTGCTCTGATCCTGTCGCCACTGAAGAGCTAGAATCAGAGTTTGGGTCACTGGGACCAATTTGGTAAGGGGTCCCTCCTTTGGGACCAAAAGGCCCTCAAATGAAACTGAATGTCTCTCATCTGAATCTTGCTCCTTGCACTACAGCTGTGAAGGCAGCCATGTGCCCTAGAAGTTGCAGAAAGTGCCTTGCTGGTCGAGAGACTCGCAGGGTGAAAGAGGATGCCAGGGCAATCAGCTTTCTACCCTTTCCGAGGGAGAAATGCCTCAGCCAACTTTGTGTCCAATTCCGCACCTATGAAAGTTAGTACCTGAACTGGTTCTAGAACTGACTTTGGTAAATTCAGCAGGAATCCCAGGAAGTGAGAAGCAGTGGGTGACTTGCAAGTGGGATTTTACCTGATCTGGGGACTGACCCACAATGAGCCAGTCGTCCAGGTAGGGAAACACAGCAACTCCTTGCCTTCTTAAGTGAGCCACTACCACAGCTAGACATTTTGTGAATACCTTGCAGCAGAGGTAAGACCGAAGGGCATTGCTCTGAACTGGTAGTGACCTGAGGGCAGTTCTGAACCTGAGGTATTTTCGGGTGAGAAGGCCTGATCAGGACATGAAAAAGGCATCCTTGAGGTCCAGGGAGGCTAGCCAGTCCCTGGCCTGAGGGAGGGCAAAATCATTGCCAGAGTTAACATTTTGAACTTTGGTTTCAAAAGATGCTTGTTCAGGTACCTTAAGTCTAGAATGGCTGCCATTCTCCTGTCTTTTGGGGTAAGGAAGTATCTGAGTACAGCCCTTGCCCTGGTGACAAGGAGGAACCCTTTCCACTGCTTTGCAGAATAGGAGGAAGAGACCTCTGCTTCCAAAGCAAGGGCCTCTAAAGGGCTTGCAGGTGGAAAATGTCTGGTTCTCATCTTTGGAAACTGTTTGAAGCTGAGAACCAGACCCTGGCTTACTACCTCCAGAACCCATTTGTCCGGGTTGGGACACCCAGTTCTGGCTGAAATAAGCCAACCTGCCTCCAACTGGTACAGGAGAATCGGCCCTGGGCATCCCATCAGGGTGCCTGCTTGGCAGTAGCCTTAGGCTGAGGGTGGGGACGGTTTACCTGCTCAGCCTACCTCTGCTCTCTGAAAACCCTCTGTGCAAAAGCAGAGGAGGCTTGGGATTGATAAAAGGCCCGTGGAAAGGCCTGCCCTACCTCTGGGAGTGTGCCTCTGTGGAGTGGCATGCGCTCCTTGGCCTGGGCACTTTTGTAGGTAGTTCTATATTCATCCATCTTTTCATATAATTTTCCGCTTGCTCTCCAAACAGAGAATTTCCCACCACAGGAAAATCCATAGCCTTTGACTGAGTATCCTGTGACAGATTAGTGCACCTGAGCCATGCCAACCTCAGAGAAAGCTACAGAAGTGGCCATGACCCTAGAGGAAACATCATTAACATCTACAGCAGTATGAAATTGAACTTTAGAGGCTTCAATGCCATCAGCAGCCACCTGTTCAAATTCACTAGCCAGCTGGCCATGGGCCTGCTTGGCTAACTGCAACACTGTATCCCATCTAGATTTCTGATATCAGCCACATAAGCCATATAATTTGCCTGCCTGAGTCCCAAAGAAGCTGCCATATACTGTTTTTCCATGGCATCAATCTTCCTGGAATCCTTATCAGGAGGATGTGAGGCCAGGGGATATTAGCTTGTCACAGGCTGCAGCTTGTACCACACCTACATGACTACACTGCTCAGTGAGGAAGTCTGTATCAGGGCCTGATAAAGTATACCTTCTGTCCATTTTTTTATCTACAGGAGGGACAGAAGAAAAAATTACTCACCTTAGTAATTGCTTTTCTTCTCATGGAGTCTTGCTATATTATAACAATAGCAGTCAGCCACTGCAGCTGAACTGCCCGGAGAGGAAGGAGTTAACTCCAGAAGATCTGAGTTCTACAGCGAGGGCGCTGTGCCCAAAATCTCTATCTGGCAGTTTCAAATGAAACTGTCAGATCTTTCTAAGCCAACATCAAAGGACGGAAAAAGTCTGTGTGAAAAACTACACTAGCCTATGCTACCTACTAGTAGTAATAACAACAATATAAACAACAAAGAAACACCCAGAACCATAATAACAAAGATTGATGGTATTATGGTTCGTTTACCACCCTTTGACAAGCACATATGAACCCCTTCCCCAAGACTCAAGTCCAAGAAGGGGCAATAAAAAATAACCAAAAGAACAATCTAGATCCCTAACCCAAAGGAAAACAGGGTTAGTGGAAAACTAAAATGGCATGACACAGTGCTTGCACCAATTGCCCACCTCTACCCAAGTAGGAGTTCTAGAGGGGCAGGAGGGAGGGTGGTTATAATATAGCAAGACTCCATGAGAAGAAAAGCAATTACTAAGGTGAGTAATTTTTCTTCAAACACCATGAAGTCTTGCTATATTATAACAATAGCAGATTACACAGCAGTACCTCCATGGAGGAGGGTCAGAACCTACTTAGGAAATAGGCTCTGAAGCACAGCTGTGCTAAACCGAGCATCTCTCTGGACTGGATATCCAGGAATAATGCTTGCAAAGGTGTGAACTGTCTCCAGGTAGCAGCTTGACAAATCTCCAGAATAGGAATGTCTCAGCAGCCGCTAGGAGACGCAGCTGTACCCCTGGTGAGTGGGCCTCAATCCTGAGGGGTACTCTACCCAGTTTCTGATAACAAATTGGATACAAGAGACAATCCACCTTGCAATTGTTCTCTTAGTGGCAGGTTTCCTTGCCAACCTCGCCATAGGTAAGAAACAGTTGGAGGATTCGAACCTATGACCTCTGTGCGCTCTAGATAGTAACTTAATGCCCTTTTGACATCCAAGCTGTGCAGTCTCCTCTCACCTGAGGAAGAATGCTCAGTGAAAAATACTGGAGGAGATAGATTGATTCAGGTGGAAATCAGAAACCACCTTAGGCAAAACTTTCTATTAGTCCTAAGGACTACCTTATCTCTGTGGAAAGAGATAAAATCTTCTTCCACTGACAGGGCCTGTAACTCACTTATCGCCTGGCAGAGGTGATAGCTACTAGAAAACGGTTTTCCAAGTTAAATACTTGAGCTCTGCTGAAGACAGAGGCTCAAAGGAGGTTGCGTTAACTGAGCAATGCAAATATTCAGGTCCCAGGCGGGAGCTGGTTCCTAAAGGGAGGGTTAGTGTGAAGTAACCCTTTAAAAAACTTGAGAACACAGGGTGAGAAGAAAGGAGGCAGGCTTCCTGCTGACACAAAAGCAGAGACAGCTGCCAGATGAACCTTCAGGGTAGCTGGTCTAAGGCCTAAGGAATTCAGATGGACCAAATAGTCCAAAAGAATGGGAAGATCAGCAGATTCTGGGGTAATCTGCCTCAGAGCACCAGATGGAAAACCTCTTCCACTTAGAATTATAAGTGGCCCTAGTGGAAGGCTTCCTCAAAGCCTTTAAAATATCCATAACACCTTGAGAAAGGTGTAAATCAGCAAATTCTAGCTCCTCAAGAGCCAAGCCTTGAGGTGGAGGGACTTGAGGTCCGGATACCACACTCTCCCTGTGCACAGGCCAGTAAGTCGTGAACTCTGGGCAGGCTCAGGGCAGGGTGGACTGCCAGGGACAGGAGCAGAGGGTACCAGGGCTGTCTGGCCCAATCTGGGGCAATCAGAATCACTCTGCAAGGTTGAGATCTGATTTTCACTAGTACCCTGAAAAGGAGAGGAAGGGGAAAGCATACAGGAACTCCCTTCCAATCCAACAGAAAGGCATCCAGAGGGACTGAGCCCAGTACTGGAGGCCTGCAGCAAAGAGGAAGTTGGTGGTTGTCTGGGGCATGAAAAGATCTATCTGAGGAGTGCCCCAACTGGCAAAGACGGACCCCAGTACTTGTGGATTCAGAGCCCATCGTGATGGCCCTGAGAAATTCTGCTGAGGCGTCCGCCAGCACATTGTCCTTCCCTGGGAGATGAACCGCTATCAGGGAGGTGTTCGGGAATAAGCCAGAGACCACAACTTCATTGCTTGGTGCACAAGGCTGAAGACCGAGGCCCTGCTTTGTTGATGTACCACATTGTGGTGGTATTGTCTGTCCTGACTTGAACCACTTTGTTCTGGACAGAATCTGAAAAGATCCAAGAGCTAAAGACAGCTCTGAGTTCCAGAAGATTGATGTGGAGCAGAGATTCCTGAGGAGACCACACTCCCTGAGTGGTAAGGTCGCCTAGGTGAGCCCCCACCCTAACAGGGAGGCATCCGTGGTGAGGGTGAGGGAGGGAGAAATGGGAATGAAGGGAACCCCTGTTTCAGATTGCTTTGATCCTGCCACCAATGTAGGGCCAGGATCAGGGATTGAGTAACTGGGACCAATTTGGTAAGGGGTCCTTCCTCTGAGACCAATAGGCCCTCAAATGGAACTGAATGTCCCTCATCTGGAATCTTGCTCCCTGCACAACAGCTGGGAAGCAGCCATGTGTCCGAGGAGTTGCAGGAAATGCCTTGCTGGTCGAGAGACCCCAGGGGTAAAGGAGGATGCCAGGGCGATGAGTCTGTCCACCCTTTCCGAGGGAAGAAAGGCCCTGGCTAACCTTGTGTTCAACTCTGCGCCTATGAAAGTTAGGGGCCTGAACTGGTTCCAGAACTGACTTTGGTAAGTTTAGCAGAAATCCAGAGAAGTGAGAAGCTGCTGGGTGACTTGTAAGTGATTTCACCTGACCTAGAGACTGACCCACAATGAGCCAGTCATGTCCAGGTAGGGAAACACAGCAACCCTTGCCTTCTTAAATGAGCCACTACTACAGCGAGACATTTTGTGAATAACTTATGCAGAGGTAAGGGCCGAAGGGCATTGCCTGAACTGGTAGTGGCCTGAGGGCAGTTCGAACCTGAGGTACTTTCGTGGGAAGGCCTGATCAGAACATGAAAATAGGCATCCTTGAGGTCCAGGGAAGCTAGCCAGTCCCTGGCCTTAGGAAGGCAATATCATTGCCAGGGTTAACATTTTGAACTTGGTTTCAACAGATGCTTGTTCAAGTATCTTAAATCCAGAATGGGCCGCCATTCTCCTGTCTTTTGGGGTAAGAAAGTATCTTGAATAAAGCCCTTGCCCTGATGGCAAGGAGGAACCCTTTCCACTGCTTTGCAGACCAGAAGAGAAGAAACCTCTGCTTCCAAAGCAAGGGCTTCTGAAGGACTTGGTAGGTGGGAAATGCCTGGCTCTCATCTTTGGAAAATATTTGAAGCTGAGAATCAGACCCTGGCCTTTACCTCAGAACCCATCTGTCCGAAGTTGGGGACAGCCAGCTCTGGCTGAAATAGGCCAACCTGCCCCCACTGGTACAGGAGAATGGCCCTGGGCACTTATCAGGGTGCCTGCTTAGCAGCAGCCTTAGGTTGAGGGGAGGGAGACGGTTCACTAGCCACGCCTACCCCTGCTCTGAAGAAACCCTTCAAGTAGACAGCAGAGGAGGCTTGAAATTGGTAAAAGGCCTGAAAAGGGTCTGCCCTTACTCTGGGAGCATGCCTTGTGGCATGGCATGCCTCTCCTTAGCCTGGGCAATTTTGTAGGTAGTTCTGTATTCATCCATCTTTTTCATATAATTTTCTGTTTGCTCTCAAACAGAGAATTTCCCACTACAGGAAAATCCATAGCCTTTGACTGAGTATCTTGGGACAGATTAGTGCATCTGAGCCATGCCAACCTACGGAAGCTACAGAAGTGGCCATGACCCTAGAGGAAACATCATTAACATCAACAGCAGTATGAAATTGAACTTTAGAGGCTTCAATGCCATCAGCAGCCACCTGTTCAACTCACTAGCCAGCTGGCCATGGGCCTGCTTGGCTAACTGCAATACTGTGTCCCACCTAGATTTCTGATATCTAGCCACATAAGCCATATAATTTGCCTGCCTGAGTCCCAAGGAAGCTGCCATATACTGTTTCTTCGCCATGGCATCAATCTTCCTAGAATCCTTATCAGGAGGATGTGAGGCCAGAGGAATATTAGCCTTGTCACAGGCTGCAGCTTGTACCACACCTACATGACTACACTGCTCAATAAGGAAGTCTGTATCCGGAGCCTGACAAAGTATACCTTCTGTCCATTTTTTTATCTACAGGAGGGACAGAATGAGGATTTTTAAAATCTTTGTTGTTTGCTTCCTAAATGACTTATGCAAAGGAATAGACAACCTCCTAGACTCTGGAATATCCATCATTTCCACATAATCAGGCTCCTCTTGCTCATCCACAGCCTCCTCTAAAGGAAGCTGGAGGGTTTCTGCAACCTTTTGTAAAAATAAAGAAAGAAGGGACTCAGACAGAATAGGGAGATTCTAAAGGTCTGTCTGGAGAAATGCCGGTTCGATGAGCACGTCCAGACCCTCCCAGCCACATATATTGATCAAATTCCTCCTCCCCTCCTGTGGTTCATAAAAATCCTCAACTTCAAAATCCTGAACCACTGGGACTGAACAAACCAACCTTTTACCAACTGTTGGTGGTTCTACAGATCCCTGAGACAGTGACTGGACAATCTGAATGGCTTTAGCTATCTCTGCAGTAGTTGGAGACACAATTCTGGACTCCAAACCTCCTGATTTCTTTGTCTTTTTACTTGGGACTGGTTCCTCTGAACCAGTCTTCCTTTGCCGAGAGTCTGCCCTGGTCAGAGGCACTCCCTCTGGTCCAGTGGGTACTGAACCGGGCTGGCCATCCGGTCAGCGGACTTTTGGCCTCTCGTTCCCTGAGCCGGCCCAATCTCTGCTCCAGGGTGGCTGCAGGAAATTTTACACACCTGGCAGTCTGACAGGAGGTGGTCAGCCCCCAGACAATAGACACAAGTGGTGTGTGGGTCAGCCTTGGCAAAGGCGCCCCACAGACATCACAGTGTTGAAACCCAGTGGGCCCGGTTTTCTTTTGGGTTTCTCAGACATAATGCCAGCCTAACCAAAACTTGCCCTTTTGATGGCAGTGCCAGGCAAGACACCTTATCGGTTCCTAACCGTGTCACGGGTATTTGAAAAACCGTAATAATTTCGGTTTTTAGAACCGATAAGAACCGGGAACCGCACTCTAAAACCCACAGTACAGTTTTAAAGACAGAAAAACCAAGCGATCGGTTCAAAACCGAACCGATAATTAATTTTCCACACAGACTTGAATTTTTGTACTTACGTTACCAGATAGAGCTTTAGAACCGAAATGCGGTAAAATAATGACTTTTGCCGGTTCAAATGAACCGAAAACTACTCTTTTAAACCGAGAATGAACCGAGCTGAAGGAGCTGATCTCGGGCGACTGTTCAGTGAAGCGGAGTAAAGAATCTGACAGTTTCATTTGAAACTGCCAGATAAACTTTGGGCACAGCGCCTCGCGCTGTAGAACTCCAGATCTTCTGGAGTTAACTCCTTCCTCTCCGGGCAGTTCAGCTGCAGTGGCTGACTGCTATTGTTATAATATAGCAAGACTTCATGGTGTTTGAATGAGGATTTTTAAAATTTTTGTTGTTTGCTTCCTAAATGACTTATGCAAAGGAATAGACAACCTCCTAGACTCTGGGATATCCATCATCTCAACATAATCAGGCTCCTCTTGCTCATCCACCGCCTCTTCCAAGGGAAGCTGGAGGGTTTCTGCAACCTTTTGTAAAACATAAAATGAGAAGGGACTCAGACAGCATAGGGGAGATTCTAATGGTCTGTCTGGAGAAATGTCTGGTTCAATGGCACGTCCAGACTCTCCCAGCCACATACATAATGATCAAAATCTTCCTCCCCTCCTGTGGTTCATAAAATTCCTCAACATCATACTCTTGAACCACTGGAACCGAGCGAACCAACTTTTGCCAGCTGTTGGTGGTTCGGCGGTCCCCAGAGACAGTGACTGGACAATCTGTATGGCTTTAGCTATCTCTGCAGCAGTTGGAGAGGCAATCTTGCACTCCAGACCTGCTGATTTCTTAGATTTTTACTGGGACGGTTCCTCAGAACCAGCCTTCCTTTGCCCGAGAAGTCTGCGCCCTGGTCAGAGGGCACTCCTCTGGTCCAGTGGGTGCTGGACCGGCTGGCCATCCGGGCCTAAAGTGACTTTTGGTTTCCTCGCTCCTGAGCCGCCCAATCTTTTCTCTAGGGTGGCTGCAGGAAATTCTTACACACCTGGCAGTCTGACAGGAGGTGGTCAGCCCCAGACAATAAACACATGTGGTGTGTGGGTCAGCCTTGCAAAGGCTTCCCACAAACATCACAGTGTTGAAACCCAGTGGGCCCGGTTTTTCTTTTGGGTTTCTCAGACATAATGCCAGCTTATCCAAAACTTGCCCTTTTTATGGCAGTGCCAGGCAAGACACCCTTATCGGTTCCTAACCGTGTCACGGGTATTTGAAAACCCAATTTAAAAGTTAGGTTTTTAGAACTGATAAAACCGGAACCGCACTCTAAAAGCCCAAATTATTGTTTAAAATTAGTATTTTTGCAAACCGATCGGTTCAAAACCGAACCGATAATGAATTCCACACAGACTTTAAAATCCTGTACTACGGTTTACCAGATAGAGCTTTGAACCGAAATGCGGAAAAATAATTACTTTTGCGGTTAAAATGAACGAGAAACACTCGTTTGAACCGAGAAATGAACGAGCTGAAGGAGATCTCGAACAACTGTTCAGTGAAGTGGAGTAAAGAATCTGACCGTTTCAATTTGAAACTAGCCAGATAGAGCTTTCAGCAAGGCCACGCTTGGAACCCAGTCAGCCTGGAGTTAACTCCTTCCTCTCCGGGCAGTTCAAGTGTTGTGGCTAACTGCTATATGTCATAATATAGCAAGACTTCATGGTGTTTGAATGACCCTCCTTGGGGATGAGACTATCCCACCAACTATGACCCTCTGGGTCCGGTCCTGGAGCCAACTGCCTATCCATCTGATCATCTGGTTCCCCACCCCATTTCTTCCAGCTTATCCAACAGGCCCATGTGAGGAACAGAGTCAAATGCCTTGCTGAAGTCTAGAAAGAGGATGTCCACTGGTCTACCCAGGTACAAGGCACTCATCACCCAGTCATAGAACTCCACAAGGTTTGTCTGACATGATTTCCCGGGACAAATCCTGCTTGTCTATCATCCAGGCACCCTGACTTTTCAGGTCCCCCTAGCCTCTCCTTGACAATGCCCTCCATCACCTTGCCCACCACCAAGTGTCAGGCTGACAGGCCTGATTCTCTGCCACCTCCTTGATCCCCCTTGTGGATAAGCACTATATGCGCCACTTTCCAGTCCTGGGGCACCACCTGACCTCAGAGATGGTGAAAAGCTCCGCCAGGATTCATCAGGACATCCACAAGTTCCTTCAGCACCTTGGGGTTTTGTTTATCTGGCCCCAGTGCTTTCTCCGTTTAAGGGACCTGAGGGCTTCCCTCACTTTCTCTGCTGTGATTTCCACTTCCGCTACCTCTTCTCCCTGCTTAGCCTTCCCTCCCTCCTGCCAGTGATGCCCCCCTCTCCCCAGACCCGCCCGATCAGTGGGGTCCCCCTCCCTCAGTATCACTGTCTCCTCCCATGTGGATGCAGCACCCCATTTTCCTTGGTGAAAACTGAGGGTGAAGTACTCATTAGTACCTCAGCCTGCTCCCCGGATCTTGTGCCTATCTCCCTGTTTTAATCCTGCTAATCCCCCCTTCACCCTTCATTTTTCCCCACTGTATCTGAAAAACCCCTTGTTCCCTCTCCTAATTTCCCTGGCCAGGTTCTGCTCCTTCCTTACCTTAGCCGCCCTCACCACCCCTAGTGGCCCTTCTAGCCATCAGCTCGTACTCCCCTCGAGGGAAAACTACCGCCGCGTCGTGGTGTCATGGCTGACACCCAAACAATAAGCAGCACACGGCACGCGGTCGGTGCATGACATCTTCTGGCCACACGAACACCGGCGAAATCCAGGGAAGAGTTGTCTTCCATGATCGAAGAAAAGTAAACGAATCGCTAACACGAACAAGCGAGTTTTCGAATAACTGAAGTTTCTGGAGCCAGGGCCTACAAAATGCAACAGCACGAAGAGGCAACCTGAATCTTCCAGCAGAAAGGAAGATCTGGTGTTATGTACGTCAAGGGTTATACCACCCAGGTAGGTGGGAGGAGCCAGCCTGAAGACTTTCTGGCTGATTTAAAGGGAAATGGACTCTGCCAATAAGTGTGGATGAACAACATATCCACGATCCCAGAAAACCCTTTCCCTTTTGCTGTGGAGGCACAGATTCCCTGCTTTTGCCAATAATAGATTTTGAACCTCCTTTTCCAACAGCTTTCTTTCCACATTGGAAACTAGTCTGAACACTCTGGTTCTTAGAGAGGAAGGTTGAAGCTTAGGACAAACCTAACTCACTACTTCCAGGACCCACTTGTCTGTAGTGATTCGTTTCCAAGCCTGGAAATAGTGAGTCAGTCTGCCCCCTACTGGAAGTGGGGAGGCGGCCTGAGAGAACAAGTCAGGGGTCTTGCTTGCCTGGGGCTGAGAGTGGGAATCATGCCTGGAACCCCTTCTTCCATAGCCCTTGAAGTACCCATGCTGAGGGTACTGTTGCAGTTGGGATACAGTCATGGCCTAATAAAAGGAGTGGAATGAAACTGTCTGCCCCGCGCCCTTCCATAAGGTCTAGTGGATGGGGAAGCCTTTCTTGGCTGAGTTGCTTCCATAAGTGGCCTTGTACTCATCCACTTTTTCATATGGGCTTCTGTATGCGTTCCAAGAGGAAATTACCCTCAACTGGAAATCAAGAGCCTTATTCTGGGTGCCCTGAATAAGGTTTGTGGCTATTAACCAGGCACACCTTCTCTGGGCAACTGTATTGGACACTCACCTGGCAGCGATGCCGCTGGTGTCTGTTGCCATCTGAAATTGATACTTGGCAGTTTCTAAGCCAAATCCAGCAGTCTCAGCAAGGTCTGCTGAAAGACTGGAGGAAGCCTTATCTGCCATACTGTAGCTATTACAGATTGCCAGAGGATTTTGATACTGGGCTCATAAGCCTGGAAATTTACTTGCCTTATGGCTAAAGAAGCTGATAAATAGTCCTTTTAGCCATACTGTTTATCTTTCGGGAATCCTTCTCTGGTGGATGGGAAGCCAAAGGAATGTTTGCCTTGTCACAGGCTGCTGCTTGTATCACTCCCTGGAGGTCAGGGTGGGAGACTTAAAATTCAGCCCTTCCATATCTTGCTGATACTTCTTGTCCAACCTTTATCCAAAGGAGGGACAGACCCAGGTGTCTGGAGGAGTTTCATGACATGTTTTTAAATAACTTATTTATGGGAAGCACTAACTTTTGGTGGGTGTTAACCTCATCATTTCCAGATATTCTGCTTCCTCGTCATCTTCTATCACCTCAGGTGGTAGGTGGTAGAGATGTCCAGAGCATCCACCATTTTTGAACAAAAGTAAATAGGGATGAATAATCCTCTGATACTCTGGGAGGTGAGCCAAACTCTTGCTCAGGAGAGACTTCAAGCTCTACAGGCTCACCGCATCCTCCTCTTCATACTTATTTATTTAAAGTTTTACCAGGAAGGCATACGGACAGAAATACTGCTCGATTCCAGATGCATCCTGGGGTTAGAGTAGAGTACAAGGACAGTATGAGTACAACACTGAGTAGTGAGGCCCAGAATACAGAGCATACAGAATACAATACAGAAGAACCAGGACAGTGTTACATAATACAGTGCAGCACCATGTGGGGTTTAGAGCAGGGTAGCTTGTAGAGATTAAGCTAAGGAAATAGTAGAGACTAGCCAAGATGTCCAACATACATACAACCTACTGCTGTTGGACTGTGCATTTCGACAATTTGGAGGCGTGGCCTTAAGGGTGGCAAATTCTGATCAGGTACAGGTGGAGGAGAAGTGAACTTTGAGGAGCAAATTTATGCATTGGTTGGGGAGGCATGCCGAATGCTCATGGGAAGGGAGTTCCATAGTTTAGGTAATCGATATCTGAAGGCTGCCTGGCCTGTGGTAGTGGATATGTTTGGCATGGAAAGGAGCCTGTTGCCATTTCTCCTTAGTGCATAAGCTGGAAGGGTGGGAGCAGACAGTAGGGATGCGAGGTAAGTGGGCAGGGACTGGGTCCAGTACTTGGCTGTGATCTGAGCACAGTTGGACAGCCTTCGGTCCTGGAAGGAGGTGAAACCCAACATCTGGTAGAGGCCGCAATGATGGGTGGAGGGGACAGTCCAGGGCAAAACGACAGAAGGAGTGGAAAACTGGGTTCAGTCTGACTAGGGTGGACTTGAGTGTGGCACTTTAGATAGGAAGGATAATTTTCTGTACCATGGCACGGCGTGCTGGCAACGAGATGCAGCCGTGATTTCGGTAAAGAGCCCCCAACCTAGGGGTGAAGCTTTTATGGATGGCATCGATGTGTACAGAAAAGTCAAGGTGCTGGTCAAGACAGACCCTAAGATATCTAAAGGAGTTACAATCCTCCAGGAATGACCCGCCCAGGGTATGGAATTGGGTGTGGTGGGGAGCCGTGAGAGTCTCTGCCTAGTGCCGAGTGACGTTGAGGATAGTTGATTTGTAAACCAGAGCTGAACATTGTTGAAATCCTGCTGTAGTCTGGTTGTCACATCAGTGGTCATGGGGCCGAAGTATACAGCACTGTGTCATCTGGATACATGTGAATGGATGTGTGGGCAAGCAGAGGACAGGTAATTGAGGAAGATGGAAAACAAGAGTGGTCTGAGGGACGGAGCCCTGTGGCACACTGGTATAGACAGGAAGGGGGCAAAGATGGTGCCAATACGGACAGATTGCGATCTACCAGCCAGGTAGGAGTGGAACCAGTTAGTAGCTACGGCAGAGAGTCCAGCCAATGAGAGCTTGGACAGGAGGAGGGTGGGAGACAGTGTCAAACGCCTTTGCTA
Source organism: Neoceratodus forsteri (assembly GCA_016271365.2). NCBI lineage: Eukaryota > Metazoa > Chordata > Ceratodontiformes > Ceratodontidae > Neoceratodus > Neoceratodus forsteri. Next base: position 1,301,511,142 of record CM057455.1, read on the forward strand.
GGTCGACAAAAATTGCTGAGGTGATGAGACCTTTGTCCTTACCCGCATGGATGGAATCAGTAAGCCTTAGCATGGAGGTGGGGTAGACTGGTATGGAGCGAAAAAGGAAGAAGAGTTCAGGTAGGAGGAGAGCTGCGAGAGGACCAGGTGTTCCTGACACTTAGCCAGTATGGACAGAAGGGATATAGGGTGGTAGTTTCCAGGGATGGATGGGTCGCTGCCTTCGGAAGAGGATGACTGTGGCATGCTTCCACTCAGATGGGATGGAGGTTGAGGCCAAGGAAAGGTTTAAGAGTGCTGCCAGTGGGGAGGCGATGGCAGAAGCTGACAGGTATAGCATTTTGGAGTCCAGGCCAGAGGGCACTTACCTTTGGATGGGTTTAAAGTGAGTAGCTCCTTTAGTACTTCTACAGGGGTAACCTGGCCGGAAGGTGAAAGGAGGGGACTTGTTGGGGGAGTTGAGCAGTGGTGGGAGGGTGGGGGAAGTTGGAGAAGAGGGAGGAAGACAGTAGAGATGAGGTGCAGCAGCGAAAAGGAGTTGAACTCCGGCCTCTACAAGGCAGTCCAGTTTCAGTGGAGCGTTATGTTTAGGGCAGGGTTGGGGGCTGGGACGATGGAGAAAGAAGTGATTTTACTGTCTTCCAGAATTTGGTCGGGTGGTTAAGGTTTGTGGAGAAGATGGTTTTGAAATAATTTGCTTCTCGCTGTCGGATTAACCTTTGTGCAGGCGCTACCTACAGCCTGATAACACGTAGATGGTCCGTGGATTGGCCGGAGACTTTGAAGGACTTCTATGCCTGGTCTCTAAACTCTGAGGTGGGTCATGATGTCAGCTGTGATCCAGCACAGGTAAGGCACCCCTCACCCGCCTGTCTAAGTGGGGCATAGTGGTCCCAGACAGCAATGAACCTAGACTTGAAATATTCCAGGGCTCACGTCTGGTGGAGATTGCCGAGGATGCCAGACCAGTCCGTGTTGCCCAGTCATTTAGTAGTGAGGTGAGATGCAGTTTATAGGACCTGGTCAGAAGGGTTTTGGGGTGAAGCCTTTAGCCTAACGATTTTCTTACTGAATACATCATATGATGATCCTTAGAGTCTGGTAAAGGGCCATAGGCTACTACTCATTGGGGTGGGAGGTGAGGGCCCAATCAATGAGAGAGTGGTTTGGGGTTCAGGCGTGTAGGCTTGGTGATCAGTTGGGACAGGCTGAGGCGGCCACTTGGCTGCGCAGCTTGGAGCTGGCACTGGTGAACCAGTTTCAACTGAAGTCACCTAAGATGTACAGCTCGCCCCTGCGGCCAGGGACTTTAGGTTGGCAAGGTGTTCCAGGATGTCTGGCATGGTGGCATCAGGTGCGTAGTAGGATCTTGTTATGTATATGGGTATAGTGTGGGGAGGATAGTTTCAGCATTAAGGTGTCGATTGACGCGCTGGCATAGGTAATGGGACCGAGAGAATTCGTCGGGAAGATGTAACATACATGGCTATGCCACCTCCACGCTAGTTCAGGGCGCATCGTGACGAATGACAGTGTAGCCAGGGAGTGTAATTTCAGTGTCTTTATGTGGGTTTTAGCCAGGTCTCAGAGATAATCAGAATGTCAGGGCGTAGCCCATAGTCTTCCCTGATCTCATGCAGGGAGGACTGGGTTGACTCAGCAGGGGTCAGAGAGCGGTTGTCCAGCAGGCAGCACCCCTGAAAGCCCCAAGAACCTTAAGGCCCTGAGCAACCTCCAGTGGAGTAGGCATATTTACAGCCACACCAGAAGTCCCCAGGCGCTGATCAGCAGGGGTTCCGTGTGTTTAGTTTTCTTTGTCTTTTCAAAGAACCGGAGAGCTAGCTGGTTCAGAAGGCCTTTTGTAATGGCCTTTGCACTCGTATCAGGGTAGAAGTTGTGGTTTCTGTGGTTTCACCCACAGCCACTGAGGATGTCAGCTGGTCAGAGCCAGAGGGACCCTTAGGTGGAGGCAATTTCTTTTAAGCCTTTCCAAACATTTTTCATGTATTTTTCAGGAAAGGAATTGCAAATATCACAATCAGTTTTCAAATGATCATAGCCAAGACAGGCAACAAAAAGTATGTTCATCTGCCTTGGCAAACACTTCTCCACACTCTGTACAGTTTTGAAACTGGGTTCACAGGTCTAAGTTTTCAGACATTTTAAGGAAAACAATGAAAAACCGCAACATAAAATAAATTTAACTGTTTTAAAATAAAGTTATCAGTTGCGGTCGGTTCAGGAACTGATCAGGGAACAAATTGTAACCGAAGGAGAAAGAACCGATTAGCGGTTCAGTAACCGATATTAACGATTACAAAAACAGTTTTAATAAAACGATTTACTTTAAAATAAAGGAGTTTTAGTTAGAAAAATCCACGAAGATCAAAAACCTCGGTTTCCCACCAGTTATTCTGAACCTGGAAAAACTGAGAAAATAATTTAACTAAAATAATGCCAATGGTTTAACTACAAACAAAGATAAGGACAGCAAATGAAAATAAAATAATACTTATATGTATTTTATAAGTTTCACAGCAAGATGATGAGGAGAGGATCTCCAAGCTTCTAGTCTTGACAGGCAGAGAGAAATCAGAACCCAGAGGATGGATGTGGGAGAGTTACCTGGCAGCAAAGATCACCAGTGGGGTCCTGCAGGGCTCAATGCTGGGGCCGGTGCTGTTCAATGTCTTCATCAATGACACTGGGGATGGCATTAAGGGCAAAATGTGCCTATTAGCAGAGGACACCAAGCTCTGCGGAGAGTGGACACAGCTGAAAGGATCGGGACCTACAGGATGATCTAGAAAAGCTGGGGAGGTGGTCTGGGATCGTAGCAGCTTGGCTTCAATGCCAAGAAATTTAAAGTTATGCACATTGGAGCCACGAATCCCAAGATGGAGTACCACCTGGGTGCAGTCCAGGTATCTACATCAGAGGAGGAGAAGGACCTGGGAGCGATGATCACTAGTGACCTGAAGCACTCCATGCAGTGGAAGAAAGCAGAAGCAATGGTAAACAAGATGCTGGGATGCATAGCTAGGGGATCAGTAGCAGGAGAAAGGAGATTATACTACCTTGAACAGGCCACTGGTGAGGCCACATCTAGAGTATGGAGTTCAGTACTGGTGCCCACACCTCAAAAGGACATTAACCTACTGGAGAAGGTCCAGAAGAGGGCTACAACGATGACAGCAGGTCAGCAGGGTAAGGCATACGAGACGCTGAGTACACTGAACAGAGAGACAGAGAGAGAGAGAGAGAGACACACATAATTGTGACCTTCAAGTACCTAAAATGGATAAATAAGGTGGATAAGGAGGGTCTCTTTAAGCCGAGTAGCAACCATAACACGAGGGGGTACAGTCTAAAGCTGGAGGGAGGTCAGGAAGCAATTCTTCACAGAGAGGGTAGTGGACACTGAATGCACTGCGGAAGTGCTAGTCTCGTTGAAGACAGTGGGCAGCTTCAAGAGGGATGGGATAGGCAAGGGGAAGGAAGAGATCATGGGTTGGGAGGATGGGACGAGTGGCGGGGGTAGGGACAGTTGCTCAAGCTGTGGAACCTGCACACGAGCAGACTAGATAGATCAAATGGCCGCCTTCTGCTGGCTTCTTCATATGTTAGTATGGATGGACCAGGGTGCCCTGGTCCTGGGACAGCAAACCGCTGCACAGGGGCAGAGGAACTGGAGGTTTCACCACTAGCTGTTGCAGCAAGGGGAACAAAAATCTGACATGTCCAGGAGGGAGTTGTGAGCATCGCCTCTGCCCTTCCAACTGGAGCTTGAGCAGCGCCTCTGCAGGAGTGGGAAGGAGGGGGGCACAAAGAAACCACCCCTGCCAGGAGAGGACAATGCATCTCGCCAGAGCACTTCAAACCCAGGATTGAGTGAGCAAGAAAAATAGATTCCTTGCCTGTACCAGCAGTTTTAGGAGTGGTATATGGTGTACATCCACACTTCTGGAAGTGTTTCTTTCCCTTTAAATCCTGCGGAACGTCTTCAAGCTGGCTCCTCCCACCCATCTGGGTGGTAACCCTCCTAGCACCGCCCCGTGACATCAGATCATGCCCGCTGGAAGCAAGACTGGTGTGCCACTTGCCAGGGAGGTTGCGTGGGTCAGTGTGGATGTGCACCTGTACCACTCCTAGAATGTACAGTTATGTAAAATGTACGTAACAGTTGATCTTTGGGAGTCTCTCTCTGCAGTAGGTAATACTTTTAGGTATCCAGCAAAGTGCTGTGGTGCACGACAGCGCTGCTAGCAGTTTTTCACCAGGGACCGCCCATACATGACATCAGCTTCCTGTTTCCTATACAAGTGTGAGCCGGTCCCCAGTATCCTCAGTTCAGTCGCCGGATTCAGCCTGCAAAGCGAGGACCGAGGGATGCCAAGGTACTAAAGGAGTCCTAACCCATAGTCATTGGACCAGAATTTGCTCTCTTAGAGAAGGAAAGGGATGGAGGGTGGGAATAAACTTATTGCAAGAGACACACCTCAAAGATCTACTGTTACGTAAGTTTTTATGTAACTGTACTATCTTCCACGGAGTGGTGTCTTGCAGTAGGTAATAATTTTGGGATGATTCCCAAGCAGTAATGCCCATGTGGGAGGACAGTTTTGATAAGAGACCTAGGACTGCACGGGCTAAAAACTGTCTGGCGTCGGAGGCAACATCCAGATTATAGTGCTTTGTGAATACATGGATTGTGGACCAGGTAGCTGCACTGCATATATTTGAAATGGAGGCTCCTTTAAAGCAAGCCGCAGTGGTGGCCATAGCTCTAGTGGAGTGGGCTTGGATAGGTCCAGGTAAAGGCTTGTTGTATTTTTGTAACAAAATTAAATACAATGTGCCAACCAGAATGAAAGTGTACGTGTTGCAACCGAAGGCCCTCGTGAGCCGGGCAAAAGAGATGAACAGTTGAGACGTTTTCTAATCGACTGTGTCCGATTACTATAGTAGCGTAGAATACGGTGGAGATCCAAAGTATGTAGATGATGTTCACCATGATTGGAGTAGTCTGTATAGTAGACCGAAGCTCAAGGACCGATTTAAAGTATGTTCGGACAATACTTTAGGAAGGATTGGTATGAAGGACCACCGGTCTTTGTGGAAAATCAAGTAAGGTTCCCTACACTGGAGGGCATGGAGCTCGGAAATACACTGAGCAGAAATGATAGCCACCAGAAATAGGGTTTTCCATGAAAGAAAATGGAGTTCACAAGTGGCAGCTGGCTCAAAAGGCTCAAGGGTCAATTTTTCTATCCCAAAATTAAGATTCCAAGGAGGAGTGGGTCTTCTAATAAGAGGTTTAATATGTAACATTCCTTTCAAAAACATCTTAACTAGATGATATTAGCATAGTAACCTGCCATCCCTAGGCTCATGGAAAGCAGAGATGGTGGCCAGTAATGGAAGAATAACTTAGACCGGACTCAGATAGTGAGGCCGGGTAGTCCAGAACCCCAGAACCTTGCCAGTGGACAAGAGTAAGGGTCCAAAGATCGGGAGGCTGACATATGGAAAACGTTACATTTAGTATTGTATGTTGCTCTTGTTGCTGGCTTACGGGAGGCCAAGTGGATACTGGCAACAGGAGAGGACACTTGTAAGCTGAGTTATGAAAGCGCCCTCAGGAGCTAAGCGTGAAGGTGTAGAGCCTTCTTGTTGGGATAAAGGAGAGATCCGTGACACTGAGTCAGCAGGTCCGGTCCTGATCGACAACAGGACGGATCCTATACTGACAGCTGTAGGAGCAGGGAAACAACGTCTGATGAGGCCATACTAGGGCTATGAGAATCATGGCCACTTCTAACTGTAGATCTTACTAGAGGGCTCTTGCAGTAGGTAATTACATATAGGACTGACGTCAGCAGGCGGCAGGACCCCACGGAAAAATTTCTAGCTAGCAGTCCCAAGCGAGAGACCGCCCCCACGCCAGGTGACTGGGCGGAGGAGATCGCCAGATAAAGGGGCGGTCCCCGACGCCCGCCCAGTTCTTTTCCCGCCGCTAGCTTGTGCAGCACCGCTGAAAAAAGTTTGTTGCCGTCAGCCTCCCTTAACTGTAGTTTCAGTACAGTTTGTTGCAGGAGAGGGACGGAGAGGAAAAACATAAGAAGAGACCTGTCCAGGTTTAGGACAGGGCATATAGATTGTCCCTTTCTGTTCGGGCAACGGAAAAATACCTGGGAAGTTTGTAATTCTCTGGGGAGGCAAACAGATCCATCTGTGAAGTGCCCCATAAGCTGAAGATTTTTGGAGCACTTGCTCGTGAAGTGTCCATGTGCATTTGTGGACTGGGCGACTCAGCTGGTCGGGCTAACTGGTTGCAATGTCAAGGTAAATGGACAGCAATTAGCGTCAACTGTTGCTGTATGACTTCTTGCCAAACTGCAAGGGTCTCTCTGCATAGGGTGTGAGACTTGTACCCCCTTGCTTGTAGAGGTAGAACACTACTGCAGTGTTGTCTGATTGGATCAGTAGCGATCCTGGCTCAAGGTAGGGCCGAAATGCCTGGAAGTGAATGGGACGTGTAGCGTGGCAGGTCTTGCCCTGGTGGTAAAGACCAGGGTCCCCAATCTCTGTCTGCCTGACCCCTATAAGAAGCCACCTGCGTAGGTGGAAGGGCATTTAGTAAGGCATAAGCCATAGGTTTCTCCTGAGAATGTGGGGTCTCGACGGGCCAACAGTGGAAAAGAGCTTGTTTCACTTAAATTGTCAGATGTCACGATAAGAAAAGGAGCACCCATCAATGGAGCAGCAGTATATTAAACTGCATGCAAAGCACTGGAAAGTGTTGTTGATGAGAGAGTATAAGCTCCATCGATGGAGCAGTCATTATTTGAACTGTATTTAAAGCACTAGAAAGCGCCGACAAGAGGACATGAGCCTTGTTGATGATGAAGTGTTTGAATGACGCTCTGTCGATTGCGGAGCACCAGAAATGGTGGCCATCAACAGGTAACGAGGCAGGGAGTGTGAGGAGAGTTTCTCCTTCTCCTTTTCTGCCTGGAGCGAGAACCAGAAGAGAGGAGCCCTTGGTACAAGCCTCTTGGTTCGCTAAGACAGACATTTTCTGTTCTATCAAAAGGTGTTGAATTTCAAGCAACCATCGACGAGTTGCTTGTTTAAATTCCTGACATAAACTACAAGAACTGGTGTCATGTGTGGGTCCCAGACACCTTACACAAAGCACGTGATTGTCAAAATGGTATATCTTCTTACCGCAACGGCAGGAATGAAATAAAGTTTGTTTCTTTGAAGAATCTGTAGACTAGACAATCGTCTTGGTACCAAATTTCTCATTGATGACTACTACACAGAAGTTGCACTAGCTGCCATGGAGCTGAAGACGTGGGAAAATGAATCAGATACCAGGGACCGCCCACACTTGTATAGAAAACAGGAAAAGCTGATGTCATGTGTGGCGATCCCCGGTAAAAACTGCTGGAAGAGCTGCTGTGCGCCACAGCTACCACTGCTGGATACCTAAACGTATTACCACCGCGAAGAGACCACTCCGTCAAGATCTACTGTTACAGGTGAGTAACCTGTTTTCCTAGGGACATGGATATGATGTTCTATCCACTCTTTCTGGCAAACTCCTAGCAGTTCTCTGGGAGGAGGGAGGCATGGCACATACCCTTCTTAGGGAACAGAGATTGGAGAACTGAGGCCCCAAGACCAGCATCCCGGCGTGACTCAAGGTCAGTGTCGAGAGTAATGGTAAATGAAGGTGTGTGCTGATCTCCAGGTAGCAGCCCTACAGATTTCCTGGATAGAATGTCCCTGGAAGCAGTGGTATGGTGGGTGGAATGAGCCCTTAGTCTCACGGGAGGCCCCTACCTGCCAACCTATAGCAGGTCGATGCAGGATAATCTACCTGCCAATCGCCTGTTTAGCTGCTGCCGGTCTGCAAGGTGCAGCTTCAGTGTAGGGTGACAAATAGCTAGCTGAACCTCTCTTCGAACTCCAGTCGGCGCTCCTTATAGAAGGCAAGCGCCACCACAGGTCCAAAGCATGGAGCCTGTACCGGCCTCTGAGGAGTGACTGATGAAGTACGCCAGGAGATTAATCACCTGAGGTGAAACTTTGAAACAACCTTCAGGAGGAACTTCAGGTGGGGTGCAGGACAACCTTGTCCCTGTGGAAGACCAGGTAAGGAGATGCCACTGAAAGCGCCTGGAGCTCACTGATCCTCCTGGCTGACATGATGGCCACCAGGAAGGCAGTCTTCCACAGGTGAGACATTTCACACCTGTGCATAGGTTCGACTGGCTTGCCCATGAGCTTTGCCAAACCAGCAACAGATCCCAAGGTGGTGGTGGTTCACGACGGAGGGAAATGTGATCAAGGCCTTTGAAAAGTACCAGACCACCTTCTCCTGTGCCGACTGCTGACCGGCCACGCCCGTAAGCAGAGATGGCTGCCAGGTACACATTACGGGTCATCGACTGAAGGCCCGACTTAGAGACATACACAGGTAGTGAAGGATGCTAGACAGACAAGGGTACAGCCCTTGCCTTGGCACCAAATGGAGAACCTCTTCAACTTGAAGGCATAGCATTCCCTGGTCGACTCCTTCCAAATGCCTCCACAACAGTGAGAACATCGTCGGAGATACCCAAAGCCTGGAACTCTAGCCAGGAGCCAGGCTGTCAGGTGCAGAGATTGAAGGTCCAGATGGAATACCTTTCCTGATTGATGGAGAGCAGGTCTGGGCAGAGAGGAAAGCGCCACGGGAGCCTGCTGCTAAGGCTGAGATCATTGGGGTACCAGAACTGGCGGGGCCAGTCCGGAGCCATCAGGATCACCTGTGCCTTGTCCCTCCTGGCCTTGAGCAACACCTTGTGAATAAAGGAAAGTGGAGGGAAAGCACAGAAGAGGCCTGGGGTCAAGGGCCTTGAGAAGGCATCCCCTGCAGTGTTCCCTGCGGACAGGCACAAAACAGCCTCAGCTTGCGTTCTCCCTGGAGGTGAACAGATCCACCTGAGGGGTGCCCCACTGGCAGAACAGACTGTGTACTACCTCTGGGTGGAGAGACCACTTGAGAGACACCTCACCCACAGAGCTGAGGGCGCCTGCCAACTGGTTGGAGGCCCCTGCCACATGGATGACTTGGAGATCGGTCTCCAGGCTGCACAAATGGGGGTCCACTCATGGAGAGCTTCCTTGCAAAGTGGGAGGAGTGTGTCCCGCTTTGTTTGATGAGGTAGTACATGGTCGTGGTGTTGTCCATCTGGACCTGGACCACCTGACCCCGGATGTGTGGAGCAAATGCAGTCAGCACCAGCCGGACTGCTCAGAGCTCCAGCAGGTTGATATGACATTGGGACTCCGGGGTCCAGAGCCCGTGGACTCTGTGTTCCACCAGGTGGACACCTCAGCCCATCAGAGAGGCATCGGTCATCAGGATGACCATCGGTTCTGGGCAGACAAACTGGATCCCTTCCTGAAGATGCTCTGGGACCAACCACCACTGGAGGGCATCCCACATCTGCTAGGTCACAGTGACCAGCTGGCTGAAGTGACCCCTGTGCTGAAACCACTGGTTGGCCAATTCCCACTGCAAAAGCACATTCTACAGCGGGCCACCAGACCATGCTGGTGCAGGCCGCCATATGACCCAGCAGGCAAGAAAAATCCCGGGCAGGGCACAAATTGCCCAACCCGAAATGATCAGGAAAAGAAGGAGAGCGCCCCGCCTTGTCCGCCAGGAGCTGGGCTCTGGCTCTGCAAGAGTTGACCTCCGCCTCGATGAAGTGGATCACCTGTGAAGGTAAAAGTTCCGACTTGGCCTCGTTGACCAGGAGGCCAAGTTTGACGAAGTCTGGAGGGCCAGGTCCCTGGACTGCTCCACCTCCTGCCTAGAGGGACCTGCTATCAGCCAGTCATCCAGGTAGGGATAAACTCAGACCCATTGCTGCCTCAGGTAAGCTTCCACCACTGTGATTCACTGGGTGAAGACCCTGGGGTCTGAGGACAGGCCAAATGGCATGGCTTGGAACTCATAGAGGTTCCATCAACTCAGAAGCAGAGGAAACATCAATGTGATGGATGGACTGGGACATGAAAGAACATGTCCTGAAGATCCAGGTAGCAAAACCTAATGTCTTGCTCTAGAGATGGTATGATCTGAGACAGAGTAACTATCCTGAAGGTGTGCAACTTGAGAAACTTGTTCAGGTCATGCAGATCTAGAATGGGCAGCCCCTCCATCATTTGGCACCAGAAAGTACCTGGAGATGAACCCTGGGTGTTCTGGAGGATCCTCGACAGGAACCATTACCTCCATGCAGAGGAGCTGGGCTCGTTGTCTCTGAGAGCTTACAGCATGTCTTTCGATACTAAGTCTTCTCAAGGGCACGGCTCAGCAAGGATGGTACTGCTCGAATTCCAGAGGCAGCACCCTGACTCACCACCTCGAGAACCCATCAGTCTGTGGTATGAGCGGACCAGGCGGAAAGGAAGTGGCAGAGCCAGCCCTCACAGAGGACCCAGGGAAGGTATGCTGGGCATGAGGGAGGCACCCTCATCCTGTCACTGGGCAGGCTTAGAAGAGGAGGTTCCGCTGAGGGGCCACTGGAGCCTCTCCCCCAGACTACGGACAAAGAGGCCACAGACTTGACTGAGGTTGCCAGGTCTGAGCCTGCTGACCAGCCTGGGATTAGACTGGTTTGGCCACAGAAGTAGAGTGGACCGAAGGGGTTCCTTCTTAGCTGCTGCTTGGAGCCCTTGGGGTCCTTTGAGCAGATGTCACGGACTCCAAGGTAACACTGGACTTCTCGATGTGGATCAGGTGGCCCTCGACCCCGAGCTCGGTGCCTAGGAAAGGAACATCTGCCAGCTTGTGCTGAGTATCTGCTGTGAAGGGTCGAGATCCTCAGCCAAGCCCTGCAGCGCATGGCCACTGTGGCCACCACAGAATGGACACAGGAGTCCCCAATGTCCACGGCTGTCTGGAGCTGTTGTTTTGCAACTGGTCCCAGACCTGTCTGACCATGGTCTGGAGGTCCGCCGGTAGATGGGAAAGCAGTTCATCCAGGGTGCCCAGAAGAACATGGGAGAAGTGGCCATAAGGAGGGACAAGCTTGCTTGGAGAAGAACAAACAAGGAGGCAGCGAGACCTATTTCTTACAAGATGGTCCAACTTCTTGGACTCTTTGTCGGTGGTTTGTCAACATCCCCAGTGCTACAGAAGCGCCTAAACACAAAATCGCCACCAGCCCCTCGGCCGTAGGGGCATTCCATGAATCCCGAGAAGGAACAGGTAGGTATCACATATCTGCGGGCCATCTGGGCAGAAGGTGCAGGGCAAGAAGTGGGCACTGCCAGAGCTCCAGGGCAAGCCAAGAATGTCCTCTGCCATCAGGAAAGCCTCCGCAGTATCTCCCCAGTCAAGGATCTCAGTCAACGGGTAACAAGCCCGTTTGGACAAGCTCCATTTTCATACCCATGGACTCAGAGATCAGGCAGAAGGCCCAAAAGAGGTAGGGCCTTCTTGGATGGGCTCCATTTTCATACCCGTGGACTGAGAGATCAGGTGGAGAAGGCCCCAAAAGAGATAGGGCCTTCGCTCATCACAAGATCCTCACTGACTCCATGCCGAATGGACAGGAGTGCAAGAAGGAATCCTCTGACTCTGAGGAGTCACAAAGAGGGGTCGACTGCCTGAGTCCCTGCTTACCCTCCATGGACGGACAGGGCTGACAGTGACTGACAGACGATGAGGGAAGCCCTGTGGCCGGGCTGAGACTCCTTGGTTGGAGTGCCGCCCCTTCGGCTGGGCGGGTGGCGGCTCCACTGGAATCTGTGGAGATGCCGGGCTGGCTGAGACGGGACCGCCTGAGGAAGCTCCTGAGGCGGGGAAGGTGCCAGCCAGTCGGGCGAAGCCAGGTGATGGCTGGTGTAGTAGCTGGAGCCGGCTTAATGCCGGTGAGCACCAGCTGTTGCCACATGAGAGCCTCGTGAGCGTTGATGCAGGTTGTGCTGAAGCCTGTCCTCACCCGAGGAGTACGAGGATGAAAAGCAGCAGCGCGCCGCCTGTGGTGCCGAGAGTGGGAACCTCTCAACCCATGGGATGAAGACAGAGACTCGACCGCCACGGGACAGGCGGCGGGCTCGGAGGGAGTCAGCGAGCGCAGAGGCTCCCTCCAGGTCTTGGTCGGAGACCAGAGGTAGCAGGTCAGCGGACTGATCTGTCCCAATGGTCCGAGTCAGGACCGAGTGCTAGATAAGGAAGTATCAGCCTCTTCAGTCGACAACTGGTCGCATCAGCTCAAGAAAAATATTTGCTGGAAGATAAACTAGCGCTCGCCAACTGGCCAGACGGGTTACCGTGGAGCTAGCAGCCGAGATTCAACTGAAGTCGAATATGGAAGCGCGGAAATCAGGAAGCTTCAACTGAAAGTGCTCCTGATCCTACGCAGTCGATGAGAGCATTTTTAGACTCTTTCTTCGACTCAGATTTGTACCCTGAGGGTTCCTGACCAAGGGTTGGCAGGGACTGGCATAGTTCTTTGAAGGACACCATAAAAGTCGATCCCAGCTGGGCGGCACAAGGCAGAAGCTCAAGAGGAGTGGGAAGAGGCCTGGGCCACCACTTCCTCTCAAGGCGCCAAGCTGTTCAGCAGACCCTGCAGTCGCAGAGACCACCCAATGGGCATCCTTGGATTTGACTGGCAGGTTCCGATCGCTCGGTTGGCCTAACTTTAGCCGGACTAGACGGTCCTTGGAGAACAGTTGGATGAAAGAAGAGACAGAAATGCTAAGTATGGGGGTTGTGTTCACACCCCAGGCAGTACGTCGTGGAGTGCGGATCTGTTCAGGACATCTTCTGCCCGCAAGGGCACTGGTGGAACCCGGGAGCGGACTTGTCCATCACAGTCACAACTGAGAGCACGCTGAAGACACAAAGTTTTGAACCTTTAAGGAAGTAAATCAAAGATTTAGGTCACAAGGGCCTACTCAGCATGAGAGCGGTAAGGAGGAAACCTGCTTCTTCCAACGGAAAGAAAGATCTGGCATCATGGGGCAGAGCTGAGGGAGTTACCACCCAGGTGTGTGGGAGGAGCCAGCTTGAAAACGCTTCCACCAGTCTTAAAGGGAAAGGCAACTGCCAGAAAGTGTGGACAGAACATCATATTCACATCCCTAGAAAGAGGCTGCTTTTCATTGTGGGGACACAAAAGGTCCAACTCTGGATGACTCCATCTGTCGGACAGGTCTTCTGGCATAGAGGTAAGCAGCTCCACTTATGCATCCTGGACTATGACCTGCTTAGCCTGTCTGCCAAAACATTTTGGGTGCCTGGAACATGTACTCCTGACAGTCTAGACTGCATTCTAGAGCCTGATACCAGACCCTCATTGCCGTTCTACACAATGGGTAGGATAGAGTACCCTCTTGCTTGTTGATATAATGCATCACACTGATGTTGTCCATCTATATTAACAAAGGACCCATGGGATAGGTAGGTCTGGAACACCTCTAGGCCATACAGAACCACTCTCATTTCTAGAATGTTTATGTGGAGTGTGCGCCTCACTTTGGTCCATGCACCCTGTGTCTGATGGGGCCCAGATGTGCCCCTCACCCAGCCCATCCATGAGGCATCTGTAGTTAAAATCTGTTGAGGGAGGAATCAGGAAAGGAAGCCCTTTCAATAAATTGCTGGGTTCTATCCACAACTGGAACATCTTAAGGACAGGAGGGTTACTAGAACCTTATGTTCTAGAATGTCTGTGCACTGATCCCACTGGACTCTTAAGTGTTCACTGAAGAGGATTCCATATGCAGTCTGGCCAGTGGTACTGTGACAGTGGCCACTGCAATTAGGCCTAGGAGCCTTAGGAATGTCCTGGCTGTGACACACCTGCTGGTGTCTGCTATCTGGGCCTGTACAATCAGACGCTCTGCTTTGTCCAAAGGCAGGAAAGCTGAGCTTGGCTGTGTCCAAAGCTTCCATTGTGCACTGTAGACACTGATATGAGGCCATGACAGACTTTGGTAATGGGTCACAGTAACTCATGAGCACTGAACAAGTGTTTTGTATGGCCTAGTGTGCAAATGTTGCTCCTCTGAGTGGGCTTTTAGTAGCCAGTCGTCCAGTTAAGGAAATACATAAAGGCCTTCCCTGTGAAGGGCTGCTGCTATCACTGCTAAGCATCTGGGAAAGACCGTGGTGCAGATGATAAGCCAAAGGCCAATACCCTGAACTGGTAGTGTTTGCGTTTGAAACAGGAACCTCAAATATTTCCTGTGAGGTTTAAGAATTATGACATGAAAGTAGGCGTCCTTCATGTCGGGAACAGATCCAGTCCCAAATTCGTAGTAATGGGAGAAGGCCTTGCGGGGTGACCGTCCTGAATTTTTGTACTCAATTAAGAAGTTCAGGTCTCTGAGATGTAGGATAGGCAGCGGATCTGTCCATTTTGGGACTAGGAAGTACGAGAATAGAACCCTGTGTCCCTTTGTTCCTGAGGAACGGGTTCTATGGCCCTTTCTGAAGCAAGAATTGCATCTCCTTCAGGAGCAGAGGAATATGATCTAGGGAATAATGTAAAGGCACTGGGAGATGGTCTGGAAGTAGTTCTAGAAGTTCCAGAGCATGGCCCTGTGCTATTATTTCCAGGATCCAGGCATTTGATGTCACCTCTCCACTGGTCTAGGCGAAGAGAGAAACAACCCCGGCCACCACCCCAGGAGGCAATGGTGGTTGCGGGTGACACAAGAACTCAGGCAGAGCCAGATGGGGTGGCTGCTTCCCACCTCGCCACCCTAGGGGCATTTGAGCCGGGCAGCTGGGGTGGCTCCTGGGTATGCAGGGCTTCTGTTCCTCTACCCTTACTACTGTCTGGCAGTGGTACAGAGTCTAGCACTGGCAAGGAAATGCACCTCTCTCTACCCTTGGCTGGGTATAACAGAGGAATTTACTGATTTCAGGGTTCTGGCTGAGGCGAAGATTGGAGAGGATATCTTGAAAACGCAGTCCTCTAAAGGGGGCACTGAGAATGGACTGCTGCACGCCATTCTGCAAAGTCAGCCACCCTGAGCCAGAAGTATTTCCTAAGGCATATTCCTGAGGCAGCTGCTCAGGCTGATTAGAGATGCCAGAGGCCATACACTGCAGGTGTTTCCCTACATCAGCGCCAGCCATCACAGCTTTTTTCCTTCTGCTCCTCCTTGAAGCAGGCAGGCGGTCTCGCCCCTCCCTCTGGAGGGGCTCATCTCTCTCCGCCAGGCTTCCCACACCCATCCCCATGGTTTACCCCCAATGATAGGGATGGTAGTGAGGGTGCTGGCCTCCGAAGCCAATATTCAGATTGCCGGGGTCAGCTGGGCACAGCAGGCCATCATGGAGCCTGCCAGCTCTGTATTTTTCTCCAGTAATATGCCCCAGGGACCACGAACATGCAATAGGCAGGTTGACTGTCTCCGCCACCATGGAGGCAGTCTAATGCCCTGGACGTGGCCCTCCCAATTCTGGGCTGCATGCCTGTGCCGACACCCAGCCACTGCTGGGTGTCAAGTCTACAGCGTGCTGCACTGTCTCCCCCACCCGAGGAAGGAGAGCTATCGGCGGACACTCGATCCTTCCTTGTCCCAGCCGAACCTCGAGCAACCTGAGTCCATTCCCGAACCCGGGTTGCTGGCATGGCGCAGGTGTAGCGCCAGCGCCTCAACCCTCAGCGCCACTGGGCCAGCCATTAGAACTTTGAGAAGCCCCTGCTTAGGTGTACCTTCTGGGAGAGCTTGTGCAGCTGCTTTAGCTTTCCTCCAGAGATTATTCTACTATTTGACCATATGAGCCTGGTAATTTTCAAATTTTTTTTTTTTACTTATTATTTTTCCACTCTACTGTTCCTTCCAACCACCACTCCTTCTGTCCTCAAGGCGTGACACCCTCCCGACCCTTACCGGCCAACTGGGTCTGCCCCTAGAGTGCCACACTGCCTTGGGGCCCTTGATGGCTGGATTACCCCCGGTGGCGAGGAGAGAGCCCTGGCTTACCACCCTCTTTTCCCCAGTGGCGAGCTGCACAGTGGGGTCTGCCCTGGTTGGCGGGTGGAGAGACTGGCTCGAGGGACTTCATCTAGGCAGCTGGAAGGCTTTTCCTCCGAGTTGTGTCGTCCCTCCCTTAACCCCACCCGAGACACGGCGTATAGGGCGCAAGTCCAGAGAGTCAACGTGCTGATGCACTTCTCTCAAACGCTAACAGCGTCCCCTCCTCCCGACTCCGCAGACAAGCTGCCAAACCCTCAAGAATCAGTCGCTCCACCGATTCTCTCAGGACGTCGGGTGATCCACAGTGCCCCTGGCATCCCACCCGAGGGAGGAGAGCATCTGTTGGGACGCCCATTCTCCCTCCCCAGCCGACCGCCAACCCGAGTCCGCTTTCCTGAACTGGTCACCGCATAGCGCAAGGTGTGGCGCCCAGCGCCCAACCCTCAGCGCCACTGGGCTGGCTTGTAATTTGCAATTCTAAGGCCCAAAGATGCTGATGTATAGGTTCTTTCTCCCAGTACGCCTAACCTACTGATTTCTTATCAGAAGGCAGAGAACTAAGATGTTTTGGTGCCTTCAATCTGTCATGGGCAGCATTTATGACTACAGAGTCCGCCTCAGGCTGGCCTGCAAAAAAGGGTTTGTCCGAGGGGGCCTGATATGGTAGGAATCATCTTGGGCCTATGCCAGACAGCCAGAGTGGCATCCTCCAGTGCAGGGAGGAGGAGGAGGAGTGGAATAATGAGAGGGGCATTGGGCAACTCAGGAATTATACTAGGTTCTTCTTGGTGATGTCCTGTTCTCCAAATCAAACCCCATGGCAGCTTGTAGTTGCTGCATCACAGTTATGAAAGAGGGTCCTCGGGGAGGGATCGGGGCTACCTGTGGACACTGTGGAACTAGTCCTTTTATAAGGCTTTCCACATAATCTTCATCATCCTCCTCTTCATCCTGCATATAAGGACAGGATTATACTCTAGGTCATCTTCCTCTGGTCATCAGAACACAGGGTGCGCACTGGCGAGGCCATCGGCACTTGAGAAAGGGACTAGGGTATAGCCCTAACAGGCGTTGACATGGGGGTTTAACTCGTGGACCCTGTCGACATGGCTCCTGCTACAGGAGGAGGAGGAGGAGGAAGCAGACATTTTAATATGTCTGTAAAGGAAGAAAGTACTGCCTGAAAATTAGTGCCCGTGGTTGTAGATGTGAAAGCCGCAGGGGCTTACGGGGAAGCAAGGCCCTCATGCTGACTACGACACACCAGCTATACAAGGCCAGGTGGCGCTTGTAGCCTGCCCAGACCAATCAATGGGCTAGACGAGCTGGTGATGTCGCCATCAGAGCAGTCGACAGCAATGAAGAAGTCATACTTGTATGGATGGGTGACCAGGAGCAAACTAGGGAGGTCCTTGACTTTCTCTCTCTCTCCTCCCAGTGCATATGTTTGTGGGACCCAGATATCTTCTACGGGAGTTGGGCCTTGGTTCCCAAGGAGGGCTAGCGGCACAGCGGGCTCTTTGCTGGAGCTCCTTCTCCATTCGAGCATAGCTTCTGTTTAAGTAGGTGCTTTTCCAAAGTGCCTTTTCAGTATCGCTGGTAGCTGTATTAAACCCTTTACAAATCAGGCACGCCTATATGTTATTGCCCGGCCAAGACAACACATATAGATGTCATGCAAGTCTTTGAGTACATCTTTTCACCACATTCACAATAACAGAACAGTTCCAGACGGCTCCGAAGTAGACATACACGCCACCAGAACCACTTTAGAAAAGTGATTAACTATGGTGAAAAAAACAAGATAAACAGTGACTGTACCAACTGTATTTCTGTGCATGGTCCAACGAGTATTGTCAACGGCAGGAAAAGAAATGAGGAGAGAAGGGGCTGCCCACATTTTTATGGGACAGCCGAACGTCAGATTGCTAGGGCAGTCCCTAGTGGACTGCTTGTAAACAGTTTCCATGTGGCCCTAGTGCCTAGTGGCTATGTTCCATACATGTAGCCTGATGAAGAGAGATTCTCAAAGAAGACCAAATAATCTTGTAACCTGACTAAACAATCTTACAGAATTCACAAAATTAAAATAAAAACACTTATTTACATGCAGCAAATACACCTGTTGTACTTTTTTTTTTTGTACACACCGTAAGAACTCAAATCAGCTTGCTCACTGGACCCTACAGCATTCTACCCTCACCAAGCCAAACAATGACTGTGTAGGGGCCAAGGACAGTCATCATCTAGATAGGGCATGCACCTTTAGGACTCAATCGGACAGCAGCATACAATGAATATACTACACTGTCTGGCCTAGCCCCTAGAGCATACAACACACTACCCTAGGGCCAGGGTGACATCATCTATTGAGGGCATACACCTTAAGACTAACTTGTACAGCTGAATACAACATACTACACGTCCTAGCCTAGCCCATAGAGCATACAATATATTACCCTCCCAAAGCCAAGCAAAGCTTGTGTAGGGCCAGGGAGGACACTGAACGCCTATAAAGCCCCAACAAGATGGCATAGAACAACATATTACGCCCCCCCAAAAGACACACAAAGTTTGTGTAGGGGCCTGGGAAACATTTATCATTTATGGAGCCCTACTAGAAAGAGGGCACAGGACATTGAGCAGCATAATACAACATGTTACATCCCCAAACAAAGTTTAGAGACAAGGATATTTTTTGGAGCAGTAGGGTACAAACCTGCTGCCCCTCCATCTGCAGCTTGATTAGCACCCTCTGAATCAGAGGAAAAGGAGGAAAGATGTACAGGTGCCTCTTGCTCCAAGAGAGGGACAACACGTCTTTGCAAGAAAACTCCAGGCCCTGGATCTAGCGAGCAGAAACTGGGTAGTTTTGCATTGAGTGGGAAGCAGAAAAGTCCAACTCGGGACAACCCCATCTATGGAACAGCTCTACTGCAATGGACAACAGCAGTTCCTATTCATACATCCTGGACTGATTCTGCCTGAGGCTGTCCACCAGAGTGTTCAGCACGCCTGGGACACGGACTGCTGAGAGCTCCAGGCCATGGTCCAGTGCCCAGTACCAGACTCTCACTGCTTCCTGCAAAGGGGTACGAATGACCCCCACCCCCATTTATTGATATACTAGACCATACTGAGATTGCCTGACTGAATCAAAACTGGCCTGGAGAGGTGATTCTGAAAGGCCTGCATAGCATACAGAACTGCCCTCATCTCAAGGACATTTACATGGAAGGACATCTCAATCTGGGACCAAGTACCATGAGTCAGGAAGGAACCCAGATCGTCCCCCAGCCCAAGTCAGAGGCATCCATAGTGAGGATTTGCTGGGGAGACGAGTTCACAAAGGGACCACTTTTAAGAGATTTTGGAGTTCCATCCACCACTGGAAGACCTTGCAGACCGGTAATGAGACCAGCACCAACTATTCCAGGTCATCTGTGTGCCAGTCCTACTGCACCTGGAGGGTCCACTGGAGTACCGCATGTGCAGCCTGGCCATGGGGACAGTGGCAATGGCTATAGTAAACCCTCGTGAAACATACCGGCTCTGAGCCACCCCTCCGGAGCCTCAGGATATAAGGCACTCCGCCTGTCTGGTGGCATGAAGGCCTTGCCCTGCACTGAGTCCAGGACCACCACTATAGGACAATACAAATGTGCACATTAATAATCCCCTGGAAATAGTGACCACCAATCAGTGAGTTCCTGATTAAAGATGTGCAAAATTCTTCTAGGGAAGGAAAACTACAGTTCTAAACTTTAAAAGGCTGATTTTCCCTCTATGAGGAAACATCTCACAAATTGGAATTGGAAGAAGGAATTTGGTAACCATACAGCTGATAGAATGTGGGACTCCTTGGTCAATATATTACATAAAATCATAAATCTATGTATACCCAAGTACTCAAATAATAAAAATATCCCTAAATGGCTAACTCAAGAATTAAAACATTGATTAATTAAAAAATTGATGGTTTAAAATAATTAAACATGACAAATACAAACAATCTAATTTACAGTATAGAGGGCTTGTTAAAAAGTCAAATGGGAAATAAAAGCAAAAAAGACTATGAATTAAAACTTGCATCCTTAGTTAAAGACAACTATAAGACTTTTATTCTTATATAAACAATAAACAAAAAAAGTAATACCATCGGACCTTTTAAAAATGATGCAGGAGAAATACTCAACAATAGAGATTGTGCAGAAATACAAAAATATTTCTGCTCAGTCTTCAATCCAGTTACTTCTTTAAATACTACTCAAAAATTACTTCTAGACCAGGAGGATACAGATTAAATTACAGGATGTCCTAAATAAACTAAAAACAGTACATACAAAAAATCACAAGGACCTGATGAAATTCATCCTAGGGTGCTGTATGAATTAGCAGATCAACTTGTACCACCAACCCATATTTTCCAAAATCCCTGGATACAGGACAAGTACCATAAAATTGGCAAGAAGCATTGGTAGTTCCTATATATAAAAAGTGGATCAAAATCGGTGTTAAAAACTACAGACCGATTAGTTTGACATCGGTCATGGGTAAGATGATGGAATCCATCCTGAAGAACTATATAGTTGAGTATCTTGAGGCTAATGAATTACAGGATCCGTTACAGCATGGTTTCCGAAGAAACCGTTCTTGCCAGACAAATCTCTTGACTTTTTACGAGAAGGTTGGGAAGGCTTTGGATGTGGGAAATTGTGTTGACATTATTTTTGGGGACTTTTCTAAAGCTTTTGATAAACTTCCACATCAAGAATTAATTTTTTCCCTTAAACAGTGTGCATTAAATACCAATATAATAAACTGGATAGATGCTTGGCTATGTGAAAGAAGGCAAAGAGTGGTAATACAAGGAGAAAAGTCAAAGTGGGAGGCTGTGACTAGTGGAGTGCCCCAGGGCTCGGTCCTGGGACCCTGCCTCTTTAATATTTATATAACCTCGCTGAAATTGGATAATAATAATATCTGGTTGACAAAATTTGCGGTTGACTGTAGAACTGGTGCAATAACCAACACACAAAAAATTATTATGATCTACAAGAAGCATTAAACTACATACATCATTGGACTGTAAATAGTAAGCTTGAATTAAATAAAAACAAGTGCATAACTATGCACTTGGGTATCTAAAAAATAAAATCCCTTTTCCTATAAACTGGACAATACGTACTCAACAACATAACAGAGGAAAAGGATTTGGGGGTAATAATTAGTTCTGACTTAAAATTTAGTTCCCATTGTAATAAAGTAATAAGAAAGGAAACCAGACCCTAAATTGTATTCTGAGACGTATCTCAAGCAGGGATAGGAAAGTACTAATGCCACTCTACGGTGCCTTGGTTAGACCCAACCTGGAATACTGTGCCCAGGTGTGGGCTCCTTATAAAAAGCAGAAATTTACAATATAGAACGAATACAGAAAAGAGTGACTAAGTCAATTGAAGGGCTAGAAAAGAGTACATACCCTGAGAGACTGAGGGAGCTAAATCTTTTTACCCTGGAGTACAGAAGAATTAGGGGTGATTATTGCTTACTATTCAGATGTATAAAAACCCTGTATTACTCTCAGAACTTGGACTAGTTTGGAGGAAATCAAGATATGAATCTAGGGACACCCTTTTCAGTTTGAAGTCAAAAATGGCAAACTTTACCACGAAAGCATTGGTTCAGCAATAGAGTCGTGGCAGGATGAAATTCATTTCCCAAAGAAGTGCTGTCTTATACGACTATGGACTCCTTTAAAAATAAACTTGACGACTTTCTCTTAGATAGAGAAAGAGATTGAACAATAAGGCAAGCACTACGGACGAAAGTCTACTTAAGCTTGAAATCACCTATGAACCTATATACTGCAGCCTCTGGGAAGGGATCAGAACAGACTTGGGCAGGTTGACAGTGATGCCCAAGGAGTGGGCCAACTGAGGCTCCTTTCCAGAGTTCGGAGAAGCTGAGGCCTGGATGGGGCCTTGAAAAGCCTGCTGTCCAGGTAAGGAAGATGTACAGGCCTTCTTGCTGAAGGGCAGCAGCTACTGCTGCTAAGCATTTTATAAAAACCACGGCGCAGAGGATAAGCCAATGGGCAAGACTCTGAACTGGTAATGTTTGCCTTGAAAAGACACTGGAAGAACTGCCTGTGCGGTAGGCACACCAAAATATGCAGGTAAGCATCCTGCATATCAAGGGAGCACAGCCAGTTGCCCTGTTTGAGCGGGTAACAGGCCAGGCAGAGTGACCATGGAAACTTTTTGTACTGAATGTAGAGGCTGAGGTCTTTGAGATCTAGACTAGGCCTCAGGCCTCCAATTCTTTTGGGGACCAGGAAAAACCTGGAATAGAACCCTTTATTCTTCTGCTGCTTGGGTACTGGATCGATCGTCTTTTCAGCAGAAGGAGTGTACCTCCTCCCAAGGACTGCTGCATGGTCTGGAGGGTCTGTGGAGGGTACCAGAGAGAGTCTCTGGAGGTTGTTCCAAAAGCTCCAGTGTGTGACCCTCTCTATGATCTGAAGAATCCAAACATCTGAAGTTATGGTTCTCCACTGACCGAGATGAAGGGAGACCTGACCTCTGACCACCACCTCTTGGTCAGGTACCAGAAAGGGAGGGAGGGGTCGGGGCAAGAGTCAGGCAGAGGCGGATCTGTCCTCTGGGGCTGATCCGTTGCCTCGGGCCGTTTCAGCAGAACCTGAGGAGGAGGGATAGGCAAGGCAGAACTGGAATTCCCTTTACCTTGGAGTCTGGAGCCTGCACTGAATTTGTGGGACACTACAAAAGGCAGCCGCTGTCTGCTTCTAGGCTGGGTATGGTAGAGCGAGTGGGCTGATCTAATGGCCCTACCAAAGGCCTGTAAATCACTGATATGTCCTGGACATCCGTCCCAAAAGCTTTGAGCCACTGAATGGGCACTAAAAAAAATTACTCACCTTAGTAATTACGTTCCTTCTAATGGAGTCTTGTTGTATTCTGACATATGCAGTTAGCCCCAGCACTTGAACTGCCCCAGAGAGGAAAGAGTTAACTCTATGCCTGAGCATAGAACGTTGAGCTCAAGCCGGTTCAAACCTCTGTCTGCAGCACTTCTAAGTATAACCGTCAGATTCTTACAAGCAATACTAACTAACTAACCAACTATTCTACTTAAGTGGAAATTCTAAAGAAGACACCCAACAGGCATAAATTTTGGGTCCCCTAAAGACTCAAGTCGAGAACCCAACATAAAAACCAGGCAAAGAACCAACATATAGCTACCAAAACAGCACACCAATAAACCCCTTCCCTTTCTAAAAGGGAGTGCAAGTACACCCCTGAAGGTGCAACACTGTACCTACAGCCACTTCCCAAAACAGGTTCTGAGAGGAGGAGGGGGGTCAGAATACAGCAAGATTCCATTAGAAGAAACAATTACTAAGGTGAGTAATTTTTCTTCAAACAACATGAAGTCTTGCTGTATTCTGACATATGCAGACTACCAAGCAGTACCGCCAACGGAAGGGGATACTGAACCTATTTTGGGAACAGGCTCTGCAGTACTGCTGTTCCAAACCTAGCATCACTCCTGTCTGGATATCCAGAGTAGTGCTTGGTAAAAGTATGGACAGTTTTCCAGGTGGCTGCTTTACATATTTATAGTAAAGGTATATCCCTGGCAGCAGCCAGAGAAGTAGCTGTACCCCTAGTTGAATGAGCCCTCAGGCCTGAGGAGGTGTTTTGCCTAGCGGAAAAGACCGGAGGAGGTGTTTTCATAGCGGAACTGTATACAAGAGACAATCCACCTGGCAATAGTTCTCTTAATAGCAGGTTTACCCTTTCCTACTTCACCATAAGTAAGAAACAATTGAGGACAGTCAAACCTCAGTGCCTTACTATGTTCCATGCAGTAGCTAATGCCCTCTTAACATCCAAATGGTGTAATCTTCTTCTCCTGAAGAAGAATGATCAGTGAAGAATACAGGAAGAGACATGGACTAGTTCAGATGAAAATCTGATGCCACTTTGAGTAAGAACCTCCTACTGGTTCTAAGGACCACCTTATCTCTGTGAAATGAGATCAAATCCGGCTCCACTGACAGAGCTTGCAATTCACTAATACGCCTGGCAGAAGTGATAGCTACAAGGAACGCAGTTTTCCAAGTCAAGTACTTGAGTTCTGCTGAAGCCAAAGGCTCAAAAGGAGGCTGCATAAGCTGAGCAATGCAAATGTTAAGATCCCAAGCAGGAATGGGTTCCCTAAAGGAGGGTTGGTATGAACCAAACCTTTAAAAAATTACAGAAGACAGGATGAGATGCTAGGGAGGGAACCTTCCCACTGATAGGAATGCAGAGACAGCTGCTAAATGCACTTTCAGAGTGGCTGGCCTAAGGCCTAGGCCATTAAGATGAACCATATAGTCCAGAACTGTAGCCAGATCAGCAGTACCTGGTAGGACATCGTTATTGAAACACCAAATGCTGAATCTCTTCCATTTGGAATTATAAGTTTTCTGGTGGCAGGTTTGAGAGGCTTTAAGATTATCCAGAACCCCCCTAAGGTAGATGCAGACTTGCATACTCTTAACTCTTCAAGAGCCAAGCCTTGAGGTTGAGAGACCGAAGGTTGTGGTACCAATCCTTCCCTGAGAGGAGGTTAAGAGATTGTGCTTCTTGGGAAGAGGTAAGGGAGATGGACTGCTAGGACATCAATAGAGGATACCAAGGCTGTCTGGCCCAGTCTAGTGCAATCAGGATCACCTTGCATGATTGTGACCTGATCTTGACCAGAACCTTGAATAACAGAGGAAAGGCATACAGGAATCCCCCAAGTCCAGAACTAGAGCATCCAGGGGAACTGTGCCCATGACTAGGGTCTGCAACAGAAGAAAGGAAGTTGAGATGATTGGGGCTGCAAAGAGATCTATCTCTGAGTACTGCTGCCTGGAGAAATTTCAATATGAAGGGGTCCAGGGACCATTCGTGATGGCCCTGAGAGATCCTACTCAGGGCATCTGCTAGCACACTGTCCTTCCCTGGAAGATGGACTGCTACCAAAGATGCCTACAGGGTATAAACCAGAGACCATATTTTCATGGCTTCTGCATAAGGCCATAGACTGAGTGCCTCCTGCTTGCTGATGTACCACATGGTGGTGGTGTTGTCTGTCCTGACCTGAACCACCTTCTTCTTTACTAGAGTCTGAGAAGGCTTGGAGAGACAGAAATACTGCCCTGAGTTCCAGAAGACTTGATATGAAGAAGGGACTCCTGGGGAACCACACCTTGTGCTGTGAGGGCTCCTAGAGGAGCTCCACAGCCCAGGAGAGAAGCATCTGTGGTTAACACCCGAATGAGTCTGACTGATGAATGGGACTCCTTGTCTGAGATTGTACTGATCCAACCACCACTGGAGAGCTTGAACCAGAGTCTGAGTCACTGGAATCAATTTGGTTAGAAGATCTTTTTCTGGGACCAAAAGGACCTCAGATGGAACTGAATGACCCTCATTTGAAATCTGGCTCCTTGTACCACTGCAGTGGAAGCTGCCATGTGGCCCAGGAGCTGAAGAAAATGTCTTGCTTGGTGAGACACCCAAAGGTGGAAAGAAGAAGCAAGGTCTGTCAGGGCCTTCACCCTAACCAAGGGAAGAAAAGCCTTTGTTTGGACAACATCCAATTCTATCCCTATGAAGGTAAGTAGTTGTACTGGTTCAAGAATTGGCTTTGGTAGGTTGAGAAGGAACCCTATGGAAGTGAGTAACTGTTGTGTTACTTGTAGGTCTGACTTGACTTGGTCTACAGACTGTCCCACAATGAGCCAGTCATCCAGGTATGGAAAATGGAGATATTCCATCTCCTGAGAAAGGCCACTACTACTGCTAGCATTTTGTGAACACCCTTGGAGCTGATGTTAGACCGAAGGGCATTGCTCTGAACTGATAATGGCCTGAAAGCAACTCGAACCCGAGGTACTTTCTGTGGGAGCACCTGATTGGGATGTGAAAGTAGGCATCCTTGAGGTCCAGGGAAGCTAACCAATCCCTGGCCTCAGAGAGGGAGAATTACTCCCAGAGTCACCACATTGAATCTTGGCTTACAAGGTGCTTGTTTAGGTATCTTAGGCCTAGGATGGGCCGCCACTCCCGCCTTTTGGGGGTAAAGAACTATCTGGAGTACAGACCCTTGCCCCTGTGAAGAGTAGGAACTCTCTCTATGGCTCTGAGAACCAGCACAGAGGAAACCTCTGCAGGTGGAAAAGACCTGACCTGCATTTTTGGAAATTTTTTAAACTAAGGGCCAGTCCCTGGCTTACTACCTTCACGACCCACTTGTCTGAGGTAACAGACTTCCAAGCCTGGAAGTAGTAACCCAGCCTGTCTCCTACTGGAACTGGGAGTCGACCGAGCTGACACATCCGGGTGTCTGCTTGGCAGCAGCCTTAGACTGAGAGGAGGATGCAGCCCTGCTCATCCCCTTCTGCCTCTCCCTCTGAAGAACGCCCCCATGAGGAAAAGGAAAAGAGGCCTGTGCATGGTAGAAAGGCCTGTGAAAAGGCCTGCCCCTAGACTGCTGCCTCTGAGGAGTTGCCTGCCTTTCCTTGGCCTGTGTACTCCTGTAGGTGGTCCAGTATTCATCCATCTTCTTCATGTAATTCTCTGTCTGCTTCCCAAACAGAGAATTACCCACTACAGGAAAATCCATGACCTTAGCCTGAGGTCCTGTGAGAGGCTAGTATATCTGAGCCAAGCAAATATCCGAAGAGACAGATGTAGCCATGACTCGTGTGTTTGGGTTAACTGAACTGAATGGGTAACTGAAAAGTCATCTAGGTGTAAATCTCAGGTGACTGAAAGGACTTAACTGCTATGAGGTTTAAATTACTTGTAGAAAGATCTGGTAAGTAGGGGGGTGGCTTAGCTAGAAGGAAGCTACATTTAAAGACTGCCTTGGAAAGATTCTGCTAATAGCTTGGCAGAAGACACCAGAGAAAAGGACTGCTGTGTGACTGAACTTCTCTACTGGGACTAAAATAGAAGAACTTTTGTATTTGGACCTTTAATTTAGGTAAAAACTAACATACAAAACAAAAAAAGTGTGTGTTTGGGTTAACTGAACTGAATGGGTAACTGAAAAGTCATCTAGGTGTAAATCTCAGGTGACTGAAAGGACTTAACTGCTGTGAGGTTTAAATTACTTGTAGAAAGATCTGGTAAGTAGGGGAGTGGCTTAGCTAGAAGGAAGCTACATTTAAAGACTGCCTTAGAAAGATTCTGCTAATAGCTTGGCAGAAGACACCAGGAGAAAGGACTGCTGTGTGACTGAACTTCTCTACTGGGACTATACTGCCCTCCTTCCCTCCCTCCACCCCCCAACCAAAGCTAGTTCTATTTTTATAGGCACAGGATTTGACTGACAACAGGAACTTCCTGTTTAGGGGCAGGAAGTGAGTGATCACAGAACCACCAAGGACCCACCATCCTAGAAGGGCAAGAGTAGCTCTCCGGCCCCTCTAGCTGCTGGAGGTCTGCCTCTGAACAAGTAAGTGGTCTACTGAGAAATATAGGATATTCTTGTCTCAGAACAGGACAATCAGGAGCTTAAAGGGCACACAGGCAGAAAGTAAGGAGAGAGAAAAAAAAACAGAGAAAGAGTAAGGATTGCAAACAGTTAAGGGGCCAGAAATAAGACATGATTGGAGTGGTGCAGTGCAGTGGCTGTGGAGCAGCAGTCTTCCGGGAGATATTCTGGAGGATGCGGTGTTGTCCCATCTGCAGGCACCTCTCTGGGCTGAGGAGGAGGTTGCTCATCTCCAGGCTGAGTTGGCCAGGATTTGTGGGACCTCCTCTTCCATCCAGGGACCACCAGTGCCACTGCCGTTGCCTCAGAGGTTGCCAAGAAGAGGGCGGTTGGACCACAGTGGGCTCAGGGAGGGTGAGGGTGGTGGAACGAGGCACATCCTCAGTTGTACCTCTCCACAATTCTATGCCATTCTGGCAAGTGTGGTTCCTCTATGGAGGCACCTACAGTGGAGACCAAGGAGGATGCTGGGAACCTCCACAAGGAGACCCACAGGAGGGTGGCAGGGGACCCTGCAGGGAGGAAACAACTCCTGGTGGGGACTCCATTGTTAGGAAGGTAGAACTGGGCAGGAAGGGAGGAGGTAAGGTGCCTGCCTGGCGCCATGGCTTGGAGGGACAGGGTGAATCCTCAGGATTGCAGGAGCAACTGCACAGGGAGAGCTGGATGTCATTGTCCACCCAGGGACAAATGACCTGGCTAAGAAAGGGATTAGAAAGTGCAGGAAGAGTTTGTGGAATTGGGGAGGGCCTTGTAGTCAAGTATGCATACGGTAACCTTCTGGAGGTGCTACCCATCTATGGCATAGGAGAGGCTAGGGTGTTCCGTACCATGGGATTCAATCAGTGGTTGAAAAACTGGTGTGGAGCTCAGGGATTTGGCTTCATTGGGGACTGGGGTCCACCTGGAGTGATGCAAGCCTATACTGGCATGATGGGCTGCATCTGTCCGGGAGGAACCAGGATCCTAGGTGATAGAGTTTAAATGCTTCATTGGCAAGCTTTAAACTAGCCAAGGGAGGCACTGGAAAGGAGAAGAAATTCCAGCCCCAAACAATCACGGTAGTAATGTGGCAAACACCAACATGGGTGTCGATAGGGAGAAGGTGGTGGGGTGCATGGAGAAAGTAGACAAAAGCAAGAAGGACAGGGATGGGCAAGGGGGTAAGGCCATCAGGAAATGGAGGGTAATGAGTACCAATGCTCGTAGTCTGGGCAACAAGCTCCTGAGCTGGTGGCCTTAATGGAGGATGCCTGGATATTGTAGCAGTCACAGAAACATGGTACACAGAAGACCATACATGACGGGATGTTAACATGCCAAGAATTTTATAACTTACCCAGGGAGAAGAGGGAGGTAGCTCTCTATGAGGAAGGATAAAAGCAACTGAACAAAAGTAAACAGGGAGGAGAGGAGGCTGTGGGTCACCTGGAGACTGGACAGGAGCACCGTCCTTTGCAGGGGTTGTCAGCCAGACCCCCATGTCAGGGGAAGGAATGGACAAGGATATGATGCAGCGCATTCTTAGAATGGCAGAGAAAGGGGAGATACTGTTGATGGGAGACCTGAATATGCCAGATGTTAACTGGAGCACATTTGCTGCAGCACATCCAAGAGCAGGGCCATTCTTGATGCCCTACAGGTGGCAGGCATTGACAGCTAGTTTTGAACCCACTCGTGAAGGAGCAATCTTAGACCTCGTGGTCTCAAGAGGGGCAGTGAGAGGATCTCAGATCTAGGTAGGTTGCCATCTGGGGACAAGTGACCATCAAACAGTGTGTTCCGTTAAACTCATGCATAATCAAGCCGCCTAAAGTGAGGTACTGGACTTTAAGAGGCTGACTTTGGCAAGATGGGAGAGTGCCTCAGAAAAGCACTAGCAAATAGGCTAGAAGGAGTGTGGAGCAACAATGGGAATTATCAAAACTGCTGCTATCACAGAGGCACGCCTTGCGTGGAAGCAAATAAACAAATCAAAATGAGAAAAGCCACTATGGTTCTCAAGAGAGGCTGGGAAAGTCAGGAAGAAAAAGATAGCATTCCGGAAGTATAAGGAAACACAGAAGGAGCAGGACAGAGAGCTGTACCAGTTAAGGCAGAAAGAAGCAGGAGGGAAGTGAATAGCAAAGGCCCAAACTGAGGAAAAGATAGCCAACTCAAGTTAAGAAGGGGATAAACCTTTTATAGGTACATCGCGTAGAAAAGACAAAGGAGGATAGTGAGGCTGAATAGAAGCTGAGCGGTGGGTGGGCAGAGAGGACAATGAAAAAGGAGGAATACACGGTCAAATATTTCTGCTCAGTATTCACAAAAGAGGAGGGGGTGTTTAAACCAATTAACAGAAGCACTCTTGATAGGGGGTCGATCCCAGTCCTTCACAGAAGAAAAATTACTCACCTTAGTAATGTTGTTTCTTCTAATGGAGTCTTTTTATTATGACAATAGCAGTTAGCCACAGCACTTGAACTGCCCGGAGGAGGAAGAGTTAACTCCATACAGGATGGAGTTCTGGTACTGCGCTCCTCTTAGAAGCTCTATCTGGCTAGTTTCAAATAAGAAACTGCATCGGATCTTTCTTGAGCCAAACACTCACTAGGTCTGTGTGGAAAAAAGTAACCTACACTAGCCTATTGGCTACCTATTAGTAACAATAACAACAACAACAACCAAATCACCCTGACAACACTACTAGATTCCCCTTCCCCAAAGACTCCAAAGTCCGGGAGGAGACGGAATTTCCTAGAGCCAATAACAATGAAACCTAATTTTGCAGGAAATCTCAAGAAAAGGGGAAAACACCTATAATGGCATGACACAGTGCTTGCACCACTTGCCCACACCCTACCCAAGTAGAAGTTCTGAGAGGGGCAGGTTGGTGGTCAATATAGCAAGACCCATTAGAAGAAACAACATTACTAAGGTGAGTAATTTTTCCTTCAAACAACATGAAGTCTTGCCATATTATGACAATAGTAGACTACACAGCAGTACCTCCATGGAGGAGGGACAGAACCTACTTAGAGATAGGCTCCCAAACTGCGGCTACATGTGCCAAACCCGAGCATCTCTCCTGGCTAGACATCCAGGGGTAATGCTTGGTGAAGTGTGAACTATTTCAGGTTGCAGCTTGACAGATTTCCAAAATAGAATATCTCTAGCAGCCGCTAGAAGATGCAGCTGTACTCTGGTAGAATGGGCCCTCAAACCTGAGGGGTTCTCACCCAGTTTTGGTAGCAAAATTGGATACAAGAGACAATCCACCTGGCAATTGTCCTCTTAGTGCAGGTTTTCTTTGCCAACCTCACCATAGGTGAGAAAAGGTTAGTGGGGATTGACCTGTGACCCTTAGTGCGTTCAAATAGTAACTCAGTGCCACCTCTTAACATCAAACTGCAACCTCCTTTCGGCTAGAGGAAGAATGCTCAGTGAAAAATACTGGAAAGGAGATGATTGGTTAGGGTGAATCCAGGCTCACTTTAGGCAAAACTTTCTGTTAGTCCTGAGGACTACCTTATCCTTGAAAGAAATAAATCATTTTCTACTGAAAGGGCTTGTAACTCATTATGCGTCTGGCAGTGATGGACCTAGAAACACAGTTTTCCAAGTTAAGAACTTAAGGTCTGCGAAGACAGAGGTTCAAGGGGTTGCATTAACTGAGAAATGCAACATTGAGTTCCCAGGCAGGGCTGGGTCCCTAAAAGGAGGATTGGTAAGGAGTAACCCCCAAAAACTTGGAAAACACAGGGTGAGAGGAAAGGGAGGGAGGCTTTCCTGCTGAAATAAAAGCAGAGACAGCTGCCAAATGAACTTAAGGTAGCTGGTCTGAGGCCCAGAGAATTAAGATGGACCATGTAGTCCAACAAATGGGTAAATCAGCATATTCTGGGGCAATATGCTTCCCAGAACACCAGATGGAAACCTTTTTCCACTTGGAATTATAAGTGGCTCAGTGGAAGGGCTTCCTAGGGGCTTTTAAAATATCAAGGACAGCTTGAGAAAGGTGTAAATCAGCAATTCTAACTCCTCAAGAGCCAGGCTTTGAGGTTGAGGATTTGAGGTTGGATACTATATTCCTCCTGGGCACAGGTCAGCAGATTGTGAATCCTGGGAAGGTACAGGGGAAGGTGGACTGTTAGTGATAGCAGGAGTGGGTACCAAGGTTGCCTGGCTCAGTCTGGTGCAATCAGAATCACCTTGTAATGCTGGGATCTGATTTTACTAACACCTGAAAAGAAGAGGGAAGGGGGAAAGCATACAGAAACTTCCTTCCCAATCCAAGAAAGAGGCATCCAGGGGACTGAGCCCATCACTGGGGGCCTGCAACAGAACAGTGGAAGTTGGTGGTTGTCTGGGGCTGCAAAGAGGTCTATCTGAGGGTGCCCCATCTGGCAAAAAACTGTCCCCAGCACTCAAGGATTCAGGGACCATTCGTGATGGCCTGAGAAATCTGCTGAGGGCATCCGCTAGGACATTGTCCTTCCTGGCAGATGAACTGCTATTAGAGAAGTGTTCAGGGAGTAAGCCAGAGACCACAACTTCATTTGCCTCGGTGCACAAGGCGACGTTCACCGAGTGCCCCCTTGCTTGTTGATGTACCACATTGTTGTGGTATTGTCTGTTCTGACCTGGACTACTTTGTTCTGGACAGATGCAGAAAAACTTGAAGAGCTAAAAGACAGCTCTGAGTTCCAGCAAGTTGATGAGGAGCAAGAGATTCCTGGGGGACCCACACTCCTGTGTGGAAAGGTGTGCCAGGTGTGCTCCCCACCCCAGGAGGAGGCATCCGTGGTGAGGGTGAGGAGGGAAGAAGGAACAGAAGGGGACTCCAGTCTTAAATTGCTCTGATCTGCCACCACTGAAGAGCTAGGATCAGGGTTTGGTCACTGGAACCAGTTTGGTAGGGGGTCCCTCTTTGGGACCAAAAGGCCCTCAAATGAAACAATGTCTCTCATTTGAAATCTTGCTCCTTGCACTACAGCTGTGGAGGCTGCCATGTCCCAGGAGCTGCAAAAGTGTCTTGCTGGTTGAGAGACCTGCAGGGTGAAAGAGGAGGCCAGGGCAATCAGCTTCTCTACCCTTTCCAGGGAGAGAGGCCCACAAGCCAGCTTTATCCAATTGGCACCTATGAAAGTAAGTACTGAACTGGTTCTAGAACTGACTTTGGTAGATTAGCAGGAATCCCAGAGGTGAGAGAAGCTGCTGGGTGACTTGCAAAGTGGGATTTCACCTGTTCTGGAGACTGTCCTACAATGAGCCAGTCGTCCAGGTAAGGAAAAACAGCAACCTTGCCTTTTTAAATGAGCCACTGCCATGGCTAGACATTTGTGAATACCCTTGGAGCAGAGGTAAGACCCGAGGGCATTGCCCTGAACTGGTAGTGGCCTGAGGGCAGTTCGAGACCTGAGGTACTTTGGGTGAGAAGGCCTGATTAGGACATGAAATAAGCATCCTTGAGGTCCAGGGAGGCTAGCCAGTCCCCTGGCCTCCAGTGAGGCAATATCACTGCCAGAGTTAACATTTTGAACTTTGGTTTCAAAAGGTGTTTGTTCAGATATCTTAAGTCTAGGATGGGCCATTCTCCTGTCTTTTGGGGTAAGAAAGTATCTGGAGTACAGACCCCTGCCCTGGTGTAAAGGAGGAACCCTTTCCACTGCTTTGCAATTTAACAGAGCAGACCTCTGCTTCCAGAGCAAGGGTTCTAGGGGGCTTGCAGGTGGAAAGTGTCTGGCCCTCATCTTTGGAAACTGTTTGAAGCTGAGAACCAGACCCTGGCTTACTACTTCCAAGACCCATTTGTCCGAAGTTAGGGACACCCAGTTCGACTGAAGTAAGCCAACCTGCCCCTACTGGTACAGGAGAGATCGGCCCTGGGCACCCCATCAGGGTGCCTGCTTGGCAGATGCCATAGGCTGAGGGGGTGGGGGACGCCTACCGCGCCTGGCCTGCCTCTGCCTCTGAAAAACCCTCTGAGCAAAAGCAGAGGAGGCTTGGGATTGATAAAAGGCCTCTGGAAAGGCCGCCTCACTCTCTGGTGTGTGCCTCTGGGAGTGGCTTGCCGCTCCTGGCCTGGGCACTTTGTAGGTAGTTCTGTATTCATCCATCTTTTCATATAGTTTCTGTCTGCTCCTCAAACAGAGAATTTCCTACCACAGGAAAATCCATAGCCTTAGACTGAGTGTCCTGTGACAGATTAGTGCACCTGAGCCATGCCAACCTCTGGGAAGCTACAGAAGTGGCCATGACCCTAGAGGAAACATCATTAACATCAACAGCATGAAATTGAACTTTAGAGGCTTCAATGCCATCAGCAGCCACCTGTTCCATTCACTAGCCAGCTGACCATGGGCCTGCTTGGCTAACTGCATAACGTATCCCATCTAGATTTCTGATATCAGCCACATAAGCCATATAATTTGCCTGCCTGAGTCCCAAAGAGGCTGCCAAATACTGCTTTTATGCCATGGCATCAATCTTCCTAGACTCTTTATCAGGAGGATGTAGCCAGGGAATGTTAGCCTTGTCACAGGCTGCAGCCTGTACCACTCCTACATGACTACACTGCTCAGAAAGGAAGTCTGTATCAGGGGCTGATAGAGTATACCTCCTGTCCATCTCTTTATCAACAGGAGGAACAGAATTTGATTTTTAAAATGTTCATTGTTTGCTTCCTAAATGACTTATGCAAAGGAACAGACAATCTCCTAGACTCTGAATATCCATCATTTCAACATAATCAGGCTCCTCTTGCTCATCCACAGCCTCTTCTAACGGAAGCTGGAGGGTTTCAGCAACTTTCTTATAAAAAATAAAATGAGAAGGGACTCAGACAGCATAGGGGAGATTCTAATGGTCTGTCTGGAGAGATGTCCGTTCAATGGGCAAATCCAGACCCTCCCAGCCACATACATACTGTTCATAATCCTCCTCCCTCCTGTGGTTCATAAAATTCCTCAACATCATACTCTTGAACCACTGAGACCGACAAACCAACCTTTGCCAACTGGATGGTGGTCGGACGGTCCCTGAGACAGTGACTGGACAATTTGTATGGCTTTTGCTATCTCTGCAGCAGTTGGAGAGGCAATTTTGGACCCAGACCTACTGATTTCCTAGATTTTTTACTGGGGCTGGTTCCACAGAACCAGCTTTTCTTTTGCCCAAGGAAGTCTCGCCTGGTCAGAGGGTATTCTCCTCTGGTCCAGTGTGGTACTGGACCTGGCTGGCCATCTGGGTTAGCGGACTTTTGTCTTTGCCCCTGAGCCTGCCCAATTTTTTCCAGGGTGGCTGCAGGAAATTCTTGCAAATCTGGCAGTCTGACTGGAGGTGGTCAAACCCCAGACAATAAACACATGTGGTGTGTGGGTCATCCTTGGCAAAGGCTTCCCCACAAGCATCACAGTGTTGAAACCGATGGGCCCAGTTTTTCTTTTGGGTTTCTCAGACATAATGCCAGCCTAACCAAAAAACTGCCCTTTTCATGGCAGTGCCAGGCAAGACACTTTATCGGTTCCTAACCGTGTACGGGTATTTGAAAAACAAACAAAATTAAAAGTCCGGTTTTTAGAACCGATAAGAACCGGAACTGCACTCTAAATTCACATACAATGCTTTAAAAGTATTTTAAAAGTAAACCGATCGGTTCAGAACCGAACTGATAAATAATAATTTCCACAGACTAAAGACCTGTACTTACGGTTACCAGATAGAGCTTTGAACCGAAATGCGGTAAAATAAAACACTTTTCCCGTTAATTTTAACTGAGAAATACTGATTTTAACCGAGAAATGAACCGAGCTGAAGGAGAGATCTCCAGAGCGACTGTTCAGTGAGGCGGAGTAAAGAATCTGACAGTTTCTATTTGAAACTAGCCAGATAGAGTTTAAGAGAGCGCCAAGGCTCAGAACTCCATCCTGTATGGAGTTAACTCTTCCTCTCGGGCAGTTCAAGTGCTGTGGCTAACTGCTATTGTCATACTATAGCAAGACTTCATGTTGTTTGAAGAAAGGGTTTTGCAAGAACTCCTAAAACTGAAGGTGGACAAAGCAATGGGTCCTGATGGAATTCACCCAGAATTCTTAAAAGAATTAAGGAAGGAACTAGTGAAACCACTGGCTACTCTTTTAATAAATCGTGGAGGATGGTGTGGTACCCGAGGACTGGAGGAAGGGGATGATTCCCTTCACAAAAGTGGGACCAAGACAGAGGCAGGAAACTACAGACCTGTCAGTCTGACCTCTGTGGTAGGGAAAGTGATGGAGTCACTTCTGAAGGAAAGAATAGTTGAGTACCTAGAGGTCAGTGGAGCACAGGATCCAAGGCAGCATGGGTTCACAGCGGAAGGTCATGTCAGACTAATCTAATAGATTTCTTTGACTGGGTGACCAAAGTAGTAGACCAGGGAGGGCTGTGGACATGGCCTACCTAGACTTTAGCAAGGCATTTGACACAGTCTCACACAAAAGATTGATAGTCAAATTAACCAGCCTGGGAGTGGGTCCCAGGGTGGTAGCCTGGGTAAACATTGGCTGCACAACAGGACACAGAAGGTAATTGTAAATGGAGTCCACTTGAAGAAAGGGCGGTTACTAGTGGGGCACCGTAGGGTTCAGTATTGGGTCCAGCCCTTTTAATGTCTTCATCAGTGATATTGCAGAGGACTGGAAGGAAAGTATGCCTTTTGCAGATGACACAAAGATCTGCAACAGGGTTGATACACAAGGAGGCGTGGAAAGGATGAAAAGGGACTTGGCAAGGTTGGAGGAATGGTCAGATGTATGGCAGCTAGGATTCAATGCAAAAGTGCAAATAATGCACCTGGGAAACAAGAACCAGGGAAGAATACACAATGGGTGGGGAGGTAGTAACAACAACAAACAGGAAAGGGACCTGGGGTAATCATATCAGATGACCTTAAGGTTAGCAAGCAATGTGAGAAGGCAGTAGGAGGGCTGGGGTATACTGGGATGTATAGGAGAGGCATCAGCAGAAAACAGGAAGTTGTTATCCCTCTGTACAGACAGTTGGTGAGACCCCATCTGGAATACTGTGTCCAGTTCTGGAGACCCCATCTCCGCAAGGACATAGACAGGATAGAGGCATTCCAGAGGAGGGCAACTAAAATGGTGCAGGGTCTGCAAGAGAAGCCGTATGAGGAGAGACTAAAGGAGCTTAATATGTATACCCTTGAGGAAAGAAGGAGAGGGGAGACATGATAGAAACTTTCAAGTACCTCAAGGGAATCAACAAAGTCCAAGAGGGTAGCATCTTTCAGAAAAAGAGACTTGCAAGAACAAGAGGACACAATTTAAAGATAGAAGGAGGCGGTTCAGGGCAATGTGAGGAAGTATTATTTCACAGAGAGGGTAGTGGATGCATGGAACAGCCTTCCTGAGGAAGTTGTGGGGTCTAAAACTGTGGGAGAATTCAAGAATGCATGGGACAGACATAAGGCAATTCTTGTGGGGCAGGAAGATATAGGCTGTTGGTTAACTAGGATCTGGCCTATCCTGTAGGTAGGGAAATGGGCAGGCTAGATGGGCCTAGCGGTCCTTATCTGCTGTCAAAGTCTATGTTTCTATGTGATGCCACATCATTTGAGTCCACAGCAGCATGAAATTGAATCTTAGATGCCTCAATCCCATCAGAAGTCACCTCCTCCAGCTCCTTGGCTAGCTGGGGCCTGTTTAGCCAGTTCAGGACAGTATCCCATCTGGATTTCTAGTATCTGGCTGTATGGTCATATAATTTGCCTGCCTGAGTCCCAAGGAGGATGCCAAGTACTGCTTTTCGCCATAGCATCCACCTTCCTAGAGTCTTTATCTGGGGTGTGTGAAGCCAAAGGTATGTTAGCTTTGTCACAGGCTGCAGCCTGCACTACTCCCAACATGGCTGCATTGGTGGAACAAGAACTCTGTACCTGAGCCTGAAAGCATATACCTCCTGTACATTCTTTTATCCACCACAGGAGGTAAAGAATTTGGTGTTTGAAGAATTTTCTGTGTCTGTTTCCCAATAGATTTATAGAGGGAATAGACAACCTTTGACTCTGGGATGTCCATCATTTCTACGTAAATCAGGCTCCTCTTGTTCCTCAACAGCTTCAACCAGGGAAGCGGAGGTCTTAGCCACTTTTTTGTAGAACAAATAGTGGGATGGGGACTCAGAAAGCCCAGGGGAAACATTAGAAGGCCTGTCTAGGAAGATGTCCAGTTCAATGGGCTCATCCAAACCTTCATCACCATCAACGCCGCCGCCCCTTCCTCCCCTTCCCATTCCGGTTCATAAAACTCATCCGGACAATATTCCGGAACTGGGGAACCGACTGAACAGAGCGCCTACCGAGAGCGCGGATCGACGGAACGCGGATGGGCGATTCTACAATGTTAATGCGCCTGACTATTTCTTCGGCAGCTGGACGTTGCGGTTCTGAATCCGAACTGGCCGATTTCTTCTTCTTCGGCGGAACTGCCCCTCAGGATCGCTCTCTTTGCTTGAGGGAGTATCGCCCAGGTCAGTGGGCATTCCTCAGGTTCGTAGGAACCGAACCGGTTGGCTATCCGGATTAGCTGACTTCTCAGCCTCCTTTTCCTGAGCTTACCCAATTTTTTTTCCAGGGTGGCCTTCGGAAAATTTTTACAGATTTAGCAGTCTGAATCGAGGTGGTCAAACCCCAGACAATAAACATAGGTGGTGTGAGGGTCTGCCTTAGCAAAGGCATCCCACACTTACTAAGCAGTGTTGAAACCCATGGGCCTGTTTTTCTCTTGGGTTTCAGACATGGCCAGGCTACCAACTTACCCTTTATAGCTTAAAAGCCAGGTAAGACCCCTATCGGTTACCAATCGTGTTACGAGACGTGGAAAAAGTTAAAATTCGCTTTTTGAAACCGATAGGAACCGTACCCACGCTGGAAAACAGGAAAATAAAATATATCTAAGACAATAGGTTCCAAACTGGACCGATCGACAAGTTTTTACAATTTCCACAGAAAATTATACAATAAAACTGAAGTCCACTACCTACAACACTTACCGTCCCAGTAGACAGTAATTTGAAGCCTACAAAAGAAAAATTACTCACCTTACTAATGTTGTTTCTTCTAATGGAGTCTTGCTATATTATAGACATTAGCAGTTTGATCCAGCTCTAGAACTGCTCCCGGAGTGAAATGGTTAAAACCATTCCAAAATAGAATTTTGGGAATCAGAGCAGCTCTATCTGTGTCATTTCAAACTTGAACTGTCAGATCTTTACGAGCCAAACTCACCAAGGTCTGTGTGGAAGCTGTAACCTAAACTAGCCAAATGGCTACCTAAATAATAACAACCATTGATGGTCCCAACACCCAAGACTCAAGTCAGGGGACCAGAAATACTAACACCATTCTAATAATATGAAAATGGAACATAAGTATAATAAAACACACACACGCTACATACACAACCCCCAAAGTCCCAAAGGGACAAAATGCTAACAGGACATAAGTGGTGGCCACACTAAGTTGCCGCACCCCACCAAGTAGAGGTTCTGAGAGGGCAGGTTAGGAGGTCTATAATATAGCAAGACTCCATTAGAAGAAACAACATTACTAAGGTGAGTAATTTTTCTTCAAACAACATGAAGTCTTGCTATATTATAGACATTAGCAGAATACACAGCAGTACCTCCATGGAGGAGGGGCAGAACCTACTTAGGAATAGGCTCTGAAGAACAGCTGTGGCAAACCTGAGCATCTCTCCTGGCCTGACATCCAGGGAGTAATTCTTGGTAAAAGTGTGTACCGCTTTCCAAGTAGCAGCCTGGCAAATCTCTAATAAAGGATATCTCTGGCAGCAGCTAGAGACGAGCTGTACCCCTGGTAGAATGAGCCCTCAAACCGGGGGCTCTGTCCACTTTCTGATAACAAATTGGATACAAGAGACAATCCACCTGGCTATTGATCTCTTAGTGGCAGGTTTGCCTTCCCAACTTCACCATAGGTAAGGAAAGTTGGAGGGATTCAACTCTGACCTTTGGTACGCCTATATAATAACTAAGAGCCTCTTAACATCCAGGCTGTGCAACCTCCTCTCACCCGAAGAGGAGTGATCAGTGAAAAGTACTGAAGGGAGATAGATTGATTAAGATGGAAATCTGAAACCACCTTAGGCAAAAACTTCCTATTAGTCCTAAGGACTACCTTATCCCTGTGGAAAGAAATAAAGTCAGTCTCCACTGACAAGGCTTGTAATTCACTTATGCGTCTGGCAGAAGTGATAGCCACTAGAAAACAGTTTTCCAAGTTAGGTACTTAAGCTCTGCAGAAGACAGAGGTTCAGAAAAGGGGGTTGCATTAACTGGGCAATGCAAACATTAAGGTCCCAAGCAGGGGCCAGTTCCTAAAGGGAGGATTAGTATGGAGTAATCCTTAAAAAACTTGGAAAACACAGGATGAGAGGAAAGAGGGATGACTTTCCTCTTGACACAAAAAGCAGACACAGCTGCAAATGAACTCTCAGGGTAGCTGGTCTGAGACCCAAGGAATTAAGATGTACCATGTAATCTAACAAATGGGCAATTCAGCAGATTCTGGGGAAATATTTTCCCAGCACACCAAATGGAAAACCTTTTCCATTTAGAACTATAAGTAGCCCTAGTGGAAGGCTTTCTGGAAGCCTTTAGGATCTCAAGAACACCCTGAGAGAGGTGTAAATCAGCAACTCTAACTCCTCAAGAGCCAGGCCTTGAGGTTGAGGGATTTGAGGTCCGATACCAAACCCTTCCCTGGGCACAAGTCAACAGATTGTGATTCCTGGGGAGGCACAGAGGAAGATGGACTGTCAGAGACAGAAGGAGTGGGTACCAGGGCTGCCTGGCTCCATCCGGGCAATCAGAATCACCCTGCAAGGCTGAGATCTGATTTTGACTAGTACTTTGAATAGGAGAGGAAAGGGGAAAGCATAGAGGAACTTCCTCCCAATCCAGAAGAAGGGCATCCAGGGGAACTGAGCCCAGCACTGGAGGCCTGCAACAGAACAGAGGAAGTCTGTGATTGTCTGGGGCTGCAAAAGATCTATCTGAGGGATGCCCCACCTGGCAAAAACTATCCCCAGCACTTGAGGATCCAGGGACCATTCGTGATGGCCCTGGGAAATCCTGCTGAGGGCATCCGCTAGGACATTGTCCTTCCCTGGAAAATGAACTGCTATGAGGGAAGTGTTCAGGGAATAGGCCAGAGACCACAACTTCATTGCCTCGGTGCACAAGGTCAAGACCGAGTGCCCGCTTGTTGATGTACCACATTGTTGTGGTGTTGTCTGTTCTGACTTGTATCACCTTGTCGTGGACAGATGCAGAAAAGCTGAAGAGCTAAAAGACAGCTCTGAGTTCCAGCAAACTGATGTGGAGCAGAGATTCCTGGGGACCAGACCCTTGAGTGGAAAGATCGCCCATGTGGGCTCCCCAACCCAGAAGGGAAGCATCTGTAGTGAGAGTCAAGTCGTGAGAAGGGAAATGAAGTGGACCCCGCTCTAAATTGCTCTGATCCTGCCACCACTGGAGAGCTAGGATCAAGGTTCGAGTCACTGGGACCAACTTGGAAAGGAGTCTCTTCTCTGAGACCAAAAGCTTCTCAAGTGAAACTGAATGTCTCTCATCTGAAATCTGGCTCCCTGCACAACAGCTGTGGATGCAGCCATGGGCCCCAGGAGCTGCAGAAAGTGTCTTGCTGGTCGAGAGACCTGCAGAGTGAAGGAAGAGGCCAGAGCCACTAAATTCCTTACCCTTTCTGGGGAAGAAAGGCTCTGGCTAGCTTTGTGTCCAATTCTGCCCCTATAAAGGTGAGTACCTAGACTGGTTCCAGAACCGACTTTGGTAGGTTTAGCAGAAAACCAGGGAGGTGAGAAGCTGCTGGGTGACCTGCAGGTGAGATTTTACCTGTTCTGGGACTGGCCTACAATGAGCCAGTCGTCTAGATAGGGAAAACAGCAATCCTCTGCCTCCTAAGTGGGCCACTGCTAGACACTTTGTGAATACCCTGGAGCAGAGGTAAGGTCAAGAGCATTGCTCTGAACTGGTAATGACCTGAGGGCAGTTTGAATCTGAGGTACTTTCGATGGGATCTTCTGATTAGGACATGGAAATAGGCATCTTGAGGTCCAGGGAGGCTAGCCAGTCCCCTGGCCTTAGGGAAGGTAAAATCATTGCCAGAGTTACCATTTTGAACTTTGGTTTCAAAAGATGCTTGTTCAGATATCTGAGATCTAAAATGGGCGCCATTCTCCTGTCTTTTTGGGTAAGGAAGTATCTGGAATACAGACCCTGCCCTGATGCAGGGGAGGAACCCTTTCTACTACTCTGAGAGCTAACAGGGATGAGACCTCTGTTTCCAGAGCGAGGGTCTCTGAAGCACTTGCAGGTAGAAAAGTCTGCTTCTCAACTTGGGAAACTTTTTAGCTGAGAACCAGACCCTGGCTTACTACTTCAGAACCCACTTGTCTGAGGTTAAAGAAGCCCAATTCTGACTGAAGTAAGCCAGCCTGCCCCCACTGGTACAGGAGAATGCCCTGGGCACCCCATCAGGGTGCCTGTTTCGCAGGAGCTTTAGGCTGGGGGTGGGAGCAGGTCTGCCCACCCCTCGCCTGCCCCTGCTCTGAAGAAGCCCTCTGAGCATAGGCAGAGGAGGCCTGAGTCTGGTAGAAAGGCTTGAAAAGGCATACCCCTACCCTTGGGGCATGCCTTTGAGGAGTGGCTTGCCGCCTCCTTAGCCTGGGCACTCTTGTAAGTAGTCCTATATTCATCCATCTTCTTCATGTAATTCTTGTCTGCTCTCCAAACAGAGAATTTCCCACCACAGGAAAATCCATAGCCTTAGTCTGGGTATCCGTGACAAACTAGTACACCTGAGCCAGGCCAACCTACGAAAAGCTACAGATGTGGCCATGACCCTAGAGGAAACATCATTAACATCCACAGCAGCATGAAACTGAACCTTAGAGGCTTCAATGCCATCAGCAGCCACCTGTTCTAGTTCACTAGCCAGCTTGGCCATGGGCCTGCTTGGCCAATTGCATAACAGTATCCCATCTAGATTTCTGATACCTAGCTACATAACCCATATAATTTGCTTGCCTGAGTCCCAGAGAGGCTGCCATATACTTTTTTGCCATGGCATCAATCTTCCTGGAATCCTTGTCAGGAGGATGTGAAGCCAAGAGAATATTAGCTTTATCACAGGCAGCAGCCTGAACTACCCCAACATGACTGCATTGCTGAGAAAGGAATTCTGTATCAGGGCCTGACAATGTATACCTTCTGTCCATCTTTTTATCTACAGGAGGCACAGAATTAGGAGCTTTTAAAATTTTAATTGTTTGTTTCCTAAAAGACTTATGTAAAGGAATAGACAATCTCCTAGACTCTGGAATATCCATCATTTCTACAAAATCAGGCTCCTCTTGCTCATCCACAGCCTCTTCTAAAGGAAGCTGGAGGGTTTCAGCAACTTTTATAAAACATAAAATGAGATGGGGACTCAGACAGCATAGGGAGATTCTAAAGGTCTGTCTGGGGAGATGTCCGGTTCAATGGGCACACCCAGACCTTCCCAGCCACATTCATACTGTTCATAATCCTCCTCCCTCCTCTGGTTCATAAAATTCTCAATATCATAATCCTGAACCACTGGGACCGGACGAACCGAACTTTTACCAGATAGTGGTGGTTCGGACGGACCTGAGACAGTGACTGGACAATTTGTATGGCTTTTGCATATCTCTCAGCAGTTGGAGAAGGAATTTTGGACTCCAGACTTGCTGATTTTCTTTGTTTTTACTGGAATTGGTTCCTCAGAACCAGCTTTTCTTTTGCCCGAGGAAGTCTGGCCCGGTCAGAGCACTCCCTCTGGTTCGGTTGGTACGAACCGGCTGGCCATCCGGGTCATGGACTTTTGGTCTCTCGCCCCTGAGCCTGCCCAATCTTTTTCCAGGGTGGCTGCAGGGAATTCTTACATACCTGGCAGTCTGACTGAGGTGGTCAAACCCCAGACAATAAACACATGGGTGTGTGGGTCAGCCTTGGCAAAGACTTCCCACAAACATCACAGTGTTGAAACCCAGTGGGCCGGTTTTCTTTTGGTTTCTCAGACATAATGCCAGCCTAACCAAAAACTTGCCCTTTTAACGGCAGTTAGGTAAGATAACCCTTATCGTGTTCCTAACCGTGGTCACTGGTATTGGAAAAAACGTAATAAACTATTTTTTTTAGAACCATAAGAACCGGAACCGTGACTCTAAAATAGTAACTTTAGTTTTAAATGAGTTTTAAACCTCTGTTCGGTTCAAAACCGAACCGATAACTTACAAGTTCCACACAGACAAAACCTTCATTTACTTACGGTTACCACAGATAGAGCTTGAACCGAACGGTTTTGCGGTTAAAATAAAACTATTCTCGGTTAAATCCAACAGAGAAAACACTTTTAAACCGAGAAATGAACCGAGCAGAAGGAAAAATCTCGGAGCGACTGTTCACTGAGCGGAGAAAGAATCTGACAGTTCAAGTTTGAAATGACACAGATAGAGCTGCTCTCGTGCTAAAATTCTATTTTGGAATGGTTTTAACCATTTCACTCCGGGGCAGTTCTAGA
Source organism: Neoceratodus forsteri (assembly GCA_016271365.2). Classification (NCBI taxonomy): domain Eukaryota; kingdom Metazoa; phylum Chordata; order Ceratodontiformes; family Ceratodontidae; genus Neoceratodus; species Neoceratodus forsteri. Next base: position 1,301,555,339 of record CM057455.1, read on the forward strand.
GCTGGATCAAACTGCTAATGTCTATAATATAGCAAGACTTCATGTTGTTTGAATAAAACGCAAACGGTATTTAAACTGACTGATTTTAACCGAACCAACAAGTGAAGGAGCAATCCGGAGTTACTGTTCAGTTAGATCTAAGTAAAGAATCTGACGGTTATATTTTGAAGTGCTACAGACAAAGGTCTGAATGGAGCTTGAGCTCAACGTTCTATGCTCAGGCACAGAGTTAATCTTTCCTCTGGGGCAGTTCAAGTGCTGGGGCAAACTGCATATGTCAAGAATACAGCAAGTCTTCATGTTATTTGAAGCACCTTTGCTGGACATCTGCCACTAAACCAGATACCCCTTCTGGCTGTAGCGTGCCTACGAAGGCAAACATGTGGCAGCTGCCCTGGCACCAGTGTTAAGACATATCATAAAGGCTCCAAGGAGGTGCTTGCTACTATCCTCAGCGCCTGGAGGAACTTAAGGACCCCTGTTTCTGGGAACCCTCTGGGAGGGCTTGGGCAGCCACCCTGCCCTTCTTCCATATGGCATTTTGGTACTTTATCATATGGGATAAGCAGTTGCAATCCGGAGTCCCAGAGTAGAGGAGACAAACCATCTTACCCCAAAGGTCGATCCTTCCAGAGTCCCTGTCATGGGGATGGTGCTAAGGTGTTTAGACACCTTGGACCTGTAATGCACCACTTTGATGACCACAGAATCAGTCTCAGGGTGGACCACATAATAGGGCAGGCCCTGGGGGCATGACAGAGCTTATCTGCCTCCCAGGCATGGCAGGGACTATGTCAGGCCAGTGCCATGCTGCAGTGGTAGCATTCCTCAGAGATGGCAAAATGGGAGGAATGACCTTGGAAGAGATTCTGAATCACTAAAAGTCCACCAGGTCTCTCCTGGTGGCATCCTCCTCGTGTGGAAGCCAATAGCAATACACAGCTACTCATAATGTTAAAGAAGGTAGGGTCTTCAGGAGGGACCTGGGAGTATGTTGACAGAGTTGTCACTCACTGAAGAGGTTGTAGATCTGTCCTCTCCTTCAGGAAGGATAAAAGTAGGGTGGTACTCCTCCTCGATGCTGACCCTTTCTAAGTCAGGGTCCGACACACAAGGGGCTGATGGTGACCTAAAGGGTGCAGGCCGATAAGGTCAAACCAGCGCCGACCATACGGAGTTCCTATGGCACTGAGGACACCAGTCTATGTCTACCTGGGTGGTGCACAAGAGCTATCAGCAAATGAGTTAAAATGGTATTGAGGGTGACAGCAGGCAAACACTGCAAAGGCAAAGGGGTTGTTGGGACAGGGTGCTACGAGCCATCCATTAGGTCCTGAGAGCCCGATGGCCTGGCGTCCTGAGGACGTGGAGAAGGCCAGACCTCCACGGAGAGGCAGGAGTTGACAACCCAAAGGTCGACAGCCGATTTTGAGAAGCGGCAGGAGTGCTGTTGGTATGGGCCTGGTAGAGCAGAGCCTGGACAGCAGGACACGCTGTGGCTGCAGCTGACAGGGTACCCGGAATAAGAGGAAGAAGCCATCAGGAAATGGAAGTGCCACCTGGGGGCGGTCCTGGTTGCAGTCTTTCTTGTGACTTTTCCCCGAGGACTTGTCTCCAGCCTGGGGGCTTGGCGAACCCACGGCAATTGGGAAGGAGGGACCCCAGAGGACCCTCGCCCAGAACTGGCTACCTGTTGTTCCATAAGGAATTTCTTCAGAGTCTTTTCCAATGCCTTAGAGTTGTAATGTTGAATTTTGGCAGAGCTCACAGTCTGAAACGTTGTGGTCAGGTCCAAGATAACAGATGCTCTAGATTGTGATCCTCTGAAGAAGCCATCTTCTTTCCACAGCAGCAGTGATGGAAGAGAGATGTGGAAGGAGTGACTCTCGACATAAAACAGGTAAAGGGAAAAATGCCACTTAACTACTAAAAGCTTCAGCAGAGACTCATGAGAGGAGTCAACAGCGGGAAAGAACTGAGGAGTGAGGGCCACCATGCCTTTATAGGGTTGATGTCGGCAGGTGACGCCTTCATTAGCGGCCCCAGTTGTACTGATGGAAAATCTTCCTGTAGATCCTGCTTCACTGACAGTGAAGTTCCTATGGTGTGACCTGATGACTAAGAAACCCATAAAGAAGATCAAGAATGCCAAGAAAATTCAAATGGAGAGAAGTTGCACAGTAAAGAACAAAGGGAAAGATACTGACAGCGAATGGCACCTGGAGTTTTTCCCCCATGCATTTCAAGCCCTGTGCATGTACATGGTACAGGGGCTTAAAAATCAGCCAATTCCAGTACATCAAAAGAAAATCCAGTATAGCTGAAATGTATGGCCTAGGAAATAAAATTCCTGACCTTGAAGCAACCATTGCAGAGGCGGACATGGATTTGGAGGCCATGAAAGAACTATGGTGCACCAACAACCACAGCTAGGATGTGGCTATTCGACATTACAACACGTTTCTAAAGGATAGGCAGGGAGAAAAGCAGAGGGGTTGTTTTATATGTGAGGGAAGGTATAAAGGTCACAGAGTTACAAGAACAAAATGAGGATAAAGAATGGCTGGAGGTTCTTTGGGTTGGCATGTAGCCCAGATCCGGGGCCTTTATCCACGTGGGGAGGTGTATGGACCAGCACATGGGGAGGGAGGTAGTCAGGGTTTTGGAGTAGGCCACTGGCAGAATGGCAAGCAAAGGGGTGATACTGATTATGGGGGACTTTAATCTGCTGGATGAAGACTACAGCATTCAAACAGCAGCTACAACTAGAAGCAGGGCCATCTTAGACTCCCTGAAAGGGAATTTCTCAAGCAGCTGGTTACAGAACCCACTAGAGACAGAGCAGTGCTGGAGCTCACAAAGGGATGGCACTGCAGACGCCACTGTGGGCAGCCTCCTGGTACAAGCAATGACTGTACAGTGTGGTTTGGTATACAGATTTCACAGGAGAAAAACACACAAGGTGAGAGTCCTGGGCTTCAGGAGAACAGATTTAAAAGAAATGGGAGACTGCCTTAGTAAATACCTTGAAGGGGAACCGCTGGAGGGGGGAACAGGGAGGAGGCACAATTGAGAAGGATAAAGTAGAGAATAGCTAACGAACAGCAAGCTGTTTGAAGGAAACAAGCAATGGTAAGAGGAGGAAGAGGCCACTACAGTTCTCAAAGGAGGTGGCTAAGGTGGTAAGAAAGGGAAAAATAGCTTTTAGGAAGTACAAGGAGACCCAAACAGAGGAGGACAGGGAGGTATTTCTGTACAAATAAAGGGAAGCAGGGAGGAACGTGAGGATAGCAAAGGCTCAAACAGAAGAGAAGGTTGCCCAAGATATCAAAAGGGGATAAGACCTTCTTCAGTTGCATGAGTGAAAAAAGAGGAAGGCAGGGGAGGGACAGTGAGAACCAGAAGAGCGGGTGGGAATATCTGCAGTATTAGATCAAGGAAACGCAAATATTTTAAAACAGTACTCTGCTCGGTCTTCACAGTCGAGGGGGGGGACAGGCCAACATGCATCTGGAGGCGGGGGTTAGTTGACACTAGTCCAAACTTGGAAGGAAATAATCCACCTCAGACTGGAACCCTAATGAAAAACAAAGCAAAAGGGCTAGACAGGATCCACTCAAGGGGACTAAAAGAACTGAGCACAGTGCTAGCCACTCTCTGACAACATTATTCAGGAGCTCACTGGAGACAGGGGTAGTTCCAGAGGACTGCAGCAGGGTTGATGTGGTCCCTCTGCACAAGAGCGGCAGCAGGAGGAGGTTTGCAACTACAGACCAGTTAGTCTTACATCAGTGGTGAGGAAATTAATGGATACCCTGATGAAGTGGAGACCGATGGAGTACCTGGAGGAAAGGGGCTGCAGGACCACCAGTAGCACGGCTTCATGGGGGAGATATGTAAAATCTCAGATTTCTTTGAATGGGTTACCACGGAGGTAGATCAGAGGAAGGCGGTGGATGTGGCCTATCTGGACTTCAGTAAGGCTTCTAACACGGTACCATACAGGAGGCTGATTATGAAACTTAGCAAGCTGGCGGTGGGGAGTAGTTGGTAGCTGGTATCTAACTGTTTGAAAGACAGGAGGCAGAGGGTGGTGGTAAACAGCAGTCACTTGGGGACAGGAGAGTGACCAGTGCAGTACTACAGGGATTGGTACTGGTCCTGTCCTCTTCAATGTCATCATAAATGGCATTGCTGAGGAATCGTATGGGAAGCGCATCTCTTTGAGGATGACAAAAAAATATACTGTCGGTCAACATCCAGGATGGAGTGGAGAGATAGCAGAGGGATCTTGCAAACTACAGGAGTGATCTAGGGTGTGGCAACTAGGTTTCAATGCTGCAGAGTCATGCGCCTGTGGAGGGAAACCCAAGGACTGTGTATAAGATTGGGGAGGTACTTACAGTCACCAAGCAAGAGGGGACCTTGGGGTAATCATATCGGATGATCTCAAGGTGGCAGGGCAGTTCAACAAGGCAGCAGGCAAGGTTAGCGGATGCTGGGTTGCATGGGGGGATTCTAGCAGGAGAAGAGAGGTGTGTCACTCCTGTATTGCTCACTTGTGAGGCCCCACCTGGAGTACTGTGTCTAGTTTCGAGGCAGCACTTCCACACGGACACTAAGAAGGTGGAAGCAGTCCAGAAGTGGTCTACCAAAATGGTGCAGGGGTTGCACAAGAAACCATATGAGGACAGGCTGCAGGAGATCAACATGTACTGCCGAGGACAAGAGAGTGAGAGTGGACATGATTGAGACCTATAAGTGCCTCACGGGATGAACAAAGTGCAGGAGGGAGTCTCTTCAGAAGAGCACCAGAACATGGGGGGCATACAATGAAGTTGGGGTTAATTTAGGAGGATGTGAGGAAATACTTCTTCACAGAAATGATGGAGGACACCTGAACAGCCTGCCAGTAGAGGTGGTGGGGACCAAAAGAAAAATTACTCACCTCAGTAATTATGTTTCTTCTATTGGAGTCTTGCTCTATTCTGACTAATGCAGTTAGCCCCAGCCTTTAAACTGCCCTGGTGAACAGAGGGTTAAACTTTCTATGCAGAGCATAGAATGCTGAGCTCGAGCTCAGTTGATGCCTCTGTCTGTTTCCTTTGAAATCTAACCCAGATTCTTACGAGCAAAAACTCACTAGCTATCCTATGTGGAAACTGTAAAATTTTTACCAGCCAACTGGAGAATAAAAGTTTGGATTCCCAAAGGAAGACTCAAGTCAGGAAACCCAAAACACAAAACCAATTCAAATAAGAACAACAAAATAAACACCAAAACAAAAAGCAGAGGGTGTAGGAGCACCCCACCACTTCCCAAAACCAGGTTCTGAGAGGAGAGGCGGGAGGTCAGAATACAGCAAGACTCCAATAGAAGAAACATAATTACTAAGGTGTGTAATTTCTTTTTCAAACAACATGAAGTCTTGCTGTATTCTGACTAATGCAGACTACAAGCAGTACCTCCATGGAGGAGGGACAGAACCTACTTTGGGAATAGGCTCTGAAGTACTGTTGTGCCAAACCAGCATCACTCCCTAGCCTGGCTATCCAAAGAGTAATGCTTGGTAAAGGTATGGACTGTTTTCCAGGTGGCTGCTTGACACATTTCTAAGAGAGGAATATCCCTGGCAGCAGCCAGGAAGCAGCTGTACCTCTTGTAGAGTGAGCCCTCAGGCCTGAGGGTGGAATCTTCCTCAGTTTCTCATAGCAGAATTGTATACAAGACACAATCCACCTGGCAACAGCTCTCTTGGTGGCAGGTTTGCCCTTTCCCACTTCTCCATAAGTGAGGAACAACTGAGGGACTCAAACCTGTGATCCTTGGTACACTCTATGTAGTAGCTAAGGGCTCTTTCAACATCTAAACTGTGTAGCCTCCTCTCCTGAGGAAGAATGATCAATGAAGAAAACAGGAAGAGAGAGACTGATTCAAGTGGAAGTCTGAAACCACTTTGTGCAAGAACCTTCTATTGGTTCTAGGACCACTTTATCCCTGTGAAAGGAGACAAAATCAGGTTCCACTGACAGGGCTTGCAATTCACTGATACGCCTGGCAGAGGTAATGGCTACCAAAACACAGTTTTCCAAGTCAAGTACTTAAGCTCTGCTGAGGACATAGGCTCAAAAGGAGGATGCATAAGTTGAGCAATGCAAACATTTAAATCCCAAGAAGGGCAGGGTCTCAAAGGGAGGACTGGTATGAAGCAACCTTAAAAAAATGTACAAAATACAGGATGAGATGACAGTGAGGAAGACTTCCCCACTGACAGAAAAGCAGAAACAGCTGACAAGTGTACCTTGAGAGTAGCTGGTCTGAGGCCTAGGCCATTGAGATGGACCATATAATCCAGAACTGTAGGCAATTCAGCAGTATCTGGAGAAATATGTTTTGGAACACCAAATGGTGAATCTCTTCCATTTGGAGTTATAAGCCTTCTGGTGGTGGGCTGAGAAGCTTTGAGAGTATCCACAACCCCTGAGATAGATGCAAATCTGCACTCTAACTCTTCAAGAGCCATGCCTGAGATTGAGAGACTAAAGACTGGGGTACCAAATCCTCCCTGAGAGGAGGTTAACAGGTTGTAATTCCTGGGAAGAGACAGGGAAGATGGACTGCTAGGGACAGCAACAAAATTACGTACCTACTGTAATTATGATCTTTCTGTGCATCTTCACCATTCATCACAGATGGGTACTGGCCTGAGATCACGACTCCGTGAGCCTTTTTTTTAAAAAGATAGGCGGTTGACGCAGCATCGGCGCCCCGCCCCGAGGCAGACGCACTACGTGGCGCCGAGGATTTGAGCTGTGTCGACTCCGCCTGCCTACCAGTTCTGAGTCGCGGAGAGGTAAGAGGAAGGGATGGAGGGTGGGACAAGAGAGTCCAAGGACAGAAAAGGAAGAGAAAACTGAACTAAAAGGAGAAATAACGACTGAGAGGACAGCACAGAGGAAGTAAGACTAAGGGATTGGGTAGGGGCCCCAACTCTGGAAAAGGAAGAAGGAGGAAGGGGGAGAGAGAATTAGGAGAAAGTGAGAGGTAACAAGGATCCAGGACCTTGTCCGTCACCAGACTGTATAGGAACTGCAAGGAGTAGCAAGCTCATTTGCCAGAATTCAAGGCACAGAATAACTGGCAATACCCCAAAAGCAGAGTCTGCTATTCTGGAGAAGGACTGGGTACAGGGACTCAGTACTCTCTGTAAAGATATTTGGTGAAAAAGGAGAGTTCTTTTTTTTGAAAGTAGATGGATAACAGAAGGAGGGCAACCACCAGCTCTCACCCTGTAGAAGTGAAGATATGTAGTAGAGAAGGAGTGCCACTCAACTGTACTTCTTAGGGAGAAACTACCCCTGTGTGTCCTAACTTTACCCCGCCAAAAGAGGGTAGGCACAGAGGGAGGAGGATCCAGAGACTGAAGTCCCAGGGGATGGCGTAGAGGATTGTGATGAATGGTGAAGATACACAGAAAGACTCACAATTACGGTAGGGTACGTAATTTTATATTTTATCTGTGTCAATCTTCACCATTCATCACAGATGGGTGAGTTCCAAGCCCCTAAGGGGGTTGATTAATTGCACCCTAAGGGACAGCGTCCCCTAGCCCCCAGTGGGTGACACACTAAGGGAGGGAACCTCTGGGCCTGAGGAGGCCCGAGAGTGGGAGAGGAGACGGGTCCCTGGAGGGGAAGGAATTTGCCCTGACAAACGCTGCCCCGCCCTACGGAAAAAGAGATAGGTTCCTGGTGAGCGGAGCAAATCACCCCACGCCGGGCCAAGGGTGACAACCGGGAAAGGCAAGCCACGCCGATCTCCTGGTGCAGATCGCTGTCCCTACTACCCTGGTAGCTACCTCACTGGCGTCAGAAGATGCCCTTGCTTGGTGCCTCTACAGCACCAGGCCACGTGCAGAGAGCGATGGTTTGCCTGGTTTGCTCGAGGTCAGGCAAAGCAGCTAGGATCTGACCTAGCGCTGACCACAAGAACCTGTTGTAGGCTGCATAGTGGGCCTGATGAGTGGAGATGGAGAGAAGCAACCGTGCGAGTAGAAAGTCCTCCTCCCCCAGAAATCAAAATCCAAGAGTCCTGATCTGGGGTCAGTCACGTGAAGGGCGCCAAGCCTCAGGGGTGTCCAGGTGCGCCAATCCAGACTGTGGATGAGGCATAGAACCTGAGACTCTGGGAGCGACTACCTCTGGCTGAGGTCCCTAGGGGCAGGAACTCCGGAGAAGGGCCTCTGCCAGAAACGCATGGACACCTCCGAAAGGGAGCAGGCCAGGGTGGCACCACAAGGGTGGCCACACCAAATCGCTTAGAAAGGCGGCGCCGCATGCTCAGGATTGCTGACCGACAGGGGAGAAAGGTGAAGGTCCCCATCATCCTCACGAGGAAGCACTATTACTCGGAGAGATCAGCTGGCAGGAGAGATATGGACAGATGGTTCCTCTCCCCAGAAGAGCAGGATGAGGAGCTGGAGGTCACCATACGTCCGAGGGTAGTTGCTCGGGGAGGTTGAAAACCTGGCTGTCCATGGCCCTAATGTAGGCAGGGGAACCGAACAGCCACCGCTTCCTGAACTGCTCCCAGATGAGGGGGCCACTAGACCAAGAATGCCTGGGAGAGCTGGAGAATGTGGCTGAGGGATGGGGCAGAGCCGAGAGAAGTGGTGCTGACCCCGGCCAGGGCTAGGAGGGACCATGGACACCCGAGGAGCGTGTCCCGAAGACTCCGCAGCCGACAGCTGTACAACCACGTTGGTACTGCCTAGGCTGCGCCCAGAAGAACTCCCAGTGAGGCGACTGGGCTGTATAGATCCAGAAGGATGGTCCCCTGCCTCCAAAGAATGGGACCCCTCAAGGAACCGGAAGGGGAAGGGCGGAAGTCCGGACTCAGCTGTCCAGGGCCGGGTGGACCCCAGAGAAAGGCCGACGCGCCAACCCGCACCCCCACCCCTCAGAGTCCGAGAGGGTCCTGGTCCCCGAGAGGGCCAACCTAGGTAGCTGGCAGCTTGGGCTGCCCCCGAGGGGAGACCCAGGAGCAGCACCTCCTCCCGTAGACTTCCCGATGAGCCCCAAAGCTGGGCGATCGAGACACACTATGGGAGGGGTACCACCGCCGAGGGGTCAAGGAACCTCCAAGGCCAGGTTGCATGGCAATGGTGGCACGCACCATAGCCTGCTGGTCAGTACCACTGACCCCAACCTCGGGATAACCTGACGCTCTCAGAAGGGTGCTGGCTGTGACTTGTCGTCGAGACCACCAGCTCACCCTCCTCTGCAGACAACCTCAAGGGTGTGACTGCTCGTCCGACTCGAAGCCCAACTCAACTCCAAGAGGTAGAGTCTGAGGCCCTAAGCCAAATGGTAGGAGGGCGAGGAAAGGCGACTTACCAAGGAGCCCGGTAGCCAAAGTAGTGGCCGAGGCGCCCTCGGCAGTTCCACAGCCCCGCAAGTGGGCTGACAGAAGGCGGCAGGGCACCCGGCCCAAGGTTCGAGTTAGGCGCCGGGCGGCGCCAAGTCCACTGGCACCGGGCGGTACCAGGAACAGAGACAGCGCTGACGCAGCCTAGTAACAGCCTCGTGCCGTGAACAGCACCGAGGACCGAAGCGGCACCGACGGCCCCGAAAGCGACTCAGCGCCAAACACGGCAACGCCAGGCTTTCTGGCGCCACGAGCTGCACTAATAGCAACAACGGCGCCGGTGGACGGCGCCGACAGACGGCTCCGGCGTTCTATGGCGCCGCGGTTAACCCTCGGCGCCGAGGACGGCGCTGAGGCGAGATATAGCGGAAGGCGGCTGCCGACTCAGGTCACGCACCACGAGGCCGGCGCCATCAACGGGCGCCGAGAGACCGCAGTCGGTGCCGTTGCCGGCACAGGGGCCCATGGCACAGCGAACGGCGCCAAGGCCCCAACGGCGCCGGTGACAGCGTCCGACCGGGCCTTCCGGACCGTGGGAGCGACACCGGGAAGCCTTCACCGGCGGGGCAATTGCCATATCGAGCCTTCCCGCCCGCCTCCCGGGAGGAAGCGGGACGGCCTCCGCGCCACGGGAGGAGCCTCGCCAAGGCTAGGCTAAGAGCCGAGGCTCCCTCCTCCTCGTTCATACAGAACCGGGAGGGACCAGAGGAAAGGCAGAGAGCGCCGGCTTGGCCCGACGAGTGCGAACCCCTACCCCGAAAGTGCGGCGGAGTCGCCTACTTTTGAACGCGCTGTTCCAGGACGCCGCAGTCCATGGAGCAGCAGGCATCGCGACCTAATCCATGTCGAAAGCTGGCCAAGACACATGAGACACCAGTTATGCTGGTCGGTAACGGAGTACTTGCGCCGCACGGGCACCGACGCATAGGGGCCGCCCGCCTTAGAAGGTTTCTTGCCCTCGACCGCAACATGACCTGTGGAAAAAAAACAAAATAAGACTGACATCGCTATACTTTAAAATAAATGGAAAGATCTTACCGCGACGCTCTAATGGAGGCAGAACCCGGAACTAGCAGGAGACCGACGGACTGTCGAACGACAAATTCGAAAGGCTAAGGCCTAAACCGTCAAAACTTCTTCAGTGGCTTCCACAGGTGACCTCACGGCGGAGACGAAGAACTGGTAGGCAGGCGGAGTCATACAGCTTAACGGCTAATTCTCGAGCGCCACGTAGCACGTCAGCCTCGAGGGCGGCGCCGACAAGGCCGCCTCCGCCTATCTTTAAAAAAAAGGCTCCCGCTGGGTCCTGATCTCTGGCCAGTACCCATCTGTGATGAATGGTGAAGAATGACACAGATAAGATCAGGGGTACCAGGGATGTCTGGCTCAGTCTGGAGCAATCAGAATCACTTTGCAAGGTTGTGACCTTATCTTGACTAAAACCTGAACAGAAGAGGAAGGAGGGAAGGCATACAGAAATTTCCCTTCCCAGTTCAGAATCAGAGCATCCAGGGGACTGAGCCCAAGACTGGGGTCTGCAACAAAGAAGTTGGTGATTGGCTGGGGCTGCAAAAGATCTATCTCTGGAGTGCCCCACCTTGAAAAAAATCACCTTCAATACCAGAGAGTCCACGGAACATTCGTGATGGCCCTGTGAGATCCTGCTCAGTGCATCTGCTAGCACATTGTCCTTGCCTGGAAGGTGAACTGCTATCAAAGAGGTTTGCAGGAATAAGCCAGGACCACAACTTCATGGCTTCTGTGCACAAGGCCGTCAGAGACCGAGTGCCTCCCTGCTTGTTGATGTACTCACATGGTGGTGGTGTCGCCTGTTCTGACTTGAACCACCCTGTTCTGTACTGACTGTGAAAGCTTTTAGAGCCAGAAAACTGCTCTGAGCTCTAGAAGACTGATGGAGAAGGGATTCTTGGGGACTACAGCCCCTGGGGCAATAAGGACCCTGGCGGGTTCCCAGCCCAGAAGAGAAGCATCCGTGGTAAGGACCACTGAACAAGGCTGAGCAACAAAAGGAACACCTTGTCGTAATTGTCCTGATCCTGCCACCACTGGAGGCCTTGGATCAAGGTCAGAGACACTGGGTCAGTTTGGTAGGAATCCTTCCTCTGAGACCGAAAGCTCTCAGGTGGAACTGAATATCCCTCATCTGAATTTGCCCCTGGACCACTGCTGCTGAAGCTGCCATGTGGCCCAAGAGCTGGAGGAAATGCCTTGCTGGTCGAGATACCCGAAGGCTGAAGGAAGAAGCTAGTTCCATAAGAACCTTTGCCCTTTCTAGAGGAAGAAAGGCTCTTGCTCTGAGTGTGTCCAGTTCTGCCTATAAAGGTAAGAAGCTGGACTGGTTTGAGAACTGACTTGGGAAGGTTGAGAAGAAATCCTAGAGAAGAGAGCACTTGCTGGGTCACTTGCAGGTGAGACTTGACTTGATCTGAGGACTGACCCACTATTAGCCAATCATCCAGATATGGAAAAATTGAAATCTTTTGTATTCTAAGAAAGGCAACTACTACTGCCAGGCACTGTGAAAACCCTCATTGAAGTCAGACCAAAGGGCATTGCTCTGAACTGAAAATCGCCTGAGGGCAACTCGAATCTGAGGTACTTCTGTGGGAGCACCTGATGGGAATGTGAAAGTAGGCATCTTTGAGGTCCAGGGAGGCTAGCCAGTCCCTGGCCTTAGAGAGGGAAGGATTATTCCCAGAGTTATCATCTTGAACTTTGGTTTTAAAAGATGTGTGTTTAGATATCTTAGGTCTAGGATGGGTCGCCACTCCCTGTCTTTTTGGGGTCAGGAAGTACCTGGGTACAGTCCTTTGCCCCAGTGTAGGGTAGGTACTCTCTCTATAGCTCTTAAAGCTAGAGAGAAGAAACCTCTGCCTCTAGGGCAAGGGTTTCAGAGAGATTTGCAGGTGGAAAAGATCTGGCTCTCATCCTTGGAAATTTTTTGAAGCTGAGAACCAGTCCCTGGTTTACTACTTCCAGGACCCACTTGTCTTATGTAATAGACATCCAGTCCTGGACAAAGTAAGCCAGCCTGCCCCTACTGGAATAGGACAGTCGACCGGCAGGCCCATCAGGGTGTCTGCTTGGCAGGGGCTTTAGGCTGAGGAGTGAATGCAGCCCTGTTCAACCCCCTTCTGCCTCTCCCTCTGAAGAACCCCCTCTGAGAAAAGGAAGAAGAGGCCTGTGCTTGGTAAAAGGCCTTTGAAAGGCCTGCCCCTGCCCCTAGACTGCTGCCTTTGAGGAGTTGCCTGCCTTTCCTTGGCCTGAGCACTCCTGTAAGTGGTCCTGTACTCATCCATTTTTTCATGTAATTCTCTGTCTGCTCCCAAACAGAAAATTACCCACTACAGGAAAATCCATGGCCTTTGCCTGGGTGTCCTCTGAGAGGCTAGTACATCTGAGCCAAGCCATCCTCTGAAGAGCCACAGATGTAGCCATGACTCTTGATGACACATCATTAGAGCCCACAGCAGCATGAAATTGAACCTTAGACACCTCAATCCCATCTGCAGCCACCGCCTCCAGCTCCTTGGCTAGCTGGGGAGGCCTGTTTAGCCAGTGCCAGTACAGTGTCCCACCTGGATTTCTGGTACCTGGCTGTATAGGCCATGTAATTGCCTGCCTGAGTCCCAAAGAAGATGCCATGTACTGCTTCTTTGCCAAGGCATCAATCTTCCTGGAGTCCTTGTCAGGGGTGTGAAGTCAAGGGAATATTTGCCTTGTCACAGGCAGCAGCCTGCACTACCCCAACATGGCTGCATTGCTGATAGGCCTTTGCAGGCCTTTTCAAAGCCTTTTACCAAGCACAGGCCTCTTCTTCCTTTTCTCAGAGGGGTTCTTCAGAGGGAGAGGCAGAAGGGGATGAACAGGGCTCTACCTCACCTCGGTAGTGGGAAAGATCATGGAAGCACTACTGAAGGAGAGATTGGTGGAACATCTGGTTGTCAATGGACTACAGGACCCAAGGCAGCATGGTTTCACCAGGGGAGGTCATGTCAGACCAACCTCATTGAATTTTTGACTGGGTGACTAGGGAGGTGGATCAGGGAAGGGCAGTGGACATGGCCTATCTGGACTTCAGCAAGGCCTTTGACACTGTGCCACATAGAAGACTATTACACAAACTGGGGAATATGGGTGTGGGCAGGACAGTAGTGTGGTGGGTAGGTAACTGGCTGGGTGGCAGAACACAGAGGGTGGTGGTAAATGGCTGTCACTCCACAGAGGAAGAGTGACCAGTGGGTACCACAGGGATCAGTGCTGGGACCGGTCCTATTCAACATCTTCATCAGTGACATCGCACAGGATCTAGAAGGCAGAATTTCACTGTTCGCTGATGACACAAAGCTCTGTAACAGAGTAGACACACCAGAGGGTGTAGACAGAATGAGAAGGGACCTGCAGAAACTTGAAGAATGGTCAAGGGTTTGGCAGTTGAAATGCAATGCAAAGAAGTGCAAGATAATGCATATGGGGCACAAAAACCTGGCACAATATATCAGTTGGGGGCGAGGATATAGCATGCACCAAGCAGAAAGGGATCTTGGGGTTGTCATCTCTGATGACCTCAAGGTAGGGAAAACAGTGTGACAAGGCATCAGGTAAAGCAAATAGGATGCTGGGATGTATAGGCAGGGCATCACCAGCAGGAAAAAGGAGGTCATAATTCCGCTATACAAGACGCTAGTGAGGCCCCACTGGAGTACAGTGTACAGTTCTGGAGACTATACCTACGTAAGGACATAGACAGGGTAGAGAAGGTTCAGAGGAGGGCAACAAAGATGGTGCATGGATTGCATCACAAGTCCTATGAAGACAGGTTGAAGGAACAGAACATGTACTCCCTGGAGGAGAGGAGGGAGAGAGGATATGATAGAGACATACAAGTATCTTACAGGGAGAAACAGGGTGCAGGAAAACACTATTTTAAGCGAAAAGATGTTCCAGGACTAGAGGGCATGGGATGAAGTTGGAGGAGGCCGATTCAGAGGAAACATGAGAAAGAATTTCTTCACAGAACGGGTGGTGGACAAGTGGAACACCCTGCCAGAGGAAGTGGTGGGGCTGAAACAATCACGGGATTTAAGAATGCATGGATAGACATAAAGGAATTCTAGAGGTCAGGGTAAGGGAAACAGACTTCTAGGAAAACAAACTGAACTTACAAGCTCAAATGGGCAGACTGGGTGGGCCATAGGCCCTTATCTGCCGACACTATGTATCTATGTATGTATCTATGATATAAGAACTCCATGTCTAAGTCCAAAAGTGTATACCTCTTGTCCATTCTTCTATCCACAGGAGGTATAGTGTTAGGAGACTAAGATTTTTGTGTCTGTTTCCCAAAAGATTTATGGAGGAATAGATAGTATCCTGGACTCTGGGATGTCCATCATCTCTACATAATCAGGCTCCTCTTGATCTTCCACAGCCTCCTCCATAGGAAGCTGGAGGGTTTCAGCCACCTTGCTGTAAAACATAAAGTGAAAAGGACTCAAAGCCTAGGAGGGAAACACCTGAAGGTCTGTCTGGGAGATGTCCGGTTCCACAGGCACATCCAGACCTTCACTTACATCATCATCCTCAAATTCCCTTCCTCTTCAAATTCCGGTTCATAAAATCTTCAAGGGTATACTCTTGAACTGGGGAACCAACCAAACCGAACCCCTGCCAGAAGGAGCTGGATCAGTTGGAACCAGATGGAGCTATTCCACAATCTGAATCGCTCTGGCTATCTCTTTGGCAGTCAGAACATGAACCTCTGGATCGAGCTGTCGATTTGTCTTTGTGTTTTTTTTGTGAACCGATCCCTCAGGAATCGGCTCTCCTTGCTACCGAAGAAGTCGCCTGGTCGGAGGACACTCCTTCTGGTTCGGTCGAAACCAAACAGGCTGGCCACGGGTCAGCGGACTTCTCGGCCTCCTTTTCCCTCAGTCTACCTAATCTCTTCTCAAGGGTAGATTTGGGAAGTTTTTACATATTTGGCAGTCTGAATCAAGTGGTCAAACCCCAGACAATAAACACAGGTGGTGTGGGATCAGCCTAAGCAAAGACCTCCCCACACTCACTGCAGTGTTGAAACCCAGTGGCCCGTTTTTGTTTCTCAGACATGGCCAACCTAACCAAACTTACCCTTTTTTGCAACCGTCAGGCAAGACTCCTTTATCAGTTCCTAACCGTGTCACGGTATTGGGAAAAAGTTTCAAAACACGTTTTAGAACCGATAACCGCACACTAAGTAAACAAACAAATTTCACTATCAAATGGCCAGTTCAGCCGAATCGAGCCGCACTTTTACAAGTTCCACACAGAAAACAGAACAATTCCTATCTAGTACTCACAGCACCACAGACAGAGACTGAACTGACTATGGATACTTTTTCGGTTTAAAACCGATCGAAAACAAACTTTAACCGACTTTTCTAACCGAGCTGAAGAAGAAATCTCGGAGCGACACGTTCAGCGAGGCGGAGTAAAGAATCTGGTGGTTTAGGTTTGAACCACTCCAGACAGAGACTTCAACCGAGCTCGAGTTCAGCATTCTATGCCCTGCATAGAAAGTTAACTATTTGTCCCCGGCAGTTCAAAGGTTGGGAATCACTGCAATTGTCAGAATACAGCAAGACTTCATGTTGTTTGAATAGACAGTCTCCTGGACTCTGGGATGTCCATCATTTCCACAAAATCAGGCTCCTCTTGATCCTCCATTGCCTCCTCCATAGGAAGCTGGAGGGTCTCAGCCACCTTTCTGTAGAACATAAAGTGGGAAGGGGACTCAGAAAGCCTAGGAGGGATACACCTGAACGTCTGTCTGGGAAGATGTCCGATTCAACAGGCACATCCAGACTTTCACCATCACCATCTTCAAACTCCTCCTCCTCAAACTCCGGTTCATAAAATTTCTTCAGAGGTATAATCGTGAACGGGGAACCGACCGAACCGAGCCCCTGCCAAAGGTGCTGGATCAGTCAGAACTGGTGAAGCGATTCCACAATCCGAATCGCTCTGGCTATTTCCTCGTGGTCGGAACATGGACTTCTGGATCCGAACCATACGATTTCTCTTTGCGTCTTCTTTTGTCAGAACCGAACCTCGGGATCGGCTCTCCTTTTGCCCGAAGAAGTATCGCCCTGGTCAGAGGGCACTCCTTCTGGTTCAGTCGGAACCGAACCGGGTAGCCATCCGGTCAGCGGACTTCTCGGCCTCCTTTCCTCAGTCTACCTAATCTCTTTTCAAGGGTAGATTTGGGAAAGTTTTTACAAATTGGCAGTCTGAATCGAGGTGTTCAAACCCCAGATAATAAACACAGGTGTGGGGATCAGCCTTAGCAAAGACCTCCCATACTCACTGCAGTGTTGAAACCCAGTGGGCCCGTTTTTTTCTTGGGTTTCTCAGACATGGCCAACCTAACCAACTTACCCTTTTTGGCAACGCCAGGCAAGACTCTTATCAGTTCCTAACCGTGTCACGGTCTTGGAAAAACGTATCAAGCTTTTTTAGAACCGATAAGGACCGGTAATCACACACTAAAGTAAGATACAAGAATCAACAAATGATTGGTTCAGCGAACTGATCCACACTTTTACAAGTTCCACACAGAAAAACAGTACAAAACCTATCTAGTACTCACGGTACCACAGACAGAGACTGAACAGACTATGCAGAAAATAAATTTTGGTTAAAAACCGACAGTAAACCGACACGTCAACCGACTTTCGAACCGAGCTGTAGGAGGAATCTCGGAGCGACTGTTCAGTGAGGCGGAGTAAAGAATCTGATGGTTAGATTTCAAAGGAAACAGACAGAGACATCAACCGAGCTCGAGCTCAGCATTCTATGCTCTGCATAGAAAGTTTAACCCTTTGTTCTCCGGGCAGTTTAAAGGCTTGGGCTAACTGCATTAGTCAGAATACAGCAAGACTTCATGTTGTTTGAACAGTGGGGAGCTTCAAGCGTGAGGGATAGGCATATGGGCATAACAGGCAGAGGAAAGGGAGGACACCTGAGACCAAATAGGGTCCAGTGTGTATTAACAGGCTAGGAAAATTGGGTAGACTAGATGAGCCTACTGTTCCTTTTCTGACAATGCATTCTATGTTTCATGCTCCACAGGTTAAGACTGACATAAGGCAAAAGGTGCTGGTTTCAGGGCTTCAAAATTTTGAATTCCTCAGTGTCTCACATTCGGACTTCAAAATCTCATGTTACTTCCAAATCAAGGCATAAGAACATCTCCCAATGAATACCGCCTGTAACTGCCTGATATTCTGTGTCCCTCATGTGAGTGTACTTGGTTCTGATCCTATGTTCCTTAATGCTGTCACCTCACCTCCTGGGTCGCATCTGTAAGAGAGACTTTTTCAGTCATTTTTATTTTTGTTGACCAGTGTTATGTGAACTGGAAAACTCCCAGCAATCTGGTCAATAAAATGAAGATTACGTACCTACCATAATTCTTGATCTTGGACAAGTCTTCACGCTTATTCATACTTCTGGATTCAAGCTGGAGGTGATAGGACCCTGTGGGAGCAAAAATTTCAGAAGGGCCAGCGCCATGGTAAGACTTCCCGATGCACGGCACCGTGAGAATAGCTCGTGCCTATGCAGGCTACCTCAGCGTCAGACCCTCCAACCGCCTCCTCGGTACTTTTTTTTTTTACCAAGGAGGTGCAGCGTAAATAAAACTAGATAACCACCTAACCTAACAAGAGCATAAGATAGCATTGTCTAACCCGTATAAGAAGGGTCAATGGAAACAATGTCTTCACAGCCCAACCACTGAGGGAGTGAAGACCAGGAACAGGACAAGTGAGCCTGAGGGATGGTGGGTGAAGACTTGTCTAAGAAGATCAAGAATTATTGTAGGTACGTAATTTTCATATCTTTCTGGACTGAAAGTCTTCACCGCTTATTGATACTTCTGGCTTAGAGTACCAAGCTAAACCAATCCCGAGCAGGGAGGCACGAGATAGAGTTCACTCAGGACAGAATTCCGTTAAGGATTGTCCTGCCAATGGAAGCATGCTGTCTGGCATGGACATCCAGAGCGTAGTGCTTCACAAAGGTGTGCACTGAACTCAAGTAGCCGCTTTGCAAGTATCAGCAATGGGAACAGACTGTATCTCAGCCAGAACGCAACTGCTCTAGTTGGAGTAGGCGTTATCTGGCCTTCTAACTTGACCTGCGCCATAAAAAGCAATAGCAAAGGCATGCAAGCAGAAATGCATCTGATGGGTACTGGCTGACCCAGCCAGGCTGTATTGAAAGACACAAAGATTTGCTTAATTTGATGGATGTCCCCAGTCCTATCTACATAGAATCATAGGGCTCTCTTGACATCCAGGGAATGACGGGTTCGCTTCACTTCATTTTGGAAGTTAGCGAATTAAGTAGGCAGAACCAACAGCTGGTTGAGGTGGAACTCCAAAACCACCTTGGGTAGGAACTTGGGGTGTGTCGGAGAACCACTTTGTCTTTGTGAAAGACAGCGTAGGAGGGTCTGTGACTAGAGCATGTATCTCAGAGACACTGTGAGCAGAAGTGATGGCCACCAAAGGGCGGTCTTCCAGGTCTGGAACTTCAACTCACATGTGGCCAGAGGCTCAGACAGTTTACAAGTGAGCATATTCAGCACAAGATTAATATCCCATGCGACCGGCTTCCAACCAGAGGCCTTGTGTGCAGAATGCCTTTAAGGAATCTTTTGAATAATGGCAGCTGAGCCAGAGACATATTCTGGACTGGCTCATGATAGGCAGAAAGTGAGCAGAGGTGTACCTTGACCGCTGAATACTGCAGTCCTTCATCTGAAAGGTCTAACAGATACTCCAACACTTTATCTGGTGGGAATCAGAATGGATCAAGAGGGATCTTAGCACACCATATCGAGAAATGCTTCCATTTAGCGTGTAAGTCTTCCTGGTGGAGGGCTTACGTTGCTAAAAGAATCTGTGAGATTTTCTAGGAAATTTTGAACCTGCCCACTTCTATCTCCTAAGGAGTCAGGCATGGAGATGAAGGGAGTGCAGAATAGGATGAACCAGGGATCTTTGTGTCAGGAGGACCATTTAGAGGCAGTTGCCTGGAGGGCCCTCAGACAATTTGTTGATTAATGGAAACCAGATATGTTGAGGGCAGTATGGTGCAGTTAGAATCATTCTGCCCCTGTGCCTCTAGTCTGAGCAGCACCTTCTGATTTAGGGAAGCAGGAAATGCATACAGAAAGTGTCTTATCCACCAGAGGCTGAATGCATCCTGCCAGAAAATGCTAGGTTCTCGATTTCTGGAACAGATTAGAGGTAGTTTGTGTTAAGGGGATGCAAAGGTCCACGTCCGACTGCCCCACTCGACAAAGAGCAACTGCACACATCTGATGCAAGTGACCACTCGTTAGGATCCGCCTGTTCTGCTGAGGTGATCCGCCAGATTGTTCTGAACTCCTGGAAGACAGACTGCCTGAATCAGAGCATTGTGTTTGAGGCACCTTTCCCATACCCTCATGGCTTCTCTGCACAAGGGGTACGAATTTGCTGATGTAATACTTCACCAACTTGTTGTCCATCTGAAGGATTACTTTGTGACAGAGGACATCCTTCAGGGCTTGAACAGCACACAGGACCAGTCTGTTCTGCAGACCACTGATGTGTAGATGAGACTCCTCCGGGGTCCATACTCCCAGAGTGTGGAACTCTTGGCAGTGAGCCCCCAGCAAATCAAAAATGCATCTGTGGTGATGGTAATCCAAAGAGCAAACCCTGACAAAGATTGTCCTCCTGAATCCACCATGCAAGTGACCTCCTCAGAGGATCTGTAACTTTGTTGGGTTAAGATTGCGGGATGTTGTTGAGGACCACTGTGCTGAGCATCCAATGAGTGGTCCTCATGTGCAATCAAGCCAGAGGCACTATGAAAACGGAAGAAGCCATAAGACCCAACATCCGTTGCATTGAGTGGGCTCCCACAGAGTTGTTTTCTCTGATGAAGCGAGCAATCTGGAGAATGTCAATCCTCCTGTCCTCCAGGGAAAGGTCCTCACCTCGGAAGTGTCGAGGAGGGCCCCTATGAAGAGCTGCTGAGAGGTTTGAAGCTGTGACTTCTCCTGTTTATTAAAACCCCCATGGAGGTGAGGAACTGAGATGATGTGAAGACTGCCTCCTGTGTCTCCTGTCTTGACAGGCTTGCCAAAAGTCAACTGTCCAGGTATTGGAAGACTTGAACGCGCTTTCAAAAGTGTACAGCGAGAACTGCAAAACACTTTGTAAAGACTCGGAGGTGCTGAGGAGACAGAGCCCAGAGGGCAGGACTCTGAATTGGTAATGTTGACCAAAGGGCACAAATGCAGGTACTTGCGGTGACTTGGGTGCACTGAAACGTGCTGGTAGGCACCTTGCATATCCAGGGATGCCAGCTAGTCATACTGATGGAGTGGTAATAGTGTTCCTAGGGAGATCATCTTGAACTTCTCCCTGAGTAAGACTTTGTTTAACTTTCTGAGGTCGAGAATTGGGTGCATGCTGTCTGTCTTCTTGGAAACAGAAAGTAATGGGAGTAGAAACCCATGTTCCTCTCTGCCCAGGAACAATTTCTACTGCCCTGTTTCTGAGAAGGCCCTGTATCTCGGAGATGAGAAGGTCTGGCTGAGTGGCAGACATACTGTGTTGTCGCTTCAGTGGAAGATCTGAAAGGATCTCTGCAAAATTGAGAGAGTAACCCTCTCGAATAATCCTGAGAATCCATTTGTCCAAGGTGATGAACTTCCACTGATTGTATGTCCACCTCGTGCAGTTGAGGTGAGACCCGGGCCAGATTTCAAAGAGTTGCACTGCTTTTGGGCCCAGTGCCTTGTGCTGCATTTTCTTTAGTGGCTTAGGAGGTTGGTTTCTGTTAAAGGCTTCTCAGCCTCTACCTTGGAAAGGACTGCCTGTTACGAAACTGCTGATGGTTCCTGCCCCTTTGTGGAGCAGAAGGAGCTGGCCTGCCTGTTTTAACGGCAGTCCTGGTCTTCTGAGCGGCCTTTAGTGCTTGCTCAACTTGAGGGCCAAACAGACAGGCACCATCAAAAGGGACATTCATGATCTGTTGTTGAGCATCAGAAGAAAATCCTGATGTTCTGAGCCAAGAATGCTGCCTGATGCAAATCCGGTGGCAGCAGCTCTAGCAGTAGTGTCACAGGCATCCATAGAAGTTTTCAACAGATGACTGTTGGAGTCTATGCTCTAATAGTTTGCAGAAACTCAAGGTAGAGTCAGACTCACGAGATTCTCAACCATTGATTTAAGAGAGTTCCAAAGCACATATTCATGTTGGGAGTAGTGTCCATGGTAACTGGCAATGTGCATGCCCAGAGTTGCAGCTGTGAAAGCCTGTTTCTCCCGAGTCAATTTTATGAGACTCCTCATTGATAGGACTTGCTAATGCTTTCTGAGGGAGAACAGCATTGTACGTTCTCTGAGGACAACTAAAGCATCTGCAATAGGCTGTGATGCTAAGAAAGGTCTGTCCGGGGTGGGGAGCATACTTTGTCTACAGACTTGACCACAGAAGGAATCAGAGCCGGCCTCTCCACACTGCCTGTGATAAGGTCTCAAAGGAGGGGAGACAGGAAGCATAAGGCTCATAGGGATGTTAGGAATATGAAAGAACTCTAGGCTAAAGCCTACCAGGGTCCACAGAGGAGGTCTGTAGAGCCAGGGTTGTCCCCATGTTTTGAGGAGAGACTGGAAGGAAAGATCTTCTACTAGGGTTTCAGCTGGGACTGAGGGCTTCTTGTTCAATCCAAGGATGAGTCATCCTCAGCATCATCAGATAAAATAAGGTCAGGGTCAGACTCATCATTCTTCCCTCTCCTCTTGGAAAAATCAGGCCCTGAAAGGCTGAAGCCTGGCCTGGGCAAGGGGTAGACCATGGACACTGGAACCACCACAGGCGAAGAACACGGCACCAAAGGATCCGCATCGCACACAACACTGAAGGCCCCGCGCCTACACTCAACACATAAGAACCCACCGCCAGATGTGGAAACCGATATCCAAGAACCACTACCAGACCTGAAAAAAGAGGGGAGGGAAGTGGTACTTGTGCCAGCCCCCGCGAGGAGTCAGGGTAAGGGGGGTGAAGGCATGGGAACGGGAGTTAATGGTGCCAGTACCAGTGAGGTTAGAATATCTTCTGCCGACACCAAACGCACATTGCATCCTGAAGTCTCCACCGCAGCCCAGAGACTATCAGACCCGGAAAATTGTAACAAGGTCCATCGGATGGGGCGGACGAGACAGGCACCGCACTCCACTGTTCCATAAGAGCAGCCCAGTGATGAAACTGCTCGCTGGAAACCCTGCATGAGGACAGAGAGGGGCTCCGATGTCGAGTCCCGGATGTTAAGAGTGGAGGTCACCGGGGACCCTGGAGGGGTTGGGGTGGGCCTGCCGCCCACTACTGAAGACTCCTCGCAGACATACCAAGGGGCAACTCGAGCAGTACCGGTTCTTTCTTCCTTTGCCGGAAGAAGAACTCGAGGTTAAGCGTGACAGGTCCCGACAGACGGAGAATGGGCCAGCTTTTTCTGCTTAAGGCAAGGACGGTCTTTCCTCTAGAGCCGGACTGCCCGTGGTCAGACCCCTCCCTCCAAAAGAGCGGTGGACTGGACAAAGCCCCACTGGTAGAACAACCTTCCAGTGAAGTCTCCCTACCATCACCGAGACTGACCATGGTCGACTCCATCAATAGTAGGGCTGAGAGAAAGCTTCTTTCTTCCATTTTTTTTTACACAACAAAGAATAAAAAGAATAACAATACTAAAATGAACTGAACGACTATAAGCTGCTGTTGTATAGACGTGAAGATCTGACTCCCAGTCAGCAAGCGACATCGCACTGAAGAGCACTCGAAGGCAGGAAAAAAGGAACTGAGGTGGCTGGAGGTCAACCGAGGAAGCCTACACAGGCACAAGCTAATCTCGAGGTACCACACATGCGCAGTCCTACCATGGCGCTTGGCCCTCCTGAGGATTTTTATCTCTAGGGTCCTAGCTTCTCTGGCTTGAACCCAGAAGAATGAATAAATGATGAAGACTTTCAGTCCAGGAACAGTAAATAAAATCCAACTATTTCCTGTAGGTTTATTTTCATCTATGAATTATTATATATAGACACACCATACATCACACATACTGTACCTTCAACTACAGCAAGAGGAAATCTTGAATTGTCTGTTTGGCTGTTCAGACAGTACTGGGTTGTCTGAAAATTCAATGGTAATGTTCCTTTATTAACCACAACTACTCCTTGTTCCTCAAGTTCCTTCCACTGTTGTGAAGATTCACGGTCATATTCTTGGTCTAGGCTGACATGGGTAGCTGCCTGCTTCTCACCTGTAACAAACAAAACAACGTGAAGAATTTGGCAAAGGAAAAGCAAAAAGAAAATAATCTAGTAATGCAGCCTAGACTAAACCAGTTGAAAAATGTTAACTTGCTGTGGGGTCAGGTTGAAACTTTGTTGCTTTTCTCAAAGGTGACATCTTTTGAATACTGAAAACTGTTATGATGTGAGAACACAAAACATGCTCATGTGCTAGCCTGTCAGTGCAGCAACAGTGGTGCCGCCTGCGACCTGAGTTTGGGAAAGAGCCAGGGTCATCGGGGGCTGACTAGGAAACATAGGATTGAGCATTTCAAGGGCCCTATCCTCCCCCAGGAGACAGGGTAGCACATTTTGCTACAATACCGGTGCCCACGGGCAGCATGCAGCTGGCCAGTCTCATGGGAGGAGGAACACATCCTGATCTAGTGCATGGCCTTGCAATCACATGCCCACTCCATGGCTCCTCAGCAGCTGTGTCCTGAACACTCTCAGGCTCCCACCACTCCCAACTGGCCACTGGTTCCCAATGTGAAAGATGGACCAGAGGGAGGTCATGGCTGTTAATAGTCCAGAAGGAATCTACCATGCAGGGCAAGCCCTGATGAAACCCAAGAGACAAGGTAAGTAGCAGAGAATGGAGGAAGGGGCTGGGATGTAGCCTGGCAGAGGGGGAAGCATTCGGAGAAAAGCAATGTATTAAAAAATATATTTGTTAGGTTCTCCTTTTATATCTTTTATAAGACCAAACCTCACTGTTCAAAAATACTAGAAAATGATGTCCCCTTGATGAGACACACACATATGCAGGGCTTGAATTTAGCGGTATTCCGCACGACTGGCATACCACTTTTCATGCCGCATACTAAAACTTGGGCCCTGGTATTTCCTATGGAGTACCAGTTTTTGTTTGTCCAGAAGATATAGTTCCACCTCCTGACCATTAGGTGGTACTGTTCCAAGCAATTTTTTAAAAGCGCTGGCACCTGATTCACAGTGAGGCTGTTGGAAAAAAAAAAAAAGGACATGTCCTGCCTGTCATGCACCCTCTTTACAGTGTTAATCATGTCTGCATTTCTCTGAATAATTGACTCCTGTTGGTTACTTACCAGTCTGAATATACCAGAGCGTTCTAATCAGCTGGCTAATCGTGTTCCTTTCCACTGGAGGCATGATTCATGCGAGTTGGAGAAGTGCAGCCATCGAGGAGTCTATGCAAGCATGGCTTTTTCGGCAGTCAATGGGTAGAATGAGCGCATTTACTGTACTGATCTCAGTTTGATTTAACATTTCTGATGTGGACAGTTAACCCCCAACTGGACATGCATGCAGGCAGCAGAGAAACCTCTTCTGAGCCAGGTAAGGCTTGTGAAAAGAACGTGAAAAAAGCGAAGTGTTTTCTCAGTGTCTTGATCCCCAAACCTGGCCCTGTTCTCTTATGAAGGGCACTTTCGTTTGCAAGGAGTTCCTCTCGAAATAATTTTGCAGTTACCATCATTCTCCAGTCGGGCCTTCAATTAATACAGTCCGTCGCTAATATTGCTGCTAATATGTGAAGTGGAGAAACACCGGTGATGGAGTTATTAGCAGTAGGCGTCTTGGCTTATGGTGAGAGACAATTCTTTTCTGCAGCTCTACAAATACAGAAAAGCATAAACTGGCGTGCCCGGCGTGTGCTGCCTCTCTCGTCTCTCTCTCTCTCTCACTATTAGAAAGACATCCAGTGCAGTAAATAGCCCCATTGCCAGTGTTTCTCTACTTCATGTATCAGAAAGAATACTAAACGCAGGACCGTATTAACGGACGCCTAACTGGAGAATGATCACTGCAAATGATCTTAAGAGGAACTATAGTACTTGCAACAACAGCGCCATTCATAAGACAAAGGGCCAAGTTTAAGGGTCACACTGCTGATAAAACACAAGGATTGGGGTGGGGGGTTGATAGGTCTGGGCCACTGGCAGACCAGGATCCATGGGAAAGTAGGCAGATCACAATTCATGGGGCTGCAGATCCCGGGGAGGGGTTAGGCCACAATGGGATTCATAGGGTGCAGGCATGCTTCCATCTGTGTATGGGGGCAGGCAGTTCAGAAGATCCATGAAAGAGGGGTAGGCCAAGGCCAGGACAGGATCCATGCGAAGAGTAAGCAGGCCAGGATCCAGGGAATGTACAGGCTGTCCATGGCCAGCCTAGAATGCATGGTGGGTGGGGAAGGCATGCCAGGGCCAGGCCAGAATGGGATCTCTAGGATGTGGGCAGGCAGCTAAAGAGCCAAGATGGGGAGGCACACAGGATTGCCCATATCAGGCCAGCATCCAGAGGAGGGGCATAGGCCAGGACCAGAATGGGATCTATTTGGGGGCTGGGCGGACATGTCAGCCCACATCTGTGCAGGGATAGGCTGGCCAGGGCTGGTTGGTTGTGAGGGGCTGCAAGTAAGCCAGGCTGAGGGGCGAGGCAGGATCCATGGTGTGTGGGGGTGGGGCAAATCTATGGAAACTGGGCGAATACCAAATTTCATGGTGGAATACTAACATTCTGATTCTGATATTCCACTGAGAAAGCCACCCCTGACATGTACGTCTCTTCTGAGGCATTCACAATCCTTTTCATGCAGTCTGACACTACTGTCAATATGTATTTATCAATATTTTATTTTCCGCATTACATTTTTTTTATCCAATTTTAGGAATGTTACAATTTTATCAATATTATAATTTTTTTTAATTTACACATTTTTCTTTCTAAAATGTATTTTCTCAGAAATATATCTGAGGTGAATTTATTTTATACAGTAATGTCTCTAAAACGTAGCGCTTTGCCTAGTTTTCAAATGTAATAATTTTATCGTTAACGTACATATTGATATTTTGCATTTCAAAATTTCAAACATTTATTATAAAATAAGCGCTGTGGATATTTTGTTACATTATATTATGAACATTGGCATATTTTAAAACCATGCAGTACCATCTAATAGCTCTCTAATCATGTAACCCAAATTTCAGTACACATTCTAGCAGCCCTATAATCTTCCATGCTTTTGCAGGCTATGTCTGTGAACCGGAAGACAATGACCTTCTCTGAACAAGCAATGTAGAGTACAGTACAGTGGAACCCTCTAAAAATGAACTCTGAGGTAGTGAATTTCTGTTTATAGCTATTATTCAGTGGTAATTAAAGAAAACTACACTCATATCTTGTAAATTTTGTTTCGCATCAACAGGCAACTCTTCCTCCAACTGACAGGGATATATCGTTTTCTTTAGTTTGCTTTCATTGTTCATGCTAGTTCCCTGAAACTATCCATAGGAGAGCATGATGTCACAGCACCCATTTATACCATGCATCTCTATGCTGAAAGTACAAATATCCTGAAAAAACCCTCTGAAAGCATACAAACTGAATGCACTTTAAAGGGAAAAACCCTGGTTACAGCTCAGTTTGCAAAGCTAACTGAAGGCAAATGTGGTATTTACGCCTTGCTGCAACTTTGTTTTGTTGAAATCTAATTAAGCAGACAGGCATACTGTGGAATCTAAAGGGTGCTGACACAGCATGTTCTCATGTGCTAATGCAGCTCTCAGGGACAATGGGATTTCAACAGCCGAAAATGCAGACCACCAGGATAGTTACAGGGACTAGTACGAACAGTGAAAACTAACTAAAGCAATCACATATACAGTATCCTAACAGTTTCATGAAGAAGTTTGCTGACATGGAAACATATAACATTCACAAGATATGAGGGTGTAGTTTTCCTTTATGTAAGACTGCTTAACTGCCACTAAGCCACCATAATGCTACTCGAGGTTCTTAAGAGCAGTTGACGCCTTCAGGAGAACATTAGCGAAACATACTATTTAGACACAGTTCAGCTTGTATTTCACATTAGTCCTGCACTGCTCCTCTCCATTATCCATCACTGATGTAATCTGTATGAAAACACGATCTTTGCTCCTGAAGAGTTCATCTATTCCTGTTGCCTTCTCCTTACCTGAAGCCATAATGTAACAGCTTGTGACATCACAGTTACTGCCATGGCAACAGATTGTTAGCGTCACAACAGAGGATTATGACATGAAGTAGGGAAGTAAGCTATACAGGCAGATGAACTCTGAGGAATAAAGATCATGTGTTTATGCAGATTTCCTCAGTAATAAATAATGTACAGGAGAAATCTACAGAATATCGTGGAATGCAAGCAGAATTGTACCCAAATATTATGTTTTTCAAAGTTTTCTTTGAGGTGTCAGCAGCTCTCTAACAATCTATCTGCTGAAAGCAATCTGCCCAGACAGCTTGTTACTATTTACCTGCTCTATTGCTCAGTTAGCTTTTGACACCAAGTCAGTTTAAACTGCTAAATGTCAAGCCCCTGAAAAAAAGTACTGATCCTCAAAGTGCTGGGGATTGTACAGTTCATGGTCAGGCTGGCTTTATTTTTGTATCTGTACCTTCAACTGGATAGAGTACATAGTACTCTGAGCACTGAATACAAATGAAAAAACGTTTTACCTGGCTTCCCAGCTTTTGTTTGGCCTAAACTGTCTTGAAGTGCCTCTTCCTTGTGGACCTGCAACTAAGGAACCTCAACACTATTTTCCCTAGCAGGAGTGCTGCCACATATCAGGGAGTGAAATCATACAGCAGTGCCTCCCCAGTCCCCTAGGTCACTTCATCCAGCTCCTGAGTCCACTCCCAAACCCAGTTACGCCAGCAAGAGAGTCTGATGCTCTACCCACTGGGCCACTGGTGACCCACAACACAAACATTTTGAGTGCATCTGTTCAGTGACTACAGTGTTTTGTCCATGAAGTCAAAAGACAACATCTGGAATGATTAACACAAATAAGCTGTACTGATTAACACCAATGAGTTGCTTCATCCAAAACTGTGGTAACAGATATGATTTAACAAACTCTGTCATTTCTTTCCTCTACAACTGCTAGCAGGCTCAAAAGCCACCTTGTAATTGATTGCGAACAATAAAGAGTTTGCACACCTATTTGAATAATATAACCAAAAATTTACATCACAGCAAATGTTACAAGGAACTGTATTATGTGGCCTTGAAGTGACCTTCAGTGTAATGAGAAAGATGTAGCGCACTAGCCTTGACATACATTAGTTTACATAATAAGCTGAGGAGGTGTTGAATGGGCTGCAAAGCACAGTGACACAGTAGCATTCTCATTCCTCCTTACCAGCCAAACATACAATAAAGTACCCACAAATTTCAAAGAAGGCATCTGTGGGTGTGATAGGATGTTACAGGGCAATTGATAGCACAGCCTTTTAAAAAGAAAAACATTACAAATAACATTTTCTCAAAGCACTGTGCCCATTCTGCTTTAAGGATGGCAGCGGTGTACGTATACGATTTCTGTTTGTATCAAAGTCTTTCAAAACTAAGAGAAATCCTAAGGTGCCTTACAATACAGATCTTGCATTTTCACATGATGTCCATCAAAATCTCACATTTAAAAGGAACTGGAGTGGGAGGGGTCTTGGTTTTCCATCAAACATGCTTGCAGAAAAAGATTCCTTTCATATCCCATCACAGATAGACACAGCTCTGTTCTGTCTTCTGTTACTAGCTGCAAAAGCAGTGTTAATGGAACTGTTGGAAACTGAAAAGATGCTTCAAAGCAGCTGCAAAGGTCTGCATTCCAGTAAGCAATAAGGAAAAGGCCAACAAGTGGACCTCTCCGCAGTTCAACAGTTGGGCTAAGGGCTTTGAACAAGAAGGTCCACGACAACTAAAAGAAGAGGATGCAGAGCAAATTATGGTAAGTCAGTCCTGGAGGAGCCTCTCCTCAAGCAGAACAAATCTGGGGCGATTCTGGAGCAAGTGGTGTAAGCAGCTGTGTGGACAGGCTGCAACCGCCGGTCAACTGCATAAGTCACCTCCCAGTATCCCTGGTGCTTCCCAGTGTTCTCCTCCCCAGACTCTGGGCCCTCTGCAGCACGTCATTCATCAGCGCAGAGAGGGACCACATAAACTGTATGAAAATGAGCATAAACTGGCTTAGGAGGTTGGGGAGGAGTGCCAATATGGATCGCAGTGCAAGGGAAGGGGTCCATCTAACAGGGCTAAAGAAATCAAGGAAAAGCTGGAAGCCTCAATAGAGCAGAAGCTGCAGACACCCAATTGCCACAGAAGCAGACACAGCTCTAGTACAGTGTGCTTGTAAGCCTTTGGGTGACTGCTTAACAGCCCTTTCATAGTGGAACTGTATACCTGAGACTATCCATAGAAACATCTTTTCTTTTTTAATTCTGTTTATCTCTTCCCTTGTCAGCCCCCCTGGAAGAGCACCCCAGTCCCATCACCCCAACCTCCACAAGTACTACCACCAGTCCTCTTCCCCACGGCTTGCCCCCCACCTCCCAACGAGGTCGATGGAGTTTCCCAACCCCACCATGGCCTGGATCTAGTTTGGGCCAGCATGCCCAGCTAGTTGGGTGCAGGGCCTATGAGCGATGTCGTCATTCTGCCACTGGCTTTCCCATTTTCCTGGTGCCCCCAAGAGGCCTGGCGTGCAATGAACTCAGGGTGCACACCATGCACACTGTGGCCCAGGCTGCCTTTCCTCCAGCTTCCGCCAAGGCCAGACAAGCACCAGGTTCTGCCCCGCCTCGCCCGAGTAAGAGCAGTCTTACAAATGAATGATCCTCCTCAAAGAAACCATTTAACAAATCCAGAGGATGGCTGGCTTGAAGTCCAGGAAAGGTAAGGCAGTGCACCAATCCGAGGAGTCCTCACTGGCAAATGTCTCCCCTTCTGACTAAAGGATAATCTGGAGGGGGACAAGACCCATCCTAAAGCAGATTCCTCCTGACAAAATAAACCTCCCAATGGTTTTAGAGGAGTCACCTCCGAAGGAGAAACGATGAAGAGGAGGATTACCTTTAAGGAGTGTGAAAGTGATCCCCAGAGGAGAACCCTACATGGGGAGACCGCTCAAAACACCGTAGAAAGGAGGGAAGGGATCACTAGGGCCCCACCAATACTGCTCTTAAAAGGAAACCCTTAGGGTTTTAGGAGAAAGCAGAGAGGGAGGCCTAGTCATGGGTCCGACGAGGAGGAGGGTCCCATCAGGATGACAAAGGACCCTAGTGACCTAAAAGAAGGTTGCCTCCCTGCTTGTCTCACCAAGACACTCCCAACACCCTCTAAGAAGAATGACGCAAAGAGGTATCAGGAAAGTACCACCAGGGTCACAATTTGAGAAACAAACAGGGAGGAGGTATCGCCCAGAGACTGAGGCCTAAGAGGGACAGGGGAGGGAAGCAGTGAAGAATGGTGAAGATACACAGAAAGATCAAGAATTATGGTAGGAAACCCTAGAGGAGAATACAGACCCTTCTATTTCAGCTGCTATACTCTGGGATACTCTGAAGGTTGTGATTAGAGGAGAATCATCTCTCATTCCTCCAGACTAAATACACAGAGAGAATCCAGACACAAATTATTACAAATTAAGTTGCAAGAATTAAAGCAGATGAGAGACAGAGGGGAACGAGACACAAATTGAGCTCGACAAATCCAATCGGAATTACAATCCATTTTGGATTATAAGACGAAAATTTTATGATATCTTAAAAGATTCTATTATGAGGGAGGCCCTAAAGGTACCAGAAATGTATCTAGGCATACTAGAGGATTTAAGCAGACTGCCACTATCACAAAGATTAGAGACCCCTTAACAGGAGATATTCTTAACAAAACTCCTGCAGTTCTGAAAGTATAACAGCAATATTACGCAGATTTGTACTCTGATCCCACACCCTTCCCTGAAGGATAAAAATACAGGTTACTCACCTGTAACAGGAGCTCTAGGAATGGCATATGTTGTTCATCCACACTGTCTGGCAGGTTCCTGCCGCTTTAAATCTGGCTGGAAGGTCTTCAAGCTGGCTCCTCCCACCACCGGGTGGTAAAACTCTCGGCTCCGCCCCATGGCGTCAGATCTAGCCCGCTGGAAACTGGGTTGTGCGTCAGAGCTGGGTAGGTCGTGTGGATGAACAACATATACCATTCCTAGAACTCCAGTTACAGGTGAGTAACTTGTATTTCTAGGACATGGATGAAAAAATTACTCACCTAGTAATGTTGTTTCTTCTAATGGAGTATTGCTATATTATGACTGATGCAGTTTGTCCCACCATTAGAACTGCTCCGAGGTGAAAGAGTTAACTTCCATGCAGTGCATGGAACTGAGAGCGCGAGCTCGGTTAGCAAAGCTCTGTCAGGATATTTCAAACCGAAACCATCAGATCTTTACGAGCAAAACTCACTAAGGCTCTGTGTGAAGCTGTAACTACACTCAGCCAACTGGCTACAAAATATTAACACATTTTCTGGTCCCAACACCAACACTCAAGTCAGGGGACCAGAAAAAATAAGATAAAAATAAACACAACACCCAAACACCCCAACAAGAAGGGGTGGAAAAACATAAAAGGGGCATCAATAAGTGCACAACAGAGGACTGTCCACCCCATACCCAAAGTAGAAGTTCTGAGAGGCAGGTTGGGGAGGTCATAATATAGCAAGACTCCATTAGAAGAAACAACATTACTAAGGTGAGTAATTTTTTCTTCAAACAACATGAAGTCTTGCTATATTATGACTGATGCAGACTACACAGCAGTACCTCCGTGGAGGAGGGACAGAACCTACTTTAGGGAATAGGCTCTGAAGCACAGCTGTGCTAAACCGAGCATCCCTCCTGGCCTGGATATCCAGGGAGTAACGCTTTGGTGAAAGTGTACTATTTTCCAAGTAGCTGCTTGACATATCTCTAAGATAGGGATGTCTCTGGCAGCAGCTAGAGATGCAGCTGTACCTCTGGTAGAGTGAGCCCTCAGGCCTGGGGGAACCTTACCCAGTTTTTGATAGCAAAATTGATACAACAATCCACCTGGCAATGGATCTCTTAGTGGCAGGTCTCCTTTCCCAACCTCACCATAAGTGAGAAATAGTTGGAGGAGTCAAACCTGTGACCCTTGGTATGCTCTATGTAATAACTTAGGGCCCTCTTAACATCTGTTGCAGCCTCCTCTCACCAGAGGAGGAATGGTCAGTGAAGAACACTGAAGTGACATAGATTGGTTAAGGTGGAAATCTGAAACCACCTTAGGCAAAACTTCCTGTTAGTCCTGAGGACTACCTTATCCCTGTGAAAGGAAATAAAGACAGTCTCCACTGATAAAACCTGTAACTCACTTATGGGCCTGGCAGAAGTGATGGCTACTAGAAATACAGTTTTCCAAGTCAAATACTTAAGCTCTGCCAAGACAGAGGTTAAAAGGGGTTGCATCAGCTGAACAATGCAAACATTAAGATCCCAGGCAGGGGCAGGGTCCCTGAATGGAGGATTGGCATAGAAGCAATCCCTTAAAAAACTTGAAAATACAGGGTGAGCAGAAAAGAAGAGGGCTTCCCTGCTGAAATAAAAGCAGAGACAGCTGCCAAATGCACTTTCAGGGTAGCTGGTCTCAGTCCCAAAGAATTAAGATGGACCATATAGTCCAAAACAGTGGGCAAATCAGCAGATTCCGGGAAATATGCTTCCCAGAACACCATATGGAAAACCTTTTCCACTTGGAGTTATAGGTAGCCCTGGTGGAAGGCTTCCTAGAAGCTTTCAAGATTTCGAGAACACCCTGAGAAAGTTGTAGATCAGAAACTAACTCCTCAAGAGCCAGGCCTTGAGGTTGAGGGATTTGAGATTCGGATACCAGACTCTCCCTGGGCACAGGTTAACAGATTGTGGTTCCTGGGGAGACACAGGGAAGATGGACTGCTAAGGACAGAAGGAGTGGTACCAGGGCTGCCTGGCCCAGTCTGGAGCAATCAGGATCATCTTGCAGGGCTGAGACCTGATTTTTGACTAGCACCTTGAACAGGAGAGGAAGGGGGAAGGCATGAGAAACTTCCTTCCCAATCGAGGAGAAAGGCATCCAGGGGACTGAGCCCAACACTGGGGCCTGCAACAAAAAAGTGGAAGTTGATGATTGTCTGGGGCTGCAAAAGATCTATCTGAGGGTGCCCCATCTGGCAAAAACTATCCCCAGTACTAGGGATACAGTGACCATCGTGATGGCCCTGGGAAATCCTGCTGAGAGCATCTGCCAGGACATTGTCCTTGCCTGGGAGGTGAATGCTATGAGGAAGTGTTCAGGAATAAGCCAGAGACCACAACTTCATAGCCGGTGCTACAACGTCAAGACCGAGTACCCCTTGTTTGCTGATGTACCACATTAGTGTGTTGTCTGTTCTGACCTGTACCACTTTGTTCTGAACAGATGCAGAAAAAACCTGAAGTGCTAGAAAAACAGCTCTGAGTTCCAACAGATTGATGTGGAACAGAGATTCCTGAGGGACCACAACCCTGGGTGGAGAGGTCGCCCATGTGAGCTCCCCATCCCAAGAGGGGGACGATCTGTAGTAAGGGTCAAGGAGTGAGATAGAGGGATGAAGGCACCCTTGTTCAGATTGCTCTGATCCTGCCACCACTGAAGGGCCTGGATCAGAGTTCGAGTCACTGGGATTAACTTGGATAGAATCTCTTCTTTGAGACCAGAAGGCTTCTCAAATGGAACTGAATGTCCCTCATCTGAAATATTGCTCCTTGCACTACAGCTGTGGAAGCAGCCATGTGTCCCTAGGAGCTGCAGGAAATGCCTTGCTGGTCGAGAGACCTGCAGAGTGAAGGACGAGGCCAGGGCCACCAGGGTCCTTACCCTTTCTAGGGGAAGGAAGGCTCTGGCCTGCTTTGTGTCCAGTTCTGCACCTATAAAGGTGAGTACCTGGACAGGTTCCAGAACTGACTTTGGAAGATTGAGAAGAAAGCCCAGAGAGGCAAGCAGCTGCTGGGTAACTTGCAGGTGTGATTTGACCTGGTCTGGAGACTGACCCACAATGAGCCAGTTGTCCAGGTAGGGAAAGATGGCAATCTTTTGCCTCTTAAATGAGCAACTGCTACTGCCAGACATTTTGTGAATACCCTTGGGCAGAGGTAAGGTCAAGGGCATTGTTCTGAACTGATAATGGCCTGAGGGCAGTTCAAATCTGAGGTACTTTCGGGGAGCTTCTGATAAGAACATGGAAGTAGGCATCCTTGAGGTCCAGGGAAGCTAGCCAGTCCCCTGGCCTTAGGGAGGGTAAAATCATTCCCAGAGTCACCATTTTGAATTTTGGTTTTAAAAGGTGCTTGTTCAGATATCTTAGGTCCAGGATGGGCCGCCACTCTCCTGTCTTTTTGGGTAAGAAGTACAGACCCTTGCCCTGGTGTAGGGAGAAACCCTTTCTACAGCTCTGAGAGCCAGGAGGGTTGAGACTTCTGTTTCAAGGCAAGATTCTCTAAAGGGTTTGCAGGTGGAAAAGATCTGATTCTCATCTTTGGAAATTTTTGAAGTTGAGAACTCAGACCCTGGCTCACTACTTCCAGGACCCACTTGTCTGATGTTAAAGACTCCCAGTCCTGGACGAAGTAAGCCAGCCTGCCCCCTACAGGTAATGGAGAACGCCCTGGGCATCCCATCAGGGTGCCTGTTTGGCAGGGGCTTTAGGCTGAGGGGTGGGAGCAGGCCTGCTTGTACCCCGCCTGCCTCTCCTCTGAAGAACCCCTCTGAACATAAGCTGAAGAGGAGGCTTGGTCTGGTAAAAGGCCTGTGAAAAGGCCTGCCTCTACCCCTGGGGGCTGCCTCTGAGGAGTGGCTTGTCGTCCTTGGCTTGTGCACTCCTATAAGTTGTTCTATATTCATCCATTTTCTTCATATAATTCTCTGTCTGCTCCCAAACAGAGAATTCTCCACCACAGGAAAATCCATAGCCTTAGACTGGGTATCCCAGACAAAGTAGTACACCTGAGCCAAGCCAATCTATGAAAAGCCACAGATGTAGCCATGACTCTAGAGGATACATCATTAGAATCCACTGCAGCATGAAATTGCACCTTAGATGCCTCATTACCATCAGCAGCCACCTGTTCCAGCTCCTGGCAAGCTGGCCAGGGGCCTGTTTGCTAAAGCCATGACAGTATCCCATCTAGATTTTGGTATCTCACAACATAAGCCATATATAGTTTGCTTGTCTGAGTCCCAAAGATGCTGCCATGTATTGTTTTTGGCCATGACATCAATCTTCCTGGAGTCCTTGTCAGGAGGATGTGAAGCCTGGGAATATTAGCTTTATCACAGGCTGCAGCCTGAACTATCCCAACATGGCTGCATTGCTGTGAAAGAAATTCTGTATCAGGACCTGATAAAGTGTACTCCTGTCCATCTTTTATCCACAGGAGGCACAGAATTAGGAGCTTTTAAAATTTTTTATTGTTTGTTTCCTAAAAGATTTATGTAAAGGAATAGACAATCTCCTGGACTCTGGGATATCCATCATCTCTACAAAGTCAGGCTCTCTTGTCATCCACAGCTCCTCTAAAGGAAGCTGGAGGGTTTCAGCAACTTTTTATAAAACAGAAAATGAGAAGGGACTCAGCAGTCTAGGGGAGATTCTCCAAGGTCTGTCTGGGAAATGTCCGTTCAATGGGCACATCCAGACTTTCAAAGTCACATTCACACTGATCATAATCATCCTCCCCTCCTCTGGTTATAAAAACCTCTATATCATATTCTGAACCGAACCGACCTTTGCCAGACAGTGGCGGTTCGGACGGAACCGGGAAAGTGACTGGACAATTTATATTGCCCTGGCTATCTCTGCAGCAGTTGGAGGAGGGATTTGACCCACACCTGCTGACTTTCTAGTTCTCTTTGCTGGAACTGGCTCCTCAGAGTCAGCTTTATGTTTGCCCGAGGAAGTCTGGCCCTGGTCAGAGGGAACTCCCTCCGTTCGTTGGCACCGAACCGGCTGGCCATCCGGATCAGCGGACTTTTTGTCTCTCGCTCCTGAGCCTACCAACTCTTATCAAGGGTAGCTGCAGGAAATTCTTGCAAATCTGGCAGTCTGCATTGAGGTGGTCAAACCTCAGACAATAAACACATGTGGTGTATGGGTCAGCCTTGGCAAAGGCTTCCCACAGACACTACAGTGTTGGAAACCCAGTGGCCCGGTTTTCTTTTGGGTTTCTAGACATAATGCCAGTCTAACCAAAACTTCGTCTTTTTCGCAGTGCCAGGCAAGACACTCTTATCAGTTCCCAACTGTGTCACGGGTCGTGGAAAACCGTAATGAAATCCGCTTTTTTAGAACCGATAAGAACCGGAACCGCACTCTAACAAGCCTTAAAATGCTTCAGAATGAAGTTTAACATAATCTGATCAGTTCAAACCGAACCGATAAACATTTACAAGTTCCACAGAAAACCTATTACTTACAATACCATAGACAGAGCTTGAAACGATCGGGTTTATGTTAAAATAATGATAATCACGGTTGAATTTAACCGAGAAAACTCTTTAAACCGAGAAAATGAACCGAGCAGCAGGAGGAATCTCCGGAGCGACTGTTCAGTGAGGCGGAGTAAAGAATCTGACGGTTTCGTTTGAAATATCCCTGACAGAGTTTTTCTAACCGAGTCAAGGCTTAAGTTCCATGCACTGC
Source organism: Neoceratodus forsteri (assembly GCA_016271365.2). Taxonomy (NCBI): domain Eukaryota; kingdom Metazoa; phylum Chordata; order Ceratodontiformes; family Ceratodontidae; genus Neoceratodus; species Neoceratodus forsteri. The sequence goes on from CM057455.1 coordinate 1,301,592,722, forward strand.
ATGGACGTTAACTCTTCACCTCCGAGCAGTTCTAATGGTGGGACAAACTGCATCAGTCATAATATAGCAAGACTTCATGTTGTTTGAAATGTTGTTCATCCACACTGTCTGGCAGACTCCTAGCAGTTCTCCGGGAGGAGGGACGCATACACCCCCCACAGAAATACTTACTTGGGGAACAGAGATTGAAAACTGAGGCCCCAAAACCAGCATCCCGGGCGTGACTCAAGGTCGACGGTAATGGGTAACAAAGTGTGTGCTGACTTCCAGGTAGCAGCCCTGCAGATTTCCTGGATAGGGATGTCTCCTGGAAGCAGCCAGCACCAAGCAGCGGTATGCCGGTAGAATGAGCTCTTATCCCTTTGGAGGCTCCATGCCCACCAACCTGTAGCAGAGATCTATGCAGGAGGTGACCCACTTGCCTATCATCCGCTTGGCTGCAGGTCTGCCAGTGCGGCTTTCAGTGTAGGTGACAAACAGCTGGCAACCTCTCCCGAACTCAGCCGTCCGCCTCCTTATAGTAAGAGAGCTCTTCTAGGGTCCAAAGTATGGAGCCTATATTCGCCTCCGAGGTGTGACTGGCGAGAAAACTGGCAAAGTCAACACCTGGTTAAGGTGAAACCCGACACCACCTTTGGAAGGAATTTGGTGGGGATGCAGGACAACCTTGTCCCTGTGGAGACCAGATAAGGAGACTCAATGGAAAGCGCCTGGAGCTCTCCCATCCTTCTGGCTGACGTGATAGCCACCAAGAAGGCGGTCTTCCACGACAGGTGAGAGAGTGTCACACCTCTGCATCGGTTCAATGGCTTGCCCATGAGCTAGCTAACACCAGCAGCAGATCCCACGGAGGTGGAGGTTCTCGCATCGAGGGATATGTGATCAAGGCCTTGAAAAGTGCTCGACCACCTCTCCCGCGCTCAACTGCTTCCCGGCCCGCTACCTGCAAGCAGAGATGGCTGCCAGGTGCACCTATGGGTCGCCGACCAAAACCCTAGTTGAAAATGGACTACAGGTAGTCCAGAATGCTTGCCTAGGAACAGGAGGAAGGGTCCAACCCTTGCCCTCTGACACCAAATGGAAAATCTCTTCCATTTAAAGGCAGAGCATTTCCTTGTTGACTCCTTATGGGATGCCTCAACGACGCTGAGGACCTCATCGGAAAGACTCAAGGCCTGGAACTCTAGTCCCAGGAACCATGCTGTCAAGCAGGGATTGAAGGTCCGGATGGAATACCTTCCTTGGTTGACTGAGATCAGGTCTGGCAGGCTGGAAGCCTCCTCGGAGCCTGAGCTGAGGCTGAGGAGATCTGGATACTCAGAACTGGGGGCCAGTCTGGGGCTACCAGAATACCTGCGCCTTGTCCCTCCTCACCTTGAGAGAAGCAATCTCAGGATCAAGGAAATGGGGAAAGGCTAAAAGAGGCTCGGGTCCACGGCCCCGAGAAAGCATCCCCATGCAGCGAGCCCTGCTGAGAGGGGTGGGCATGAAACAGCCTCAGCTTCATTCTCCTGGAGGCAAACAGGTCCACCTGAGGTGTCCCAGTGGGAGAACAGATCTTGTACTACTCCGGCAGGAGAGACCACTCGTGGGACGCAGATCCTATCCGGCTTAGGGCATCGGCCAGAATGTTGAGGCCGCACATGGATGGCTAGGAGATCCGCCTCCAGGCTACGTAGAGGGACCAAGTGCGGAGAGCTTCCTGCACAGCAGCATGGAGCGTGTCCCACCTGGCGGTTTAGGTAGTACATGGTCGGATTGTCCATCTGACCTGGACCACTTGATCCCGCATAAACGGAGCAAAGGGCGGTGAGGGCTAGATGAACCACTTGAAGCTCCAGCAGGCTGATGTGGCATCGGACTCCCGGACCAGAGGCCGTGCACTCTGTGCTCCCCAGATGGGCACCCCAACCCAGAGAGGCGTTGGTCGATAGAGAGACCATCGGATTGGGAGGACAAATGGATGCCCTCCTGCAGATGAGCTGAACGATCCACCACTGGAGAGCGTTCACATCTTCTGGGTCACTGCCACTGGCTGGTCCAAAGGACTGGAGTGTTGTGACCCATGGCTGGCCAGTCCCCACTGTAGAGGACGATGTGCCAACGGGTCCAACGACCACGCTGGTGCAGGCCGCCATAAGGGCCCAGTAGGCGCAGGAAGTCCCGGTAGGTACTTGCCCAACCTGAAATGATTGGGCAAAGGAGGAAAGAACCTCGGCCCTGTCCGCCGGGAGCTGGTTTGCTCGCAGAGAGTCGAGCTCTGCCCCGATGAATTGATCACCTGCTTTGGCACGAGTTCCGACTTGGCCTCGTTGATGAGGAGGCCAACCTGAGAGCAAACCTGGAAGGCCAGATCCCTGGACTGCTCCACCTCTGGTCTGAGGAGGCCGCAATCAGCCAGTCGTCCAGGTAAGGGTACACCGGACGCGCGCCGCAGGAATGCTATCTCCACTGCCATGCATTTGATGAAGACCTCGGAGCTAGAGAAAGGTCAAGGGCATGGCTCTGAACTCATAGAGGGACCCTCTGCTCTGGAAGCGGAGGAATCGCTGGTGGACGGATGGACTGGGACGTGAAAGAACGCGTCCTGCAGGTCCAGAGAACAGAACCACCGCCTGCTCCAAGGATGGAATGATCTGAGCCAGAGGACCATCCTGAAGGTTCGAGACCTTAGAACCTGTTCAGGTTGTGCAGGTCTAGAATGGGGCACCAGCCCCCGTCTGCTTGGGACCAGGAAGTACCTGGTCACAAACCCTGGTCTGGTGGAGGATCCGCCACCTCCCTGATCACCTCCTTCTGGAGGAGCAGGGCAATGTCGGCTCGATGGGCCGACAGAGAGGCTGCGGACCACGAGGGCCACGTGGGGCGATGGCTCGGAAGAGGCGCGCCTGCTTGAACTCAGAGGCAGACCCTTTCCTGCCACTTCCAACACCCAGTGGTCCGTGGTGATGGCGGACCAGGCAGAAAAAGTGGCGGGACCGCCTCCACGGGGAACCCGGGGAAGCGACGCTGTGGGGCGACACCCTCAACCTGTCACTGGGCAGGCTTTGAGGAAGGGTCGGCCGAGGGACCTCCTGCTCTTTTTCCTCCCAGCTTCCTGCTGGAGGAAGCTGCAGGCTTGGCTTTGGAGTGCTGGTGCGAGTCTGCTGGCCCTGATGCTGGTGTTGCTGGGCCAGACGCAGCCGCAGGGGCAGAAGGACTAAAGGTGCTATGCTGCCGGCGCGCCTTTGTCCTTCTGGGCAGACATGACAGAGTCCAAGGTGGCACTGACCCTCAATTCTCTGGAGGTGACCTTCCACCCCAGGCCCGAACAAGTCGGTACCCAGGAAGGGACGCCTGCCAGCTTGTGCTGGGTATACACTGTGAAGGTGGAGATCTGCAGCCAGGCTCTGCGGCACATGGCCACTGCGGCCGCTACTGACTGGGCACAGGAGTCTCCAATATCGAAAAGCCATTTGGAGCTGCTGTTTGCCACTGCCCTTCCTGACCCTGCACCTGCTTGACCGTAGTCTGGAGGTCAGCCGGAGATAAGGGATCACCTCATCCAGGGAGCCCATAGGGCGGGAGAAGTGCACCATCATTATGGCCGAACTGGCCTGACGGAGGCCTAGGGAGGACGCAGCGCACACTTTACGCCCGCACAGTCCAGCTTTTTGGACTCTCTGTCGGGGGCTTGTCCACGCCCCTGGTGTTCACGGAACACTGGAAAACACCATCAGGTAACCAACCCTCCGCAGAGGGGTGGCTCCCAGAAACCGGACAGTGACCCGTGGGGACTCGCATTTCTGGCCATCCTGGCCGAAAGAGCCAAGGCTGGGCCAACAATGGCTTCAGCCACTGGAAAGGCCTCCATGGGAGAATCCTCGGTCAGGTATCTCCGAGGGGATACTTGGCCCGCTGGATCACGGGCTCGAGCTGCATCCAAGTGGACTCTGAGATGAGCCAAGCAAACCCACAAACGAGGATGGGCTCGCCCATCGACTGTCCCTCGGAGGACTCCAGGTCAAGGGCCTGGAGAACAGGAAGAGTCGCCATCAGACTCCGAGAAGTTTTGCGAATAGCTGCCTAGGGCCTGAGCCATTCTCCACCTGCCGGGATGATCAGGAGTGAGGGTGACCGACAACCGTGGGGCAGTCCCTGACCCGACCGAGAATCCTTGGTCTGAGCCCCAGATTTAGGTTGTGGAGTGGGGTTCCAACATTATCGGTGGGGCAGCTGGTTTTAGCCAACAACCGCACCGGTTTGGGTCCTCGACCACCGCGAGGGTTGTTTCAGCCTTTCAGGTGACAGCCACTTAATGGCCAGGGAAGGCAATGGTGTTGGCTTGTTCCCGGTCAAAGGAGCTGCCACATTAAGTCTTCATAGCGTTGACGCAATTTGCGTCAAGCCTTCCTCCAGAAGGAAGAGGATGAGCAGGCGCCGCTGCTTTCCTCGGTGCGAGACCGGGACCACCGGCATTGGCCGGGATCAGCTGGACGAGAAGAGGTCCAAGACCGAGACCGCCAGTGTTTCCGAGGGTGGGTCTGGGAGGAAGCGGGAAACCTGTTCCTCCCTCGCTCGAGCCTAACCGGATACTCCGCACAGGAGGCGCAGGTAAGTCCTCGGTTTCCACCGGGGAACGGTGAAGAAGGGTTGTCGGCTTCTCCAGACGACAAACCATCCAACGATCAAGAAAATCTCGACCGGCGGCTGACGGGTGTCTCGCCGACTGACCTGACGGGGACATCGTGAAGCCAGCTGCCTTAGCCGCAACCCCGATCAAGTCGAAAGTCGACTGTCCGGGAAAGGATCTCTCCGCCTCCCACGACGCCGACGGTGGGACTTACCTTCGAGTCCTTCTTCTTGGACCGAGAGGAGTGTCCGATGGACCCTCACCTTTGTAGAGAGGGACTGGTAAAGCTCCTTAAAAGAAGCCAGCAAGGAGGAGCTCAAGGAGAGCGGATAAATGCCGACCGGGAAGATGAAGATGTGAGCCTGGCCGCCTCCTCCTCGAGGGCTTTCATCTGTTCAAGTTGCTCAGCCGAGCCAGGCGCTCGGAAACCACCCAACGGGCCTCCTTCAACTTCACCGGCGGTACACTTCTCTCGGGCGCCAGTTGGAGCCTGGCAGCATGGTCTCGAGGACGCCTGCAGAGAAGGACTTGCACAAATCGCAATCCTGCGGACCGTGGTCAAGCTTCCAAGGCAGTAGACATACGTGAGTGCAGATCGTCCTAGACATCTTCTGATCGCATGGGCACCAAAACCAGGAGTCGATTTGTCCATCGCAGCCGCTTAAGGAAGAAACAGACCAAGTCTAGTAAACTTTAAAATTAGTTTCGGGTTAACTGAAGAGTTTGGATCCAGTCTCAAATGCAAAGCTAAGGAGGAAACCCGAGCTTCCAAGCGGTAAGGAAGATCTGGCGCCATGGGTGGAGCAGAGTTTCACCAACCGCTGGTGGTGGGAGAAGCCAGCTTGAAGATCTTCCGCAAGATTTAAAGCGCAAGGAACCTGCAGACAGTGTGGATGAACAACATATCCATGTCCCTAGAAAAAATGTTTTGTCCCCCTTAACTTCCATGCTTGTCTGAGTCCCAGCAGGCTTCACTTTTATGCACTATCTCCACTATAGAGACCCAGGAGCAGTTAAAATTTAAACATTAAAAGCTCTGGCCCAGACGGCTCGGAGCCGAATGGTATAAGACATTTCTTTCAAAATTGATCCAGCCGATGCAAAAGACTTTTTGAGGTGCAGGATGGAGGTGCCCAAACCCTCATGGTCATAGTGGCCATCTCAGCTATCCTGAAACCAGGTAAAGCTCCACTAAATTTAGAGTCATACAGACCCATCTCGGTTTTAAATAATGATTATAAGCTAAAGTATATATGGCAATATGGGCACATAGGTCTGAGACTATATTACCTACCCTGATACATTCAGATCAGGCAGGATTTCTAGCATGTATCAGAATGCAGATAATGTACAAAGAACAATCCATTTGATGGATCAGATGGCTAATTCAGCCACCCCGGCTTTAGTCAGTTTAGATGCCTGTAAGACTTTTGACAGGGAGTCCTGAGATTTTTATGGGGAACACTAATGTCATTTGGGTTTCCGAGGAATTTGTGAATTGGCTGGAGCAAATATACTCAGAACCAAGGGCTTATATAAACTTAATGGGTTATCACACCTCATATCATGTTACAGCGAGGCACTAGACAGGATGTCCCTTATCCGCTTTGTTATTCGCCAGCTATATTGAGCCTTTGGCTATGATGCTTAGAAATTCAGGAAAAATCAAGGGCATTCAGGTGGGCAATCAATCTTGGAAGTTGGCTTTATGTGGATGACATTTTATTGTCAGTATCGGATCCAGAGTCCTCTATCCCAGCAATATGGGAGGTATTGAGCAATTTCTCAGTTCTCTGGATACAAAATAAATTCTTCTAAACTGAGGTTCTCTTTCCATTTCTCCCTCACGAACACTGAAAAGCAGTCTACCTCTGTGCTGGAACAGCATCAAGATAAAATATTTAGGTATACAGTTACCGAACCAGTTAATGCACCTCACTATGGTGAACTATGAACCCCAACACAAAAAATAGAGTTCGATCTACATCAGTGGTCCCAACTTCATTTATCATTGTATTCTAGGTGATCTTATTAGGATGAATATCCTCCCACGGCTGCTATATCTTTTCAAACCATACCGTGAAGCCAGATGGAATGTACTTTCCTTCAGGAATAAGTCTCTGGCAAGATTTGTCTGGGCTTGGGAAAACCCTGTATCAAGTGGTCCACATTAACGCTACTAAAAAATAAGGAGGCTTAAATTTGCTTAATTTCAGACGAATGCTTACACCACTGTGATAGCTAGAGTTTTTAATTGAACAACCCAGTGTATAACATTCCCTGAAGAACCTGGAATTTACCCTTAATGGGGTGAGGGAGGGGGCGACCTTTACAATTGATGTATACCCCAGTAAATAAAAGACCTAGACTTATTTATAGTACAAATTCTACTAGAGAGACTTGGAGGAAACTCATCCATTTAAGCGAGCTAGAACCAGTAGGTGCCTATCTTAATCTATTAAATTTCGAATCCAATCTCTTACTCTGAAACAGGAGGGTACTTTTGGCTCAATGGAGACAAAAGGGTTTAAATTTATATTCCACTAGGTGGACGCCAGAGGGTCCTCTCATTTATCAAACTCCAAGAAACTTACAATCTTTCACAACAAGACTTTCCAATATATACAAGCTTAAGAGAGGGCACAGAACGGAGGGGACTAGCTACAGTAAGCGCCGTATCCCCTTCATTGCTTACCTTAGCCATGACCACAGGGAGAGGTATAACTGTGGACCCACTTTGTGACTAATATACAGGGACTGAGGAATTATCAAAAATTCCACTCAGGGAATTCTGAATGCCTGGAATGAAGAGCTTCTACCCAGGTATCAAAGGAGGATTGGTAAAGTATACTAAATTCTCAATGGGACTTTTGGAGCCCCTCACTGGCTAGAATTTGCCTGGAAAGCTAGAAATAGATTTTTCTATACACCGCAAGACTGGCCAAGTTCTCATCTGGGACGCCAAGCTATTGCTGGAGAAATTGTGCAGAAATATCTACGGATCAGTTCCATGTTTTTGGGCTACATAGAATGTGACGGCAGATAAGGATCGCTTGGCCCACCTAGTCTGCCCATTTTCCTACCTAACAGATAAGCTGCAGATCCTAGTTAACCAACAGCTTACTTCCTCCTACCCCACTAGGACTGCCTTATGTCTGTCCCATGCATTCTTGAACTCCCCACTGTTCTTGACTCCACAACCTCCTCAGGGAGGCTGTTCCATGCATCCACAACCCTCTATGTGAAAAATTCTTCCTCACATTACCTCTGAGCCGTCCCCTCTATCTTCAAATTGTGCCCCTTGTTCTTACATCTCTTTTTCTGAAAGATGCTACCTTCTTGGACTTTGTTGATTCGCTGAGGTACTTGAAAGTTTCTATCATGTCCCTCTCTCCCTTCTTTTCCTCAAGGGTATACATATTAAGCTCCTTTAGTCTTTCTTTGTATGTCTTCTGGTGCAGACCCTGCACCATTTTGGTCTGCTCTCCTCTGGACAGCCTCCACTTGTCTATGTCTTTATGGAGATGGCATCTCCAGAACTGCACACAGTACTCTAGATGGGGTCTCACCAACTGTCTGTACAGAGGATAACTTCCTGTTTTCTACTACTGATGCCTCTCCTATGCATCCCTGTATCCCCCAGCCTTCCTTACTGCCTTTCTCACATTGCTTGCCCACCTTTAGGTCATCTGATATAATTACCCCCAGGTCCCTTTCTATTTTACTGTTGTCAGTATCTCACCCCCATTGTGTACTCTTCCCCTGGGTTTTGTTTCCCAGGTGCTACTTGCACTTCTTGCACTGAATCTCAGCTGCCATACATCTGACCATTCCTCCAGCCTTGCCAAGTCCCTTCTCATCCTTTCCACTCCATCCTGTGTATCAACCCTGTTGCAGATCTTTGTGTCATCTGCAAAGAGACATACTTTTCCTTCCAGTTCCTCGGCAATGTCACTTATAAAGACATTAAAATGGACCGGTCCAGTACTGAACTCCTGCGGTACCCCACTAGTAACCCTCCTTTCTTCACTGTGGACTCCATTTACTACTGCCCTTTAAGGCCTGTTGTCTAGCTAATTTTTATCCAGGCTACCACATTGGGACCCATTCCAAGGCTGGCTAACTTGTGTATTAATCTTTGTGTGGGACTGTATCAAATGCCTTGCAAAATCTAGGTAGGCAATGTCCACAGCCCCTCCCGTCTACTACTTTGGTCACCCAGTCAAAGAAATCTATTAGATTCGTCTGACATGACCTTCCATCGTGTATCCATGCTGCCTTGGGTCCTGTGCCCACTGGCCTCTAGGTACTCAACAGTTTCTTTCCTTTAGAAGTGATTCCATTTTCCCTACCACTGAGGTCAAACTAACTGGTCTGTAGTTTCTGCCTCTGTCCTGCTCCCACTTTTGTGAAGAGGAATCACATCTGCCCTCCTCCAGTCCTCGGGTAGCACCCCATCCTCCTATGATTTGTTAAAGAGAGTAGTCACCGTGTCACTAGTTCTACCTTTAGTTCCTTTAGAATTCTCGGTGAATCCCATCAGGCCCCACTGCTTTGTCCACCTTCAGTTTTATTAGTTCTTTCAGAACCCTTTCTTCTGTAAATGGACTGGTATCGACCCCGTCTTCAGAGTGTTTCTCTTGTTTGGTTTAGGTACTTCCTCCTCTTCCTTTGTGAATACTGAGCAGAAATATTTGTTCAGTATCCTGCTTTTTCACTGTCACCCTGTACCCACATTCCTCCTCTTTATTAAGCCTCAGTATCCTCCTTTGGTCTTTCTTCACTCCCTAATGTACCTATAAAAGGTCTTATCCCTTCTTAACAGAGTTGGCTAGCCTTTCCTCTGTTTGGGCCTTGCTATTCTGATTGCTTTAACTGATAAAGTTCTCTGTCCTGCTCCTTCTGTGTTTCTTATATTTCTATTTCCTGCCCGCAGTTAGCAGGTTTCTGGAGAGATATTTTAGAGGTATTAAAAGAACTGGTAGATGTGGAAGCTGTATTGACCCCTGAGCTAGTATTACTCTCAGTTCCACCAGAGGATCTCCCAATACCCAGAGGATCATTGTTAATCACTTATATACTGGCAGCTAAAAAGCAATTACTAGAAACTGGGAAAGAAGATGCCCCCAAACATTCAGAGCTGGCGGGAATAATGGGAGAAATTATGTATTAGAGAGATTAATAGCCAAAAGCTCAGATAAATGGTCTGCCTTTGAGCTTAAATGGAGGAAACAGATTATATATTTCATCCTTAGATCCTTTTGTACCTTAGAAATATATTGACCCTGATAATGGTTTCTGTAAATGCCTAGCGCCATTATATAAACTGCTTTATAAATTATGTAAGTTGTATTGAGACCTTTGAATAGTACAGTTACGTAAGAACTTACCATAACAGTAGATCTTCCAGAGAGGTTCTTGCAGTAGGTAATTACATATAGGACTGATGCCAGCAGGACCCCACAGAAAAATTTCTAGCTAGCAGTCCCTGGCTAGGGACCTGACGCCCGCTTCCAGTTCTTTCCCCCACATGCCAATAAGGCTGGACGAGAGAAGAGCGGATATTTCCATCACTGGAAAAGGAGCTGAAAAGCCTAGGGGATGGAGGGCAGGAAGTAGTATTTACTGCAAGAGCCTCTCTCAAGATCTACTGTTACGATAAGTTCTTACGTAATTGTACTATCTTACTGAGAGGGCTCTTGCAGTAGGTAATTATATAGGACTGAATCCAAGCAGTCTGGAACAAAGAAAGGCATGGGAGGAGGAAACTACTCCAAAGAGCAGTTCTAGCTGTGCAAGCCTCAAGATAAGAGGCTTTGCAGAACAGCCAGCCCAAGCCTGCTCCACAGCGAGAGGCAACATCCAAACTGTAGTGTTCAGAAAAGGTATGGACGGAAGTCCAGGTGGCGGCAGCACAGATGTCTGCCACAGACATATTCTTGAAACAAGCTGCTGAGGCAGCTACTCCTCTGGTGGAGTGGCTTTACTTGACCCGGAGGGTCTTGTTGTATTTGTCATAACAGAAAGTGATGCAATGAGCCAACTATTTAGATAGGCATTGCTTGAAACAGCACTGCCTTCCTTTTATGAGCAAAAGAGACAAACAATTGATCAGTCTTTCTGAGATCTTCGTCCTGTTGGTGTAGTATCTCAGAATCCAGTGAACATCCACAGCATGGAGTAAATACTCCCTTGATTACAGTACCGTGTGAAAAGGCAGATAACTCTATGGACTGATTTAGAGTAGACTCTGCTACTACTTGAGGAAGAAAATGAAAATTACATACCTACCGTAATTCTTGATCTTCTTGGACGAGTCTCCACCACTAATTCACACTATTGGGATCTGCGCCGAAGCACTAGGACCCATCGGAGCAAACTTTTTGTTGGAGGGTCGGCGCACGAGGAACGGTGTCAGCCCTAGCTTTTGTGCGGTAACGACTATCTCAGCGACCCTCCACCGCCATTCTCAGTACCTTTTTTACCAAGGAGGTGCAGCGTAACTAACCTAGAAAGGTAGCCTAACCTAAAAACCGGACATAAGATAGTCCAGGCGACCCGTGTAAGAAGGGTCAATAAAGAAGTCTTCACCGCCTAAAGATTTGAGGGAGTGAAGACCAACAAGAAAGGTGAGCTCGGATGGAGAGGTATAGGAATGAGTGGTAGAGACTCTCACCAAGAAGATCAAGAATTATGGTGAACACTTTCATATCTTCCTGGACATTAGTCTCCACCACTCATTCACACTATTGGGAGAGTACTGAGCTAATAATCCTCGAGAGGGCTACAGGAGAGACCAAGAGCTCACGCTTTTAGGACAGAAGTCCACTGAGGATGGCTCTGCCAAAGGAAGAATGTCGTCTGGCATGGACATCTAGTGCATAATGTTTAACAAAGTATGCACTGAGCTCAGGTGGCCGCACTGCAGATGTTCTGCGATGGGCATGTTGTGATTTCTGCTAGGGATGCCGCGACCGCTCTGGCAGAGTGAGCGAAACTCTACTCTCCAACTTAACCTGGCCATGGAATAGCAGTGACGAAGGCACGCCACCAGCCATGATGAGATACATCTGATAGCGACAGGTTGACCCAGCCGGTCTCACTGAAGGAAATGAACAGTTGCTGAGCTTTGTGAAAATCCTTGGTTCTATCTAGATAGAAATGCAAGGCCCTCTAACATCCAAAGAATGAAGAGAACGCTCTCTTCATTTTGAAGTCCGCAAAATAAGAGGGAAGGACCAAAGGTTGGTTTAGATGAAATTTGACACAACCTTAGGAAGAAATTTAGGATGAGTACGAAGAAAGGAAAATTACGACCTCACCGTGTAATTTTGATCTTCTTGGACGAGTCTCCACCACTCATTCACACTAGTGGGATTGGCGCGGAGGCACTAAGACCATCGGGAGCAAACTTTTGCTGGAGGGTGTGTGAGGCGGCGCCCAGCGAGACCACGGCGCCCTTGGTAGCGGCCTCGAGCGGTAATGACCATCTCGGCGACGACTCCTCCAACCGCCTCAGTACCTTTTTACCAAGGAGGTGCAGCGTAACTACAAAAGGGTAAACCAATATTAAAAACGGACATAAGATAGTCCGTAGGACCCGTGGAAGAAGGGTCAGCAAAGAAGTCCTCACGGCCTAAAGATTTGAGGGAGTGAAGACCAATACAGCGTGAGCTCGGGGATGGAGGTGGGATGTAGGATCAGTGGTGGAGACTCGGCCCAAGAAGATCAAGAATTACGTAGGTACGTAATTTTCCCATTCTTCCTGGACATAAGTCTCCACCACTCATTCACACTAGTGGGAGAGTACCAGCTGATAATCCCCAAAAGGGCGTGCAGGAAAGCCAGAGCTCACGCGCTAAGATAGAAGCTCATTAGGGATAGTTCTGCAGACGCGGAATGCCGCCTGGCATGAACATCCAGTGCATAGTGCTTAAATTTAAAGTATGCACTGAGCTCCAGGTAGCGGCAAGCATATATCTGCAATTGGAACATTGCTACTCCGCTAGGATGCCGCGACGCCCTAGTAGAGTGAGCGACACCTACCTTCTAATTTAACTTGAGCCATGGAATAGCAATGACGAAGGCATGCCACTAACCATGAAGAGATACATCTAATAGCGACAGGTTGACCCAGCCGGTGTCGCTGAAAGAAACGTAACAGTTGCTGAGTCTTGCGAACATCCTTGGTTCTATCTAAATAGAACCAAGGTTTCTTAACATCCAAGGAATGAAGAGCTCGTCTTCATTTTGGAAATTAGCTAAGCAAGCGGAGTACCAGAGGTTGGTTCAGATGGAATTCTGACACAACCTTGGGAAGAAATTTAGATGAGTACGGAGAACTACCTTGTCCTTATGGAATACAGTATACGGAGGGTCCGTAACCAGTGCATGTATCTCAGAGACCTCATGGGCTGAGGTAATGGCCACCAGGAAGGCAGTCTTCCAGGTAAGAAATTTTAACTACAGGTAGCTAAGGGTCCGAAAGGCTTCCGAGTGAGCATGTCCAGCACCAGGTTAATGTCCCAGGCTGCAACTGGACGCTAACAGGGGTCTGGTATGGAGAATCCTTAAGAAATCTCTTCACTATAGGTAACTGAGCCAGAGTTAAGGAAGAAACTGCTCATGGAACGCTGAGATGGCACTACGGTGAACTTTAACTGTGGAGTATTGAAGACCTAAGTTTGATAGGTCCAAAAGATACTCCAGAACCTTGTCAGAGAGGACAGAAAAGGGATTCCAAGAGGATTTTGCACACTAGAGAGAAAACGCTCCATTTGAAGCCGTGACGTTGGTGGCTGGCTTCCGAGCAGCCAGAAGGATGTCTGAGACTCTACGAGACGTTGAACCGATTCACTTCTATCTCTTCAGGAGCCAAGCATGAAGGTGAAGTGATTTCAGGTTGGGATGGACCAACGAACCCTGAGTCAGAAGACTGATTTGCAAAGGAAGTGGTCTCGGAGAGGCTGCCAACATACTGTTGAGTAGAGGGAACCATAGTTGCTGAGGCCAGGAAGGAGCAATGAGAATCATCTTGGTCCCTGAGACTCGAACTTGAGGAGTACTCTGGATTAGAGGAAGTGGTGGAAAGGCTAGAAGAAAGCGCTTTGTCCACCGCAGCCTGAACGATCCTGACAGAAAATGCCAGGCCCTGGATTTCTGGAGCAGAAGAGAGGCAGTTTTATGCTGAGTGGGATGCAAAAGGTCCAGGTCTGGAGTCCCCACTCTTTGAACAGGGACCGAGCCACGGCTGGATCGAGAGACCACTCGTGAGGGTCTGCCTCCTTCTGCTGAGGTGATCTGCTAGGTCGCTTTGTATACCTGGCAGATAAACCGCTGAATCAGAGACTTGTGCTCCAAGCACCACTCCACACCCTCATTGCTTCTCCTGCAAAGGGATAAGAATGAGCACCGCCTGCTTGTTGATGTAATACATCACTGCTTTGTTGTCCGCTTGAAGGAGAATGTTCTTGTGACAAAGGACATCCTTCAGAGCTCGGATTGCATAGAGGACCGCCTCTCATCTCCAGGACATTTATGTGGAGATGAGTTTCAACTGAGTCCATACACCTGAGTGTGGAGGGAGAGACAGTGAGCTCCCATCCCATTAGCGATGCATCTGTGGTGATGGAGATCTGATGATCCGGGGAGCAAAGGGAATCCTTCCAGGAGATTGCTTTCTTGAGACCACCAGGTGAGAGACCTTCAAGGGCTCCGCCACCTTGATGGGATAAGACTGGGGGTGAGAGGTCGGGGACCACTGAGTGGAGAGCATCCACTGGGTGGTTCTCATGTGCAGTCGGGCCAGAGGGACAGTGAAGACGAGGGACGCCATGAGACTCAACATGCGTGTAGCATCGAGAGAGCTGTAACCCATTGGTTCTCCCTGATGTAACGGGCCATCGAAGGATGTCGAGTCTTCTGTCCTCTGGAAGGAAAGCCTCGCTGAAGAGGTGTCTGGAAGCGCCCTATGAAAAGGAGCCTCTGGAGGGTTGCAGTTGAGATTTTTTCAAATTCAGCAGAACTCCCATGGACGTGAGAAGACAGAAGTCGTTTGCACGTGCTTCCTAAAGTCCCTTGGCCGGAAGGGGTTACTAAGCAGTCAATCGTCCAGGTAGGGAAACACTGGAGTCCGACTTTCCTGAGATGCGCCCGCGAACTGCACAACACTTTGTAAAATCACAAGCCGAGGATAGCCCAAAGGGCAGGACTCTGAACTGATAATGCTGACCCAAAGCTACAAACCTGAGGAATTTCGGTGGGTCGGGTGGACGGGGATATGCTGGTAAGCATCCTGCATATCCAGAGAGGCCAGCCAGTCGTGTTGATGCAGCAAGGGTAACAGGGTACTTAGGAAATCATCTTGAATTTCTCCCTGGGAGGAATTTGTTTAACTTCTGAGGTCTAGAATGGGGCGCATCCCCAGATTTCTTTGGAACCAGAAAGTAATGGGAGTAGAACCCGTGTTTCATGAGATGCGGGGCACCAGTTCTATTGCCCTGTTGTTCAGAAGGCCCTGGATCTCCGCGGTGAGGAGATCTGATTGAGAGGCCGACAACCTGGGTTGTCGTATGGGAGGACAATTGGGGGTTCCAAGAAATTGAGAGAGTAACCCTCGCTAATTATCCGAGAACCCATTTGTCTGAGGTTATGGACTTCACTGGTTGTAGAAGTACATCAGACGACCTCCCACCGAGGAGATAGTTCCACCTCGGCAGAGTGGATGGAACTTGGGCCAACGACTCATAAGGTAGCGCTGGGAGCTTTAGGTCCCTCGCGCTTGCTGCTTCTTCTTGAGGTTGGGCAGGTTGGCTTTTGGAAGCTTCCTGCCTCTGCCTCGAAAGGACTGACGACTATGAAACTGACGTCTGTTCACATGCCCCGAGAGGGCAGGCGGAGGTCTGGCCAACTTAATGGCCATCTAGTCTTCTGAGTGGCCTCTAAGGCTTGCTCCACCTGAGGGCCAAAAAGAAAGGAGCCATCAGCAGCAGCGCCATCACCTGCTGCTGAGCATCATTCTTGAAGCCAGAAGTACGAGCCAGGAATGGCGCCTAGTACAAATCATCGGCTGCTGAGCTTGCAGAAGAGTGTCTAAAGCATCCATGGCGGCTTTGACCTGTTGGTTATTGGACCCAATACTTTAATAACGGTCAGAAGAAGCTCTGACTTGAATCCGAATCGGAAGAGCTTCAACCATTCTTTTCATAGAGTGCCACAGGAATACTCATACTGGAGAAAAATAGCCTGATAACTGGCAACACGATACTTAGAGTGGAGGCAGCAAAGACTCTCTTACCTAATGTATCAATCTTACGAGACTCTTTGTTAATAGGTCGAGCTGTAGTAGTTTGAGGAAGAATCGACCTTGTGCACTTCTGCCAGGACTACAATAGGATCCGCAAAGGCTTGGGATGCCAAATGGGACGATCCTTGGGAGCTGAATACTTTATCAATGGATTTAGCCACTGAGGGAATAAGAGTAGGGTTATTCCATACCATTTGAGACAGCTGCCTCAAGGAAGGCTGAATCGGAGGAGTCAACCTAGGGATCTCCGAAGCATGAAGATACTGGAGTCTTAATATCTTCCCAGGATCGGCGTCTGTAGTCTGAGAGAAAGAGTGATCCCAGGTTCTTCAACAGAGACTTAAAGGACAGGTCCTCATCACAGGCTCTGTAGCAAAGAAAGATCCTGTTTCCTCCACTTCATCACCCAACCAAGGTCTGGGTCAGGCTCAACATCATCTCCTGATGGTCCAGAAAGGACTGTTTGGACAGGAAAGGAGGAAAATTAGAGAGGAGGAAATGGCAGAAAACAAGGAGAGTCCCTGGCTGCCGCGCCGAGACGGCAAAACGGGCTTGAAGACGGCATCGAGGAGGCGTGACGGGCGCCGAAGAGGCACGCGCCCCGCAACGCTCAAGGCGGCGCTGTCGACGACGCCTATTAGCGCGCGGGCTAACGGCGCCACGGACGATGTTAACGGCGCCGCTGGACGACGCTGCGAACGGTATCGCAGACACGCCGCTAACGGGCGCCGCTCGATCTAACGGGTACCATCCGGGCGGCGCCATGAGACAACGCGGGCGCCACCAACGGCGCCGAGATCACGCGGAGCGCCGCCAACGGGCGCCAAGAAGCTCGGCGTTCTTAAACGGCGCCGACACGGCCACAGACCCTGCAGAAGGCGCCGAAAGCCCCTGGAACCTGGAAACAAGAGAAGGAAAAATACCAGGAGATAAGGGCATCGGTGAGGCCCTCGCGCCGCAGCCATGTGAGGGGGAAACATCTTAAGCACGGAGTCGCTAGCATCAAGAAGGCGCCGCGACTCAGGGAAGGTCCAACCGCCTACCTGATCGCCGGAGGAGCCCGAGGGCCCGAGGTAACCGAGCCAGGCAGAAGAACCAACCTCCGAGCCCATCGCCCATAAGAGCGCCCACTGATGAAACTGCTCATCTGGAGCCCTACCTATAGGCGGAGGGGCCCGCGCGTCGAGGACGACGATATCGGAAGCCGGGCGCATCAAGAAGCAGAGACCGCAATCAGCAACGATAACCGACCGGCCGATCGCCACAGACATACCAGAGGGCGACCTCGAGTGATGCCTTTTTTGGACCTGTGGGTCAAGAAGAGCTTGAGGTCGAACGGCGAGAATGCGACTGCTTATTTTTATGCCGGTGGGGACCGCCCATCCCCCGGCATCGGACTGACCGTAGTCGGAACCCCGCTGAGGAGAAGGAGGCTGACCGGACCCAGCCCGGCTGACTGAATATGCATATACGAAGTCTCCCTACCGTCACCTGACCTGCTTATGGTCGACTCCGGCCCAGTAGGCCGAGACTTCTTCAAGTAAGTTAAATTTAAATATTAGAAAATTTACGAAAAATAGAATAAAACTAAGCGATACTACTATCGTGGATAATGTTACAAAAACAAACTGAAAACTATGCGCTAGTTTGAAGTTTGACTCCGACAGGCGCAGCTAACACGCTGCCACTGAAGCGCACTCGACGCGGGAAAAGGAACTGAGGGCGGTTGGAGGGTCGCCGCCGAGATGGTCATTACCGACAGCGGCTGCTGCTGGTCGCGCTGCAGGTTCCTCGCGGGCGCTTCCCCCTCGCTGGGGCCGACCTCCAGCAAAAGTTTGCTCCCCGATGGGTCTTAGTGCCTCCGCGCCAATCCCACTAGTGTGAATGAGTGGTGGAGACTTATGTCCAGGAAGATCTACTTTGTCCTTATGGAACACAGTATACAGAGGGTCTGTGACCAGGGCGTATCTCAGAGACCCCATGGGCTGAGGTAATGGCCACTAGGAAGGCAGTCTTCCAGGTGAGAAATTTTAGCTCACAGGTAGCCAGAGATTCGAAGGTTTCGGTGGAGCATGTCTAGTACAAGATTAATGTCCCAGGCTGTGACTGGATCGCCTTGTAGGGGGTCTGGTATGCAGAATCCTTTAAGAAATTTCTTAACTATAGGTAACTGAGCCAGAGTTATGGAAATAACGGGCTCATGATACGCTGAAATGGCACTAAGATGAACTTTGACTGTAGAGTACTGCAGACCCAATTTGAGAGGTCCAAAAGGTACTCCAAAACCCTTATCTGGTGGACAGGAAAAGGGATCTCAAAGAGGACTTTGCACACCAGAGTTAAAACGCCCACTTGGCTGTGTAGTTTTCCGAGTGGCTGGTTTCCGGGCAGCCAGAAGAATATCTGAAACTCTTCGAGAGACATTGAATCGGGTTTACTCGAATTCTTCAGGAGCCAAGCATAAAGGTGAAGTGATCTCAGGTTGGGATGGACTACTGTCCCTGAGTCGAAAAGGTTCATCTGCAGGAAGTGGTCTTGAGGAACTGCCAACATATTGTTGAGTAGTGGAAACCACAGCTGCCGAGGCCAAAAGGGAGCAATGAGAATAATTTTGTCCCCTGGGATTCGAATCTGAGGAGTACTTCTGAATTAGAGGAAGAGGCGGAAAGGCGGAAAGAAAGCTGCTTTGTCCACTGCAGCCTGAACGCATCCTGACAGAAAATGCTAGGCCCTGGATTTCTGGAGCAGAAGAGAGGCAGTTTTGGCGCTGAGTGGGGATGAAAAGGTCCAGGTCTGGAGTTCCCACTCTTCTAATAGTGACTGAACTATGGTTGAGTCGAGAGACCACTGTGAGGGTCAGTCTCTAGTTCTGCTGAGGCAGTCTGCCAGTTCGTTCTGAACACCTGGCAGGTAGACTGCCTGAATTAGAGCCTCGTGTCTCAAGCACCATTCCCATACCCCTCATTGCTTTCTGCATAAGGGGTAAGAGTGAGCTCAGCCCTGCTTGTTGATGTAATACATTGCTTTGTTGTCCGCTTGAAGGAGAATGTTCTTGTGACACAGAATGTCCTTCAAGGCTCGGACCGTATAAAGGACGGCTCATTTCTAGGACGCTTATCTGAGCTGGGACCTCGACTTGGGTCCATGCACCGTGAGTGTGGAGATCTGACAGTGAGCTCCCCACCCCATTAGGGATGCGTCTGTGGTAATGGAGATCTGATGGTCCAGAGGAGCAAAGGGATACCCTCCAGGAGATTGCCTTTGAGACCACCAGGTGAGTGACCTCCTGGAGGGCTCTGTCACCTTGATGAGATAGGATCATGGGTGAGTGGTTGGGACCACTGAGTACTGAGCATCCACTGGGTGGTTCTCATGTGCAGACGTAAGCTAGCTGCACAGTGAACACCGAGGATGCCATGAGGCTCAGCATCCCTGCATCGAGAGAGCTGAGACTGAGCTGTTTTCCCGATGTGACAGGCCATCTGAAGGATATTGTTCCTCCTGTCTTCTGGAAGAAAAGCCTTTGCACAGGAGGTGTCCAGAAGAGTTCCTATAAAAAGGAGCCTCTGGGAGGGCTGCAGTTGTGATTTCTTGAGGTTGAGCAGAACTCCATGGACGAAGAAAGCGCGAGGCCGCCTCCATGGCGCCCAGAGTCCTTGCCTAGAAGGCTGCTAGAAGCCAATCGTCCAGATAAGGAAACACCTGAATTCCCACCTTCTGAGGTGCGCAGAGAACTGCACAACATTTTTGTAAAATCACAAGCGCTGGGGATAGCCTCAAAGGGAAGGACTTGAACTGATAGTGTTGTCCCAGAGCCACAAACCTCAGGAATTTGTGATGCCTCGGTGAACAGGAATGTGCTGGTAAGCATCCTGTATATCTAGGAGGCTAACCAGTCATGTTGGTGGAGCAGAGGTAACACGATTCTCAGAGAAATCATTTTGAATTTCTCTGAGGAGAATTTGTTTAGCTTGAGATCTAGAATGGGGCTACCGCCAGACTTTTGGAACCAGAAAGAATGGGAGAACCTCAGGTTTTGTTGGTGCTGCTGGCACCACTTCTACTGCTCCTGCTGTTCAGAAGGCCCTGAATCTCTCAGTGCAAGAAGGTCTGACTGAAGGGTTGACAGCCTGGGCTGCCGCCTGGGGACGATCCAGGGGGGTTCCACAAGATTGAGTGAATACCTCGCGAATTATCCAAGGACCCATTTGTCTGAGGTTGCGACTTCCACCGGTTGTAGAAGTGCATCAGGACGACCTCCCACTGGAGAGGAAAAGTCCACCGGCAGCTGAGATGGAACTTGGGCCGGGTAATTCATAAGGTAGTGCTGGGCGCGGATCTTAGCTCTCTGTTGCGCTTTCTTTGAGGCTGGGCAGGTTGATTTTTATGGAAACTTCCTCTGCCTCGAAGGGACTGGCGATTATGAAACTGTCATTTACTGGCATGCCCCGAGAGGGAGCAGGAGGGGGCCGGCCAACTTAATGGCTGACCTAGTCTTTTGTGTAGCTTCAGAGCTTGCTCTACCTGAGGACCAAAAAGATATGCACCGCTAAAGGGCAATGCTATCACCTGTTGCCGCGCATCATTCGAAGCCCGGCGCGGAGCCAGAATGACGCTGGTGCAAATACCAGCAGTCGCTGAACGGGAAGCAGTGTCAAAAGCATCCATGGCTGCTTTAACCTGCTGGTTATTAGATTCAATACCTCTGGTAATGCTTTGAAGAAGCTCTGGCTTTGATTCCGACTCGCAGGGCTTCAACCATCTGTTTAATAGAATGCCACAGGATATACTCATACTGGAGAAAAATAGCCTTGGTAACTGGCAACACGGAGACTTAGAGTAGAAGCAGCAAAGACTCTCTTACCTAAGGTGTCTATCTTACGCAGATTCTTTTGTTAATAGGTCGAGCTGTAGTAGTTTGAGGAAGGAACGACCTTTATCATTCTCTCTGCCAGGACTACAATAGGATCCGCAGAGGCTTGAGATGCCAAAATGGGACGCATCCTTGGGGGCTGAAATATTTCTATCAATGGATTTAGCCACTGAAGGGGTAGAGCATGATTATTCCATACCATTTGAGACAGCATCTCAAGGAAGGCTGAATTGGAGGAGTCAAACTGTGATCTCCGGAGGCATGAAGATATTGGAGTCTCAACAATTTCCCAGGATCGATGTGTCTGTAGTCTGGAGAGAAAGTGTGGAACCCAGATTTTTCAACAGAGACTTAAAGGATAGGTCCTCATCACAGGCTCTGCAGCAGTAATAGATCCTGCTTCGTCCACTTCATCACGCAACCGAAGGTCTGGGTCAGGCTCAAAGTCATCTCCTGACAGTCCAGGAGGGACTGTAGGACAGGAAAGGAATGAAATTCAGAAGAGGAGGAAGAAGGAAGGTGAAAAGAGGAGTCCTCGAGCGCCGGGCGCACGGCACCGAGAATCCATGTCATGAGATGCCAAACGGCGCCGAGGACGGCGCCGCAAGCAGTATCGACGCCGAGGATGGCGCCGAGCGCAGTATCGACGCCGAGGGCACCGAAAACACTCCCAGACTCAAAACGGGTTTTGAAGGAAGAAGAGCAGGAGATAAGGCATCGGTGTGCTTCCGGCACGCAGCCATGTGAGGGGGGAACACTTGGCAAGGGAGTCGACGGCACGGGTTAGGTGCGCTCACGACCAGGAAGGTCCAACCGCCTCTACCTGGTCGCCCACAGAGCCCAAGGCCCACGAGCGACTGAGCCAGGTAGTCGAACCAACCTCCGAGCCCATTGCTCCATAAGCGCCCACTGATGAAACTGCTCATCTGAAGACCTCCACCTGGGGCAGGGTAGGGCTCGGCGTCGGCTCATCGGCTACCAGAAGCAGAGGTTGGTGACTCAAGGAGGAGACCGCAACTAGCCCTGATAATCGAGCCGCCTCACGCTGCAGACATATCAGAGGGTGACCTCGAGTGATGCCTTCTTTAGACCTGTGGGCCAAGAAGAGCTCGAGACTGAACGGTGCCGAGAGTGCGATCGCTTATTTTATAAGCTCGGGGACCGCCCATCCTCGGGTATTGGACTGACCATTG
Source organism: Neoceratodus forsteri (assembly GCA_016271365.2). Taxonomy (NCBI): domain Eukaryota; kingdom Metazoa; phylum Chordata; order Ceratodontiformes; family Ceratodontidae; genus Neoceratodus; species Neoceratodus forsteri. The sequence goes on from CM057455.1 coordinate 1,301,614,705, forward strand.
TCAGACCCTCCTCTGAAGAAGGCGGCGGACCGGACCCAGCCCGACTGACTGAATAGTGCTACAAGCTCCCCACCGTCACCAGATCTGTTTCATGGCTCGATCTGCCAAGGTAGGCTGAGACTTTATTGTATTTATTTCAAAAAATAAGAATAAATTAAGCGATACTGTATCGAGATAATACTACAAAAAAAATAAAAACTGAAAACTATGCTGCTAGTTTGAAGTTGACTCCTCAATAGGCGAGTTTAATGGCTACCACTGAAGTGCACTGACGCGGGAAAAGGAACTGAGGCGGTTGAGGGTCGGGGCAATGAGACAGTCGTTATCAAGACAGTTAGGCTCGTGGCGCTGCCTCGTGGAAAGCATCTCCTGAGCCAACCCTCCAGCAAAAAAGTTTGCTTCTCGATGGGTCCTAGTGCCCGTGCAGATCCCAATAGTGTGGAATGAGTGGTGGAGACTTATGTCCAGGAAGATCTTAGGATCCGTGCAAAGAGCAACATCGTCCTTGTGAAAATCAAGTATGGGATTTTGTGCTATTAGGGGTCTGGAACTCGGAAATTCTCCAAGCAGAAGTACTGGCCACCTTGTGAAGAGAGAGGCTTCCATTTAAAAGGAACTTCCGGGGTCTGCAGAAGTGCAGGCTCAAGGGAGGGGAGAGTAAGCTTCGAGGACAAACTTCAAGTCCCAGGGGGAGCAGGAGCACAGATGGGGGGTCTCAGGTGGAGGACCTCTGAGAAAGGTCTTTGAGACCTCCAGTTGAGCTGTAAAGCTTTGTTCGCGTAAGAGAACATGGTAGGCCAAGATGGCCGCCATGTGTACCTTCAGAGAAGAATGACTGAGACCCAGGTCAAACAGATGATTGAGATACTCCAGCAGAAGCCCTCATGAACAGAAGAAGGGTTCCAATGCTTTGAAGCAGCCCAGATAGCTAATCTTTTCCACCTAATGGCATAAGTGGATCTGGTGGAGGGTTTTCTGCCTCCACCAAAATCTCCGGCCACTTTGGGAGACACTCCAAAACAAGATTGGGCTAAGTCTGCAGGAGTCATGCATGCAGTTGAAGGGATTTGAGGCCTGGATGGACCAGGGTCCCCTGATCCTGGGTCAGTAAACCTCGACAGAGAGGAAGAGGAAGAGGAAGAGGAGGATCCTGAATATTGTTGTAGAAGAGAGAACTCAACTTGCCTGGGCCAGAAAGGAGCCGATCAGAATCATTCGTGCTCCTTCAAGCTAGTTTCTGCAAGACTCATGAGATAGTGGAATTGGTGGAAAGGATGGATGAATCTGTCCTTCCAGTCTCAGAGACAGAGCATCGCTTCCAAGGCGCCGCCTGGAACCAGCGAGCAGAAGACGGAAGTTTTATGCTCAGAGGGATGTGAACAGGCTCTACTTGTGGAGATCCCTAAAGTCAGAAGATATTGTCTAGGAAACCTTTGGTCCAGTTCCCACTGTGAGTCGGAGCAGAAGAGCCACTTATCTTGTTCTGCCAGGGTGTTGTTGACTCCTGAATGTGAACTGCCATGAGGTGAAGGTCGTGGTTGTGTTGCCCAATCCCAAACCCTCATCGCCTCCCCTGCAAAGAGGGGGTAGGACCGAGTCCCTCCCTGTTTGCTGATACCACACCATGCACATGTTGTCCGGCCTGGACGGCTATGTGGCCGGGGCATGTATTGGTGAAGGGCTTGAGAGCTGCTTGACACTGCCCGAAGCTTGAGCACTCTTGATGTGGAGAGCTGTTTCAGGTTGGACCAGAAGCCCTGGTCTGATGAGGCTCAGATGGGCTCGCCAACCTTCGGCCGAGGTGTCTGTGGTTACGAGTCTTGGGGAGGGGAGACGAAGAAAGGAACTCCTCAAACAGGTTCTCTCAACCATCCATTATGCAAGTCTCAAGCATCGGGCGAGGGAGACCAGAACTGGGTGATCTAGGTCGCTCTACTAGCTGATCCCATTGGGAGCGAGAGTCCACTGAGAAATTCTCATGGAGGCGACGCTAGGGAACAGTCGGTAGCAGCCTATGAGCCCGAGAAGGCGGAGGGATCCTCTGCAGAGACCATCCTGCAGTCGGACAGCAAAATTATTTGGGTTCGAGGGTGGACGTCTGTCCGGAGGCAGTAAGGCCTTGCCCGGTCATATCGAGAATCATCCTAATAAACTGTAGTCTCTGGATGGGAGTTCAAATGAGACTTGGAATGGTTGATGGCAATACCCAGGCAGGCAAAACCTTCTGCAAGGGAGAGGCAATGCAGGAGTTCCTCCCTGGATGATGCCACCAGAGCCAATCGCCCAGGTACGGAAACCCACCGTATGTAGGGGGGGGCCGCCACTCACCAGGCATTATAAACATCAAATTTTCGATGTGACCAAACGAGCGCTTTGAACTGGTAGTGGTCCCCTGAATGCAAATCAAGGTATTTATGATGCGAGATGTGCAAATGGCAATGTGCAGATAAGCATCCTGCATCTCCATACATCCAGCCATTGACCCGCTGGAGGAATGGCAGAAGGTTCTGCAAAGAGAGCATCCTGAACCTTTGTATTCTACAAAAGATTCAGGGAACTGAGATCCAAAATTGGTCTGAGATCTCCTGTCTTTTGGGACCAGGAAGAAACGGAATAGTAGCCCGTCCCTTGCAGATGAAAGGGGACGGGTTCTATTGCTTGTTTCAGCAGGAGAGCCAAAATTTCCTCCTGGACCAAGAGAAGATGTTCCCTTGAATACGCACTACTCAGAGCGGGTGGCGAGGTGGTTTCTGAAGGAACTCTATCGAGTGTCCTTCTGCTATGAGCTGGAGCACCCAAGAATCTGTGGTTATCCTCTCCCATCCCGAAGGTGGAGGGAAAACCTCCCTCCCGTTTCTCGGGAGTCCGGAGGCAGGGAGAGGAAGGGAGTCAGGTGGTGTGGGGCAGCGTGCAGCTGAAGCACCCGCTGCTTTTTGGGTGGGGGCTTGGCAGCTGTGGGGCCCGCATTTTGTGGCCCACCTTCCTGGGGTTTCGCTTTGCCAATTCCGCTCTGAAAGGGACAGCTGCTGCTGATGGGGACGATACATGGAATCAACTGACTTCAGTGCCGCCCTTCTTTGCAAATCGGTGATGATGTCCTTGACATCACCCAAGCACCGACTCCGGAAGGGTGCTTCCTGGATAGCAGATTGCACCTCCGGACCAACTCTGACACACGGAGCCAAGCATGTCGCCAGAGGCTACAGCAAAAGCTGAGCTACGCCCAGCAGTGTCCACTGCATCGTATGTCACACAAGCATGTGTCGACTGGCCAAACAGCAGAGCGCATAAGATCAGCCAAGTCCTGCTTGACTTGGGAGTCAGGCAGGGAGTCCACTTGGCTTCCACCTGAGTCAGAATGGCCTTCTGGTAGTCCCCATGAACGACATAGTTCAGGGTTCTGATCCCCAGCATGGAGGAAGCGTAAATCTTTCTCCCATACTGGTCCAGAAGGCGTGATTCCTTATCAGGTGGTGACGAGCTAAGGTGTTTGGGGTTTGCCGACCGGCTGTGAGCGGCGCTAATCACGACCGAGTCGGCACAAGGGTGAGAATCCAGGAAATCAACACCCTCTGAGCCTGATATAGCCTGTTTGACTTCCTAGGAAGTGGGGCTAAAGCCAACGCTGTTTCCATATAGTGGTAACGAGGTCAGCATGAGGCTCTATCCAGGGTGGCACTAATGTAGGAGCCATCACGGGCAGATCCAGATGTTCAGCGAGTTTCAGACGCTGAGGATCTGGTTCCAGGGGTGCCACTGATGAACCTCCTGGATTTTCCTGAGCAACTCAGAAGTAAGGATCCTCCGGAGCAGACTTGAGGAGTCCTTGGCTTGGGCTTCTACGGAGAGCGTGGTATCGCGCCTCTCAGAAAGCAACCGCTGGAAGAATCCGAGGAGTCCGAGGGTGAAGAGGAGGATGAAGAGGAAAAACTCCCTTCCCGACCTGGGGAGGAACGGCCCCTGGGGAGCCCCCGAGAGCGTGTCCTGCCCTCTCTGGATCCAGACGGAAGAACCCTGGAACCGGAGGTGGTGGAGTGTGCCACCGGACGTACGGGAACCTGGGACAGTACTGGCGGCCAGAAGGCGGCTCTTGACCTCTTTGGTGAGCTGAACCTTGGCTCAGCCCACCAGGAGGCCAGAGTCTCTGCAGGTCCACCGCAGCCGCGAGGGCGGTGGAGGAGGAGGCGGAGGATAAGGATAATGGGTTATACCATATGGAGCGTATCCAAAACCCGCCGCAGGTAGCGCCGGCATTGTGGCATCGGGTACCGCGGGCGCTGGTACTGTGGCGCCGGATACCGCGGTCCCGGTACAGCGGCATCTGATAAGACGGGGGTACCCGGGAGCCAGGGGCTGCCAAGCAGATGGCTCGGCTGGTGGCCTCGGGCGGTCCACATTGGAGGGCCCGGAGGCGGCGGGCCCAACGGAGCAGGATGTCTCCGGAGTCGTAGAACCAGCCAGAGGCCCCGCTGGAGGTACCAACGCCAGAGGAGCCGGCGCCCAGGGAGCCGACCGCCAGATCCGAGGCAACAACCGGAGGATGGTCTGACGGAGAAGGAAGATCCCCAGTGCCGCCGGGGATGGAGGGAGAAATCGCGGGTCGGGATGGAGACTCTGGGTCCCCAGATGGCAGCGAGGCTGCGGGGAACTGGGTACGGTGGACATGGGAGGGTCCCGTCGTTCCTTCACAGCCGGACGCCGGATGCTTCGACGGTGGCTTGAGGGCGAGCCCCGGCGGACACCGGAGGAGCCGGGCGTCCGCTCATAGGAGCCATCACCGGAGGCAGGTCGAGTAAAGGGATCGGCCTGGTCCAGTGGAGGAGGTCGGGCGCCTTATCGCTCCTCCGGCGGACGCCGGAGGAGCCAACGCCCGACTTACCGGAGTTGCCCACGCTGGTAGGCCGCAGCCTCCACAGCCGAACCAGGGCAGAGGCCTCTAACTGCCGGGCGGCGCCACGCAAGGCCCAAGCATGAGCCAGGACGGGCGGGCCGACGCTCGAAACCTCCGAGGCGGCCGCTGAGGAGCGGTCCCTGGAGGATGTTACCTGTGTCCCAGCGACTCCCGAGGGAAACGCGGTAGAGGAGTCCTTGTCCCGGTGCTCTCCTTCTTCTTCCGATGGCCTTCGGGAAGTGGATGCCTGCCTCAGTTTTTGAGCTCCTTTTCCATTGAACTCATTTTCTTCTTCAGAATATGGGCTTCCAGGGATTGCTGCCACCTTTTCCGGTAGCCGCGTTGAAGCTGAGGCAGTGCTGGCACTTCTCGCGGGTGATCGGGGCCAGGCAGAACAGGCACAGGGAATGGCCATCCTTGAGCGGTAGTTGCCACACTAATTGCACTTATTTTGTGCTCGGAGGGTGTAGAGGACCGACATACACCGGTCGATGGTACCTGACGCTAGTCTAAAAAAAAATTATTGCAGTAAAACTGATGAAGATAGGGCTGACAAAGCACAAACTTTTCTGCAAGGTGCTGCACTGTGTGTTTTGAACATTTGGATTTGTGGACTGCAACACCGCCGTGCTTACTAGAAATCAGAAGGACGAACAATTTGTCCCCTGTGTGTTGGGCGTTGAAGCTCGGAATTACCCTCTTGACTGCAGGACCTGCACGGCGTGAGAGGCTGTGCAGTAGGTCCTTTGCTTTTCTAACTGCCAGAGGTGTAAGGGGAAGGAGCTAGGACCTGAGAGTCAGAGGACGGGATAGTATCCCTTTTAAATTGCCACGCCACTGTAAGCTGCTAAAAGATAGGGCTGACAAAGCACAAACTTTTCCGCAAGGCGCTGCACTGTGTGTTTTGAACATTTGGATTTGTGGACTGCAACACTGCTCGTAGGCGGCTAGGAATCAGAAGGGCGAACTAATTTGTGCCTCTTGTGTGTTGGGCGTTGAAGCCGGGATTACCCTCTTGACTGAAGGACCTGCACGGGCGTGAGAGGCTGTGCAGTGGGTCCTTTGCTTTTCTAACTGCCAGAGGTGTAAGTGGGGGAGCTAGGACCTGAGAGTCTGAGGGACGGGACAGTATCCCTTTTAAATTGCCACGCCACCTGCAAGCGTGAGCGCCACTCGGTACTGAAATTTTATTAGTAATAATGAAGGAAAAGGGTAGGTTCTCCTTTGTCCCTTTTAAATAGCGTTAAAGTTTATTAGTTTGTATCCTACTGTCTTAATTATTATTGAAGAAGGAATTCTAGCTAGAGCATTAGTGCAAAGCAGTTGTGGTTTGTTTTATATGTTAATTAATAGTAGAAGCTTTGATATTTGAGTAGGCCAGGCAGATATTTTAGATATTAATTGTGTTTGCTTATAGTCTAATAGTTAAGTACTGTATTAGTTTCTTGGGATGTGCAGGGCTATATGGGAGGATTTAAGGGGCCAGGATTATTTATGGGAGCTCACTGTTACACAACTTAGCCTTCTATCCCTCCCAGTGTCACAGACACCTATTGTCAGGCGCTGTCGGAAGTGGAGATTGGAAGGGATTGTGCTGGTCGAGACAGTAGGGCGACCCATGTATGGGTGGTGGTAACATTGGAGGTTGTTGGGTCCAGAAGGCTTCTGGGCTACGACAGGCATCTGGGAGGACATGACGTGGTTGGTGCCCATTCCCAGGAGTCCACCGGACCGAGTGGTCTGGTAACCCGAGGGGCTGCACCACCCTCCTATCCCCTGACGGCAGTGCTGCAATGCCAGATCGATTAGAAATAAGACGGCAATTATTGCTGCCTTGATTTCTTCGGTCGATCTGACTTGCATCATGGAGACCTGGGTGGGAGATGATGCGGCCCAATTTTTGAGGCCGCAGTCCTTCCTGGATATACCGTGATGCACTGCCCCAGAGTGGAACGCAGGGGTGGCGGTAGCTATTTGTTTTAGATCCAGCATGAACTTCACTGCACCCAGTGAGAACTCCAGGTTCCTTTGAATGTGTGGCTATTCGTGAGGACCTTGATGCAGGCTGCAGGATCTTCCTCATCTATTGCCCTTCTGGGTCGATGGGAATTTCTGCAGATCATCACAGAGTTCGTTGCCGCAGACGTTGGGATCCCCAGATGTGTTTTTCTGGGGATTTCAATGTTTGAGTCGACGACGGGAATCACAGATGAAGCTGCGATTTTTGCAGACTATGTCCTCTTTAGGACTGACGCAGGCTGTTACTGCGTCAACTCATCAGGATGGCCACATGTTGGACCTGGTGTTCTCACTGGGCTTGAGATCAGTGATCTCAGGATTGATCGAGTACATTGGTCCGATCACTACACGGTGCAGTTCATGCTTGGGGCTCCATCATAAGCCCTTCCCCTGCTGAGATGATTAGCTGTCGCCTTTACGGGTTTGACCCTGAGGGTTTTGGTGGCAGCTAAATTGTCTAGTGTGGGTGCTGCATGCATTGGAGGGTGTTGATGTTGGGGTTGATACCTATAATAGGGTGCTATCTGACACCATCAACTCCCTTGCACCTGTCACGAACCTTTCCAGTCAGCATTTGACTAGACACAGCACAGAAACTGCACTTGTTCGGTGCAGAATGACCTCCTCAGGGCAAGAGATCGGGGACAAGACAATTCTTGTTCTCCTCGATCTCTTCTGCATTTGACACTGTGCACCATTGTGTGTTGCTTGTCCGCCTTAGGGAGCAATGTGGAGTCACCGGTACGGTCATCAACTGGTTTGAGTCCTTTCTTACCAACAGAAGGCAATGGGTTATAATGGGAATTCTTCATCTACACCCAGTCTCCTATTTTGCGGAGTCCCTCAAGGATCGGGTATCGTCCCCAATGTTGTTCAGTGTATGCTGCCTCTGGAGGATCATTAGGAAGTATGGTTTGAGTTTTCATTGCTATGCCGATGACACTCAGCTAGATTTTTCCTTTGCCCCAGGAACATCCAATGCAGTGGAAGTGCTTAACATCTGTCTGGCTGAGATCAGCGACTGGATGGCCTCCAGCTGGTTGCGACTGAACCCTGACAAGACAGAGGTATTGGTAGTGGAGTCAACAGAGCTCATGATAGGATGGCCTCTGACTCAGAAACTGGGCTTGTTCTTGGAGCTGTGTCATTGAAGGCCTCCTCTTGGTCTGCGAAATCTGGGGTGATTCTGGACAGGAACTTAACCATGGAGGCTCAAATATCCTCCACGGTTTCGTACATGTTTTTCCATCTCAGAAACATTGCCAGGATTAAGCCCCTTGTTCCACCTCTGGACCTCCCTACCTTGATACATGCCTTAGTCACACCTAGGCTTGACTACTGTAATGAACTCTGTCTCTGGGTCACAGGAGGATCTCTCCGCAGACTGCAGCTGGTGCAAAGCGCAATTGCCTGGTTGTTGACTGGCCAGCAAAAGTTCTGCCATATTACACGGTATTATGTGAATTGCACTGGCTGCCAGTCAGGTGGAGAGTCCTCTTTAAGGTGGGTCTTCTCACCTATAAGACCCTACATGGGCAGGGCCCTGGTTACCTGTCAGACCTTCTGTTACCTGCCCTCCCTACCCACCCTCTTCATCTTCTGGTGGCGGCTTCCTGACCATTCCCAGAGCGAGGCTAAAATCAGCTGGCGATAGAGCCTTTAGTGTTGTGCCTCCGTTATGTAGAATTCTTTGCCAGCTCAGATCAGGGAAGCCCCACAGTGGATATCTTTAAGGCCTGCCTGAAGACATTTCTTTTTCCCAAGCCTTTGATATTTAGATCAGTATATATAGTATAAGTTGTGATTTTATTAGACTTATTTATTCTTATTTTGTATAAAATTTTGTGTCGTTTTAATTTTGTGTTTTAAATCTTGTTTAAAATTTGTGCGTGCCCAGAGCCTCCGGGATTGGCGTCCTTTAAATAAATTTTGTCTTGCCTTGCCTAACGGGGGAAAGAACATGAAGAGGCGTCAGGGACCGTTTATACCGGCGTCTCTGGCGTCGATCACCTGACGTGGGGGGCGGTCCTCGCCAGGGACTGCTAGCTAGAAATTTTTCTGTGGGGTCCTGCCGCCTGCCGCATCAGTCCTATATGTAATTACCTATATGCAATTACCTACTGCAAGAGCCCTCTCAAGTAAGATAATGTATTGCTACATACCTGACTGATGTAATTATGTGCTGTCTTAACTTACATACTGTAAAAACTGTCCTATGGTTTTGCGAATGAAAACAAATACAAAGTATAAAAAATTACAGTAGGTGCATAGTTTTCTTATCTATGTCAATCTTCACCATTCATCACTGGTGGGTGATTACCAAGCCCCGAAGAGGGACCTGGTACCTCCCTGGGGAAGGAAGTCCCTCAACCTCCTGTGGGGGAGACACCAGAGGGAACCCTTACAGGCCTAATTAGGCCTGAGACTGGTCTGGAGGAGGTGGGGTTCTCCCTAGGCTACGAGAAGGAAATGCCCTGAAGTTCCTGCCTCACTCTGCAGGAGAAAAGGTGGGTTTCCGAAAGTGGAGGCAGTAACCCTTCGCCGACCAAGGGTGATAACCTGGATAGACAAGTCATACCATCCGCCTAATGCAGATTGATGTCTCCACCAGCCTGAATGCCACCTCACTGGCATCATACGACGCCTTGCTTGGTACCGCAGCTCCAGGCCCCATGCAGAGAGGGCAATGGCTATCTGGCTGCCTCCATGTCAGGCAGAGATACCAGAATTCATCCTAGTAAGGACCATAAGTGCCTGGTATAGCCAGCATGATGGGCCTGATGAGCTGAAATAGAGAGAGAAGCTGCTCGAAGAGAATGCTCTCTCCCCAAAAGTCAAACTCAGCAGAGTCGGTCTCCGGGTGTCGGTCATGTCTTGGATGCCTATACCCAGAAGGTGTATCCAGGAGCGCACACCCAAAGGAGGGTGAGCTAAGGCTCCTGGAGACCCTAGGTGCACAGCACCTGCGCTAGCAGTCCCTCGGGCTGGAGAGAGGGTTGAAGGACTTCTCCAGGCGCAGTCACGATGCCTCCCTGAAGGGGAGGGCCAGGCATGGACCACCAGGTTTGGCTGCACTGAATTCGCCTAAAAGGCACATGCCATCCACTCCAGATTGTGAGTTCCTAATGTAGAAATGTGGAGCTCGCCGACCAACTCCGAAGGAAGTGCTGATAACTGAATATGTCAGCAGCTGGGACAGGGGATGAGGGTCTCTCAAAAGAGGAAAACGAGAAGCCGACGAGTCCAGAGAGTCAAGCACTGGCTGCACAGGAGAATGGTGGAACACCTCTTCATCAATGGACATATAATAGGCAGGGAATAGTGCAAGCATGGATCTGAACTGTTCCCAGGTAAGGGGTCCCATAGGATCGGAGTGGCCTGGAAGAGGGAGGGATTGGCAGGGGTAAGGGGCTAAACACCTTGAGGAGGGCACGACCTCTGCTAGGGCTGGGACCGAGCAGGAGACCTCAAAGCTGGAGAAGATCTGTTGTCCTGGTAGTCAAGACTGTTCAACCGAACTGGAATGGTGAGGACTGAGCTCTAAAGAGAATCCCCTGTGAGGCGCACGGGCCGCATAAGCCCAGAAGGGCGGCCCCTAGCCTCTAAAAATGAGATCCTCCGGGAGGCTTTAGGGAAAAGACAGAACTGACACTGTGGCTCCTACCCGAGTCCTGGCTCCAAGGAGGGACGCTTGCCCTGATTCTGCCCCTCAACCCCTCAGACTCAGAGAGGGACCCTTCCTCAGAGTCAACCTAGTTAGCTCAATCACCGTGAGCCGACTCCTGAGAGATGGCCACCGTGAGAGCACCCTTCCCTGCTCCAGGTGCCCCTAGCCGACCCAGAAAAGGGCCCAGCCTCAGCACTCATAGTAGGGGCACACCTCTTAAAAGAGAAGGAGAACCACAGACCTAAACATCCTTCGTGCCACCTCCAGCACCGGAAGACTGGTCAGGATCACAGACAGTGGTGCCGGTAGTAACTGCCAAGTCCAAAGAGGGGGTTGAACCAGAGTCGTAGTGCTGGGCAAGGAGGAGTTGGAGGACTCCTAAGAATCTGGGAGCCAGTCTGGGTCTGCTTCTGAATCGCCATCCGCACCTGAGGAGGCATGGACTTAGACCACCCCACGAACTCCTCTGCTTCCGGCCCTGCACTGTTCACGGTGCAGCAACGACCTCTGCACTGCGTGCAGCACCAGGATCAGAGATGGCGCTAGAACTGACTCCATACCACCCATGGCTCTGCCCCAACCTTGGCCCTAGGCCACGACGCTGGGAAGCCTTTGCCTTGAGGAGGCGACTCCCAGGACAGTGCCTCCTGCCCGACTCCAGAAGGAATCAGACTGGGCCTCCTGCACCATACTAGAGTTTCCACCAAGGTGAGGCATGAAGAGGCGGAAACCCCCTCCTCCACAGGCCATATAGGACGGGAGGGGACCCAGAGGAAGGGTCAAGAGACCTGCACTTGGCGTCCCTAGTGCGAGCCTGTCCACCGAAAGTCGGCACCGCATGTCCGACTTCAAACATGTCATTTCCAACACTCGATGGTCCATGGAGAAAGAGGCGTCGTAGTGATCCATATCATGGTTTGGGCCCAAGCAGGTCAAGCACTGGTCATGCTGGTCTAAGACAGAGAAAAGATGGCCGCAGGGACACTGCCGATAGGAGGCCAGCCCTCCTTGGAAAGTTTCTTCTTGTCCCCAATGAGACATAACCAGATGGAAAATAACAGTCAAAAATAGTACTCGGTGTCGTCGAAAAATAAAAAGGAAAGGTCTTATCAGTCAACGATGCCAAGAAACGCAGCTATACAGAACTAGGCACAAACCGATGGACTAGGCCACTGACGCAGTAAATTCGCCTACACGAGGTCGCTTTGAAGCAGAACTGGGACTGAGGAGGAGTCAACATCAGTTACTGGTCAATCTGCAGCGCCACGCAATGCGTCGGCCTTGAGGGCAGCACAGTCTCGACAGTGGCTCACCTTGTTACAAAAAAGAAAAGCTCCACAGGGTCCTGTTCCTCTGGCCAGAACCCACCAGTGATGAATGGTGAAAACTGACACAGATGAGAGATCCCTGGTTCTCTTCTAAACCCAGGTCGTCAGTGTTCCAATGGGTTGCGATACTGTTGCACTGGTGGGCGGCAGGAGAAAAATCTCTTAATGCTGGCTTACAGTTGCCTACCTAATCATAAATGACAAAAGATGTGTGCTTTCAGTTCTGGAGCCAGGGCAAAGTTCAAATCCCAGGCGAATGGGGTTTCTTAAAGGGAATACAAGTGGTTGAGACCTTTGAAAAAATTTTTTTTTTTTTTTTTTTTATAAACTGGCTGGAGGCAACGGGTTTTCTTTACCTGCTGACTTGAAAATTGACATGACTGCTAAGTGCACTAAACAGTCCAGAACCACAGATAACCCTGCCTCCACAGCTGAGACTTTCTTTGAACTATACAAAATAGTAAATCTTCTCCACTCTGAAGAATAAGTTTTTCTTGTAGCTGGTTTCCTGGACACCTTTAAGACTTCCAGTACTGGGTTGGAAAGGATTAAGCAGGAACACTTCAGCTCTTTAATAACCAAGCTTTCAGAAGAAGTAGTCTGGGTGAGTCGCCCTGCCCTTGGACAGAGTTTGGATACTGGGTCCCAGGGTAGGAGGTGTACCAGGCCTGTCTGACCAGTCCGTACTATCTGATTCACAGCTGCCGACTCCCTCATTTTCAGCAGAACCCTTTGGATCAATCGGGAACTGAGGAAAGACACAGAAGCCCATGACAGGGACAGAACATGCCCTGGGACTATCCCTACTGAGGGTGGACAGTAACAAAACTTGGGGAGCTTTCTGTTTTCCCATGATGTGAATAGGTCCAATTAAACCTGAAAGACATTTAACTTTATGCTGCTAAACACTGAGAAAATTAAACTAAGAATATAAGAGCATAAAGGCAATACCACAATAAGGTGCAGACTCTATGACAATTTTTTTTAATGAATGTTTATTTTGAAAACACATACAAACACAACATGTTGCCTTATAGACTGTACAGTAGAGGTAAATAACATTTCAGATAATAGTGCACTCACAGTACTCCACATGTGAGAAAAGAGATCCACAATTCATGGTACAAAAGCATTCCATTTCGACATTATGTAACAAAAAATCCAATGACGCCATAATACTTCAAACTTAGTAACATTATGTTGCAATTTTGCTACAAGTTTCTCCATATCATATAGATTCACCATCAGATTTTGCTACAAATCTAGAGTGGGTGGTTTGTCTGATAGCCATCTCTTTGTGATAGCTTTTTAACCACTAGGATACAGATCGACAAAATTTTCCTAACTTGGGGTTGCCTATATCCTTCAGTCATTTCTAAAATAGTACTACCTATGGTATAAGCAATAATGTGGATGGAACATCTCCTTGAGGTCCCGCTGTAAGTCTTCCCAAAACTGCTGGACCTTGGGGCACAACCACTGGATATGGGCATGCACTGCTCAAGGTTCTTCACACAAACACCAACAGGAAGGTCTGCTTTGAGGATTATTTTTATTTATTTAGTTTTTGTTGACCTAGTACGGCACTAGGCAGACACTTGCCTATTTTCAGACATGACCCAGGAGCTAACAAAGGAAAGATTTTACAGGGTTCATAATGGATAACAACAAACAAGGCACGAATGTACAGGGTTCATGGAAGATGACACTAAAACAAGGTAGATTTTGTACAGAACCAGTACAGGGGAGCATCAGGTACAGTAGGTATAATGGTACAGGAAATTTAAGTAGACTCTAATGAATAACAACAATAGTACACTGACAATAGGCTAGGGTTCAATTAGCAATAAGCCACAAGGGGTGTTGGTTATCGGGATTTACCACGGCTGGTGTGCGCTGCGGGGTAAATCCTCGCCAGCCGTGGTAAATCCCCGATAACCCACATCCCCTGAGTGGCTTATTGAGATTATACAAGGATTGAAGCAAAAGATTAAAAAAAAAAGAGCAATAAATAGTTTATATTTATTTTTAAATGCTTTTCTTGGCTCTTTAGTGTGGTAACCTTCCTGTGTTAGTTAAATAGTCCGTTTTGCGATCTAAAATGGGTGTCATCCATTAGTAATCTCACAACAGAGAGAGATGCATTTCATTTTAAGTCTGCAGTCTTTTTTTGTTTTAGGTTATGAGTGAATGTAGGTACGATGAACGTTTATAGACTTTGTAGATGGTTGCGAAAGAGGGAGCTGTAATGGAGAGCAAGGGAGAGGTCCAGTAGCAACTCTAGCCACAAATGGTTACCAGGGCACACGCTGGGGCACAACCGATGGCAGCCAGGGCACTGATATATTGTTACTATGGGGAAGCTCTGCACCATATGGGGCACAGCATTTTTTTGGGGCACGTGATGCCCTGGCGGGTCTTGGTGTAGAGCCGCCACTGAAGAGGTCAGAAGGGTGGAAGTTTCATATTTGTTCAGCGAGGAGAGAAAGAAAGAGCAGTGTGAAGATGAAATGTTAGTTGCTGCTCACGTGAGAAAGAGAGAAGGCAAGGTTTCAGTTTTTTTTTTTGTTTGTTTTTTTTACAGTTTGTGTGTCTCAGATTTGAACATGTTGCTAGCAGCGTGATGTGTTCAGCGTTGCGACTGGGCAGAGTAGAAGTCCAGAGATTGTGTTTTTTTTGTTGAGTTCGGTATGCAAAATGGTGTCGAGGGAATTTATTAGAGGGATTTTATCTGGCTGTTTCAATTTTTTTTTTTTTATGAATTATGGATAACACAGGTTGCACAGGTAGAGGGCTAGTTACTACACCAACGCTTATCGAGGAAACAAAGATGGCAGCTCGGAATGATTTTTTAAATTTTTTGTTATTGAGATGCGGCTGACTGGTACCTTTGCGGTGATTATGGGTAGATAATCAATGGAGGTAAGGTGCCAGCCTGCCCATCGGATTGGTCAGTGTCCCAAGGTCCATTGTATAATTAGAAATAGTACTAGGTGGCAGCATTCTTAGTTTGCACAACAGAAGGCAGTTTTTCAAGCCGATAACTAATAGGTGGAGAGGAAATGCAATTGGTACAGAAGGGCATGTACAGAGAATTAGCTTGATAGCCCATGTCTGGTAGACAAGAAGGAGAGGGTATGACAGAAGTGAGTCAGGTTAGGGACAAACGACTTGTAGCTTTGAAGCAGGAGGGCACGAACTGAAAGAAACGCTGACAGATAAGTTCTGGTCGCACTGGTAGGGGTATTCTATTCCAGACTTTAGGGGCTACAAAGGAGAAAGCTAGTTCTCTGTATTTAGATCTAGACCTGGGAATGGACAGCTGTTCGGTTCCTGAGGATCTTAGAGTGCAATGGTTGGTATTGGGTACCAAGTAAGAGACAAGAGGGTAAGGTGCTTGGTTCTGTATTATACTGTTGACAACGCTCCCAAGAGTAAGATCCATAAGGGCTGGAGGGGAGGGCCAGCCAAGCTTGCTATTTTCATTATTATGCATTGATGCTAAATTAATTAAATATAAATAATCACTATAAGAATACTGACATTCTTTGATAAAATTAACTAATTTTTTCCTCTTTGTAACTTGTAACAATTTGATAAGTCGTTTTATTAATGAATGGTGGCTGCTATAACTATGGTCACATGACGATGTTGTCATGGCTTTGTATGTTTAAAACTGCATTAACTCTAATGGTTTACGCCCTTGAAGGCAAGTAGTCGAGGTGCTAGGGCATTCACGCTAGTGGAAAAATAAATCAACAATTAGTTGAAGTTTAAAGGTCTCTGTGGTTCTTGGAGCGCTGTTTGGATTACTTCACTTTATTGGGCAGGCTGCCCTTTGTCAGTGCACTGCCTTCCTCACCTGGAGAGCAGGTATTAGTGTGTTTGGAATTTACTATAAAGTTGTTAGTGGTGGGTGACCTGGATGCACAAAAGGGCAAAGCGGCAAATGTTGTTATAGTCCACTCTCCATTTGCTTATTATAGTGACAGTGGTGTTTGCAAAAACTGAAGGCTGTAAGTTAGTAAGGGCAGAAGCAGTGCTTGTGTTATATTAATCCAGGCAACAGGGAGAAGTTTGCTTGCCTCGTAAGGCTATACCGAGACTAGCATTGGTAGCCTTACAGACAGTGGATATGTATAATGCAAAATCCAGGGAGCAGTCTAGAGTGACACCCAGGTACTTGAAAGATGTGACTGTGTCAAGATAAGACACGCTGACACAGATCACTGAAAGAGTGCCCAGATTTTTAGCCGTGAAGGCGCATTAAAGAGCATGGCCTGGATTTGGCCTGGTTCATTAGAAGCTTACTGTCAGTAAGCTAGGACTTAACTGCTTTGAGGTCAGAGGATAGAACATTGTTATGTGTGCTACACCTGGGGCATGACTGATGAACACTAGGTCATCTGCACAGAGAAGAGGAGTGCTATACTTGTAGCAAAAATGGATAGAGCTGATTTGCAAGGAGAATAGCAACAGACCAAGAATCGAGCTTTGAGGAACACCGATGGTGGTAGGAGATAGTCTGAGAAGGAGGATCCGATCTTAACCTGCTGTGACTGATTTTGAGAGGTAACTGGTGAACCAGAGATGATGTGTTTATACAATTTCATAAACTTTTGTACTTGCAGATTTACAATGAACTGTTATTCTTGTGACATCTAACAGGACTTGTCTTGTAAACAGGGATCTAACCCTAACGATATTTGCTGTCCTGTATAAAAATAAAAATTTTACCTACCACCAGGGTAGGGTGTGTTCAGTGATCCCTAGAAAGCGTAATTTGCTGAAGAGAACAGGGTGATCCACCATGTCAAAGGACTTCTCAGGTCAATAAATCCTGCTCCAGCGTATTCACCTTTGTCAAGGGAGGTGTATATAGTGTTTGTTAGGGTAATGTGCAGTTGTAGTGCTGTGACATTTCCGGGCTTCGTGCTGGGCTGGGTAGAGCAGGTTGTGGTTGAGTTGGTGGCAACAATTTTCTTATTTTACTTAGTACCGTAATATGTCAACTGGTCTACATTTAGTTAAGATTTTTTTGTTTCCTTTTTGAAGACAGGTACAGTGTTTGCTTTTTCCAGATAGTTGGGACGGTATTGGTGCAGAGGGAGAAGTTGATGCTTTTAGCTAGAGGGTGGCCATCAGTGCGAGTTTAATGAATTTGGGTTCCAGTCCATCCAGACCAGCTGATTTGGATTCTGGAATCCTCTTCAGAAGTTTCAAAACCTCACTGTAGGCGACCTGTCTGAACAGGAAAGGTGGGTGTTGCCCTGAAGGATGGGGAGGGTCACCCACCTTTAAGTGTGTTTACTGCCTCGAATGTTGGGTATAGATCAGTGAACCGTTTGCTGAAGGTGTTTGAGACAGTGTGCGGATTGTTGCAGTTCACACCATTGATTTCAAAATCAGGAGTGATAGAGGGGTTGAATGACAAGGGCCTGTTCAAGATGGCTCCAGAACAGGCGGGATTGTTATGCAGGGTGGCCAACTTTGTAAGGAATAAAAATTACTCATTGTAGTAATGTTATTTTTCCAAGGGATTCTTCAGCATTATTGACAGGTGCAGTATGCCAGCTGGGTTAAGCTGCCCTGGAGAGGAGGAGTCAATGTAAATGAAAAGTCATTGGCCAAACAGAACAGAGAGAGAGAGGAGTGCTGCCTGCAGGGCCTCAGAACTGTTTCAAAGCTGAAAAGAGCAAACATTGTGCCCAACAGGGCAACACACTGTTAACAAAAACAACTGTCAATTCCAAACCACTATTATGAAACAAATCAACAAGAAAACAGTAAAACTAAGCAAATTTGGCTAAACACCATAACAGAGCTGTCCCTAGACTGGTTTCACAGGGAGGATGGATGGGAGTCAATAATGCTGAAGAATCCCTTGTAAGAAAACATTACTACGGTGAGTAATTTTTCTTCTCACCCCAAGAATTCTTCAGCATGTATTGACAAGTGTAGACTAAAAAGCAATACAGTTAGAGGTGGGCACAGAAACCTACTTAGGAAAAAGCTCAGTAGCACCGCTCTGCCAAATTTGGCATCAGGTCTGGACTGCAAATCCAAGCAGTAATGCTTTGTAAATGCGTAAACGCTTTCCAAGCAGCTACTTTGTAAACCTCTAGCAAAGGAACGCCTCTTTAGGCTACCACAGAGGCAGCGGTGCCCCTAGTAGAGTGGGCTCTGAGCCCAAGAGGGGGTTGCTTACCAGCTTTGCTGTAACAGAACTGGATACAAGAGACAATCCAGCTGGAAATGGATCTCTGTTAACGGTTTCCTCTGCCCACTTCACCACAGGTGAGAAAGAGCAGAGTGTACAGTCTCTGAACTGCTTAGTACGGTCTAATTAATAAGATAGTACTCTCTAGATGTCCAGGCTGTGCGACTTGCATTCGTGGAGTGGACTTGTCTGTGAAAAGAACCAGTAAGGAAACAGACTAGTTATGGTGGAAGTCAGAGACCACCTTGGGCAGAAGTTTCCTATTCATCCTAAGGACTGCTTTGTCCTTGTGGAGAATTATGCAATTAGGATCTGTGCAGAGGGCCTGCAACTCCGAATCTGTCTGGAGGAGGTGATGACCACTAGAAAACAGTCTTCCAAGTAACAAACTTGAGATCAGTGGTAGCCATGGGCTCGAAGGAGGCTCCATGAGCTTGGCTATACACAGGTTCAAGTCCTAAGGGAAAAGGTTCCCTCAGAGGGGCTGGAGGTACAGCAGCCCTTCTGTTTTTGTTTGTTTTATTTATAAAGGTTTGAACCACTGAGTTAAAAACTCATTCACAATGGTGACCTTACACATCCGTACATACAAATTACAATAAATAACATTCAGACAGCACAGCAGTTGTTAAAACAATCACAGGGTTTAAACAACGATAAATAGCTTTTCACTACAGAAGTTGATACTGGATTGCAATTACATTCCAATATGCTGGGACAAAGTGGCTAAAGCAAGACTGGGAACGTTTTGACTTTAAAATGGAACCACCATTTCTTTAAAATGGGAGTTTCGAGGAGGGTTGATTTGCAAACGTAATCAATCACGTAAGAATTTTGGCAAGGTACCAGTCCCACATTTACAGGCATAGAGTGACTTGTGCAGTTCCCCCTTACTGTGTAAGGAGACCCAACCTAGTTGATTGTACATGTCACAGTGGTGTGTCAGTTTAAGACATCCAAGCATCAGCCTGGTTAATCTATTAAGTAGCACATCTAACCCTGATATTTTATCCTGTGTAGCATTTCCATATAGAATACTGCCATAGTCGATTAGAGGAAACATTTGAACTTTGATAATGGGATTTAAGGTTTCGGATTCAAACAATTTTATTCCCATACAAGATACCCACCTTCCTGCTCACCTGAGCTGTTAACTTTGCTACATGGGTGTTTCCGATCCAAACTTGTCCAGCCAGTACCCCAAGTACTTGTAGCAGTCGATGCATTCCAGGGCAATTCCAGCACCATCCACTATAACTAAAGTTGGAATCACCTTGTGTGTGTGAGTTGGACAAAACAAACAGGTTACTCACCTGTAACAGAAGTTCTAGGAGTGGTATATGTTGTTCATCCACACTGTCTGGCATGTCCCTTTCCACTTTAAATCTTGCCAGAAGTCTTCAAGCTGGCTCCTCCCACCCACCCAGATGGTATATACCGGCCCGCCCATGACACCAGCTCTCAGCCCGCTGGAAGCCAGGTGTGTGCATCCGCAGCCAGGAGGTTATGGAAACTGCAGATGAACAACATATACCACTCTAAAACTACTGTTACAGGTGAGTAACTAGTTTTTCTAAGATCGTGATATGTTGTTCATCCACACTGTTTGGCAGACTCCTGCAGTTCTCCGGGAGGAGGGAGGCAAGGCATACCCCTACTTAGGAACAGAGATTGAGAACTGAGGACCCAAAACCAGCATCCCGGCGTGACTCAAGGTTGATGTGGTAGTGGGTGATGAAGGTGTTTACTGACTTCCAGGTAGCAGCCTGACAGATTACCTGGATAGGGATGTCCTGGAAGCAGCCCCAAGCAGCAGAGTAGCAGGTAGAATCAGTCCATATCCCTCTGGGAGGCCTTGCCCACCAACTCATAGCACAGACCTATGCATGATGTGCTCCATCTTGCAACAGTCCATTTGGTTGCAGGTCTGCCAGAGCGGCTTCAGCGTAGGTGACAAACAGCTGGCGAACCTCTCTCCACGATTTCTGCCGTCCTCTCCTTATAACAGGAGAGAGCACATCTCAGGTCCAAGGTATGGAGCCTGTACTGCCTCCAAGGTGTAGTTAGGGTAGTATACCAGCAGAGTCAACACCTGGTTAAGGTGACACTCTAACACCACCTTGGGAGGAATTTCGGGTGAAGCGCAGGACAACTTTGTCCCTGTGGAAGACCAGATAAGGAGTCCACCGAAGCGCCTGGAGCTCCTCATTCTTCTGGCAGACTTGATAGCCACCAGGAAGGTCGCCTTTCCACGACAAGTGTGACAGCTCACACTTATGCATTGGTTTGAATGGCTTACTCATGGGCTTTGCCAATACCAGCAGTAAATCCCACGGAGGTGAAGGTCCATGCACGGAGGGATATGTGATCTAGGCCTTGGAAAAACATCAGACCACTGTCTCCTGCACCAATAATAGGCTGACCGGCCTGTGCCTGATGAAGCAAGAATGGCTGCCAGGTGCACCTAATGGTCAATAACCAAGACCCCTTTGGAGAGAGACCAAGGTAGTAGAGAATGTTAGCCACCGAACAGGATAAGGGGTCCAGACCCTTACCCTAACACCAAATTGAAAACCTTTTCCATTTGAAGGCATAACATTTCCTTGTCGATTCCTTTCTAGATGCCTCCACCATGGTGTAGACATCTTTGGAAAGACCAAAGCCTGGAACTCTAGCCGCTCCAGGTACCAGGCTGTGAGGTGCAGGATTGAAGGTCCGGATGAAAGACCTTCCCTGGTTCAGAGATCAGGTCGGGCATGTACAAAGGCGCTCCGGGGCCTGCAGCCGAGGCTGAGGAGATCTGGATACCAGAATTGGCGCGGCCAGTCTGGGGCTACCAGAATCACCTTTGCCTTGTCCCTCCTCATCTTGAGTAACACCTTGTGGATCAAGGGAAATGGAGGAAGACGAAAGGAGGCCTGGGGTACATGGCCTGAGAAGGCATCCGCTGCAGCAAGCCCTGCTGAGGGGCAGGCATGAAACAGCCTCAGCTTGGTGTTTTCCTGGAGACAAACAGGTCCAACATCGGTCTGCCCAATGGGAGAACAGGCTGTAAGCTACCTCTGGATGGAGAGAACACTCGGGATGTCTGGCCTAGCTGCTATGAGCATCCGCCAGCTGGTTTAAGGCTCCTGCCACATGGATGGATGGCTAGGAGATCCACCTCCAACCTGCCTACGAGGGTCCAGATGCGGGCCTCCTTGCATAGCAGGCGGGGTGCATGCCACCCTGTTTGTTGAGTTAGTACATGGTGGTGGTATTGTCAGTCTGGACTTGAACCACTTGACCACGGAGCTGAGGAGTGAAAGCTGACAGTGCCAGTCTGACTGCTCTGAGCTCCAACAGGTTGATGAAGCATCAGGACTCCTGGGGGTCCAGAGCCCGTGGGCCCTTTGTCCCTCATGTGGGCTCCCCAGCCCATGAGGGAGGCATCAGTCGTAGAATGATCGTCGGCTGGAGGCGAACAAACAGGATCCCTTCCATACCGGTCTGGGTCGGGGCCACCACTGGAGAGCATCCCACATCTTCTGGATTACAGTAATCAGCTGGTCGAAATGACCGAGGCGCTGAATCCACTAGGCAGCCAGCTCCCATTGAAGGGGCACACATGCAACAGGCCCAAGGACCACTGAGGTGCATGCTGCCATGTAACCCACAAGGCACAGAAAGGCCGGGCAGGGCACAAGTACCAACCAGAAATGATTGGGCAAAGGAGGAGAACCTCTGCCCTGTCCGCCGGGAGCCGAGCTCTGGCTTGACAAGAGTCGAGCTCTGCCCGATACAGCCCATCACCTGAGAGAGATGTAGTTCCAACTTGGCCTTATTGATCAGGAGGCCAAGCTGGGAGCAGGTTTGGAGAGCCAGATCCCTGGACCTCTCCATCTCCTGTTGAGTGGAACCTGCCAGGAGCCAATTGTCGAGGTAGGAGTAAATTATGACCTCGCTGATGCCGGAGATGACGCCACCACTGCAATGTATTTGGTGAAGACCCGTGGGGCTGATGACAGGTCGATCGGCATGGCTCAGAACTCAGACAGGGTCCCTTTGACCCTGAAGCGGAGGAACCACTGATGGGACAGATGGATTGGGGCGTGAAAGAACATGTCCTACAGATCCAGTGAACAGAACCACATGTTTCTCTCAAGGATGGTATGATCTGGGACAGAGTGACCATCCGAAGGTACATGACCTGAGGTATTGATTCAGGTCGTGGAGATCTAGAATGGGGTGCCAGCCCCTGTCCACTTGGGCACCAGGAAGTACCTGGAGACAAAGCCTGGGTCTGCAGATGGATCCACCACAAGAGCTACTGCCTTCTTGAGGAGAAGCTGAGCAATGCTTTCTCAAGAGCCGACTGGGTGCATGCGAAACCGCTCTTCCCGAGGGGTGCGGGCTCATCTGGGAGGGCACGGCTCGAATTCTAAAGGCAGTTCCTGACCGACCACTGCGAGAACCCACCTGTCCATAGTGATAGTGGACCAGGCAGAAAGGAAGTGCGAGCCGGCCCCCACAGGAAGACCCAGAGCTGGCATGACATGAACAAGGATGGCAAACCCTACCCCGTCACTGAGCAGGCTTGGAGAGGCGGCTCCAGAACCTGAGCCTCGGCTCCTCTGCGGGCCTGTTGGGGTACAGGCTTGGCCGAGGCAGCAAGCTTGAAGCTGCTGCTGCTGTCCTCCTGGTGGGAGGACTGCTGAACCACAGGGAAGCGTGCGAAAAGGCTTCTTTTTCTTCTGCTGGTTCTTGCCTGAAGAACTTTGGCAGAGTGGGGTCCAAGGTGCCTTCTGACTGCTCTATGCGCCGAGGTGACCAGCCACCCTAGGCCGAAAAAGTCGGTCCCAAGAAAAAGGCACATCAGCTAACTTGTGCCAAGTATCCGCCTGGAAGGAGGAGAGCCTCAGCTAAGCCCTGCGGCGCAAGGCAACTGCGCGGCGTGCCGTCGAGCAGGCACAAGAATCCCCAATGTCCAGGGCCGTCTGGAGCTGTTGTTTGCAACAGCACGGCACTGATCCCGACCTGCTTAACTGTGGTCTGCATGTCTGCGGGGAGATGTGGGAGGACTTCACCTAATGACCCGAGAGTGTGCCATGATCGGCTGAACTTGCCTGATGAAGGCCCGCGAGGAAGCTGCTTGACTTTCCACGCCGAATGGTCCAAAAGTTTGGACTCTTTATCGGGGTCGGTCGGTGTCCAGAAAATACAGTTATGTAAGAACTTACTGTAACAGTAGATCTCTGAGAGGTGCTCTTGCAGCAGGTAATACCATTAGGACTGAAGCCAGCAGGCATCAGGACCCCACAGAAAACTTGTAGCTAGCAGTCTGAGGCACGGTTCCGCCCATGGCGTCAGCTCTGCCCAATGTCCCACGTGGTATAAAGGGGCGGTCCTAGGCTCCACCCCAGTTCTCCGCGGAGACCCAGCTAGATAGAATTTGGGAGAACCAGGTAGCAATAATTCCACTTCCTGGTTGGATGGAAATGAAAGAATGATCATAATTATAATCCACTAAGCTATCCAGGGGAAGGAGGAGGAAAACCACCTGCTGCAAGAGCTCCTCTCGAAGATCTACTGTTACAGCAAGTTCTTACACAACTGTACTATCTGTCTTTGATGGTGGAGCTCTTGCAACAGATATACCATTAGGACCCGAGTCCCAAGCAGTACCAAGGATAGGCCCAGGTCTGATGAGGCAGATGGAGATGTATAGGAAGATGGAGTGGACATCTCACAGAGAAGGCCTTGCAGGACTGCTACTCGAAACCTGCTCTCCTTCTAGAAGTGATGTCCAGGCTGTAATGCCTGATGAAGGTGTGGATGGAGGACCATGTGGCAGCAGCACAAATATCTGCTGAAGAAGCGTTCTTCAGTGCCACAAATGAAGATGCCACCGCTCGGCAGAATGACCCCTAACAGCACCGGGAGAGGTCTGTGGTGGTGCTGATAACAGAATACAGTACAATGCACTAGCCAGCGGGCTAGTGTCTGCTTGGAGACAGGTCGCGCTAACATTCGCTTCACGAAAGAAGCGAACAACTGGTCCGATTTCCTAGAGGAGCAAGTCCTTTGGAGATAATATCGCAAGATGCAATGAACATCAAGGGTGTGCAACAGTGCTTCACCCGGTTGGAAGAGTTGGGGTAGTATACGGAAGGTTGATATCCTGGTTCAGGGTCAGTACGGATACCACTTTTGGCATGAATTTGGGGACTGTGCACAGAGTCACCCTGTCCCTGTGAAAGACTATATCGGTTCTTTACACATCAGAGCCTGGGTTCGAAACCCTTCAAGAGGAGGTGACGCCACCAGGAGTACAGTTTTCCAACAGAGGAAGCACAGCTGCAGAAGCTGCTGGTTGAAGGGAGGAAGTGTGAGTTTCTCCAGAGCGAAGAGGAGGTCCCAAGGAGGAACAATGTCCCTCTTGGGAGGTCTGACGTGTAATACCCCTCAAAGACAAGTCTTGCAGGCATTCACTTGAGCCAGAGTTTTGTCTCTGATTGGGTTATGATATGCGAGACCGACACATATGCACCTTGACTGAGGAGTAACTCAACCCTAAGTCCAAAAGGTGTCAGAGATACTTTAGCACGTGTCTGACCGGGCAAGCATAGGGATCTAGGAGCGGGCAGACACCCACAAGCAGAAGCGTTCCATTTCAGAGTGTCGTGGCTCTGGCAGAAGGCTTCCTGGCTGCCACCAGAATTCAGCCACTCTGCTTGACACTCCTAATCTGTCTTCCACTAGGACTGCAGGAGCCAAGCATGCAAGTGAAGAGAGTGAAGAGCAGGATGGACGAGAGTCCCGGTTCCTGAGACAGCAAGTGAGTGGAGAGTGGCAACTGAACTGGAGGTTCAGAGACAGTTGCTGGAGCAACCGATACCAAATTTGATGAGGCCATAGAGGAGCCACCAGAATCATTCTGGCTGCCTCTGACTGCAATTTGAGCAGTACTCTAAATGAGGGAAAAGGAGGAAGGCATAAAGGAACTTCCCTATCCAGGAGAGGGACAATGCGTCTCGCCAGAAAACACCAGGCCCTGGAGAAAGGCAGAAATTGTGCAGTTTGGTGTTGCACGGGACGAGAGAAGTCCAACTCTGGCTCGCCCCACCTGTCGGAAGAGTCATGTGCGACATCTTGGAGCAATTTCCACTGTGATTCTGAGAGGAAGAGCAACTGAGACTGTCGGCAAGAACGTTCTGGACCCCTGGCAGGTGAACTGTGGTGAGGTCGAGACTGTGTTCTACTTCCCAATGCCACACTCTCATGGCTTCTCTGCAAAGGGGTACAAGTGAGTTCCCCTTGTTTGTTGATGTAGAAGGCAGCGGGTGTGTCTGTCTGCACCAGAAGAGGATCTGGCAGAAGCTGGTCTGTGAATGCCAAGAGTGCATTCAGCACCACCTCATTTCCAGGACATCGATATGAAGAGAGCTCACAGATAGACCAGGACCCCTGGGTCCTGTGATCCCCTAGATGAGCTCCCCATCCTGACAGAGAGGAATCTGTGGTCAGGGTCTGAAGCGGTTGAGGTCTGCAGAAAGAATGCGCTGCTCAGATTGTCCATGCAGAGTCACCACTCCAGAGAGCGATAAATTGCTCGAGAGATCTGGATTTAGAGATCCAGATCATCCATCGACTGGTCCCACTGTACCCTAAGGTGCCACTGCTGTTCCCTCATGTGGAGCCTGGCTAGCAAACTGTGGCGCGGCCACACGCCATATGACCCAGCAGCTGTAGAACCACCCGTGCTGGAGAGGAGGGGTTCGTTGAAGGCTTCTAGCTAGCCCCTGAAGGCGTTCTGCTCTGTCCGTGGCAGAAAAGCCCTCCTCAGTTCGATACCCAGAAAAGCTCCTATGAACTGCAGCCGCTGTGTCAGCCAAGGTGCGACTTGCCAGTTGACTGTGATGCCCAGGGACGAAAACAGGGCCCGCTTCTGATAGGGTGACTAAAGCTCCTCCTCCTCTGACTGAGCAGAGAGGCCAACTGTCAGGTAGGGGGTAGCCAAGAGGCCTCTCCTGGGAGGCCGCTGCTACCATCGCTAGGCACTTCAGTGAATACCCTGGGTGCTGATGAAAGCCAAAGGGCAGAACCCTGAATTGGTAATACTGCCTCTGAAGCAGAAGCGCAGAAATCGCCTGTGGGTCTTCAGGAGGGACCCTTTGAATCGCTGTTTTGTTTAGAGCTATTGGATCTCTCCTTCCAAGAGGAGATCATGCTGCACTGACAACGGGACATGGGGGGCAGGTTGTCCGGTGGGATAGAGGTGAATTCATCGAGTACCCTATCCGAATGGTATCCGGTACCCATTGGTCAGTTGTGATACTGGACCGCCTGAGCTGGTAAGCAAAACCACCCTCCTACCTGCTCATTCTGCCTGTCCCGAGAGGAGGAGAAGGGCAGCCGTGGGAATCAGGTAGAGGGGTGGGAGAGGCCTGGGCCCTGGGAGCTTTTGGCTGTTTAAGGCCCTGGGAACCTTGAGGGCAGGGTGACCCCATCTCTTAAATCCCTTTCCCTGGGACTGTCTGCCGATTTGTCCTTGGGTCTGACGCTGATGAAAAGGACGCCAGCAGGTAGTCTAGGTTGGGACTTGTACATCCATACTGCTCTCCCTGATTCCTGCAGTTGTTTCACCGTCTGCTCCACCTCAGGGCCAAAAAGACCAGGCTCTAAGGGGAATCCAGGATAGAGTCCTAAAGATCTTGCTGGAAACCAGTAAGTCTGAGCCAGGACTGCCATCTCATGCATATGCCAGATGCAGCGCCCTGGAAGCCATATCAACAGCGCCATAAGGACACCGGAGGGCATGCTTGTCCATGTCCAGGCCCACTAAGCGCAGGCCAAAATCTCCTGTTTGATTCGGAGTCAGGAAGAGTCTCTACCAAATCCATGTTTTTTCTCCACAGGGATTGTTGGTAGGAGATCACGTGGTCATGAAATTCAAGGACCTGATGGACCCTGTAGCCAATGAAAAGACCTTCGTCTCCCAGCTGTCCAGTTTCTTCGAGAAGGGATCTGGGGCTGGGATCTTAAATGCTTCGGTTGAGCCCCCAACCATGAGCAGCTGTAAGGACTAAAGAATTAGCCTTAGGTTGTTCCACCAGGAATGGTTCCAATTTGGAAGGCTTGTAAAATCTGTCGGCCTTCCTCGAACTGTTGGGATAGATGACGGTATGCCAGGTAAGGCGAGTAACGCCCTGGAAAGGTTCTACGAATGGTGGGATGACCAGGGCTTTGGTTCCTTTTCTCCGAGGAACTTAGCTAGACGCTTCTGTTCTGGGTCTAGAGCCTCGGTATCTCATTCTTAAATAGTCTGGATATGCCTCTTGATTTCAAGGAATGAGGATCATCCAGAAGGGACATGGAGAGTCCCTGGGTCCTGTGAAGAGGCAGGAACCCGTCCTCCTGAAAGTCGAGTTGATGCCTGGAGACGATGAGGGCGTGTCGAGGAGGAATAGAAGGAGATGGGATGGAGACCATGTCTTCCTTCCCCTTTGGACGTGAGTTGGGTGCTCATCCGGTTAGTCCTTATCTGGGGTGGAGAGGAGGAAAAAAATTACCTATGTCCGCCACTGGGATGACTGCTGGAGCCAGCGTCGGGTCCAGATGGACCAGGCGTCGGGTCCTGGGAATGGCGTCTGGGTATCCAGCAGCTCCATTGGTTTGGCAGGCGTCGGGTCAGTTAGCTGGCATCCGGTGTCAGCTGGTGTCGGGTCTGTAGGTGGAGGGGCGATGGCTGATCTTAGTCGTGACCTCCCTGTGTCTGGCGTTGGGGAGTGGAGTCGTCCGGGGTAGGTGGCTGCTGGGTGGGTGGACGTCAGGCGGGGCGCACCTTAGCCTGGGGGACAAAGGCAGCGATGCTTGTATTGCTGGCTGACGGATGGCGGGATTCAGACCTGGCCCTATCCTTCTCTTGTGGTGCCCCCCGAGGCCTTTTCTTTGAAGGGGAATCTCTAGCGGAGAGGAAGAGTTGGTTTCTCGCCTCCTTGCTGCATGGTCAGCAAGTTTCTTCTCTAACAGAAAGGTCTTCAAGACATGGGCTCTCCTGGCACACATCTTCTGACTGAACTTCTGGCAGTGGCCGAGGAGTTAGGCTGCTGGTCCGTGCCTAGGCAGATGAAGCAGGTCAGCGTGGTCATCTTTCGCGGATCTGCTTCCCATAGGCACACTTAGATTTTTGCCACGGAGGTGAGGCGGCGACATAAATGAGGCATTAGGTTAAGATTTAGACTAAATGAGAAAGAAATGACTCATCTGGCGTTCAAAGCTGTCGACTGCAGAGAGAGGCATCCGTGGAGCCGAACTATGGTCGACGGCAGGAAAAGAACTGGGTGGCACCAGGGGACCCCCCCTTTATATCACGTGAGACATCGGGTGGAGCCGAGGTCGGGGTGGTCACCTGCCTCAGACTGCTAGCTACAAGTTTTCCGTGGGTCCTGACGCCTGCTGGCTTCAGTCCAATGGCATTACCTGCTGCAAGAGCTCCACCCTCGAAGACAGATCTGCCAGTACGCCTGAATACAGATGCGGTCACCAGGCTCTTGGTCAAGGGTGCTCTGTGAACCCTGCAAAGGACCCCATAGGCACCACATACTTGCAGGCCATGCGGGCAGAAGGTGCTGGGTGTGAGACAGGACGCTGCCACAGTTCAAGTGCTGGACCAACAATGGCCTCAGCCACAGGAAAGGCCTCCATCGGGTGCCCTCTCTTGAGGATGTCCGTGAGAGGGCATCCGCCTTTTCTGGATGGGTTCCAGGGCATCCCTGTAGAATCAGAGATGAGACGAAGGATCCCTTGAAAGAGGAAGGACCTTCCTCCATCCCTGTGCCAACGGACGACTCATCATCCCCAGGATGAGAGTGGAGCCCGTGACATCAGAGTCCAAGAGTCGGGGTACAGAGGCCTGCCGTCCAAATCACCCTCAATCCGCCGAGGGTGCTCAGGGTGACCGCCACCGACAGATGTCAGGAAGCCAGGTATCTGGTCAGTCTTCTTTGGAAGGAGCCCTCCCACAGGCTGCTTAGCGACAATTCCACCACTATCGGTGGAGAGACCGATTATAGGCCGAACAGGCAGTTGTGCCAGCCCCATGGGTGGAGGAACAAAGGCTTGTTCCGAGAGGGTCAGCTTTGGCCTAGGGAGGCGAAAGCCTAATGGCCGAGGAAGGCGCTGGAGTAAGCTTATGCCCAGAGAATATCAGCTGTTGCCACATAAGGTCCTCATAGCGCTGAAGGAGTTTCCATCGGAGCCTCTCCTCATTCGAGGAGGATGAGGATGACCGGCAGCATTGCCTCTTTTGGAGTGCTTATGGCTCTTCCTCGACCGCTTGGACGAGGGGTTCTAGACCTCGACCGAGATCGGGCAGGCTGACTCGGTCGCCGGAGACATCGGTGGACCAGTGAAACCCGTGGGTCCAGAACCGGGACCTCAATGGGGACACCAGCGGGCTGGGTCTCATCATCGGGGATCACAAGGACCGGAGTCCTTTCCAAAGAGTCATCAGCCAGGGCCGGCGCAGTGGGTCGATTGGCTGAGAACAATCTCGACCTCGTCGGCCATATCCTCAGTCATCTGGCCAGTTGGAAGATCCCGTGAAGATGCGGCCAAGAAAGCAATCTCGACCGAGGGTCGAGACACAGCATCTCCTGGGTTGAGACCTCTCTCTGTCCCAAGAGCTCCCTTGGAGAGACGGCGTGCTTGGTTCCATGTCCCACTTTCAGGATCGGAAGAGTGCAAGAGTGCAAGCCCTCTGACACCTCTCCCGGGTGGGAGAGACTGGAACAACTCCTTAAAGGAACCTGTGAAGGTGGAGCCCAGGTTGAGTGAAATGAAAAAGCCGAGTGTCCGAGCGCGGGCGGCTTCTTCTTTGAACGCCTTCATGCTTTCCAGCTGCTCAGCGGAACCATCCTGATCATGAAGCTGCCCACCTAGCCTCCTTTGGACTTCACCGGAGGATTCCTTTTCTCTGGTCTCCCAACTTTAAATGTGCCAGGCGGTTGTCCAGGACGTTGGGATGGAAGGCCAGCAAAAGCTGAGGGCGAGATATCATAGCTAACACCTGGGCAGTGGATGCACGTGAGATGGGGATCAGTGCGTGACACCTTCTGGCCACAAGGACACGGCGAAATCCTGGAGAAGATTTCTTTCCATGATGGAGGACACAAAGTGTGATCGTTAACTCAGATGAGTTTTAATTTGGTAAACCAAAGTATTGAAAGCCAGGGCCTCTGAAATGCATGAGCACGAGGAGGGAACCTGTATCTTCCAGCGGAAAGGAAGATCTGGCGTCATGGAGCGAGCCGAGGTATATACCACCTGGGTAGGTGGGAGAGCCATCTTGAAGACTTCCAACAAGATTTAAAGGAAAGGACATGCCAAACAGTGTGGATGAACAACATATCCATGATCCTAGAAAACATATTTTTCTTTTGATGTGTTAAGGTTTAACTTTAGGTTTGCAAAGTAGGTTTGCAGCATCACAAAGCTAGCCTGTAAATTGTCTTGTACACACAACAGTGATTTGTTAGAGAAATAAATGATTGTGCCATCTGCAAACAAGTAGTACCGAGCCCTCCTCCACATGCCTACTAATATCCTTTAAATAAGTCAAAATATTAAAGGGCTCAAAACTGAGTCCTGAGGGACTCCTATGTACAGGCAAGGGGTTCAAGTCATCACCATTTACTGCAGTCACCTGCCATCTATTAGTCAAATAAGAATGAAACCATTCTAGGTCTTTACATTCAACACAACCTCACTAAGGCCACATAGCAGCAACTGGTGGTCAACCGTGTCGAAGGCCTTGGAAAGGTAAACCAAGATGCCCCAGTTTGAAAAATCTTTTGAAAATAGGCTGTGAGATGACAGATTTCTCTTTTCAGTGGAAAGACAGGCTGAGATGGCCACTAGATGTACTCTCAAGGATGAAGCTTTCTGGCCTTCCACCTCAAGGTGTACTAGATAATCCAGCAAGCTAGGAGAGAAGCTTGCAAGGGCTCTATGTCCTTATCCTTGCACCACAGTGAGAAACTCTTTCACTTGGAAGCATAAGTTTTCCTAGTGCTAGGTTTTTAGCCATTCTAGAATTTTCAGGACCTGCTCAGAGTACTGAGATT
Source organism: Neoceratodus forsteri (assembly GCA_016271365.2). Taxonomy (NCBI): domain Eukaryota; kingdom Metazoa; phylum Chordata; order Ceratodontiformes; family Ceratodontidae; genus Neoceratodus; species Neoceratodus forsteri. Next base: position 1,301,645,936 of record CM057455.1, read on the forward strand.
CAGGAAATTCTAGCTCCTCAAAACCAGGCTTTGAGGTGAAGTGACTGGATGCTGGGAAAGCTATCCTGTCTAAGGAAGAATCAAGAGACAGTGGGATGGGGCAGTCTGATGGGCTTCCTGACTCACAAGGTGAGGAGCAAGGAGTACCAATGTTGTCTCACCTAATCAGGCGCCACCAGAATCATGGTGGCTGGCTGAGCCCTGAGCTTGAGTAGGACCCTGTAAATCAGAGGAAAAGCATAGAGGAACCTCCCTGTCCAGTCCAGGAGCAGAGCATCCACTGAGATGGTCCCCAACGCTGGGGCCTGCAGCAGTTCTAAGGTAACTGGTGATTGAGGCTGGATGTGAATAGGTCCAGATCTGGAACCTCCCACCTTCTGAAAATTGTGGCTAGGACCTGTTTGTTGAGGGTCCACTGGTGGCCCTGACTGATGTGGCTTAGCACATCCGACAGAGTGTTGTCCTTGCCTGAAAGATGGATGGCTGACAGGACATGTCCAGGGAGTAGGCCAGGGACTAAATCCTCACTGCCTCTGTGCAGAGTTTGGCTGACCTTGCGCCATTTGTTGATGTAGACCATGGCAGTTATATTGTCCGTCCTTATCTGGACTGCCTGACCTCTGAGTTGTGGGGCTAAAGCTTTGATGGCCAGGAACACTGCTCTGAGTTCCAAAAGACTGATGTGGGTGTGAACCTTTGGGCCCAAGTGCTACTTTTGGACAGGTCCCTAGGTGGGTGCCCCAACCTAGAAGGGAGCATCCATAGCAGGATCTGAGAGGGTTGCTGAATCTGAAAAAGTAACCAACTACTCTGAGATTTTCTGTTTCCTTGCACCAGTCCAGAGCCCACAGACAGGTTTTGTGACTGGCACTAGCTTTCAAGAGTCCTTTTCTGGGACCAATGAGGTCTGGGGTGGTATTGAATGTCTCTCACCTGGAATCTGGTTCTTGGGACTACTGCAGTCATTGAGCTATGTGGCTGAGTAGTCTGAGGAAGAGTCTGCCAGTCTCAGTTGGCCTAGACTGAACGAATTTAGCAGAGTGAGAAAATTCTGAATTCTGTCTGTGGGAAGGAAAGCCTTCCCTGCAGTGTGTTGAGCTCTGACGCTTTGAATTGCAGGATTTGGGCAGGCTGAAACTGAGATTTTTCTTTGTTGACAACGGCCTACAGACTATAGAATGTGTTTTGCCTAGCTTAGAGCTTCTTAAACTGCCTAGGAGAATTAGCCACGATCAGCCAATCTTCCAGGTAGGGAAAACTAAGATTCCTTGTCTTCTGAGATGAGCTGCAACCACTGCCAGGCACTTGGTGAACACCCTGGGAGCGGATGTCAGCCCAAAAGGCATGGCTGCAAACTGGTAATGGCCTAAGGACAGCCTGAATCTGAGAAATCTTCTGTGGGACTGCCTTATTGGGACACAAAAGCAGGCATCCTTTAGATCCAGGGAGACTAGCCAGTCCCTTGCTTTAGAGAATGAAGGACCCGAGTCAAGGTTACCATCTTGAACTTTGGTTTCAGCAGGTGCTTGTTCAGGTACCTTGGTTCCAGCATAGGTCGCCACTCCCTGCTTTTTCTTCAGGGTTAGTAAATACCTGAATAGAGACCCTTCCCCACTGGGGAAGAGGTATTCTTTCTATAGCTTTGGCCTCTAAGAGATTCTAGACCTCTATCTCCAACAGCTGTTTTTCTGTTGAGGTAAGAGGTTTCAAGAGCTGGGACCATGAAGGAAGAAAAATTACTCACCGCAGTAAGCTTCTTTCTTCCAAGGGATCCTTTAGCATCAGTAACTATAGCAGTTAGCTGGCTAGGTGCAACTGCCCCAGAAGTATGCCTTTAAGAGAATTTAAATGAGCTTGGGCATCAGCCAATCAAAAAGCAGGAGGGGAGTGAGCTGAGTGAGAGCAGCCTGAAGGGCTTCAGAATTTTTAGAAGAAAATGGACACATGCCCAGAGAGTGAATCAACAGGATTCAAAAACATTCAAATGTCTGAAAATGGATAACAACCACCAGAGTAAGAAACTCACTAATAAAAAAACAAATTTGGTAGGAGAACTGAGAACAGAGCCCTTCTCCTGACAGGTGAACCGGGAGGAAGAGTGGGAGTTATTGATGCTAAGGACCCCTTGGAAGAAAGAAGATTACCGTGGTGAGTAATTTTTTCTTCACCCCAGGAGTCCTTTAGCATAAGTAACTTTTTGCAGACTACCGAGCAGTACCAAGTGGGAGGTGGGCAAGAGAACCTACTTAGGAAAGCTGCCTGCAGAACTGCCCTGGTCAAATTTGGCATCAGCTCTGGTCTGCACATCCAAACTGTAGTGTTTCACAAAGGTGTGCACAGATTTCCAGATAGCTGCTTTGCAGACATCAGAAGGGTATGTCCCTTACTGCTACCACCGAGGCTACAGTGCCCCTAGTGGAGAGGGCCCTGAGCCCTATGGGAGGTTGATGACCAGCCTTTCATAGCAGAATCTAATACAAGAGACCAACCAGCGGAAATAGTTCTCTTGGTAGCTGGTCCTCTTCCTCTGCCTATATCCCTGTAGATGAGGAACAACTGAGTGGAAGAGCCTCTGGACTGCCTAGTATGCTCTAGGTAGTGAAAGATGGCTCGACATCCAAGCTGTGGAGCTTTCTCAGTGAAGAAGACAGGCAGAACAATGGACTGGTTTAGGTGGAACTCTGAAACCACCTTTGGCAGAAATTGCCTATTTGTCCTGAGCTCAACTTTATCATTGTGAGGAATTATGTAATTTGGCTCAGTGCACAGGGCCTGTAATTCTGAAATCCTCCTGGCAGAGGTAATGGGCACTAGAAAGACTGTCTTCCAAGTCACAGACTTGACATGTGCAGTGGCCATAGGCTCAAAGGTGGTTGCAGGAGCCTGGCTATGCAGAGGAACCGCCCTGACTGGAGGCTGAGGTGCAAGAGGCCTTTGAAAACTGCTTGAATATGGCATGGGAAAAATTTACTTTTTCTTTCCCACTGAAAGGTAGGCGAAATTGCAGCCAGGTGGAGCTTGAGGGAAGATGGTTTCAAGCCTGATGCCTGCAAGTGCACCAGGTAATCCAGCAGCTGAGGGTCTGAAGCTGTAAGAGGATCGACTTTTGCCTTGCAACAGAGGGAGAACATTTTCCATTTGGCTGCATAAGTCTTTTTGTGTTTGTTTTTTAGCCATTCTAAGGATCTTAAGGACCTGTTCAGAGTATTGAGAGGATGGAACTCTTAACTCCTCAAGAACCAAGCCCTGAGGTGAAGAGAGTGTATATCTGGGTAATGCAGTCCTGTCTGAGGAATGGTCAGCAGGAAATGAGTTGGCCAGAGGGAACTGGCCTTCTGCAGGATAGTGAGAGAAGGAGAGGTACCAGGCTTGCCTGGGCCAATCCGGAGCCACCAGGATCATCGATGCAGGCTGTTTGAGTTTCAGCAATACCCTGAGTATCAAGGAAAGGAGGGAATGCGATAGGAACTTCCCTGACCAGTCCAGGATCAAGGCATCCAGAGGAAGCTCCCAGAACTGCAACAGTACTGAGGAAGCTGAAAGTTGAGGAGAGAGGCAACAGATCCACTTCCGTGTGCCCCACCGCCTGAAATACTGTGGCTAGTACTTGCTTGTTCAGAGTCTATTCACTTGGCCTTGACTGATGCGATTTTGAGCATCTGCCAGGATAGTGTATTTGCCTGGGAGGTGAATAGCCCAAGGCTGACTCCCAGAGAGAAGGCCAGAGACCAGAGCTTCTGAATAGAGCATTCCTGATCTAGTACTACCCTGCTTGTTTATGTAAAACATTGTAGTGGCGTTGTCTGTCCGAATTTGTACAGTCTGTCCTTTTATGATGGGAGCAAATGCTTCAAGAGCTAGAAAGATTTCTCTGAGTTCCAAAAGGTTTATGTGTAACTGTGACTCTTCGAGAAACCAGGTGCCACTTACTGAGGCACTATCCAGATGTGCTCCCACTCCAGGAGGGAGGCATCTGTGGTGACCACCTTTGTGGATACCGAGACTGGAAGGGTACCCCTGCTGCCAAATTTACAGGGTTCTTCCACCAGAGCAGAGTCTGGAGGAACTGCTCCATCACAGGTATCAGCTTTGAAAAATTGTTGCTTCTGAGACCAGCGAGCTCTGAGGTAGGCTTGCAGGTGCTGCATCCTGTACCTGTCGCCTGGTACCACTGCAGTCATTGAAGCCATGTGTCCCAAGAGCTTGAGGAAATGTCTGGCAGGTCTTGGCTGATCCCGGACAAAGAATCTGCCACTGAAAAGAAACTCTGAATTCTTTCCTGTGGGATGAAGGCATATCCTTTCTGAGTGTCTGGCTGAACTCCTATGAAGGTAAGCAGCTGGATGGGTTATGAAATATAGTAACATAGACTTTGACGGCAGATAAGGACCACCTGGCCCACCTAGTCTGCCCATTTCCTACCTATTGGATAAGCTGCAGATCCTAGTTAACCAACAGCCTATTTCTTCCTACCACCCATAAGAACTGCCTTATGTCTGTCCCATGCATTCTTGAATTCCCCCACTGTTTTTGACTGCACAACCTCCTCAGGAAGGCCGCTCTCAAGGGCCACTATCCACTCTGTGAAAAAGATTTATCGCTCCTGAGCCATCTCCTCTATCTTCAAATTATGTCCCTTTGTTCTTGCACATCTCTTTTCTAAAAGATGCTACCCTCTTGGACTTTGTTGACTCCTTGAGGTACTTAAAAGTTTCTATCATGTCCCCCCTTCCCTCAAGAGCCTACATATTAAGCTCTTTTAGTCTCTCCTCAGATGGCTTCTGTTGCACACCCTGCACCATTTTAGTTGCCCTCCTCTGGACTGCTCTCCCATCATGTCTATGTCCTTGTGGAGATCGGGTCTCCAGAACTGGATGCAGTACTCCAAATGGGGTCTCACCAACTGTCTGTACAGAGGGATAACAACTTCCTGTTTTCTACTGGTCATACCTCTCCCTATACATCCCAGTATCCCTCAGCCATCCCTACTGCCTTCTCACATTGCTTGCTAACCTTTAGGTCATCTGATATGATTACCCCCAGGACTCTTTCCATTTTTGTTGTTGTTACTACCTCCCCACCCCATTTTCAAAGTCAAAGTCAAATTTATTTATAAAGCACTTTTCTATAACCAAAGCACTAATACAATATAAAAACATCAAATTTAAACAATATCCATAAAATATACACACAGATTAAAATAAGCATAAAATCAACCTTAGCAGTTCGAAGCTAACCATGTTCCCCAAATGCCTTTTCAAAGAAATAAGTCTTCAGGAGTGATTTGAAGGCCTTGACGGACAGGCACTCTCTAATCTGAGCGGTGGGGAGTGTTCCAAAGGTCACGGCAACAAAGGAAAAAGCCCTAGCTGCCAAAGTCTGCAAACGGACCTTGGAACTCTAGCAATCCCTCATCGGGCGTAAACGGAAAGAACGGAGGGGCAGTAGGGTCAAGGGATCTTGCAGGTAACCCGTCCCTGTCCGGTAGGGTCTTATAGGTCAGCAACGCGACCTTCAAGATGATCCTCCATCGCACCATTGTGTATTCTTCCCTGGGTTTTGTTTCAGGTGCATGACTTTGCACTGAATTCAAGCTGCCATACTTCTGACCATTCCTCCAACACTTGCCAGATCCTTCTCATCCTTTCCACCCCTTGTGTATCAACCCTTTTGCAGATCTTTGTGTCGTCTGCAAAGAGGCATAAGTTTCTTCCAGTCCTTCTGCAATGTCACCTATAGAGACATTAAAAGGACTGGACCCAGAATTAAACCCTTCTCGGACCCACTAGTAACCCCTCTCTTCAGAGTGAACTCTGTTTACTATTACCTTCTGTGTCCTGTTGTCCAGCCAATGTTTTACCCAGGCTACCACCCTGGGACTCACTCCCATGCTGGCTAATTTGTTTATTAATCTTTGTGTGGGACTGTGTCAAATGCCTTGCTAAAGGTCTGCTCTGGGTGAGACGCCTTTAGATTTACCAGGAATCCCAGAGACTGTAAAGAGCGCCTGTAAGGAAAGGGACTCCTTGACCTGACAAGGAGACTTTGCCACTATTAGCCAATCGTCTAAACAGTGATGAGAAACACTCAGTTTCCGAGGTGTGCTGCTACCACTGCGAGGCATAGTGAAGACTCTTGGTGCCGAGGACAGGCCGAAAGGCATTGCAGCAAACTGATAGTGGCCCGAAGGAGTTTAAATCTGAGAAACTTCCTGTAGAGTTCCTTATGGGTATATGGAAGTATACGCCCTTAGGTCCAGGGAGGCTAGCCAGTCTCCTGCTGTAAGACTGTATGACTAGTGACAGAGTGACCATCTTGAATTTAGGTTTTAGCAGATGTTTGTTTAAATATCTGAGATCCAAGATAGGTCGCCACTCCCCAGGTTTTTTGTGTCAGAAAGTGCCTGAGTAGAGGCCCTTGCCCTTTTGGTTGCAGGGACCTCTCCACTGCCCGCAGCACTAGAAGATTTTTACCTTAAGTTCCAACAGTAGCACCTGTGTTGGAGTTAGAGGTTTTGACACCTGGGTAAGCTTGAGGTCTAGCATCTTCTTGAACTGTAGTGGCAGGCCTTTCTCCACTATCACCAGAACCCACCTATCCAATGTAATGAGGGACCAGTTCTGAAGATAGTGGGAGAATCTGCCTCCCTGGCAGAGGGAGGCGACCTGGACACTCACATCAGGGCTTAGACTGAGAGGCTGCAGGCTGGGTAGAGGTGGCCTTGTTTGGCCCTTTCCCCTCCCAAAGACCCGCTGTACTGAAAGAAGTCAGATTGGGGGTAAGGAGTGTAAGGCCTGGAAAACATCTTCACCCTACTGCCCCGGGAGGATTTCTGTGGGGCAGTAGGCTTAGGTTTAGAGGAGGACTTCCTGCCAGGAGGCCTTGTACTCGCTTGACCTTTTCATGTAGTCAGTCGCTCTGGAATCAAACAACATGTTTTGATCACAGGGCAAGTCCATTGCCTTAGACAGAGTGTCTGGGGTCAGACTGCAGTTCTAAGCCAGGCAAAGTGCCTCAGAGACATGGCGTGGGTCATTGCCCTGGAGGCGGCATCATTGTTGTCATCAGCCATGTGGAATTGGTATTTAGTAGCTTCCAAGGCAATGTTTGCCATAGCCACCAGCTATTGTACTATTGTATCTGACCCATTGCTGGTAATGGCCAGGACAGACTTCCATAAAAGCTTTTTGATATTTGGCTGTGAAAGCCATATATGAAGAAAGTCTGACCAGCAGGAGGCTGTGGTATACATTTTCTTTGACATGAAGTCTATTTTCTTGGAGTCCTTGTCCGGAAGTAAGGGGGACAAGGAAATCCCTCTTTCTCACAAGCTGCCTGCTGTACTATACTTTCGTGGCTAGGTGTACAGACAGGAACTCAGTACCTGCTTCTAGACAAACTGTCTTTTTCTTGGCCCACTTGTCAACCCCTACCACAGAAGTGGGAGTCTGAAGCAGTTTCATGGTATTTTTTCTGAAAGCATTACAGACAGGCATGACCAGTGTCTTAGGGTTGAGACTGAGACCTCTCATCTCCCTATAATTTCCATCCTCATCGACGTCCTGGATGGGCTCCTGAGTAGGGAGGTCCAGGGTGTCTACATTTATACAAAATATGCTAAACATAGAAGAGGAATCCTCCTGGTCACCAGAGGAGCTCCAAAGGGAGGATCCGGGGACTCATGGGGTTCAAGGCATTCAAGATCCATGTCGAGGGCATCATAAAAATGTTCTTCATCATTTCCATCACCCTCAGTGTCTCCAGAAAAGAGAACTGTGGAAGAGTGCTTGCCAGTGCCAGTAAATACAGACCCCATCTTTTGTAAGGTCTGAAAGACGTGCCATGCTTTTGCCATGTCTTGCACAGATGGGAGTTCCCACGCAGACTGTGGTTGTATATGCTTTGTTTTTTCTTTATGCTTTAAGCTGCCTGTTGTCTCACTATTGGCTTTCACCAGAGGAACAGGGGCGTTTTTGTCTTGACAGAGTTTCTTTTAGCCACTTCATCAGTAGCTTGATCACGCCTTTATTCATCACTTTTATTATTTTTTAATTTGTGAGGAACTTCATCAGCTCCTTTGGAAGCTTTATATTTTGGCTGGGATTTGGAGGCTTCATCAGCACCCTGCTTACATTTTATTATTACTTTTAGATGGCCCCTCATCAGTAGTCTTTGATTTTTCCTCAGCCATAATTATTAATTAGGTCTCTTTGCTCTGTGCCAATTTTGTGCAAACAGAACCCGAGATCTGGACCAAAACACAACTGAGCACACGTTTCTGTAAATGCTATGAAGCCAGTCCTGTGACAGCTGACACTTTTAGGTCCAGTTTATGTAGTTCTGGGAATCTCTGATCTTGCCAATCCTCAGAGAACCCAGCAGCAACTGTCAAAATTTGAAAGACAACTGGTTGCCTCGCGATAGGGACCCACGAGGTCTGAGGTAAAAAATAAGGCAAAACGCAAAAAATTCAACGGTGCTTACATGAATTGTGTTAAAAAGTGAAGAACCGTCAAAATAAAGCATCCATGGTAAAAACTAATATAATTTAAGCAGATGCGGTAAAAATAACATAAAAATAATGTAGTTGCAGTAAAAATAGCACAAATGTGAGAAAAACACAACTGCTAACAAAACCTAAAATTACTCTCAGCACACTAAAAATTGAAGTTTGTGAGGAAACTTTACCAAGATAAGCGAATAGGAGGCTGTCAACAAGGAAAGTTGAGGGGCACCTCAGGGGTAGTGTTGCTCAGTCAGCGGAGAAAAAATTCTGAAGCCCTTCAGGCGCTCTCACTCAGCTCATTCCCCTCCTGCTTTCTGATTGGCTGATGCCCAAGCTCATTTAAATTCTCTTAAGGCATACCTCCGGGGCAGTTGCATCTAGCCAGCTAACTGCTATAGTTACTGATGCTAAAGGACTCCTGGGGTAAGAATTTGGCAATTTTGCTTTGAGTGGAGGCAAAAGGTCCAACTCTGGATGACCCCATCTGTTGAACAAGTCTTCTGCGACAGATGAGAGGAACTCCCACTTGTACATGCTGGACTAAGTCCTGCTGAGGTTGTCCGCCAGAGTGTTTAGCTGCGCCTGGCATGTGGACACGCTGAGAGAGTTGAGGCGTGATCCAGTGTTCAGTACCACACTCTCATGGCCTCCTACATAAGGGGTGCAGAATGAGTCCCCACTTGTTAATGTATTATACTACACTCAGATTGTCTGGCTGCACTAGCAGTTGCCCTGGAGGAAGGTGTCTTGAAAGGCCTGTACAGTGTAGAGCACCACCCTGCTATCCAGGACATTAATATGCAGGAGGTTCTAACTGGGACCAAGAACCCTTGGTCTGAAAGCCACCGAGGTGTACCCTGTGTACTGGGGAAGAAACCAAAACTGGACAGTCCAATTCATCCATGCGCTGATCCCACTGCAGTCAAGAGGGTCCACTGGAGAAAATGCATGTGAAGTCTGGCCAGTGGAACACTGGGTATGGCAGCCGATCAGGCCCAATAGTTTCAGGTACACCCTGGCAGGAATGTGGCGATTCTGAGCAACTTCTTGAGCCAGGGCAATAAGCACTCTGCCCTGTTTGGGGCAGGAAGGCCTTCCTTTGGCCAAATCCAGAACTGGCCCGATGTACTGTAGCCTTTGGGACGGTTCCAAAACCAACTTGGGCAGGTTGACGGTGATGCCCAGGAGGTTGAAAAGTTGGAAAGTTCACCCCAGAGTTAGCAAAAGTGGTTCCCTGGATGGGGTCTTTGGAGCCAATCATCCGATGAGGGAAACACACAGTCCCTCCCTTTTGAGAGCTGCTGCAACCATCGTGAAGCATTTGGTGACAGCACCACACAGAGGACAAGCCAAGGCAGCACTTTGAACTGATAATGCCCACCCTGAAAAGCAAAGTGGAGAAACTTTCTGTGGGAGAGAAGACCGACTTGTGCAGGTAAGCGTCCTGCATGTCAAGTGAACATAGCCAATCCCTGTTTTGAGGAGGGCAATAGGCCCGGTAAGGTTACCATCCAAGCTTTTGTAATGGACATACAGATTGAGGTCCTTTGGGTCTAGAGTGGGCCTGGAAGAGAACCCCTTGTTTCTCTGGCGCCTGGGAACTGGCTCAATGGCCTGCTTGTGTAGAACAGACTGCATCTCCCCTGGAGAACAGAGAGGTGAGCCGAGGGTAATTGGAAGGTGGAAGAGGTTTCTGGAGGTTACTCGATGAGCTCCAGGGTATGTCCTTCTCTATTATCTGCAGAATCCATGCTTCTGATGTTATGGTTCTCCACTGATTCAGATGGAGGAGACCCAACCTCCAACCACCAAGAGGGGTCCAGCAAGGAGTCAAGCAGAGGTGGAGCCAGTCGCTTGGGCTGGTCCCTCAGTTCTGGGGTGCACGCCGCAGCTCCAGCACTGGAGGCGGGCAAGGAAAGCCAGGGCTCTGCGTTTATCTTGGGCCTGGAGGCTGCACCAGGCCTACTGGGTGCTTTGCAAGGGAGCCCTCTACCCCTTGATCAGGTATGGTAGAGAAGTGAACAAACTTGGAGGGCTCTACCCGAGGCTTGCAGACCATTAATAATATCCTGGACATCAGGGCCAAACAGCTTAGTGCCATTAAAGGGGCATTAAGTACTTTTTGCTGTACATCAGCAGCAATCCCGGATACTCTGAGCCAGTAGTGCCTATGTAGGCATATGCCAGTGGTGGCCCCTGGCAATGGTGTCAACTATATCAGAGAGCTCTGAGGAAGTGCTTGCTAACATCATCGGCTGCCTGGAGACACTGGAGCAGCTCCTGCTTCTGTATGCCATCTGTAAGGGTCTGTGTTACGACCTTGTCCTTTTCCAGTTGGCATTGTGGTATTTTACCATATGAGACAGGTAATTTGCCATCCTCAAACCCAGGGTGGAGGAAGCATACACCTCTTGTTCCGGAGGTCGGTTCTGCAAGACTCTTTATCTGGAGGAAGGGAACTAAGGTGCTTTGGCACCTCAGACCTGTCATGAGCTGCCTTGATGACCACCGAGTCTGTCTCAGTCTTGGCAGCATAGTAAGGGAGCCCTTGGGGTGCATGATAGAGTTTATCAGCCCTACAGGGCATAGCTGGCACCATGTCTGGTCTGTGCCAGGCTGATGTGGCTGAATTCCTCAGAGCAGGAAGGACTGGAGGAATGATTTTGGAGGGAGATTCAGGGATCTCCAGGAAATCCACCAGCTCCTTTCTGGTGGCATCCTCTTCCTCAGTGTGGAAGTCCATGGCTGAGGACAGCTGCTTCATCACATTGAAAAATGTAGGGTCCTCCGGAGGAAAGCTGGGAGTATGTTTCAAGGAGTCCTCACTGACAGAAGATGCAGTGGATCTGTCAGAGGGCAGGATCTCTTCCTCTTCCTCCTCCTCATCATCAGGAAGAATGAGATCTGGATGGTACTCCTCAAGCGGCGTCGACCTATTCAAAGTCTGGGTCTGGTGTTGGATGCTGACGGTGGCCCACAGGAAGCTTCCATGACCGACGAGTAGGTGTCTATGACAAAGCTGCCGTCAAGGAGTCGGGCAACTGGAACCAAAGGCTAGTTGTTAGCTATAATATTAGTACATTTATGCAGGACTTCATTCAAGTTTACAGTGGTCATCGATGGATGGGGATTCAATGGCATAGGCAGCGGCGACCGGATCCTGAGAACCCGAAGAGTCTGTAGGCCTGAAGAGCGAATGGGAGGCCTGGAGTGGGAGAGTCATCGGCGATGACCCTGCTGTCCGACAAAGGGGCTGACTGGCCGCTCTAAGAATTGGGCGTGAGGTGCTGTTGGTATGTGTCTGGTGGACACAGAGACCTGGAGAGCAGTCTTCCTTGTTGGCGAGTCAACAAGGATCCCCAGAAGAAGGAGAAGAGGCGTCGGGAATGAGATTGATGCCAGGGGGGAGTACTGATCTTGGTCTTTTTATGACTTTTCCCGAGGATTTGTCTTGGGCATTGAGGCCTGGGAGCTTGATGATCCAGTCGGCAACTGAGAGGCTGGGACTCCTGCCCACAACTGGTTACCTGTTGATCCATCAGGAAATTTTTAAGAGCCTTTCTGCACGCCTGAAGGTTGTTTCATTACACTTCTGGGAGAGCTCACCATCAGAAACTTCATGTTCAGGCCCACGACAACAGACACAGAGAGAAAGTTCATCTGTGGAGGCAATTGTCTTTGCAGTGGCTGACAGAAGACAGAAGTCAAGGATTAACTCTCAACATAAACAAATTACAAGAATCTCTTTAATAAAAGAGATTAGGAAAAAGATGAAGAAAAAGCTGTAGGTGAAAAAATGGCATGAATACTGCATTGGAGCTTCACGGAGACCCATGCAAGCAAGCTGATGGTAGAAAAGAACTGAGAAGGAGCAGGGCCGCCATGCCTTTATAGGGTAGGTGACGGTGGACTTGATGGTGTGGGCGGCCCCAGTCGCACTGTCGAAAATCTCTGTGTGGATTCCCTCACCGATGGTGAAGGTTTCTATGGTGTTACCTGATGACTGACATAGCCCCAAAGAAGATGTGCCAGTTGTTTTTTATAATTTTTAATTAAAGATGTATCAGTTTTGATACCATCTAATTAGGTACATGTGTGACGAGGAAGCTAAGGACACTCCACACATGGACCTGCCAATGCATAACCAGTGGAGCGCCAGAGGAATGCTCAGCCTGAGCAGCTTGTAGGTGGGCCAGTGAAGGCATCCCCAAAATCAATACAAGCATCTGGGGCCGCACTAGCCAGCTCAATTACAGATTTTTGTGTAGGCAGCAAAGCAGCCAGTATACCGAGAGTTTCACCCACTCAAGTCACATCACTCATACAAGCCCCAGAGTGGAGGGGAGAGGAACAGAATAACTGCAACGCAGGCAACCAGCCTTCAGTAAGGCATGGATGTACGTGATTACTTTATAAAATTTCGAGAGGGTCAGGCCTCAGAGCAGGGTGGTGGGTAACCCCAGAACCAGAGCAGACTGGGGGATATGCAGGGCAAAGACGGTCACCCAATGGACATATATGGGTTAGGTTCCACTGGATCTACCCTTCTCACTCCCTATTTACATAGCCGGTGTATACTGTCGGACGAGCACACCAGCATCTTCTGTCACTGACTTACTCGCACAAATCTCCTCCCTAACCTCGAAAGGGAATTGTATGTTATGGCTAAATGGGAACTAGTACAGAAAATTATGCTCCCTTCCTTAGACTACTGTGACATAGTCTATAATGCGGCACCAATATCCATCCTGTCTAAACCAGACCCCTTTTCAATGCCTTCTCGCTTGGCTCTAGATGCTTCACCACCACACATAACCTCTACGCTCGCTGGCCTTCCCATCCCTGGAAAAAAAAAAAAAAGAAAAATCGCTGAAGGCAGCACTGCTCCAAGTTTGTCTCAAAATTCTGGCTTAGCTCTCCCCACCTACCTTTCCTCAAAACTGTTGTCGGCTCCCACCCACCTCATGCTCTCCAGTCCCTTGACACCGACTACTATATATTCCCAGTTGAAAGAACTCTGCTGGACAAACAGCCTTCTGCACTGTTTCCCCAAACTCTGGAATGCTCCCCCTCAAATTCATCACTCTTCCTCTACCCATTCTCTATTAACTGCGCTGATAAACTACCTCACTGTAAACTGTGCCTGCCCGCGATAAAACAATCCCCCCACCCCACATTTCCTCTGCCTGACCAGCGGCACTGCCCTATCCTTGGTAGCTGGCATATATATCTACAAAATTAGCACTACCGCATACACTCTTGTCTCTCTCTGGCCTGCATAGTATTAGCCCCAAGTGTTAATATACAGCTCCACTGTACTCTATGAATGTGTGTATGCAAGTATGTATGGCAGTTACATGTAGTTCTTGGGCACAGGCTTTTAGCTGTCTATAGCAAATGTTGTAACCATGTATTACCTTTCTTTTCTGTGTAACTGCCTAATAGTTATTAAGATAACCTGTGTGTTATCCTCCTTTGTACATTTCCCCAGGTCACACGGAGAGGAGCATCGTTTTGCTCAGTGTGCCTTTCGGGTGAAACAATTCAATAAATAAGAAACAAAGAAACATAGACTTTGCTGACAGATAAAGACCGCTTGGCCCACCTAGTCTGCCGTTCCCCTACCTACAGGATAGGCCACAGATCCTAGTTAACCAACAGCCTATTTCTTCCTACCCCCAAGAATTGCCTTATGTCTGTCCCATGCATTCTTGAATTCTCCCAGTTTTAGACCCCACAACCTCCTCAGGAAGGCTGTTCCATGCATCCACTACCCTCTCTGAAAAATACTTCCTCGCATTGCCCTGGAACCCTTCATCTTTAAATTGTGTCCCCTTGTTCTTTACGTCTCTTTTTCTGAAAGATGCTACCCTCTTGGACTTTGTTGATTCCACTGAGGTACTTAAAGTTTCTATCATGTCCCCCCTCTCCTTCTTTCCTCAGGGTATACATATTAGCTCCTTTACTCTCTCCTCATCGGCTTCTCTTAAATAAATAAAATAAATAAAAGGTTCACTGTTTTAAGGCTCTTCATTTCTCGGCAGCTGAACCTGCCCGCATGGGGTCGGTAACACTCTGAGTTCTTCAGATGGCTGACAATTTCTTTTGATTGCATCAGTGGCTTGTTGCCATCTTTGGGCTTTGTTGCATTGGGAGTTCCCTGCCTTGGATCAAGCATTCTGAGCCAGTTTAAATGCTACTGATTCTGGGGTGCTCTGTGTGGATGGAGTATTTATTACAATGCCCTAGTTGAAAAGCTCCTGTATAGCAGCCTCTGCTGTGTCAAAGTCTGGGTTCCAGAACCCAGGTAGACTACCATGTGGGTGGGATGAGGTTCTGAATCGTATCTTCTGCTTGCCCTCATCAGATGGATGCATCTGTACTTCTTGCTCATTAAGGCTGTAGAAAGGAAAATTACGTACCTACCGTAATTCTTGATCTTCTCTTGTATCTTCACTATTCATTACTTCCTGGGTGTATGGCGGGCGCACCCGTCCACGAGCTTTTTTTTTTTTTTTTAAAGTTGTTCTTGGCCCTCTTCTCGAGGCATTATCATGCGTCATACGAGGCGGCCGTTAATAGCTTATCACTCCTCCTCCAACTCAGTTCTGTGAGCTGAGAGGCAAAAGTGAAAGCAGAAAATATAGATGAGCGAGGCAAGATAGCGAGGGATAGCAAAAGCAAGGAAGAATGAACTGAAAAAGGAATAAGCCGATGGAGGAAGGACAGAGGAGATAAGAACATCCTAGCCTAGGAGTGCAGGGCCTCCTTACCTGGGCGACTCTAGGAGGAGAGATGAGTAAGGAAATGAGAAACAGAAGAAGAAGAAGAAAGAGAAGAGAGATGGGATGTTGAAGGGACCAGAAGGCCCAACGAGCATAGTTAGCTTGTAGCTGAAGGCTCGACTAAAGGGAAGCAAGAATCCCGGAGATAGAGCTGAAGAGAAGGTTCACGAACCCGCTAGACAGACTCAGGAGGGCATAGTCCTCATCTTCAACATGCCATTGTTCTTGACACCCACCTCGGCTCCTGGCCGCGGAGGGTCTTTAAGTGGAGGACAGCGAGGTGGGAAGAATAAAACCCCAGCAGCATGAGGCGCTGCTCAGGGTTTAGAAATAGAAAATGTAAGCCTTTCAGGCGTTTCAAGATAGAAATGGGACTCAGACTGACTGGCTAAGGCGGGCAAGGCTTAGGCTGGCTAAAATTGGATATGGTCAGCAGAGCTACTGTAAAAATTGTCCAGGAGGACACTTAAAGGGAGAAACCACTAGCAAAACAGCGAGAGGGATAGCCTACCTTCTCATTTGCTTTCTTGTTTGATTTCTCCATTTTTTTTTTTTAGTAGATGCATGACCCAGATACCAAGATGCCTACAGCAGTCGGAGAGAGTTCCCTCAGCATTTTTTTTTTTTTTAAAGAGAAAGGAACAGACGTACTCGTTCCTCTGCTCTGCAAGATAAGAATAGAGGGGAAACAGATTTCAGGGCAACTATCTGAACACGGATTGCAGGATCAAAACTGAATAGCCTGAGCCAGGCCAAAAACCCCAAGGTATCGTGCCATAAGAATAGCAAGAGATAGTTGTGCAGTCTGATCGCCAATGCAATCCACGAGATGGCCCATGAATCTTAGAGTAAGTAATTTTCTGGATTTAGAACCCCCCCTCAAAAGATTTTTTTTTTTTTTACTTTTGTCTTTTTTTTTTTTTTTTTGAAAATTTAAGGAAATTTTCCTATATTTCATATAAATGCAGAGAGAGGAAGGAGACGGGAGGTGGAGAAGCCACAGGAAGAGGCACTGAGGGGATGGTGGGCAGGTGTAAGTAATGAATGGTGAAGATACAAGAGAGATCAAAATTCGGTGAGTACGTAATTTCCTATCTTCCTTGTCAATCTTCACCATTCATTACTTCCTGAGTGAGTACTAAGCCTCTTCCCCTGGAGGGGAAGAGGCCATACCCTGAGGGAACAAGACCCCAGCCTTCTGCTGGTGAGAAACAGAAGGAGAAGACCCTGGCTTATTCAGAAAGCCAAGAGGAGAAGAGCTAGGAGGTGCCTCCCGAGGACGAGGAGCGGAGGGAGCCCCTGTAAAAGTCTCCTAGCTCTGGAAGAAAAAGGCGGGTCCCCGGAGGCGGAAGCGAATCACCTCGCGCCGGGCCAGGTGACAACCTGGAAAAGGCAAGCCATGCACGTCCGCCTGATGCAGATCGCTGTCCCGCAAGCCTGGAAGCCACCTCATTGGCGTCGTAAGATGCCCTTGCTTGGTGTCTTGCCAGCTCCAGGCCTACCCTGGAGAGGGCAACGGCTTGTCTGGTTTGCTCCGTATCAGGCATAGATGCCAGCAGCTGGGACATCATCGACCACAGATGCGGTTGTAGGCAGCGTGGTGAGCCTGATGTGATGCAATACAAGCACTCGCACGAGCAGAAGAGAACACTCTTCCGCCCCAACGGTCGAACTGGAGAGAGTCCGAACCGGTGGGCGGTCGTCGCCAGGCAACGGCGCCCAGAAGGAGTATCCAGGTATACCAAACCTGAGGACGGGTTGGGAAGGAACCTAGAGACTCAGAGGGGCACAATACCTACGCTGGCAGTCCGCGGGGCTGGGGAAGAAGCGGCAGGGGACTGCCATGACCGGATAGACGCCTCCTGGAAGGGGATAGGCCAGGAAGGTACCACCAGATGCTGGGCACTGAACTCACCAAGGAATTCACGCTGCCTCGTTCGGTATTGTCTCTTGAACGTAGGAAATCCGGAGATCCCTCACCATCCTCGAGAGAAACGCTGATATTCTGTGAAATCAGCATCGGAGGACAGATGAGCAGGGGTTCCTCTCCCTGGAGGAGGAGGCGAGGATGATGGGGAACTGGAATGCCAGAAGTTCCTGCGGCGGTGGGGAGAGCGAAGACCCGCTCATGCATGTACCTAGCGTGTGAGGGGAAGGCCGCGCAGAACCCTGAACTGCTCCCAGGATATAGCGGACCCGTGGGGCCGACATAGCCTGGGAGTGGGGTGTGAAGGCAGAGAGATGGGAGGGGCACCTCCGCGGAGGCAACTGCTCTCTGAGGGCTCTGGAATCCGGGAAAGGAGCCCTGGAGAGGGGGATCCCGGAAATCAGACCAGGCCGCAGAACGGAACTCTGAGGCGGAGCCTGGAAGAGCCCTGGAGAGAACCTCCCCTGTGGCGCCCGGGACTGCATGGATCCAGAAGGGCAGTCCACAAGCGCCGCCGAGGACACCCTAGAACCCTGGAGGGAGGGCGAGGCTCTGCACTTCGCCTGGCCACCCCTGAGGTGGCCAAGGAAGACGAGCAGCAGACCCCTGCCCCTCGACCCTCGGACTCAGAGAGGCCCTCCTCCTCGACCACAGCGTCCCCTGTCCCTGAGAGGTGACAGCACCCCGTGGCGTAGCTGTCACGGGCCTCAGAGAGGGAGCCTCCCGCGTCACCCCGCGCCTGCCCCGGGCTCCGCCACCCCAGCCGGGAACCCTCAGGAGGCGGCGAAGAGGGGGACAGAGGAGGGCCCGCTCGCCACCTGGCACCTCTAGCCACCGGGGACCCAGACTCGAAGAGTGGGGTGCCAGGATGGGTCCACGTCTGAATCATCGCCTCCGAGGAGGGCGAGACCAGCAGGACCTCAATGCTGGCCACCCCAGGGGTCCCGAGACTCACAGAGGCATGAGCCCCAGTACCAAAGGAAGCGCTTCGCCCTCCTCCGCCAATGGCAGCCAGGCCTAACCTCCACACCCCCAGCAGGCGCCCGGCGAGGCCAGCGCCACCGCCTGAAAAGACCAGGCCACAAGTGCGGGGCAGTAGCCGGAAGCGGCGGCACCGCCGCGGCGCCGCCCTGTCCATCGGCGCCGCGAGGCGGCGCCAAGGCCCAAGCGGCACCGGCAGCGCGCGCCCGATCGCGGCGCCCGCAGCGCCGGGATCAGCAGCACCGCCAGCGCCGCTCGAATCACCAGCGCCCGCGGGCAGCGCGAGGACTCAAGCAGCCGTCGCGGCGCCGTCTCGATCACCGGCACATGAGCGGCGCCAGGATCAGCAGCGCCGAGGCGGCGTCGAGTCCTGAGCTGAGCCCAAAAGGCGAGGCCTCGCCACGGGGCCTGCACCTCGAAGAGGTGACTGCGGCGGTGTCGGTAGCCTTGACCCGGAAGGACTCTGACGCTCCCCGACACGCAGAAGGGCCTCCTCCTCGGCAAGAAAGGCGAGGAGACCCCTCCTCCTCAGACCGTATAGGCCGGGAGGGACCCGGGGAAGGGCCTAGAGACCTTACCTGAGAATCCCTTGGCCGTCGTCCCCAGGTCGGGCGGGGCTTTGCCGAGCTTGAATCTGCGCGGACTTCCCGAGACACAGCGGTCCATGGAGAAACAGGCGCCGCACGAATCCATGTCATGGTTGGGTCCCAGGCAACGAGACAAGCGTCATGCCGGTCAGAGGCGGAAATGCCGGCCACAGTAACACCGGCGCATAGAGGCGGCCGTCTTGAAACACGTTTAGCTCGGACCCGGACATAACGGAAATCAACAAGAAAAACAGTAGGAAAACACACCGGCGCCGCTTAAAAGGAAAAAGAACGGTCTTACCGATCGGCGTCGAGTGTGTGGAAAAAGGAGTCGCTGGCGCGGTGGAGAATGGGCGCTCCGAGCAGGTGCTGCCCTCGGCCGGGCGGGAGAAACAGAACTGAGTTGGAGGAGGTCGGTGTACTAACGGCGCCCCTCGCGCGCCAGCGGCATGATGTCGCTCTCGAGGGGGGCCGTTAGGCAACTTTTAAAAAAAAAAAGCTTCCGTGACGGTGCGCGCCTCCAGCTACACCAGGAAGTAATGAATGGTGAAGATTGACAAGGAAGATTAATCATTGCCCACATAAATCTGTGTGCCCTGGTACATTACCATTTTTTGTTTCCAAGCAGTGTGGGACTGTTTCTTTTTCTGGGTAGTGCAGAAAGTGCAGGATAATTGACTGTGGACAGGTACTGGAGCTAGGTTTGGCCTCAGGGCACAGTGTGCCCACTCAAGCTCCAGTGTAAGGTCTGGTGGTAGTTGGAGGGCTGTTCTCAGGAGTGTGGGCAACAAAGTCATCATGTCAGTCCCATCTGCTCACTTGGGAATGTTGTTCAGCCTATTTCTACAGGCACAGCATTCTGCATCCTCTACCTGTTCTTGGAGTACTTGTACTGAGCTGCAGGACAGCCTTCTCCAGTAGCGTTGAGGTGGCCATCCTGTTGAGAGAGTCAGTGTCCACTGTGTAAAGCTGCTTCCTACACTGCTGATATCTGTCCTGAGCACTACAGTGGTGGACTTTATTTCTTGTCTGAAGCACCTGATCTCAGCTAACATGAGAACAATCTGTCACTGTAGTGTGTGGGTTGATGGGGTTGCGGCCTCCTTGTAGGTGGAGCAGATGCGACAGTGACGCTGGGACCTCTCACTGTAGAGCCTCCCGACTGTATCGATCGCCATCCAGATACTCTGCCAGTGAAGAAGCCCTACTTGACCTCAGCATGTCTGTAGTTTACCTCTGTTTAGTAGCTTATGTGATTTAGCAGGAGATTTGGAGGTTCTGATTGTTTGATCCTTCAGAACATTCCTGTCGAGCTCTTCACAGGAACATGACATGCTCAGAGGTCCCTTAGAAAATAGTCCTAACTCTGAAGAAGTGACTTGTTCATGAAACGTTGGAACTAATTCTCGCTCTATTAAGCTGTTACTAAGAAAGCATGAATAAATATTCTGGGTGAGTGAGACTGTCCAGCTCCCTGCTTCTGTTGTTTAAAAAGAACAAAACTATCTGAAACAGAACCGTAACCTTATAATGCTTTCACACAATAATTCTCATAATTATTAGATTTGTTGTTGATATCTGTGCCATGGTTGGAAAGCACATTTTAAGACCAGACTCTAGATTCCTGACCCTGAGCCAGCAGGGACTGAGTGCATTGTGCAAGTAAAGTAAGTGCTCAGTCCCCACCAGCTGTATACCCTTTGGCACTGGCGCTTGCAGCAAAGGCAGCTGCTCTGCTGCTGAAGGGTCTGTGCAGTCTAGAAAGGAACTTGAGGGACTGGAGGTTGTTTTGTTTTTGTTGGGTGGGGAGATGGAGGGCCAGAGGAATGCTCAGCCTGAGCAGCTTGTAGGTGGGCCAGTGAAGGTAACCTGAGATCACTACAAGCATCTCGGGGCTGCACCAGCCAGCTCAATTTTGGATTTTGTGCAGGCAGCAAAGGAGCCAGTATGCATGAATTTCACCGCTCAGGGCAGTGCTCGGTCCCCATCAGCTGTATACATACCCTCTGCACTGGTGCATGCAACAAAAGCAGCTGCTCTGCTGCTGAAGGGTCTGTGCAGTCTGGAAAGGAACTTGAGGAAGTGTAGTTTTTTTTTTTGGGGGGTGAAACTTAAAATGAATGAAAAATTCTACTAACCTTCTGCTAGTCGTCTGTAATGCCCAAAGAAAACTCGGGTTGCTGAGCAATTTATGCAAGGTAAGGAAGCTGTGGTAAGGACCATCAGGAGATAATTGACTGACACTCTGAGGAAAAAAGAAACATGTAACATAGCAGGCATTACTGCAATATCCACTACAAATTCTGATTTTATATTCTGCATCCCTTGAGTGATCTCGGTAAGAGCATTATTTATAGAGGAATGCCGTGATCCTGAACATAACTAACTTTCTTTTTCTGCTTCAACTGTTACTGTTCATTAAAAATAGGAAAATTATATAGAAACATAGAAACATAGACTTTGGCGACATAAGGACCGCTAGGCCCATCTAGTCTACCCATTTCCCTACCTACAGGATGAGGCGCATATCCTAGTTAACCAACAGTCCGTTTCTTCCTACCCCCACAAAATTTGCTTATGCCTGTCCCATGCATTCTTGAATTCTCCACAGTTTTAGACCCCACAACCTCCTCAGGAAGGCTGATGCATCCACTACCCTCTCTGTGAAATAATACTTCCTCACATTGCCCCTGACACGCCCTCCTTCTATCTTTAAATTGTGTCCCCTGTTCTTGCAAGTCTCTTTTCTGAAAGATGCTACCCTCTTGACTTTGTTGATTCCACTGAGGTACTTAAAAGTTTCTATCATTCCCCTCTCCCTTCTTTCCTCAAAGGTATACATATTAAGCTCCTTTAATCTCTCCTCATACGGCTTCTCTTGCAGACCCTGCACCATTTTAGTTGCCCTCCTCTGGACTGCCTCTATCCTGTCTATGTCTTTGCAGAGATGGGGTCTCCAGAACTGGACACAGTACTCAGATGGGGTCTCACCAACTGTCTGTACAGAGGGATAACAACTTCCTGTTTTCTGATGATGATGCCTCTCCCTATACATCCCAGTATACCCCCAGCCCTCCCTACTGCCTTCTCACATTGCTTGCTAACCTTAAGGTCATCTGATATGATTACCCCAGGTCCCTTTCCTTTTGTTGTTGTTACTATCTCCCACACCATTGTGTATTCTTCCCTGGGTTCTTGTTTCCCAGGTGCATTATTTTGCACTTCTTTGCATTGAAACCTAGCTGCCATACTTCTGACCATTCCTCCAACCTTGCCAAGTCCCTTTTCATCCTTTCCACGCCTCCTTGTGTATCAACCCTGTTGCAGATCTTTGTGTCATCTGCAAAAGGCATACTTTCCTTCAGTCCCTCTGCAATGTCACTGATGAAGACATTAACAAGCATTTGTCAATGCCGAATGTTTGCTTGCTGGCATTGGCAGTGGTAATGTAAGTTACAGAGCTGCGTAATAGGAATGGCAGTGAAGTACTGAACTGAAGCCAAACCCACCACCACCCTGCAGAGTGACAGGCATTGGGGTGTGCATTTGGGTCATCAGGCATAACGGCCTCGCCATTTCACCACACCCCACCCTGCAGACACTGACAAGTTTTCACGGTGTTCCTTGGGGTCTCTGGCCCTTATCGCGCACCCCATTTCATTAGGAAATGCGGTGAGATGGGTGCAATATAGGAGAATGGGGTGAACTTTGAGGCTGAAGAGTCCAAGGCATACCTCGATGCCTCTCACTGGCTGCAGGGTGTGGAATGGTATGGGCATTACAGGCAAGAATCCCAAGTCACACCCCTGATGCCTGTCATTCTCTACAGGGTTGGGCGTTATGGTTGGAAACCCTAATACCTCAGGCATTCGTTGGTATTTTCACCCAAATTTTCAACATGTTTTTTTTTGTGACCCCACCTCATGAACAGGGGAATATCAGTTTGTTAGCCAAAAGCTGCTTATGCACAGCCAGTACGGCATTTAGCACCACAGGTGCAAAAACATTCGAACAGGATGTAAAACGACAGCTGTACTGTTCATGGGGAGGTGTAAAAATGGCAATGTTGCAAATCTGCAGTAAAATATTTAAAAAATGGTGAAGTCATGAGCGTACATAGAAACTGTGCAAGCACACCTGTAATATAATTAGGTTGGGGATATTTTACAGCAGATTGTCAACTCAGGCATTTTGGTGCCTCCGATCATGAACAGTGTCACTGTGATTTTCTTTATCTGTGCCGAACAATGATTTCCCACAGCGACCATGCATCTCAAGCGCTGAAAGAGTGAAAACACACTTCAGCCATGTTGTGAAAATGACAGCTGTACTGTTCATAAGGAAGTGTGAAAAATGCCACTGGTGAAAATCTGGACTGAAATATTACAAAGTCATGAACTTACAGTGCGTGGAAACTGCACATTGCTCACTCGTAACACAGTCATTTTATGGACTTTTGTCACCAAATTTTCAACATAGCCATTTAAGACCTCTGCTCATGAACAATGTAACTGTGATTTTCTTAATCTGTCCTAAACATTGCTTTCTGACACCAACTGCACCACTATGCGCTACATGTGCGAAAACACATTTAAGCGACATATGAAAAATGGCAGCTGTACTGTTCATAAGGAAGTGTAATAAAATGGCAATGTTGAAAATCTGAGTGAAAATATTAAATTTGCAAACTTATGAGCATGCATAGAACTGTGCAAACGACGTCAGAAACAGTCATTTTAGGAATTTTTTCACCAAATTTTCAACATAGCCATTTTAAGAACTCTGCTCATGAACAGTGTCACTGTTGATTTTCTTAATGTGTCCATGATTGATTTTGCACATACTGCATGCCATTGTGCACTACATGGGTGGAAACACATTTTGGGCAAGATGTGAAAAGTGACAGCTATCTGCTCACAAGGAGGTGTGAAAAGAAAAATTACTCACCTTAGTAATTGCTTTTCTTCTCATGGAGTCTTGCTATATTATGACTATATGCAGTCAGCCACTGCAGCTGAACTGCCCGGAGAGGAAAGAGTCAACTCCAGAGAGTCTGGAGTTCCACAAGCCTTGAGCGCTATACAACTCTATCTGGCCAGTTTCAAATGAAACTGTCAGATCTTCTAAAGCTAACACTAAGCAACAAGTCTGTGTGGAAAGCTCTACACTAGCCAAGTGGCTACCTACTAGAAGGAATAACAACAATATAAACAACAATATAAACAGCAATAATAATAATAACAATGAATAATAGTATTATTAGTTTCTCCATAACAAACACTATTAGACCCCCTTCCCCAAGACTCAAGTCCAGGAAGGGGCCAACATATTACTTTAAACAGAAATACCTAATTCCCTAACCTAAATAAAGGGGTGAAGGAAGAACTAAATGGCATGACACAGTGCTTGCACTAATTTGCCACCCTACCCAAGTAGAAGTTCTGAGAGGGGCAGGAGGAGGAGTGGCATATAGCAAGACTCCATGAGAAGAAAAGCAATTACTAAGGTGAGTAATTTTTCTTCAAACACCATGAAGTCTTGCTATATTATGACTATATGCAGATTACACAGCAGTACCTCCATGGAGGAGGGTCAGAACCTACTTAGGAAATAGGCTCTGAAGCACAGCTGTGCCAAAACGAGCATCTCTCCTGGACTGAATATCCAGGAATAATGCTTGGTAAAGTGTGAACTGTTTTCCAAGTAGCAGCTTGACAGATTTCCAGAATGGGAATATCTCTAGCAGCCGCTAGAGATGCAGCTGTACCCTGGTGGAGTGAGCCCTCAGTCCTGAGGGGTTCTCTACCTATTTTTGATAACAAAATTGGATACAAGAGGCGATCCACCTTGCAATTGTCCTCTTAGTGGCAGGTTTCCTTTGCCAACCTCGCCATATGTAAGGAAGAGTTGGAGGGATTCAAACCTGTGACCCTTGGTGCGTTCCAAATAGTAGCTTAAGGCTCTTTTGACGTCAAGCTGTGCAGACTCCTCCACCTGAGGAAGAATGCTCAGTAAAAATACTGGAAGAGAGATGGATTGGTTCAGGTGGAAATCTGAAACCACTTTAGGCAAAAACTTTCTGTTAGTCCTGAGGACTACCTTATCTCTGTGGAAAGAGATAAAATCTTCTTCCACTGACAGGCTGTAGTTCACTTATGCGTCTGGCAGAAGTGATAGCCACTAGGAAAACAGTTTTCCAAGTCAGAAACTTGAGCTCTGCTGAGGACAGAGGCTCAAAGGGGGTTGCATTAACTGAGCAATGCAAACATTCAGGTCCCAAGCGGAGCTGGTTCTAAAAGGAGGGTTGGTGTAAGTAAACCTTTAAAAACTTGGAAAGCACAGGGTGAGAAGAAAGGAAGCAGGCTTCCCTGCTGACAGAAAAGCAGAGACAGCTGCCAGATGAACCTTTAAGGTAGCTGGCCTAAGGCCTAAGGAATTTAAATGGACCAATAGTCCAGTAAAATGGGCAGATCAGCAGATTGTGGGATAATCTGCTTCTCAGAGCACCAGATGGAAAACCTTTTCCACTTAGAATTGTAAGTGGCCCTAGTGGAAGGCTTCCTTGAAGCCTTTAAATATCCAAAACACCTTGAGAAAGGTGTAAGTCAGCAATTCTAACTCCTCAAGAGCCATGCCTTGAGATGGAGGGATTTGAGGTCCGGATACCACACTCTCCCTGTGCACAGGCCAGTAAGTCGTGGACTCTGGGCAAGCTCAGGGTAGGGTGGACTGTCAAGGACAGAAGCAGTGGGTACCAGGGCTGTCTGGCCCAATCTGGAGCAATCAGAATCACCTTGCAGGGCTGAGATCTGATTTTACTAGTACCCTGAAAAGAAGGGAGAAGGGGAAAGGCATACAGGAACTTCCTTTCCAATCCAACTGAAAGGCGTCCAGGGGGACTGATCCCAGCACTGGAGGCCTGCAACAAAACAGAGGAAGTTGGTGGTTGTCTGGGGCTGTGAAAAGATCTATCTGAGGGTGCCCCATCTGGCAAAGACTGACCCCAGCACCTGAGGATTCAGAGCCCATTCGTGATGGCCCTGAGAAATCCTGCTGAGGGCATCCGCCAGGACATTGTCCTTCCCTGGAAGGTGAACTGCTATCAGGGAGGTGTTCAGGGAGTAAGCTAGAGACCACAACTTCATTGCTTCGTGCACAAGGCTGATGACCGAGTGCCCCTTGCTTGTTGGTGTACCACATTGTTGTGGTGTTGTCTGTCCTGACTTGAACTACTTTGTTCTGGACAGAAGCTGAAAACGCCTGAAGAGCTAAAAGGACAGCTCTGAGTTCCAAAAGATTGATGTGGAGCAGAGATTCCTGGGAGACCACACTCCCTGAGTGGACAGGTCGCCAAGTGAGCTCCCACCCTAACAGGGAAGCATCCGTGGTGAGGGTGAGGGATGGGAAAGGGAATGAAAGGAACCCCTTGTTTTAGATTGCTTTGATCCTGCCACCAGTGTAAGGCCAGGATCAGGGTTTGGGTCACTGGAACCAATTTGGAAAGGGGTCCTCCTTTGAGACCAATAGGCCCTCAAATGGAACTGAATGTCCCTCATCTGGAATCTTGCTCCTTGCACTACAGCTGTGGAAGCAGCCATGTGCCCTAGGAGTTGCAGAAAATGCCTTGCTGGTCGAGAGACCCGCAGGGTAAAGGAGGATGCCAGGGCAATGAGTCTGTCTACCCTTTCCGAAGGAGAAATGCCCTGGCTAACTTTGTGTTCAATTCTGCACCTATGAAAGTTAGTACCTGAACTGGTTCGAGAACTGACTTTGGTAAATTCAGCAGGAATCCCAGGGAAGTGAGAAGCTGCTGGGTGACTTGCAAGTGGGATTTTACCTGATCTGGGGACTGACCCACTATGAGCCAGTCGTCCAGGTAGGGAACACACAGCAATCCCTTGCCTTCTTAAATGAGCCACTACCACAGCTAGACATTTCGTGAATACCCTTGGCGCAGAGGTAAGGCGAAGGGCATTGCCCTGAACTGGTAGTGGCCTGAGGTAGTTCGAACCTGAGGTACTTTCTCGTGAGAAGGCCTGATCAGAACATGAAAATAGGCATCCTTGAGGTCCAGGGAAGCTAACCAGTCCCCTGGCCTCAGGGAGAGCAAAATCATTGTCAGAGTTAACATTTTGAACTTTGGTTTCAAAAGATGCTTGTTCAGGTACCTTAAATCTAAAATGGGCCGCCATTCTCCTGTCTTTTTGGGGTAAGAAAGTATCTTGAGTACAGCCCTTGCCCTGATGGAGGGTTTCTGCAACCTTTTGTAAAACATAAAATGAGAAGGGACTCAGACAGAATAGGAGGAGATTCTAAAGGTCTGTCTGGAGAAATGCCGGTTCAATGGGCACGTCCAGACCCTCCCAGCCACACATATAATGATCAAATTGCCCTCCTCTCCTGTGTTCATAAAATTCCTCAACATCATACTCCTGAACCACTGGCACTGAACGAACCAACCTTTTACCAACTGTAGGTGGTTGGCAGGACCCTGAGACAGTGACTGGACAATCTGTATGGCTTTAGCTATTTCTGCAACAGTTGGAGAGACAATTTTGGACTCCAAACCTACTGATTTCTTTGTCTTTTCACTGAGACTGGTTCCCTGAACCAGCCTTCCTTTGCCCGAGGAAGTCTCTCCCTGGTCAGAGGGCACTCCCTCTGGTCCAGTGGGTACTGGACTGGGCTGACCATCCGGTCAGCGGACTTCTTGGCCTCTGTCCCTGAGCCGCCCAATCTCTTTCCAGGGTGGCTGCAGGGAAATTTTTACACACCTGGCAGTCTGACAGGAGGTGGTCAGCCCCAGACAATAAACACAAGTGGTGTGTGGTCAGTCTTGGCAAAGGCTTCCCACAGACATCACAGTGTTGAAACCCAGTGGGCCCGGTTTTCTTTTGGGTTTCTCAGACATAATGCCAGCCTAACCAAAACTTGCCCTTTTGATGGCAGTGCCAGGCAAGACACCCTCTCGGTTCCTAACCATGTCACAGGTATTTGAAAAACCTATTTTAAAAGCAAGGTTTTTTAGAACCGATAAGAACCGAGAACCGCACTCAAAAGCCCAACCACACTTTTAAACGTTAAATTAAAAAACCGATCGGTTCAAAACCGAACCGATAACTGAATTTCCACACAGACTTTAAATTTTCTACTTACGGTTTACCAGATAGAGCTTTTAACTCAAATGTGGTAAAATAAATACTTTTGCCGTTCAAATGAACTGAAAATACTCGCTTGAACCGAGAAATGAACCGATGTGAAGGAGATGATCTCCGGAGCGCCTGTTCAGTGAAGCGGAGTAAAGAATCTGACAGTTTCATTTGAAACTGGCCAGATAGAGCTTTGTATAGCGTCCTCACATGTGGAACTCCAGACTCTCTGGAGTTAACTCTTCCTCTCCGGGTAGTTCAGCTGCAGTGGCTGACTGCATATAGTCATAATATAGCAAGACTTCATGGTGTTTGAATGGCAATGTTGAAAATCTGAAGTGAAAATATTGAAAATTCTCGAACTTACAGTGTGCGTAGGAACTGCGCTAATGCACCCTCGATAAACAGTTAATTTAGGAATTTTTCCACAAATTTTCAACATAGCCATTTAAAGACCTTGCTCATAAGAGCAGTGTCGCTGTGACTTTCTTAATTTGTCCCGCAGACATTGATTTCACACACCACTGTGCCATTGTGCGCTACATGGGTGGAAACACGCTTTGGGTGAGATGTGAAAATGACAGCTATACTACTCATAAGAAGGTGTGGTAAAATGGCAATGTTGGAAATCTGGGTGAAAATATTGAAAATTTGCGACCTTACGTGTGCGTGAGGAACTGCGCAATGCACCCTCGTGAAACAGTCATTTTAGGAATTTTTTCACCAAATTTTCAACATAGCCATTTTAAGACCTCTGCTCATGAACAGTGTCACTGTGATTTTCTTAATTTGTCCGCGACATTGATTTGCAAACACGACTGCGCCATTCTAGCGCTACATGGGTGGAAACACATTTTGGGTGAGATGTGAAAAATGACAGCTGTACTACTCATAAGAAGGTGTGGTAAAATGGCAATGTTGAAAATCTGGAGTGAAAATATTGAAATTTCGCGAACTTACAAGCCTGCGTAGGAACTGCATAGCACACCCTAAATAAAACAGTCATTTTTGGATTTAGCACCAAATTTTCAACATGGGGTTTTGGGACCCCTTCTCATGAATGATGTCATTGTCATGGCGGTGTTGAAGCCGAAGGGTGATTTATGATCACTGCTTGAAATCACCCTTGGAACTAATGCCATGACAGTTATAATTCATGAGAAGTCCAAACACATTTAATAAGTATGAAAATCCCAAAATGCCGAGATATGCAATAAAGTTGAAACCCCTATACAACCCATTATACAGCTTACCGGCATTTCCTCAGTTCGCGGTCGGCTTTGAAGAGTGCAGGCGTGTTCCAGGTCCACCAAGATCGTCGCTGGAGTCCGGAGGTAAGTATGGGGGGAGGTGGGGAGGCTGGAGTGCGCATGGGTGGGTGCGGGTTGTGGAGGGGGTTGGGAGAGCTGTCGCAGGACAGTTTTTATTTTACAGGTTTAAAACAAAAAAAGGCGTCGTGGGGCGTTTGCCACGCTGGGGTGGGCTCCCAGCGTGCTAGAAGAGACGTTGGCAGCCAGCCGACGGGGGATTGGGCACCCCGCCGCAAAATAAAAAAATCAACGGCACTCGCTTCCCATGCTGGGGTGGCTCTCAGCTGCGGGCACAAGGACTTGGGGCGCTCAGCCGACGGGGATTGGGCACCCCGCCGCCAAAGGACTACAGTGCTTGCCACGCTGGGGTGGGCTCCCAGCATGGCACCTACAACTGGGGGTGGGGGCCCAGCTCAGCTGATGGAGATTGGGCACCCCGTCGGCTATACAATGCGGGCGCCGTCGTCTGTCTGTGTGTGGGGGGCTGCGCGCAGCCAATATCTTGCTCGGTGCTCACTCAAGGCGTAG
Source organism: Neoceratodus forsteri (assembly GCA_016271365.2). Taxonomy (NCBI): domain Eukaryota; kingdom Metazoa; phylum Chordata; order Ceratodontiformes; family Ceratodontidae; genus Neoceratodus; species Neoceratodus forsteri. The sequence goes on from CM057455.1 coordinate 1,301,675,709, forward strand.
GCTCCCCTTTCAACTGTATGCCACTGCATTTTGGAGCGTGTCACAGACAGCTCTAAAATGCATTGGCTTACAGGGCCACGCCTGCCAGCCCACATGACTGAATTGAGGAGGAGGTGACACACCTCCGAAATCTCCGATGAAGGCACTATGTTTCTTGCACATGCGTGCAAGCAAACATAAAGGACTGGACCAATACTGAACCCTCAGCAGTACCCCACTAGTAACCCCCTTTCTTCAGAGCGGACTCCATTTACAATTATCTTCTGTGTCCTGTTGTCAGCCAATGTTTACCAGGCTACCATCCTGGGTCCCACTCCCAGACTGGTTAATTTGACTATTAATCTTTTGTGTGGGACTGTGTCAAATGCCTTGCTAAAGTCTAGGTAGGCCATGTCACAGCCTCCCTGGTCTACTACTTTGGTCACCCAGTCAAGAAATCTATTAGATTCGTCTGACATGACCTTCCGCTGTGAACCCATGCTGCCTTGGGTCCTGTGCTCCACTGGCCTCTAGGTACTCAACTATTCTTTCCTTCAGAGTGACTCCATCACTTTCCCTACCACAGAGGTCAGACTGACAGGTCTGTAGTTTCCTGCCTCCGTCTTGGTCCCACTTTTGTGAAGGGAATCACATCCGCCTTCCTCCAGTCCTCGGGTACCACTCCATCCTCCCATGATTTATTAAAAGAGTAGCCAGTGGTTTCACTAGTTCCTCCCTTAATTATTTTAGAATTCTGGGTGAATTCCATCAGGACCCATTGCTTTGTCCACCTTCAGTTTTGGGAGTTCTTGCAGAACCCTTTCTTCTGTGAAAGGACTGGGATCAACCCCTTATCAAAAGTGCTTCTGTTAATTGGATTAGGCACTTCCCCTCCTCTTTTGTGACTACTGAGCAGAAATATTCATTCAGTATTCCTGCTTTTCACTGTCCCCTCTGCCCACCCACCGTTCATTCTATTCAGCCTCACTATCCCTCCCTTTGTCTTTCTCCATCGTGATGTACCTATAAAAGGTTTTATCCCTTTTTAACTGAGTTGACTATCTTTTCCTCAGTTTGGGCCTTTGCTATTCTGACTTCCCTCCCTGCTTCCTTCTGCCTTAACTGGTACAGCTCTCTGTCCTGTTCCTTCTGTGTTTCCTTATACTTCCGGAATGCTATCTTTTTCTTCCTGACTTTCACAGCCACTCTTTTGAGAACCACAGTGGCTTTTCTTTCGTTTTGATTTGTTTATTTGCTTCACACAAAGGCTTGTTGCCTCTGTGATGGCAGTTTGATAATTCCCCATTGTTGCTCCACAACTCCTTCTAGCCTGTTTGCTAGTGCTTTCTGAGGCACTCTCCCATCTTGCCAAAGTCAGCCCTCTTAAAGTCCAGTACCCTCACTTTTTGTGGCTTGGCTCTGTAGCTGAGTTTAACGTGAACCACACTGTTTGATGGTCACTTGTCCCCAGATGGCAACCCACTTCTAGATCTGAGATCCTCACTGCTCCCATTTGAGAGCACGAGGTCTAAGATTGCTCCCTCACCAGTGGGTTCGAAACTAGCTGTCTAATGTCTGCCACCTGTAGGGCATCAAGAATGGCCCTGCTCTTGGATGTGACTGCAGCAAATGTGCTCCAGTTAACATCTGGCATATTCAGGTCTCCCATCAACAGTATCTCCCTTTCTCTGCCATTCTAAGAATGCCTTCTATCATATCCTTGTCCATTCCTTCCCCTGACATGGGGTCTGTACACAACCCTGTGCGGATTGTGGTGCCCTTTCCAGTCTCCAAGGTGACCCACAGTGCCTCCTCTCTCCCTGTTTACTCTTTTGTTCAGTTGCTTTTATCCCTTCCTTACATAGAGTTACTCCTCCCTCTTCTCCCCTGCCTGTCTCTCCTGTAGGTTATGTACCCTGGTATGTTAACATCCCAGTCATGGTCCTCTGTGTACCATGATTCTGTGACTGCTACTGATATCCAGGCATCCCTCTTCCATTAAGGCCATCAGCTCAGGGAGCTTGTTGCCCAGACTACGGACATTGGTACTCATTACCCTCCATTTCCTGATGGCCTTACTCCCTTTGCCCCATCCCTGTCCTTTTGCCTTTATTTTCTCCATTTACCCTGCCCTTCTCCCTATCGACACCTCTATGTTGGTGTTTGCCGCGACTTACTACCATGATTATTTGGGGGCTAGGATTTTCCTGCTCTTTCCAGTGCCTCCCCTTGGCTAGTTTGAAAGCTTGCCAATGAAGCATTTAAACCTATCACCTAGGATCCTGGTTCCCTCCCGGACAGATGCAGCCCATCATGCCAGTATAGGCTTGCATCACTCCAGGTGGACCCCAGTCCCCAGTGAAGCCAAATCCTGGAGCTCCACACCAGTTTTCAACCACTGATTGAATCCCATGGTGCAGGAACACCTAGCCTCTCCTATGCCATAGATGGGTAGCACCTCCGAGAAGGTTACCGTGCATGCTACTTGACTAAGGCCCCTCCCCAATTCCACAAACTCTTCCTGCACTTCTCTAATCCCTTTCTTAGCCAGGTCATTTGTCCCTAGGTGGACAATGACATCCAGCTCCCTCCCTGTGCAGCTGCTCGCAATCCTGAGGATTCGCTCCCTGTCCCTCCAAGCCATGGCATGGGCAGGCACCTTACCTCTCCCTTCCTCCCCAGTTCTACCTTCTAACAATGGAGTCACCCACCAGGAGTTGTTTCCTTCTGCAGGTTCCCCAGAAAACTGCAAAACTCACTATTCTGACTGAAAACAGGGTTAGCATCTATGAATGTTGTATAGCAGACTGATCACACGTTTGTAGCAGTAACATGCAGTAACTGTTTGGAGGACCCCTAAAAGAAACTGGTCAATAACACTAAAGTCCAAATTGTTTAATTTCGTGTTTCATGTATCCTTTATGCACCCTGCACACAGCTCTTCTTCCAAACTGCCTGTCCTGTATGCAGTACATGTGTAATAAATGTTTCTCTGGGTCTGAGCTAATACTGGCTGAGATAGCCACTGCACTGAGCAGTGGAAGGAAAAAAAAAAGGAAATACAATTGTAGTTTATGCAACAATCATAAAGAAATGTAAGCCTTTTTTCAGATAACTTTGTCTTGGTGAAGCCTTGTCATCCTGTCTCTCCAAAAAGGACCTGCACACTTAGAAACATACAAAGACTTTGACGGCAGATAAGGACCACTTGGCCCACCCAGTCTGCCCATTTCCTACCTACTGGATAAGCTGCAGATTCTAGTTAACCAACAGCCTACTTCCTGCCACCCCCACTACAATTGTCTTATGTCTGTCCCATGCATGTTTGAATTCCACACTGTTTTAGACCCAACAACCTCCCCAGGAAGGCGGTTCCATGCATCCACCACCTCTCTCCGGTGAAAATTTTTTCTCACATTATCCCTGAGCCGCCCCTCTATCTTTAAATTGTGCCCCTTGTTCTTTACATCTCTTTTCTGAAGATGATACGCTTCCTGTACTTTGTTGATTCCCTTCAGGTACTTGAAACGCTTTCTATCATGCCCCCCGTCCCTCCTTTCACTCGGGTAATATATTAAGCTCTTCAGTCTCTCTTTCATATGGTTTCTGATGCAGACCCTGCACCATTTTAGTTGCCCTCCTCTGGACTGCTTCCATCCTGTCTATGTCCTTGCGTAGATGAGGTCTCCAAACTGCACACAGTGCTCAGATGGGGTCTCACCAACTGTCTATACAGAGGGATAACCACTTCCTTTTTCTACTTGTGATGCCCTTCCTGTGCATCCCAGTATCCTCCTGGCTCTCCTTACTGACTTCTCACATTGCTTACCAACCTTTTGATTATCTGATATGACTGCCCCAGGTCCCTTCCATTTTGTTGTTGTTAGTACCCCTGCTTGTGTACTCTTCTCCTGGGTTTTTGTTTCAGGTGCATTACTTGCACTTCTTTGCATTGAATCTAAGTTGCCATATGTCTGACCATTCCACGTGTTTGCTGCTTTATATTTCAATACCATTTCCCATAGTTTTATTTTTAGCACTACCAGTTCTCTTGCTCCCTTGGTTCTTAAATAAAAGTTGTGACTAGGCTAACCAGTTTATACAGTTGTCCAGTTGGTCTTCCGTTTTAAATATTTTGTACACTATTGTTTCCCAGATCCCTTTTCTTTTAATTCTAAAGGAATCCAATCTAACCTTTGATATAACTGACAATGCTGTGTATTGTAGTCACATTTTAAGACAAATCTAGCCAATCTATTATAACAGGTGTCTAACATTTGTAAACATTTTTGTTTGCATGGCTATAGATAAGACACCCATAATGTATTATGGGTATGATTAAATGGTTTGTCACGGACTGGCAGACTTTCTTGGTCAAGCAGCGTGACACTTCATAAGGATCCTATTCTCACATCCACTTTCCTTGTTAGTTCCTTAATGTGTTTTTCAAATGATAGGCGCTGATTTTCAATCTCTGTTTCCCAAGTAGGGGTGTGCACCTTGCCTCCCTCCTCCTGGAGAACTTCTTGGAGTCTGCCAACCAGTGTGGAAAGAACGACATATCCTACATGGCTGAGAGCATCCACCAGTTGATCTGAGGCTCCTGCCACATCGATGGCTAGGAGATCTGCCTCTAGTTGGCTCACGAGGGTCCAGATGCGGGCGTTTCCTTGCACAGCAGCCGGGAGTGTGTGCTGCCCTGTCTGTTGAGGTAGTACATAGTCGTGGTATTGTCCGTCTGGACTTGAACCACTTGACCCGAAGGAGCTGAGCAAATGCCAACAGCGCCAGTCTGACCACTCTGACCTCCAGCAGGTTGATATGGTATCGGATTCCTCAAGGGTCCAGAACCTGTGGGCTCTGTGGTTCCCCATGTGGGCTCCCAGCCCATGAGAGAGGCATCGGTCGTGAGGACAACCGTCGACTCAGAGGCGGACAAATGGGATCCCTTCCTGCAGATGATCAAGGACGGTCCACCATTAGAGGGCGCCCCATCTTTTGGGTCACAGTGATCAGCTGGTCGAAATGACCATGGTGCGGAGTCCACTGGGTGGCGGCTCCCATTGAAGGGGCGATATGCCACGGTCCCATCGGACCATGGTGGTGCAGGCTGCCATGTACCCTAGAAGGCGCCGAAAATCCTGGACAGGGTGCAAGTGCCCAACCAGAAATGATTGAGCAAAGGAGGAGGGAACTTCCGCTCTGTCCGTCAGGAGCCGCCTCTGGCTCAGCAGGAGTCGAGCTCGACCCCATATCACCTGCAAAGGCATGAGGTCCGACTTGGCCTCGTTGATCAAGAGGCCAAGCTGAGTGTAGGTTTGGAAGGCCAGATCCCTGGACCTCTCCACCTTTTGCTGGGTGGAACCCGCTAAGAGCCAATCATTGAGGTAGGGACAGATTCTGACCCCTCGACGCCTGAGGTGGGTTGCCACCACTGCAATGCATTTGATGAAGACCCGTGGGGCGATGACAGGCCGAATGGTATGGCTCGGAACTCGTAAAGGGTTTCCTCTGCTCGGAAGTGGAGGTACTGCTGATGAGATGGATGGATTGGGACATGGAAAACGTGTCCTGAGATCAGTGAGCAGAACCACATGTTCCGCTCAGGGTGGTATGATCTGGGACAGAGTTTCCATCCTGAATGTGCGTGGCCTGAGAAACTGGTTCAGGTCATGCAGATCTAGAATGGGGCGCAAGCCTGCCCTGCTTCTTGGGACCAGAAAGTACCTGGAAACAGACCCTGGGTCGACTGGGGAATCTGTCACTCAGGCCACTACCTCCTTGAGGAGGAGTTGGCTATGTCGCCTCAGAGCCGACTGAGTGTGGAATGATACCCTTTCCTCCCGTGGTGGCGTGGGCTTGGCTGGGAGGTACTGCTCAAATTCAGAGGCGGACCCTGGCTGACCACTTCTAGAACCCACCTGTCCGTGGTAACAGCGGACCAGGCAGAAAAGAAAGTGGCGAGCCGGCCCCAATGGGAGGACCCAGAGCTGGCATGATGGGAATAGGAGTGGCAGTCCCTATCCCGTCACTGAGCAGGCTTGGAGGAAGAGGGTCCAGACTGGAAATTGCCTGAACCCTGACCTCCTTGTCTGCAGGCCACTGGAGGTTCGGACTTGGAACGTGGACGCCAAGCCTATGCCTGCTTTGCTGCCCACCCTGGAAGGAGGGCTGCTTGGCAGTAGGAGCAGAGTGCTAAAATGGCTTTTTCTTCTGATTCTTGGCACCTTGAGTGTCCTTCTGAGCAGAAGTAGCTGAGTCAAGGTGGCACTGGACTGCTCGATCCATTGGGTGACCATCCACACCTGGGCGAAGAAATCTGTGCCCAGGAATGGAACATCAAGTAAGCTTGTGCTGGGTATCTGCAGTAAGGTGGAGAGCCTCAAGCAAGCCCCTGCAGCGAATAGCAGCCACGGCTGCCACCGAATGAGCGCATGAGTCCCCAAGATCCAGGACTGTCTGGAGTTGCTGTTTGGCACAGGCCTGACCCTGGTCCCAGACCTGCTTGACCGTAGTCTGGAGGTCCGCTGGGAAGGTGAGGAGAACTTCATCTAAAGAGCCCAGAAGGGCATGGGAGAAATGTGCCATGACGACGTCAGAGCTTGCCTGATGGAGGCCTAGCGATGGGCGGCATAGACCTTCCTGGCAGAGTGGTCCAATTTTGGGATTCCTTGTCCGGAGGTCTATCCGTATCTGCTGAGCTATGTGTGCATCTGAACATGGAAGTGGTCAAAACCCTCCACGGAGGGATGTTCCATAAACCCTGAGAGGTACCCAATGGGCACTGCAGACTTGCACGCCATCTGAGTAGATGGCGCGGGGCAGGAGGCAGGTCTGCCAAAGTTCCAAAGACGGACCAACAATGGCCTCGGCCACTGGGAAGGCTTCCATCGGATGTCTCCTCTTATGGATGTCTGTAAGAGGGTACTCCGCCCATTTGTGGACAGGCTCAGGGACATCCCCTGGATTCGGAGATCAAGTAGTATCCCCAAGAAGGCGAAGGACCTTTCTTCGTTGAGACTGCCCACTTACTAATTGTCTAGTGGACAAGAGTGTAGGTTGGAGTCATCAGAATCCAAGTACCCTGATAAATCTGCTGGACCACAGGTCACCCTCTACATGCCTGGGGCGGTCAGGTGTGAGGGTGACCGATAACCTGTGAGGAAGACCCAGAACAGTTCGAGATTCCTTCACAGGAGCCCTCTCAAAGGCTGTTTAAGCGGCAGCTCCACCACCATCGGTGAAGAGGTCGATTCTGGCGAGCAGGGGAACCGTAATAATCGGTTCCGATGGAGTTGCCTCACCTAGAAGGTGAGAGCAAGTAATGGTCGGTGTGGAAACTGTGGCCAGTTTCTGACCGGACAGTATCAACTGTTGCCACAAAAGGTCTTTGTAGCATCGACGGAGTTTCCTCCGAAGCCTCTCCTCATCCGAGGAGGATGAAGATGAATAGCGACGGCACCTTTTCTTGGAACGCTTATGCGCCTTCCTCAGCCAAAGGGGTCTGAGACCTTGATCATCGGGTGACTGACCTGATCGCCGGGAGACACTGGGGAACCGCTCCTCGATGGGATCACCAGCAGGCTGGGTCTCCTCATCCGGGAGAGGCAGGACTGGGGTCCTGGTAAGAGAGTGGTCAGCCTCATCAGGCGACAACAGATCGACAGGGTCGAGGTAATCTCAACGCGTGCGCGTCGTCCCGAGACTGACCGGCTGACCAGACAGCAGGGCCGAGAAGTCAGCGGCTAAAGCAGCAGTCTCGACCTGGAGATCCGGGGACCAAGACTGCTCTTGATCTCAAAACGTCTTCACTGAGATGAAGAATCTCTCGGTTCTTTGTCCTTTTACAAGACTGGAGACATGCAAGCCGAAGGTCCTCGTCCTTGTGGGACAGACTGGCACATCTCCTGAAAGGAGCCGAGAATGTGGAGCCCAGACTAAGCGGAACAAAAAATCGGCACAGAGAAGCGGTCCACGGCCTGCGCTGCCTCTTCCTCAAGGCCTGCATTTGCCCCAGCTGCTCGGCGGACCACACAGCCGCGGAGACAACCCACTGGGCCTCCTTCGGATTTGACTGGCAGATTCCGTTTCTCGCCTACCCAGTTTTAGATGTGCGAGGCAATTGTCAAGGACATCAGGGTGGAAGCGAGACATACCTCGCCAAGCCTGGGTGTCATGACCGACACCCAGACAGTGTGCGCACCTGCCAGCTGGGTCTGTGCATGACATCTTCTGTCCGCATGGCACGGCGGAATCCAGAGGAAGATTTATCTTACATCGTGGTCAAAACAATAAACTTACTATCGCTAACTCTGACGAGTTTAATCTTCAGAATATCCGAAGTATACAAAGCCAGGACTTACAGAACGTGGAAGCGGTAAGAAGGCAACCTGAATCTTCCAGCAGAAAGGAAGATCTTGTGTCATGGGGTGGAGCGAGGGTTATACCACCCAGGTGGGTGGGAGGAGCCAGCTTTGAGACCTTCCGGAGAGATTTAAAGGGGAAAGGGACATGCCAACTCATGCAATTTACTAGGTTTACTAGGTTATCTAGACATAAGGAGGCGAAGCCCATCTAGAATGTCTCCACAACTTTGGGGTAAATTATTCATAACTAGTGTTCCAGTTTTAAAAAATGTGTCCAGTCTGTTTTAAAAATGTTGAAACTCTGGGAGTCGACAACATGTTATGGGAAAAGATTCCATGCTTTAGCCACTCTGATAGTGAAAAGTTGTCTCTCTTGTTTGTATTAACTTGTGGAAGTTTTAATTGCTTGTTATGGCTTCTAAGGAAATGCAACGATGTGAAAATGGAGACCACACTGGATTTATAAGGACAGGGTCCTGGAGGATTTTGCAAAGCTGTAGAATATCTCCTGGGTCTCCTTTCTTCCAGGGTGACTAAGCCTATTATATTTACTCTTTCAGGATACGAGTTATTTTGTAGGTTGGGAATTAGTTTAGTGGCTCTATGTTGAACCTGTTCAATTAGGTGGATGTATTTTTTAGATAAGGGTTCCAGAAAGGGAACAGAAATCCAGATGGGGCCTTATATATGTTCTATAAAGGGTATTATACAGTACATGCCTCTATTGGTAAAGGAGCATTAATATGGTTTAGTAACATATTAGCTGTTTAGGTTACTTTTACAGTGACCTGCTGCAGAGAGAGAATGGTTTATGATAACCCCAAGATCACGCTCTATTGTAACTTTACAATTTGGATGTTGTTAATAGTATATGTATTGGGGTGATTATGTCCAAGGTGGAGAACTACACACTTATCTAAATTTAATGTCATTTTATTTTCATGTGTCCATTTCAAGATATATTCCAAGTCCTTAGCTAGTGTTAAATGTTTGGCTATACGTGTTAACTTCCGCACCAATCTTTGTGTCATCTGCAAATTTTACCAGTGGCTACTGATGTTAATATTGATGTCACTAATAAAGATGTTGAACAGGGTCGGTCCCAGGACCAAACCCTGAGGACACCATTACTCACTGAGCCCACTGGTGAGAGATGCCCACTGATCTTTACTTGCTGTTTCCTTCCAAGTAACCAATTATTAATCAGTATCAGTTGTCTATTTAGTCCAATACTGTCTGGTTTATCTAGCAGTTCAAAATGTGGGACTTTGTCAAATGCTTTGCCAAAGTTCAACAGGATAACATTTATAGAATTCTGTTAGCTAGACAGGTACGTATTTTTGTTATAAAGACAATCAAAATGTGTAGTACATGACCTACCAGGAGTGAATCCGTGTTGTTCATTATCTGTGTAAGAAAGGGAAATTAATTTGTTTTCAGTTTTATTTTTAATAAGTTGTTCGAGTCTTTACATAAGACTGATGTTAAGCTTATGGACCTGTAGCTGTGTACCTTTTCTCACACCCTTTTTAAATATGGCCACTACTGTTGATGTTTCCCAATCCTGGGGGACACAGCCACTAGAAATCAATTTATTAAATAACATAGTAATAGGTTTGGCTAGACTAGCTGTTGCCTCTACTAACATTTTGGACTTATTCCATCTGGGCCTGGAAATGAATGAACTTTTAGTTTTTTAATGCAGTTTTGGTTTCTTCTGGGGTAAAGAATAAAGTATTTGTTACTGGGCCTGGGGTCCAAGATTGAAGAGATTTGGGGTTGTAAATAAAACAAAAATAGGTATTAAAGGCCATTGCAATTTTTTTCTCTATTGTCAGTTTACTGATAATATTTATTTGACCAATTCCATGTGAAGTTTTTTAAATATTTGCATAAGCATAAAAGCTTTATTGCTATCCTTTGTGTGGGCTAACTGAAATTCTATTTTATATTTTTCTGATTTGATTAGTTTTTAAGTTTCTTTTGTTCATTTTATAGATGTTATAATTAACAAATTGCTCAGATACGTAAGAAACAATAAGGGGCCAGTATAACCCAGTAGTGCATCATGTGTCAAGGTGGATATGTTTGAATTTTGCTCATTTACAGTGACTGTGACCGATCAGAGATAAGATTAGAACCATCTGCAAGGTTCATCTGCAATTCCTATGCTTTTAGCCTGTCCAGGAGGATTTTGTTGTCTACTAAAAGCCTTGGACAGGTCCACAAACCTACGCCCACAACCCTCACCTCATCCAGAGAGTAGCCAGTAGGTCAACGAAGTCTGTGAGCATGGTGCTCATGGACAGTCCTTTCCTAAATCCAGATTGTAGGTGTGTGAGCTTATTACAGTTTTCAAGATGGTCTATTAACTGTCTGTGAACGATTCTTTCCATTATTTTAAAACAATGGAAAGTAAAGCAACAGGTTGATAGTTTGTACAATTTGAGGATTCGCCCCTTTAAAAATTGGTACTATTTTTGCTAAATTCCATGTTTTTGGAAAAGTACCTTCTGTCAGGCTCCAGTTAAAAATGTTGGTCAGGGTGTGAACTATTTCTAGGATAGAATCTTTTAGAAATAGGAGATATGTGATAGCTTTACACTGAATATGGCATTTATCTACATGACTTGACTTTGACATTAGTGACCTCACGAGTGGCGAGCATCGGGAGTGCACTGAGGTCAAAGTCAACAATGCTGATAAATGCCGTATTCAATGTAAGGACATCAGATGGACAGTTTATACAATCAGTGGGAGAGTTTTTCACACTGCTAGAACTAATGTAATGAAAATGTCAAATGGATACAGTTCAAGTGAATAAATAAAACAAATTGTTGTGCACTATTTTGTTTTACCTCCGGCTGGCTTGTGCCTGGCATCTGTGGTAACCTCCGTAGAGATGCAGTATTTAGAATTCAGACTGCTGCTACAATATTAGATCACACATCCTTCCTTGAACAGATGTTACAGGTAGCATTTTCCTCCCTCCGTTGTGCATATAATAAGCATTACGATCCAATAGGCAGAAACAGTGTGCATATACACAATCACCACCCTCCACTATCCCTAGTTAGGCTGTTGTGAAAGCAGCTTCTCACTCCCCAACATGGAGAGAGAACTGCCGTTTTTACCTTCACCTTGTCGCCTGCTTCACAGATTAACATAATAGGAAGCACTGGCAAACCTCAGTACATTTTGTTTTTATTATGGGTTTTCAAGCAATTTTTTTTTCACAGTACCATCTGGGTACTTGTTAAGATTCATGTGGGGTGGGCAGGGGGATGAGAGAAGTGAATGCGTCCACTGTCTGCAACTGGCAGACTTCATTCGATTAACTACACAGATTTCTCTTTTTAAGACTAGAACTAAAATGCCTTCAGTTCCATCGTGAATATTTTTAAAAATAGAACTAAAATGCATTCAGTTCCATCATGAAAAATTCTTATTTACTGTGGTATGTGTGTAGTCTGCTGAGGAAAGTACAGTTACCAAGAACTTATAGTAATAGTAGATCTTCAAGAGAGGCTCTTGCAGTAGGTACTCACAGACAGGACTAAGCTGCCAGGTGCTAGGACCACCACGGAAAACTTTTAGCTAGCAGAGTCTGGCAGGGGCCGCCCACCTGAAGCGTTACCTGACTCAGGTCAGCGTGGCGCTATATAGTGAGTGGTCCCATGCCCACCCTCCAGTTCTCCGCCAGAAACCTAGAAAGGTGCGACAAGAGATAGGATGGGCTCCTGGAGCTAAAAAGCTATGAAAGGAGAAGTAGTAGAAGAAACCCAGGGGAAGGTGGCAGGAAAGCAGTGCCTGCAAGAGCCTCTCCGAAGATCTACTGTTATAGTAAGTTCTTACGTAGCTGTACTATCTTATTTCGAGAGGGCTCTTGCAGTAGGTACTCACAGATAGGACTTGTGTCTCAAGCAGTCAAAATCAGACAAGTCTGAGACATGGGAGTAGGAACAAGTCTACAAGAAAACAGGGATCTCAGGACAAGAGTCCCTGGAGAACAGCTAGGCCAAAGCCTGCTCTCGCCTACAAACAATATCCAAACTGTAATGCTTTGTGAAGGTGTGACAGAACTCCAAGTGGCAGCTGCACAGATATCTGCAGCAGAGACGTTCTTGAAACAAAGTAGAGGCAGCTTTGCCTCTGGTTGAATGTCCTTAACTTCCCACAGAAGTGGCTTATTATGCTTCTGATAACAAAAGGTAGTGCAGTTTGCCAACCATTTGAACAAACACAGTTTTGAAATTGCAGCGCCTTCTCTTTTGGGTGCAAAGAGAAACAAATAACTGATCAGGTTTACAGACTGGCTTCATCCGGTTAGAGTAATGTGAAGGATTCTGTGTACATCAAGAGTATGTAGAATTGCTTCACCCCAAATGGAATGCTCAGGGTTATACACTGGCAACTGAATAGTCTGATTTAAGGTGAACTCTGAAACCACCTTAGGTAAGAACTTAGGATTTGCATAGAGCCACACGATCTCTGTGAAAAATCAAGTAAGGCTCCTTACACACCAGGGCCTGAAGCTCGGAAATCCTTAGAGCCAAAGTAATGACAACTAAAAGAGCACTTCCACGACAAGTAGCACACATCACAACTTGCAGCTGGTTCAAATGGAGACAGCGTGAGCTTTTCCAAAATAAAGTTCGGTCCCAAGGACTAGTAGGGCTCTGATTGGGGTTTAAAATGAATTCCTTTAAGAATGTCTTGAGACTTCCAACTGACCAAGGTTTTGCCCTCCACTGGGATGCAGTAGGCAGAAATGTCAGATAAATGGACCTTCAGGGTCGAGTAACTAAGGCCGAGGTCAAGAGGTGCAAGAGATACTCTAAGACTTGCCGAACTGGGCAGGACAAGGGTCCCACTCCTGGAAATGGCCCAAATGGAAAATCTTTTCTATTTAATTACATAGGTGGATCTAGTGGATGGCTTTCTGGCCTCCACTAGGACCAGTGCCACTCTCAAGGATACTCCAAGAAGCTGGCTATGTCAATAGGTGCCACCATGTAGGTGAAGGGACCGCAAGCCTGGATGAACCAGGGTGCCCTGTTCCTGGGTCAAGAGATCCTGGCAGATGGGCAGAGGAACTGGAGGTTCCATGATAACTGTTGAATCAGAGAGAACCAGATCTGCTGCACGCCAGTAGGGAGCAATCAGGATCATATGTGCTCCCTCTGCCTTAAGTTTCAGCAGTACCCTCTGTAGTAGTGGAAGCAGAGAGAAGGCATACATGAACCTCCCCATCCAGCACAGAGACAGTGCATCTAGCCAAAAACACCACACTTGGAGTGAGCGAGCAGAAAGTTGGTAGTTCTGCACTGGATGGGGATGTGAATAGATCGAGGTCTGGTCGGCCCCAACGTTCGAAAATGTCGTCTACCACCGACTTGTCTCAGCTCCCATTTGTGGGCTCTGGCTTGAGTGTGGCTGAGTGGATCCACCTGGACATTTTGGATGCCTGGTACATGCGGCCGTGAGGTGGAGACTGTGCTGTACTGCCCAGTACCATACTTTCACTGCTTCGACAGAGTGGGTATGAGCAAGTGCCTCCTTGTTTATGTATCAGATGACACACATGCTGTCTGTCTGGATCATGAGTGGTCCAGGCTGAAGGAGGTGCTGGAAGGCCTGTAAGACGTTCAGCACAGCTCTCATCTCCAGTACGTTGATGTGAAGCGAAGCTTGCTGGGAGACCAAGAACCTTGAGTCCTGTGTGTACCCAAATGGGCTCCCCATCCCATTCCTCAGGCATCCGTTGTCAGGGTCTGGGTGGAAGACCGGATTGAAACGGATACCTTGTTGAAGGCTGTCCGGTTCTACCACCATAAGAGGTCTCAAACCATTGGGTTTGAAACCAGGATCATATGATCCAGGTCATCGGATCACTGATCTCACTGTACTTTGAGGGTCCATTGCTTGACCTGCATATACAATCTGGTTAGATGCACCGTGGGACAGCAGCTGCCATAAGCCCCAGCAGGCGAAGGATCACTCTTGCGGAGGTCCGTCTATGGGAAGCCACCAGATGTGCCTGACGTTGGAGTATCCACTCTGTCTGATGGGAGGAAGGCTCTCCCTGGACTGTGTCAACACTGCCCCAATAAACTGGAGGTGTTGGGGATGGATAAGGTGAGATTTGGGACAGTTGACTGAAATACTCACCTGCTGAAAAGGTTCAGAGTAATGGTTAGGGATCTGACTAGGCTGTCCAACGGGGCTGAAAGAAGCCAATCATCGAGGTAAGGAACACATGGATACCCTGCTTGCATAAGGCCACTGCCACCACAGCTAAGCACTTTGTGAACACCCTAGGTGCTGACAACAGGCCAAAGGGTAGAGCTTTGAACTGAAATGCTCTCCCTGAAAACAATCTGAGAAATCTGCAGCAGGTAGAAAATGGGAATATGGAGGTAGGCATCCTGCATATCCAGTGCACACAGCCATTGTCCCTGGTGTAGCAAGGGAATAAGGCTCGGTAGGGATAGCATCCTGAACGTCTTGTATTCCACAAAGAGGTTCGGGCTGCTGACATCCAGTATAGGTCCCAGGTCACCCCTCTTCTTGGGGACTAGGAAGTAGTGCAAGTAGTACCCCTTTCCTCTCTGTCTCAGAGGGACATGCTCTATGGCTGTGTTTAACATCAGAGAGTCTATCTCTCTTTACCAGCTGGACATGAGTTGGAGGGTAATTAGAGGACATGGGGATGGTTCGGTGATCTCTCTATAAACTCTATTGTGTGCCTCGGGCCACCAGTTGAAGCACCCATGAGTCTGTTGTGATAGCCTCCCAGCCCCATAGGTGGTTTGCAAATCTGCCTCCCTACCGGTTCCGCAAGGACTTGGTCTAGGGAGGGAGGTGTCTGAGCAAGTCAGGAGGCAGTGGGGAGGTTGGAGGAGCGGTTTCTGAGACTCTAAAATTTTGCCAGGGGAGCCATGCCTGCCAAAGGGCCAGTTTGTTGATGTCGGTTCTGTTGCTGCCTTTGCTGTAGACACTGCTGACGACGAAGCGGGTCAGCTTGCTTCTGAGGGTTTATACATGAACTGGACAGAACGCAAAGCCTTGCCCTTATCCTGCAGATCTGTAATAATGTCTTTGACATCCCTCAAAAAGAACAGGGGCATCCTGAATTGCTGATTGTACTGGTGCCAGACCGAGATCCTCAGTCAAGAGTGTCGATCAAAAGAGTTTCTGGTTGTCAGTCTACAGAGACACTCTTGATCCTCAGTCAAGAGCGTCTCCATAGACTGACGGCCATTGCGTTCCTTGCTGAGGCATCCACTGCATCATAAGTGGCCCTCAGGGTGCGACAGCTAGTGGACCGGCTGACCTCACCATGCCCACCATTTCTTCCTTAAGCTCGAGTCTGGCAGTTTATCTAGCTCGGACTCCAACTGACCCAGGATTGATTTCTGGTAGACCACCATGTGAGCTATGTAATTTAGTGCTCAGATGGCCAAAGTGGACAAAGAATATACCTTCTTCCTGAACTGATCCAGTACCTTGGATTCCTTATCGAGGTGGGGGGCAGTATTGAGATGTTTAGGTTTGGATGAGCGGTCGTGCACAGCACTTATGACCACTGAATTGGCCTTAGGGTGGACACTAAGGTGATCCTTCCTTCTGGTGTCTGGCACAGTCTATCCGCTTTCCTGGCCACCAGGTCTAGACAAGTAGGTTGTTTCCATATTGTTGATGCCAAGTACTCGTGAGGGCCTATACATGGTGGAATGAGTGTTGGAGACAAATCCAAGAGCTCTAGGTGCTCAGTGAGTCTCTGGAGTTGGGGGTCTAGAGTCTACATGCACCAGTCGTCTGCCTGAATTTTCCTGTGGAGTTCTAGAATAGAGGGGTCCACAGGAGTGATTCAAGAGATTCCTTCAGTTTAGGGTGATCCGGATGGTGACTCATAGTCCAAACCCAAATGGGCTGTATCGCTCTCAGAGTCCAACATCGGGCTACCGTCAGGAGTACTGAATCTAGGTAGCGATGTCTACAGGTCTCGGAGAGGGCCACGGGTCTTGAGCATTCTCTGGGCCCATGTGGCTGGGGCAAGGGCTCCACAGATCTGCCCATCTTCCAGGACTCAGAGTGTGTACAGGACTGCTCTCATCTCCAGAAAGTTAATGTGGAGTTGCGACTCTGCCTGGGTCCAAAGATCCTGAGTGCAATGGCAGTGGGCTCCCCAGCCAAGGAGAGATGCATCTGTACTGATGGTTATCTGAGATTCCAGAAGAGTGAAGGGAGACCTTAAAGCAGGCTGTCTTCCTGTGTCCACCATGCAATTGACCGCAGAGGCTTCATCACTTTGATGGGGTAAGACTGAGGATGTGTTGTTGGCACCACTGTGTGCAGAGCATCCACTGAGTGGTCCTGATGTACAGTTGAGCTAGAGGCACTGTGAAGATGAAGAGAACACGAGGCCTAACATCCGTTGCATGGAGTGAGCCTGGACAGGGTTGTTTTCCATGATGAAATGTGCCATCTGAAGGATGTTGTTCCTCCTGTCCTCTGGGAGAAAGGCCATCATTTCTGTGGTGTCTAAGAGCCCCTATGAAGAGGAGCTGCTGTGAGGGTTGAAGCCATGACTTTTACAGGTTCAGCAGAATCCCATGGAAGTCAGGAACTGAGATGCTGTGGCTACCGCTCTCTCTGTATCCTGTCTTGATGGGCTTGCTAAGAGTCAGTCATCCATTTATGGAAAGACTTGAATGCCGAGCATTTAAAGGTGTGCTGCGAGAACTGCATTGCACTTTGTCAAGACTCGAGGTGCCGAGGAGAGCCCAAACGGCAGTACTCTGAATTGGTAGTGTTTCCCCAAGGCCATAAAGTGAAGGAACCTGTAATGGTTTGGGTGCACTGGAATATGCTGGTAGGCATCTTGAATGTCCATTGATGCCAGCCAGTCGGTTGTTTGAGAAGTGGTAGTGTCCCCAGAGAGACCATCTTGAACGCCTCGCGATACAAGACTTGTTCAGCTTTCTGAGATTGAGAAGATGCCAGAAAGACACGCACGCCGGGCGCAGGTTTGTGGTTCGGCGGAGAGTGGACTGTTGAACATTCCAAACAACAAACTGAGTAAACTGTAAGTTATACCAGTCTAAAAATAACTTAACGATCTACTATGGCAGATTTCATTAAATCAGAGAGTGGGGAAATTGGTATTAAATGTCCTATATGTACCATGTATTCATTTACCACAGAATTTCTGGATCCACTATCAAGCAATAAATATATAAAATGTATAATTAATGAAGAACTTCAGCTAGAAATTCTTGCATTAGGAAAGACTTCAAAAACTAGAATCAAGTCAAAAAGTATGGTGAATAGATTTCAACAAAATAATGAACAAACAATTGAAGCGCCAATAGACAATAGTGTAAACCTGGCAGAAACTACAACAGATGACGGCTTAATAAACTTTCGGACAAATACAACCTCATTTAGGGTAGACCTACATTCTCAAAATACAAACACTAGTCTATTAATTGACCTCCCAGTAACCAACAGAAAAGAACTAGAGAATGTGAAAATCCTGTTTTAGATGACGACTGGTTCCTGTAAATAACACAAGAGCTGCAAAAAAGGGTAGAAGGGCAAAACTTTGAACTACCGATATCAAATCAATACTCAATTTTAAATCCAGATAAAGACATAGAGATTTGTCTAGATGATAGGACTTCAGAAATCTCTCCCAATAGTCATATGGAATTTCATAACCAAGAACAAATAACAAACAAATTCTGAAATTAATATAAATCAAACTCAAATAATGAAGCCACATGTTCTCCACCTATTCAACTTTTATATTGGGTGACTCTTTGGTGAAGTTCCTAGACCACAAATCTGCAATCCTAACAAAGAGAACAGAACAGTGTCAACATTTAGAGGTGCAAAATAGGAGACATTACCAGAATGCTAGAGGACATCATACCCAAATCCCATAACTCAAATGTTATAATCCATGCAGAAGCCAACAATATATTTAGAGACCCAATATACAAAATCAAACAAGACTATGTATCAATGACAAATAAATTAACTGAACTAAATTGTAGTATAACCTTTTCAGAGATCCTCCCAATACCTAAAGCCTCAGAATACTTGCAAAACAAAATGAAAACCATCAACAACTGGCTTAGAAATTGGTGTTTGAGACAGGAACTTGGGTGTATCACACACTGGGAGGACTTTACTAGGAGGGAAGAACTATTTGCATATGATGGTCTACACCTTAGCAGAAGAGGGAACAACTTACTGGGAAAACATATGTTGGTCCACATAGAAAAAATTTTAAACTAGGCCATGAGGGGAGTGTCCAAAGATTTTGGAAACTCTAAATACTATTAGACCTCACCAGCCTAAAATTATCTAACAAAAATACCATAAAAAGCCTGTAAAAACTTTCAAATTAATAATACTGAATTCAACATATTACTCTTAAATGCAAGAAGTCTCTTAAATAAAATCGATGAGCTTGAAGATTATATTCATGCAAAAAAAAAAAAAATCAACATATGTGCAGTGACAGAAACTTGGTTTAGAAATGATGACTAGGAACTGACATAAGGGGATACACAAAATATGAGAAAAATCGTACTAACACCAGAGGTGGAGGTGTTGCATTATATATACATAATAGATTCAAAAGCTATAGTGTAACTAAATCCAATGAAACTACATTTAGTGAAATAATATGGACCAAAATCAATCTTACACATGAACATACTGTCATGGTAGGCTTAGGTTATAGGGCCCCAAATCTCAACCTAAAAGAAAACTTAGAATTCATAAACAACATAGAAAACATTATATTAGATCAAAACTGCTTATTAATGGGTGACTTTAACTTTCCCAATATTGATTGGATAAATTCAAAAGCAAATACCATTTGGAAAACTCATTTCTAGATTTAATGTGCATAAACAACATGAGACAATTAGTCAATTCTCCTACTAGAGGTAATAACATCCTTGATCTAATATTTTCCAATATTGACAATACAGAAGAAAAAGTCACAATAGATCAACCATTAGTTAATAGTGACCATAACATGGTCCATACAACTATGAATCTATCTTATTCAATAACAACATCTGGCTGTACTAGTGTAAAATATTTTATTAATGCAAACTATAACAAAATCAAACAAGACTTATCTAAATGGAACTGGGCTTATGACCTGAAGGACAAGGATAGCAACTTAGTTTACAACAAATTTATGTTAAAAATAAACACGTGTAAAACTTTGGGTCCCCTGTAGAAAGAAATGTCAAAAACAAAGATTCCTCCTATGGTGGAATTATAAAATAAAGAAAATTTTAGCTAAGGAACACCGTTTATATAAGAAATATAAAAATAATAAAACAAGTGAAAACTGGAATAAATACAAGCTAATATCAAACAAAAGTAAAAACATGATTATAAAAGAAAAAAATCTAGAATTAAAATTAGCTGTTAATGTTAAAGATAACAAAAAACTTTTACAACTACATTGGTTCTTTAAAAAAAAATTGTCCTACCATAGGACCATTACAGTCATCCCAGCAACTAATTACTAACGATTGAAATAACCAATAAAATGAATGATTACTTTGTAAACATTTTTCAAAAAATACAATTAATCCAGTAATGGAGCATACTATAACATCATCCTTTTCATATATAACAGAAGATGAAGTTAGGAAGCTATTGATAGATTAAAAATAGCGGTTCCCCGGTCCTGATGGTATCCCTCCACTGTTTATTAAAAACTTAAAAGATCAACTAATTGGGCCATTAACCTTGTTATTTAACTTGTCAGTCTACACAGAAAAACTGCAACAAATTGGAATAAAGCTATAGTTATTCCTATTTTCAAGAATGGCAATGAACACCTTGAACAAAACTACAGACCTATTAGCTTAACCGATGTCATGTGCAAACTTCTAGAAAGGGTACTTAAGGGTAGAATTACTGATCATCTTGATAAAAATAACATATTGGACATTCATCAACATGGATTTATAAAGAACAGATCATGCCAAATTAATTTACTGTACTTTTTGGAACCAGTGAGTAAAGCATTGGATAAGGGATTTTTAGTGGATGTAGTTTTTAGGACTTTTCAAGGCTTTTGATTGGTCTCACACAAGATATTAATATCTGAATTAGTCAAATTAAAACTAGATTCTAAAATTATAGGTTGGATTCAAGCTTGGTTACTTAATAGAACCCAAGTATCTGTTAAGGGTTATTTATCTAATCCAGGCCAGGTTACAAGTGGAGTTCCCCAGGGTTCTGTGTTGGGCCCAACCTTATTCAACATTCTAATTTCTACAATGTGTCCCTTAATAATTCCTGCTGGTTAGTAAAGTTTGCTGGCGACTGTAAAATAGGTTGTATCATAAAAGATCAAAAGCGATAACAATGAAATGCAAAAAAACCTGGACCATTTAGTAGATTGGTCCATAAAAAAAAGTCTTTTATTTAATGAGACCAAATGCAAGGTGATGCACTTGGGAAAAATAATCCTTGTTATCCCTATAAGATTAATAAGACTTACTTGGAACAAATTACTTATGAAAAGATTTAGGTGTTATAATTTCCAGCCTTTAGTTTTAATAAACATACAATTTCAGCTGCCAAAAAGGAAATAGAATTCTAAATTGCATTCTTAGAAATATTAAAGTAGGAGGCTAAAGTTATACTGCCATTGTATTCAAGTTTAGTAAGACCCCACCTAGAATACTGCAGCTCTGTAGTATCACCTTACTCAATCAAAACAAAAACGATAGAAAATATTCAAAGAATAACAACTAAGAAAATGAATGGATTGCAAAATTTAAATTATAAAAGTAGATTAAAAGCTTTAAATCTCTATTCTCGAACTATAAGCGACTCCGTGGTGATTTATGTCTAACCTATAAAGCCTTTCAAAATGATTTAATGTTTGAAACTATTGGTTTAGAAAGAAATATAAGTAACAAAAATACCAGATCTCATTCACAAAAACTTAAAGGAACCCTAATAATACTGTAAAAGAAACAATTGGTTCTCTCAGAGAATTGTTAATCTCTGGAATAACCTACCATCCAGTGTAGCTAATAGCGAAACTATAACCTTCAAATCAAATGTTGACAAAGATAAAGGTGACCTTAAATTCTGTTTCCACCCATGATGGGTGGCGTGTTCGAAAAAGGTAGAAATACCTACTGAACACATATTGAACTATGAAACTATGAGAAGAAAAAAAAAATTACTCACCTGAGTAATGTTGTTTCTTCTAATGGAGATCTTGCTGTATTCTGACTATTGCAGTTAGGTCCTGCCTTTCAACTGCCCCAGAAAACAAAGAGTTAACTTTCCATGGCCAGCATGGAACGCTCAGCGCAGCTCGCTTGAAGCCTGCCTGCTGCTGTTTAAACCCAAACCGCAGATCTTATGAGCAATACTCACTAGAAGTTCTGTGTGAAACTGTAAAACTCACACTAGCCAACTGGCAACTAAATTTATTAAAAGGGTTTTTGGTTTCAAAGCAAAGACTCAAGTCAGGAAACCCAAAAACAAAACACCACACCCACCCAAAGTAAAGGAGGGTGTCACTGGTATTGGAAAAAACGTAATAAACTATTTTTTTTTAGAACCGATAAGAACCGGAACCGTGACTCTAAAATAGTAACTTTTAGTTTTAAATGAGTTTTAAACCCTCTGTTCGGTTCAAAACCGAACCGATAACTTACAAGTTCCACACAGACAAAACCTTCATTTACTTACGGTTACCACAGATAGAGCTTGAACCGAACGGTTTTGCGGTTAAAATAAAACTATTCTCGGTTAAATCCAACAGAGAAAACACTTTTTAAACCGAGAAATGAACCGAGCAGAAGGAGAAATCTCCGGAGCGACTGTTCACTGAGGCGGAGTAAAGAATCTGACAGTTCAAGTTTGAAATGACACAGATAGAGCTGCTCTCGTGCCAAAATTCTATTTTGGAATGGTTTTAACCATTTCACTCCGGGGCAGTTCTAGAGCTGGATCAAACTGCTAATGTCTATAATATAGCAAGACTTCATGTTGTTTGAATAAAACGCAAACGGTATTTAAACTGACTGATTTTAACCGAACCGAACAAGTGAAGGAGCAATCTCCGGGGCGACTGTTCAGTTAGACGAAGTAAAGAATCTGACGGTTATACTTTGAAGTGCTACAGACAAAGGTCTGAATGGAGCTTGAGCTCAACGTTCTATGCTCAGGCACAGAGTTAACTCTTTCCTCTCTGGGGCAGTTCAAGTGCTGGGGCAAACTGCATATGTCAGAATACAGCAAGTCTTCATGTTATTTGAAGCACCTTTTGCTGGACATCTGCCACGAAACCAGATACCCTTGGCCAGGCGTGCCTACGAAGGCAAATACGTGTGGCAGCTGCCCTGGCACCAGTGTTAAGACATATCATAAAAGGCTCCAAGGAGGTGCTTGCTAATATCCTCAGCGGCCTGGAGGAACTTAAGGACCTCCTGTTTCTGGGAACCCTCTGGGAGGGCCTGGGCAGCCACCCTGCCCTTCTTCCATATGGCATTTTGGTACTTTATCATATGGGATAAGCAGTTGCAATCCGGAGTCCCAGAGTAGAGGAGACAAACCATCTTACCCCAAAGGTCGATCCTTCCAGAGTCCCTGTCATGGGGGATGGTGCTAAGGTGTTTAGACACCTTGGACCTGTAATGCACCACTTTGATGACCACAGAATCAGTCTCAGGGTGGACCACATAATAGGGCAGGCCCTGGGGGGCATGACAGAGCTTATCTGCCCTCCCAGGCATGGCAGGGACTATGTCAGGCCAGTGCCATGCTGCAGTGGTAGCATTCTCAGAGATGGCAAATGGGAGGAATGACCTTGGAAGAGATTCTGAATCACTCAAAAGTCCACCAGGTCTCTCCTGCTGGCATCCTCCCCGTGTGGAAGCCAATAGCAATACACAGCTACTCATAATGTTGAAGAAGGTAGGGTCTCAGGAGGGACCTGGGAGTATGTTGACAGAGTTGTCACTCACTGAAGAGGTTGTAGATCTGTCCCTCCTTCAGGAAGGATAAAAGTAGGGTGGTACTCCTCCTCGATGCTGACCCTTTCTAAGTCAGGGTCCCACACACAAGGGGCTGATGGTGACCCAAAGGGTGCAGGCCGATAAGGTCAAACCAGCGCCGACCATACGGAGTTCTCATGGCAATGAGGACACCAGTCTATGTCTACCTGGGTGGTGCACAAGAGCTATCAGCAAATGAGTTAAAATGGTATTGAGGGTGACAGCAGGCAAACACTGCAAAGGCAAAGGGGTTGTTGGGACAGGGTGCTACGAGCCATCCATTAGGTCCTGAGAGCCCGATGGCCCTGGCGTCTGAGGACGTGGAGAAGCGCCAGACCTCCACGGAGAGGCAGGAGTTGACAACCCAAAGGTCGACAGCCGATTTCCTTGAGAAGCGGCAGGAGGTGCTGTTGGTATGGGCCTGGTAGGAGCAGAAGCCTGGACAGCAGGACACGTTGGTGCAGCTGCAGCTGACAGGGTACCCCGGAATAAGAGGAAGAAGCCATCAGGAAATGGAAGTGCCACCTGGGGAGCGGTCCTGGTTGCAGTCTTTCTTGTGACTTTTTCCCCCCCCCGAGGACTTGTCTCCAGCCTGGGAGCTTGGCGAACCCACCGGCAATTGGGAAGGAGGGACCCCAGAGGACCCTCGCCCAGAACTGGCTACCTGTTGTTCCATAAGGAATTTCTTCAGAGTCTTTTCCAATGCCTTAGAGTTGTAATGTTGAATTTTGGCAGAGCTCACAGTCTGAAACGTTGTGGTCAGGGTCCAAGATAACAGATGCTTAGATTGTGATCCTCTGAAGAAGCCATCTTCTTCCACAGCAGCAGTGATGGAAGAGAGATGTGGAAGGAGTGACTCTCGACATAAAACAGGTAAAGGAAAAATGCCACAATCATTACGAAAGCTTCAGCAGAGACTCATGCAGAGGAGTCAACAGGGGAAAGAACTGAGGAGTGAGGGCCACCCATGCCTTTATAGGGTTGATGTCGGCAGGTGACGCCTTTCATTGCGGCCCCAGTTGTACTGATGGAAAATCTTCCCTAGATCCTGCTTCACTGACAGTGAAGTTCCTATGGTGTGACCTGATGACTAAGAAACCCATAAAGAAGATCAAGAATGCAAGAAAATTCAAATGGAGAGAAGTTGCAAGTAAAGAACAAAGGAAAGATACTGACAGCGAATGGCACCTGGAGTTTTTCCCCATGCATTTCAAGCCCTGTGCATGTACATGGTACAGGGGCTTAAAAATCAGCCAATTCCAGTACATCAAAAGAAAATCCAGTATAGCTGAAATGTATGGCCTAGGAAATAAAATTCTGACCTTGAAGCAAACCATTGCAGAGGCGGACATGGATTTGGAGGCCATGAAAGAACTATGGTGCACCAACAACCACAGCTAGGATGTGGCTATTCGACATTACAACACGTTTCTAAAGGATAGGCAGGGAGAAAAGCAGAGGGGTTGTTTATATGTGAGGGAAGGTATAAAGGTCACAGAGTTACAAGAACAAAATGAGGATAAAGAATGGCTGGAGGTTCTTTGGGTTGGCATGTAGCCCAGATCCGGGGCCTTTATCCACGTGGGGGAGGTGTATGGACCAGCACATGGGGAGGAGGTAGTCAGGGTTTTGGAGTAGGCCACTGGCAGAATGGCAAGCAAAGGGGTGATACTGATTATGGGGACTTTAATCTGCTGGATGAAGACTACAGCATTCAAACAGCAGCTACAACTAGAAGCAGGGCCATCTTAGACTCCCTGAAAGGGGAATTTCTCAAGCAGCTGGTTACAGAACCCACTAGAGACAGAGCAGTGCTGGAGCTCACAAAAGGGGATGGCACTGCAGACGTCACTGTGGGCAGCCTCCTGGGTACAAGCAATGACTGTACAGTGTGGTTTGGTATACAGATTTCACAGGAGAAAAACACAATAAGGTGAGAGTCCTGGGCTTCAGGAGAACAGATTTAAAAGAAATGGGAGACTGCCTTAGTAAATACCTTGAAGGGGAACGCTGGAGGGGGGAACAGGGAGGCACAATTGAGAAGGATAAAGTAGAGAATAGCTAACAACAGCAAGCTGTTTGAAGGAAACAAGCAATGGTAAGAGGAGGAAGAGGCCACTACAGTTCTCAAAGGAGGTGGCTAAGGTGGTAAGAAAGGGAAAAATAGCTTTTAGGAAGTACAAGGAGACCCAAACAGAGGAGGACAGGGAGGTATTTCTGTACAAATAAAGGGAAGCAGGGAGGAACGTGAGGATAGCAAAGGCTCAAACAGAAGAGAAGGTTGCCCAAGATATCAAAAAGGGGGATAAGACCTTCTTCAGTTGCATGAGTGAAAAAAAGAGGAAGGCAGGGGGGGACAGTGAGAACCAGAAGAGGGGGTGGGAATACTGTGCAGTATTAGATCAAGGAAACGCAAATATTTTAAAACAGTACTTCTGCTCGGTCTTCACAGTCGAGGGGGGGAAGGGACAGGCCAACATGCATCTGGAGGCGGGGGGTTAGTTGACACTAGTCCAAACTTGGAAGGAAATAATCCACCTCAGACTGGAACTCCTAATGAAAAACAAAGCAAAAGGGCTAGACAGGATCCACTCAAGGGGACTAAAAGAACTGAGCACAGTGCTAGCCACCTCTCTGACAACATTATTCAGGAGCTCACTGGAGACAGGGGTAGTTCCAGAGGACTGCAGCAGGGCTGATGTGGTCCCTCTGCACAAGAGCGGCAGCAGGGAGGAGGTTTGCAACTACAGACCAGTTAGTCTTACATCAGTGGTGAGGAAATTAATGGATACCCTGATGAAGTGGAGACCGATGGAGTACCTGGAGGCAAAGGGCTGCAGGACCACCAGTGCACGGCTTCATGGGGGAGATATGTAAAATCTCAGATTTCTTTGAATGGGTTACCACGGAGGTAGATCAGAGGAAGGCGGTGGATGTGGCCTATCTGGACTTCAGTAAGGCTTCTAACACGGTACCATACAGGAGGCTGATTATGAAACTTAGCAAGCTGGCGGTGGGGGAGTAGTTGGTAAGCTGGGTATCTAACTGTTTGAAAGACAGGAGGCAGAGGGTGGTGGTAAACAGCAGTCACTTGGGGGACAGGAGAGTGACCAGTGCAGTACTACAGGGATTGGTACTGGGTCCTGTCCTCTTCAATGTCATCATAAATGGCATTGCTGAGGAATCGTATGGGAAGGCGCATCTCTTTGAGGATGACAAAAAAATATGCAATACGGTCAACATCCAGGATGGAGTGGAGAGATAGCAGAGGGATCTGGCGAAACTACAGGAGTGATCTAGGGTGTGGCAACTAGGTTTCAATGCTGCAGAGTCATGCGCCTGTGGAGGGAAAACCCAAGGACTGTGTATAAGATTGGGGGGAGGTACTTACAGTCACCAAGCAAGAGGGGGACCTTGGGGTAATCATATCGGATGATCTCAAGGTGGCAGGGCAGTTCAACAAGGCAGCAGGCAAGGTTAGCCGGATGCTGGGTTGCATGGGGGGGGGATTTCTAGCAGGAGAAGAGAGGTGGTGTCACTCCTGTATTGCTCACTTGTGAGGCCCCACCTGGAGTACTGTGTCTAGTTTCCGAGGCAGCACTTCCACACGGACACTAAGAAGGTGGAAGCAGTCCAGAAGTGGTCTACCAAAATGGTGCAGGGGTTGCACAAGAAACCATATGAGGACAGGCTGCAGGAGATCAACATGTACTCGCTCGAGGACAAGAGAGTGAGAGTGGACATGATTGAGACCTATAAGTGCCTCACAGGGATGAACAAAGTGCAGGAGGGGAGTCTCTTTCAGAAGAGCACCAGAACATGGGGGCATACAATGAAGTTGGGGGTTAATTTAGGAGGGATGTGAGGAAATACTTCTTCACAGAAATGATGGAGGACACCTGAACAGCCTGCCAGTAGAGGTGGTGGGGACCAAAAGAAAAAATTACTCACCTCAGTAATTATGTTTCTTCTATTGGAGTCTTGCTCTATTCTGACTAATGCAGTTAGCCCCAGCCTTTAAACTGCCCTGGTGAACAGAGGGTTAAACTTTCTATGCAGAGCATAGAATGCTGACTCGAGCTCAGTTGATGCCTCTGTCTGTTTCCTTGAAATCTAACGTCAGATTCTTACGAGCAAAAACTCACTAGCTATCCTATGTGGAAACTGTAAAATTTTTACCAGCCAACTGGCAACAAAAAGGTTTGGATTCCCAAAGGAAGACTCAAGTCAGGAAACCCAAAACACAAAACCAATTCAAATAAGAACAACAAAATAAACACCAAAACAAAAAAGCAGAGGGTGTAAAGGAGCACCCCACCACTTCCCAAAAACCAGGTTCTGAGAGGAGAGGCGGGGGGGAGGTCAGAATACAGCAAGACTCCAATAGAAGAAACATAATTACTAAGGTGTGTAATTTCTTTTTTCAAACAACATGAAGTCTTGCTGTATTCTGACTAATGCAGACTACCAAGCAGTACCTCCATGGAGGAGGGACAGAACCTACTTTGGGAATAGGCTCTGAAGTACTGCTGTGCCAAACCGAGCATCACTCCTAGCCTGGCTATCCAAAGAGTAATGCTTGGTAAAGGTATGGACTGTTTTCCAGGTGGCTGCTTGACACATTTCTAAGAGAGGAATATCCCTGGCAGCAGCCAGGGAAGCATGTACCTCTTGTAGAGTGAGCCCTCAGGCCTGAGGGTGGAATCTTCCCAGTTTCTCATAGCAGATTGTATACAAGACACAATCCACCTGGCAACAGCTCTCTTGGTGGCAGGTTTGCCCTTTCCCACTTCTCCATAAGTGAGGAACAACTGGAGGGACTCAAACCTGTGATCCTTGGTACACTCTATGTAGTAGCTAAGGGCTCTTTCAACATCTAAACTGTGTAGCCTCCTCTCTCCTGAGGAAGAATGATCAATGAAGAAAACAGGAAGAGAGAGACTGATTCAAGTGGAAGTCTGAAACCACTTTGTGCAAGAACCTTCTATTGGTTCTAAGGACCACTTTATCCCTGTGAAAGGAGACAAAAATCAGGTTCCACTGACAGGGCTTGCAATTCACTGATACGTCTGGCAGAGGTAATGGCTACCAAAAACACAGTTTTCCAAGTCAAGTACTTAAGCTCTGCTGAGGACATAGGCTCAAAAGGAGGATGCATAAGTTGAGCAATGCAAACATTTAAATCCCAAGAAGGGGCAGGGTCTCTAAAGGGAGGACTGGTATGAAGCAATCCTTTAAAAAAATGTACAAAATACAGGATGAGATGACAGTGAGGAAGACTTCCCCACTGACAGAAAAGCAGAAACAGCTGACAAGTGTACCTTGAGAGTAGCTGGTCTGAGGCCTAGGCCATTGAGATGGACCATATAATCCAGAACTGTAGGCAATTCAGCAGTATCTGGAGAAATATGCTTCTTGGAACACCAAATGGTGAATCTCTTCCATTTGGAGTTATAAGCCTTTCTGGTGGTGGGCTTTCAAGAAGCTTTGAGAGTATCCACAACCCCCTGAGATAGATGCAAATCTGCACTCTAACTCTTCAAGAGCCATGCCTTGAGATTGAGAGACTAAAGACTGGGGTACCAAATCCTCCCCTGAGAGGAGGTTAACAGGTTGTAATTCCTGGGAAGAGACAGGGGAAGATGGACTGCTAGGGACAGCAAATAAAAATTACGTACCTACTGTAATTATGATCTTTCTGTGCATCTTCACCATTCATCACAGATGGGTACTGGCCTGAGATCACGACCCGGGAGCCTTTTTTAAAAAGATGGGCGAGATTGACGTAGGCATCGGCGCGCCCCCGAGGCAGGCGTGCACACGTGGCGCTCGAGGATTAGCGCTGTCGACTCCGCCTGCCTACCAGTTCTGAGTCGCCGGAGGGTAAGAGGAAGGGATGGAGGGTGGACAAGAGAGTCAAGGGACAGAAAAGGAAGAGAAAACTGAACTAAAAGGAGAAATAACGACTGAGAGGACAGCACAGAGGAAGTAAGACTAAGAGTTGGGTAGGGGCCCCAATCTCTGGAAAAGGAAGAAGGAGGAAGGGGGAGAGAATTAGGAGAAAGTGAGAGGTAACAAGGATCCAGGACCCTTGTCCGTCACCAGACTGTATAGGAACTGCAAGAGTAGCAAGCTCATTTGCCAGAATTCAAGGCACAGAATAACTGGCAATACCCCAAAAGCAGAGTCTGCTATTCTGGAGAAGGACTGGGTACAGGGACTCAGTACTCTCTGTAAAGATATTTGGTGAAAAAGGAGAGTTCTTTTTTTTTGAAAGTAGATGGATAACAGAAGGAGGGCAACCACCAGCTCTCACCCTGTAGAAGTGAAGATATATGGTAGAGAGGAGTGCCACTCAGACTGTACCATGGGAGAAACTACCCCCTGTGTGTCCCAACACCCGCTCAAAAGAGGGTAGGCACAGAGGAGGAGGATCCAGAGACTGAAGTCCCAGGGGGATGGCGAGCAGGATTGTGATGAATGGTGAAGATACACAGAAAGATCATAATTACGGTAGAGTGCAGTAATTTTATATTTTATCTGTGTCAATCTTCACCATTCATCCTGAATAGGTGAGTTCAAGCCCCGAAGGGGTTGATTAATTGCACCTAAGGGACAGGCGTCCCTTAGCCCTCAGTGGGTGACACACTAAGGAGGGAACTTCTGGGCCTGAGGAGGCCGAGGTGGGAGAGTGAGGCGGGTCCCTGGAAGGAAGAATTTGCCCTGACAACATCGTCTAGCCCTACGGGAAAGAGATAGGTTCCCTGGTGAGCGGAGCAAATCACCCTACGCTCGGGCCAAGGGTGACAACCGGGAAAGGCAAAGCCACGCCGATCTCCTGGTGCAGATCGCTGTCCCTACTACCCTGGTAGCTACCTCACTGGCGTCGTAAGATGCCCTTGCTTGGTGCCTTGCTAGCACCAGGCCACGTGCAGAGAGTGCGATGGCTTGCCTGGTTTGCTCCGAGTCAGGCAAAGCAGCTAGGATCTGACCTAGCGCTGACCACAAGAACCTGTTGTAGGCTGCATAGTGGGCCTGATGAGTGGAGATGGAGAGAAGCAACCGTGCAGTGAGAGTCCTCCTCCCCAGAAATCAAAATCAGAAGAGTCCTGATCTGGGGCCGGTCACGAGTGGAGGGCGAAGCCCGTCAGGGGTGTCCAGGTGCGTCAATCCAGACTGTGGATGAGGCATAGAACCTGGAGACTCCGGGGGAGCGCAATACCTCTGGCTGAGGTCCCTAGGGGCAGGAACTCCGGAGAAGGGCCTCTGCCAGAAACGCATGGACACCTCCCGAAAGGGAGCAGGCCAGGGTGGCACCACAAGGGTGGCCACACCGAAATCGCCTAGAAAGGCGTGCGCCGCATGCTCAGGATTGCTGACCGACAGGGGAGAAAGGTGAAGGTCCTCCATCATCCTCACGAGGAAGCACTGATACTCGGAGAGATCAGCGGCAGGAGAGATATGGACAGATGGTTCCTCTCCCCCAGAAGAGCAGGATGAGGAGCTGGAGGTCACCATACGTTCCGAGGGTAGTTGCTCGGGGGGAGGTTGAAAAACCTGGCTGTCCATGGCCCTAATGTAGGCAGGGAACCGAACAGCCACCGCTCTGAACTGCTCCCAGATGAGGGGGCCACTAGGACCAAGAATGCCTGGGAGAGCTGGAGAATGTGGCTGAGGGATGGGGCAGAGCCGAGAGAAGAAGTTGGCTGACCTCGGCCAGGGCTAGGGAGTGGACCATGGACACCCGAGGAGCGTGTCCCGGAAGACTCCGCAGCCGACAGCTGTACAACCACGTTGGTACTGCCTAGGGCGCAGAAGAATCCCCAGTGAGGCGACCGGGGCTGTATAGATCAGAAGGATGGTCCCCTGCCTCCAAAGAATGGGACCCCTCAAGGAACCCGGAAGGGAAGCGAGAGTCCGCATCCAGCCAGCTCCAGGGCCGGGTGGACCCCAGAAAAGGCCGAGCGCCAACCCCGCACCCCTCGACCCCTCAGAGTCCGAGAGGGTCCTGGTCCTCGAGAGGGCCAACCTAGGTAGCTGGCAGCTCTGGGCTGCCCCCGAAGGGGAGACCCAGGGAGCAGCACCCTCCCCTCCCGTAGACTTCCCGATGAGCCCCAAAGTTGGGCGATCGAGACACACTATGGGAGGGGGTACCACCGCCGAGGGGTCAAGGAACCCTCCAAGGCCAGGTTGCATGGCAATGGTGGCACGCACCATAGCCTGCTGGTCAGTACCACTGACCCCAACCTCGGGGATAACCTGACGCTCCTCAGAAGGGTGCTGGCTGTGACTTGTCGACGAGACCACCAGCTCACCCTCCTCTGCAGACAACCCCGAAGGGTGTGACTGCTCGTCCGACTCCGAGCCCAACTCCAACTCCGAAGAGGTAGAGTCTGAGGCCCTAAGCCAAATGGTAGGAGGCGAGGAAAGGCGACATACCAAGGAGCCAGGTAGCCAAAGCAGTGGCCGAGGCGCCGTGCCCTCCACAGCCCATGAAGTGGGGCTGACAGAAAGCTGACAGGGCACCTCGGGCCCAGGTCTTGAGCCAGGGCCCACCAGGGCGCGTCAAGTCCACTGGCACCGGGCGGTACAGGAACAGAGACAGCGCTGGCGGCAGCCCCAGCAACAACCCGGTGCCGTGAACAGCACCGAGGACAGGCCAGCAAGCCCAGCGGACTCAGCGCCAAACACGGCAACGCCAGGCTCTCTGGCGCGCGGCACTAACAGCAACAGCGAGGATGGCGCCCGACCGGCTCCGAGGCCCAGCAGGCGCCGTGCTCAACCTCGGCGCCGAGGGGCGGCGCTGGCGAAGAGACATAAGCAGCGATGCGAATCAGAGTCCGCACCACGAGCAGCGTCGGCGCCCTGACGGCGCTTGAGAAGGCAATCAGTGCGTCGTCGGCTGGGGCCCATAGCTGTGAGCGGCGCAGGCCCAGCGGCGGGCGAGCGTCGACCGGGCCTTCGGACCGTGGGAGGCGACACGGGAAGCCTTCACCCCGAGGAACAATTGCCATAACGGCACCTCCGCCCGCTCCGAGGAGGCGGGACAGAGCCTCCTGCGCCACGGAGGAGCCTCGCCAAGGCTAGGCTACAAGAGCCGAGGCTCCCTCCTCCTCAGTTCATACAGAACCGGGAGGGACAGAGGAAGGCAGAGGGCGCCGGCTTGGCCCGGCCAGTGCGAACCCCTACCCCGAGAGTGGCGGGCTCGCCCTCACTGAGCAGCTGCCTGGGCCAGGGCAGTCCATGGAGAAGCAGGCATCGCGACCTAATCCATGTCGAAAGCTGGCCAAGACACACGAGACACCAGTTATGCTGGTCGGTAACGGAGTACTTGCGCCGCATCGGCACCGACGCATAGGGGCCGCCCGCTTAGAAGGTTTCTTGCCCTCACCGCAACATGACCTGTGGAAAAAACACAAAAATAGACTCGACATCGCTATACTTTAAATAAATGGAAAGATCTTACGGCGACGTCGAATGGAAGCAGAACCGGAACTAGCAGGAGACCGACGGACTGTCGAGCACACAAATTCAAAGGCTAGGCCTAAAACTGTCAAAAACTTCTTCAGTGGCTTCCACAGGTGACCCACAGCGGAGGCGAAGAACTGGTAGCAGGCGGAGTCGACACAACCAGCAGCTTAATTTCGAGCGCCACGTAGTACGTCGGCCCGAGGGCGGCGACGATGCCGCCTCCGCCTATCTTTAAAAAAAGGCTCCCGCTGGGTCCTGATCTCTGGCCAGTACCCATCTGTGATGAATGGTGAAGAATGACACAGATAAGATCAGGGGTACCAGGGATGTCTGGCTCAGTCTGGAGCAATCAGAATCACTTTGCAAGGTTGTGACCTTATCTTGACTAAAACCTTGAACAGAAGAGGGAAGGGAGGGAAGGCATACAGAAATTTCCCTTCCCAGTTCAGAATCAGAGCATCCAGGGGGACTGAGCCCAAGACTGGGGTCTGCAACAAAAGTTGGTGATTGGCTGGGGCTGCAAAGATCTATCTCTGGAGTGCCCACCTTGAAAAAAATCACCTTCAATACCAGAGAGTCCACGGAACATTCGTGATGGCCCTGTGAGATCCTGCTCAGTGCATCTGCTAGCACATTGTCCTTGCCTGGAAGGTGAACTGCTATCAAAGAGGTTTGCAGGGAATAAGCCAGGGACCACAACTTCATGGCTTCTGTGCACAAGGCCGTAGACCGAGTGCCTCCCTGCTTGTTGATGTACCACATGGTGGTGGTGTCGTCTGTTCTGACTTGAACCACCCTGTTCTGTACTGACTGTGAAAAAGCTTTTAGAGCCAGAAAAACTGCTCTGAGCTCTAGAAGACTGATGTGGAGAAGGGATTCTTGGGGGGACCACAGCCCCTGGGCAATAAGGGACCCCGATGGGTTCCCCAGCCCAGAAGAGAAGCATCCGTGGTAAGGACCACTGAACAAGGCTGAGCAACAAAAGGAACACCTTGTCGTAAATTGTCCTGATCCTGCCACCACTGGAGGCCTTGGATCAAGGTCAGAGACACTGGGGTCAGTTTGGTAAGGGAATCCTTCCTCTGAGACCAGAAAGCTCTCAGGTGGAACTGAATATCCCTCATCTGGAATTCTGCCCCTTGGACCACTGCTGCTGAAGCTGCCATGTGGCCCAAGAGCTGGAGGAAATGCCTTGCTGGTCGAGATACCCGAAGGCTGAAGGAAGAAGCTAGTTCCATAAGAACCTTTGCCCTTTCTAGAGGAAGAAAGGCTCTTGCTCTGAGTGTCCAGTTCTGCCCCTATAAAGGAGAAGCTGGACTGGTTTGAGAACTGACTTGGGAAGGTTGAGAAGAAATCCTAGAGAAGAGAGCACTTGCTGGGTCACTTGCAGGTGAGACTTGACTTGATCTGAGGACTGACCCACTATTAGCCAATCATCCAGATATGGAAAAATTGAAATCTTTTGTATTCTAAGAAAGGCAACTACTACTGCCAGGCACTGTGAGAAAACCCTTGGGCTGAAGTCAGACCAAAGGGCATTGCTCTGAACTGAAAATCGCCTGAGGGCAACTCGAATCTGAGGTACTTTCTGTGGGAGCACCTGATGGGAATGTGAAAGTAGGCATCTTTGAGGTCCAGGGAGGCTAGCCAGTCCCCTGGCCTTAGAGAGGGAAGGATTATTCCCAGAGTTATCATCTTGAACTTTGGTTTTAAAAGATGTGTGTTTAGATATCTTAGGTCTAGGATGGGTCGCCACTCCCCTGTCTTTTTGGGGTCAGGAAGTACCTGGAGTACAGTCCTTTGCCCCAGTGTAGGGTAGGTACTCTCTCTATAGCTCTTAAAGCTAGGAGAGAAGAAACCTCTGCCTCTAGGGCAAGGGTTTCAGAGAGATTTGCAGGTGGAAAAGATCTGGCTCTCATCCTTGGAAATTTTTTGAAGCTGAGAACCAGTCCCTGGCTTACTACTTCCAGGACCCACTTGTCTTATGTAATAGACATCCAGTCCTGGACAAAGTAAGCCAGCCTGCCCCCTACTGGAATAGGACAGTTGACCGGGCAGGCCCATCAGGGTGTCTGCTTGGCAGGGGCTTTAGGCTGAGGTGAATGCAGCCCTGTTCAACCCCCTTCTGCCTCTCCCTCTGAAGAACCCCTCTGAGAAAAGGAAGAAGAGGCCTGTGCTTGGTAAAAAGGCCTTTGAAAAGGCCTGCCCCTGCCCCTAGACTGCTGCCTTTGAGGAGTTGCCTGCCTTTCCTTGGCCTGAGCACTCCTGTAAGTGGTCCTGTACTCATCCATTTTTCATGTAATTCTCTGTCTGCTCCCCAAACAGAAAATTACCCACTACAGGAAAATCCATGGCCTTTGCCTGGGTGTCCTCTGAGAGGCTAGTACATCTGAGCCAAGCCATCCTCTGAAGAGCCACAGATGTAGCCATGACTCTTGATGACACATCATTAGAGCCCACAGCAGCATGAAATTGAACCTTAGACACCTCAATCCCATCTGCAGCCCGCCTCCAGCTCCTTGGCTAGCTGGGGAGGCCTGTTTAGCCAGTGCCAGTACAGTGTCCCACCTGGATTTCTGGTACCTGGCTGTATAAGCCATGTAATTCTCTGCCTGAGTCCCCAAAGAAGATGCCATGTACTGCTTCTTTGCCAAGGCATCAATCTTCCTGAGTCCTTGTCAGGGGTGTGAAGTCAAGGGAATATTTGCCTTGTCACAGGCAGCACCTGCACTACCCCAACATGGCTGCATTGCTGATAGGCCTTTGCAGGCCTTTTCAAAGGCCTTTTTACCAAGCACAGGCCTCTTCTTCCTTTTCTCAGAGGGGGTTCTTCAGAGGGAGAGGCAGAAGGGGGATGAACAGGGCTCTACCTCACCTCGGTAGTGGGAAAGATCATGGAAGCACTACTGAAGGAGAGATTGGTGGAACATCTGGTTGTCAATGGACTACAGGACCCAAGGCAGCATGGTTTCACCAGGGGGAGGTCATGTCAGACCAACCTCATTGAATTTTTGACTGGGTGACTAGGGAGGTGGATCAGGGAAGGGCAGTGGACATGGCCTATCTGGACTTCAGCAAGGCCTTTGACACTGTGCCACATAGAAGACTATTACACAAACTGGGGAATATGGGTGTGGGCAGGACAGTAGTGTGGTGGGTAGGTAACTGGCTGGGTGGCAGAACACAGAGGGTGGTGGTAAATGGCTGTCACTCCACAGAGGAAGAGTGACCAGTGGGGTACCACAGGGATCAGTGCTGGGACGGTCCTATTCAACATCTTCATCAGTGACATCGCACAGGATCTAGAAGGCAGAATTTCACTGTTCGCTGATGACACAAAGCTCTGTAACAGAGTAGACACACCAGAGGGTGTAGACAGAATGAGAAGGGACCTGCAGAAACTTGAAGAATGGTCAAGGGTTTGGCAGTTGAAATGCAATGCAAAGAAGTGCAAGATAATGCATATGGGGCACAAAAACCCTGGCACAATATATCAGTTGGGGGGCGAGGATATAGCATGCACCAAGCAGGAAAGGGATCTTGGGGTTGTCATCTCTGATGACCTCAAGGTAGGGAAAACAGTGTGACAAGGCATCAGGTAAAGCAAATAGGATGCTGGGATGTATAGGCAGGGGCATCACCAGCAGGAAAAAGGAGGTCATAATTCCGCTATACAAGAGCGCTAGTGAGGCCCCACCTGGAGTACAGTGTACAGTTCTGGAGACTATACCTACGTAAGGACATAGACAGGGTAGAGAAGGTTCAGAGGAGGGCAACAAAGATGGTGCATGGATTGCATCACAAGTCCTATGAAGACAGGTTGAAGGAACAGAACATGTACTCCCTGGAGGAGAGGAGAGAGGGGATATGATAGAGACATACAAGTATCTTACAGGGAGAAACAGGGTGCAGGAAAACACTATTTTAAGCGAAAAGATGTTCCAGGACTAGAGGGCATGGGATGAAGTTGGAGGAGGCCGATTCAGAGGAAACATGAGAAGAATTTCTTCACAGAGCGGGTGGTGGACAAGTGGAACACCCTGCCAGAGGAAGTGGTGGGGCTGAAACAATCAGGGATTTAAGAATGCATGGGATAGACATAAAGGAATTCTAGAGGTCAGGGGTATGGGGAAACAGACTTCTAGGAAAACAAACTGAACTTACAAGCTCAAATGGGCAGACTGGGTGGGCCATAGGCCCTTATCTGCCGACACTATGTATCTATGTATGTATCTATGATATAAGAACTCCATGTCTAAGCCTAAAAGTGTATACCTCTTGTCCATTCTTCTATCCACAGGAGGTATAGTGTTAGGAGACTAAGATTTTTTGTGTCTGTTTCCCAAAAGATTTATGGAGGGGAATAGATAGTATCCTGGACTCTGGGATGTCCATCATCTCTACATAATCAGGCTCCTCTTGATCTTCCACAGCCTCCTCCATAGGAAGCTGGAGGTTTCAGCCACCTTGCTGTAAAACATAAAGTGAAAAGGGACTCAAAGCCTAGGAGGGAAACACCTGAAGGTCTGTCTGGGAGATGTCCGGTTCCACAGGCACATCAGACCTTCACTACATCATCATCCTCAAATTCCCCTTCCTCTTCAAATTCCGGTTCATAAAATCTTCAAGGGTATACTCTTGAACCGGGGGAACCAACCAAACCGAACCCCTGCCAGAAGGAGCTGGATCAGTTGGAACCAGATGGAGCTATTCCACAATCTGAATCGCTCTGGCTATCTCTTTGGCAGTCAGAACATGAACCTCTGGATCCGAAGCGGTCGATTTGTCTTTGTGTTTTCTTTTTGTCGGAACCGATCCCTCGGAATCGGCTCTCCTTTTGCCCGAAGAAGTATCGCCCTGGTCGGAGGACACTCCTT
The DNA here is from genome assembly GCA_016271365.2 of Neoceratodus forsteri. Lineage (NCBI taxonomy): Eukaryota > Metazoa > Chordata > Ceratodontiformes > Ceratodontidae > Neoceratodus > Neoceratodus forsteri. Next base: position 1,301,713,470 of record CM057455.1, read on the forward strand.
CTGGTTCGGTCGAAACCAAACCGGGCTGGCCAACCGGGTCAGCGGACTTCTCGGCCTCCTTTTCCCTCAGTCTACCTAATCTCTTCTCAAGGGTAGATTTGGGAAAGTTTTTACATATTTGGCAGTCTGAATCCAGTGGGTCAAACCCCAGACAATAAACACAAGGTGGTGTGGGGATCAGCCTAAGCAAGACCTCCCCACACTCACTGCAGTGTTGAAACCCAGTGGGCCCGTTTTTTTTCTTGGGTTTCTCAGACATGGCCAACCTAACCAAACTTACCCTTTTTTCGGCCACCGTCAGGCAAGACTCCCTTATCAGTTCCTAACCGTGTCACGGGTATTGGGAAAAAAAGTTTCAAAACACGTTTTTTTTAGAACCGATAACCGCACACTAAGTAAACAAACAAATTTCACTATCAAATGGCCAGTTCAGCCGAACCGAGCCGCACTTTTACAAGTTCCACACAGAAAACAGAACAATTCCTATCTAGTACTCACAGCACCACAGACAGAGACTGAACTGACTATGCGGATACTTTTGGTTTAAAACGCGAAAACAAACTTTAACCGACTTTTCTAACGAGCTGAAGAAGAAATCTCCGGGCGACCGTTCAGCGGCGGAGTAAAAAATCTGGTGGTTTAGGTTTGAACCACTCCAGACAGAGACTTCAACGAGCTCGAGTTCAGCATTCTATGCCCTGCATAGAAAGTTAACTATTGTTCCCGGGGCAGTTCAAAGGTTGGGAATCACTGCAATTGTCAGAATACAGCAAGACTTCATGTTGTTTGAATAGACAGTCTCCTGGACTCTGGGATGTCCATCATTTCCACAAAATCAGGCTCCTCTTGATCCTCCATTGCCTCCTCCATAGGAAGCTGGAGGGTCTCAGCCACCTTTCTGTAGAACATAAAGTGGGAAGGGGACTCAGAAAGCCTAGGAGGATACACCTGAGCGTCTGTCTGGGAAGATGTCCGATTCAACAGGCACATCCAGACTTTCACCATCACCATCTTCAACTCCCCTCCTCCTCAAACTCCGGTTCATAAATTCTTCAGAGGTATAATCGTGAACCGGGGGAACCGACCGAACCGAGCCCCTGCCAAAAGGTGCTGGATCAGTCAGAACTGGGTGAAGCGATTCCACAATCCGAATCGCTCTGGCTATTTCCTCGGTGGTCGGAACATGGACTTCTGGATCCGAACCATACGATTTCTCTTTGCGTTTTCTTTTTGTCAGAACCGAACCCTCGGGATCGGCTCTCCTTTTGCCCGAAGAAGTATCGCCCTGGTCAGAGGGCACTCCTTCTGGTTCAGTCGGAACCGAACCGGGCTAGCCATCCGGGTCAGCGGACTTCTCGGCCTCCTTTTCCCTCAGTCTACCTAATCTCTTTTCAAGGGTAGATTTGGGAAAGTTTTACAAATTTGGCAGTCTGAATCGAGGTGTTCAAACCCCAGATAATAAACACAGGTGGTGTGGGGATCAGCCTTAGCAAAGACCTCCCATACTCACTGCAGTGTTGAAACAGTGGGCCCGTTTTTTTCTTGGATTTCTCAGACATGGCCAACCTAACCAACACCCTTTTTTGGCAACCGCCAGGCAAGACTCCCTTATCAGTTCCTAACCGTGTCACGGGTCTTGGAAAAAAACGTACCAAACGCGTGTTTTTTAGAACCGATAAGGACCGGTAATCACACACTAAAGTAAGATACAAGAATCAACAAATGATTGGTTCAGCCGAACTGATCCACACTTTTACAAGTTCCACACAGAAAAACAGTACAAAACCTATCTAGTACTCACGGTACCACAGACAGAGACTGAACAGACTATGCAGAAAATAAATTTTGGTTAAAAACCGACAGTAAACCGACACGTCAACCGACTTTCGAACCGAGCTGTAGGAGGAATCTCCGGAGCGACTGTTCAGTGAGGCGGAGTAAAGAATCTGATGGTTAGATTTCAAAGGGAAACAGACAGAGACATCAACCGAGCTCGAGCTCAGCATTCTATGCTCTGCATAGAAAGTTTAACCCTTTGTTCTCCGGGGCAGTTTAAAGGCTTGGGCTAACTGCATTAGTCAGAATACAGCAAGACTTCATGTTGTTTGAACAGTGGGGAGCTTCAAACGTGAGGGATAGGCATATGGGCATAACAGGCAGAGAAAGGAGGACACCTGAGACCAAATAGGGTCCAGTGTGTATTAACAGGCTAGGAAAATTGGGTAGACTAGATGAGCCTACTGTTCCTTTTCTGACAATGCATTCTATGTTTCATGCTCCACAGGTTAAGACTGACATAAGGCAAAAAGGTGCTGGTTTCAGGGCCTCAAAAATTTTGAATTCCTCAGTGTCTCACATTCGGACTTCAAAATCTCATGTTACTTCCAAATCAAGGCATAAGGAACATCTCCCAATGAATACCGCCTGTAACTGCCTGATATTCTGTGTCCCTCATGTGAGTGTACTTGGGTTCTGATCCTATGTTCCTTAATGCTGTCACCTCACCTCCTGGGTCGCATCTGTAAGAGAGACTTTTTCAGTCATTTTTATTTTTGTTGACCAGTGTTGCGTGAACTGGAAAACTCCCAGCAATCTGGTCAATAAAAATGAAGATTACCTACCTACCATAATTCTTGATCTTGGACAAGTCTTCACCGTTTATTCATACTTCTGGATTCAAGCTGGAGGTGATAGGACCCTGTGGGAGCAAAAAATCTTCAGAAGGGCCAGCGCCATGGTAAGACTTCGCATGCACGGCACCGTGAGAATAGCTCGTGCCTATGCAGGCTACCTCAGCGTCGACCCTCCAACCGCCTCGGTACCTTTTTTTTTTTTTACCAAGGAGGTGCAGCGTAAATAAAACTAGATAACCACCTAACCTAACAAGAGCATAAGATAGCATTGTCTAACCCGTATAAGAAGGGTCAATGTAAAACAATGTCTTCACAGCCCAACCACTGAGGGAGTGAAGACCAGGAACAGGACAAGTGAGCCTGAGGGATGGTGGGTGAAGACTTGTCTAAGAAGATCAAGAATTATTGTAGGTACGTAATTTTCATATCTTTCTGGACTGAAAGTCTTCACCGTTTATTGATACTTCTGGCTTAGAGTACCAAGCTAAACCAATCCCCCGAGCAGGGAGGCACGAGATAGAGTTCACTCAGGACAGAATTCCGTTAAGGATTGTCCTGCCAATGGAAGCATGCTGTCTGGCATGGACATCAGGACGTAGTGCTTCACAAAGTGTGCACTGAACTTCAAGTAGCCGCTTTGCAAGTATCAGCAATGGGAACAGACTGTATCTCAGCCAGAAGCAACTGCTCTAGTTGGTAGGAGGCGTATCTGGCCTTCTAACTGACCTGCGCCATAAAAAGCAATAGCAAAGGCATGCAAGCAGAAATGCATCTGATGGGTACTGGCTGACCCAGCCAGGCTGTATTGAAAGACACAAAGATTTGCTTAATTTGATGGATGTCCCCAGTCCTATCTACATAGAATCATAGGGCTCTCTTGACATCCAGGGAATGACGGGTTCGTTCCACTTCATTTTGGAAGTTAGCGAATTAAGTAGGCAGAACCAACAGCTGGTTGAGGTGGAACTCCAAAACCACCTTGGGTAGGAACTTGGGGTGTGTACGGAGAACCACTTTGTCTTTGTGAAAGACAGCGTAGGAGGGTCTGTGACTAGAGCATGTATCTCAGAGACACTGTGAGCAGAAGTGATGGCCACCAAAAGGGCGGTCTTCCAGGTCTGGAACTTCAACTCACATGTGGCCAGAGGCTCAGACAGTTTACAAGTGAGCATATTCAGCACAAGATTAATATCCCATGCGGCAACCGGCTTCCTAACCAGAGGCCTTGTGTGCAGAATGCCTTTAAGGAATCTTTTGAATAATGGCAGCTGAGCCAGAGACATATTCTGGACTGGCTCATGATAGGCAGAAAGTGAGCAGAGGTGTACCTTGACCGCTGAATACTGCAGTCCTTCATCTGAAAGGTCTAACAGATACTCCAACACTTTATCTGGTGGGAATCAGAATGGATCAAGAGGGGATCTTAGCACACCATATCGAGAAATGCTTCCATTTAGCGGTGTAAGTCTTCCTGGTGGAGGGCTTACGTGCTGCTAAAAGAATCTGTGAGATTTTCTAGGAAATTTTGAACCTGCCCACTTCTATCTCCTAAGGAGTCAGGCATGGAGATGAAGGGAGTGCAGAATGGGATGAACCAGGGATCTTTGTGTCAGGAGGACCATTCGTAGAGGCAGTTGCCTTGGAGGGCCCTCAGACAATTTGTTGATTAATGGAAACCAGATATGTTGAGGGCAGTATGGTGCAGTTAGAATCATTCTGCCCCCTGTGCCTCTAGTCTGAGCAGCACCTTCTGATTTAGGGGAAGCAGGGGAAATGCATACAGAAAGTGTCTTATCCACCAGAGGCTGAATGCATCCTGCCAGAAAATGCTAGGTTCTCGATTTCTGGAACAGATTAGAGGTAGTTTTGTGTTAAGGGGGGATGCAAAAAGGTCCACGTCCGGACTGCCCCACTCGTCAAAGAGCAACTGCACACATCTGATGCAAGTGACCACTCGTTAGGATCCGCCTCTGTTCTGCTGAGGTGATCCGCCAGATTGTTCTGAACTCCTGGAAGACAGACTGCCTGAATCAGAGCATTGTGTTTGAGGCACCTTTCCCATACCCTCATGGCTTCTCTGCACAAAGGGGTAAATTTGCTGATGTAATACTTCACCAACTTGTTGTCCATCTGAAGGATTACTTTGTGACAGAGGACATCCTTCAGGGCTTGAACAGCACACAGGACCAGTCTGTTCTGCAGACCACTGATGTGTAGATGAGACTCCTCCGGTCCATACTCCCAGAGTGTGGAACTCTTGGCAGTGAGCCCCCAGCAAATCAAAAATGCATCTGTGGTGATGGTAATCCAAAGAGCAAACCCTGACAAAGATTGTCCTCCTGAATCCACCATGCAAGTGACCTCCTCAGAGGATCTGTAACTTGTTGGGTTAAGATTGCGGGTAGTTGTTGAGGACCACTGTCGCTGAGCATCCAATGAGTGGTCCTCATGTGCAATCAAGCCAGAGGCACTATGAAAGCGGAAGAAGCCATAAGACCCAACATCCGTTGCATTGAGTGGGCTCCCACAGAGTTGTTTTCTCTGATGAAGCGAGCAATCTGGAGAATGTCAATCCTCCTGTCCTCCAGGGAAAGGTCCTCACCTCGGAAGTGTCGAGGAGGGCCCCTATGAAGAGCTGCTGAGAGGTTTGAAGCTGTGACTTCTCCCTGTTTATTAAAACCCCCATGGAGGTGAGGAACTGAGATGATGTGAAGACTGCCTCCTGTGTCTCCTGTCTTGACAGGCTTGCCAAAAGTCAACTGTCCAGGTATTGGAAGACTTGAACGCCGTGCTTTCAAAAGTGTACAGCGAGAACTGCAAAACACTTTGTAAAGACTCGAGGTGCTGAGGAGACAGAGCCCAGAGGGCAGGACTCTGAATTGGTAATGTTGACCAAAGGCCACAAAATGCAGGTACTTGCGGTGACTTGGGTGCACTGAAACGTGCTGGTAGGCACCTTGCATATCCAGGGATGCCAGCTAGTCATACTGATGGAGTGGTAATAGTGTTCCTAGGGAGATCATCTTGAACTTCTCCCTGAGTAAGACTTTGTTTAACTTTCTGAGGTCGAGAATTGGGTGCATGCTGTCTGTCTTCTTCGGAAACAGAAAGTAATGGGAGTAGAAACCCATGTTCCTCTCTGCCCAGGGAACAATTTCTACTGCCCTGTTTCTGAGAAGGCCCTGTATCTCGGAGATGAGAAGGTCTGGCTGAGTGGCAGACATACTGTGCTGTCGCTTCAGTGGAAGATCTGAAAGGATCTCTGCAAAATTGAGAGAGTAACCCTCTCGAATAATCCTGAGAATCCATTTGTCCAAGGTGATGAACTTCCACTGATTGTATGTCCACCTCGTGCAGTTGAGGTGAGACCAGGGCCAGATTTCAAAGAGTTGCACTGCTTTTGGGCCCAGTGCCTTGTGCTGCATTTTCTTTAGTGGCTTAGAGGCTGGTTTCTGTTAAAGGCTTCTCAGCCTCTACCTTGAAAGGACTGCCTGTTACGAAACTGTTGATGGTTCCTGCCCTTTGTGGAGCAGAAGGAGCTGGCCTGCCTGTTTTAACGGCAGTCCTGGTCTTCTGAGCCCTTTAGTGCTTGCTCAACTTGAGGGCCAAACAGACAGGCACCATCAAAAGGGACATTCATGATCTGTTGTTGAGCATCAGAAGAAAATCCTGATGTTCTGAGCCAAGAATGCTGCCTGATGCAAATCCCGGTGGCAGCAGCTCTAGCAGTAGTGTCACAGGCATCCATAGAAGTTTTCAACAGATGACTGTTGGAGTCTATGCTCCTAATAGTTTGCAGAAACTCCAAGGTAGAGTCAGACTCCACGAGATTCTCAACCATTGATTTAAGAGAGTTCCAAAGCACATATTCATGTTGGGAGTAGTGTCCATGGTAACTGGCAATGTGCATGCCCAGAGTTGCAGCTGTGAAAGCCTGTTTCTCCACGGAGTCAATTTTATGAGACTCCTCATTGATAGGACTTGCTAATGCTTTCTGAGGGAGAACAGCATTGTCGTTCTCTGCAAGGACAACTAAAGCATCTGCAATAGGCTGTGATGCTAAGAAAGGTCTGTCCGGGGGTTGGGGAGCATACTTCTTGTCTACAGACTTGACCACAGAAGGAATCAGAGCCGGCCTCTCCCACACTGCCTGTGATAAGGTCTCAAAGGAGGGGGAGACAGGAAGCATAAGGCTCATAGGGATGTTAGGAATATGAAAGAACTCTAGGCGCTAAAGCCTACCAGGGTCCACAGAGGAGGTCTGTAGAGCCAGGGTTGTCCCCATGTTTTTGAGGAGAGACTGGAAGGAAAGATCTTCTACTAGGGTTTCAGCTGGGACTGAGGGCTTCTTGTTCAATCCGAAGGATGAGTCATCCTCAGCATCATCAGATAAAATAAGGTCAGGGTCAGACTCATCATTCTTCCCCTCTCCTCTTGGAAAAATCAGGCCCTGAAGGCTGAAGCCTGGCCTGGGCAGGGTAGACCATGGACACTGGAACCACCACAGGCGAAGAACACGGCACCAAAGGATCCAGCCGCACACAACACTGAAAGGCCCCGCGCCTACACTCAACACATAAGAACCCACCGCCAGATGTGGAAACCGATATCCAAGAACCACTACCAGACCTGAAAAAAGAGGGGAGGAAGTGGTACTTGTGCCAGCCCCTGCGAGGAGTCAGGGTAAGGGGGTGAAGGCATGGGAACGGGAGTTAATGGTGCCAGTACCAGTGAGGTTAGAATATCTTCTGCCGACACCAAACGCCATTGCATCCTGAAGTCTCCACCGCAGCCCAGAGACTATCAGACCCGGAAAATTGCAACAAGGTCCATCGGATGGGGCTGACGAGACAGGCACCACTCCACTGTTCCATAAGAGCAGCCCAGTGATGAAACTGCTCGCGGAAACCCTGCATGAGGACAGAGAGGGGCTCCGATGTAGAGTCCCGGATGTTAAGAGTGGAGGTCACCGGGGACCCTGGAGGGGTTGGGGTGGGCCTGCCGCCTCCACTACTGAAGACTCCCTCGCAGACATACCAAGGGGCAACCTCGAGCAGTACCGGTTCTTCTTCCTTTGCCGGGAAGAAGAACTCGAGGTTAAGCGGTGACAGGTCCCGACAGACGGAGAATGGGCCAGCTTCTTTTTCTGCTTAAGCAAGGACGGTCTTTCCTCTAGAGCCGGACTGCCCGTGGTCAGACCCCTCCCCCCCTCCGAAAAGAGCGGTGGACCGGACAAAGCCCCACTGGTAGAACAACCTTCCAGTGAAGTCTCCCTACCATCACCGAGACTGACCATGGTCGACTCCATCAATAGTAGGGCTGAGAGAAAAAGCTTCTTTCTTCTCCATTTTTTTTTTACACAACAAAGAATAAAAAGAATAACAATACTAAAATGAACTGAACGACTATAAGCTGCTGTTGTATAGGCGTGAAGATCTGACTCCCAGTCAACAAGCGACGCCAATCCTGAAGAGCACTCGAAGGCAGGAAAAAGGAACTGAGGTGGCTGGAGGGTCAACACCGAGGAAGCCTACACAGGCACAAGCTAATCTCGAGGTACCCACATGCGCGAAGTCCTACCATGGCGCTTGGCCCTCCTGAGGATTTTTGCTCCCTAGGGTCTCTAGCTTCTCTGGCTTGAACCCAGAAGAATGAATAAATGATGAAGACTTTCAGTCCAGGAACAGTAAATAAAATCCAACTATTTCTCTATGAATTATTATATATAGACACACCATACATCACACATACTGTACCTTCAACTACAGCAAGAGGAAATCTTGAATTGTCTGTTTGGCTGTTCAGACAGTACTGGGTTGTCTGAAAATTCAATGGTAATGTTCCTTTATTAACCACAACTACTCCTTGTTCCTCAAGTTCCTTCCACTGTTGTGAAGATTCACGGTCATATTCTTGGTCTAGGCTGACATGGGTAGCTGCCTGCTTCTCACCTGTAACAAACAAAACAACGTGAAGAATTTGGCAAAGGAAAAGCAAAAAGAAAATAATCTAGTAATGCAGCCTAGACTAAACCAGTTGAAAAATGTTAACTTGCTGTGGGGTCAGGTTGAAGACTTTGTTGCTTTTCTCAAAGGTGACATCTTTTGAATACTGAAAACTGTTATGATGTGAGAACACAAAACATGCTCATGTGCTAGCCTGTCAGTGCAGCAACAGTGGTGCCGCCTGCGACCTGAGTTTGGGAAAGAGCCAGGGTCATCGGGGGCTGACTAGGAAACATAGGATTGAGCATTTCAAAGGGCCCTATCCTCCCCCAGGGAGACAGGGTAGCACATTTTGCTACAATACCCGGTGCCCACGGGCAGCATGCAGCTGGCCAGTCTCATGGGAGGAGGAACACATCCTTGATCTAGTGCATGGCCTTGCAATCACATGCCCACTCCATGGCTCCTCAGCAGCTGTGTCCTGAAACACTCTCAGGCCCCACCACTCCCAACTGGCCACTGGTTCCCAATGTGAAAGATGGACCAGAGGGAGGTCATGGCTGTTAATAGTCCAGAAGGAATCTACCATGCAGGGCAAGCCCTGATGAAACCCAAGAGACAAGGTAAGTAGCAGAGAATGGGGCGGAAGGGGCTGGGATGTAGCCTGGCAGAGGGGGGAAGCATTCGGAGAAAAGCAATGTATTAAAAAAATATATTTGTTAGGTTCTCCTTTTATATCTTTTTATAAGACCAAACCTCACTGTTCAAAATACTAGAAAATGATGTCCCCTTTGATGAGACACACATATGCAGGGCTTGAATTTAGCGGTATTCGGCACGACTGGCATACCACTTTTCATGCCGCATACTAAAACTTGGGCCCTGGTATTTCCTATGGAGTACCAGTTTTTGTTTGTCCAGAAGATATAGTTCCACCTCCTGACCATTAGGTGGTACTGTTCCAAGCAATTTTAAAAGCGCTGGCACCTGATTCACAGTGAGGCTGTTGGAAAAAAAAAAAAAGGAAGCATGTCCTGCCTGTCATGCACCCTCTTTACAGTGTTAATCATGTCTGCATTTCTCTGAATAATTGACTCCTGTTGGTTACTTACCAGTCTGAATATACCAGAGCGTTCTAATCAGCTGGCTAATCGTGTTCCTTTCCACTGGAGGCATGATTCATGCGAGTTGGAGAAGTGCAGCCATCGAGGAGTCTATGCAAGCATGGCTTTTGGCAGTCAATGGGTAGAATGGCGGCATTTACTGTGCTGATCTCAGTTTGATTTAACATTTCTGATGTGGACAGTTAACCCCCAACTGGACATGCATGCAGGCAGCAGAGAAACCTCTTCTGAGCCAGGTAAGGCTTGTGAAAAGAGCGTGAAAAAAGCGAAGTGTTTTCTCAGTGTCTTGATCCCCAAACCTGGCCTGTTCTCTTATGAGCACTTTTCGTTTGCAGAGTTCCTCTCGAAATAATTTTGCAGTTACCATCATTCTCCAGTCGGGCCTTCAATTAATACAGTCCGGCGTCTAATATTGCTGCTAATATGTGAAGTGGAGAAACACCGGTGATGGAGTTATTAGCAGTGGGCGTCTTGGCTTATGGTGAGAGACAATTCTTTTTCTGCAGCTCTACAAATACAGAAAAGCATAAACTGGTGCCGAAACGTGTGCTGCACTCTCTCGTCTCTCTCTCTCTCTCTCACTATTAGAAAGACATCCAGTGCAGTAAATAGCCCCATTGCCAGTGTTTCTCTACTTCACGTATCAGAAAGAATACTAAACGCAGGACCGTATTAACGGACGCCCCAACTGGAGAATGATCACTGCAAAATGATCTTAAGAGGAACTATAGTACTTGCAACAACAGCGCTCATTCATAAGACAAAGGGGCCAAGTTTAAGGGTCACACTGCTGATAAAACACAAGGATTGGGGTGGGGGGTTGATAGGTCTGGGCCACTGGCAGACCAGGATCCATGGGAAAGTAGGCAGATCACAATTCATGGGGCTGCAGATCCCGGGGAGGGTTAGGCCACAATGGGATTCATAGGGTGCAGGCATGCTTCCATCTGTGTATGGGGGCAGGCAGTTCAGAAGATCCATGAAAGAGGGGTAGGCCAAGGCCAGGACAGGATCCATGCGAAGAGTAAGCAGGCCAGGATCCAGGGAATGTACAGGCTGTCCATGGCCAGCCTAGAATGCATGGTGGGTGGGGAAGGCAGGCAGGGCCAGGCCAGAATGGGATCTCTAGGATGTGGGCAGGCAGCTAAAGAGCCAAGATGGGAGGCACACAGGATTGGCCCATATCAGGCCAGCATCCAGAGGAGGGCATAGGCCAGGACCAGAATGGGATCTATTGGGGGGCTGGGCGGACATGTCAGCCCACATCTGTGCAGGGATAGGCTGGCCAGGGCTGGTTGGTTGTGAGGGGCTGCAAGTAAGCCAGGCTGAGGGCGAGGGCAGGATCCATGGTGTGTGGGGGTAGGGGGGCAAATCTATGGAAACTGGGCCGAATACCAAATTTCATGGTGGAATACTAACATTCTGATTCTGATATTCCACTGAGAAAGCCACCCCTGACATGTACGTCTCTTCTGAGGCATTCACAATCCTTTTCATGCAGTCTGACACTACTGTCAATATGTATTTATCAATATTTTATTTTCCGCTTTTCACATTTTTTTATCCAATTTTAGGAATGTTACAATTTTATCAATATTATAATTTTTTTAATTTACACATTTTTCTTTCTAAAATGTATTTTCTCAGAAATATATCTGAGGTGAATTTATTTTATACAGTAATGTCTCTAAAGCGTGGCGCTTTGCCTAGTTTTCAAATGTAATAATTTTATCGTTAACGTACATATTGATATTTTGCATTTCAAAATTTCAAACATTTATTATAAAATAAGCGCTGTGGATATTTTGTTACATTATATTATGAACATTGGCATATTTTAAAAACCATGCAGTACCATCTAATAGCTCTCTAATCATGTAACCCAAATTTCAGTACACATTCTAGCAGCCCTATAATCTTCCATGCTTTTGCAGGCTATGTCTGTGAACCGGAAGACAATGACCTTCTCTGAACAAGCAATGTAGAGTACAGTACAGTGGAACCCTCTAAAAATGAACTCTGAGGTAGTGAATTTCTGTTTATAGCTGTTATTCCAGTGGTAATTAAAAGAAAACTACACTCTCATATCTTGTAAATTTTGTTTCCGCATCAACAGGCAACTCTTCCTCCAACTGACAGGGATATATGCGTTTTCTTTAGTTTGCTTTCATTGTTCATGCTAGTTCCCTGAAACGATCCATAGGAGAGCATGATGTCACAGCACCCATTTATACCATGCATCTCTATGCTGAAAGTACAAATATCCTGAAAAAAACCCTCTGAAAGCATACAAACTGAATGCACTTTAAAGGGAAAAACCCTGTGTTACAGCTCAGTTTGCAAAGCCTAACTGAAGGCAAATGTGGTATTTACGCCTTGCTGCAACTTTGTTTGTAAATCTAATTAAGCAGACAGGCATACTGTGGAATCTAAAGGGTGCTGACACAGCATGTTCTCATGTGCTAATGCAGCTCTCAGGGACAATGGGATTTCAACAGCCGAAAATGCAGACCACCAGGATAGTTACAGGGACTAATACGAACAGTGAAAACTAACTAAAGCAATCACATATACAGTATCCTAACAGTTTCATGAAGAAGTTTGCTGACATGAAACATATAACATTCACAAGATATGAGGGTGTAGATTTTCCTTTATGTAAGACTGCTTAACTGCCACTAAGCCACCATAATGCTACTCGAGGGTTCTTGAAGAGCAGTTGAGCCTTCAGGAGAACATTACGAAACATACTATTTAGACACAGTTAAACTTGTATTTCACATTAGTCCTGCACTGCTCCTCTCCATTATCCATCACTGATGTAATCTGTATGAAAACACGATCTTTGCTCCTGAAGAGTTCATCTATTCCTGTTGCCTTCTCCTTACCTGAAGCCATAATGTAAGCAGCTTGTGACATCACAGTTACTGCCATGGCAACAGATTAGCGTCACAACAGAGGATTATGACATGAAGTAGGGAAGTAAGCTATACAGGCAGATGAACTCTGAGGAATAAAGATCATGTGTTTATGCAGATTTCCTCAGTAATAAATAATGTACAGGAGAAATCTACAGAATATCGTGGAATGCAAGCAGAATTGTACCCAAATATTATGTTTTCAAAGTTTTCTTTTGAGGTGTCAGCAGCTCTCTAACAATCTATCTGCTGAAAGCAATCTGCCCAGACAGCTTATTTACTATTTACCTGCTCTATTGCTCAGTTAGCTTTTGACACCAAGTCAGTTTAAACTGCTAAATGTCAAGCCCCTGAAAAAGAGTACTGATCCTCAAAGTGCTGGGGATTGTACAGTTCATGGTCAGGCTGGCTTTATTTTTGTATCTGTACCTTCAACTGGATAGAGTACATAGTACTCTGAGCACTGAATACAAATGAAAAAACGTTTTACCTGGCTTCCCAGCTTTTGTTTGCCCTAAACTGTCTTGAAGTGCCTCTTCCTTGTGGACCTGCAACTAAGGAACCTCAACACTATTTTCCCCCTAGCAGGGAGTGCTGCCACATATCAGGGAGTGAAATCATACAGCAGTGCCTCCCCAGTCCCCTAGGTCACTTCATCCAGCTCCTGAGTCCACTCCCAAACCCAGTTCGCCAGCAAGAGAGTCTGATGCTCTACCCACTGGGCCACTGAGTGACCCACAACACAAACATTTTGAGTGCATCTGTTCAGTGACTACAGTGTTTTGTCACGCAAGTCAAAAGACAACATCTGGAATGATTAACACAAATAAGCTGTACTGATTAACACCAATGAGTTGCTTCATCCAAAACTGTGGTAACAGATATGATTTAACAAACTCTGTCATTTCTTTCCTCTACAACTGCTAGCAGGCTCAAAAGCCACCTTGTAATTGATTGCGAACAATAAAGAGTTTGCACACCTATTTGAATAATATAACCAAAAATTTACATCACAGCAAATGTTACATAAGGAACTGTATTATGTGGCCTTGAAGTGACCTTCAGTGTAATGAGAAAGATGTGACGCACTAGCCTTGACATACATTAGTTTACATAATAAGCTGAGGAGGTGTTGAATGGGCTGCAAAGCACAGTGACACAGTAGCATTCTCATTCCTCCTTACCAGCCAAACATACAATAAAGTACCCACAAATTTCAAAGAAGGCATCTGTGGGTGTGATAGGATGTTACAGGGCAATTGATAGCACAGCCTTTTAAAAGAAAAACATTACAAATAACATTTTCTCAAAGCACTGTATTCTCTGCTTTAAGGATGGCAGCGGTGTACGTGCAAATTTCTGTTTGTATCAAAGTCTTTCAAAACTAAGAGAAATCCTAAGGTGCCTTACAATACAGATCTTGCATTTTCACATGATGTCCATCAAAATCTCACATTTAAAAGGAACTGGAGTGGGAGGGGGTCTTGGTTTTTCCATCAAACATGCTTGGCAGAAAAAAAGATTCCTTTCATATCCCATCACAGATAGACACAGCTCTGTTCTGTCTTCTGTTACTAGCTGCAAAAAGCAGTGTTAATGGAACTGTTGGAAACTGAAAAAGATGCTTAAAGCAGCTGCAAAGGTCTGCATTCCTGTAAGCAATAAGGGAAAAAGGCCAACAAGTGGACCTCTCTCCCGCAGTTCAACAGTTGGGCTAAGGGCTTTGAACAAGAAGGTCCACGACAACTAAAAAGAAGAGGATGCAGAGCAAATTATGGTAAGTCAGTCCTGGAGGAGCCTCTCCTCAAGCAGAACAAATCTGGGGACGCATTCTGGAGCAAGTGGTGTAAGCAGCTGTGTGGACAGGCTGCAACGCTCGGTCAACTGCATAAGTCACCTCCCAGTATCCCCTGGTGCTTCCCAGTGTTCTCCTCCCCAGACTCTGGGCCCCTCTGCAGCACGTCATTCATCAGCGCAGAGAGGGACCACATAAACTGTATGAAAATGAGCATAAACTGGCTTAGGAGGTTGGCGGGAGGAGTGCCAATATGGATCGCAGTGCAAGGGAAGGGGGTCCATCTAAACAGGGCTAAAGAAAATCAAGGAAAAGCTGGAAGCCTCAATAGGAGCAGAAGCTGCAGACACCCAATTGCCACAGAAGCAGACACAGCTCTAGTACAGTGTGCTTGTAAGCCTTTGGGTGACTGCTTAACAGCCCTTTCATAGTGGAACTGTATACCTGAGACTATCCATAGAAACACTTTTTCTTTTTTTAATTCTGTTTATCTCTTCCCTTGTCAGCCCCTTGGAAGAGCACCCCAGTCCCATCACCCCAACCTCCACAAGTACCTACCACCAGTCCTCTTCCCACGAGCTTGCCCCCACCTCCCAACAGTCGATGGAGTTTCCCCAACCCCACCATGGCCTGGATCTAGTTTGGGCCAGCATGCCCAGCTAGTTGGGTGCAGAGGCCTATGGTATATGTCGTCATTCTGCCACTGGCTCCCATTTTCCTGGTGCCCCCAAGAGGCCTGGCGTGCAATGAACTCAGGGTGCACCATGCCTGTGGCCCAGGCTGCCTTTCCTCCAGCTTCCGCCAAGGCCAGACAAGCACCAGGTTCTGCCCCGCCTCGCCCGAGTAAGTGAGCAGTCTTACAAATGAATGATCCTCCTCAAAGAAACCATTTAACAATCCAGAGGATGGCTGGCTTGAAGTCCAGGAAAGGTAAGGCAGTGCACCAATTCCGAGGAGTCCTCACTGGCAAATGTCTCCCCCTTCTGACTAAAGGATAATCTGGAGTGGGGACAAGACCCATCCTAAAGCAGATTCCTCCTGACAAAATAAACCTCCCAATGGTTTTAGAGGAGCGTCACCTCCGAAGGAGAAAGCGATGAAGAGGAGGATTACCTTTAAGGAGTGTGAAAGTGATCCCCAGAGAGAACCCTACATGGGGAGACCGCTCAAAACACCGGTAGAAAGGAGGAAGGGATCACTAGGGCCCCACCAATACTGCCTTAAAAGGAAACCCTTAGGGTTTTAGGAGAAAGCAGAGAGGGAGGCCTAGTCATGGGTCCGACCGAGGAGGAGGGTCCCATCAGGATGACAAAGGACCCTAGTGACCTAAAAGAAGGTTGCCTCCCTGCTTGTCTCACCAAGACACTCCCAACACCCTCTAAGAAGAATGACGCAAAGAGGTATCAGGAAAGTACCACCAGGGTCACAATTTGGAGAAACAAACAGGAGGAGGTATCCCAGAGACTGAGGCCTAAGAGGGACAGGGGAGGGAAGCAGTGAAGAATGGTGAAGATACACAGAAAGATCAAGAATTATGGTAGGAAACCCTAGAGGAGAATACAGACCCTTCTATTTCAGCTGCTATACTCTGGGATACTCTGAAGGTTGTGATTAGAGGAGAATCATCTCATTCCTCCAGACTAAATACACAGAGAGAATCCAGACACAAATTATTACAAATTAAGTTGCAAGAATTAAAGCAGATGAGAGACAGAGAGGCAGAGTTACACAAATTGAGCTCGGACAAATCCAATCGAATTACAATCCATTTTGGATTATAAGACGAAAATTTTATGATATCTTAAAAGATTCTATTATGAGGAGGCCCTAAAGGTACCAGAAATGTATCTAGGCATACTAGAGGATTTAAGCAGACTGCCACTATCACAAAGATTAGAGACCCCTTAACAGGAGATATTCTTAACAAAACTCCTGCAGTTCTGAAAGTATAACAGCAATATTACTGAATTTGTACTCTGATCCCACACCCCTTCCCTGAAGGATAAAAATACAGGTTACTCACCTGTAACAGGAGCTCTAGGAATGGCATATGTTGTTCATCCACACTGTCTGGCAGGTTCTTGCCGCTTTAAATCTGGCTGGAAGGTCTTCAAGCTGGCTCCTCCCACCCAACCGGGTGGTAAAACTCTCGGCTCCGCCCCATGACGTCAGATCTAGCCCGCTGGAAGCCAGGTTGTGCGTCGAAGCTGGGTGGGTCGTGTGGATGAACAACATATACCATTCCTAGAACTCCAGTTACAGGTGAGTAACTTGTATTTCTAGGGACATGGATGAAAAAATTACTCACCTTAGTAATGTTGTTTCTTCTAATGGAGTATTGCTATATTATGACTGATGCAGTTTGTCCCACCATTAGAACTGCTCCGGAGGTGAAAGAGTTAACTTCCATGCAGTGCATGGAACTGAGAGCGCGAGCTCGGTTAGCAAAGCTCTGTCAGGGATATTTCAAACCGAAACCATCAGATCTTTACGAGCAAAACTCACTAAGGCTCTGTGTGGAAGCTGTAACCTACACTAGCCAACTGGCTACTAAAATATTAACACATTTTTCTGGTCCCAACACCAACACTCAAGTCAGGGGACCAGAAAAAATAAGATAAAATAAAACACAACACCCAAACACCCCAACAAGAAGGGGTGGAAAAACATAAAAGGGGGCATCAATAAGTGCCAACAGAGGACTGTCCACCCCATACCCAAAGTAGAAGTTCTGAGAGGGGCAGGCTGGGGGGGAGGTCATAATATAGCAAGACTCCATTAGAAGAAACAACATTACTAAGGTGAGTAATTTTTTCTTCAAACAACATGAAGTCTTGCTATATTATGACTGATGCAGACTACACAGCAGTACCTCCGTGGAGGAGGGACAGAACCTACTTAGGGAATAGGCTCTGAAGCACAGCTGTGCCAAACCGAGCATCCCTCCTGGCCTGGATATCCAGGGAGTAACGCTTGGTGAAAGTGTGTACTATTTTCCAAGTAGCTGCTTGACATATCTCTAAGATAGGGATGTCTCTGGCAGCAGCTAGAGATGCAGCTGTACCTCTGGTAGAGTGAGCCCTCAGGCCTGAGGGGGGAACCTTACCCAGTTTTTGATAGCAAAATTGGATACAACAATCCACCTGGCAATGGATCTCTTAGTGGCAGGTCTCCCTTTCCCAACCTCACCATAAGTGAGAAATAGTTGGAGGGAGTCAAACCTGTGACCCTTGGTATGCTCTATGTAATAACTTAGGGCCCTCTTAACATCTAAGCTGTGCAGCCTCCTCTCACCAGAGGAGGAATGGTCAGTGAAGAACACTGGAAGTGACATAGATTGGTTAAGGTGGAAATCTGAAACCACCTTAGGCAAAAACTTCCTGTTAGTCCTGAGGACTACCTTATCCCTGTGAAAGGAAATAAAGACAGTCTCCACTGATAAAACCTGTAACTCACTTATGGGCCTGGCAGAAGTGATGGCTACTAGAAATACAGTTTTCCAAGTCAAATACTTAAGCTCTGCGAAGACAGAGGTTAAAAGAGGTTGCATCAGCTGAACAATGCAAACATTAAGATCCCAGGCAGGGGCAGGGTCCCTGAATGGAGGATTGAGTATGAAGCAATCCCTTAAAAAACTTGAAAATACAGGTGAGCAGAAAAGAAGAGGGCTTCCCTGCTGAAATAAAAGCAGAGACAGCTGCCAAATGCACTTTCAGGGTAGCTGGTCTCAGTCCCAAAGAATTAAGATGGACCATATAGTCCAAAACAGTGGGCAAATCAGCAGATTCCGGGGAAATATGCTTCCCAGAACACCATATGGAAAACCTTTTCCACTTGGAGTTATAGGTAGCCCTGGTGGAAGGCTTCCTAGAAGCTTTCAAGATTTCGAGAACACCCTGAGAAAGTTGTAGATCAGCAAACTAACTCCTCAAGAGCCAGGCCTTGAGGTTGAGGGATTTGAGATTCGGATACCAGACTCTCCCCTGGGCACAGGTTAACAGATTGTGGTTCCTGGGGAGACACAGGGGAAGATGGACTGCTAAGGACAGAAGGAGTGGGTACCAGGGCTGCCTGGCCCAGTCTGGAGCAATCAGGATCATCTTGCAGGGCTGAGACCTGATTTTGACTAGCACCTTGAACAGGAGAGGGAAGGGGAGGCATGAGAAACTTCCTTCCCAATCGAGGAGAAAGGCATCCAGGGGGACTGAGCCCAACACTGGGGGCCTGCAACAAAAAAGTGGAAGTTGATGATTGTCTGGGGCTGCAAAAAGATCTATCTGAGGGTGCCCCATCTGGCAAAAACTATCCCCAGTACTAGGGGATACAGTGACCATTCGTGATGGCCCTGGGAAATCCTGCTGAGAGCATCTGCCAGGACATTGTCCTTGCCTGGGAGGTGAATTGCTATGAGGGAAGTGTTCAGGAATAAGCCAGAGACCACAACTACCATCATACTCGGTGCTAGCCATGAGAAGACCGGTACCCCTTGTTTGCTGATGCTACATTGTAGTGGTGTTGTCTGTTCTGACCTGTACCACTTTGTTCTGAACAGATGCAGAAAAACCTGAAGTGCTAGAAAAACAGCTCTGAGTTCCAACAGATTGATGTGGAACAGAGATTCCTGAGGGGACCACAACCCTGGGTGGAGAGGTCGCCCATGTGAGCTCCCCATCCCAAGAGAGGGACGCATCTGTAGTAAGGGTCAAGGAGTGAGATAGAGGGATGAAGGCACCCTTGTTCAGATTGCTCTGATCCTGCCACCACTGAAGGGCCTGGATCAGAGTTCGAGTCACTGGGATTAACTTGGATGAGAATCTCTTCTTTGAGACCAGAAGGCTCTCAAATGGAACTGAATGTCCCTCATCTGAAATATTGCTCCTTGCACTACAGCTGTGGAAGCAGCCATGTGTCCTAGGAGCTGCAGGAAATGCCTTGCTGGTCGAGAGACCTGCAGAGTGAAGAAGGAGGCCAGGGCCACCAGGGTCCTTACCCTTTCTAGGGGAAGGAAGGCTCTGGCCTGCTTTGTGTCCAGTTCTGCTCCTGTAAAGGTGAGTACCTGGACAGGTTCCAGAACTGACTTTGGAAGATTGAGAAGAAAGCCCAGAGAGGCAAGCAGCTGCTGGGTAACTTGCAGGTGTGATTTGACCTGGTCTGGAGACTGACCCACAATGAGCCAGTTGTCCAGGTAGGGAAAGATGGCAATCTTTTGCTTCTTAAATGAGCAACTGCTACTGCCAGACATTTTGTGAATACCCTTGGGCAGAGGTAAGGCCAAGGGCATTGTTTGAACTGATAATGGCCTGAGGGCAGTTCAAATCTGAGGTACTTTCGTGGGAGCTTCTGATAAGAACATGGAAGTAGGCATCCTTGAGGTCCAGGGAAGCTAGCCAGTCCCCTGGCCTTAGGGAGGGTAAAATCATTCCCAGAGTCACCATTTTGAATTTTGGTTTTAAAAGGTGCTTGTTCAGATATCTTAGGTCCAGGATGGGCCGCCACTCTCCTGTCTTTTTTGGGGTAAGGAAGTACAGACCCTTGCCCTGGTGTAGGGGAGAAACCCTTTCTACAGCTCTGAGAGCCAGGAGGGTTGAGACTTCTGTTTCCAAGGCAAGAGTTTCTAAAGGGTTTGCAGGTGGAAAAGATCTGATTCTCATCTTTGGAAATTTTTGAAGTTGAGAACCAGACCCTGGCTCACTACTTCCAGGACCCACTTGTCTGATGTTAAAGACTCCCAGTCCTGACGAAGTAAGCCAGCCTGCCCCTACAGGTAATGGAGAACTGCCCTGGGCATCCCATCAGGGTGCCTGTTTGGCAGGGGCTTTAGGCTGAGGGGTGGGAGCAGGCCTGCTTGTACCCCGCCTGCCTCTCCTCTGAAGAACCCCCTGAGACATAAGCTGAAGAGGAGGCTTGGTCTGGTAAAAGGCCTGTGAAAGGCCTGCCTCTACCCCTGGGGGCTGCCTCTGAGGAGTGGCTTGTCGCTCCTTGGCTTGTGCACTCCTATAAGTTGTTCTATATTCATCCATTTTTCTTCATATAATTCTCTGTCTGCTCCCAAACAGAGAATTTCCACCACAGGAAAATCCATAGCCTTAGACTGGGTATCCCAGACAAAGTAGTACACCTGAGCCAAGCCAATCTATGAAAAGCCACAGATGTAGCCATGACTCTAGAGGATACATCATTAGAATCCACTGCAGCATGAAATTGCACCTTAGATGCCTCAATACCATCAGCAGCCACCTGTTCCAGCTCCTGCAAAGCTGGCCAGGGCCTGTTTAGCTAAAGCCATGACAGTATCCCATCTAGATTTTGGTATCTCACAACATAAGCCATATATAGTTTGCTTGTCTGAGTCCCAAAGATGCTGCCATGTATTGTTTTTGGGCCATGACATCAATCTTCCTGGAGTCCTTGTCAGGAGGATGTGAAGCCTGGGAATATTAGCTTTATCACAGGCTGCAGCCTGAACTATCCCAACATGGATTGCTGTGAAAGAAATTCTGTATCAGGACCTGATAAAGTGTACCTCCTGTCCATCTTTTATCCACAGGAGGCACAGAATTGGAGCTTTAAAATTTTTATTGTTTGTTTCCTAAAAGATTTATGTAAAGGAATAGACAATCTCCTGGACTCTGGGATATCCATCATCTCTACAAAGTCAGGCTCCTCTTGCTCATCCACAGCCCTCTAAAGGAAGCTGGAGGGTTTCAGCAACTTTTTATAAAACAGAAAATGAGAAGGGACTCAGCAAGCCTAGGGGAGATTCTCCAAAGGTCTGTCTGGGAAATGTCCATTCAATGGGCACATCCAGACTTTCAAAGTCACATTCACACTGATCATAATCATCCTCCCCTCCTCTGGTTCATAAAACTCCTCTATATCATATTCTTGAACCGAACCGACCTTTTGCCAGACAGTGGCGGTTCGGACGGAACCGGGGAAAGTGACTGGACAATTTATATTGCCCTGGCTATCTCTGCAGCAGTTGGAGGAGGGATTTTTGACTCCACACCTGCTGACTTTCTAGTTCTCTTTGCTGGAACTGGCTCCTCAGAGTCAGCTTTATGTTTGCCCGAGGAAGTCTGGCCCTGGTCAGAGGGCACTCCCTCCGGTTCGGTTGGCACCGAACCGGCTGGCCATCCGGATCAGCGGACTTTTTGGCCTCTCGTTCCCTGAGCCTACCAACTCTTATCAAGGGTAGCTGCAGGAAATTCTTGCAAATCTGGCAGTCTGCATTGAGGTGGTCAAACCTCAGACAATAAACACATGTGGTGTATGGGTCAGCCTGGCAAAGGCTTCCCACAGACACTACAGTGTGGAAACCCAGTGGCCCGGTTTTCTTTTGGGTTTCTCAGACATAATGCCAGTCTAACCAAAACTTGCGTCTTTTTCGCAGTGCCAGGCAAGACACCTTATCAGTTCCCAACTGTGTCACGTGGTCGTGGAAAACCGTAATGAAATCCGCTTTTTTAGAACCGATAAGAACCGGGAACCGCACTCAAACAAGCCTTAAAATGCTTCAGAATGAAGTTTAAATACAATCTGATCAGTTCAAACCGAACCGATAAACATTTACAAGTTCCACACAGAAAACCTATTACTTACAATACCATAGACAGAGCTTGAAACGATCGGTTTGCGGTTAAAATAATGATAATCACGGTTGAATTTAACCGAGAAAAAACTCTTTAAACCGAGAAAATGAACCGAGCAGCAGGAGGAATCTCCGGAGCGACTGTTCAGTGAGGCGGAGTAAAGAATCTGACGGTTTCGGTTTGAAATATCCCTGACAGAGCTTTTCTAACCGAGCTCGCGCTCTAAGTTCCATGCACTGCATGGACGTTAACTCTTTCACCTCCGGAGCAGTTCTAATGGTGGGACAAACTGCATCAGTCATAATATAGCAAGACTTCATGTTGTTTGAAATGTTGTTCATCCACACTGTCTGGCAGACTCCTAGCAGTTCTCCGGGAGGAGGGACGCAAGGTGCACACCCCCACAGAAATACTTACTTGGGGAACAGAGATTGAAAACTGAGGCCCCAAAACCAGCATCCCCGGCGTGACTCAAGGTCGACGGTAATGGGTAACAAAGGTGTGCTGACTTCCAGGCAGCAGCCTGCAGATTTCCTGGATAGGGACAACCCCTGGAAGCAGCCACACGAACAGCGGTATGCCGGTAGAATGAGCCTTATCCCTTTGGGAGGCTCCATGCCCACCAACCTGTAGCAGAGATCTATGCAGGAGGTGACCCACTTGCCTATCATCCGCTTGGCTGCAGGTCTGCCAGGCGGGCTTCAGTGTAGTGACAAACAGCTGGCGAACCTCTCCCCGGAACTTCAGCCGTCCGCCTCCTTATAGTAAGAGAGCTTCTTCTAGGTCCAAGTATGGAGCCTATATTCGCCTCCGAGGTGTGACTGATGTAGAAAACTGGCAAAGTCAACACCTGGTTAAGGTGAAACTCCGACACCACCTTTGGAAGGAATTTCGGGTGGGGATGCAGGACAACCTTGTCCCTGTGGAGACCAGATAAGGAGACTCAATGGAAAGCGCCTGGAGCTCTCCCATCCTTCTGGCTGACGTGATAGCCACCAAGAAGGCGGTCTTCCACGACAGGTGAGAGATGTCACACCTGTGCATCGGTTCGAATGGCTTGCCCATGAGCTTAGCCAATACCAGCAGCAGATCCCACGGAGGTGGAGGTTCTCGTACCGGAGGGGATATGTGATCAAGGCCTTTGAAAAAGTGCCCGACCACCTTCTCCTGCGCCTCCAACTGCTTCCCGGCCCGCGCCCGGTAAGCAGAGATGGCTGCCAGGTGCACCTTAAGGGTCGTCGACCAAAACCCTAGCTGAAAAATGGACTACAGGTAGTCCAGAATGCTTGCCAAGGAACAGGAGGAAGGGTCCAACCCCTTGCCCTGAAAACCAAATGGAAAATCTCTTCCATTTAAAGGCAGAGCATTTCCTTGTTGACTCCTTATGGGATGCCTCAACGACGTTGAGGACCTCATCGGAAAGACTCAAGGCCTGGAACTCTAGCCGCTCAGGAACCATGCTGTCAAGTGCAGGGATTGAAGGTCCGGATGGAATACCTTCCCTTGGTTGACTGAGATCAGGTCTGGGCAGGCTGGAAGCCTCCTCGGGAGCCTGGAGCTGAGGCTGAGGAGATCTGGATACCAGAACTGGGGGGGCCAGTCTGGGGCTACCAGAATCACCTGCGCCTTGTCCCTCCTCACCTTGAGAAGCACCTTGTGGATCAAGGGAAATGGGGGAAAGGCGTAAAAGAGGCTCGGGGTCCACGGCCTCGAGAAAGCATCCCCATGCAGCGAGCCCTGCTGAGAGGGGTGGGCATGAAACAGCCTCAGCTTCTCATTCTCCCTGGAGGCAAACAGGTCCACCTGAGGTGTGCCCCAGTGGGAGAACAGATCTTGTACTACTTCCGGCAGGAGAGACCACTCGTGGGACGCAGATCCTATCCGGCTTAGGGCATCGGCCAGAATGTTGGAGGCTCCTCCCACATGGATGGCTAGGAGATCCGCCTCCAGGCTACGCAGAGGGACCAAGTGCGGAGAGCTTCCCTGCACAGCAGCATGGAGCGTGTCCCACCCTGGCGGTTTAGGTAGTACATGGTCGTATTGTCCATCTGGACCTGGACCACTTGATCCCGTACAAACGGAGCAAAGGCGGTGAGGGCTAGATGAACCACTTGAAGCTCCAGCAGGCTGATGTGGCATCGGGACTCCCGGACCAGAGGCCGTGCACTCTGTGCTCCCCCAGATGGGCACCCCAACCCAGAGAGGCGTTGGTCGATAGAGAGACCATCGGATTGGGGCCGACAATGGATGCCCTCCTGCAGATGAGCTGGAACGATCCACCACTGGAGAGCGTTCTACATCTTCTGGGTCACTGCCACTGGCTGGTCCAAAGGACTGGAGTGCTGTGACCCATGGCTGGCCAGTCCCCACTGTAGAGGACGCATGTGCCAACGGGTCCAACGGACCACGCTGGTGCAGGCCGCCATAAGGCCCAGTAGGCGCAGGAAGTCCCGGGCAGGGTGCAATTGCCCAACCTGAAATGATTGGGCAAAGGAGGAAAGAACCTCGGCCCTGTCCGCCGGGAGCCGTGCTCTGGCTCGCAGAGAGTCGAGCTCTGCCCCGATGAATTGGATCACCTGCTTTGGCACGAGTTCGACTTGGCCTCGCTTGATGAGGAGGCCAACCTGAGAGCAAACCTGGAAGGCCAGATCCCCTGGACTGCTCCACCTCTGGTCTGGAGGAGGCCGCAAATCAGCCAGTCGTCCAGGTAAGGGTACACCGGACGCTCAGCCGCAGAGAATGCTATCTCCACTGCCATGCATTTGATGAAGACCCTAGAGCTAGAGAAAGGTCAAGGGCATGGCTCGAACTCATAGAGGAACCCTCTGCTCTGAAGCGGAGGAATCGCTGGTGGACGGATGGACTGGGACGTGAAGAACGCGGCCTGCAGGTCCAGAGAACAGAACCACACGCCTCGTTCCAAGGATGGAATGATCTGAGCCAGAGTGACCATCCTGAAGGTTCGAGACCTTAGGAACCTGTTCAGGTTGTGCAGGTCTAGAATGGGGCACCAGCCCCCCGTCCGTTTCGGGACCAGGAAGTACCTGGTCACAAACCCTGGGTCTGGTGGAGGATCCGCCACCTCCCTGATCACCTCCTTCTGGAGGAGCAGGGCAATGTCGGCTCGATGGGCCGACAGAGAGGCTGCGGACCACGAGGCCACGTGGGGGCGATGGCTGGGAAGAGGCGAGCCTGCTTGAACTCGAGGCAGACCCTTTCCTACCACTTCCAACACCCAGTGGTCCGTGGTGATAGCGGACCAGGCAGAAAAAGTGGCGGAGCCGTCCCCCCACGGGGGGAACCCGGGGGAAGCGACGCGGCTGGGGGCGACACCCCTCAACCTGTCACTGGGCAGGCTTGGAGGAAGGGTCGGCCGAGGGACCTCCTGGGCCTTTTCCTCCCAGCTTCCTGCTGGAGGAAGCTGCAGGCTTGGCTTTGGGGTGCCAAGTGCGAGTCTGCTGGCCCTGATGCTGGTGTTGCTGGGCCAGACGTGCCGCAGGGGCAGAAGGACGAAAGGCTTATGCTGCTGCCGGCGGCCTTTGTCCTTCTGGGCAGACATGACAGAGTCCAAGGTGGCACTGGACTCCTCAATTCTCTGGAGGTGACCTTCCACCCCAGGCCCGAACAAGTCGGTACCCAGGAAGGGGACGTCTGCCAGCTTGTGCTGGGTATACACTGTGAAGGTGGAGATCTGCAGCCAGGCTCTGCGGCACATGGCCACTGCGGCCGCTACTGACTGGGCACAGGAGTCTCCAATATCGAGTGCCATTTGGAGCTGCTGTTTTGCCACTGCCCTTCCCTGACCCTGCACCTGCTTGACCGTAGTCTGGAGGTCAGCTCGGAGATAAGGGATCACCTCATCCAGGGAGCCCATAAGGGGGGAGAAGTGCACCATCATTATGGCCGAACTGGCCTGGACGGAGGCCTAGGGAGGACGCAGAAGACACACTTTACGCCCGCACAGTCCAGCTTTTGGACTCTCTGTCGGGGGCTTGTCCACGTCCCTGGTGTTCACGGAACACTGGAAAACACCATCAGTAACCAACCCCTCCGCAGAGGGGTGCTCCGAGAAACCGGACAGTGACCCGGTGGGGACTGCGCATTTCCTGGCCATCCTGGCCGAAAGAGCCAAGGCTGGGCCAACAATGGCTTCAGCCACTGGAAAGGCCTCCATGGGAGAATCCCCTCGGTCAGGTATCTCCGTGAGGGGATACTTGGCCCGCTTGGATACGGGCTCGAGCTGCATCCAAGTGGACTCTGAGATGAGCCGAAGCAAACCCACAAACGAGGATGGGCTCTCGTCCATCGACTGTCCCTCGGAGGACCCAGGTCAAGGGCCTGGAGAACAGGAAGAGTCGCATCAGACTCGAGAAGTTTGCGAATAGCTGCCTAGGGCCTGAGCCATTCTCCACCTGCCGGGGATGATCAGGAGTGAGGGTGACCGACAACCGGTGGGGCAGTCCCTGACCCGACCGAGAATCCTTGGTCGGAGCCCCAGATTTAGGTTGTGGAGGTGGGGGTTCCAACACAATCGGTGGGGCAGCTGGTTTTAGCCAACAACCGGCACCGGTTTGGGCTCCTCGACCACTGCGAGGGGTTGTTTCAGCCTTTCAGGTGACAGCCACTTAATGGCCAGGGAAGGCAATGGTGTTGGCTTGTTCCCGGTCAAAAGGAGCTGCTGCCACATTAAGTCTTCATAGCGTTGACGCAATTTGCGCCGAAGCCTTTCCTCCGAGAAGGAAGAGGATGAGCAGGCGCGCTGCTTTCCTCGGTGCCGAGACCGAGACCACCGGCATTGGCCGGGATCAGCTGGACGAGAAGAGGTCCAAGACCGAGACCGCCAGTGTTTCGAGGTGGGTCTGGGAGGAAGCGGGAAACCTGTTCCTCCTCGCTCAGAGCTTAACGGATACTCCGCACAGGAGGCGCAGGCAAGTCTCGGTTTCCACCGGGGAACGGTGAAGAAGGGTTGTCGGCTTCTCCAGACGACAAACCATCCAACAATACAAGAAAATCTCGACCGCGGCTGACGGGGTGTCTCGCCGACTGACCTGACGGGGACATCGTGAAGCCAGCTGCCTTAGCCGCATCCTCGATCAAGCCTAAAGTCGACTGTCCGGGAAAGGGATCTCTCCGCCTCCCACGACCTGACGGTGGGACTTACCCTTCGAGTCCTTCTTCTTGGACCGAGAGGAGTGTCCCGATGGACCCTCACCTTTTGTAGAGAGGGACTGGTAAAGCTCCTTAAAAGAAGCCGTATAGGAGGAGCTCAAGGAGAGCGGGATAAATGCCGCGACCGAGGAAGATGAAGATGTGAGCCTGGGCCGCCTCCTCCTCGAGGGCTTTCATCTGTTCAAGTTGCTCAGCCGAGCCAGGCGCCGTGGAAACCACCCAACGGGCCTCCTTCAACTTCACCGGCGGTACACTTCTCTCGGGGCGCCCATGTTGGAGCCTGGCAGCATGGTCTTCGAGGACGTCTGCAGAGAAGGACTTGCACAAATCGCAATCCTCGCGGACCGTGGTCAAGGTCCAAGGTAGACATACGTGAGTGCAGATCGTCCTAGACATCTTCGACCGCATGGGCACCAAAACCAGGAGTCGATTTGTCCATCGCAGCCGCTAAGGAAGAAACAGACCGAAGTCTAGTAAACTTTAAAATTAGTTTCGGGTTAACTGAAGAGTTTGGATCCAGTCTAAATGCAAAGCGCTAAGGAGGAAACCCGAGCTTCCAAGCGGTAAGGAAGATCTGGCGTCATGGGGTGGAGCCGAGAGTTTCACCAACCGCGTTGGTGGGTGGGAGAAGCCAGCTTGAAGATCTTCCGGCAAGATTTAAAGCGGCAAGGAACCTGCAGACAGTGTGGATGAACAACATATCCATGTCCCTAGAAAAAATGTTTTGTCCCCCCTTAACTTTCCATGCTTGTCTGAGTCCCAGCAGGCTTCACTTTTATGCACTATCTCCACTATAGAGACCCAGGGAGCAGTTAAAAATTCTAAAACATTAAAAAGCCCTGGCCCAGACGGCTTCGGAGCCGAATGGTATAAGACATTTCTTTCAAAATTGATCCAGCCGATGCAAAAGACTTTTTTGGAGGTGCAGGATGGAGGTGCCCCCAAACCCTCATGGTCATGTGCGGCCATCTCAGCTATCCTGAAACCAGGTAAAGCTCCACTAAATTTAGAGTCATACAGACCCATCTCGGTTTTAAATAATGATTATAAGCTAAAGTATATATGGCAATATGGGCACATAGGTCTGAGACTATATTACCTACCCTGATACATTCAGATCAGGCAGGATTTCTGCGCATGTATCAGAATGCAGATAATGTACAAAGAACAATCCATTTGATGGATCGTATGGCTAATTCAGCCACCCCCTCGGCTTTAGTCAGTTTAGATGCCTGTAAGACTTTTGACAGGGAGTCCTGGAGATTTTTATGGGGAACACTAATGTCATTTGGGTTTCCGAGGGAATTTGTGAATTGGCTGGAGCAAATATACTCAGAACCAAGGGCTTATATAAAACTTAATGGCGGTATCACACCTCATATCATGTTACAGCGAGGCACTAGACAGGGATGTCCCTTATCCGCTTTGCTATTCGCCAGCTATATTGAGCCTTTGGCTATGATGCTTAGAAATTCAGGAAAAAATCAAGGGCATTCAGGTGGGCAATCAATCTTGGAAGTTGGCTTTATATGTGGATGACATTTTATTGTCAGTATCGGATCCAGAGTCCTCTATCCCAGCAATATGGGAGGTACTTGAGCAATTTCCTCAGTTCTCTGGATACAAAATAAATTCTTCTAAACTGAGGTTCTCTCTTTCCATTTCTCCCCCTCACGAACACTGAAAAGCAGTCTACCTCTGTGCTGGAACAGCATCAAGATAAAATATTTAGGTATACAGTTACCGAACCAGTTAATGCACCTCACTATGGTGAACTATGAACCCCTAACACAAAAAATAGAGTTCGATCTACATCAGTGGTCCCAACTTCATTTATCATTGTATTCTAGGGTGGATCTTATTAGGATGAATATCCTCCCACGGCTGCTATATCTTTTTCAAACCATACCGGTGAAGCCAGATGGAATGTACTTTCCCTTCAGGAATAAGTCTCTGGCAAGATTTGTCTGGGCTTGGGAAAAAACCCTGTATCAAGTGGTCCACATTAACGTTACTAAAAATAAGGAGGCTTAAATTTGTTCTAATCTTCAGATCGACAAGCTTACACCACTGTGATAGCTAGAGTTTTTAATTGGAACAACCCAGTGTATAACATTCCCTGGAAGAACCTGGAATTTACCCTTAATGGGGTGAGGGAGGGGGGCGACCTTCTACAATTGATGTATACCCCAGTAAATAAAAGACCTAGACTTATTTATAGTACAAATTCTACTAGAGAGACTTGGAGGAAACTCATCCATTTAAGCGAGCTAGAACCAGTAGGTGCCTATCTTAATCTATTAAATTTCGGAATCCAATCTCTTACTCTGAAACAGGAGGGTACTTTGGCTCAATGGAGACAAAAGGGTTTTAAATTTATATTCCACTAGGTGGACGCCAGAGGGGTCCTCTCATTTATCAAACTCCAAGAAACTTACAATCTTTCACAACAAGACTTTCCAATATATACAAGCTTAAGAGAGGGCACAGAACGGAGGGGACTAGCCTACAGTAAGCGCCCGTATCCCCCCCTTCATTGCTTACCTTAGCCATGACCACAGGGAGAGGGCAACTGTGGACCCACTTTGTGGGACTAATATACAGGGGACTGAGGGAATTATCAAAAAATTCTACTCAGGGAATTCTGAATGCCTGGAATGAAGAGCTTCCACTCCAGGTATCAAAGGAGGATTGGTAAAAGTATACTAAATTCTCAATGGGACTTTTGGGAGCCCCCTACTGGCGAGAATTTGCCTGGAAAGCTAGAAATAGATTTTTCTATACACCGGCAAGACTGGCCAAGTTCTCATCTGGGACGCCAAGCTATTGCTGGAGAAATTGTGCAGAAATATCTACGGATCAGTTCCATGTTTTTTGGGCCTACATAGAATGTGACGGCAGATAAGGATCGCTTGGCCCACCTAGTCTGCCCATTTTCCTACCTAACAGATAAGCTGCAGATCCTAGTTAACCAACAGCTTACTTCCTCCTACCCCCACTAGGACTGCCTTATGTCTGTCCCATGCATTCTTGAACTCCCCCACTGTTCTTGACTCCACAACCTCCTCAGGGAGGCTGTTCCATGCATCCACAACCCTCTATGTGAAAAAATTCTTCCTCACATTACCTCTGAGCCGTCCCCCCTCTATCTTCAAATTGTGCCCCCTTGTTCTTACACATCTCTTTTTCTGAAAGATGCTACCTTCTTGGACTTTGTTGATTCGCTTGAGGTACTTGAAAGTTTCTATCATGTCCCCTCTCTCCCTTCTTTCCTCAAGGGTATACATATTAAGCTCCTTTAGTCTTTCTTTGTATGTCTTCTGGTGCAGACCCTGCACCATTTGGTCTGCCCTCCTCTGGACAGCCTCCACTCTGTCTATGTCTTTATGGAGATGGCATCTCCAGAACTGCACACAGTACCTAGATGGGGTCTCACCAACTGTCTGTACAGAGGATAACTTCCTGTTTTCTACTACTGATGCCTCTCCTATGCATCCCTGTATCCCCCAGCCTTCCTTACTGCCTTCTCACATTGCTTGCCCACCTTTAGGTCATCTGATATAATTACCCCAGGTCCCTTTCTATTTTACTGTTGTCAGTATCTCACCCCATTGTGTACTCTTCCCTGGGTTTTGTTTCCCAGGTGCTACCTGCACTTCTTTGCACTGAATCTCAGCTGCCATACATCTGACCATTCCTCCAGCCTTGCCAAGTCCCTTCTCATCCTTTCCACTCCATCCTGTGTATCAACCCTGTTGCAGATCTTTGTGTCATCTGCAAAGAGACATACTTTTCCTTCCAGTTCCTCGGCAATGTCACTTATAAAGACATTAAAATGGACGGTCCCAGTACTGAACCCTCATGGTACCCCACTAGTAACCCTCCTTTCTTCACTGTGGACTCCATTTACTACTGCCCTTTAGGCCCTGTTGTCTAGCTAATTTTTATCCAGGCTACCACATTGGGACCCATTCCAAGGCTGGCTAACTTGTGTATTAATCTTTTGTGTGGGACTGTATCAAATGCCTTGCTAAAATCTAGGTAGGCAATGTCCACAGCCCCTCCCCGGTCTACTACTTTGGTCACCCAGTCAAAGAAATCTATTAGATTCGTCTGACATGACCTTCCCATCGTGTATCCATGCTGCCTTGGGTCCTGTGCCCCACTGGCCTCTAGGTACTCAACAGTTCTTTCCTTTAGAAGTGATTCCATCATTTTCCCTACCACTGAGGTCAAACTAACTGGTCTGTAGTTTCCTGCCTCTGTCCTGCTCCCACTTTTGTGAAGAGGAATCACATCTGCCCTCCTCCAGTCCTCGGGTAGCACCCCATCCTCCTATGATTTGTTAAAGAGAGTAGTCACCGGTGTCACTAGTTCTACCTTTAGTTCCTTTAGAATTCTCGGGTGAATCCCATCAGGCCCCACTGCTTTGTCCACCTTCAGTTTTATTAGTTCTTTCAGAACCCTTTCTTCTGTAAATGGACTGGTATCGACCCCGTCTTCAGAGTGTTTCTCTTGTTTGGTTTAGG
The DNA here is from genome assembly GCA_016271365.2 of Neoceratodus forsteri. NCBI lineage: Eukaryota > Metazoa > Chordata > Ceratodontiformes > Ceratodontidae > Neoceratodus > Neoceratodus forsteri. Next base: position 1,301,745,175 of record CM057455.1, read on the forward strand.
TACTTCCTCCTCTTCCTTTGTGAATACTGAGCAGAAATATTTGTTCAGTATCCTGCTTTTCACTGTCACCCTGTACCCACATTCCTCCTCTTTATTAAGCCTCAGTATCCTCCTTTGGTCTTTCTTCACTCCCTAATGTACCTATAAAAGGTCTTATCCTCTTTTAACAGAGTTGGCTAGCCTTTCCTCTGTTTGGGCCTTTGCTATTCTGATTGCTTTAACTGATAAAGTTCTCTGTCCTGCTCCTTCTGTGTTTCCTTATATTTCTATTCCTGCCCGCGAGTTAGCAGGTTTCTGGAGAGATATTTTAGAGGTATTAAAAGAACTGGTAGATGTGGAAGCTGTATTGACCCCTGAGCTAGTATTACTCTCAGTTCCACCAGAGGATCTCCCAATACCCAGAGGATCATTGTTAATCACTTATATACTGGCAGCTAAAAAAGCAATTACTAGAAACTGGGGAAAGAAGATGCCCCCAAACATTCAGAGCTGGCGGGGAATAATGGGAGAAATTTATGTATTAGAGAGATTAATAGCCAAAAGCTCAGATAAATGGTCTGCCTTTGAGCTTAAATGGAGGAAACAGATTATATATATTTCATCCTTAGATCCTTTTGTACCTTAGAAATATATTGACCCTGATAATGGTTTCTGTAAATGCCTTAGCGCTCATTATATAAACTGCTTTATAAATTATGTAAGTTGTATTGAGACCTTTGAATAGTACAGTTACGTAAGAACTTACCATAACAGTAGATCTTCCAGAGAGGTTCTTGCAGTAGGTAATTACATATAGGACTGATGCCAGCAGGACCCCACAGAAAAATTTCTAGCTAGCAGTCCCTGGCGTAGGGCCTGCGCCCGCCTTCAGTTCTTTCCTACCACATGCCAATAAGGCTGGACGAGAGAAGAGCGGATATTTCCATCACTGGAAAAGGAGCTGAAAAGCCTAGGGGATGGAGGGCAGGAAGTATTTACTGCAAGAGCCTCTCTCAAAGATCTACTGTTACGATAAGTTCTTACGTAATTGTACTATCTACTTCTCGAGAGGGCTCTTGCAGTAGGTAATTACATATAGGACTGAATCCGAAGCAGTCTGGAACAAAGAAAGGCATGGGAGGAGGAAACTACTCCAAAGAGCAGTTCTAGCTGTGCAAGCCTCAAGATAAGAGGCTTTGCAGAACAGCCAGCCCGAAGCCTGCTCCACAGCGAGAGGCAACATCCAAACTGTAGTGTTCAGAAAAGGTATGGACGGAAGTCCAGGTGGCGGCAGCACAGATGTCTGCCACAGACACATTCTTGAAACAAGCTGCTGAGGCAGCTACTCCTCTGGTGGAGTGGCTTCTTACTTGACCCGGGAGGGTCTTGTTGTATTTGTCATAACAGAAAGTGATGCAATGAGCCAACCATTTAGATAGGCATTGCTTGGAAACAGCACTGCCTTCCTTTTTATGAGCAAAAGAGACAAACAATTGATCAGTCTTTCTGAGATCTTCGTCCTGTTGGTGTAGTATCTCAGAATCCAGTGAACATCCACAGCATGGAGTAAATACTCCCCTTGATTACAGTACCGTGTGAAAAAGGCAGATAACTCTATGGACTGATTTAGAGTAGACTCTGCTACTACTTGAGGAAGAAAATGAAAATTACATACCTACCGTAATTCTTGATCTTCTTGGACGAGTCTCCACCACTAATTCACACTATTGGGATCTGCGTCGGAAGCACTAGGACCCATCGGGAGCAAACTTTTTTGCTGGAGGGTCGGCGCCACGAGGAACGGTGCCGCGAGCCCTAGCTTGTGCGGTAACGACTATCTCAGCCGACCCTCCACCCCATCTCTCAGTACCTTTTTTACCAAGGAGGTGCAGCGTAACTAACCTAGAAAGGTAGCCTAACCTAAAAACCGGACATAAGATAGTCCAGGCCACTGTAAGAAGGGTCAATAAAGAAGTCTTCACGCCTAAAGATTTGAGGAGTGAAGACCAACAAGAAAGGTGAGCTCGGGATGGAGAGGATGGAATGAGTGGTGGAGACTCGCCCAAGAAGATCAAGAATTATGGTGAAGCACTTTTCATATCTTCCTGGACATTAGTCTCCACCACTCATTCACACTATTGGGAGAGTACTGAGCTAATAATCCCGAGAGGGCGTACAGGAGAACCAAGAGCTCACGTTTTAGGACAGAAGTCCACTGAGGATGGCTCTGCCAAAGGAAGAATGTCGTTTGGCATGGACATCTAGTGCATAATGTTTAGCAAATGCACTGAGCTCAGGTGGCGACTGCAGATGTCTGCGATGGGCATGTTGCTTGATTTCTGCTAGGGATGCCGCGACCGCTCTGGCAGAGTGAGCGAAATCTACCTCCAACTTAACCTCGCCCATGGAATAGCAGTGACGAAGGCACGCCACCAGCCATGATGAGATACATCTGATAGCGACAGGTTGACCCAGCCGGGTCTCACTGAAGGAAATGAACAGTTGCTGAGCTTTGTGAAAATCCTTGGTTCTATCTAGATAGAAATGCAAGGCCCTCTTAACATCCAAAGAATGAAGAGAACGTTCCCCTTCATTTTGGAAGTCCGCAAAATAAGAGGGAAGGACCAAAGGTTGGTTTAGATGAAATTCTGACACAACCTTAGGAAGAAATTTAGGATGAGTACGAAGAAAGGAAAATTACGTACCTACTGTAATTCTTGATCTTCTTGGACGAGTCTCCACCACTCATTCACACTAGTGGGATTGGCGCGGAGGCACTAAGACCATCGGGGAACAAACTTTTGCTGGAGGGTCGAGGAGAGCGGCGCAGCGAGACCACGGCGCCCTTGAAAGCAGGCCTCGGCGGTAATGACCATCTCGGCGACGACTCCTCCAACCGCCTCAGTACCTTTTTACCAAGGAGGTGCAGCGAACAACCAAAAAGGGTAAACCAATCATTAAAAACGGACATAAGATAGTCCGTATGACCCGTGAAGAAGGGTCAGCAAAGAAGTCCTCACGCCCAAAGATTTGAGGGAGTGAAGACCAATACAGCGGTGAGCTCGGGGATGGAGGGTGGATGTAGGAATGAGTGGTGGAGACTCGGTCCAAGAAGATCAAGAATTACGGTAGGTACGTAATTTTCCCATTCTTCCTGGACATAAGTCCCCACCACTCATTCACACTAGTGGGAGAGTACCAGCTGATAATCCCCAAAAGGGCGTGCAGGAAAGCCAGAGCTCACGCTGCTAAGATAGAAGTCATTAGGATAGTTCTGCCGACGCGAATGCCGCCTGGCATGAACATCCAGTGCATAGTGCTTAAATTTAAAGTATGCACTGAGCTCCAGGTAGCGGCAAGCATATATCTGCAATTGGAACATTGCTACTCCGCTAGGATGCCGCGACGCCCTAGTAGAGTGAGCGTACACTCTACCTTCTAATTTAACTTGAGCCATGGAATAGCAATGACGAAGGCATGCCACTAACCATGAAGAGATACATCTAATAGCGACAAGTTGACCCAGCGGGTGTCGCTGAAAAACATGAACAGTTGCTGAGTCTTGCGAACATCCTTGGTTCTATCTAAATAGAACCAAGGTTCTTTAACATCCAAGGAATGAAGAGCTCGCCCTTCATTTTGGAAATTAGCTAAGCCGGAAAAACTAGAGGTTGGTTCAGATGGAATTCTGACACAACCTTGGGAAGAAATTTAGGATGAGTACGGAGAACTACCTTGTCCTTATGGAATACAGTATACGGAGGGTCCGTAACCAGTGCATGTATCTCAGAGACCCTGCGGGCTGAGGTAATGGCCACCAGGAAGGCAGTCTTCCAGGTAAGAAATTTTAACTCACAGGTAGCTAAGGGTTCGAAAGGCTTCCGAGTGAGCATGTCCAGCACCAGGTTAATGTCCCAGGCTGCAACTGGACGCTTAACAGGGGTCTGGTATGGAGAATCCTTAAGAAATCTCTTCACTATAGGTAACTGAGCCAGAGTTAAGGAAGAAACTGCTCATGGAACGCTGAGATGGCACTAAGGTGAACTTTAACTGTGGAGTATTGAAGACCTAAGTTTGATAGGTCCAAAAGATACTCCAGAACCTTGCCAGGAGGACAGGAAAGGGATTCCAAGAGGATTTTGACACCAGAGAGAAAACGCTTCCATTTGAAGCCGACGTTTTTCGGGTGGCTGGCTTCCGAGCAGCCAGAAGGATGTCTGAGACTCTACGAGAGACGTTGAACCGATTCACTTCTATCTCTTCAGGAGCCAAGCATGAAGGTGAAGTGATTTCAGGTTGGGATGGACCAACGAACCCTGAGTCAGAAGACTGATTTGCAAAGGAAGTGGTCTCGGAGAGGCTGCCAACATACTGTTGAGTAGAGGAAACCATAGTTGCCGAGGCCAGGAAGGAGCAATGAGAATCATCTTGGTCCTGAGACTCGAACTTGAGGAGTACTCTCTGGATTAGAGGAAGTGGTGGAAAGGCGTAAAGAAAGCGTTTTGTCCACCGCAGCCTGAACGCATCCTGACAGAAAATGCCAGGCCCTGGATTTCTGGAGCAGAAGAGAGGCAGTTTTATGCTGAGTGGGATGCAAAAGGTCCAGGTCTGGAGTCCCCACTCTTTGAACAGGGACCGAGCCACGGCTGGATCGAGAGACCACTCTGAGGGTCTGCCTGCTTCTGCTGAGGTGATCTGCTAGGTCGCTTTGTATACCTGGCAGATAAACCGCTTGAATCAGAGACTTGTGCTCCAAGCACCACTCCACACCTCATTGCTTCCCTGCAAAGGGATAAGAATGAGCACCGCCTTGCTTGTTGATGTAATACATCACTGCTTTGTTGTCCGCTTGAAGGAGAATGTTCTTGTGACAAAGGACATCCTTCAGAGCTCGGATTGCATAGAGGACCGCTCTCATCTCCAGGACATTTATGTGGAGATGAGTTTTAACTGAGTCCATACACCTTGAGTGTGGAGGGAGAGACAGTGAGCTCCCATCCCATTAGCGATGCATCTGTGGTGATGGAGATCTGATGATCCGGAGAAAAGGGAATCCTTCCAGGAGATTGCTCTCTTGAGACCACCAGGTGAGACACTTCAAGGCTCCGTCCACCTTGATGGGATAAGACTGGGGGTGAGAGGTCGGGGACCACTGAGTGGAGAGCATCCACTGGGTGGTTCTCATGTGCAGTCGGGCCAGAGGGACAGTGAACCGAGGGCCGCCATGAGACCCAACATGCGTTGCATCGAGAGAGCTGTAACCCATTGGTTCTCCCTGATGTAACGGGCCATACGAAGGATGTCGAGTCTTCTGTCCTCTGGAAGGAAAGCTTCGCTGAAGAGGTGTCTAGAAGCGCCCCTATGAAAAGGAGCTCTGGGAGGGTTGCAGTTGAGATTTTTTCAAATTCAGCAGAACTCCCATGGACGTGAGAAGACGAAGTCGTTTGCACGGGCTTCCAAAGTCCCTTGGCCGGAAGGGGTTAAGAAGCCAATCGTCCAGGTAGGGAAACACTGGAGTCCGACTTCTCTGAGAGTGCGCCCACGAGAACTGCACAACACTTTGTAAAACTCACAAGGCCGAGGATAGCCCAAAGGGCAGGACTCTGAACTGATAATGCTGACCCAAAGCTACAAACCTGAGGAATTTGCGGTGGGTCGGGTGGACGGGATATGCTGGTAAGCATCCTGCATATCCAGAGAGGCCAGCCAGTCGTGCTGATGCAGCAAGGGTAACAGGGTACCTAGGGAAATCATCTTGAATTTCTCCCTGGGGAGGAATTTGTTTAACTTTCTGAGGTCTAGAATGGGGCGCATCCCCCCAGATTTCTTTGGAACCAGAAAGTAATGGGAGTAGAACCCTGTGTTTCGCAGATGCGGGGGCACCAGTTCTATTGCCCTGTTGTTCAGAAGGCCCTGGATCTCCGCGGTGAGGAGATCTGACTGAGAGGCCGACAACCTGGGTTGTCGTATGGGAGGACAATTCGGCGGGGGTTCCAAGAAATTGAGAGAGTAACCCTCGCGAATTATCCGAAGAACCCATTTGTCTGAGGTTATGGACTTCCACTGGTTGTAGAAGTACATCAGACGACCTCCACCGGAGGAGATAGTTCCACCTCGGCAGAGTGGATGGAACTTGGGCCAACGACTCATAAGGTAGCGCTGGGAGCTTTAGGTCCCTGCGCTTCTGCGTCTTCTTTGAGGTTGGGCAGGTTGGCTTATGGAAGCTTCCTGCCTCTGCCTCGAAAGGACTGACGACTATGAAACTGACGTCTGTTCACATGCCCCGAGAGGGCAGGCGGAGGTCTGGCCAACTTAATGGCCGATCTAGTCTTCTGAGTGGCCTCTAAGGCTTGCTCCACCTGAGGGCCAAAAAGAAAGGAGCCATCAAAAGCAGCGCCATCACCTGCTGCTGAGCATCATTCGTGAAGCCAGAAGTCACGAGCCAGGAATGGCGCCCCGAGTACAAATCACCGGCTGCTGAGCGTGCAGAAGCAGTGTCGAAAGCATCCATGGCGGCTTTGACCTGTTGGTTATTGGACTCAATACCTCTAATAACTGGTCAGAAGAAGCTCTGACTTGAATCCGAATCTGGAAGAGCTTCAACCATTCTTTCATAGAGTGCCACAGGATATACTCATACTGAGAAAAATAGCCTTGATAACTGCACTCGCATACTTAGAGTGGAGGCAGCAAAGACTCTCTTACCTAATGTATCAATCTTCGAGACTCTTTGTTAATAGGTCGAGCTGTAGTAGTTTGAGGAAGAACGACCTTGTCATTCTCTGCCAGGACTACAATAGGATCGCAAAGGCTTGGGATGCCAAAATGGGACGATCCTTGGGAGCTGAATACTTCTTATCAATGGATTTAGCCACTGAGGGAATAAGAGCAGGGTTATTCCATACCATTTGAGACAGCGCCTCGAAGGAAGCTGAATCGGAGGGTCAAACCGTAAGGGATCTCCGAAGCATGAAGATACTGGAGTCTTAATATCTTCCCAGGATCGATGTCTGTAGTCTGGAGAAAGAGGTGATCCCAGGTTCTTCAACAGAGACTTAAAGGACAGGTCCCGACCACAGGCTCTGTAGCAAAGAAAGATCCTGTTTCCTCCACTTCATCACCCAACCAAGGTCTGGGTCAGGCTCAACATCATCTCCTGATGGTCCGAAAGGACTGTTTGGACAGAAAAGGTGAAAATTAGGAGGAGGAGAATGGCAGAAAAACAAGGAGAGTCCCCAAGGGCTGCGGCAAGGGCGCAAAGCAGGCTGAAAAGCGCACCGAGGCGCCGCCAGCGCCGAAGAAGCCCTGTGACCCCGCGCGCCCCGGCGGCGCGCGCGCCCGGACGGCGCGGCTGCGCCCACGACCAGCAGGCGCCACGGACGACGCGCGAGCAGCGCCCGCGGGCAACCCGCGAAACTGACGCCCATGAGCGGCGCGCGGCGGCTTACGCCCGATCAAGCAGCACCACGGCGCGCGAGACAGGCGCCACCGTAACCGAGAGACCCGCAGCGGCGCCGCCAGCAGCGCCACAGCTCAGCGTCCCAGCAGCGCCGACACGGCCCCAGACCCTGCAGAAGGCGCGGAAAGCCGGGAACCTGGAAAGCAGAGAGGAAAAATACCAGGAGATAGGGCATCGTTGGGGAGCCCCCTCGCGCGCAGCCATGCCAGAGAAACACCTAAGCAGGTCATGCGAAGAGGCGCCCGGCAGCGACAGGAAGGTCAACACGCCTGACCTGACGGCGGAGGCCGAGGGCTCGAGGTAACCGAGCCGAGCAGAAGAGACGCTCGCCCGCCGGCTCCGCCAGGCGGCCCACTGATCAAGCACTGCTCATCTGGAGCCCTACCTATAGGCGGGAGGGCTCCGATGTCGGGGCAGCGATTATCGGAGCTGGCGACTCCGAAGAAGGAGCCGGCAACTAGCGATAACACGACCGTCGACAGCCGAACATACCAGAGAGCGACCTCGGTGATACCTTCTCTTTTTGACCTGGGCGGAAAGAAGAGCTCGAGGCGAGCAGGCGCCAAGAATCGACAGATTTATTTTTATGCGCGATAGGACGCCCATCCCCAGACATCGGACTGGCCCGTGGTGAACCCGCTGAGGAGAAGGCTGACGGACCCAGCCGGCTGACTGAACAGCTTTCACCAAGTCTCCTACCGTCACCTGACCTGCTCATGAGTCGAGCTCCGTCCAGTAGGCGAGACTTCTTCAAGTGAAGTTAAATTTAAATATTAGAAAAATTTTCAGAAAATAGAATAAAACAAGCGATACTACTATCGTGATAATGTTACAAAAAACAAACTGAAAACTATCGCTAGTTTGAGTTTGACTCAACTAATGACACGGCGATCGTCACTGAGCGCACTTTCGGCCAGCGGGAAAAAAAAAAAGGGCTAAGGCGGTTGGAGAGTGCGTCGCGAGATGGTCAGTACCGCTCGAGCCCGCTGCTTTCATGGCGCCCGATGTCTGTGGCGCGCCGTCTCTCGCCTGACCTCCAGCAAAAGTTGCTCGATGGGTCTTGAGTACCTCCGGCGTAATCCCACTAGTGTGAATGAGTGGGTGGAGACTTATGTCCAGGAAGATCTACTTTGTCCTTATGGAACACAGTATACAGAGGTCTGTGACAGGCGTGTATCTCAAGACCCTGCGGGCTGAGTAATGGCCACTAGGAGAGGCAGTCTTCCAGGTGAGAAATTTTAGCTCACAGGTAGAAGGTTCGAAGGTTTCGGTGAGCATGTCTGCTAAGATTAATGTCCCAGGCTGTGACTGGGCGTCTTGTAGGGGTCTGGTATGCAGAATCCTTAGAAATCTCTTAACCATAGGTAACTGAGCCAGAGTTAAGGAAATAGCGGGCTCATGATACGCTGAAATAGCACTAAGATGAACTTTGACTGTAGAGTACTGCAGACCCAGGTGAGAGGTCCAAAAGTACTCCAAACCCTTATCTAGTGGACAGGAAAAGGGATTCAAAGAGGACTTTACACCAGAATGGCTTGCTTCCACTTGGCTGTGTAAGTTTTCCAGTGGCTGGTTTCCGTGCAGCCAGAAGAATATCTGAAACTCTTGAGAGACATTAAAGATCGGTTTATGACGACCTCTTCAGGAGCCAAGCATAAAGGTGAAGTGATCTCAGGTTGGGATGGACTACGGTCCCTGAGTCAAGGATCTCATCTGCAGGAAGTGGTCTTGGAGGAACTGCCAACATATTGTTGAGTAGTGGAAACCACAGCTGCCGAGGCCAAAGGGAGCAATGAGAATAATTATGTCCCCCTGGGATTCGAACTTGAGGAGTACCACTCTGAATTAGAGGAAGAGCGGAAGAAGGCGGAAAAAGCGTTTGTCCACTGCAGCCTGAGCATCCTGACAGAAAATACTGAGCCCTGGATTTCTGGAGCAGAAGAGGCAGTTTTGCGTTGGTGGGGATGCAAAAGGTCCAGGTCTGGAGTTCCCCACTCTTCGAATAGTGACTGAACTATGGTTGAGTCGAGAGACCACTCGTGAGGGTCAGTCTCTGTTCTGCTGAGGCAGTCTGCCAGTTCGTTCTGAACACCTGGCAGGTAGACTGCCTGAATTAGAGCCTCGTGCTCCAAGCACCATTCCCATACCCTCATTGCTTCTCTGCATAAGGGGTAAGAGTGAGCCCAGCCCTGCTTGTTGATGTAATACATCACTGCTTTGTTGTCCGTTTGAAGGAGAATGTTCTTGTGACACAGAATGTCCTTCAAAGCTCGGACCGCATAAAGGACGGCTCTCATTTCTAGGACGTTTATCTGGAGCTGGGACTCGACTTGGGTCCATGCACCCGTGAGTGTGGAGAGTCTGACAGTGAGCTCCCACCCCATTAGGGATGCGTCCGTGGTAATGGAGATCTGATGGTCAGGGAGCAAAGTACCCCTCAGGAGATTGCTCTCTTGAGACCACCAGGTGAGTGACCTCCTTAAGGGCTCTGTCACCTTGATGAGATAGGACTGCGGGTGAGTGGTTGGGGACCACTGAGTACTGAGCATCCACTGGGTGGTTCTCATGTGCAGGCGTGCTAAGCGGTACAGTGAACACCGAGGATGCCATGAGGCCTAGCATCCGTTGCATCGGAGAGAGACTGAGACTGACTGTTTCCCCGATGTGACAGGCCATCTGAAGGATATTGTTCCTCCTGTCTTCTGGAAGAAAAGCCTTTGCACAGGAGGTGTCCAGAAGAGTTCCTATAAAAGGAGCCTCTGGGAGGGCTGCAGTTGTGATTTCTTGAGGTTGAGCAGGAACTCCCATGGGCGTAAAGCGAGGCCGTCTCCATGGCGTCCAGGTCCCTTGCCTAGAAAGAGGCCTTGCACAAAGCCAATCGTCCAGATAAAGGAAACACCTGAATTCGACCTTTCTGAGGTGCGCTGTGAGAACTGCACAACATTTGTAAAAACCTGCTGGTGTGAGGATAGCCTAAAGGGAAGACTCTACAGACTGATAGTGCTGTCCCAAGAGCCACAAACCTCAGGAATTTGTGATGCCTCGGTGGTGAACAGGAATGTGCTGGTAAGCATCCTGCATATCTAGGGAGGCTAACCAGTCATGTTGGTGGAGCAGAGGTAACACGATTCCCAGAAATCATTTTGAATTTCTCTTTGGGGAGAAATTTGTTTAGCTTTCTGAGATCTAGAATGGGCGCATACATGAACTTCTTTGGAACCAGAAATGGGAGTAGAACCGTGTTTTGTTGGTGCGTTGGCACACCTCTACTACCCTGCTGTTCAGAAGGCCCTGAATCTCTGCGGCAAAAGGTCTGACTGAAGGGTTGACAGCCTGGGCTGCCGGTCTGGGGGAGACGATCCAGGGGGTCTCCACAAGATTGAGTGAATACCCTCGCGAAGTATCCGAAGGACCCATTTGTCTGAGGTTATGGACTTCCACGGTTGTAGAAGTGCATCAGACGACCTCCCACTGGAGAGGAAAAGTCCACCTCGGGCAGCTGAGATGGAACTTGGGCCGGCAATTCATAAGGTAGTGCTGGGCGTTTTGGGCCCTTGCGCTTTCTGTTGCGCCTTCTTTTGAGGCTGGGCAGGTTGATTCTTATGGAAACTTCCTCTGCCTCGAAAGGACTGGCGATTATGAAACTATCATTTACTGGCATGCCCTCGAGAGGGGAGCAGGAGGGCGAGCCAACAATGGCTGACCCTAGTCTTTGTGTGTAGCTTCTAGAGCTTGTCTACCTGAGGACAAAAGATATGCACAGGGCAAGGGCCAACTCATCACCTACTGCTGTCATTAATAAAGCCAGTGCGCAGCCAGGAATGACGCCGAGTGCAAATACCAGCAATCGCTGAGCGGAAGCAGTATCAAAAAGCATCCATGGCTGCTTTACACCTGCTGGTTATTAGATTCAATACCTCTGGTAATGCTTTGAAGAAGCTCTGGCTTTGATTCCGACTCCGGCAGAGCTTCAACCATCTGTTTAATAGAATGCCACAGGATATACTCATACTGAGAAAAATAGCCTTGGTAACTGGCAATCGCATACTTAGGTAGAAGCAGCAAAGACTCTCTTACCTAGGGTGTCTATCTTCACGAGATTCTTTGTTAATAGAGTCGAGCTGTAGTAGCTTGAGGAAACGACCTTATCATTCTCTGCCAGGACTACAATAGGATCCATAAAGGCTTGAGATGCCAAAATGGGAACGATCCTTGGGGGCTGAATATTTCCTATCAATGGATTTAGCCACTGAAGGGGTAGGCAGGATTATTCCATACCATTTGAGACAGCATCTCGAAGGAAGGCTGGATGGAGGAGTCAAATCCGTAGGGATCTCCGAGGCATGAAGATATTGGAGGTCTCAACAATTTCCCAGGATCGATGTCTGTAGTCTGGAGAGAAAGTGTGGAACTCAGATTTTTCAACAGAGACTTAAAGGATAGGTCCTCGACCACAGGCTCTGCAGCAGTAGCTAGATCCTGCTTGATCCACTTCATCACGCATAACCGGAAGGTCTGGGTCAGGCTCAAAGTCATCTCCTGACAGTCAGGAGGACTGTATGGACAGGAAAGGAATGAAATTCAGAAGAGGAAGAAGGAAGCAAGTGAAAAGAGGTCCCGAGGCCGGCGGCACCGGCAGAGCGATGCAGCAGGTGCGGCGCCGAGGGGCGGCGCCGAGCGCATGTCGGCGCCGAGGATGGCGCCCGGCGCAGTATCGGCATGAGAGCGGCTACTCCAGACTCCGAAAAACAGGTTTGGAAGGAAGAAGAGCAGGAGATAAGGACATCGGTGTGGCCTCCTGCGCAGCAACCATGTGAGGGAACACCTAAGTCTTGGTCGACGGCACAGAAGAAGGTGCGTAGCGACCAGGAAGGTCAGCAGCCCTACCTGGTGGCCACAGGCCGAAGGCCTGGCGGCTGAGCCAGGTAGCCGAACCAGCCTCCGAGCCCATTGCTCCACAAGAGCGCCCACTGATGAAACTGCTCATCTGAAGACCTACCTGCGGGCAGGGTAGGGCTCGATGTCAAGCCATCGCTACCAGAAGCAGAGGTTGGTGACTCCGAAGGAGGAGACGGCAACTAGCCCTGATAATCGGCGTCTCTGCGCGCAGACATATCAGAGGGTGACCTCGGTGATGCCTTCTCTTTTTAGACCTGTGGGCGAAGAAGAGCTCGAGACTGAGCGTTGCCGAGAGTCACGACCGTTTATTTTATGCTTCGGGGACCGCATCCCCTCGGGCATTGGACTGACCATTGTCAGACCCTCCTCTGAAGAAGGCGGACCGGACCCAGCCCGACTGACTGAACAGCTTTCATCACAGAGTCTCCTACCGTCACCAGATCTGCTCATGGTCGACTCCGTCAAGGTAGGCTGAGACTTCTTTATTGTATTTATTTCAAAAAATAAGAATAAATTTAAGCGATACTGTATCGAGATAATACTACAAAAAAATAAAAACTGAAAACTATGCTGCTAGTTTGAAGTTGGACTCCCAACAGGCGAGCGACGTCGTCACTGAAGTGCACTCGACGGCGGGAAAAAAGGAACTGAGGCGGTTGGAGGGTCGACGCTGAGACAGTCGTTACCGCACAAGCTAGGGCTCGTGGCGCCGTTCCTTGTGGTGCCATCTCTGGAGCCAACCCTCCAGCAAAAAAGTTTGCTCCCGATGGGTCCTAGTGCCTCCGGTGCAGATCCCAATAGTGTGAATGAGTGGTGGAGACTTATGTCCAGGAAGATCTTAGGATCCGTGCAAAGAGCAACACGTTCCTTGTGAAAAATCAAGTATGGGATTTTGCACATTAGGGCCTGGAACTCGGAAATTCTCCAAGCAGAAGTAATGGCCACCAGGAAGAGAGGCTTCCACGAAAGGAACTTCAAATCTGCAGAAGCTGCAGGCTCGAAGGGAGGGAGAGTAAGTTTCTCGAGGACAAACTTCAAGTCCCAGGGGGGAGCAGGAGCACAGATGGGGGGGGTCTCAGGTGGAGGACCCCTCTGAGAAAGGTCTTAGAGACCTCCAGTTGAGCGAAAGCTTTGTCTGCGAAGAGAACATGGTAGGCCAAGATGGCCGCCATGTGTACCTTCAGAGAAGAATGACTGAGACCCAGGTCAAACAGATGACGTAGATACTCCAGCAGAAGCCCCGCTGAACAGAAGAAGGGTTCCACGTTCTTGGAAGCAGCCCAGATAGCGAATCTTTTCCACCTAATGGCATAAGTGGATCTGGTGGAGGGTTTTCTGGCCTCCACCAAAATCTCCGCCACTTTGGGAGACACTCCAAAACAAGATTGGGCTAAGTCTGCAGGAGTCATGCATGCAGTTGAAGGGATTTGAGGCCTGGATGGACCAGGGTCCCCTGATCCTGGGTCAGTAAACCTCGACAGAGAGGAAGAGGAAGAGGAAGAGGAGGATCCTCTGAATATTGTTGTAGAAGAGAGAACCAAACTTGCCTGGGCCAGAAAGGAGCGATCAGAATCATTCGTGCTCCTTCTGAAGCTAGTTTCTGCAAGACTCATGGGATAAGTGGAATTGGTGGAAAGGCATAGATGAATCTGTCCTTCCAGTCTAGAGACAGAGCATCGCTCCAAAAGGCGCCTCGCTCTGGAACGAGCGAGCAGAAGACGGGAAGTTTTGCGTTCAGAGGGGATGTGAACAGGTCGACCTGTGGAGATCCCCAAAGTCAGAAGATATTGTCTAGGAAACCTTGGTCCAGTTCCCACTCGTGAGTCGGAGCAGAAGAGCGACTTATCTTGTCTGCCAGGGTGTTGTTGACTCCTGGAATGTGAACTGCCATGAGGTGAAGGTCGTGTTGTGTTGCCCAATCCCAAACCCTCATCGCCTCCCTGCAAAGAGGGTAGGACCGAGTCCCTCCCTGTTTGCTGATGTACCACACCATGCACATGTTGTCCGTCTGGACGGCTATGTGGCCGGGAAGGATGTATTGGTGAAGGGCTTGGAGAGCGTTCGACACTGCCCAAGCTTGAGCACTCTGATGTGGAGAGCTTGTTCTAGCTTGGACCAGAAGCCCGGGTCTGATGAGGGCCTCAGATGGGCTCGCCAACCTCGGCCGAGGTGTCTGTGGTTACGAGTCTTGGGGGAGGGAGGCGAAGAAGACTCCCGAAACAGGTTCTCTCGAACCATCCACCATTGCAAGTCTCGAAGCATCGGCGAGGAGACCAGAACTGGGTGATCTAGGTCGTCCACTAGCTGATCCCATTGGGAGCGTAGAGTCCACTGAGAAATTCTCATGTGGAGGCGAGCGCAAGGAACAGTCGGGATAGCAGCCGCCATGAGCCCGAGAAGGCGAAGGACCGACCTCGCAGAGACCATCCTGCAGTCGGACAGCAAAATTATTTGGGTCTGGAGGGTGGACGCCCTGTCCGGAGGCAGGAAGGCCTTGCCCGTGGTCATATCGAGAATCATCCCAATAAACTGTAGTCTCTGGGATGGGACCAAATGAGACTTGGAATGGTTGATGGCAATACCCAGGCAGGCAAAAACCTTCTGGGTAAGGGAGAGGCAATGCAGGAGTTCCTCCCTGGATGAGGCCACCAGGAGCCAATCGTCCAGGTACGGGAAAACCTGCACTCCCCTGGTATGCAGGGGGGCCGCCACCACTGCCAGGCATTTGGTAAACACTCGGGGGGGCCCGAGGATAGACCAAACGGGAGCGCCTTGAACTGGTAGTGGTCCCCCTGGAATGCAAATCGAAGGTATTTGCGATGAGATGTGCAAATGGCAATGTGCAGATAAGCATCCTGCATCTCCAGAGCACACAGCCATTGACCCGGCTGGAGGAATGGCAGAAGGCTCTGCAAAGAGAGCATCCTGAACCTTTTGTATTCTACAAAAAGATTCAGGGAACTGAGATCCAAAATTGGTCTGAGATCTCCTGTCTTCTTTGGGACCAGGAAGAAACGGGAATAGTAGCCCGTCCCTTGCAGATGAAAGGGGACGGGTTCTATTGCTTGTTTCAGCAGGAGAGCCAAAATTTCCTCCTGGACCAAGAGAAGATGTTCCCTTGAATACGACCACTTCAGAGCGGGGTGGCGAGGTGGTTTCTGAAGGAACTCTATCGAGTGTCCTTCTGCTATGAGCTGGAGCACCCAAGAATCTGTGGTTATCCTCTCCCATCCCGGAAGGTGGAGGGAAAACCTCCCTCCTACCGGTTTCTCCGGGGAGTCCGGAGGCAGTGGGAGAGGAAGGGAGTCAGGTGGTGTGGGGCAGCGTCGCAGCTGAAGCACCCGCTGCTTTTTTGGGTGGGGGGGGCTTAGCAGCTGTGGGGGCCCGGCATTTTGTGGCCCACCTTCCCTGGGGTTTCGCCTTTGGCCAATTCCGTCTGTGAAAGGGACAGCGCTGCTGCTGATGGGGACGATACATGGAATCAACTGACTTCAGTGCCGTCCCCTTCTCTTGCAAATCGGTGATGATGTCCTTGACATCACCCCCGAAAAGCACCGACCCCCGGAAGGGTGCTTCCTGGATAGCAGATTGCACCTCCGGGACCAACTCTGACACACGGAGCCAAGCATGTCGCCGTAGGCCTACAGCAAAAGCTGAGCTACGCCCAGCAGTGTCCACTGCATCGTATGTCACACAAGCATGTGTCGACTGGCCAAACGAGCAGAGCGTACAAGATCAGCCAAGTCCTGCTTGACTTGGGAGTCAGGCAGGGAGTCCAATTTGGCTTCCACCTGAGTCAGAATGGCCTTCTGGTAGTCCCCCATATGAACGACATAGTTCAGGGCTCTGATCCCCAGCATGGAGGAAGCGTAAATCTTTCTCCCATACTGGTCCAGAAGGCGTGATTCCTTATCAGGTGGTGACGAGCTAAGGTGTTTGGGGTTTGCCGACCGGCTGTGCGGCGCTAATCACGACCGAGTCGGCACAAGGGTGAGAATCCAGGAAATCAACACCCTCTGGAGCCTGATATAGCCTGTTTGACTTCCTAGGAAGTGGGGCTAAAACCAGCGGCTGTTTCCATATAGTGGTACGAGGTCAGCATGAGGCTCTATCCAGGGTGGCACTAATGTAGGAGCCATCACGGGCAGATCCAGATGTTCAGCGAGTTTCAGACGCTGAGGATCTGGTTCCAGGGGGTGCCACTGATGAACCTCCTGGATTTTCCTGAGCAACTCCGTAAAGTAAGGATCCTCCGGAGCAGACTTCGGAGGAGTCCTTGGCTTGGGCTTCGACGGAGAGCGTGGCTCGTCGTCTCTCGCAAAGCAACCGTTGGAAGAATCCGAGGAGTCCGAGGGTGAAGAGGAGGATGAAGAGGAAAAAAACTCCCTTTCCCGACCTGGGGGAGGAACGGGCCCCTTGGGGAGCCCCCGGGGGAGCGTGTCCTGCCCTTCTCTGGATCCAGACGGAAGAACCCTGGAATCCGGAGGTGGTGAGGGAGTGTGCCACCTCGGACGTACGGGAACCTGGGACAGTACCGTCGTCAGAAGGCGGCTCTTGACCTCTTTGGTGAGCTGAACCTTGGCCTCAGCCCACCAGGAGGCCAGAGTCTCCTGCAGGTCCACCGGCAGCCGCGAGGGCGGTGGAGGAGGAGGCGGAGGATAAGGATATGGGTTATACCCATATGGAGCGTATCCAAAACCCGGCTGCAGGTAGCGTCGGGTATTGTGGCATCGGGTACTGCGGCGTTGGGTACTGTGGCGCCGGATACTGCGGTCCCTGGTACAGCGGCATCTGATAAGACGGGGGTACCCGGGAGCCAGGGGCTGCAGCAGATGGGCCGCTGGTGGCCTCCGGCGGTCCACATTGGAGGCCCGAGGGCGGCGGCCCAACGGAGCAGGATGTCTCCGGAGTCGGTAGAACCAGCGCAGAGGCCCCGCTGGAGGTACCAACGCCAGAGAGAGCCGGCGGCCCAGGGAGCCGACGCCAGATCCGGAGGCAACAACCGGAGGATGGTCTGACGGAGAGAAGATCCCCAGTGCCGCCGGGGATGGAGGAGAAATCGGGGTCGGGATGGAGACTCTGGGTCCCCAGATGGCAGCGAAGGCTGCGGGGAACTGGGTACGGTGGACATGGGAGGGTCCGTCGTCGGTTCCTCCGCCAGCCGGACGTCGGACAAGCCGACGTGTGGCTTGAGGGCGAGCTCCCGGCGGACACCGGAGGAGCCGGCGTCCGGCTCATAGGAGCCATCACCGGAGGCAGGTCGAGTAAAGGGATCGGCCTGGTCCAGTGGAGTGGAGGTCGGGCGTCTTACCGGCCCTCTCCGGGCGGACGTCGGAGGAGCCAACGCCCGACTTACCGGAGTTGCCCACGCTGGTAGGCCGCAAGCCTACAGCCGAACCAGGGGCAGAGGCCTCTAACTGCCCGGAGGCGCCCGCAAGGCCCAAGCATGAGCCAGCGGGCGGCCGACCCTCGAAACCTCCGAGGCGGCCGCTGAGGAGCGGTCCTCTGGAGGATGTTACCTGTGTCCCAGCGACTCCGAGGGAAACGCGTAGAGAGTCCTTGTCCCGTGCCTCTCCTTCTTCTTCCGATGGCCTTCGGGGAAGTGGATGCCTGCCTCAGTTTTTGAGCTCCTTTTCCATTGAACTCATTTTCTTCTTCAGAATATGGGCTTCCGAGGATTGCTGCCACCTTTTCCGGTAGCGCGTTGAAGCTGAGGCAGTGCTGGCACTTCTCGACCGGGTGATCGGGGCCTAGGCAGAACAGGCACAGGGAATGGCCATCCTTGTGCGGTAGTTGGGCGCCACACGAATTGCACTTATTTTTGTGCTCGGAGGGTGTAGAGGACGACATACACCGACGATGGTACCTGACGTTAGTCGAAAAAAAAAATTATTGCAGTAAAAACTGATGAAGATAGGGCTGACAAAGCACAAACTTTTCTGCAAGGTGCTGCACTGTGTGTTTTGAACATTTGGATTTGTGGACTGCAACACCGCTCGTAAGCGACTAGAAATCAGAAGGACGAACCAATTTGTCCCCCCTGTGTGTTGGGCGTTGAAGCCCGGAATTACCCTCTTGACTGCAGGACCTGCCGCGTGAGAGGCTGTGCAGTAGGTCCTTTGCTTTTCTAACTGCCAGAGGTGTAAGTGGGAAGGAGCTAGGACCTGGAGAGTCAGAGGGACGGGATAGTATCCCTTTTAAATTGCCACGCACTCGCAAGCTGCTAAAAGATAGGGCTGACAAAGCACAAACTTTTCCTGCAAGGCGCTGCACTGTGTGTTTTGAACATTTGGATTTGTGGACTGCAACACTGCTCGTAGGCGGCTAGGAATCAGAAGGGCCGAACTAATTTGTGCCTCCTGTGTGTTGGGCGTTGAAGCCCGGATTACCCTTCTGACTGAAGGACCTGCACATGCTGAGAGGCTGTGCAGTGGGTCCTTTGCTTTCTAACTGCCAGAGGTGTAAGTGGGGGAGCTAGGACCTGAGAGTCTGAGGGACGGGACAGTATCCCTTTTAAATTGCCACGCCACTCGCAAGCGTGAGCGCCACTCGGTACTGAAATTTTATTAGTAAATAATGAAGGAAAAAGGGTAGGTTCTCCTTTTGTCCCTTTTAAATAGCGTTAAAGTTTATTAGTTTGTATCCTACTGTCTTAATTATTATTGAAGAAGGGAATTCCTAGCTAGAGAGCATTAGTGCAAAGCAGTTGTGGTTTGTTTTATATGTTAATTAATAGTAGAAGCTTTGATATTTGAGTAGGCCAGGCAGATATTTTAGATATTAATTGTGTTTGCTTATAGTCTAATAGTTAAGTACTGTATTAGTTTCTTGGGATGTGCAGGGGCTATATGGGAGGATTTAAGGGGGCCAGGATTATTTATGGGAGCTCACTGTTACACAACTTGCGCCCTTCTATCCCCCTCCCAGTGTCACAGACACTATTGTCAGACGCTGTCGGGAAGTGGAGATTGGAAGGGATTGTGCTGGTCGTAGACAGTAGGGCGACCCATGTATGGGTGGTGGTAACATTGAGGTTGTTGGGTCCAGAAGGCGCCCTGGGCTACGACAGGCATCTGGGAGAGGACAGACGTGGTTGGTGCCCATTCCCAGGGAGTCCACCGGACCGAGTGGTCTGGTAACCCGAGGGGCTGCACCACCCTCCTATCCCCTGACGGCAGTGCTTTGCAATGCCAGATCGATTAGAAATAAGACGGCAATTATTGCTGCCTTGATTTCTTCGGTCGATCTGACTTGCATCATGGAGACCTGGGTGGGAGATGATGCGGGCCCAATTTTTGAGGCCGCAGTCCTTCCTGGATATACCGTGATGCACTGCCCCAGAGTGGAACGCAGGGGTGGCGGTGTAGCTATTTGTTTTAGATCCAGCATGAACTTCACCGTGCACCCAGTGAGAACTCCAGGTTCCTTTGAATGTGTGGCTATTCGTGGAGGACCTGATGCAGGCTGCAGGATCTTCCTCATCTATTGCCCTTCTGGGTGCGAGTGAGAATTTCCTGCAGATCATCACAAGTCGTTGCCGGCAGACGTTGGGATCCCCAGATGTGTTTTTCTGGGGATTTCAATGTTTGGTCGACGACGGGAATCACAGATGAAGCTGCGATTTTTGCAGACTATGTCCTTTTTAGGACTGACGCAGGCTGTTACTGCGCCAACTCATCAGGATGGCCACATGTTGGACCTGGTGTTCTCACTGGGGCTTGAGATCAGTGATCTCAGGATTGATCGAGTACATTGGTCCGATCACTACGCGGTGCAGTTCATGCTTGGGGCTCCATATAAGCCCTTCCCCTGCTGAGATGATTGGCTGTGGCACTACGGGTTTGACCCTCAAGGGTTTTTGGTGGCAGCTAAATTGTCTAGTGTGGGTGCTGCATGCATTGGAGGTGTTGATGTTGGGGTTGATACCTATAATAGGGTGCTATCTGACACCATCAACTCCCTTGCCTGTACGAACCTTTCCAGTCAGCATTTCGAGCTAGACACAGCACAGAAACTGCACTTGTTCGGTGCAGAATGACCTCCTCAGGGCAAGAGATCGGGGACAAGACAATTCTTGTTCTCTCGATCTCTTCTGCATTTGACACTGTGCACCATTGTGTGTTGCTTGTCCGCCTTAGGGAGCAATGTGGAGTCACGGTACGGTCATCAACTGGTTTGAGTCCTTTCTTACCAACAGAAGGCAATGGGTTATAATGGGAATTCTTCATCTACACCCAGTCTCCTATTTTGCGGAGTCCCTCAAGGATCGGTACTGGCCCCAATGTTGTTCGCAGTGTACATGCTGCCCCTGGGAAGGATCATTAGGAAGTATGGTTTGAGTTTTCATTGCTATGCCGATGACACTCAGCTAGATTTTTCCTTTGCCCCAGGAACATCCAATGCAGTGGAAGTGCTTAACATCTGTCTGGCTGAGATCAACGACTGGATGGCCTCCAGCTGGTTGCGACTGAACCCTGACAAGACAGAGGTATTGGTAGTGGAGTCAAACAGAGCTCATGATAGGATGGCCTCTGACTCAGAAACTGGGCTTGTTCTTGGAGCTGTGTCATTGAAGGCCTCCTCTTGGGTCTGAAATCTGGGGTGATTCTGGACAGGAACTTAACCATGGAGGCTCAAATATCCTCCACGGTTTCGTATATGTTTTTCCATCTCAGAAACATTGCCAGGATTAAGCCCCTTGTTCCACCTCTGGACCTCCTACCTTGATACATGCCTTAGTCACACCTAGGCTTGACTACTGTAATGAACTCTGTCTCTGGGTCACAGGAGATCTCTCCGCAGACTGCAGCTGGTGCAAAGCGCAATTGCCTGGTTGTTGACTGGCCAGCAAAAGTTCTGCCATATTACACGGTATTATGTGGTGCACTGCTGGCTGCCAGTCAGGTGGAGAGTCCTCTTTAAGGTGGGTCTTCTCACCTATAAGACCCTACATGGGCAGGGCCCTGGTTACCTGTCAGACCTTCTGTTACCTGCCCTCCTACCCACCCTCTTGATCTTCTGGTGGCGGCTTCCTGACCATTCCCAGAGCAGGCTAAAAATCAGCTGGCGATAGAGCCTTTAGTGTTCGCTCCGTATGTAGAATTCTTTGCCAGCTCAGATCAGGGAAGCCCCCACAGTGGATATCTTTAAGGCCTGCCTGAAGACATTTCTTTTTTCCCAAGCCTTTGATATTTAGATCAGTATATATAGTATAAGTTGTGATTTTATTAGACTTATTTATTCTTATTTTGTATAAAATTTTGTGTCGTTTTAATTTTGTGTTTTTAAATCTTGTTTAAAATTTGTGCGTGCCCAGAGCCTCCGGGATTGGGCGTCCTTTAAATAAATTTTGCCTTGCCTTGCCTAACGGTGAGGAAAGAACATGAAAAGGCGTCAGGGACCGTTTATACCGGCGTCTCTGGCGTCGATCACCTGACGATAGGGGGGCGGTCCTCGCCAGGGACTGCTAGCTAGAAATTTTTCTGTGGGGTCCTGCCTGCCGCATCAGTCCTATATGTAATTACCTATATGCAATTACCTACTGCAAGAGCCCTCTCAAGTAAGATAATGTATTGCTACATACCTGACTGATGTAATTATGTGCTGTCTTAACTTACATACATAAAAACTGTCCTATGGTTTTATGAATGAAAACAAATACAAAGTATAAAAAAAATTACAGTAGGTGCATAGTTTTCTTATCTATGTCAATCTTCACCATTCATCACTGGTGGGTGATTACAAGCCCCGAAGGGAACCTGGTACCTCTCCTGGGAAGGAAGTCCCTCAACCTCCTGTGGGGAGACACCAGAGGGAACCCTTACAGGCCTAATGGGCCTGAGACTGGTCTGGAGGAGTGGGGTTCTCCTAGGCTACGAGAAGGAAATGCCCCTGAAGTTCCTGCCTCACTCTGCAGGAGAAAAGGTGGGTTTCCCGGAAAGTGGAGGCAGTAACCCTTCGCCGGACCAAGGGTGACAACCTGGATAGACGAAGTCATACCATCCGCCTAATGCAGATTGATGTCTCCACCAGCCTGAATGCCACCTCACTGGCATCATACGACGCCCTTGCTTGGTACCTCGCAAGCTCCAGGCCCCATGCAGAGAGGGCAATGGCTTATCTGGTTGCCTCCATGTCAGGCAGAGATACCAGAATTCATCCTAGTAAGGACCATAAGTGCCTGGTATAGCCAGCATGATGGGCCTGATGAGCTGAAATAGAGAGAGAAAGCTGCGCCGAAGAGAATGCTCTCCTCCCCCAAAAGTCAAACTCAGCAGAGTCGGTCTCCGGGTGTCGGTCATGTCTTGGGCGTCTATACCCAGAAGGTGTATCCAGGAGCGTCACACCCAAAGGAGGGTGAGCTAAGGCTCCTGGAGACCCTAGGGTGCACAGCACCTGCGCTAGCAGTCCCTCGGGGCTGGAGAGAGGGTTGAAGGACTTCTCCAGGCGCAGTACGATGCCTCCCTGAAGGGGGAGGGCCAGGCATGGACCACCAGGTTTGGCTGCACTGAATTCGCCTAAAAAGGCACATGCCATCCACTCCAGATTGTGAGTTCCTAATGTAGAAATGTGGAGCTCGACGACCAACTCCGAAAGGAAGTGCTGATAACTGAATATGTCAGCAGCTGGGGACAGGGGGATGGAGGGTCCTCTCCCTCAAAAGAGGAAAACGAGGAAGCCGACGAGTCCAGAGAGTCAAGCACTGGCTGCACAGGAGAATGGTGGAACACCTCTTCATCAATGGACATATAATAGGCAGGGAATAGTGCAAGCATGGATCTGAACTGTTCCCAGGTAAGGGGTCCCATAGGATCGGAGTGGCCTGGAAGAGAGGGAGGGATTGGCAGGGGTAGGGGCTAAACACCTTGAGGAGGGCACGACCTCTGCTAGGGCTGGGGACGAGCAGGAGACCTCAAAGCTGGAGAAGATCTGTTGTCCGAGTAGTGAAGACTGTTCAACGAACTGGAATGGTGAGGACTGAGCTCTAAAGAGAATCCCCTGTGAGGCGGCCGGGCCGCATAAGCCCAGAAAGGCCCCTAGCCTCTAAAAATGAAGTCCCCGGGAGGTACTTGGGGAAAAGACAGAACTGATACTGTGGCTCCTACCCGAGTCCTGGCTCCAAGGAGGGACGCTTGCCCTGATTCTGCCCCTCAACCCCTCAGACTCAGAGAGGACCTCTTCCTCAGAGTCAACCTAGTTAGCTCAATCACCGTGAGCCGACTCTGAGAGATGGCCACCGTGAGCACCCTTCCCTGCTCCAGGTGCCCCTAGCCGACCCAGAAAAGGGCCCAGCCTCAGCACTCATAGTAGGGGCACACCTCTTAAAAGAGAAGGAGAACCACAGACTCGAAACATCCTTCGTGCCACCTCCAGCACCGGAAGACTGGTCAGGATCACAGACAGTGGTGCGGTAGTAACTGCCAAGTCCAAAGAGGGGTTGAACCAGAGTCGTAGTGCTGGGCAAGGAGGAGTTGGAGGACTCCTAAGAATCTGGGAGCCAGTCTGGGTCTGCCTCTGAATCGCCATCCGCACCTGAGGAGGCATGGACTTAGACCACCCCACGAACTCCTCTGCTTCCGGCCCTGCACTGTTCACGGTGCAGCAACGACCCCCGGCACTGCGTGCAGCACCAGGATCAGAGATGGCGCTGGGAACTGACTCCATACCACCCATGGCTCTGCCCCAATCTTCGGCCCTAGGCCACGACGCCGGGGAAGCCTTTGCCTTCGAGGAGGCGACTCCCAGGACAGTGCCTCCTGCCCGACTCCAGAAGGAATCAGACTGGGCCTCCTGCACCATACTAGGAGTTTCCACCAAGGTGAGGCATGAAGAGTGGAAGCCCCCTCCTCCACAGGCCATATAGGACCGGGAGGGGACCCAGAGGAAGGGTCAAGAGACCTGCACTTGGCGTCCCTGGTGCGAGCCTGTCCACCGAAAGTCGGCACCGCATGTCCGACTTCAAACATGTGCATTTCCAACACTCGATGGTCCATGGAGAAAGAGGCGTCGCAGTGATCCATATCATGGTTTGGGCCCAAGCAGGTCAAGCACTGGTCATGCTGGTCTAAGACAGAGAAAAGATGGCCGCGGGACACTGCCCATAGGAGGCCAGCCCTCCTTGGAAAGTTTCTTCTTGTCCCCGAATGAGACATAACCAGATGGAAAATAACAGTCAAAAATAGTACTCGGTGTCGTCGAAAAATAAAAAGAAAGGTCTTATCAGTCAACGATGCCAAGAAACGAGCTATACAGAACTAGGCACAAACCGATGGACTAGGCCACTGACGCAGTAAATTCGCTCTACACGAGGTCGTTTGAAGCAGAACTGGGACTGAGGAGGAGTCAACATCAGTTACTGGTCAATCTGCAGCGCCACGCAATGCGTCGGCCTTGAGGGCAGCACAGTCTCGACAGTGGCTCACCTGTTACAAAAAAATAGGAAAAGCTCCCACAGGGTCCTGTTCCTCTGGCCAGAACCCACCAGTGATGAATGGTGAAAACTGACACAGATGAGATCCCCTGGTTCTCTTCTAAACCCAGGTCGTCAGTGTTCCAATGGGTTGCGATACTGTTGCACTGGTGGGCCGGCAGGAGAAAAAATCTCTTAATGCTGGCTTACAGTTGCCTACCTAATCATAAATGACAAAAAGATGTGTGCTTTCAGTTCTGGAGCCAGGGCAAAGTTCAAATCCCACGGGCGAATGGGGTTTCTTAAAGGGGAATACAAGTGGTTGAGACCTTTGAAAAAATCTTTTTTTTTTTTTTTTTTTTTATAAACTGGCTGGAGGCAACGGGTTTCTCTTTACCTGCTGACTTGAAAATTGACATGACTGCTAAGTGCACTAAACAGTCCAGAACCACAGATAACCCTGCCTCCACAGCTGAGACTTTCTTTGAACTATACAAAATAGTAAATCTTCTCCACTCTGAAGAATAAGTTTTTCTTGTAGCTGGTTTCCTGGACACCTTTAAGACTTCCAGTACTGGGTTGGAAAGGATTAAGCAGGAACACTTCAGCTCTTTAATAACCAAGCTTTCAGAAGAAGTAGTCTGGGTGAGTCGCCTTGCCCTTGGACAGAGTTTGGATACTGGGTCCCAGGGTAGGGAGGTGTACCAGGCCTGTCTGACCAGTCCGTACTATCTGATTCACAGCTGCCGACTCCTCATTTTCAGCAGAACCCTTTGGATCAATCGGGAACTGAGGAAAGACACAGAAGCCCATGACAGGGACAGAACATGCCCTGGGACTATCCCTACTGAGGGTGGACAGTAACAAAACTTGGGGAGCTTTCTGTTTTCCCATGATGTGAATAGGTCCAATTAAACCTGAAAGACATTTAACTTTATGCTGCTAAACACTGAGAAAAATTAAACTAAGAATATAAGAGCATAAAGGGCAATACCACAATAAGGTGCAGACTCCCCTATGACAATTTTTTTTAATGAATGTTTATTTTGAAAAACACATACAAACACAACATGTTGCCTTATAGACTGTACAGTAGAGGTAAATAACATTTCAGATAATAGTGCACTCACAGTACTCCACATGTGAGAAAAGAGATCCACAATTCATGGTACAAAAGCATTCCATTTCGACATTATGTAACAAAAAAATCCAATGACGCCATAATACTTCAAACTTAGTAACATTATGTTGCAATTTTGCTACAAGTTTCTCCATATCATATAGATTCACCATCAGATTTTGCTACAAATCTAGAGTGGGTGGTTTGTCTGATAGCCATCTCTTTGTGATAGCTTTTTTAACCACTAGGATACAGATCGACAAAAATTTTCCTAACTTGGGGTTGCCTATATCCTTCAGTCATTTCTAAAAATAGTACTACCTATGGTATAAGCAATAATGTGGGATGGAACATCTCCTTGAGGTCCCGCTGTAAGTCTTCCCAAAACTGCTGGACCTTGGGGCACAACCACTGGATATGGGCATGCACTGCTCAAGGTTCTTCACACAAACACCAACAGGAAGGTCTGCTTTGAGGATTATTTTTATTTATTTAGTTTTTGTTGACCTAGTACGTGCACTAGGCAGACACTTGCCTATTTTCAGACATGACCCAGGAGCTAACAAAGGAAAGATTTTACAGGGTTCATAATGGATAACAACAAACAAGGCACGAATGTACAGGGTTCATGGAAGATGACACTAAAACAAGGTAGATTTTGTACAGAACCAGTACAGGGGAGCATCAGGTACAGTAGGTATAATGGTACAGGAAATTTAAGTAGACTCTAATGAATAACAACAATAGTACACTGACAATAGGCTAGGGTTCAATTAAGCAATAAGCCACAAGGGGTGTTGGTTATCGAGAGTTACCACGGCTGGTGTTAAACCTCGTGGGTAAATCCTCGCCACCCGTGGTAAATCCCCGATAACCCACATCCCCTGGTGGCTTATTGAGATTATACAAGGATTGAAGCAAAAGATTAAAAAAAAAAAGAGCAATAAATAGTTTATATTTATTTTTTAAATGCGTTTTTCTTGGCTCTTTAGTGTGGTAACCTTCCTGTGTTAGTTAAATAGTCCGTTTTTGCGATCTAAAATGGGTGTCATCCATTAGTAATCTCACAACAGAGAGAGATGCATTTCATTTTTAAGTCTGCAGTCTTTTTTTTGTTTTAGGTTATGAGTGAATGTAGCACGATGTGAACGTTTATAGACTTTGTAGATGGTTGCGAAAGAGGGAGCTGTAATGGAGAGCAAGGGAGAGGTCCAGTAGCAACTCTAGCCACAAATGGTTACCAGGGCACAGCTGGGGCACAACCGATGGCAGCCAGGGCACTGATATATTGTTACTATGGGGGAAGCTCTGCACCATATGGGGCACAGCATTTTTTTTTACTGGGGCACGTGCCCTGGCGGGTCTTGGTGTAGAGCCACTGAAGAGGTCTGAAGGGTGTGAAGTTTCATATTTGTTCGACGA
Source organism: Neoceratodus forsteri (assembly GCA_016271365.2). Classification (NCBI taxonomy): domain Eukaryota; kingdom Metazoa; phylum Chordata; order Ceratodontiformes; family Ceratodontidae; genus Neoceratodus; species Neoceratodus forsteri. The sequence continues at coordinate 1,301,772,463 of CM057455.1, forward strand.
GGAGAGAAAGAAAGAGCAGTGTGAAGATGAAATGTTAGTTGCTGCTCACGAGAAAGAGAGAGCAAGGAGTTTCGGATTTTTTTTTGTTTGTTTTTTTTACAGTTTGTGTGTCTCAGATTTGAACATGTTGCTAGCAGCGTGATGTGTTCAGCGTTGCGACTGGGCAGAGTGGGGCGTCAGAGATTGTGTTTTTTTGTTGAGTTTCCGGGTATGCAAAATGGTGTCGAGGGGAATTTATTAGAGGGATTTTATCTGGCTGTTTCAATTTTTTTTTTTTTTATGAATTATGGGATAACACAGGTTGCACAGGTAGAGGGCTAGTTACTACACCAACGTTTATCGAGGAAACAAAGATGGCAGCTCGGAATGATTTTTTTAAATTTTTTTTGTTATTGAGATGCGGCTGACTGGTACCTTTTGCGGTGATTATGGGTAGATAATCAATGGAGGTAAGGTGCCAGCCTGCCCATCGGATTGGTCAGTGTCCCAAGGTCCATTGTATAATTAGAAATAGTACTAGGTGGCAACATTCTTAGTTTGCACAACAGAAGGCAGTTTTTCAAGCGATAACTAATAGGTGGAGAGAAATGCAATTGGTACAGAAGGGCATGTACAGAGAATTAGCTTGATAGCCCATGTCTGGTAGACAAGAAGAGAGGGGTATGACAGAAGTGAGTCAGGTTGGGACAAACGACTTGTAGCTTTGAAGCAGGAGGGTACGGAACTGTATAGAAATGCTGACAGATAAGTTCTGTCGCACTGGTAGGGGTATTCTATTCCAGACTTTAGGGGCTACAAAGGAGAAAGCTAGTTCTCTGTATTTAGATCTAGACCTGGGAATGGACAGCTGTTCGGTTCCTGAGGATCTTAGAGTGCAATGGTTGGTATTGGGTACCAAGTAAGAGACAAGAGGGTAAGGTGCTTGGTTTGGGAGGCTGTATTATACTGTTGACAACGTTCCCAAGAGTAAGATCCATAAGGGCTGGAGGGAGGGCCAGCCAAGCTTCTATTTTCATTATTATGCATTGATGCTAAATTAATTAAATATAAATAATCACTATAAGAATACTGACATTCTTTGATAAAATTAACTAATTTTTCCTCTTTGTAACTTGTAACAATTTGATAAGTCGTTTATTAATGAATGGTGGCTGCTATAAACTATGGTCACATGACGTATGTTGTCATGGCTTTGTATGTTTAAAACTGCATTAACTCTAATGGTTTACGCCCCCTTGAAGGCAAGTAGTCGAGGTGCTAGGGGCATTCACGCTAGTGGAAAAATAAATCAACAATTAGTTGAAGTTTAAAGGTCTCTGTGGTTCTTTGGAGCGCTGTTTGGATTACTTCACTTTATTGGGCAGGCTGCCCTTTGTCAGTGCACTGCCTTCCCTCACCTGGAGAGCAGGTATTAGTGTGTTTGGAATTTACTATAAAGTTGTTAGTGGTGGGTGACCTGGATGCACAAAAGGGCAAAGCGGCAAATGTTGTTATAGTCCACTCTCCATTTGCTTATTATAGTGACAGTGGTGTTTGCAAAAACTGAAAGGCTGTAAGTTAGTAAGGGCAGAAGCAGTGCTTGTGTTATATTAATCCAGGCAACAGGGGAGAAGTTTGCGCTGGCTCGGTAAGCTATACCGAGACTAGCATTGGTAGCCTTACAGACAGTGGATATGTATAATGCAAAATCCAGGGAGCAGTCTAGAGTGACACCCAGGTACTTGAAAGATGTGACTGTGTCAAGATAAGACACGTTGACACAGATCACTGAAAGAGTGCCCAGATTTTTTAGCCGTGAAGGCGTAGCAAAGAGCATGGCCTGGGATTTGGCCTGGTTCATTAGAAGCTTACTGTCAGTAAGCCAGGACTTAACTGCTTTGAGGTCAGAGGATAGAACATTGTTATGTGTGCTACACCTGGGGCATGACTGATGAACACTAGGTCATCTGCACAGAGAAGAGGAGTGCTATACTTGTAGCAAAAATGGATAGAGCTGATTTGCAAGGAGAATAGCAACAGACCAAGAATCGAGCCTTGAGGAACACCGATGGTGGTAGGGAGATAGTCTGAGAAGGAGGATCCGATCTTAACCTGCTGTGACTGATTTTGAGAGGTAACTGGTGAACCAGAGATGATGTGTTTATACAATTTCATAAAACTTTTGTACTTGCAGATTTACAATGAACTGTTATTCTTGTGACATCTAACAGGACTTGTCTTGTAAACAGGGATCTAACCCTAACGATATTTGCTGTCCTGTATAAAAATAAAAATTTTACCTACCACCAGGGTAGGGTGTGTTCAGTGATCCTAGAAAGCGTAATTTGCTGAAGAGAACAGGGTGATCCACCATGTCAAAGGACTTCGTCAGGTCAATAAATCCTGCTCCAGCGTATTCACCTTTGTCAAGGGAGGTGTATATGGTGTTTGTTAGGGTAAGTTATGCAGTTGTAGTGCTGTGACATTTCCGGAAGCCGTGCTGGGCTGGGTAGAGCAGGTTGTGGTTGAGTTGGGTGGCAACAATTTTCTTATTTTACTTAGTACCGGTAATATGTCAACTGGTCTACATTTAGTTAAGATTTTTTTTGTTTCCCTTTTTGAAGACAGGTACAGTGTTTGCTTTTTTCCAGATAGTTGGGACGGTATTGGTGCAGAGGGAGAAGTTGATGCTTTTAGCTGAGATGGTCCAATTAGTGTAAGTTTAATGAATTTGGGTTCCAGTCCATCCAGACCAGCTGATTTGGATTCTGGAATCCTCTTCAGAAGTTTCAAAACCTCACTGTAGGCGACCTGTCTGAACAGGAAAGGTGGGTGTTGCCCTGAAGGATGGGGAGGGTCGACCCACCTTTAAGTGTGTTTACTGCCTCGAATGTTGGGTATAGATCAGTGAACTGCTTGCTGAAGGTGTTTGAGACAGTGTGCGGATTGTTGCAGTTCACACCATTGATTTCAAAATCAGGAGTGATAGAGGGGTTGGAATGACCAAGGGCCTGTTCAAGATGGCTCCAGAACAGGCGGGGATTGTTATGCAGGGTGGCCAACTTTGTGAGGAATAAAAATTACTCATTGTAGTAATGTTATTTTTCCAAGGGATTCTTCAGCATTATTGACAGGTGCAGTATGCCAGCTGGGTTAAGCTGCCCTGGAGAGGAGGAGTCAATGTAAATGAAAAAGTCATTGGCCAAACAGAACAGAGAGAGAGGAGGGCTGCCTGCAGGGCCTCAGAACTGTTTCAAAGCTGAAAAGAGCAAACATTGTGCCCAACAGGGCAACACACTGTTAACAAAAACAACTGTCAATTCCAAACCACTATTATGAAACAAATCAACAAGAAAACAGTAAAACTAAGCAAATTTGGCTAAACACCATAACAGAGCTGTCCCTAGACTGGTTTCACAGGGGAGGATGGATGGGAGTGTCAATAATGCTGAAGAATCCCTTGTAAGAAAAAACATTACTACGGTGAGTAATTTTTTCTTCTCACCCCAAGAATTCTTCAGCATGTATTGACAAGTGTAGACTAAAAAGCAATACAGTTAGGAGGTGGGCACAGAAACCTACTTAGGAAAAAAGCTCAGTAGCACCGTTCTGCCAAATTTGGCATCAGGTCTGGACTGCAAATCCAAGCAGTAATGCTTTGTAAATGCGTAAACCGTTTTCCAAGCAGCTACTTTGTAAACCTCTAGCAAAGGAACGTCTCTTTAGGCTACCACAGAGGCAGCGGTGCCCCTAGTAGAGTGGGCTCTGAGCCCAAGAGGGGGTTGCTTACCAGCTTTGCTGTAACAGAACTGGATACAAGAGACAATCCAGCTGGAAATGGATCTCTCTGTCAACGGTTTCCCTCTGCCCACTTCACCACAGGTGAGAAAGAGCAGAGTGTACGAGTCTCTGAACTGCTTAGTACGGTCTAATTAATAAGATAGTACTCTCTAGATGTCCAGGCTGTGCGACTTGCATTCGCGTGGAGTGGACTTGTCTGTGAAAAGAACCAGTAAGGAAACAGACTAGTTATGGTGGAAGTCAGAGACCACCTTGGGCAGAAGTTTCCTATTCATCCTAAGGACTGCTTTGTCCTTGTGGAGAATTATGCAATTAGGATCTGTGCAGAGGGCCTGCAACTCCGAAATCTGTCTGGAGGAGGTGATGACCACTAGAAAAACAGTCTTCCAAGTAACAAACTTGAGATCAGTGGTAGCCATGGGCTCGAAAGGAGGCTCCATGAGCTTGGCTATACACAGGTTCAAGTCCTAAGGGGGAAAAGGTTCCCTCAGAGGGGGCTGGAGGTACAGCAGCCCTTCTGTTTTTGTTTGTTTTATTTATAAAGGTTTGAACCACTGAGTTAAAAACTCATTCACAATGGTGACCTTACACATCCGTACATACAAATTACAATAAATAACATTCAGACAGCACAGCAGTTGTTAAAAACAATCACAGGGTTTAAACAACGATAAATAGCTTTTCACTACAGAAGTTGATACTGGATTGCAATTACATTCCAATATGCTGGGACAAAGTGGCTAAAGCAAGACTGGGAACGTTTTGACTTTAAAAATGGAACCACCATTTCTTTAAAATGGGAGTTTCGCGGGGAGGGTTGATTGCATAAGCGTAATCAATCTGCATGGAATTTTGGCAAGGTACCAGTCCCACATTTACAGGCATAGAGTGACTTGTGCAGTTCCGCCTACTGTGTAAGGACCCAACCTAGCTGATTGTACATGTCACAGTGGTGTGTCAGTTTAAGACATCCAAGCATCAGCCTGGTTAATCTATTAAGTAGCACATCTAACCTGATATTTTATCCTGTGTAGCATTTCCATATAGAATACTGCCATAGTCGATTAGAGGAAACATTTGAACTTTGATAATGGGATTTAAGGTTTCGGGATTCAAACAATTTTTATTCCCATACAAGATACCCACCTTCCTGCTCACCTGAGCTGTTAACTTTGCTACATGGGTGTTTCCCGATCCAAACTTGTCCAGCCAGTACCCCAAGTACTTGTAGCAGTCGATGCATTCCAGGGCAATTCCAGCACCATCCACTATAACTAAAGTTGGAATCACCTTGTGTGTGTGAGTTGGACAAAACAAACAGGTTACTCACCTGTAACAGAAGTTCTAGGAGTGGTATATGTTGTTCATCCACACTGTCTGGCATGTCCCTTTCCACTTTAAATCTTGCCAGAAGTCTTCAAGCTGGCTCCTCCCACCCACCCAGATGGTATATACCTCGGCTCCGCCCCATGACACCAGCTCTCAGCCCGCTGGAAGCCAGGTTGTGTGCATCCGCAGCCAGGGAGGTTGGGTGGGTCCGTGTAGATGAACAACATATACCACTCCTAAAACTACTGTTACAGGTGAGTAACTAGTTTTTCTAAGATCGTGGATATGTTGTTCATCCACACTGTTTGGCAGACCCCTAGCAGTTCTCCGGGAGGAGGGAGGCAAGGCGCATACCCCCTACTTAGGGAACAGAGATTGGAGAACTGAGGACCCAAAACCAGCATCCCGGCGTGACTCAAGGTTGATGTGGTAGTGGGTGATGAAGGTGTTTACTGACTTCCAGGTAGCAGCCTGACAGATTACCTGGATAGGGATGTCCCTGGAAGCAGCCACCCGAAGCAGCAGAGTAGCAGGTAGAATCAGTCCATATCCCTCTGGGAGGCTCCTTGCCCACCAACTCATAGCACAGACCTATGCATGATGTGCTCCATCTTGCAACAGTCCATTTGGTTGCAGGTCTGCCAGAAGCGGCTTCAGCGTAGGTGACAAACAGCTGGCGAACCTCTCTACGAATTTCTGCCGTCCTCTCCTTATAACAGGAGAGAGCACATCTCAGGTCCAAGGTATGGAGCCTGTACTCGGCCTCCAAGGTGTAGTTAGGGTAGTATACCAGCAGAGTCAACACCTGGTTAAGGTGACACTCTAACACCACCTTCGGGAGGAATTTCGGGTGGGAGCGCAGGACAACTTTGTCCCTGTGGAAGACCAGATAAGGGGAGTCCACCGAAAGCGCCTGGAGCTCCCCCGTCCTTCTGGCAGACGTGATAGCCACCAGGAAGGCCGTCTTCCACGACAAGTGTGACAGCTCACACTTATGCATTGGTTTGAATGGCTTACTCATGGGCTTTGCCAATACCAGCAGTAAATCCCACGGAGGTGAAGGTCCATGCACCGGAGGGGATATGTGATCTAGGCCTTGGAAAAAGCATCAGACCACTGTCTCCTGCACCAATGTCGGCTGACCGGCCTGTGCCTGGTAAGCAGAAATGGCTGCCAGGTGCACCCTAATGGTCAATAACCGAAGACCCCCTTTGGAGAGAGACCAAAGGTAGTAGAGAATGTTAGCCACCGAACAGGATAAGGGGTCCAGACCCTTACCCTAACACCAAATTGAAAACCTTTTCCATTTGAAGGCATAACATTTCCTTGTCGATTCCTTTCTAGATGCCTCCACCATGGTGTAGACATCTTTGGAAAGACCCAAAGCCTGGAACTCTAGCCGCTCAGGTACCAGGCTGTGAGGTGCAGGGATTGAAGGTCCGGATGAAAGACCTTCCCCTGGTTCAGAGATCAGGTCCGGGCATGTACAAAGACGCTCCGGGGGCCTGCAGCCGAGGCTGAGGAGATCTGGATACCAGAATTGGCGCGGCCAGTCTGGGGCTACCAGAATCACCTTTGCCTTGTCCCTCCTCATCTTGAGTAACACCTTGTGGATCAAGGGAAATGGAGGGAAGACGTAAAGGAGGCCTGGGGTACATGGCCTTGAGAAGGCATCCCGCTGCAGCAAGCCCTGCTGAGTGGGGCAGGCATGAAACAGCCTCAGCTTGGTGTTTTCCCTGGAGACAAACAGGTCCAACATCGGTCTGCCCCAATGGGAGAACAGGCTGTAAGCTACCTCTGGATGGAGAGAACACTCGTGGGATGTCTGGCCTAAGCGGCTATGAGCATCCGCCAGCTGGTTTAAGGCTCCTGCCACATGGATGGATGGCTAGGAGATCCACCTCCAACCTGCCTACGAGGGTCCAGATGCGGAGCGCCTCCTTGCATAGCAGACGGGAGTGCATGCCACCCTGTTTGTTGAGTTAGTACATGGTGGTGGTATTGTCAGTCTGGACTTGAACCACTTGACCACGGAGCTGAGGAGTGAAAGCTGACAGTGCCAGTCTGACTGCTCTGAGCTCCAACAGGTTGATGAAGCATCAGGACTCCTGGGGGGTCCAGAGCCCGTGGGCCCTTTTGTCCCTCATGTGGGCTCCCCAGCCCATGAGGGAGGCATCAGTCGTAAGAATGATCGTCGGCTCGAGGCGAACAAACAGGATCCCTTCCCGCAACCGGTCTGGGTCGGGCCACCACTGGAGAGCATCCCACATCTTCTGGATTACAGTAATCAGCTGGTCGAAATGACCGAGGCAGCTGAATCCACTAGGCAGCCAGCTCCCATTGAAGGGCACACATGCAACAGGCAACGGACCACTGAGGTGCATGCTGCCATGTAACCCACAAGGCACAGAAAGGCCGGGCAGGGCACAAGTACCCAACCAGAAATGATTGGGCAAAGGAGGAGAGAACCTCTGCCCTGTCCGCCGGGAGCCGAGCTCTGGCTTGACAAGAGTCGAGCTCTGCCCCGATACAGCCCATCACCTGAGAAGGTACGAGTTCCAACTTGGCCTTATTGATCAGGAGGCCAAGCTGGGAGCAGGTTTGGAGAGCCAGATCCCTGGACCTCTCCATCTCCTGTTGAGTGGAACCTGCCAGGAGCCAATTGTCGAGGTAGGAGTAAATTATGACCCCGCGATGCCGGAGATGGGCCGCCACCACTGCAATGTATTTGGTGAAGACCCGTGGGGCTGATGACAGGTCGATCGGCATGGCTCAGAACTCGTACAGGGTCCCTTTGACCCTGAAGCGGAGGAACCACTGATGGGACAGATGGATTGGGACGTGAAAGAACATGTCCTACAGATCCAGTGAACAGAACCACATGTTTCTCTCAAAGGATGGTATGATCTGGGACAGAGTGACCATCCGAAAGGTACATGACCTGAGGTATTGATTCAGGTCGTGGAGATCTAGAATGGGGTGCCAGCCCCTGTCCACTTGGGCACCAGGAAGTACCTGGAGACAAAGCCTGGGTCTGCAGATGGATCCACCACAAGAGCTACTGCCTTCTTGAGGAGAAGCTGAGCAATGCTTTCTCGAAGAGCCGACTGGGTGCATGCGGAATCCGTTCTTCCGGTGCGGGCTCATCTGGGAGGGCACGCTCGAATTCTAAAGGCAGTTCCTGACCGACCACTGCGAGAACCCACCTGTCCATAGTGATAGTGGACCAGGCAGAAAGGAAGTGGCGGAGCCGGCCCCACAGGAAGACCCAGAGCTGGCATGACATGAACAAGGATGGCAAACCCTACCCCGTCACTGAGCAGGCTTGGAGGAGGCTCAGAACCTGAGCCTCGGCTCCTCTGAGAGCCTGTTGGGGTACAGGCTTCGGCCGAGGGCAGCAAGCTTGAAGCTGCTGCTGCTGTCCTCCCTGGTAGGAGGACTGCTGAACCGCAGGGGAAACGTGCCGAAAAGGCTTCTTTTTCTTCTGCTGGTTCTTGCCTGAAGAACTTTTGGCAGAAGTGGGGTCCAAGGTGCCTTCTGACTGCTCTATGCGCCGTAGGTGACCAGCCACTCCTAGGCCGAAAAAGTCGGTCCCAAGAAAAGGCACATCAGCTAACTTGTGCCAAGTATCCGCCGGGAAGGAGGAGAGCCTCAGCCAAGCCCTGCGGCGCAAGGCAACTGCGGCGGCCATCGAGCAGGCACAAGAATCCCCAATGTCCAGGGCCGTCTGGAGCTGTTGTTTGGTAACAGCACGGCACTGATCCCGGACCTGCTTAACTGTGGTCTGCATGTCTGCGGGGAGATGTGGGAGGACTTCACCTAATGACCCGAGAAGTGTGCCATGATGACGGCTGAACTTGCCTGATGAAGGCCCACGGAGGAAGCTGCTTAGACTTTCCACGCCGAATGGTCCAAAAGTTTGGACTCTTTATCGGGGGGTCGGTCGGTGTCCGCAGAAAATACAGTTATGTAAGAACTTACTGTAACAGTAGATCTCTGAGAGGTGCTCTTGCAGCAGGTAATACCATTAGGACTGAAGCCAGCAGGCATCAGGACCCCACAGAAAACTTGTAGCTAGCAGTCTGAGGCAGTTCCGCCCATGGCGTCAGCTCTGCCCAATGTCCCACGTGGTATAAAGGGGCGGTCCTGCTCCACCCCAGTTCTCCCGCCGGAGACCCAGCTAGATAGAATTTGGGAGAACCAGGTAGCAATAATTCCACTTCCTGGTTGGATGGAAATGAAAGAATGATCATAATTATAATCCACTAAGCTATCCAGGGGGAAGGAGGGAGGGAAAACCACCTGCTGCAAGAGCTCCTCTCGAAGATCTACTGTTACAGCAAGTTCTTACACAACTGTACTATCTGTCTTTGATGGTGGAGCTCTTGCAACAGATAATACCATTAGGACCGAGTCCCAAGCAGTACCCAAGGATAGGCCCAGGTCTGATGAGGCAGATGGAGATGTATAGGAAGATGGAGTGGACATCTACGAGAGAAGGCCTTGCAGGACTGCTACTCCGAAACCTGCTCTCCTTCTAGAAGTGATGTCCAGGCTGTAATGCCTGATGAAGGTGTGGATGGAGGACCATGTGGCAGCAGCACAAATATCTGCTGAAGAAACGTTCTTCAGTGCCACAAATGAAGATGCCACCGCTCGGCAGAATGACCCCTAACAGCACCAAGGAGAGGTCTGTCGTGGTGCTGATAACGAATGCAATGCAATGCACTAGCCAGCGGGCTAGTGTCTGCTTGGAAGACAGGTCGCGCTAACATCGCTTCACGAAAAGAAGCAAACAACTGGTCCGATTTCCTGAGGAGCAAGTCCTTTGGAGATAATATGCAAGATGCAATGAACATCAAGGGTGTGCAACAGTGCTTCACCCGGTTGGAAGAGTTGGGGTAGTATACGGAAGGTTGATATCCTGGTTCAGGGTCAATCGGATACCACTTTTGGCATGAATTTGGGGACTGTGCAAGAGTCACCCTGTCCCTGTGAAGGACTATGCAGGTTCTTTACACATCAGAGCCTGGGTTCGAAACCCTTCAAGAGGTGGCGGCCACCAGGAGTACAGTTTTCCAACAGAGGAAGCACAGCTACGAAGAAGCTGCTGGTTCGAAGGGAGGAAGTGTGAGTTTCTCCAGAGCGAGAGGAGGTCCCAAGGAGGAACAATGTCCCTCTTGGGAGGTCTGACGTGTAATACCCCTCAAAGACAAGTCTTGCAGGCATTCACTTGAGCCAGAGTTTTGTCTCTGATTGGGTTATGATATGCGGAGACCGCACACATATGCACCTTGACTGAGGAGTAACTCAACCCTAAGTCCAAAAGGTGTCAGAGATACTTTAGCACGTGTCTGACCAGGCAGCATAGGGATCTAGAGAGCGGGCAGACACCACAAGCAGAAGCGTTCCATTTCCAGAGTGTCGTGGCTCTGGCAGAAGGCTTCCTGGCTGCCACCAGAATTTCAGCCACTCTGCTTGACACTCCTAATCTGTCTTCCACTAGGACTGCAGGAGCCAAGCATGCAAGTGAAGAGAGTGAAGAGCAGGATGGACGAGAGTCCCCGGTTCCTGAGACAGCAAGTGAGTGGAGAGTGGCAACTGAACTGGAGGTTCCAGAGACAGTTGCTGGAGCAACCGATACCAAATTTGATGAGGCCATAGAGGAGCCACCAGAATCATTCTGGCTGCCTCTGACTGCAATTTGAGCAGTACTCTCTAAATGAGGGGAAAAGGAGGGAAGGCATAAAGGAACTTCCCTATCCAGGAGAGGGACAATGCGTCTCGCCAGAAAACACCAGGCCCTGGAGAAAGCAAGCAGAAATTGTGCAGTTTGGTGTTGCACGGGGACGCAGAGAAGTCCAACTCTGGCTCGCCCCACCTGTCGAAGAAGTCATGTGCGACATCTTGGAGCAATTTCCACTCGTGATTCTGAGAGGAAGAGCAACTGAGACTGTCGGCAAGAACGTTCTGGACCCCTGGCAGGTGAACTGTGGTGAGGTCGAGACTGTGTTCTACTTCCCAATGCCACACTCTCATGGCTTCTCTGCAAAGGGGGTACAAGTGAGTTCCCCCTTGTTTGTTGATGTAGAAGACGACGGGTGTGTTGTCTGTCTGCACCAGAAGAGGATCTGGCAGAAGCTGGTCTGTGAATGCCAAGAGTGCATTCAGCACCACTCTCATTTCCAGGACATCGATATGAAGAGAGCGCTCACAGATAGACCAGGACCCTGGGTCCTGTGATCCCTAGATGAGCTCCCCATCCTGACAGAGAGAGGAATCTGTGGTCAGGGTCTGAAGCGGTTGAGGTCTGCAGAAGAATGCAGCTGCTCAGATTGTCCATGCAGAGTCACCACTCCAGAGGCGATAATTGCTCGAGAGATCTGGATTTAGAGATCCAGATCATCCATCGACTGGTCCCTGTACCCTAAGGTGCCACTGCTGTTCCCTCATGTGGAGCCTGGCTACAGCAAACTGTGGCGCTGGCCACGCCATATGACCCAGCAGCTGTAGAACCACCCGTGCTGGAGAGGAGGGGTTCGTTGAAGGCTTCTAGCTAGCCCCTGAAGCGTTCTGCTCTGTCCGTGGCAGAAAAGCCCTCCTCAGTTCGATACCAGAAAAGCTCCTATGAACTGCAGCCGTGTCGAGCCAAGGTGCGACCTGGCCAGTTGACTGTGATGCCCAGGGACGAAAACAGGGCCAGCGTTTCTGATAGGGTGACTAAAGCTCCTCCTCCTCTGACTGAGCAGAGAGAGCCAACTATCAGGTAGGGGTAGCCAAAGAGGCCTCTCCTGCGGAGGGCCGCTGCTACCATCGCTAGGCACTTAAGTGAATACCCTGGGTGCTGATGAAAGGCCAAGGGGCAGAACCCTGGATTGTAATACTGCCTCTGAAGCAGAAGCGCAGAAATCGTCTGTGGGTCTTCAGGAGGGACCCTTTGAATCGCTGTTTTGTTTAGAGCTATTGGATCTCTCCTTCCAAGAGGAGATCATGCTGCACTGGACAACGGGACATGGGGGGGCAGGTTGTCCGGTGGGATAGAGGTGAATTCTATCGAGTACCCTATCCGAATGGTATCCGGTACCCATTGGTCAGTTGTGATACTGGACCGCTCGAGCGGGTAAAGCGCAAACCACCCTCCTACCTGCTCATTCTGCCTGTCCCCGAGAGGAGGAGAAGGGCAGCCGTGGGAATCAGGTAGAGGGGGTGGGAGAGGCCTGGGCCCTGGGAGCTTTTGGCTGTTTAAGGCCCTGGGAACCTTGAGGGGCAGGGTGACCCCATCTCTTAAATCCCTTTCCCTGGGACTGTCTGCCGATTTGTCCTTGGGTCTGACGCTGATGAAAAGGACGTCAGCAGGTAGTCTAGGGTTGGGACTTGTACATCCGAAACTGCTCTCCCTGATTCCTGCAGTTGTTTCACCGTCTGCTCCACCTCAGGGCCAAAAAAGACCAGGCTCTGAAAGGGGGAATCCAGGATAGAGTCCTAAAGATCTTGCTGGAAACCAGTAAGTCTGAGCCAGGACTGCCATCTCATGCATATGCCAGATGCCGCGCCCTGGAAGCCATATCAACAGCGTCATAAGGACACCGGAGGGCATGCTTGTCCATGTCCAGGCCCGACTAAGCGCAGGCCAAAATCTCCTGTTTGATTCGGAGTCAGGAAGAGTCTCTACCAAATCCATGTTTTTTCTCCACAGGGATTGTTGGTAGGAGAATCACGTGGTCATAAATTCAAGGACCTGATGGACCCTGTAGCCAATGAAAAGACCTTCGTTCCCAGCTGTCCAGTTTCTTCGAGAAGGGATCTGGGGGCTGGGATCTTAAATGCTTCGGTTGAGCCCCCCAACCATGAGCAGCTGTAAGGACTAAAGAATTAGCCTTAGGTTGTTCCACCAGGAATGGTTCCAATTTGGAAGGCTTGTAAAATCTGTCGGCCTTCCTCGGAACTGTTGGGATAGATGACGGTGTATGCCAGGTAAGGCGAGCAACGTCCTGGAAAGGTTCTACGAATGGTGGGATGACCAGGGGCTTTGGTTCCTTTTCTCCGAGGAACTTAGCTAGACGTTTCTGTTCTGGGTCTAGAGCCTCGGTATCTCATTCTTAAATAGTCTGGATATGCCTCTTGATTTCAAGGAATGAGGGATCATCCAGAAGGGACCGCGGAGAGTCCCTGGGTCCTGATGAAGGAGGCAGGAACCCGTCCTCCTGAAAGTCGAGTTGATGCCTGGAGACGATGAGGGCGTGTCGGAGGGGGAATAGAGGGAGATGGGATGGAGACCATGTCTTTGCTTCCCCTTTGGACGTGAGTTGGGTGCTCATCCGGTTAGTCCTTATCTGGGGTAGGAGGAGGAAAAAAATTACCTATGTCCGCCACTGGGATGACTGCTGGAGCCAGCGTCGGGTCAGATGGACCAGGCGTCGGGTCCTTGGGAATGGGCGTCTGGGTATCCAGCAGCTCCATTGGTTTGGCAGGCGTCGGGTCAGTTAGGCTGGCATCCGGTGTCAGCTGGTGTCGGGTCTGTAGGTGGAGGGGCGATGGCTGATCTTAGTCGGCGACCTCCCTGTGTCTGGCGTTGGGGGAGTGGAGTCGTCCGGGGTAGGTGGCTAGGTGGGTGGGCGTCAGGCGGGCGCACCTTAGCCTGGGGGACAAAGGCAGCGATGCTTGTATTGCTGGCTGACGGATGGCGGGATTCAGACCTGGCCCTATCCTTCTCCTTGTAGTACCCCGGGGCCTTTTCTTTGGAAGGGAATCTCTAGCGGGAGAGGAAGAGCTGGCTCCCCGCTCCTTGCTGCATGGCCGCAAGTTTCTTCTCTAACAGAAAGGTCTTCAAGACATGGGCTCTCCTGGCACACATCTTCTGACTGAACTTCTGGCAGTGGCCGCAGGAGTTAGGCTGCTGGTCCGTGCCTAGGCAGATGAAGCAGGCCGCGTGGTCATCTTTCGCCGGATCTGCTTCCCATAGGCACACTTAGATTTTTGCCACGGAGGTGAGGCGGCGCTGACATAAATGAGGCATTAGGTTAAGATTTAGACTAAATGAGAGAAAAATGACTCATCTGGCGTTCAAAGCTGTCGACTGCAGAGAGAGGCATCCGTGGAGCCGAACTCTGGTCGGCGGCAGAAGAACTGGGTGGCACCAGGGGACCGCCCCTTTATATCACGTGAGGACATCGGGTGGAGCCGAGGTCGGGGTGGTCACCTGCCTCAGACTGCTAGCTACAAGTTTTCATTGGGGTCCTGGCGCCTGCTGGCTTCAGTCTAATGGCATTACCTGCTGCAAGAGCTCCACCCTCGAAGACAGATCTGCCAGTACGCCTGAATACAGATGCGGTCACCAGGCTCTTGGTCGAAGGGTGCTCTGTGAACCCTGCAAAGGACCCCATAGGCACCACATACTTGCAGGCCATGCGGGCAGAAGGTGCTGGGTGTGAGACAGGACGCTGCCACAGTTCAAGTGCTGGACCAACAATGGCCTCAGCCACAGGAAAGGCCTCCATCGGGGGTGCCCCTCTCTTGAGGATGTCCGTGAGAGGGTACTCCGCCTTTTTCTGGATGGGTTCCAGGGGCATCCCTGTAGAATCAGAGATGAGACGAAGGATCCCTTGGAAAGAGGAAGGACCTTCCTCCATCCCTGTGCCAACGGACGACTCATCATCCCCAGGATGAGAGTGGAGCCCGGTGACATCAGAGTCCGAAGAGTCGGGGTACAGAGGCCTGCCGTCCAAATCACCCTCAATCCGCCGAGGGTGCTCCAGGGTGACCGCCACCGACAGATGTCAGGGAAGCCAGGTATCTGGTCAGTCTTCTTTGGAAGGAGCCCCTCCCACAGGCTGCTTAAGCGACAATTCCACCACTATCGGTGGAGAGACCGGTATAGGCCGAACAGGCAGTTGTGCCAGCCCCATGGGTGGAGGAACAAAAGGCTTCGGTTCCGAGAGGGTCAGCTTTGGCCTAGGAGGCGAAAGCCAAGTAATGGCCCGAGGAAGGCGCTGGAGTAAGCTTATGCCCAGAGAATATCAGCTGTTGCCACATAAGGTCCTCATAGCGCTGAAGGAGTTTCCATCGGAGCCTCTCCTCATTCGAGGAGGATGAGGATGACCGGCAGCATTGCCTCTTTTGGAGTGTATTATGGCTCTTCCTCGACCGTTTGGACGAGGGGTTTCTGAGACCTCGACCGAGATCGGGCAGGCTGACTCGGTCGCTCGGAGACATCGGTGGGACCAGTGAAACCCGTGGGTCCAGAACCGGACCTCAATGGGGACACCAGCGGGCTGGGTCTCATCATCGGGATCACAAGGACCGGAGTCCTTTCCAAAGAGTCATCAGCCAGGGCCGGCGACAGTGGGTCGATTGGGCTGAGAACAATCTCGACCTCGTCCGCCATATCCTCAGTCATCTGGCCAGTTGGAAGATCCGTGAAGACTGCGGCCAAGAAAGCAATCTCGACCGAGGTCGAGACCGCATGCTCCTGGGACTGAGACCTCTCTCTGTCCCAAGAGCTCCCTTGCGGAGACGAAGACGTGCTTGGTTCCATGTCCCACTTTCAGGATCGGGAAGAGTGCAAGAGTGCAAGCCCTCTGACACCTCTCCCCGGGTGGGGAGAGACTGGAACAACTCCTTAAAGGAACCTGTGAAGGTGGAGCCCAGGTTGAGTGAAATGAAAAAGCTTCGAGTGTCCGAAGCGCGGGCGGCTTCTTCTTTGAACGCCTTCATGCTTTCCAGCTGCTCAGCGGAACCCGCGACTGCGGAAGCTGCCCACCTAGCCTCCTTGGACTTCACCGGAGGATTCCTTTTCTCTGGTCTCCCCAACTTTAAATGTGCCAGGCGGTTGTCCAGGACGTTGGGATGGAAGGCCAAGCAAAAGCTGCAGGACGAGATATCATGGCCAACACCTAGGCAGTGGATGCACGTGAGATGGGGATCAGTGCGTGACACCTTCTGGCCACAAGGACACCGGCGAAATCCTGGAGAAGATTTCTTTTCCATGATGGAGGACACAAAAGTGTGATCGTTAACTCAGATGAGTTTTAATTTCGGTAAAACCAAAGTATTGAAAGCCAGGGCCTACGAAATGCATGAGCACGAGGGAGGGAACCTGTATCTTCCAGCGGAAAGGAAGATCTGGCGTCATGGAGCGAAGCCGAGGTATATACCACCTGGGTAGGTGGGAGGAGCCATCTTGAAGACTTCCAACAAGATTTAAAGGGGAAAGGGACATGCCAAACAGTGTGGATGAACAACATATCCATGATCCTAGAAAACATATTTTTCTTTTTTGATGTGTTAAGGTTTAACTTTAGGTTTGCAAAGTAGGTTTGCAGCATCACAAAGCTAGCCTGTAAATTGTCTTGACACACAACAGTGATTTGTTAGAGAAATAAATGATTGTGCCATCTGCAAACAAGTAGTACCGAGCCCTCCCTCCACATGCCTACTAATATCCTTTAAATAAGTCAAAAATATTAAAGGGCCCAAAACTGAGTCCTGAGGGACTCCTATGTACAGGCAAGGGGTTCAAGTCATCACCATTTACTGCAGTCACCTGCCATCTATTAGTCAAATAAGAATGAAACCATTCTAGGGTCTTTACATTCAACACAACCTCACTAAGGCCACATAGCAGCAACTGGTGGTCAACCGTGTCGAAGGCCTTGGAAAGGTAAACCAAGATGCCCCCAGTTTGAAAAATCTTTTGAAAATAGGCTGTGAGATGACAGATTTCTCTTTTCCAGTGGAAAGACAGGCTGAGATGGCCACTAGATGTACTCTCAAGGATGAAGCTTTCTGGCCTTCCACCTCAAGGTGTACTAGATAATCCAGCAAGCTAGGAGAGAAGCTTGCAAGGGCTCTATCATATCCTTGCACCACAGTGAAAACTCTTTCACTTGGAAGCATAAGTTTTCCTAGTGCTAGGTTTTTTAGCCATTCGTAGAATTTTCAGGACCTGCTCAGAGTACTGAGATTCAGGAAATTCTAGCTCCTCAAAAACCAGGCTTTGAGGTGAAGTGACTGGATGCTGGGAAACGTTATCCCTGTCTAAGGAAGAATCAAGAGACAGTGGGATGGGGGCAGTCTGATGGGCTTCCTGACTCACAAGGTGAGGAGCAAGGAGTACCAATGTTGTCTCACCCAATCAGGCGCCACCAGAATCATGGTGGCTGGCTGAGCCCTGAGCTTGAGTAGGACCCTGTAAATCAGAGAAAAGCATAGAGGAACCTCCCTGTCCAGTCCAGGAGCAGAGCATCCACTGAGATGGTCCCCAACGCTGGGGCCTGCAGCAGTTCTAAGGTAACTGGTGATTGAGGCTGGATGTGAATAGGTCCAGATCTGGAACCTCCCACCTTCTGAAAATTGTGGCTAGGACCTGTTTGTTGAGGGTCCACTCGTGGTGGCCCTGACTGATGTGGCTTAGCACATCCGACAGAGTGTTGTCCTTGCCTGAAAGATGGATGGCTGACAGGGACATGTCCAGGGAGTAGGCCAGGGACTAAATCCTCACTGCCTCTGTGCAGAGTTTGGCTGACCTTGTGCCGCCATTTGTTGATGTAGACCATGGCAGTTATATTGTCCGTCCTTATCTGGACTGCCTGACCTCTGAGTTGTGGGGCGAAAGCTTTGATGGCCAGGAACACTGCTCTGAGTTCCAAAAGACTGATGTGGGGTGTGAACTCTTTGGGCGTCCAAGTGCTACTTTTGGACAGGTCCCCTAGGTGGGTGCCCCAACCTAGAAGGGAGCATCCATAGCAGGATCTGAGAGGGTTGCTGAATCTGAAAAAGTAACCAACTACTCTGAGATTTTCTGTTTCCTTGCACCAGTCCAGAGCCCACAGACAGGTTTTTGTGACTGGCACTAGCTTTGCAAGAGTCCTTTTTCTGGGACCAATGAGGTCTGGGGTGGTATTGAATGTCTCTCACCTGGAATCTGGTTCTTGGGACTACTGCAGTCATTGAGGCTATGTGGCTGAGTAGTCTGAGGAAGAGTCTGCCAGTCTCAGTTGGCCTAGACTGAGCAGATTTAGAAGTGAGAAAATTCTGAATTCTGTCTGTGGGAAGGAAAGCCTTCCCCTGCAGTGTGTTGAGCTCTGACGCTTTGAATTGCAGGATTTGGGCAGGCTGAAACTGAGATTTTTCTTTGTTGACAACGAAGCCCACAGACTATAGAATGTGTTTTGCCTAGCTTAGAGCTTCTTAAACTGCCTAGGGAGAATTAGCCACGATCAGCCAATCTTCCAGGTAGGGAAAAACTAAGATTCCTTGTCTTCTGAGATGAGCTGCAACCACTGCCAGGCACTTGGTGAACACCCTGGGAGCGGATGTCAGCCCAAAAGGCATGGCTGCAAACTGGTAATGGCCTAAGGACAGCCTGAATCTGAGAAATCTTCTGTGGGACTGCCTATTGGGACACAAAAGCAGGCATCCTTTAGATCCAGGGAGACTAGCCAGTCCCTTGCTTTAGAGAATGAAGGACCCGAGTCAAGGTTACCATCTTGAACTTTGGTTTCAGCAGGTGCTTGTTCAGGTACCTTGGTTCCAGCATAGGTCGCCACTCCCCGCTTTTCTTCAGGGTTAGTAAATACCTGAATAGAGACCCTTCCCACTGGGAAGAGGTATTCTTTCTATAGCTTTGGCCTCTAAGAGATTCTAGACCTCTATCTCCAACAGCTGTTTTTCTGTTGAGGTAAGAGGTTTCAAAACCTGGGACCATGAAGGAAGAAAAAATTACTCACCGCAGTAAGCTTCTTTCTTCCAAGGGATCCTTTAGCATCAGTAACTATAGCAGTTAGCTGGCTAGGTGCAACTGCCCCAGAAGTATGCCTTTAAGAGAATTTAAATGAGCTTGGGCATCAGCCAATCAAAAAGCAGGAGGGGAGTGAGCTGAGTGAGAGCAGCCTGAAGGGCTTCAGAATTTTTTTAGAAGAAAATGGACACATGCCCAGAGAGTGAATCAACAGGATTCAAAAAACATTCAAATGTCTGAAAATGGATAACAACCAAGGTAAGAAACTCACTAATAAAAAAACAAATTTGGTAGGAGAACTGAGAACAGAGCCCTTCTCCTGACAGGTGAACCGGGAGGAAGAGTGGAGCTTACTGATGCTAAAGGACCCCTTGGAAGAAAGAAGATTACCGTGGTGAGTAATTTTCTTCTTACCCAGGAGTCCTTTAGCATAAGTAACTTTTTGCAGACTACCGAGCAGTACCAGTGGGAGGTGGGCAAGAGAACCTACTTTAGGAAGCTGCCTGCAGAACTGCCCTGGTCAAATTTGGCATCAGCTCTGGTCTGCACATCCAAACTGTAGTGTTTCACAAGGTGTGCACAGATTTCCAGATAGCTGCTTTGCAGACATCCAGAAGGGGTATGTCCCTTACTGCTACCACCGAGGCTACAGTGCCCCTAGTGGAGAGGGCCCTGAGCCCTATGGGAGGTTGATGACCAGCCTTTTTCATAGCAGAATCTAATACAAGAGACCAACCAGCGGGAAATAGTTCTCTTGGTAGCTGGTCCTCTTCCTCTGCCTATATCCCTGTAGATGAGGAACAACTGAGTGGAAGAGCCTCTGGACTGCCTAGTATGCTCTAGGTAGTGAAAGATGGCTCGACATCCAAGCTGTGGAGCTTTCTCAGTGAAGAAGACAGGCAGAACAATGGACTGGTTTAGGTGGAACTCTGAAACCACCTTTGGCAGAAATTGCCTATTTGTCCTGAGCTCAACTTTATCATTGTGAGGAATTATGTAATTTGGCTCAGTGCACAGGGCCTGTAATTCTGAAATCCTCCTGGCAGAGGTAATGGGCACTAGAAAGACTGTCTTCCAAGTCACAGACTTGACATGTGCAGTGGCCATAGGCTCAAAGGGTGGTTGCAGGAGCCTGGCTATGCAGAGGAACCGGCTGCTCCCTGACTGGAGGCTGGAGGTGCAAGAGGCCTTTGAAAAACTGCTTGAATATGGCATGGGAAAAAATTTACTTTTTCTTTCCCACTGAAAGGTAGGCCGAAATTGCAGCCAGGTGGAGCTTGAGGGAAGATGGTTTCAAGCCTGATGCCTGCAAGTGCACCAGGTAATCCAGCAGCTGAGGGTCTGAAGCTGTAAGAGGATCGACCTTTTTGCTCTTGCAACAGAGGGAGAACATTTTCCATTTGGCTGCATAAGTCTTTTTTGTGTTTGTTTTTTTAGCCATTCTAAGGATCTTAAGGACCTGTTCAGAGTATTGAGAGGATGGAAACTCTTAACTCCTCAAGAACCAAGCCCTGAGGTGAAGAGAGTGTATATCTGGGTAATGCAGTCCTGTCTGAGGAATGGTCAGCAGGAAATGAGTTGGCCGCAGGGGAACTGGCCTTCTGCAGGATAGTGAGAGAAGGAGAGGGTACCAGGCTTGCCTGGGCCAATCCGGAGCCACCAGGATCATCGATGCAGGCTGTTTGAGTTTCAGCAATACCCTGAGTATCAAGGGAAAAGGAGGGAATGCGTATAGGAACTTCCCTGACCAGTCCAGGATCAAGGCATCCAGAGGAAGCGTTCCCAGAACTGCAACAGTACTGAGGAAGCTGAAAGTTGAGGAGAGAGGCAAACAGATCCACTTCCGGTGTGCCCCACCGCCTGAAATACTGTGGCTAGTACTTGCTTGTTCAGAGTCTATTCACTCTGGCCTTGACTGATGCGATTTTGAGCATCTGCCAGGATAGTGTATTTGCCTGGGAGGTGAATAGCCCAAAGGCTGACTCCCAGAGAGAAGGCCAGAGACCAGAGCTTCTGAATAGAGCATTCCTGATCTAGTACTACCCTGCTTGTTTATGTAAAACATTGTAGTGGCGTTGTCTGTCCGAATTTGTACAGTCTGTCCTTTTATGATGGGGAGCAAATGCTTCAAGAGCTAGAAAGATTTCTCTGAGTTCCAAAAGGTTTATGTGTAACTGTGACTCTTGAGAAACCAGGTGCCACTTACTGAGGCACTATCCAGATGTGCTCCCCACTCCAGGAGGGAGGCATCTGTGGTGACCACCTTTGTGGATACCGGAGACTGGAAGGGTACCCCTGCTGCCAAATTTACAGGGTTCTTCCACCAGAGCAGAGTCTGGAGGAACTGCTCCATCACAGGTATCAGCTTTGAAAAATTGTTGCTTCTCTGAGACCAGCGAGCTCTGAGGTAGGCTTGCAGGTGCTGCATCCTGTACCTGTCGCCTGGTACCACTGCAGTCATTGAAGCCATGTGTCCCAAGAGCTTGAGGAAATGTCTGGCAGGTCTTGGCTGATCCCGGACAAAAGAATCTGCCACTGAAAAGAAACTCTGAATTCTTTCCTGTGGGATGAAGGCATATCCTTTCTGAGTGTCTGGCTGAACTCCTATGAAGGTAAGCAGCTGGATGGGTTATGAAATATAGTAACATAGACTTTGACGGCAGATAAGGACCACCTGGCCCACCTAGTCTGCCCATTTCCCTACCTATTGGATAAGCTGCAGATCCTAGTTAACCAACAGCCTATTTCTTCCTACCACCCATAAGAACTGCCTTATGTCTGTCCCATGCATTCTTGAATTCCCCCACTGTTTTTGACTGCACAACCTCCTCAGGAAGGCCGTTCCCTTCGTCCACTATCCACTCTGTGAAAAAAAATACTTCCGCACGTTACCCCTGAGCCATCTCCCCTCTATCTTCAAATTATGTCCCTTTGTTCTTGCACATCTCTTTTTCTAAAAGATGCTACCCTCTTGGACTTTGTTGACTCCCTTGAGGTACTTAAAGTTTCTATCATGTCCCCCCCACCTTCCCTCAAGAGCCTCATATTAAGCTTTTTAGTCTCTCCTCAGATGGCTTCTGTTGCACACCCTGCACCATTTTAGTTGCCCTCCTCTGGACTGTCTCCATCATGTCTATGTCCTTGTGGAGATCGGGTCTCCAGAACTGGATGCAGTACTCCAAATGGGGTCTCACCAACTGTCTGTACAGAGGGATAACAACTTCCTGTTTTCTACTGGTCATACCTCTCCCTATACATCCCAGTATCCCCTCAGCCATCCCTACTGCCTTCTCACATTGCTTGCTAACCTTTAGGTCATCTGATATGATTACCCCCAGGACTCTTTCCATTTTTGTTGTTGTTACTACCTCCCCACCCATTTTCAAAGTCAAAGTCAAATTTATTTATAAAGCACTTTTCTATAACCAAAGCACTAATACAATATAAAAACATCAAATTTAAACAATATCCATAAAATATACACACAGATTAAAATAAGCATAAAATCAACAACTAGTAGTTCGAAGCTAACCATGTTCCCCAAATGCCTTTTCAAAGAAATAAGTCTTCAGGAGTGATTTGAAGGCCTTGACGGACAGGCACTCTCTAATCTGGACAGTGGGGAAGTGTTCCAAAGGGTCACGGCAACAAAGGAAAAAGCCCTAGCTGCCAAAGTCTGCAAACGGACCCTTGGAACCTCTAGCAATCCCTCATCGGCGAAACGGAAAGAACGGAGGGGGCAGTAGGGCCAAGGAGATCTTGCAGGTAACCCGGTCCCTGTCCGTGTAGGGTCTTATAGGTCAGCAACGCGACCTTCAAGATGATCCTCCATCGCACCATTGTGTATTCTTCCCCTGGGTTTTTGTTTCTCAGGTGCATGACTTTGCACTGAATTCAAGCTGCCATACTTCTGACCATTCCTCCAACCTTGCCAGATCCCTTCTCATCCTTTCCACCCCCCCTTGTGTATCAACCCTTTTGCAGATCTTTGTGTCGTCTGCAAAGAGGCATAAGTTTCCTTCCAGTCCTTCTGCAATGTCACCTATAGAGACATTAAAAAGGACTGGACCCAGAATTAAACCCTTCGGTACCCCACTAGTAACCCCCCTCTCTTCAGAGTGAACTCTGTTTACTATTACCTTCTGTGTCCTGTTGTCCAGCCAATGTTTTACCCAGGCTACCACCCTGGGACTCACTCCCATGCTGGCTAATTTGTTTATTAATCTTTTGTGTGGGACTGTGTCAAATGCCTTGCTAAAGGTCTGCTCTGGGTGAGACGTCTTTAGATTTACCAGGAATCCCAGAGACTGTAAAGAGCGCTCTGTAAGGAAAGGGACTCCTTGACCTGACAAGGAGACTTGCCACTATTGTATCGTCTAAACAGTGATGAGAGCAACACTCAGTTTCCGAGGTGTGCTGCTACCACTGCGAGGCACTTGGTAAAGACTCTTGGTGCCGAGGACAGGCCGAAAGGCATTGCAGCAAACTGATAGTGGCCCGAAGGGAGTTTAAATCTGAGAAACTTCCTGTAGAGTTCCTTATGGGTATATGGAAGTATACGTCCTTTAGGTCCAGGGAGGCTAGCCAGTCTCCCTGCTGTAAGGACTGTATGACTAGTGACAGAGTGACCATCTTGAATTTAGGTTTTAGCAGATGTTTGTTTAAATATCTGAGATCCAAGATAGGTCGCCACTCCCCAGGTTTTTTTTGTGTCAGAAAGTGCCTGAGTAGAGGCCCTTGCCCTTTTCGTTGGCAGGGACCCTCTCCACTGCCCGCAGCACTAGAAGATTTTTTACCTTAAGTTCCAACAGTAGCACCTGTGTTGGAGTTAGAGGTTTTGACACCTGGGTAAGCTTGAGGTCTAGCATCTTCTTGAACTGTAGTGGCAGGCCTTTCTCCACTATCACCAGAACCCACCTATCCAATGTAATGAGGGACCAGTTCTGAAGATAGTGGGAGAATCTGCCTCCCACTGGCAGAGGGGAGGCGACCTGGACACTCACATCAGGGCTTAGACTGAGAGGCTGCAGGCTGGGTAGAGGTGGCCCTTGTTTGGCCTCTTTTGGCCCCTCCCCCGAAAGACCCGCTGTACTGAAAGAAGTCAGATTGGGGTAAGGAGTGTAAGGCCTGGGAAAACAACTTCTTACCCTACTGCCCCGGGGAAGGATTTCTGTGGGGCAGTAGGCTTAGGTTTAGAGGAGTGACTCTGCCAGGAGGCCTTGTACTCGTTGACCTTTTCATGTAGTCAGTCGTTCTGGAATCAAACAACATGTTTTGATCACAGGGCAAGTCCATTGCCTTAGACAGAGTGTCTGGGGTCAGACTGTAGTTCTAAGCCAGGCAAAGTGCCTCAGAGACATGGCATGGGTCATTGCCCTGGAGGCAGCATCATTGTTGTCATCAGCCATGTGGAATTGGTATTTAGTAGCTTCCAAGGCAGTTTTGCCATAGCCACCAGCTATTGTACTATTGTATCTGACCCATTGCTGGTAATGGCCAGGACAGACTTCCATAAAAGCTTTTTGATATTTGGCTGTGAAAGCCATATATGAAGAAAGTCTGACCAGCAGGAGGCTGTGGTATACATTTTCTTTGACATGAAGTCTATTTTCTTGGAGTCCTTGTCCGGAGTAAGGGGGACAAGGAAATCCCTGTTTCTCTCCAAGCTGCCTGCTGTACTATACTTTCGCTGGCTAGGGTGTACAGACAGGAACTCAGTACCGCTCTAGACAAACTGTCTTTTTCTTGGCCCACTTGTCAACCCTACCACAGAAGTGGGAGTCTGAAGCAGTTTCATGGTATTTTTCTGAAAGCATTACAGACAGGCATGACCAGTGTCTTAGGGTTGAGACTGAGACCTCATCTCCTATAATCTCCATCCTCATCGGCGTCCTGGATGGGCTCCTGAGTAGGGAGGTCCAGGGTGTCTACATTTATACAAAATATGCTAAACATAGAAGAGGAATCCTCCTGGTCACCAGAGGGAGCTCCAAAGGAGGATCCGGGGACTCATGGGGTTCAAGGCATTCAAGATCCATGTCGAGGGCATCATAAAAATGTTCTTCATCATTTCCATCACCCTCAGTGTCTCCAGAAAGAGAACTGTGGAAGAGTGCTTGCCAGTGCCAGTAAATACAGACCCCATCTTTTGTAAGGTCTGAAAGACGTGCCATGCTTTTGCCATGTCTTGCACAGATGGGAGTTCCTCACGAGACTGTGGTTGTATATGCTTTGTTTTTTCTTTATGCTTTAAGCTGCCTGTTGTCTCACTATTGGCTTTCACCAGAGGAACAGGGGCGTTTTTGTCTTGACAGAGTTTCTTTTTAGCCACTTCATCAGTAGCTTGATCACGCTTCCTTTATTCATCACTTTTATTATTTTTTAATTTGTGAGGAACTTCATCAGCTCCTTTGGAAGCTTTATATTTTGGCTGGGATTTGGAGGCTTCATCAGCACCCCTGCTTACATTTTTATTATTACTTTTAGATGGCCCCTCATCAGTAGTCTTTGATTTTCCTCAGCCATAATTATTAATTAGGTCTCTTTGCTCTGTGCCAATTTTGTGCAAACAGAACCGAGATCTGGACCAAAACACAACTGAGCACACGTTTCTGTAAATGCTATGAAGCCAGTCCTGTGACAGCTGACACTTTTAGGTCCAGTTTATGTAGTTCTGGGAATCTCTGATCTTGCCAATCCTCAGAGAACCCAGCAGCAACTGTCAAAATTTGAAAGACAACTGGTTGCCTCGCGATAGGGACCCACGAGGTCTGAGGTAAAAAATAAGGCAAACATAAAAATTCAACGGGTTGCTTACATGAATTGTGTTAAAAAGTGAAGAACCGTCAAAATAAAGCATCCATGGTAAAAAGCGAATATAATTTAAGCAGATGCGGTAAAAATAACATAAAAATAATGTAGTTGCAGTAAAAATAGCACAAATGTGAGAAAAAACACAACTGCTAACAAAACCTAAAATTACTCTCAGCACACTAAAAATTGAATTTGTGAGGAAAACTTTACCAAGATAAGCGAATAGGAGGCTGTCAACAAGGAAAGTTGGGGCACCTCAGGGGTAGTGTTGCTCAGTCAGCGGAGGAAAAATTCTGAAGCCCTTCAGGCGCTCTCACTCAGCTCATTCCCCTCCTGCTTTCTGATTGGCTGATGCCCAAGCTCATTTAAATTCTCTTAAAGGCATACCTCCGGGGCAGTTGCATCTAGCCAGCTAACTGCTATAGTTACTGATGCTAAAGGACTCCTGGGGTAAGAATTTGGCAATTTTGCTTTGAGTGGAGGCAAAAGGTCCAACTCTGGATGACCCATCTGTTGAACAAGTCTTCTGCGACAGATGAGAGGAACTCCCACTTGTACATGCTGGACTAAGTCCTGCTGAGGTTGTCCGCCAGAGTGTTTGATGACGCCTGGCATGTGGACAGCTGGGAGAGTTGGGCGTGATCCAGTGTTCAGTACCACACTCTCATGGCCTCCCTACATAAGGGGTACGAATGAGTCCCCCACTTGTTAATGTATTATACTACACTCAGATTGTCTGGCTGCACTAGCAGTTGCCCTGGAGGAAGGTGTTCCTGAAAGGCCTGCATAGTGTAGAGCACCACTCTCATATCCAGGACATTAATATGCAGGGAGGTCTCTAACTGGGACCAAGAACCCTTGGTCTGAAAGCCACCGAGGTGTACCCTGTGTACTGGGGAAGAAACCAAAACTGGACAGTCCAATTCATCCATGCGCTGATCCCACTGCAGTCAAGAGGGTCCACTGGAGAAAATGCATGTGAAGTCTGGCCAGTGGAACACTGGGTATGGCAGCCAGTCAGGCCCAATAGTTTCAGGTACACCCTGGCAGGAATGTGGCGATTCTGAGCAACTCTTGAGCCAGGGCAATAAGGCACTCTGCCCTGTTTGGGGCAGGAAGGCCTTCCTTTGGGCCAAATCCAGAACTGGCCCGATGTACTGTAGCCTTTGGGACGGTACCAAAACCAACTTGGGCAGGTTGACGGTGATGCCCAGGAGGTTGAAAAGTTGGAAAGTTCACCCCAGAGTTAGCAAAAGTGGTTCCCTGGATGGGGTCTTTAGGAGCCAATCATCCGATAAGGGAAAACACACAGTCCCTCCCTTTTGAGAGCTGCTGCAACCATCGCGAAGCATTTGGTAAAGACGCACCACACAGAGGACAAGCCAAAGGGCAGCACTTTGAACTGATAATGCCCACCCTGAAAAGCAAAGTGGAGAAACTTTCTGTGGGGAGAGAAGACCGACTTGTGCAGGTAAGCGTCCTGCATGTCAAGTGAACATAGCCAATCCCCTGTTTTGAGGAGGGGCAATAGGCCCGGTAAGGTTACCATCCGAAACGTTTTGTAATGGACATACAGATTGAGGTCCTTTGGGTCTAGAGTGGGCCTGGAAGAGAACCCCTTGTTTCTCTGGCGCCTGGGAACTGGCTCAATGGCCTGCTTGTGTAGAACAGACTGCATCTCCCCCTGGAGAACAGAGAGGTGAGCCGAGGGGTAATTGGAAGGTGGAAGAGAGTTTCTGGAGGTTACTCGATGAGCTCCAGGGTATGTCCCTTCTCTATTATCTGCAGAATCCATGCTTCTGATGTTATGGTTCTCCACTGATTCAGATGGAGGGAGACCCAACCTCCAACCACCAAGAGGGGTCCAGCAAGGAGTCAAGCAGAGGTGGAGCCAGTCGCAGGCTGGTCCCTCAGTTCTGGGGTGCCGGCCCAGCTCCAGCACTGGAGGGGGCGGGCAAGGAAGCCAGGGCTCTGCGTTTATCTTGGGGCCTGGAGGCTGCACCAGGCCTACTGGGTGCTTTGCAAAAGCGAGGGAGCCCTCTACCCCTTGATCAGGTATGGTAGAGGAAGTGAACAAACTTGAGGGCTCTACCCGAGGCTTGCAGACCATTAATAATATCCTGGACATCAGGGCCAAACAGCTTAGTGCCATTAAAGGGGGCATTAAGTACTTTTTGCTGTACATCAGCAGCAATCCCGGATACTCTGAGCCAGTAGTGCCTATGTAGGCATATGCCAGTGGTGGCCGCCCTGGCAATGGTGTCAACTATATCAGAGAGAGCTCTGAGGAAGTGCTTGCTAACATCATCGGCTGCCTGGAGACACTGGAGCAGCTCCTGCTTCTGTATGCCATCTGTAAGGGTCTGTGTTACGACCTTGTCCTTTTTCCAGTTGGCATTGTGGTATTTTACCATATGAGACAGGTAATTTGCCATCCTCAAACCCAGGGTGGAGGAAGCATACACCTCTTGTTCGGAGGTCGGTTCTGCAAGACTCTTTATCTGGAGGAAGGGAACTAAGGTGCTTTGGCACCTCAGACCTGTCATGAGCTGCCTTGATGACCACCGAGTCTGTCTCAGTCTTGGCAGCATAGTAAGGGAGCCCTTGGGGTGCATGATAGAGTTTATCAGCCCTACAGGGCATAGCTGGCACCATGTCTGGTCTGTGCCAGGCTGATGTGGCTGAATTCCTCAGAGCAGGAAGGACTGGAGGAATGATTTTGGAGGGAGATTCAGGGATCTCAGGAAATCCACCAGCTCCTTTCTGGTGGCATCCTCTTCCTCAGTGTGTGGAAGTCCATGGCTGAGGACAGCTGCTTCATCACATTGAAAATGTGGGGTCCTCGGAGGAAAGCTGGGAGTATGTTTCAAGGAGTCCTCACTGACAGAAGATGCAGTGGATCTGTCAGAGGGCAGGATCTCTTCCTCTTCTTCCTCCTCCTCATCATCAGGAAGAATGAGATCTGGATGGTACTCCTCAACGACGTCGACCTATTCAAAGTCTGGGTCTGGTGTTGGATGCGTCGACGATGGCCCACAGGAAGCTTCCCATGACCGACGAGTAGGTGTCGATGACAAAGCTGCCGTCGAAGGAGTCGGCAACGGGAACCTAAAGGCGCACAGTTGAAGCACATTAGTACATTTATGCAGGACTTCATTCAAGTCGACAGTGGTCATCGATGGATGGGGATTCAATGGCATAGGCAGCGACGACCCGGATCCTGAGAACCCGAAGAGTCTGTAGCCCTGAAGAGCGAATGGGGAGGCCTCGATGGGAGAGTCATCGACGATGACCCTGCCGTCGACAAAAGGGGGGCTGACTGGCCGCTCTAAGAATTGGGCGGAGGTGCTGTTGGTATGTGTCTGGTGGACACAGAGACCTGGAGAGCAGTCTTCCTTGTTGGCGCAGTCAACAAGGATCCCCCAGAAGAAGGAGAAGAGGCCGTCGGGGAATGAGATTGATGCCAGGGGGAGCAGTTACGATCTTGGTCTTTTTTATGACTTTTCCCCGAGGATTTGTCTTGGGCATTGGAGGCCTGGGAGCTTGATGATCCAGTCGGCAACTGAGAGGCTGGGACTCCTGCCCACAACTGGTTACCTGTTGATCCATCAGGAAATTTTTAAGAGCCTTTCTGCATCGCCTGAAGGTTGTTTCATTACACTTCTGGGAGAGCTCACCATCAGAAACTTCATGTTCAGGCCCACGACAACAGACACAGAGAGAAAGTTCATCTGTGGAGGCAATTGTCTTTTTGCAGTGGCTGCGACAGAAGACAGAAGTCGAAGGATTAACTCTCAACATAAACAAATTACAAGAATCTCTTTAATAAAAGAGATTCGGAAAAAAGGTGAAGAAAAAGCTGTAGGTGAAAAAATGGCATGAATACTGCATTGGAGCTTCAGAGACCCATGCAAGCAAGCTGATGGTAGAAAAGAACTGAGAAGGAGCAGGCCGCCATGCCTTTATAGGGTAGGAGGACGGTGGACCATGGTGTGGGCGCCCCAGTCGCATTGTCAAAATCTTCTGTGTGGATTCCCTCACCGATGGTGAAGGTTTCTATGGTGTTACCTGATGACTGACATAGCCCCAAAGAAGATGTGCCAGTTGTTTTTTATAATTTTTAATTAAAGATGTATCAGTTTTGATACCATCTAATTAGGTACATGTGTGACACGCAGGAAGCTAAGGACACTCCACACATGGACCTGCCAATGCATAACCAGTGGGCGCCAGAGGAATGCTCAGCCTGAGCAGCTTGTGGGTGGGCCAGTGAAGGCATCCCCAAATCAATACAAGCATCTCGGGGGCCGCACCAGCCAGCTCAATTACAGATTTTTGTGTAGGCAGCAAAGCAGCCAGTATACCGCAGAGTTTCACCCACTCAAGTCACATCACTCATAATAAGCCCCAGAGTGGAGGGGGGAGAGGAACAGAATAACTGCAACGCAGCACAGCACCAGCCTTCAGTAAGGCATGGATGTGTACGTGATTACTTTATAAAATTTCGAGAGGGGTCAGGCCTCAGAGCAGGGTGGTGGGTAACCCCAGAACCAGAGCAGACTGGGGGATATGCAGGGAAAGACGGTCACCCAATGGACATATGGGTTAGGTTCCACTGGATCTACCCTTCTCACTCCCTATTTACATAGCCGGTGTATACTGTCGGACGAGCACACCAGCATCTTCTGTCACTGACTTACTGCACAAATCTCCTCCCTAACCTCGAAAGGGAATTGTATGTTATGGCTAAATGGGAACTAGTACAGAAAATTATGCTCCCTTCCTTAGACTACTGTGACATAGTCTATAATGCGGCACCAATATCCATCCTGTCTAAACCAGACCCCCTTTTCAATGCCTTCTGCCGCTTCGCTCTAGATGCCCCACCACCACCACCGCAACCTCTACCGCTCGCTCGCCTTCCCATCCCTGGAAAAAAAAAAAAAAAGAAAAATCGCTGAAGGCAGCACTGCTCCAAGTTTGTCTCAAAATTCTGGCTTCGCGCTCTCCCCACCTACCTTTCCTCAAAACTGTTGTCGGCTCCCACCCACCTCATGCTCTCCAGTCCCTTGACACCCGACTACTATATATTCCCAGTTGAAAGAACTCTGCTGGACAAACAGCCTTCTCGTACCGTTTCCCCAAACTCTGGAATGCTCTCCCCCCCTCAAATTCATCACTCTTCCTCTACCCATTCTCTATTAACTGCGCTGATAAACTACCTCACTGTAAACTGTGCCTGCCCACGATAAAACAATCCCCCCACCCCACATTTCCTCTGCCTGACCAGCGGCACTGCCCTATCCTTGGTAGCTGGCATATATCTACAAAATTAGCACTGCATACACTCTTGTCTCTCTCTGGCCTGCATAGTATTAGCCCAAGTGTTAATATACAGCTCCTCTGTACTCTATGAATGTGTGTATGCAAGTATGTAGTAGCAGTTACATGTAGTTCTTGGGCACAGGCTTTTAGCTGTCTATAGCAAATGTTGTAACCATGTATTACCTTCTTTTCTGTGTAACTGCCTAATAGTTATTAAGATAACCTGTGTGTTATCCTCCTTTGTACATTTCCCCAGGTCACACGGAGAGGAGCATCGTTTTGCTCAGTGTGCCTTTCGGGTGAAACAATTCAATAAATAAGAAACAAAGAAACATAGACTTTGTCTGGCAGATAAAGACACGCTTGGCCCACCCTAGTCTGCCCGTTCCTACCTACAGGATAGGCCACAGATCCTAGTTAACCAACAGCCTATTTCTTTCCTACCCCCAAGAATTGCCTTATGTCTGTCCCATGCATTCTTGAATTCTCCCAGTTTTAGACCCCACAACCTCCTCAGGAAGGCTGTTTCCATGCATCCACTACCCTCTCTGAAAAATACTTCCTCGCATTGCCCTGGAACACTTCATCTTTAAATTGTGTCCCTTGTTCTTGCACGCCTTTTTCTGAAAGATGCTACCCTCTTGGACTTTGTTGATTCCACTGAGGTACTTAAAAGTTTCTATCATGTCCCCCCTCTCCCTTCTTTCCTCAAGGGTATACATATTAAGCTCCTTTACTCTCTCCTCGTACGGCTTCTCTTAAATAAATAAAATAAATAAAAGGTTCACTGTTTTAAGGCTCTTCATTTCTCGGCAGCTGAACCTGCCCGCATGGGGTCGGTAACACTCTGCGAGTTCTTCAGATGGCTGACAATTTCTTTGATTGCATCAGTGGCTTGTTGCCATCTTTGGGCTTTTGTTGCATTGGGAGTTCCCTGCCTTGGATCAAGCATTCTGAGCCAGTTTAAATGCTACTGATTCTGGGGTGCTCTGTGTGGATGGAGTATTTATTACAATGCCCTAGTTGAAAAGCTCCTGTATAGCAGCCTCTGCTGTGTCAAAAGTCTGGGTTCCAGAACCCAGGTAGACTACCATGTGGGTGGGATGCGAGGTTCTGAATCGTATCTTCTGCTTGCCCTCATCAGATGGATGCATCTGTACTTCTTGCTCATTAAGGCTGTAGAAAGGAAAATTACGTACCTACCGTAATTCTTGATCTTCTCTTGTATCTTCACTATTCATTACTTCCTGGGTGTATGGCGGGCGCACCCGTCCACGAGCTTTTTTTTTTTTTTTTAAAGTTGTTCTTGGCCCTCTTCTCGAGGCATTATCATGCGTCATACGAGGCGGCCGTTAATAGCTTATCACTCCTCCTCCAACTCAGTTCTGTGAGCTGAGAGGCAAAAGTGAAAGCAGAAAATATAGATGAGCGAGGCAAGATAGCGAGGGATAGCAAAAGCAAGGAAGAATGAACTGAAAAAGGAATAAGCCGATGGAGGAAGGACAGAGGAGATAAGAACATCCTAGCCTAGGAGTGCAGGGCCTCCTTACCTGGGCGACTCTAGGAGGAGAGATGAGTAAGGAAATGAGAAACAGAAGAAGAAGAAGAAAGAGAAGAGAGATGGGATGTTGAAGGGACCAGAAGGCCCAACGAGCATAGTTAGCTTGTAGCTGAAGGCTCGACTAAAGGGGAAGCAAGAATCCCCGGAGATAGAGCTGAAGAGAAGGTTCACCGAACCCGCTAGACAGACTCAGGAGGGCATAGTCCTCATCTTCAACATGCCATTGTTCTTGACACCCACCTCGGCTCCTGGCCGCGGAGGGTCTTTAAGTGGAGGACAGCCGAGGAGGGAAGAATAAAACCCCAGCAGCATGAGAGCGCTGCTCAGGGGTTTAGAAATAGAAAATGTAAGCCTTTCAGGCGTTTCAAGATAGAAATGGGACTCAGACTGACTGGCTAAGGCGGGCAAGGCTTAGGCTGGCTAAAATTGGATATGGTCAGCAGAGCTACTGTAAAAATTGTCCAGGAGGACACTTAAAGGGAGAAACCACTAGCAAAACAGCGAGAGGGATAGCCTACCTTCTCATTTGCTTTCTTGTTTGATTTCTCCATTTTTTTTTTTTTTTTTAGTAGATGCATGACCCAGATACCAAGATGCCTACAGCAGTCGGAGAGAGTTCCCTCAGCATTTTTTTTTTTTTTAAAGAGAAAGGAACAGACGTACTCGTTCCTCTGCTCTGCAAGATAAGAATAGAGGGGGGAAACAGATTTCAGGGCAACTATCTGAACACGGGATTGCAGGATCAAAACTGAATAGCCTGAGCCAGGCCAAAAACCCCAAGGTATCGTGCCATAAGAATAGCAAGAGATAGTTGTGCAGTCTGATCGCCAATGCAATCCACGAGATGGCCCATGAATCTTAGAGTAAGTAATTTTCTGGATTTAGAACCCCCCCTCAAAAGATTTTTTTTTTTTTTACTTTTGTCTTTTTTTTTTTTTTTTTGAAAATTTAAGGAAATTTTCCTATATTTTATATAAATGCAGAGAGAGGAAGGAGACGGGAGGTGGAGAAGCCACAGGAAGAGGCACTGAGGGGATGGTGGGCAGGTGTAAGTAATGAATGGTGAAGATACAAGAGAAGATCAAGAATTACGGTAGGTACGTAATTTTCCTATCTTCCCTTGTCAATCTTCACCATTCATTACTTCCTGGGTGAGTACTAAGCCTCTTCCCCTGGAGGGGAAGAGGCCATACCCTGAGGGAACAAGACCCCAGCCTTCTGCTGGTGAGAAACAGAAGGAGAAGACCCTGGCTTATTCAGAAAGCCAAGAGGAGAAGAGCTAGGAGGTGCCTCCCGAGGACGAGGAGCGGAGGGAGCCCCTGTAAAAGTCTCCTAGCTCTGGAAGAAAAAGGCGGGTCCCCGGAGGCGGAAGCGAATCACCTCGCGCCGGGCCAGGTGACAACCTGGAAAAGGCAAGCCATGCACGTCCGCCTGATGCAGATCGCTGTCCCCGCAAGCCTGGAAGCCACCTCATTGGCGTCGTAAGATGCCCTTGCTTGGTGTCTTGCCAGCTCCAGGCCTACCGCGGAGAGGGCAACGGCTTGTCTGGTTTGCTCCGTATCAGGCATAGATGCCAGCAGCTGGGACATCATCGACCACAGATGCCGGTTGTAGGCAGCGTGGTGAGCCTGATGTGATGCAATACAAGCACTCGCACGAGCAGAAGAGAACACTCTTCGCCCCCAACGGTCGAACTGGAGAGAGTCCGAATCCGGTGGGCGGTCGTGCGCCAGGCAACGGCGCCCAGAAGGAGTATCCAGGTATACCAAACCTGAGGACGGGTTGGGAAGGGAACCTAGAGACTCAGAGGGGGCACAATACCTACGCTGGCAGTCCGCCGGGGCTGGGGAAGAAGCGGCAGGGGACTGCCATGACCGGATAGACGCCTCCTGGAAGGGGATAGGCCAGGAAGGTACCACCAGATGCTGGGCACTGAACTCACCAAGGAATTCACGCGTCTCCCGTTCGGTATTGTCTCTTCGAACGTAGGAAATCCGGAGATCCCTCACCATCCTCGAGAGGAAACGCTGATATTCTGTGAAATCAGCATCGGAGGACAGATGAGCAGGGGGTTCCTCTCCCTCGGAGGAGGGAGACGAGGATGATGGGGAACTGGAATGCCAGAAGTTCCTGCGGCGGTGGGGAGAGCGAAGACCCGCTCATGCATGTACCTAGCGTGTGAGGGGAAGGCCGCGCAGAACCCTGAACTGCTCCCAGGATATAGCGGACCCGTGGGGCCGACATAGCCTGGGAGTGGGGGGTGAAGGCAGAGAGATGGGAGAGGGGCACCTCCGCGGAGGCAACTGCTCTCTGCGAGGGCTCTGGAATCCGGGGAAAGGAGCCCTGGAGAGGGGGATCCCGGAAATCAGACCAGGCCGCAGAACGGAACTCTGGAGGCGGAGCCTGGAAGAGCCCTGGGGGAGAACCTCCCCTGTGACGACCCCGGGACTGCATGGATCCAGAAGGGCAGTCCACAAGCGCCGCCGAGGACACCCTAGAACCCTGGAGGGAGGGCGAGGCTCTGCACTTCGCCTGGCCACCCCTGAGGTGGCCAAGGAAGACGAGCAGCAGACCCCTGCCCCTCGACCCTCGGACTCAGAGAGGCCCTCCTCCTCGACCACAGCGTCCCCTGTCCCTGAGAGGTGACAGCACCCCGTGGCGTAGCTGTCACGGGCCTCAGAGAGGGAGCCTCCCGCGTCACCCCGCGCCTGCCCCGGGCTCCGCCACCCCAGCCGGGAACCCTCAGGAGGCGGCGAAGAGGGGGACAGAGGAGGGCCCGCTCGCCACCTGGCACCTCTAGCCACCGGGGACCCAGACTCGAAGAGTGGGGTGCCAGGATGGGTCCACGTCTGAATCATCGCCTCCGAGGAGGGCGAGACCAGCAGGACCTCAATGCTGGCCACCCCAGGGGTCCCGAGACTCACAGAGGCATGAGCCCCAGTACCAAAGGAAGCGCTTCGCCCTCCTCCGCCAATGGCAGCCAGGCCTAACCTCCACACCCCCAGCAGGCGCCCGGCGAGGCCAGCGCCACCGCCTGAAAAGACCAGGCCACAAGTGCGGGGCAGTAGCCGGAAGCGGCGGCACCGCCGCGGCGCCGCCCTGTCCATCGGCGCCGCGAGGCGGCGCCAAGGCCCAAGCGGCACCGGCAGCGCGCGCCCGATCGCGGCGCCCGCAGCGCCGGGATCAGCAGCACCGCCAGCGCCGCTCGAATCACCAGCGCCCGCGGGCAGCGCGAGGACTCAAGCAGCCGTCGCGGCGCCGTCTCGATCACCGGCACATGAGCGGCGCCAGGATCAGCAGCGCCGAGGCGGCGTCGAGTCCTGAGCTGAGCCCAAAAGGCGAGGCCTCGCCACGGGGCCTGCACCTCGAAGAGGTGACTGCGGCGGTGTCGGTAGCCTTGACCCGGAAGGACTCTGACGCTCCCCGACACGCAGAAGGGCCTCCTCCTCGGCAAGAAAGGCGAGGAGACCCCTCCTCCTCAGACCGTATAGGCCGGGAGGGACCCGGGGAAGGGCCTAGAGACCTTACCTGAGAATCCCTTGGCCGTCGTCCCCAGGTCGGGCGGGGCTTTGCCGAGCTTGAATCTGCGCGGACTTCCCGAGACACAGCGGTCCATGGAGAAACAGGCGCCGCACGAATCCATGTCATGGTTGGGTCCCAGGCAACGAGACAAGCGTCATGCCGGTCAGAGGCGGAAATGCCGGCCACAGTAACACCGGCGCATAGAGGCGGCCGTCTTGAAACACGTTTAGCTCGGACCCGGACATAACGGAAATCAACAAGAAAAACAGTAGGAAAACACACCGGCGCCGCTTAAAAGGAAAAAGAACGGTCTTACCGATCGGCGTCGAGTGTGTGGAAAAAGGAGTCGCTGGCGCGGTGGAGAATGGGCGCTCCGAGCAGGTGCTGCCCTCGGCCGGGCGGGAGAAACAGAACTGAGTTGGAGGAGGTCGGTGTACTAACGGCGCCCCTCGCGCGCCAGCGGCATGATGTCGCTCTCGAGGGGGGCCGTTAGGCAACTTTTAAAAAAAAAAAGCTTCCGTGACGGGTGCGCGCCTCCGGCTTACACCCAGGAAGTAATGAATGGTGAAGATTGACAAGGGAAGATTAATCATTGCCCACATAAATCTGTGTGCCCTGGTACATTACCATTTTTTGTTTCCAAGCAGTGTGGGACTGTTTCTTTTTCTGGGTAGTGCAGAAAGTGCAGGATAATTGACTGTGGACAGGTACTGGAGCTAGGTTTTGGCCTCAGGGCACAGTGTGCCCACTCAAGCTCCAGTGTAAGGTCTGGTGGTAGTTGGAGGGCTGTTCTCAGGAGTGTGGGCAACAAAGTCATCATGTCAGTCCCATCTGCTCACTTGGGAATGTTGTTCAGCCTATTTCTACAGGCACAGCATTCTGCATCCTCTACCTGTTCTTGGAGTACTTGTACTGAGCTGCAGGACAGCCTTCTCAGTAGCGTTGAGGTGGCCATCCTGTTGAGAGAGTCAGTGTCCACTGTGTAAAGCTGCTTCTCTACACTGCTGATATCTGTCCTGAGCACTACAGTGGTGGACTTTATTTCTTGTCTGAAGCACCTGATCTCAGCTAACATGAGAACAATCTGTCACTGTAGTGTGTGGGTTGATGGGGTTGCGGCCTCCTTGTAGGTGGAACGGGTCGACAGTGACGGCTGGGACCTCTCACTGTAAGAGCCTCCCCGACTGTATCGATCGCCATCCAGATACTCTGCCAGTGAAGAAGCCCTACTTGACCTCAGCATGTCTGTAGTTTACCTCTGTTTAGTAGCTTATGTGATTTAGCAGGAGATTTGGAGGTTCTGATTGTTTGATCCTTCAGAACATTCCTGTCGAGCTCTTCACAGGAACATGACATCGCCAGAGGTCCCTTAGAAAATAGTCCTAACTCTGAAGAAGTGACTTGTTCATGAAACGTTGGAACTAATTCTCGCTCTATTAAGCTGTTACTAAGAAAGCATGAATAAATATTCTGGGTGAGTGAGACTGTCCAGCTCCCCTGCTTCTGTTGTTTAAAAAGAACAAAACTATCTGAAACAGAACCGTAACCTTATAATGCTTTCACACAATAATTCTCATAATTATTAGATTTGTTGTTGATATCTGTGCCATGGTTGGAAAGCACATTTTAAGACCAGACTCTAGATTCCTGACCCTGAGCCAGCAGGGACTGAGTGCATTGTGCAAGTAAAGTAAGTGCTCAGTCCCCACCAGCTGTATACCCTTTGGCACTGGCGCTTGCAGCAAAGGCAGCTGCTCTGCTGCTGAAGGGTCTGTGCAGTCTAGAAAGGAACTTGAGGGACTGGAGGTTGTTTTGTTTTTTTTGGGGTGGGGAGATGGAGGGCCAGAGGAATGCTCAGCCTGAGCAGCTTGTAGGTGGGCCAGTGAAGGTAACCTGAGATCACTACAAGCATCTCGGGGCTGCACCAGCCAGCTCAATTTTGGATTTTGTGCAGGCAGCAAAGGAGCCAGTATACCGCAAGATTTCACCCGCTCAGGGCAGTGCTCGGTCCCCATCAGCTGTATACATACCCTCTGCACTGGTGCATGCAACAAAAGCAGCTGCTCTGCTGCTGAAGGGTCTGTGCAGTCTGGAAAGGAACTTGAGGAAGTGTAGTTTTTTTTTTTGGGGGGTGAAACTTAAAATGAATGAAAAATTCTACTAACCTTCTGCTAGTCGTCTGTAATGCCCAAAGAAAACTCGGGTTGCTGAGCAATTTATGCAAGGTAAGGGAAGCTGTGGTAAAGGACCATCAGGAGATAATTGACTGACACTCTGAGGGGAAAAAAAGAAAACATGTAACATAGCAGGCATTACTGCAATATCCACTACAAATTCTGATTTTATATTCTGCATCCCTTGAGTGATCTCGAGTAAGAGCATTATTTATAGAGGAATGCCGTGATCCTGAACATAACTAACTTTCTTTTTTTCTGCTTCAACTGTTACTGTTCATTAAAAATAGGAAAATTATATAGAAACATAGAAACATAGACTTTGACGGCAGATAAGGACCGCTAGGCCCATCTAGTCTACCCATTTCCCTACCTACAGGATAGGCCGCATATCCTAGTTAACCAACAGTCCGTTTCTTCCTACCCCCCCCCCACAAAATTTGCTTATGCCTGTCCCATGCATTCTTGAATTCTCCCACAGTTTTAGACCCCACAACCTCCTCAGGAAGGCTGATGCATCCACTACCCTCTCTGTGAAATAATACTTCCTCACATTGCCCCTGAGCCGCCCTCCTTCTATCTTTAAATTGTGTCCCCTTGTTCTTGCAAGTCTCTTTTTCTGAAAGATGCTACCCTCTTGACTTTGTTGATTCCACTGAGGTACTTAAAAGTTTCTATCATTCCCCTCTCCCTTCTTTCCTCAAAGGTATACATATTAAGCTCCTTTAATCTCTCCTCATACGGCTTCTCTTGCAGACCCTGCACCATTTTAGTTGCCCTCCTCTGGACTGCCTCTATCCTGTCTATGTCTTTGCAGAGATGGGGTCTCCAGAACTGGACACAGTACTCCAGATGGGGTCTCACCAACTGTCTGTACAGAGGGATAACAACTTCCTGTTTTCTGATGATGATGCCTCTCCCTATACATCCCAGTATACCCCCAGCCCTCCCTACTGCCTTCTCACATTGCTTGCTAACCTTAAGGTCATCTGATATGATTACCCCCAGGTCCCTTTCCTTTTTTGTTGTTGTTACTATCTCCCCCCCCATTGTGTATTCTTCCCCTGGGTTCTTGTTTCCCAGGTGCATTATTTTGCACTTCTTTGCATTGAAACCTAGCTGCCATACTTCTGACCATTCCTCCAACCTTGCCAAGTCCCTTTTCATCCTTTCCACGCCTCCTTGTGTA
This sequence comes from Neoceratodus forsteri, assembly GCA_016271365.2. Classification (NCBI taxonomy): domain Eukaryota; kingdom Metazoa; phylum Chordata; order Ceratodontiformes; family Ceratodontidae; genus Neoceratodus; species Neoceratodus forsteri. The sequence continues at coordinate 1,301,811,894 of CM057455.1, forward strand.
TCAACCCTGTTGCAGATCTTTGTGTCATCTGCAAAAAGGCATACTTTTCCTTCCAGTCCCTCTGCAATGTCACTGATGAAGACATTAACAAGCATTTGTCAATGCCGAATGTTTGCTTGCTGGCATTGGCAGTGGTAATGTAGAAGTTACAGAGCTGCGTAATAGGAATGGCAGTGAAGTACTGAACTGAAGCCAAACCCACCACCACCCTGCAGAGAGTGACAGGCATTGGGGTGTGCATTTGGGTCATCAGGCATAACGGCCTCGCCATTTCACCACACCCCACCCTGCAGACACTGACAAGTTTCACGGTGTTCCTTGGGGTCTCTGGCCCTTATGCGCACCCCATTTCATTAGGAAATGCGGTGAGATGGGTGCAATATAGGAGAATGGGGTGAACTTTGAGGCTGAAGAGTCCAAGGCATACCTCGATGCCTCTCACTGGCTGCAGGGTGTGGAATGGTATGGGCATTACAGGCAAGAATCCCAAGTCACACCCCTGATGCCTGTCATTCTCTACAGGGTTGGGCGTTATGGTTGGAAACCCTAATACCTCAGGCATTCGTTGGTATTTTCACTCCAAATTTTCAACATGTTTTTTTTTGTGACCCCACCTCATGAACAGGGGGAATATCAGTTTGTTAGCCAAAAGCTGCTTATGCACAGCGAGTACGGCATTTAGCACCACAGGTGCAAAAACATTCCGAACAGGATGTAAAAAACGACAGCTGTACTGTTCATGGGGAGGTGTAAAAAATGGCAATGTTGCAAATCTGCAGTAAAAATATTTAAAAAAATGGTGAAGTCATGAGCGTACATAGAAACTGTGCAACGCACACCCGTAATATAATTAGGTTGGGGATATTTTACAGCAGATTGTCAACTCAGGCATTTTGGTGCCTCCGATCATGAACAGTGTCACTGTGATTTTCTTTATCTGTGCCGAACAATGATTTCCCACAGCGACCATGCATCTCAAGCGCTGAAAGAGTGAAAACACACTTCAGCCATGTTGTGAAAATGACAGCTGTACTGTTCATAAGGAAGTGTGAAAAATGCCACTGGTGAAAATCTGGACTGAAATATTACAAAGTCATGAACTTACAGTGCGTGGAAACTGCACATTGCTCACTCGTAACACAGTCATTTTATGGACTTTTGTCACCAAATTTTCAACATAGCCATTTAAGACCTCTGCTCATGAACAATGTAACTGTGATTTTCTTAATCTGTCCTAAACATTGCTTTCTGACACCAACTGCACCACTATGCGCTACATGTGCGAAAACACATTTAAGCGACATATGAAAAATGGCAGCTGTACTGTTCATAAGGAAGTGTAATAAAATGGCAATGTTGAAAATCTGAGTGAAAATATTAAATTTGCAAACTTATGAGCATGCATAGAACTGTGCAAACGACGTCAGAAACAGTCATTTTAGGAATTTTTTCACCAAATTTTCAACATAGCCATTTTAAGAACTCTGCTCATGAACAGTGTCACTGTTGATTTTCTTAATGTGTCCATGATTGATTTTGCACATACTGCATGCCATTGTGCACTACATGGGTGGAAACACATTTTGGGCAAGATGTGAAAAGTGACAGCTATACTGCTCACAAGGAGGTGTGGTAAAAGAAAAAATTACTCACCTTAGTAATTGCTTTTCTTCTCATGGAGTCTTGCTATATTATGACTATATGCAGTCAGCCACTGCAGCTGAACTGCCCCGGAGAGGAAAGAGTCAACTCCAGAGAGTCTGGAGTTCCACAGCGCGAGGGCGCTATACCAAAGCTCTATCTGGCCAGTTTCAAATGAAACTGTCAGATCTTTAAAGCTAACACTAAGCAACAAGTCTGTGTGGAAAGCTCTACACTAGCCAAGTGGCTACCTACTAGAAGGAATAACAACAATATAAACAACAATATAAACAGCAATAATAATAATAACAATGAATAATAGTATTATTAGTTTCTCCATAACAAACACTATTAGACCCCCTTCCCCAAGACTCAAGTCCAGGAAGGGGGCCAACATATTACTTTAAACAGAAATACCTAATTCCCTAACCTAAATAAAGGGGTGAAGGAAGAACTAAATGGCATGACACAGTGCTTGCACTAATTTGCCACCCTACCCAAGTAGAAGTTCTGAGAGGGGCAGGAGGAGGAGTGGCATATAGCAAGACTCCATGAGAAGAAAAGCAATTACTAAGGTGAGTAATTTTTCTTCAAACACCATGAAGTCTTGCTATATTATGACTATATGCAGATTACACAGCAGTACCTCCATGGAGGAGGGTCAGAACCTACTTAGGAAATAGGCTCTGAAGCACAGCTGTGCCAAAACGAGCATCTCTCCTGGACTGAATATCCAGGAATAATGCTTGGTAAAGTGTGAACTGTTTTCCAAGTAGCAGCTTGACAGATTTCCAGAATGGGAATATCTCTAGCAGCCGCTAGAGATGCAGCTGTACCCTGGTGGAGTGAGCCCTCAGTCCTGAGGGGTTCTCTACCTATTTTTGATAACAAAATTGGATACAAGAGACGATCCACCTTGCAATTGTCCTCTTAGTGGCAGGTTTCCCTTTGCCAACCTCGCCATATGTAAGGAAGAGTTGGAGGGATTCAAACCTGTGACCCTTGGTGCGTTCCAAATAGTAGCTTAAGGCTCTTTTGACGTCCAAGCTGTGCAGACTCCTCTCACCTGAGGAAGAATGCTCAGTAAAAATACTGGAAGAGAGATGGATTGGTTCAGGTGGAAATCTGAAACCACTTTAGGCAAAAACTTTCTGTTAGTCCTGAGGACTACCTTATCTCTGTGGAAAGAGATAAAATCTTCTTCCACTGACAGGCTGTAGTTCACTTATGCGTCTGGCAGAAGTGATAGCCACTAGGAAAACAGTTTTCCAAGTCAGAAACTTGAGCTCTGCTGAGGACAGAGGCTCAAAGGGGGTTGCATTAACTGAGCAATGCAAACATTCAGGTCCCAAGCGGAGCTGGTTCTAAAAGGAGGGTTGGTGTAAGTAAACCTTTAAAAACTTGGAAAGCACAGGGTGAGAAGAAAGGAAGCAGGCTTCCCTGCTGACAGAAAAGCAGAGACAGCTGCCAGATGAACCTTTAAGGTAGCTGGCCTAAGGCCTAAGGAATTTAAATGGACCAATAGTCCAGTAAAATGGGCAGATCAGCAGATTGTGGGATAATCTGCTTCTCAGAGCACCAGATGGAAAACCTTTTCCACTTAGAATTGTAAGTGGCCCTAGTGGAAGGCTTCCTTGAAGCCTTTAAATATCCAAAACACCTTGAGAAAGGTGTAAGTCAGCAATTCTAACTCCTCAAGAGCCATGCCTTGAGATGGAGGGATTTGAGGTCCGGATACCACACTCTCCCCTGTGCACAGGCCAGTAAGTCGTGGACTCTGGGCAAGCTCAGGGCAGGGTGGACTGTCAAGGACAGAAGCAGTGGGTACCAGGGCTGTCTGGCCCAATCTGGAGCAATCAGAATCACCTTGCAGGGCTGAGATCTGATTTTTACTAGTACCCTGAAAAGAAGGGGAAAGGGGGGAAAGGCATACAGGAACTTCCCTTTCCAATCCAACTGAAAGGCGTCCAGGGGGACTGATCCCAGCACTGGAGGCCTGCAACAAAACAGAGGAAGTTGGTGGTTGTCTGGGGCTGCGAAAAGATCTATCTGAGGGGTGCCCCATCTGGCAAAGACTGACCCCAGCACCTGAGGATTCAGAGCCCATTCGTGATGGCCCTGAGAAATCCTGCTGAGGGCATCCGCCAGGACATTGTCCTTCCCTGGAAGGTGAACTGCTATCAGGGAGGTGTTCAGGGAGTAAGCTAGAGACCACAACTTCATTGCTTCGGTGCACAAGGCTGATGACCGAGTGCCCCCTTGCTTGTTGGTGTACCACATTGTTGTGGTGTTGTCTGTCCTGACTTGAACTACTTTGTTCTGGACAGAAGCTGAAAACGCCTGAAGAGCTAAAAGGACAGCTCTGAGTTCCAAAAGATTGATGTGGAGCAGAGATTCCTGGGAGACCACACTCCCTGAGTGGACAGGTCGCCAAGTGAGCTCCCACCCTAACAGGGAAGCATCCGTGGTGAGGGTGAGGGATGGGAAAGGGAATGAAAGGAACCCCTTGTTTTAGATTGCTTTGATCCTGCCACCAGTGTAAGGCCAGGATCAGGGTTTGGGTCACTGGAACCAATTTGGAAAGGGGTCCTCCTTTGAGACCAATAGGCCCTCAAATGGAACTGAATGTCCCTCATCTGGAATCTTGCTCCTTGCACTACAGCTGTGGAAGCAGCCATGTGCCCTAGGAGTTGCAGAAAATGCCTTGCTGGTCGAGAGACCCGCAGGGTAAAGGAGGATGCCAGGGCAATGAGTCTGTCTACCCTTTCCGAGAGGAGAAATGCCCTGGCTAACTTTGTGTTCAATTCTGCACCTATGAAAGTTAGTACCTGAACTGGTTCGAGAACTGACTTTGGTAAATTCAGCAGGAATCCCAGGGAAGTGAGAAGCTGCTGGGTGACTTGCAAGTGGGATTTTACCTGATCTGGGGACTGACCCACTATGAGCCAGTCGTCCAGGTAGGGAAAACACAGCAATCCCTTGCCTTCTTAAATGAGCCACTACCACAGCTAGACATTTCGTGAATACCCTTGGCGCAGAGGTAAGGCGAAGGGCATTGCCCTGAACTGGTAGTGGCCTGAGGTAGTTCGAACCTGAGGTACTTTCTCGTGAGAAGGCCTGATCAGAACATGAAAATAGGCATCCTTGAGGTCCAGGGAAGCTAACCAGTCCCCTGGCCTCAGGGAGGGCAAAATCATTGTCAGAGTTAACATTTTGAACTTTGGTTTCAAAAGATGCTTGTTCAGGTACCTTAAATCTAAAATGGGCCGCCATTCTCCTGTCTTTTTTTGGGGTAAGAAAGTATCTTGAGTACAGCCCCTTGCCCTGATGGAGGGTTTCTGCAACCTTTTTGTAAAACATAAAATGAGAAGGGGACTCAGACAGAATAGGAGGAGATTCTAAAGGTCTGTCTGGAGAAATGCCCGGTTCAATGGGCACGTCCAGACCCTCCCAGCCACACATATAATGATCAAATTGCCCTCCTCTCCTGTGTTCATAAAATTCCTCAACATCATACTCCTGAACCACTGGCACTGAACGAACCAACCTTTTACCAACTGTAGGTGGTTGGCAGGACCCTGAGACAGTGACTGGACAATCTGTATGGCTTTAGCTATTTCTGCAACAGTTGGAGAGACAATTTTGGACTCCAAACCTACTGATTTCTTTGTCTTTTTCACTGAGACTGGTTCCCCTGAACCAGCCTTCCTTTTGCCCGAGGAAGTCTCTCCCTGGTCAGAGGGCACTCCCTCTGGTCCAGTGGGTACTGGACTGGGCTGACCATCCGGGTCAGCGGACTTCTTGGCCTCTCGGTCCCTGAGCCGGCCCAATCTCTTTTCCAGGGTGGCTGCAGGGAAATTTTTACACACCTGGCAGTCTGACAGGAGGTGGTCAGCCCCCAGACAATAAACACAAGTGGTGTGTGGTCAGTCTTGGCAAAGGCTTCCCACAGACATCACAGTGTTGAAACCCAGTGGGCCCGGTTTTCTTTTGGGTTTCTCAGACATAATGCCAGCCTAACCAAAACTTGCCCTTTTGATGGCAGTGCCAGGCAAGACACCCTCTCGGTTCCTAACCATGTCACAGGTATTTGAAAAACCTATTTTAAAAGCAAGGTTTTTTAGAACCGATAAGAACCGAGAACCGCACTCAAAAGCCCAACCACACTTTTAAACGTTAAATTAAAAAACCGATCGGTTCAAAACCGAACCGATAACTGAATTTCCACACAGACTTTAAATTTTCTACTTACGGTTTACCAGATAGAGCTTTTAACCGAAATGTGGTAAAATAAATACTTTTTGCCGGTTCAAATGAACCGAAAATACTCGCTTGAACCGAGAAATGAACCGATGTGAAGGAGATGATCTCCGGAGCGCCTGTTCAGTGAAGCGGAGTAAAGAATCTGACAGTTTCATTTGAAACTGGCCAGATAGAGCTTTGGTATAGCGCCCTCGCGATGTGGAACTCCAGACTCTCTGGAGTTAACTCTTTCCTCTCCGGGGTAGTTCAGCTGCAGTGGCTGACTGCATATAGTCATAATATAGCAAGACTTCATGGTGTTTGAATGGCAATGTTGAAAATCTGAAGTGAAAATATTGAAAATTCTCGAACTTACGAGTGTGCGTAGGAACTGCGCAATGCACCCTCGTAAAACAGTTATATTTAGGAATTTTTCCACCAAATTTTCAACATAGCCATTTTAAGACCTTTGCTCATGAGCAGTGTCGCTGTGACTTTCTTAATTTGTCCCGTACATTGATTTCACACACCGACTGTGCCATTGTGCGCTACATGGGTGGAAACACGTTTTGGGTGAGATGTGAAAAATGACAGCTATACTACTCATAAGAAGGTGTGGTAAAATGGCAATGTTGGAAATCTGGAGTGAAAATATTGAAAATTTGCGACCTTACGTGTGCGTAGGAACTGCGCAATGCACCCTCGTAAAACAGTCATTTTTAGGAATTTTTTCACCAAATTTTCAACATAGCCATTTTAAGACCTCTGCTCATGAACAGTGTCACTGTGATTTTCTTAATTTGTCCCGTACATTGATTTCGCACACACGACTGCGCCATTCTGCGCTACATGGGTGGAAACACATTTTGGGTGAGATGTGAAAAATGACAGCTGTACTACTCATAAGAAGGTGTGGTAAAATGGCAATGTTGAAAATCTGGAGTGAAAATATTGAAATTTCGCGAACTTACAAGCCTGCGTAGGAACTGCATAGCACACCCTAAATAAAACAGTCATTTTTGGATTTAGCACCAAATTTTCAACATGGGGTTTTGGGACCCCTTCTCATGAATGATGTCATTGTCATGGCGGTGTTGAAGCCGAAGGGTGATTTATGATCACTGCTTGAAATCACCCTTGGAACTAATGCCATGACAGTTATAATTCATGAGAAGTCCAAACACATTTAATAAGTATGAAAATCCCAAAATGCCGAGATATGCAATAAAGTTGAAACCCCTATACAACCCATTATACAGCTTACCGGCATTTCCTCAGTTCGCGGTCGGCTTTGAAGAGTGCAGGCGTGTTCCAGGTCCACCAAGATCGTCGCTGGAGTCCGGAGGTAAGTATGGGGGGAGGTGGGGAGGCTGGAGTGCGCATGGGTGGGTGCGGGTTGTGGAGGGGGTTGGGAGAGCTGTCGCAGGACAGTTTTTATTTTACAGGTTTAAAACAAAAAAAGGCGTCGTGGGGCGTTTGCCACGCTGGGGTGGGCTCCCAGCGTGCTAGAAGAGACGTTGGCAGCCAGCCGACGGGGGATTGGGCACCCCGCCGCAAAATAAAAAAATCAACGGCACTCGCTTCCCATGCTGGGGTGGCTCTCAGCTGCGGGCACAAGGACTTGGGGCGCTCAGCCGACGGGGATTGGGCACCCCGCCGCCAAAGGACTACAGTGCTTGCCACGCTGGGGTGGGCTCCCAGCATGGCACCTACAACTGGGGGTGGGGGCCCAGCTCAGCTGATGGAGATTGGGCACCCCGTCGGCTATACAATGCGGGCGCCGTCGTCTGTCTGTGTGTGGGGGGCTGCGCGCAGCCAATATCTTGCTCGGTGCTCACTCAAGGCGTAGGCTCCCCTTTCAACTGTATGCCACTGCATTTTGGAGCGTGTCACAGACAGCTCTAAAATGCATTGGCTTACAGGGCCACGCCTGCCAGCCCACATGACTGAATTGAGGAGGAGGTGACACACCTCCGAAATCTCCGATGAAGGCACTATGTTTCTTGCACATGCGTGCAAGCAAACATAAAGGACTGGACCAATACTGAACCCTCAGCAGTACCCCACTAGTAACCCCCTTTCTTCAGAGCGGACTCCATTTACAATTATCTTCTGTGTCCTGTTGTCAGCCAATGTTTACCAGGCTACCATCCTGGGTCCCACTCCCAGACTGGTTAATTTGACTATTAATCTTTTGTGTGGGACTGTGTCAAATGCCTTGCTAAAGTCTAGGTAGGCCATGTCACAGCCTCCCTGGTCTACTACTTTGGTCACCCAGTCAAGAAATCTATTAGATTCGTCTGACATGACCTTCCGCTGTGAACCCATGCTGCCTTGGGTCCTGTGCTCCACTGGCCTCTAGGTACTCAACTATTCTTTCCTTCAGAGTGACTCCATCACTTTCCCTACCACAGAGGTCAGACTGACAGGTCTGTAGTTTCCTGCCTCCGTCTTGGTCCCACTTTTGTGAAGGGAATCACATCCGCCTTCCTCCAGTCCTCGGGTACCACTCCATCCTCCCATGATTTATTAAAAGAGTAGCCAGTGGTTTCACTAGTTCCTCCCTTAATTATTTTAGAATTCTGGGTGAATTCCATCAGGACCCATTGCTTTGTCCACCTTCAGTTTTGGGAGTTCTTGCAGAACCCTTTCTTCTGTGAAAGGACTGGGATCAACCCCTTATCAAAAGTGCTTCTGTTAATTGGATTAGGCACTTCCCCTCCTCTTTTGTGACTACTGAGCAGAAATATTCATTCAGTATTCCTGCTTTTCACTGTCCCCTCTGCCCACCCACCGTTCATTCTATTCAGCCTCACTATCCCTCCCTTTGTCTTTCTCCATCGTGATGTACCTATAAAAGGTTTTATCCCCCTTTTTAACTGAGTTGACTATCTTTTCCTCAGTTTGGGCCTTTGCTATTCTGACTTCCCTCCCTGCTTCCTTCTGCCTTAACTGGTACAGCTCTCTGTCCTGTTCCTTCTGTGTTTCCTTATACTTCCGGAATGCTATCTTTTTCTTCCTGACTTTCACAGCCACCTCTTTTGAGAACCACAGTGGCTTTTTCTTTCGTTTTGATTTGTTTATTTGCTTCACACAAAGGCTTGTTGCCTCTGTGATGGCAGTTTGATAATTCCCCATTGTTGCTCCACAACTCCTTCTAGCCTGTTTGCTAGTGCTTTCTGAGGCACTCTCCCATCTTGCCAAAGTCAGCCCTCTTAAAGTCCAGTACCCTCACTTTTTGTGGCTTGGCTCTGTAGCTGAGTTTAACGTGAACCACACTGTTTGATGGTCACTTGTCCCCAGATGGCAACCCACTTCTAGATCTGAGATCCTCACTGCTCCCATTTGAGAGCACGAGGTCTAAGATTGCTCCCTCACCAGTGGGTTCGAAACTAGCTGTCTAATGTCTGCCACCTGTAGGGCATCAAGAATGGCCCTGCTCTTGGATGTGACTGCAGCAAATGTGCTCCAGTTAACATCTGGCATATTCAGGTCTCCCATCAACAGTATCTCCCTTTCTCTGCCATTCTAAGAATGCCTTCTATCATATCCTTGTCCATTCCTTCCCCTGACATGGGGTCTGTACACAACCCTGTGCGGATTGTGGTGCCCTTTCCAGTCTCCAAGGTGACCCACAGTGCCTCCTCTCTCCCTGTTTACTCTTTTGTTCAGTTGCTTTTATCCCTTCCTTACATAGAGTTACTCCTCCCTCTTCTCCCCTGCCTGTCTCTCCTGTAGGTTATGTACCCTGGTATGTTAACATCCCAGTCATGGTCCTCTGTGTACCATGATTCTGTGACTGCTACGATATCCAGGCATCCCTCTTCCATTAAGGCCATCAGCTCAGGGAGCTTGTTGCCCAGACTACGGACATTGGTACTCATTACCCTCCATTTCCTGATGGCCTTACTCCCTTTGCCCCATCCCTGTCCTTTTGCCTTTATTTTCTCCATTTACCCTGCCCTTCTCCCTATCGACACCTCTATGTTGGTGTTTGCCGCGACTTACTACCATGATTATTTGGGGGCTAGGATTTTCCTGCTCTTTCCAGTGCCTCCCCTTGGCTAGTTTGAAAGCTTGCCAATGAAGCATTTAAACCTATCACCTAGGATCCTGGTTCCCTCCCGGACAGATGCAGCCCATCATGCCAGTATAGGCTTGCATCACTCCAGGTGGACCCCAGTCCCCAGTGAAGCCAAATCCTGGAGCTCCACACCAGTTTTCAACCACTGATTGAATCCCATGGTGCAGGAACACCTAGCCTCTCCTATGCCATAGATGGGTAGCACCTCCGAGAAGGTTACCGTGCATGCTACTTGACTAAGGCCCCTCCCCAATTCCACAAACTCTTCCTGCACTTCTCTAATCCCTTTCTTAGCCAGGTCATTTGTCCCTAGGTGGACAATGACATCCAGCTCCCTCCCCTGTGCAGCTGCTCCGGCAATCCTGAGGATTCGCTCCCTGTCCCTCCAAGCCATGGCCCAGGCAGGCACCTTACCTCCCTCTTCCCTTCCTCCCCCAGTTCTACCTTCCTAACAATGGAGTCACCCACCAGGAGTTGTTTCCTTCCCCTGCAGGTTCCCCAGAAAACTGCAAAACTCACTATTCTGACTGAAAACAGGGTTAGCATCTATGAATGTTGTATAGCAGACTGATCACACGTTTGTAGCAGTAACATGCAGTAACTGTTTGGAGGACCCCCTAAAAGAAACTGGTCAATAACACTAAAGTCCAAATTGTTTAATTTCGTGTTTTCCATGTATCCTTTTATGCACCCTGCACACAGCTCTTCTTCCAAACTGCCTGTCCTGTATGCAGTACATGTGTAATAAATGTTTTCTCTGGGTCTGAGCTAATACTGGCTGAGATAGCCACTGCACTGAGCAGTGGAAGGAAAAAAAAAAAAAAAAGGAAATACAATTCTGTAGTTTACTGCACACCGTCAAGAAGAAATGTAAGCCCCTTTTTTCAGATAACTTTTGTCTTGGTGAAGCCTTGTCATCCTGTCTCACAAAAAGGACCTGCACACTTAGAAACATACAAAGACTTTGACGGCAGATAAGGACCACTTGGCCCACCCAGTCTGCCCATTTCCCTACCTACTGGATAAGCTGCAGATTCTAGTTAACCAACAGCCTACTTCCTGCCACCCCCCCCACTACAATTGTCTTATGTCTGTCCCATGCATGTTTGAATTCCCACACTGTTTTAGACCCAACAACCTCCCCAGGAAGGCGGTTCCATGCATCCACCACCTCTCTCCGGTGAAAATTTTTTCTCACATTATCCCTGAGCCGCCCCTCTATCTTTAAATTGTGCCCCTTGTTCTTTACATCTCTTTTCTGAAGATGATACGCTTCCTGTACTTTGTTGATTCCCTTCAGGTACTTGAAACGCTTTCTATCATGCCCCCCGTCCCTCCTTTCACTCGGGTAATATATTAAGCTCTTCAGTCTCTCTTTCATATGGTTTCTGATGCAGACCCTGCACCATTTTAGTTGCCCTCCTCTGGACTGCTTCCATCCTGTCTATGTCCTTGCGTAGATGAGGTCTCCAAACTGCACACAGTGCTCAGATGGGGTCTCACCAACTGTCTATACAGAGGGATAACCACTTCCTTTTTCTACTTGTGATGCCCTTCCTGTGCATCCCAGTATCCTCCTGGCTCTCCTTACTGACTTCTCACATTGCTTACCAACCTTTAGATTATCTGATATGACTGCCCCCAGGTCCCTTTCCATTTTTGTTGTTGTTAGTACCTCCCCTGCTACTGTGTACTCTTCTCCTGGGTTTTTGTTTCCCAGGTGCATTACTTTGCACTTCTTTGCATTGAATCTAAGTTGCCATATGTCTGACCATTCCACGTGTTTGCTGCTTTATATTTCAATACCATTTTCCCATAGTTTTTTTATTTTTAGCACTACCAGTTCTCTTGCTCCCTTGGTTCTTAAATAAAAGTTGTGACTAGGCCTAACCAGTTTATACAGTTGTCCAGTTGGTCTTCCGTTTTTAAATATTTTGTACACTATTGTTTCCCAGATCCCTTTTCTTTTTAATTCTAAAGGAATCCAATCTAACCTTTGATATAACTGACAATGCTGTGTATTGTAGTCACATTTTAAGACAAATCTAGCCAATCTATTATAACAGGTGTCTAACATTTGTAAACATTTTTGTTTGCATGGCTATAGATAAGACACCCATAATGTATTATGGGTATGATTAAATGGTTTGTCACGGACTGGCAGACTTTCTTGGTCAAGCAGCGTGACACTCGTCTTAAGGATCCTATTCTCACATCCACTTTCCTTGTTAGTTCCTTAATGTGTTTTTCAAATGATAGGCGCTGATTTTCAATCTCTGTTTCCCAAGTAGGGGGTGTGCACCTTGCCTCCCTCCTCCTGGAGAACTTCTTGGAGTCTGCCAACCAGTGTGGAAAGAACGACATATCCTACATGGCTGAGAGCATCCACCAGTTGATCTGAGGCTCCTGCCACATCGATGGCTAGGAGATCTGCCTCTAGTTGGCTCACGAGGGTCCAGATGCGGAGCGTTTCCTTGCACAGCAGCCGGGAGTGTGTGCTGCCCTGTCTGTTGAGGTAGTACATAGTCGTGGTATTGTCCGTCTGGACTTGAACCACTTGACCCCGAAGGAGCTGAGCAAATGCCAACAGCGCCAGTCTGACCACTCTGACCTCCAGCAGGTTGATATGGTATCGGGATTCCTCAAGGGTCCAGAACCTGTGGGCTCTGTGGTTCCCCATGTGGGCTCCCAGCCCATGAGAGAGGCATCGGTCGTGAGGACAACCGTCGACTCAGGGCGGACAAATGGGATCCCTTCCTGCAGATGATCAAGGACGGTCCACCATTAGAGGGCGCCCCACATCTTTTGGGTCACAGTGATCAGCTGGTCGAAATGACCATGGTGCGGAGTCCACTGGGTGGCCGGCTCCCATTGAAGGGGGCGCATATGCCACCGGTCCCATCGGACCATGGTGGTGCAGGCTGCCATGTACCCTAGAAGGCGCCGAAAATCCTGGACAGGGTGCAAGTGCCCAACCAGAAATGATTGAGCAAAGGAGGAGGGAACTTCCGCTCTGTCCGTCAGGAGCCGGCCTCTGGCTCAGCAGGAGTCGAGCTCGACCCCATATCACCTGCAAAGGCATGAGGTCCGACTTGGCCTCGTTGATCAAGAGGCCAAGCTGAGTGTAGGTTTGGAAGGCCAGATCCCTGGACCTCTCCACCTTTTGCTGGGTGGAACCCGCTAAGAGCCAATCATTGAGGTAGGGACAGATTCTGACCCCTCGACGCCTGAGGTGGGTTGCCACCACTGCAATGCATTTGATGAAGACCCGTGGGGCCGATGACAGGCCGAATGGTATGGCTCGGAACTCGTAAAGGGGTTTCCTCTGCTCGGAAGTGGAGGTACTGCTGATGAGATGGATGGATTGGGACATGGAAAAACGTGTCCTGGAGATCTAGTGAGCAGAACCACATGTTCCGCTCCAAGGGTGGTATGATCTGGGACAGAGTTTCCATCCTGAATGTGCGTGGCCTGAGAAACTGGTTCAGGTCATGCAGATCTAGAATGGGGCGCAAGCCTGCCCTGCTTCTTGGGACCAGAAAGTACCTGGAAACAGACCCTGGGTCGACTGGGGAATCTGTCACTCAGGCCACTACCTCCTTGAGGAGGAGTTGGGCTATGTCGTCCCTCAGAGCCGACTGAGTGTGGAATGATACCCTTTCCTCCCGTGGTGGCGTGGGCTTGGCTGGGAGGGTACTGCTCAAATTCCAGAGGCGGACCCTGGCTGACCACTTCTAGAACCCACCTGTCCGTGGTAACAGCGGACCAGGCAGAAAGAAAGTGGCGGAGCCGGCCCCCAATGGGAGGACCCAGAGCTGGCATGATGGGAATAGGAGTGGCAGTCCCTATCCCGTCACTGAGCAGGCTTGGAGGAAGAGGGTCCAGACTGGAAATTGCCTGAACCCTGACCTCCTTGTCTGCAGGCCACTGGAGGTTCGGACTTGGAACGTGGACGCCAAGCCTATGCCTGCTTTTGCTGCCCACCCTGGAAGGAGGGCTGCTTGGCAGTAGGAGCAGAGTGCTAAAATGGCTTTTTCTTCTGATTCTTGGCACCTTGAGTGTCCTTCTGAGCAGAAGTAGCTGAGTCCAAGGTGGCACTGGACTGCTCGATCCATTGTAGGTGACCATCCACACCTGGGCCGAAGAAATCTGTGCCCAGGAATGGAACATCAGTAAGCTTGTGCTGGGTATCTGCCGTAAAGGTGGAGAGCCTCAAGCAAGCCCTGCAGCGAATGGCAACCACGGCTGCCACCGAATGAGCGCATGAGTCCCCAAGATCCAGGACTGTCTGGAGTTGCTGTTTGGCAACGGCCTGACCCTGGTCCCAGACCTGCTTGACCGTAGTCTGGAGGTCCGCAGGAAGGTGAGGGAGAACTTCATCTAAAGAGCCCAGAAGGGCATGGGAGAAATGTGCCATGACGACGGTCGAGCTTGCCTGATGGAGGCCTAGCGATGAGGCGGCATAGACCTTCCTGGCAGAGTGGTCCAATTTTTGGGATTCCTTGTCCGGAGGTCTATCCGTATCTGCTGAGCTATGTGTGCATCTGAACATGGAAGTGGTCACAAAACCCTCCACGGAGGGATGTTCCATAAACCCTGAGAGGTACCCAATGGGCACTGCGTACTTGCACGCCATCTGAGTAGATGGCGCGGGGCAGGAGGCAGGGTTCTGCCAAAGTTCCAAAGACGGACCAACAATGGCCTCGGCCACTGGGAAGGCTTCCATCGGAGTGTCTCCCTCTTATGGATGTCTGTAAGAGGGTACTCCGCCCATTTGTGGACAGGCTCCAGGGACATCCCCCTGGATTCGGAGATCAGGAGAAGTATCCCCAAGAAAGACGAAGGACCTTTCTTCGTTGAGAGACTGCCCACTTACTAATTGTCTAGTGGACAAGAGTGTAGGTTGGAGTCATCAGAATCCGAAGTACCCTGATAAATCTGCTGGCCACCAAGGTCACCCTCTACATGCCTGGGGCGGTCAGGTGTGAGGGTGACCGATAACCTGTGAGGAAGACCCAGAACAGTTCGAGATTCCTTCACAGGAGCCCCTCTCAAAGGCTGTTTAGGCGGCAGCTCCACCACCATCGGTGAAGAGGTCGATTCTGGCGAGCAGGGGAACCGTAATAATCGGTTCCGATGGAGTTGCCTTCCACCTAGAAGGTGAGAGCCAAGTAATGGTCGGTGTGGAAACTGTGGCCAGTTTCTGACCGGACAGTATCAACTGTTGCCACAAAAGGTCTTTGTAGCATCGACGGAGTTTCCTCCGAAGCCTCTCCTCATCCGAGGAGGATGAAGATGAATAGCGACGGCACCTTTTCTTGGAACGCTTATGCGCCTTCCTCAGCCAAAGGGGTCTGAGACCTTGATCATCGGGGTGACTGACCTGATCGCTCGGGAGACACTGGGGGAACCGGCTCCTCGATGGGATCACCAGCAGGCTGGGTCTCCTCATCGGGGAGAGGCAGGACTGGGGTCCTGGTAAGAGAGTGGTCAGCCTCATCAGGCGACAACAGATCGACAGGGTCGAGAGTAATCTCAACCGCGTCGTCGACCGAGACTTCGACCGGCTGACCAGACAGCAGGGCCGAGAAGTCAGCGGCTAAAGCAGCAGTCTCGACCTGGAGATCCCGGGGACCAAGACTGCTCTTGATCTCAAGAACGTCTTCACTGAGATGAAGAATCTCTCGGTTCTTTGTCCTTTTTACAAGACTGGAGACATGCAAGCCCGAAGGTCCCTCGTCCTTGTGGGACAGACTGGCACATCTCCTGAAAGGAGCCCGAGAATGTGGAGCCCAGACTAAGCGGAACAAAAATCGGCACAGAGGAACGGTCCACGGCCTGCGCTGCCTCTTCCTCGAAGGCCTGCATTTGCTCCAGCTGCTCGGCGGACCACACAGCTGCGGAGACAACCCACTGGGCCTCCTTCGATTTGACTGGCAGATTCCGTTTCTCCGGCCTACCCAGTTTTAGATGTGCGAGGCAATTGTCAAGGACATCAGGGTGGAAAGCGAGACATACCTCGCAAGCCTGGGTGTCATGACCGACACCCAGACAGTGTGCGCACCTGGCACGCGGGTCTGTGCATGACATCTTCTGTCCGCATGGCACCGGCGGAATCCAGAGGAAGATTTATCTTACATCGTGGTCAAAACAATAAACTTACTATCGCTAACTCTGACGAGTTTAATCTTCAGAATATCCGAAGTATACAAAGCCAGGACTTACAGAACGTGGAAGCGGTAAGAAGGCAACCTGAATCTTCCAGCAGAAAGGAAGATCTTGTGTCATGGGGTGGAGCCGAGGGTTATACCACCCAGGTGGGTGGGAGGAGCCAGCTTTGAGACCTTCCGGAGAGATTTAAAGGGGAAAGGGACATGCCAACTCATGCAATTTACTAGGTTTACTAGGTTATCTAGACATAAGGAGGCCGAAGCCCATCTAGAATGTCTCCCACAACTTTGTGGGTAAATTATTCATAACTAGTGTTCCAGTTTTAAAAAATGTGTCCAGTCTGTTTTTAAAAATGTTGAAACTCTGGGAGTCGACAACATGTTATGGGAAAAGATTCCATGCTTTAGCCACTCTGATAGTGAAAAAGTTGTCTCTCTTGTTTGTATTAACTTGTGGAAGTTTTAATTGCTTGTTATGGCTTCTAAGGGAAATGCAACGATGTGAAAAATGGAGACCACACTGGATTTATAAGGACAGGGTCCTGGAGGATTTTGCAAAGCTGTAGAATATCTCCTGGGTCTCCTTTCTTCCAGGGTGACTAAGCCTATTATATTTACTCTTTCAGGATACGAGTTATTTTGTAGGTTGGGAATTAGTTTAGTGGCTCTATGTTGAACCTGTTCAATTAGGTGGATGTATTTTTTAGATAAGGGTTCCAGAAAGGGGAACAGAAATCCAGATGGGGCCTTATATATGTTCTATAAAGAGGTATTATACAGTACATGCCTCTATTGGTAAAGGAGCACTTAATATGGTTTAGTAACATATTAGCTGTTTGGGTTACTTTTTTACAGTGACCTGCTGCAGAGAGGGAATGGTTTATGATAACCCCAAGATCACGCTCTATTGTAACTTTACGAATTTGGATGTTGTTAATAGTATATGTGTATTGGGGTGATTATGTCCAAGGTGGAGAACTACACACTTGTCTAAATTTAATGTAATTTTATTTTCATGTGTCCATTTCAAGATATATTCCAAGTTCTTAGCTAGTGTTAAATGTTTGGCTAACGTGTTAACTTCCGCACCAATCTTTGTGTCATCTGCAAATTTTACCAGTGGCTACTGATGTTAATATTGATGTCACTAATAAAGATGTTGAACAGGGTCGGTCCCAGGACCAAACCCTGAGGGACACCATTACTCACTGAGCCCACTGGTGAGAGATGCCCACTGATCTTTACTTGCTGTTTCCTTCCAAGTAACCAATTATTAATCCAGTATCAGTTGTCTATTTAGTCCAATACTGTCTGGTTTATCTAGCAGTTCAAAATGTGGGACTTTGTCAAATGCTTTGCCAAAGTTCAACAGGATAACATTTATAGGAATTCTGTTAGCTAGACAGGTACGTATTTTGTTATAAAAGACAATCAAAATGTGTAGTACATGACCTACCAGGAGTGAATCCGTGTTGTTCATTATCTGTGTAAGAAAGGGAAATTAATTTGTTTTCAGTTTTATTTTTAATAAGTTGTTCGAGTCTTTTACATAAGACTGATGTTAAGCTTATGGACCTGTAGCTGTGTACCTTTTCTCACACTCCCTTTTTAAATATGGCCACTACTGTTGATGTTTCCCAATCCTGGGGGGACACAGCCACTAGAAATCAATTTATTAAATAACATAGTAATAGGTTTGGCTAGACTAGCTGTTGCCTCTACTAACATTTTTGGACTTATTCCATCTGGGCCTGGAAATGAATGAACTTTTAGTTTTTTTAATGCAGTTTTGGTTTCTTCTGGGGTAAAGAATAAAGTATTTGTTACTGGGCCTGGGGTCCAAGATTGAAGAGATTTGGGGTTGTAAATAAAACAAAAATAGGTATTAAAGGCCATTGCAATTTTTTTTCTCTATTGTCAGTTTACTGATAATATTTATTTGACCAATTCCATGTGAAGTTTTTTTAAATATTTGCATAAGCATAAAAAGCTTTATTGCTATCCTTTGTGTGGGCTAACTGAAATTCTATTTTATATTTTTCTGATTTGATTAGTTTTTTAAGTTTCTTTTGTTCATTTTATAGATGTTATAATTAACAAATTGCTCAGATACGTAAGAAACAATAAGGGGGCCCAGTATAGAACCCAGTGGTACGCCATGTGTCAAGGTGGATATGTTTGAATTTTGCTCATTTACAGTGACTGTGACCGATCAGAGAGATAAGATTAGAACCATCTGCAAGGTTCATCTGCAATTCCTATGCTTTTTAGCCTGTCCAGGAGGATTTTGTTGTCTACTAAAAGCCTTGGACAGGTCCACAAACACCACGCCCACAACCCTCACCTCATCCAGAGGAGTAGCCAGTAGGTCAACGAAGTCTGTGAGCATGGTGCTCATGGACAGTCCTTTCCTAAATCCAGATTGTAGGTGTGTGAGCTTATTACAGTTTTCAAGATGGTCTATTAACTGTCTGTGAACGATTCTTTCCATTATTTTAAAAACAATGGAAAGTAAAGCAACAGGTTGATAGTTTGTACAATTTGAGGATTCGCCCCCTTTAAAAATTGGTACTATTTTTGCTAAATTCCATGTTTTTGGAAAAGTACCTTCTGTCAGGCTCCAGTTAAAAATGTTGGTCAGGGTGTGAACTATTTCTAGGATAGAATCTTTTAGAAATAGGAGATATGTGATGGCTTTACACTGAATATGGCATTTATCTACATGACTTGACTTTGACATTAGTGACCTCACGAGTGACGCAGCCACGGGTGAGTGCACTGAGGTCAAAGTCAACAAGTGCAGATAAATGCCGTATTCAATGTAAGGACATCAGATGGACAGTTTATACAATCAGTGGGAGAGTTTTTCACACTGCTAGAACTAATGTAATGAAAATGTCAAATGGATACAGTTCAAGTGAATAAATAAAACAAATTGTTGTGCACTATTTTGTTTTTACCTCCGCTGGCTGGCTTGTGCCTGGCATCTGTGGTAACCTCCGTAGAGATGCAGTATTTAGAATTCAGACTGCTGCTACAATATTAGATCACCACATCCTTCCTTGAACAGATGTTACAGGTAGCATTTTCACTCCCTCCGTTGTGCATATAATAAGCATTACGATCCAATAGGCAGAAACAGTGTGCATATACACAATCACCCACCCTCCACTATCCCTAGTTAGGCTGTTGTGAAAGCAGCTTCTCACTCCCCCAACATGGAGAGAGAACTGCCGTTTTTTACCTTCACCTTGTCGCCTGCTTCACAGATTAACATAATAGGAAGCACTGGCAAACCTCAGTACATTTTGTTTTTATTATGGGTTTTCAAGCAATTTTTTTTTTTTTTCACAGTACCATCTGGGTACTTGTTAAGATTCATGTGGGGGGTGGGCAGGGGGATGAGAGAAGTGAATGCGTCCACTGTCTGCAACTGGCAGACTTCATTCGATTAACTACACAGATTTCTCTTTTTAAGACTAGAACTAAAATGCCTTCAGTTCCATCGTGAATATTTTTAAAAATAGAACTAAAATGCATTCAGTTCCATCATGAAAAATTCTTATTTACTGTGGTATGTGTGTAGTCTGCTGAGGAAAGTACAGTTACGCAAGAACTTATAGTAATAGTAGATCTTCAAGAGAGGCTCTTGCAGTAGGTACTCACAGACAGGACTAAGCTGCCAGGTGCTAGGACCACACGGAAAACTTTTAGCTAGCAGAGTCTGGCAGGGGGGCCGCCCACCTGACGTTACCTGACTCAGGTCAGCGTGGCGCTATATAGTGAGTGGTCCCCATGCCCACCCTCCAGTTCTCCCGCCAGAAACCTAGAAAGGTGCGACAAGAGATAGGAGTGGGCTCCTGGAGCTAAAAAGCTATGAAAGGAGAAGTAGTAGAAGAAACCCAGGGGGAAGGTGGCAGGGAAAGCAGTGCCTACTGCAAGAGCCTCTCCCGAAGATCTACTGTTATAGTAAGTTCTTACGTAGCTGTACTATCTTATTTCGAGAGGGCTCTTGCAGTAGGTACTCACAGATAGGACTTGTGTCTCAAGCAGTCAAAATCAGACAAGTCTGAGACATGGGAGTAGGAACAAGTCTACAAGAAAACAGGGATCTCAGGACAAGAGTCCCTGGAGAACAGCTAGGCCAAAGCCTGCTCTACGCCTACAAACAATATCCAAACTGTAATGCTTTGTGAAGGTGTGGACAGAACTCCAAGTGGCAGCTGCACAGATATCTGCAGCAGAGACGTTCTTGAAACAAGCAGTAGAGGCAGCTTTGCCTCTGGTTGAATGTCCTTTAACTTCCCACAGAAGTGGCTTATTATGCTTCTGATAACAAAAGGTAGTGCAGTTTGCCAACCATTTGAACAAACACAGTTTTGAAATTGCAGCGCCTTCTCTTTTGGGTGCAAAGGAAACAAATAACTGATCAGGTTTACAGACTGGCTTCATCCGGTTAGAGTAGTAGCGAAGGATTCTGTGTACATCAAGAGTATGTAGAATTGCTTCACCCCAAATGGAATGCTCAGGGTTATACACTGGCAACTGAATAGTCTGATTTAAGGTGAACTCTGAAACCACCTTAGGTAAGAACTTAGGATTTGCACGTAGAGCCACACGATCTCTGTGAAAAATCAAGTAAGGCTCCTTACACACCAGGGCCTGAAGCTCGGAAATCCTTAGAGCCAAAGTAATGACAACTAAAAAGAGCACTTCCACGACAAGTAGCACACATCACAACTTGCAGCTGGTTCAAATGGAGACAGCGTGAGCTTTTCCAAAATAAAGTTCGGGTCCCAAGGACGAGTAGGGCTCCTGATTGGGGGTTTAAAATGAATTCCTTTTAAGAATGTCTTGGAGACTTCCAACTGACCAAGGTTTTGCCCTCCACTGGGATGCAGTAGGCAGAAATGTCAGATAAATGGACCTTCAGGGTCGAGTAACTAAGGCCGAGGTCAAAGAGGTGCAAGAGATACTCTAAGACTTGCCGAACTGGGCAGGACAAGGGGTCCCACTCCTTGGAAATGGCCCAAATGGAAAATCTTTTCTATTTAATTACATAGGTGGATCTAGTGGATGGCTTTCTGGCCTCCACTAGGACCGGTGCCACTCTCAAGGATACTCCAAAGCGAGAGCCGGCTATGTCAATAGGTGCCACGCATGTAGGTGAAGGGACCGCAAGCCTGGATGAACCAGGGTGCCCTGTTCCTGGGTCAAGAGATCCTGGCAGATGGGCAGAGGAACTGGAGGTTCCATGATAACTGTTGAATCAGAGAGAACCAGATCTGCTGCGGCCAGTAGGGAGCAATCAGGATCATATGTGCTCCCTCTGCCTTAAGTTTCAGCAGTACCCTCTGTAGTAGTGGAAGCAGAGAGAAGGCATACATGAACCTCCCCATCCAGCACAGAGACAGTGCATCTAGCCAAAAAACACCACACCTTGGAGTGAGCGAGCAGAAAGTTGGTAGTTCTGCACTGGATGGGGATGTGAATAGATCGAGGTCTGGTCGGCCCCAACGTTCGAAAATGTCGTCTACCACCGACTTGTCTCAGCTCCCATTTGTGGGCTCTGGCTTGAGTGTGGCTGAGTGGATCCACCTGGACATTTTGGATGCCTGGTACATGCGCCGCCGTGAGGTGGAGACTGTGCTGTACTGCCCAGTACCATACTTTCACTGCTTCGCGACAGAGTGGGTATGAGCAAGTGCCTCCTTGTTTATGTATCAGATGACACACATGCTGTCTGTCTGGATCATGAGTGGTCCAGGCTGAAGGAGGTGCTGGAAGGCCTGTAAGACGTTCAGCACAGCTCTCATCTCCAGTACGTTGATGTGAAGCGAAAGCTTGCTGGGAGACCAAGAACCTTGAGTCCTGTGTGTACCCAAATGGGCTCCCCATCCCATTCCTCAGGCATCCGTTGTCAGGGTCTGGGTGGGAAGACCGGATTGAAACGGGATACCTTGTTGAAGGCTGTCCGGTTCTACCACCATAAGAGGTCTCAAACCATTGGGTTTGAAACCAGGATCATATGATCCAGGTCATCGGATCACTGATCTCACTGTACTTTGAGGGTCCATTGCTTGACCTGCATATACAATCTGGTTAGATGCACCGTGCGGACAGCAGCTGCCATAAGCCCCAGCAGGCGAAGGATCACTCTTGCGGAGGTCCGTCTATGGGAAGCCACCAGATGTGCCTGACGTTGGAGTATCCACTCTGTCTGATGGGAGGAAGGCTCTCCCCTGGACTGTGTCCAACACTGCCCCAATAAACTGGAGGTGTTGGGGATGGATAAGGTGAGATTTGGGACAGTTGACTGAAATACTCACCTGCTGAAAAAGGTTCAGAGTAATGGTTAGGGATCTGACTAGGCTGTCCAACGGGGCTGAAAGAAGCCAATCATCGAGGTAAGGGAACACATGGATACCCTGCTTGCATAAGGCCACTGCCACCACAGCTAAGCACTTTGTGAACACCCTAGGTGCTGACAACAGGCCAAAGGGTAGAGCTTTGAACTGGAAATGCTCTCCCTGAAAACAATCTGAGAAATCTGCAGCGAGGTAGAAAATGGGAATATGGAGGTAGGCATCCTGCATATCCAGTGCACACAGCCATTGTCCCTGGTGTAGCAAGGGAATAAGGCTCGGTAGGGATAGCATCCTGAACGTCTTGTATTCCACAAAGAGGTTCGGGCTGCTGACATCCAGTATAGGTCCGAGGTCACCCCTCTTCTTGGGGACTAGGAAGTAGTGCAAGTAGTACCCCTTTCCTCTCTGTCTCAGAGGGACATGCTCTATGGCTGTGTTTAACATCAGAGAGTCTATCTCCTCTTTTACCAGCTGGACATGAGTTGGAGGGTAATTAGAGGGACATGGGGGATGGTTCGGTGATCTCTCTCTATAAACTCTATTGTGTGCCCTCGGGCCACCAGTTGAAGCACCCATGAGTCTGTTGTGATAGCCTCCCAGCCCCATAGGTGGTTTGCAAATCTGCCTCCTACCGGTTCCGCAAGGACTTGGTCTAGGGGAGGGAGGTGTCTGAGCAAGTCAGGAGGCAGTGGGGAGGTTGGAGGGAGCGGTTTCTGAGACTCTAAAATTTTGCCAGGGGAGCCATGCCTGCCAAAGGGGCCAGTTTGTTGATGTCGGTTCTGTTGCTGCCTTTGCTGTAGACACTGCTGACGACGAAAGGGCCGTTTCTGCTTCTGAGGGGTTTATACATGAACTGGACAGAACGCAAAGCCTTGCCCTTATCCTGCAGATCTGTAATAATGTCTTTGACATCCCCTTCAAAAAGAACAGGGGGCATCCTGAATTGCTGATTGTACTTCGGGTGCCAGACCGGAGATCCTCAGTCAAGAGTGTCGATCAAAAGAGTTTCTGGTTGTCAGTCTACAGAGACACTCTTGATCCTCAGTCAAGAGCGTCTCCATAGACTGACGGCCATTGCCGTTCCCCTTGCTGAGGCATCCACTGCATCATAAGTGGCCCTCAGGGTGCGACAGCTAGTGGACCCGGCTGACCTCACCATGCCCACCATTTCTTCCTTAAGCTCCGAGTCTGGCAGTTTATCTAGCTCGGACTCCAACTGACCCAGGATTGATTTCTGGTAGACCACCATGTGAGCTATGTAATTTAGTGCTCAGATGGCCAAAGTGGACAAAGAATATACCTTCTTCCTGAACTGATCCAGTACCTTGGATTCCTTATCGAGGTGGGGGGCAGTATTGAGATGTTTAGGTTTGGATGAGCGGTCGTGCACAGCACTTATGACCACTGAATTGGCCTTAGGGTGGACACTAAGGTGATCCTTCCCTTCTGGTGTCTGGCACAGTCTATCCGCTTTCCTGGCCACCAGGTCTAGACAAGTAGGTTGTTTCCATATTGTTGATGCCAAGTACTCGTGAGGGCCTATACATGGTGGAATGAGTGTTGGAGACAAATCCAAGAGCTCTAGGTGCTCAGTGAGTCTCTGGAGTTGGGGGTCTAGAGTCTACATGCACCAGTCGTACCCTGCCTGAATTTTCCTGTGGAGTTCTAGAATAGAGGGGTCCACAGGGAGTGATTCAAGAGATTCCTTCAGTTTAGGGTGATCCGGAGTTGGTGACTCATAGTCCAAACCCAAATGGGCTGTATCGCTCTCAGAGTCCAACATCGGGCTACCGTCAGGGGTACTGAATCTAGGTAAAGCGATGTCTACAGGTCTCGAGAGGGCCACGGGTCTTGAGCATTCTGTGGGCCCATGTGGCTGGGGCAAGGGCTCCACAGATCTGCCCATCTTCCAGGACTCAGAGTGTGTACAGGACTGCTCTCATCTCCAGAAAGTTAATGTGGAGTTGCGACTCTGCCTGGGTCCAAAGATCCTGAGTGCAATGGCAGTGGGCTCCCCAGCCAAGGAGAGATGCATCTGTACTGATGGTTATCTGAGATTCCAGAAGAGTGAAGGGGAGACCTTAAAGCAGGCTGTCTTCCTGTGTCCACCATGCAATTGACCGCCGCAGAGGCTTCATCACTTTGATGGGGTAAGACTGAGGATGTGTTGTTGGCGACCACTGTGTGCAGAGCATCCACTGAGTGGTCCTGATGTACAGTTGAGCTAGAGGCACTGTGAAGATGAAGAGAACACGAGGCCTAACATCCGTTGCATGGAGTGAGCCTGGACAGGGTTGTTTTCCATGATGAAATGTGCCATCTGAAGGATGTTGTTCCTCCTGTCCTCTGGGAGAAAGGCCATCATTTCTGTGGTGTCTAAGAGCCCCTATGAAGAGGAGCTGCTGTGAGGGTTGAAGCCATGACTTTTACAGGTTCAGCAGAATCCCCATGGAAGTCAGGAACTGAGATGCTGTGGCTACCGCTCTCTCTGTATCCTGTCTTGATGGGCTTGCTAAGAGTCAGTCATCCATTTATGGAAAGACTTGAATGCCGAGCATTTAAAGGTGTGCTGCGAGAACTGCATTGCACTTTGTCAAGACTCGAGGTGCCGAGGAGAGCCCAAACGGCAGTACTCTGAATTGGTAGTGTTTCCCCAAGGCCATAAAGTGAAGGAACCTGTAATGGTTTGGGTGCACTGGAATATGCTGGTAGGCATCTTGAATGTCCATTGATGCCAGCCAGTCGTGTTGTTTGAGAAGTGGTAGTGTCCCCAGAGAGACCATCTTGAACGTCTCGCGATACAAGACTTGTTCAGCTTTCTGAGATTGAGAAGATGCGCGCAAAGACACGCACGTCGGCGCGTGTTTGGCTTGTTCGGCGTGGGAGAGTGGACTGTTGAACATTCCAAACAACAAACTGAGTAAACTGTAAGTTATACCAGTCTAAAAATAACTTAACGATCTACTATGGCAGATTTCATTAAATCAGAGAGTGGGGAAATTGGTATTAAATGTCCTATATGTACCATGTATTCATTTACCACAGAATTTCTGGATCCACTATCAAGCAATAAATATATAAAATGTATAATTAATGAAGAACTTCAGCTAGAAATTCTTGCATTCGAGGAAAGACTTCAAAAACTAGAATCAAGTCAAAAAAGTATGGTGAATAGATTTCAACAAAATAATGAACAAACAATTGAAGCGCCAATAGACAATAGTGTAAACCTGGCAGAAACTACAACAGATGACGGCTTAATAAACTTTCGGACAAATACAACCTCATTTAGGGTAGACCTACATTCTCAAAATACAAACACTAGTCTATTAATTGACCTCCCAGTAACCAACAGAAAAAGAACTAGAGAATGTGAAAATCCTGTTTTAGATGACGACTGGGTTCCTGTAAATAACACAAGAGCTGCAAAAAAGGGTAGAAGGGCAAAACTTTGAACTACCGATATCAAATCAATACTCAATTTTAAATCCAGATAAAGACATAGAGATTTGTCTAGATGATAGGACTTCAGAAATCTCTCCCAATAGTCATATGGAATTTCATAACCAAGAACAAATAACAAACAAATTCTGAAATTAATATAAATCAAACTCAAATAATCGAAGCCACATGTTCTCCACCTATTCAACTTTTTATATTGGGTGACTCTTTGGTGAAGTTCCTAGACCGACAAATCTGCAATCCTAACAAAGAGAACAGAACAGTGTCAACATTTAGAGGTGCAAAAATAGGAGACATTACCAGAATGCTAGAGGACATCATACCCAAATCCCATAACTCAAATGTTATAATCCATGCAGAAGCCAACAATATATTTAGAGACCCAATATACAAAATCAAACAAGACTATGTATCAATGACAAATAAATTAACTGAACTAAATTGTAGTATAACCTTTTCAGAGATCCTCCCAATACCTAAAGCCTCAGAATACTTGCAAAACAAAATGAAAACCATCAACAACTGGCTTAGAAATTGGTGTTTGAGACAGGAACTTGGGTGTATCACACACTGGGAGGACTTTACTAGGAGGGAAGAACTATTTGCATATGATGGTCTACACCTTAGCAGAAGAGGGAACAACTTACTGGGAAAACATATGTTGGTCCACATAGAAAAAATTTTAAACTAGGCCATGAGGGGGAGTGTCCAAAGATTTTGGAAACTCTAAATACTATTAGACCTCACCAGCCTAAAAATTATCTAACAAAAAATACCATTACAAAAAAGCCTGTAAAAACTTTCAAATTAATAATACTGAATTCAACATATTACTCTTAAATGCAAGAAGTCTCTTAAATAAAATCGATGAGCTTGAAGATTATATTCATGCAAAAAAAAAAAAAAAAATCGACATATGTGCAGTGACAGAAACTTGGTTTAGAAATGATGACTAGGGAACTGACATAAGGGGATACACAAAATATGAGAAAAATCGTACTAACACCAGAGGTGGAGGTGTTGCATTATATATACATAATAGATTCAAAAGCTATAGTGTAACTAAATCCAATGAAACTACATTTAGTGAAATAATATGGACCAAAATCAATCTTACACATGAACATACTGTCATGGTAGGCTTAGGTTATAGGGCCCCAAATCTCAACCTAAAAGAAAACTTAGAATTCATAAACAACATAGAAAACATTATATTAGATCAAAACTGCTTATTAATGGGTGACTTTAACTTTCCCAATATTGATTGGATAAATTCAAAAGCAAATACCATTTTGGAA
Organism: Neoceratodus forsteri; assembly: GCA_016271365.2. Classification (NCBI taxonomy): domain Eukaryota; kingdom Metazoa; phylum Chordata; order Ceratodontiformes; family Ceratodontidae; genus Neoceratodus; species Neoceratodus forsteri. Next base: position 1,301,839,159 of record CM057455.1, read on the forward strand.
AACTCATTTCTAGATTTAATGTGCATAAACAACATGAGACAATTAGTCAATTCTCCTACTAGAGGTAATAACATCCTTGATCTAATATTTTCCAATATTGACAATACAGAAGAAAAAGTCACAATAGATCAACCATTAGTTAATAGTGACCATAACATGGTCCATACAACTATGAATCTATCTTATTCAATAACAACATCTGGCTGTACTAGTGTAAAATATTTTATTAATGCAAACTATAACAAAATCAAACAAGACTTATCTAAATGGAACTGGGCTTATGACCTGAAGGACAAGGATAGCAACTTAGTTTACAACAAATTTATGTTAAAAATAAACACGTGTAAAACTTTGGGTCCCCGGTAGAAAGAAATGTGTCAAAAACAAAAGATTCCTCCTTATGGTGGAATTATAAAATAAAGAAAATTTTAGCTAAGGAACACCGTTTATATAAGAAATATAAAAATAATAAAACAAGTGAAAACTGGAATAAATACAAGCTAATATCAAACAAAAGTAAAAACATGATTATAAAAGAAAAAAAAATCTAGAATTAAAATTAGCTGTTAATGTTAAAGATAACAAAAAAACCTTTTACAACTACATTGGTTCTTTAAAAAAAAAATTGTCCTACCATAGGACCATTACAGTCATCCCAGCAACTAATTACTAACGAAGTTGAAATAACCAATAAAATGAATGATTACTTTGTAAACATTTTTCAAAAAAATACAATTAATCCAGTAATGGAGCATACTATAACATCATCCTTTTCATATATAACAGAAGATGAAGTTAAGGAAGCTATTGATAGATTAAAAAATAGCGGTTCCCCGGGTCCTGATGGTATCCCTCCACTGTTTATTAAAAACTTAAAAGATCAACTAATTGGGCCATTAACCTTGTTATTTAACTTGTCAGTCTACACAGAAAAAACTGCAACAAATTGGAATAAAGCTATAGTTATTCCTATTTTCAAGAATGGCAATGAACACCTTGAACAAAACTACAGACCTATTAGCTTAACCGATGTCATGTGCAAACTTCTAGAAAGGGTACTTAAGGGTAGAATTACTGATCATCTTGATAAAAATAACATATTGGACATTCATCAACATGGATTTATAAAGAACAGATCATGCCAAATTAATTTACTGTACTTTTTGGAACCAGTGAGTAAAGCATTGGATAAGGGATTTTTAGTGGATGTAGTTTTTTAGGACTTTCCAAGGCTTTTGATTCGGTCTCACACAAGATATTAATATCTGAATTAGTCAAATTAAAACTAGATTCTAAAATTATAGGTTGGATTCAAGCTTGGTTACTTAATAGAACCCAAGTATCTGTTAAGGGTTATTTATCTAATCCAGGCCAGGTTACAAGTGGAGTTCCCCAGGGTTCTGTGTTGGGCCCAACCTTATTCAACATTCTAATTTCTACAATGTGTCCCCTTAATAATTCCTGCTGGTTAGTAAAGTTTGCTGACGACTGTAAAATAGGTTGTATCATAAAAGATCAAAACGATAACAATGAAATGCAAAAAAACCTGGACCATTTAGTAGATTGGTCCATAGAAAAAAAGTCTTTTATTTAATGAGACCAAATGCAAGGTGATGCACTTGGGGAAAAATAATCCTTGTTATCCCTATAAGATTAATAAGACTTACTTGGAACAAATTACTTATGAAAAAGATTTAGGTGTTATAATTTCCAACGCCTTTAGTTTTAATAAACATACAATTTCAGCTGCCAAAAAAGGAAATAGAATTCTAAATTGCATTCTTAGAAATATTAAAAGTAGGGAGGCTAAAGTTATACTGCCATTGTATTCAAGTTTAGTAAGACCCCACCTAGAATACTGCAGCTCTGTAGTATCACCTTACTTAATCAAAAACCAAAAACGTATAGAAAATATTCAAAGAATAACAACTAAGAAAATGAATGGATTGCAAAATTTAAATTATAAAAGTAGATTAAAAGCTTTAAATCTCTATTCTCTGAACTATAGGCGACTCCGTGGTGATTTATGTCTAACCTATAAAGCCTTTCAAAATGATTTAATGTTTGAAACTATTGGTTTAGAAAGAAATATAAGTAACAAAAATACCAGATCTCATTCACAAAAACTTAAAGGAACCCCTAATAATACTGTAAAAAGAAACAATTGGTTCTCTCAGAGAATTGTTAATCTCTGGAATAACCTACCATCCAGTGTAGCTAATAGCGAAACTATAACTTCGTTCAAATCAAATGTTGACAAAGATAAAGGTGACCTTAAATTCTGTTTCCACCCATGATGGGTGGCGTGTTCGAAAAAGGTAGAAATACCTACTGAACACATATTGAACTATGAAACTATGAGAAGAAAAAAATTACTCACCTGAGTAATGTTGTTTCTTCTAATGGAGATCTTGCTGTATTCTGACTATTGCAGTTAGGTCCTGCCTTTCAACTGCCCCAGAAAACAAAGAGTTAACTTTCCATGGCCAGCATGGAACGCTCAGCGCAGCTCGCTTGAAGCCCGTCTGCTGCTGTTTAAACTCCAACCGTCAGATCTTTATGAGCAATACTCACTAGAAGTTCTGTGTGAAACTGTAAAACTCACACTAGCCAACTGGCAACTAAATTTATTAAAAGGGTTTTTTGGTTTCAAAGCAAAGACTCAAGTCAGGAAACCCAAAAAACAAAACACCACACCCACCCAAAGTAAAGGAGGGTGAAAAAGGGGCACCCCTAGGGTGCCAACACTGCTCCTGCCCACCCACATCCCAAAAACCAGGTTCTGAGAGGGGAGGCGGGGGGGAGGTCAGAATACAGCAAGACTCCATTAGAAGAAACAACATTACTAAGGTGAGTAATTTTTTCTTCAAACAACATGAAGTCTTGCTGTATTCTGACTACTGAGACTACCAAGCAGTACCTCCATGGAGGAGGGACAGAACCTACTTTGGGAATAGGCTCTGAAGTACTGCTGTGCATAACCGAGCATCACTCCTAGCCTGGACATCCAGAGGTAATGCTTGGTGAATGTATGGACTGGTTTTTCAGGTGGCTGCTTGACAAATTTCTAAGATAGGAATATCCCTGGCAGCAGCCAGAGAAGCAGCTGTACCTCTAGTAGAGTGAGCCCTCAGGCCTGAGGGTGGAGTTCTACCCAGTTTTTCATAGCAGAATTGTATACAAGAGACAATCCACCTGGCAATAGATCTCTTAGTGGCAGGTTTGCCCTTACCGACCTCTCCATATGTGAGGAACAACTGGAGGGACTCAAAACTGTGACCCTTGGTGCGCTCTATGTAGTAGCTGAGGGCCCTTTTAACATACAAGCTGTGCAGCCTCCTCTCTCCAGAGAAGGAATGGTCAGTGAAGAAAACAGGGAGAGACACAGACTGGTTAAGGTGGAAATCTGAAACCACCTTAGGCAAAAACTTCCTGTTAGTTCTTAGGACCACTTTATCTCTATGGAAAGAGATGAAATCAGGCTCCACTGACAGGGCTTGCAATTCACTGATACGCCTGGCAGAGGTAATGGCTACCAAAAACAGTCTTCCAAGTAATGTACTTAAGCTCTGCAGAGGACAAAGGCTCAAAGGGTGGTTGCATAAGCTGAGCAATGCAAACATTAAGGTCTCAAGCAGGAGCAGGGTCCTACAAGGGGATTGGTGTGCAGCAACTCCAAGAACTTACAAAACACAGGATGGGCTGACAGAGGAGAGGGCTTGCTTACTGACAAGAAGGCAGAAACAGCTGCCAAATGCACTTTAGTGTAGCTGGCTAAGTCCTAAGCCATTAAGATGGACTATATAGTCCAGAACTGTAGGCAACCTAGCAGATTCTGGAGAAATATGCTTATTAGAGCACCAAATACTGAACCTTTTCCATTTGGAGTTGTAAGTCTTTCTGGTGGAAGGCTTTCAAGAAGCCTTAAGGATATCTAGAATCCCTTGAGAAAGGTGCAGATCAACAAACTCTAACTCTTCAAGAGCCATGCCTTGAGATTGAGAGACTTGAGGTTCAGATACCAAATCTTCCCCGAGAGGATGTCAACAGGCTGCAATTCCTGGGAAGAGACAGGGGAATGTGGACTGCAAAGGACAGCAACAGGGGGTACCAGGGCTGTCTGGCCCAGTCTGGAGCAATCAGAATCACTTTGCATGGTTGTGACCTGATCTTGACTAACACCTTGAACAAGAGAGGGAAGGGAGGAAAAGCATACAGAAATCTCCCTTCCCAATTCAGGATCAGAGCATTCAGGGGGACTGAGCCCAAGACTGGGGGTCTTCAACAAAAGAGAGGAAGTTGGTGATTGTCTGGGGCTGCAAAAAGATCTATCCGTGGAGTGCCCCATCTTGAGAAAATCACTTTCAAAACTAGGGGATCTAGGGTCCATTTGTGATGGCCCTGGGGTATCCTGCTGAGAGCATCTCCCAGGACATTGTCTTTCCCTGGGAGGTGAACTGCTATCAGAGAGGTTTGCAGGGAATAGGGACCACAACTTCGTTGCTTCTGTGCACAAGGCCGAAAACCGAGTGCCTCCTTGCTTGCTGATGTACCACATTGTGGTGGTATTGTCTGTTCTGATCTGGACCACCTTGTTCTGTACAGATTTGGAAAAGACTTCAGTGCAGAAACACCGCCTGAGTTCCAAGAGACTGATGTGAAGGAGATCTTGAGGTGACCACAGCCCTTGGGTGGTAAGATCCCCAGGTGGGCACCCCAGCCCAGCAGGGAGAGCATCTGTGGTGAGTATCACTGAAGGAGACTGAGTGACAAAGGGAACTCCTTGTCTCAAATTGTCCTGATCCTGCCACCACTGCAAAGCCTGGATCAGGGTTCGAGTCACAGGGACTAGTTTGGTAAGGGAATCCTTTCTTTGGGACCCGAAGGCTCCTAAGTGGAACTGAATGTCCCTCATCAGAAATCTTGCTCCCTGGACCACTGCTGTAGAGGCTGCCATGTGGCCCAGAAGCTGCAGGAAATGCTTTGCTGGTCGAGACACCTGAAGGGTGAATGAAGAGGCCAGTTCCATAAGGGTCCTTACCCTGTCCAGGGGAAGGAAGGCTCTTGCCCTTATTGTATCCAGCTCCGCCCCTATGAAGGTGAGGAGCTGTACTGGCTCGAGAACTGACTTTGGAAGGTTGAGGAGGAATCCTAAGGAAGTGAGCACTTGCTGAGTTATTTGCAGATGTGACTTGACTTGGTCTGGAGACTGACCCACTATGAGCCAGTCGTCCAAGTATGGAAAGATGGAGATCTTTTTTCTCCTTAGGAAAGCAACCACTATTGCCAGGCACTTTGTGAACACCCTTGGGGCTGATGTTAGGCCAAAGGGCATTGCTCTGAACTGACAGTGGAACTCGAACCTGAGGTATTTTCTGGGGGAGCACCTGATAGGAATGTGAAAATAGGCATCTTTGAGGTCCAGGGAGGCTAGGCAGTCCCCTGGCCTTAGAGAGGGCAGAATTATTCCCAGAGTCACCATTTTGAACTTTGGTTTTAAAAGGTGCTTGTTCACATATCTTAGATCCAGGATGGGCCGCCATTCTCCTGTCTTTTTGGGGGTTAGGAAGTACCTGGAGTACAATCCTTTGCCCTTGTGTAGAGTAGGAACCCTCTCTATGGCTCTGAGAGCCAGGAGGGAAGAAACCTCTGCCTCTAGGGCAAGGGTCTCTGATGGATTTGCAGGTGGAAAGGATCTGGTTCTCATCTTGGGAAATTTTTTGAAGCTCAGAACCAGTCCCTGGCTTACTACTTCCAGGACCCACTTATCTGATGTCAGAGACTTCCAGTCCTGGACAAAGTAAGCCAGCCTGCCCACTACAGGTATTGGAGAATCTGCCCAGGCAGACCCATCAGGGTGTCTGCTTGGCTGGGGCTTTAGGCTGAGGGGTGGAAGCAGGCCTGCTCATTCCCCGTCTGCCTCTCCCTCTGAAGAACCCCCTCTGAGCATAAGAAGAGGAGGAGGCTTGGTAAAAAGGCCTTTGAAAAGGCCTGCCTCTGCCCCTGGACTGCTGCCTCTGAGGAGTGGCTTGCCTTTCTTTGGCCTGAGCACTCCTGTAGGTGGTCCTGTACTCGTCCATCTTTTTCATGTAGTTCTCTGTCTGCTCCCCAAACAAAGAATTACCAATGACAGGGAAATCCATGGCCTTAGCCTGGGTATCCTGTGACAGGCTAGTACATCTGAGCCAAGCCATCATCCGAAGGGCCACAGATGTAGCCATGACTCTTGATGAAACATCACTGGAGTCCACAGCAGCATGAAATTGCACCTTGGATGCCTCAATCCCATCTGCAGCCACCTGCTCCAGCTCCTTGGCAAGCTGGTCAGGGGCCTGTTTAGCCAGAGCCAGCACAGTGTCCCATCTGGACTTCTGGTATCCAGCTGTGTAGGCCATATAGTTTGCCTGCCTGAGTCCCAAAGATGCTGCCATGTACTGCTTCTTTGCCATGGCATCAATCCTCCTGGAGTCCTTATCTGGGGGGTGTGATGCCAAGGCAATATTTGCCTTGTTACAGGCAGCAGCCTGCACTACCCCAACATGGCTGCATTGCTGAGAAAGGAACTCAGTGTCCAAGCCTGAAAGGGTGTACCTCTTGTCCATTCGTCTGTCCACAAGAGGTATGGAGTTAGGAGTCTTAAGAATTTTATTTGTCTGTTTCCCAAAAGATTTATGATGGGGAACAGACAGTCTCCTGGACTCTGGGATGTCCATCATTTCAACAAAATCAGGCTCCTCCTGATCCTCTACTGCTTCTTCCATTGGAAGCTGGAGGGTTTCAGCCACTTTTTTGTAAAACATAAAGTGGGAAGGGGACTCAGAAAGCCTAGGAGGAGAAACACCTGAAGGTTTGTCTGGGGAGATGTCCGGGTCAATAGGCACATCCAGACTTTCATAATCACCATCATCATCCTCATACTCTCCCTCCTCCTCCTCCGGTTCATAAAATTCTTCTGAAGTGTAATCTGGAACCGGGGGAACCGAACGAACCGAGCCCCTGCCAGATGGTGCCGGTTCGGCCGGAACCGAAGTTAGCGATTGCACTATTCTTATTGCTTTGGCTATCTCATCAGCGGTCGGAGTATGAATTTCTGGATCCGAACCGGACGATTTATCTTTTCTCTTCCTTTTAACCAGAACCGACTCCTCAGAATCGGCTCTCCTTTTGCCCGAAGAAGTTTCGCCCTGGTCAGAGGGCACTCCTTCTGGTTGGTCAGAACCAAACCAGGCTAGCCATCCGGTCAGCGGACTTCTCGACCTCCCTTTTCCTTATTCACCTACTCTCTTATCCAGGGTAGCTTTGGGAAAATTCTTACAAATTTGGCGAGTCTGAATCGAGGTGGTCAAACCCCAGACAATAAACACAGGTGGTGTGGGGATCAGCCTTAGCAAAGGCTTCCCCACACACACTGCAGTGTTGAAACCCAGTGGGCCAGGTTTTTTCTTGGGTTTCTCAGACATGGCCAATCCTATCCAAAACTTACCTTTTTTTTCGGCAATCCGCTATGCAAGACTCCCCTATCGGTTCCTGACTGTATTACGGGTCTTGGAAAAACGTAATAAAATCCTTTTTTTAGAACCGATATGGACCGGTTACCACACTCTAAGTAAATTCTCAAACTTTTTTAAAACTAAACTGATCGGTTCAGCCGAACCGATCCGAAATTTACAAGTTCCACACAGAAACTAAATGTAAAACCTATCTAGTATTCACAGTACCACAGACAGAGACTTAAACCGACAGATTCAGTAGCAGAAATTCGGTAGAAACCAAGCAAAAAACGACACTTTAACCAACTTTTTTTGAACCGTGCAAAGGAGAAATCTCCGGAGCGACTGTTCAGTGAGGTGGAGTAAAGAATCTGACGGTTAGAGTTTAAACAACAGACAGGGGCTTCAACCGAGTCTCAGATTGAATGTTCCATGCTGGCCATGGAAAGTTAACTTTGTTCTCCGGGCAGTTGAAAGGCAGGACCTAACTGCAATAGTCAGAATACAGCAAGACTTCATGTTGTTTGAATGGGACGACACCCTTTGTCTTTTGGAACCAGAAAGTAATGGGAGTAGAAAAGTACAGTTACGCAAGAACTTACCATAACAGCAGATCTTGAGAGAGGCTCTTGCAGTAGGTAATTATCATTAGGACTAAGCCACCAGGCGCTAGGACCACACAGAAAACTTTAGCTAGCAGTGTCTGGTGGGGGCGCCCCCAATGTCACGTGACCGACATCAGCATGACGCTATCTAGTGAGCAGACCCACGCCGCGCCTCCAGTTCTCCCTATAGGAGATCTAGAAAGGTGCGACAGGAGGAGCAGGGCTCCTGGAGCCAAGTAAAGTCTATGTAAGAAGCAGCAGCAGAAAAACACAGGCGGAAGGTAGAAGGAAGAGTACCTACTGCAAAAGCCTCTCTCGAAGATCTACTGTTATGGTAAGTTCTTACGTAACTGTGCTATCTTACTTGAGAGGGCTCTTGCAGTAGGTAATTACCATTAGGAATGAATCCAAGCAGTCAAAGTCAGAAAAGTCTGAAACATGGAAGGCAGGAAAAGGTCTGCGGTAGGCAGGATCTAAGATAGAAGCCCATGAAGGACGGCTAGGCCAAAGCCAGTCATCGCCTCAAGCAATGTCCAAACTGTAATGCTTAATGCAGGTGTGGACAGAACTCAAGTGGCTGCCCGTGAGATATCAGCAGCAGAGACATTTCAGAAACAAGCAATAGATGCAGCCATGCCTCTGGTTGAATGCCCCTTAACCTCCCGGAAGTGGCTTGTTATACTTCTGATAACGAAACAGAATGCAGTTTGCCAACCATTTGAAAAACACTGTTTAGAACCGCAGCACCTCTCTTTTAGTCACAAAGTAAACGAACAACTGATCCGCTTTTTATGAATGACTTCATCCGTTAGTGTAGTAACGCAAACTCTATGTGCAGCTAAGGTATGCAAAATTGCTTCCCTTAATTAGAACGTTCAGGGTAATACACTGGTAAGTGTATGGTCTGATTCAAAGTGAACTCAGAAACCACATTTAGTAAAAACTTAGGATTTGTATGCAGAGCCACCCAGTCTCTGTGGAAAATCAAATTAGGCTCTTTACATATCAGGGCCTGAAGCTCAGAAATCCTTCGAGCAGACATAATAGCAACTAAAAAGAGCGCTTTCCATGAAAGGTAGTGCATTTCGCAACTCACAGTCGGTTCAAAGGGAGGCAGAGTGACTTTCTCAAGAATGAAATCCAGATCCCAGGGAGGAGCAGGGCTCCTGACTGGGGGTTTCAAATGGAAAATACATTTCAGGAAGGTTTTGGAGACCACCAACTGAGCCAAGGTTCTGCCATCCACTGGAGTGTGGTAGGCAGAAAGGGCAGACAAGTGGACCTTTAGAGTAAAGTAACATAGCCCAAGGTTGGATAGGTGCAGCATGTACTCCAGGACCTGAGGGTGCAGGGCCTCAGAAGGGGTCCCAACCCTTTGATGTGGCCCAGATGGAAAATCTCTTCCATTTCATAGCATAACTGGATCTTGTCAACAGCTTTCTAGCCTCCACCAGTACCTGAGCCACTCTAGAGGAGACTCCAAAACGTGAAGCAGCTATGTCAGCAGGTGCCACCCGTGAAGGTGAAAGGATCTGAGGCCTGGATGGACCAGGGTGCCCTGTTCCTGAGTCAGAAGATACTGGCAGATGAGCAGAGGAACTGGGGGTTCCACCATCAAATGCTGAAGCACAGAGAACCAAATTTGGTGAGGCCAGTAAGGTGCGATCAGGATCATGTGTGCCCCCTCCGCCTGCAGTTTCAGTAGCATACTCTGCAACAGTGGAAAGAGAGGGAAGATGTACAGGAACTCCCTCTGTGCAGCAAAGGGACAGCACGCCTCACCAGAAAACACCATGCCAGGAAACGAGCTGGCAGAAACTGGGTAGTTTTGCACTGGATGGGGATGCGAAAAGATCGAGGTCTGGCTGGCACCAATGATTGAAGAGTTCTTCTACCATTGACTGTCTCAGTTCCCACGTGAGCCTTGGCTTGGGTGTGGCTGAAGTTGTCCGCTAGGACATTTTGAATCACCGGGACATGCACTGCAGAGAGATGAAGGCTGTGTTGGACTGCCCAGAACCATACATGCATGCATCGTTTACAGACACAGGGGATGCGGCATGCCTCTCTTGTTTGCTCAGGTACCAGACTATGCACATATTGTCCATCTGGACCAGGAGAGATCCTGGACTGAGGAGGGGCTGAAGGCCTGTAAGGCATACAGCACTGCTCTCATCTCTAGCACACTGATGTGTAGAAGAAGTTCTCCCTGAGACCAGGACCCCTGCATCCTGTGATCTCCCAAATGAGCTCCCCAACCCAGTCACGAAGCGTCCATCATCAGGGTCTGGGTGGAGGGAGGAGGCTGAAAAGGGACACCTCTGTTAAGGTTGTCCAGGTTCTGCCACCATAGGAGATCCCGGGCCATAGGACTGGATACCAAGATCATGTGATCCAGGTTGTCTGACCTCTGATCCCCTGCACCCAGTGTCCACTGCGTGACCTCAATGTGGAGCCTGGCCAAGTGAACATTCGGATGGCTACTACCATGAGACCCAGTAGACGTAGGGACCAATCATGCTATAGTCCAACACTGGGAGACCACAAAGTTGGCTTGCCTTTGCAGAATTTCCACTCTCTCCGTGGAAGGAAGGCTCTTCCCTGAACTGTATCCAGCACTGCCCCAATGAACTGCAGGCACTGTGATGGTAACAGGTGGGACTTGGGGTAATTCACCATGATGCCCACTTGGTTGAAAAGGTCCAGGGTGCGAACAGGAGGCTACTAGACTGTCCCTCGATGGGGCTGACAGGAGCCAATTGTTGAGTTACGGGAACACATGGATGCTCTGACAGCGAAACACCGCAGCCACCACCACTAGGCACCTCTGTGAACACCCTGGGTGCCAAAGAAAGGCCAAATGGGAGCATTCTGAATTGAAAGTGCTCCTCCTGGAATGTAAATCTGAGGAAGCGGTGGTGGATGGGAAAATTGGGATATGTAGGTAGGCATTCTGCATATCCAAAGCACAAAGCCGGTGTCCCTGATGTAGAAAAGGAAGGAGACCTGGAAGGGTCAGCATGTGGAACCTCTTGTACTCCATGTACAGGTTTAGGCTGCTCAGGTCCAAGATCGGTCGGAGGTCGGCCATCTTTTTGGGCACCAGGAAAAAGGAGGAGTAGTATCCCCTGCTTGTCTGGGTCTGTGGAAAGAGCTCATGGCTTTTTTAGCATAGTTTCCATTTCCTCTCTGACTAAATGAATGTGCTCTGTAGAATAATGAAAGTGACCTGGAGAGTGTTCTGTATGTCTTTCTAGAAATTCTATTCTACTGTGTGACCTTGAGCTATGAGTTGAAGTACCAGTGAGTCTGATGTGATTGCTTCCCAACACAGTAGGTGGTTTGCAAACCTGCCCCCTACCGGTTCCTCCAGAACTGGTGATGGAGGTGGGAGGACCTTTCACGAGTCAGCAGTGAGGTTAAGAGGTGCCGCCCGAGGCTTTTGAACTTTGCCGGGTGTTACACCTGCCATTTGTTCGGACATCGGTTGGGTTGTTGCTTATGCTGACACCTTTTACTGCCGAATTTAAATTGCTGCTTAGGCTTGCTAGGAGGCTTGTACATGCACTGGACAGAGCATAAGGCTTGCCCATGCCTTGTAAGTCTGTGATAATATCCTTGATATCACCCCCAAAAAGAACAGGTCCCCTGAAAGGGGCGTCTTGAATGGCAGACTGGACTTTAGGTGCCAGACTAGAAATTCTCAGCCATGAGTGTCTGTATAGGTTCATGGTAGTTGCCGTGCCACAGGCTGAAGCATCCACCGCATCATAGGTAGCTCTCAGGGCATGACAGCTGGCTGATCTGGCCGTTCGGACCGTTTGAGCAATGCCTGTTTTCAGGTCCGAGTCAGGTAGAGCCTCAATTTTAGATTCTAACTGGCCCAGAACGGACTCTGGTAGACCACCATATGAGCCACACAGTTAAGGGCTCACACGGTTAGTGTGGAGGACAAACAGAATTTATGTCCAAATTGATCTAGTTGCCTCGACTCTATCCGGAGGGAGATGCATAGGTCTTTAAGTTTGGCAAAGCAGTCATGAGCCAAACTGATGAACACAGAGTCACCTTTCGGATGGATACTGAGGTGGTCTTTGCCTTCAGGAGAGTGATAAGAGTCTGTCAACCTTTCTGTATACGGCAGCCAGAGAAGAAGGCTGTTTCCAGATGGGTATCGTAGGTTTTTCAGAGCTAATCAGACTTTTGTCCATAATGCTCGCTAGTTATCTAGAAGGAAAATACCCATTCATGGAGTTTATCCAATTTTATTTTAAAGCTTTCAATAGACGTACTCCCTACTGTCTCAAGTGATAGGCCATTCCAGGACGTTAGTGGAGGCTAAGTCCTCTTGCGGGCCTATCCATGGGGGAATGAGTGTTGAGACTGATCCGTCAAATCAAGGTGCTCAGCTAGCCTCTGACATTGAGGATCTTGTTACGGTCTTCTTCCAACTGTATGCCTCCTGAATCTTCTGAGGAGCTCCATCAGGAAGGATCCTCTTGAAGGGATTTGGGAGATTCCTTCAGTTTAGGTCATCCAGTAAAGGGGACACATAATTCGAGCCCGATGGAGAGGAGGTTGACCCAGATTCCGACGTCAGACTCCTGTCGGATATTCTAACCCTGGGAAGTGGAATTTCAATGGCTACCGAGAGCCCCATGGAATGGTCGGGCAGAGTGATGGTCTTGTGAGACCTATAGGAGACCGATGGGGAGACTCCATCGCAAAAAGAGGCCTTGTCGCTGGGTCTGAGGGGACCATCAAAGGGTAGCCACCAGCTGACGTCTGTCTAGTTTATTGCGCCTTGGCTTCGTTCCACCAAGAAGTTAACATCGCCTGCAAGTCCACCTGAGGCTGGGGTGGCGGAGGCAGTTGAAAAACAGGAGTATACTATGGTGAAGGGTAGCCCGGCACAGGGCATTGAGGCATCGGGTATCCTGGCGTAGAGTACTCTGGCGTAGGATATCCCGGCATCAGACAGCTATGCACTGGATAACCCAGTGTCTGGAACCTGGCATCAGGAACCTTGGCAACAGATACCCTGGAGAAGGGCAATGTGGTGCCAGGTAGCCAGGCGTTGGTGGCTCGACGGTGGGCCCGTTGGAGGAGCCAGGGCCCGATGGCACAGTGGCAGAATCTGCCAAAGGAAGGTCCAGCGTTGGACCCTCCAGGTGGAGAGTACTGCCGGCCCTGAAGGGCCAGTAGGTCCCACCGGAGTCTGGGGAGGAGGAGGGCCCAGATGGAGGGAAGTCAGGGAAGACGCTGGGCCTGAAGGAGGCCCTGGTTTCAAGCGATCCGGCATCAGCAGCAAGGTGGTGTCGACAGTGGGAGTCACTCTCCCCCCTCAGGTTCTAGGTGTGCAGGGAAATCCAGAGGGTCCACCACAGGAGGTGTAGAGGGAGGGTCTCGAGAAGGGGAGCCCTCCCAGGCAGGCTGCAGCACAGGTGACAGCTGGTCCAGAGGCTCAACATCAGGCCTGTTGTCGGGGCCTAGCGAGGATCCAGGGCTGGGCATTCGCTGGTGGAACTGGCAACCGACTTATCAGCCGTGGCTGGACGTTCACCAGCACAGCCGGCGCCCGACTTATCAGCCATGACCAGGCAGTCATCAGAGGAGCTGACGACAGACTTATCGGCCTTGCTACTCACTTTAGACCCGGTGGTATTGATGGGCCTAAGAGTAGCAGGAGTCTCCGGTACCCCAGAGACTCCCGCCGGAACAAAGACCAGCTCCGGTTGGGGCACCAACGCCTGTTCCACAGTGGCAGAAGTAGTCTTTGGAGGGGGCCAGTGTCCACAGTCCCAAGAGGAGTCAGCCATGGGGAGGAGACCAATCCCAGTCCTGATGTCTCTCCTTATCCTTCTTTTGCAATGTCCCCCAGTGAAGAGGAAGAACTAAGTTTCAATAGCTCCTTCTCCATGGAGGCCATTTTGTTTTAAAATATGGGCTCTAGGGCCTGTTGATGGTGTTTCCATGTGGCCTGGTTGAAGCTCTGGCAGGCCTCACAGTCCTCGATCTTGTGGTCTCTGCCCAGGCAGAAGAGGCAGAGGGAATGGCCGCCTTTGTGAGGGAGCTAAGATCCACAGGAGTCACACTTATTTTTATGCGAATCGGAAGGCGGAGACAACATACACGAAGCGTAGAAATACTAACTCTCTAAGAAATAGAAGAAAAAAACGAGTAGAAATACTCAACCAAATTGGTGGTCAACAGTAGCAGTGCTCTCCGAGAGGTCCAATATGCGCAGATCAACGACGAGAAAGAACTGGAGGGCAGGCATGGGGACCGCTCATTATATAGCGTCATGCAACTTCAGGTGGGCGGTACCCCACCAGACACTGCTAGCTAAAGTTTTCCGTGTGGTCCTAGCACCTGGTGGCTTAGTCCTAATGATAATTACCTACTGCAAGAGCCCTCTCGAAGTAAGATCCTGTGCTTCGCTCTGTCCAGGGATCTACTTCCACTGCCCTGCTTTTGAGAAGGCCCATTATCTCCGAGTGAGAAGGTCTGGGATATCTCTGAAAAGCTAAGTGAGTACCCTCCCAAACTATCCTGAGAACCCACTTGTTTGTGGTGATAGATTTCCACTGGCTATAGAACGGAGACAGATGTCCTCCCACTGCCGAGGAGAGGCCCACCTTGGGCAGCTGAGGCGGAACTGGGGCCAGACTCAGAAGGAAGTACTGGGCACTTCTGGGCCCTGTGTCTTCAGCTGCATTTTCTTTTGTGGCTGAGGGGACTGTTTGGAGATCCTCTGCCCTTCCTTGAAAGGACTGCCTGTTACAAAAGACCTGATGGTTCCTGCCTCTCTGTGGGGGATGAAGGAGCTGGCCTAGCTGTCTTGATGGCAGTCCTGGTCTTCAGAGGCCTCCAGGGCTTGTTCCACCTGCTGGTCGAACCCGATAGGGTACCATCAAAGGGACATTCATTACCTGCTATTGGCCATCTGAGTAAAAACACAGATCTCCGGAGCCAGGAAATCTTCTAATGCAGATTCCAGCAGCGGTCGCTCTGAAAGTGGTGGTATATGCATACATAGCTGCTTTCAGCTGATGGCTACAGAACTCTATTCCATGGGTAATAGTTTGAATAATCATAAGCTTGGAGTCAGACTCCAGTAGATACTCAGCGAGAGATTTAAGGGAGGTCTGGAGGACATACTCATACAAGGAGAAGTGCCCTCAACAGCTGGCTATATGCATGCCCGTGTAGCCTCTGTGAAAACTCTTTCCTACAGTATCTATCTTGCTAGAGTCCTTATTGATGGGACATGCTGTCACTTCATGTGGTAAGACAGCTTTATCGCTTTCTGCAAGAATAACCAGCTGCTCTGCAACTGGTTGCAAAGCTAGGCTAGGTCTCTCTTTAGGAGGGACATATTTCCAATCTATGGACTACAGAAGGGATAGAAACATGCCTAGCCCAAACAGCTTTGGACAGAGTCTCAAGGCTGGTGGAACAGGAGGTGTAAGGTTCAGCGGATATTGGGAACATGAAGCCATTCAAGGCGCATGAACTTTCCTGGGTCTAAAGAAGAGGTCTGTAGCCAGGGTTGCCTGCATATTCCTTAAAGGATTGAAAGGAAAGCCATAGATGGAACTACTGGCTTATTGTTGAGACCGCAGAAAGAGATTTCATCCCCTCCCTCAGAAATGATGAGGTCTGGGTCAGACACATCCTACACCATATCGCCCTGAGAGGGGAAGGGAGAGGAGGAAGTGGAGGGGAGCACAAAGGGCCGAGATAAGGACAAGTAAGAGGAAAAACAGGTGACACTGGAATTGGCACTGGACCTGGTGCTGACCGAGAAGAAGTCTGCGCCAGAGACTGTGCCGTCCAAGCACCAAACCCAGGCCTAGAAGAGGCAGAAAGGGCAGGGGATGATACCTGTCCCAATCCCTGCATGGAAACAGAATTTGGGGGGGTGGGTAGGCACATGGAACTGGCATTGGTGGTGCGGTCACCAGCAAGGGAAGAGATTCTGTTGCTGGAGTCAAACACTCTACCTGACCAGAAGGCCCCAGTCACAGTCCAAGGCACCTGGGCCTGAGGGCCCTGGCACCAGATCCACAGGAAGGGACAAATGGGCCAGATGTTGTACCCACTGCTCCATAAGAGCAGCCCAGTGGTAAACTGTCCACCGGAAACCCCACAAGAGGACAGAGAAGGGGTTCGTGTCAAGATTCCAAGCAACTGTGGACGAAAGCCATAGGGGAGCTGGACTGAGCCAGGGAAGGCCTTCACCCACGGATGCCATGGATCTCTTGGCAGATGTACCAGAGGGTGACCTTGAGCGGTACAGTTCTTTCCCTTCTGATGGGAAGAGGAAGAACTTGAGGTAGAACGGTGTTGGGTCCCAGACCTGGATTGGAGAACAGGCCCACTTTTTTGTGTTTTGGGAGGACTGTCCTCCTCCCGAACACTGGACTGCCGGTCGTGATCCCCCTCTGGAGAGTGTGGCGGACCAGACACAGCCCTGCTGCCAGAGCAGCCTTCTAAAGGAGACTCCTCCTGTCACTGTCCATGGCCAACTCCTTCAGTTGGTAGGGCTGTAGAAGAAGAAATAATATAACTTTTTTTTCTGTTACCACAGAAAATAACAAATAAGCTAAAACTGAACAAAATGGAAATTACATACTTACTATAATTTTGATCTTCTTGGATGGAGTCTCACCACTCATTCATACTAACACAGAAGTCATAGGCGCTAGGACTCGTGGGCCAAGAATTCTTCAGGAGGGCCGGGCGCGGAATAGGACCAAGACATGTGCAGATGTGAGACTAGTTCACATCAGATAGGCTATCTCGGCTGCCGACCTCCAACCGCCTCAGTATCTTTCGGACCGAGGAGGCAGTGTAACTAATCAAAGAAAACTGTCCTCAACCGGGCATGTGAAGGCCCGGATGACCCTGTAAGAAGGGTCAATTGAACAATGTCTTCACAGCCCAAACAACATGGTAGTGAAGACCAAAAACAGAACGAGTGAGCTCGGGATGGTGGGAGCGTGGATGAGTGGGGAGACTCCATCCCAGAAGATCAAGAATTACGTAGCATGTAATTTCTATATCTTCCTAGACTCAAGTCTCCACCACTCATTCACACTAATGGGAGAGTACCGAGCTAAAAATCAACCCACCCCGAGTAGGGCGGTCGGAGACAGAGCTCACTCAGAACGGAAGTCCAAAAGGACTGTCCTGCCAAGAAAGAGCTGTCTGGTACGGACACCCAGAACATAATGCTTTACAAAGGTATGCACTGAGCTCCAACTCACCGTCTTGCAGATGACTGCAATGGGTACATCATGAATCTCCGCCAGGAAGCCGCAACTGCTCTGACAGAGTGCTGTGAATCTGGCCTTTCAACTAACCTGTGACATGGATTAATAGTGTCGGAGGTGCACGCCGCCATGTAACCCAGAAGGTGCAGAAAGTCCCGGGCAGGGCACAATTGCCCAACCAGAAATGATTGGGCAAAGGAGGAGAGAACCTCCGCCCTATCCGCTGGGAGCCGAGCTCTGACTTGACGAGAATCGAGCTCTGCCCTGATGAAGCACATCAACTGGGAAGGCATGAGTTCCAACTTGGCCTCATTTATCAGGAGGTCGAGTTGGGAGCAGGTTTGGAAGGCCAGGTCCCTGGACCTCTCCACCTCCTGCTGGGTGGGACCTGCTAAGAGCCAATCATCAAGGTAGGGGTAAATTCTGACCCCTGACGCGTGAGATGGGCTGCCACCACTGCGATGCATTTGAAGACGCGAGGGGCCAATGACGGGCCGAACAGCACAGCTTGGAACTCGTATAGGGTTCCTTCGGCTCTGAAGCGGAGGAACTGCCAATGAGACGGATGGCTTGGGAGTGAAAGAACGCATCCTGCAGATCCAGTGAACAGAACCACATGTTTCGCTCCAAGGATGGCGTGATCTGGGACAGAGTGACCATCCAAAAGGTGCGTGACCTGCGATACTGATTCAGGTCGCACAGATCTAGAATGGGCGCCAGCCAGCCAGTCAGCTTGGGCACCAGGAAGTACCTGGAGACAAAGCCTGGGTCTGCTGGAGAATCCACACTGGAGCTACTGCCTCCTTTAGGAGGAGCTGAGCGATGTCATCTCAGAGAGCTGACTGAGTAAGGGCAGATACTCTTTCTTCCCGTGGGGCGGGCTCTGCTTGGAGGGTGCTGCTCGACCCAGGAGGCAGACCCTGACCGACCACCTCCAAGAACCACCTGTCTGTGGTAACAGCAGACCAGCATGAAAGGAAGTGGTGGTGCCGCCCCCACGGGAGGACCCAGAACTGGTGTGATGGGAGAAGGGGTGGCATCCCCCCAACCCATCACTGAGCAGGCTTGGAGGAGGATCCAGAACCTGAACCTCAGCCTCCTTTACGGACCTGGGAGGGCCCGGGCTTGGGCACCAACCTTGAGCCTGCTGCTGCTCCCCTCCTTGAAAGGAGGGTTGCTAGGCTGCAGGGGAAGAGTGCGAGGTTTCTGCTTGGAGGGTGCTGCCTCGAATTCCAGAGGCAGACCCTGACCGACCACCTCCAAGACCCACCTGTCTGTGGTAACAGCGGACCAGGCGGAAAGGAAGTGGCGGAGCCGGCCCCCCACGGGAGGACCCAGAGCTGGTGTGATGGGAGAGGGGGTGGCATCCCCCCACTACATCACTGAGCAGGCTTGGAGGAGGAGGATCCAGAACCTGAACCTCAGCCTCCTTTACGGACCTGGGAGGGCCCGGGCTTGGGCGCCAACCTTGAGCCTGCTGCTGCTCCCCTCCTTGAAAGGAGGGTTGCTGGGCCACAGGGGAAGAGTGTAAAAAATGCTGCTTCTTCTGCTGCTGCTTCTTACTCGAAGAACCTTTAGCAGAAGTGGCGTCCAAGGTGGCACTGGACTGCTCAATACGCTGAAGGTGAACAGCCACACCTGGGCCGAAAAGATTGGTGCCCACGAAAGGCACATCAGCTAGTTTATTCTGAGTATCTGTCGGCGAAAGAGGAGTCTCAGCCAAGCCCTGCAGCGAGAGGCAACCGCGAGCTGCCAATGAGCAGGCACAAGAATCCCCAATGTCCAAGGCCATCTGAAGCTGCTGTTTGGCAACAGCCCGGCCCTTGTCCCGGACTTGCTTGACCGTGGTCTACATGTCCGCAGGAAGATGTGGGAGGACTTCATCCAAAGACCCCAAGAGGCCATGGGAGAAGTGTGCCATGATGACGGCTGAACTTGCCTGACGGAGGCCTAAAGATGAGGCCGTATAGAACTTCCGAGCCAAATGATCCAAGTTTTTGGATTCCTTCTCGGGAGGTCGATCAGTGTTGACAGAACTGCCAGTACGCCTGAACACAGAGGCAGTCACCAGGCTCTCGGTCAAAGGGTGCTCTGTGAACCCCGCAAGGGACCCCATGGGCACCGCAGATACTTAGGACCAGCTGACAGACGGAGCTGGACAAAGACAGGGCACTGCCAAAGTTCTAAGGCCGGGCCATCTATGGCCTCGGCCACAGGAAAGGCCTCCATCGGGGTATCTCCCTCTTGGGGATGTCTGTGAGAGGGCATCCGCCTTTTCTGGATGGGCTCCAGGGCAGACTAAAAGATGAGGCGAAGAATACCCTGGAAAGACAAAGGACCTTCCTCTGTCTCAATTCCACGGCTAATTCATCATCCCTCGGTGAGAATGTGGGTCGTCTCATCTGAATCCAAGGAATCCAGATACAATGGTCTGCCACCCAGGTCACCTTCGACCCGCCGAGGGCGGTCCGGGGTGATGGTGACCGGAAGATGCCGAGGAAGCCCAGTGTCTGGTCTAGCTTCCTTAAAAGGAGCCCCTCCCATAGGCTGTTTGGGCAGTGGTTCCACCACTATCGATGGAGAGACCGGTTTAGGCCGAACCAGAGGTTTCGCCAGCTCCGCAGGCGAGGGAACTGACTTAATCAGCTCCAAAGGAGTCGGCTTGGGGACTGGAACTGAATATAACAAATTGCAAGCAGCTGAAGGTTCACCTTTGGTTTCAAGTTCACAATGTTCTTTATCAATGAGATTGCCGGTTGTCAGGAAAGTGGAGAGAGAGAGAGAGAGAGACTTGCAGCTGCACATTGTCCTTCTGGGGAGGAGGAGAAGGAACAGCAGGGACACAGAAACGCCTTATTCTCTTTTTGTACAAACATGCCATTGTTGCCTACAACAAAAGGGATAGTTCTGTGACCTTTTTCAGTCTACCTTGTGCTGCAGTAAAAGAAATGGAAGTAATATCCCTGGTTCCGCGATTCGACTGCTGATTTGGCCGAGTCCGAGTGCATGGAGCTCCGAACCGCAGCATCTCAGTGAGGCGTCCTGCGCGGAGGGACGGTCATCAGGAGACATTTTACTTTCAAAAAAATATATATTATTGGTCTCTCTCCTTTTTGTATTTTATTTTTTTGCCTATGTTCTTTCTAAGATTGTCGAGGCTGTTTATGCTGCTTGTGCGTGTCTTTGTGGTGCGCGCTGAATGAGTTACTCAAATAGTTTTTATTGTACAGTTGATTTTGTTTTTTGTGAAGTATTTTAACATTTTCAGCACTTAACTCTTGTATTTGTTATCTTTGAGCCCCCTTGTTTACGAGGGTGAGACTCTCTTTCTTTAAGAAATGGTCAGTGTATTAGCGTATCAGTTCTTAACAGGCGTGACTTTGTTTGGAGTTGCCTGGAATTACCCGAGTTACCTGGAGATAATTGGGAGTAAATTACTTTTTAATTGAACACCATTTTAACTTATTTCTTAAGTGGGTAAGGGGATAAGGGGATTAGGTATTGGAGAGTTGAGGTGCTGATGAAGTGCTGGTAATTTGGTAAATAGTTAATCTGGAACTGGTTATATTCATTGAGAGTAGTGGTGATAACGGATGCAGCAACTAGTTACAGATGTTAGAGATCACATGATTTAAACACCATCTGAACACTTTTTTTCCATCTTGTCTAGCGTTCTGACCAGACTTGGTAGTACTGCTGCGTGAAGGCTCTAGAAGCCTTTGTATGCGCTCCTTTTCTCTACTTTTTACATAGGGAAATTTGGTTTCGATCCCTTTAACCTCTAAGTCCGTTAAACTCTTTTGTTGACTCCAGTTGCTACTGATACCACACTGGCATGCTGCTACACTGCCACGATCCCGTTTTTACTACTGAATGAATACAGGTGTAAGAGAGTCTCAAGGATTTAAAATGTAAGTGCTATCTCCTACTATTTTTTTGGGGGTATCATTATAGTGTCTTCTCTGAGAAACTGCCTCCTCTCGGACTTTAGAGAACTGGATAGGGATAGCTTTTTTTTTTTTAGAGAAGAACCTGAAGCACTGTATTCAGAAGGGGCTGTAGGGACAGTCTGTTGTTAGAGCTATAGTTACAGTGATTATGTGTTTTGTACAGTTCATTACACAGTTGATTTTATAAATAAGTACCGCTATTGCTGAGCTCTTGTAGCTTTTAGTTATTTTTTTTGAAAGTTCTAAACTTATCTGCTCTGTATTCTTTGTGCTACCTGACCTCGATATTGTTAGCTGTTATCCTGTACCTTTATTTTTCGCCACCCTCCCCTTTTCCATTTCACAGTGTGGTGCGGGATCATTGCTGGTTCAAGTTTAACAGCTCAAAAGGAGTCCTGGTGCCCAACTGTGGAGGCTTTTGGAGAGGGATTCATCGGTTTGCACCAGGTGTCAGGAGAACTAGCATATTATGGAAGTGAGCTGAGGGAAGTGGGTGTACAAGTATTTTTCACTCCTTTTTAAGGACATTTTGACAAACCAAATGAAAAGGAACTGAAGTATTGAAGCAACAATTGTTCTGAACTGTTCTGAACTGAAGAGAACTGCTTAAAAAGCTTGTATGCTTTATTTTATTTACAACGAACAAGCTGGATATGAAAATTACGTACCTACCGTAATTATGATCTTTCGCGCATCTTCACCATTCATCACATTTGGGTACATGGCTGGAGGTCATGACCCCACAGGAGCTTTTTTTTTGGTAGGTGGAGCCGACGACCATTCGCGCCGCCCGTCGAGTATTGTATTGCGCAGGCTCTGCTGCTGGCCGTTAAGCGCTGTCGCGACTCTGCCTGCCTGTTCTGAGTCACCGGAGAGGTAAGAGGAAGGGGTGGAGGTAGGACAAGATGTCCAAAGGACAGGAAAAAGGAAAAGGAAAAGATACAAAACTAACAGGAGAAATAACGACTGAGAGAACAGAAGGAGAGAAGTTGGAAACTAAAGGGATTGGGAGGGGCCCCAATCTCTGGAAGTAGAGGAGGGAGGGAGGTAGGGTAGGGTAAAGAATTTAGAAGGTAGGAAGAGAGGGGAAAAGGTTAAACACATCACAGACCCTGGTCCGTCTCCAGATTGTATAGTAACTGCAAGGAGTAGCCAAAGGCTTCTTGCCAGAATTCAAGGCACAGAATAGTTGGCAAAAACTCCATCTGAGCAGAGTCGGCTATTCTGGAAGAAGGGCAGGGCACAGAGAATTAACACCCTCTCAAGGAAAGATTTTTGGTGAAAAAGGAAAAGGACTTTTTTTTTTTTGTAATAAAAGATAGTCCAAAGGACAAGGAAAAATAAAATGGATGGAAAGAAGGAGGAGGAGAGAATGGAGGGCAATTGCCAACTCCCACCCCATAGGGGTGAAACTAACGCACTGGAGAAGGAGTGCCCCCCATGCTGACTACTCTCCCCAGAACCTTATCCCCCTATGTGCCCCTGTTCACCCCACTCCTAACAAAGAAAGGAGGGGGGTAAGGTTGGGCACAGAGAGGGAGGTGGACCCAGAGACTGGGGCCCCAGGGAGATGGAGGGTGGGATTGTGATGAATGGTGAAGATACACAGAAAGATCATAATTACGGCAGGTGCGTAATTTTCATATCTTATCTGTGTCAATCTACACCATTCATCACATTTGAGTGAGTGCCAAGCCCCTCCGAAGGGGTTTTTCTTCTACAACCTAAGGGACAAATTCCCTTAGCTCTCAGTGGGTGACACACTAAGAGGGAGACCCTTCGGGGCCTGGAGAGGCCCAAGAGTGGGGAGAGTGAGACTGGGAACCCCCAGAGGGGGGAAGGAGGTTGCCCCAACAAACGCCGTCTTGCTCCACGGCAGAAGAGATAGGTTCTCTGGTGAGCAGAGTTAATCACCCCGCCGGGCCGCCAAGGGTGACAACTGGGAAAGACGCAGCCATGCTGGCCCACCTAGTGCAGATCGCTGTCCCTACGACCCTGGTAGCTACCTCGTTGGCATCATAGGATGCCCTCGCTTGGTGCCTTGCTAGCTCCAGGCCACGTGCAGAGAGTGCAATGGCTTGCCTGGTTCGCTGAGTGTCAGACAACGAGGCTAGGAATTGACCTAGCCCGGACCACAAGAACCTGTCATAGGCTGCATAGTGGGCCTAATGTGTAGAAATGGAGAGCCACAACCATGCCGAGCAGAAAGCCCTCCTACCCCAGAAGTCAAAATCCGAGGAATCTTGATCTGGGGGCAGGTCACGGTGAAGGGCACGAAGCCCATCGGGAGTGTCCAACTGCGTCAATCCGGACTGCAGATGAGGAATGGAACCTGGAAACTCCGGAGGGGGGCGCGTAATACCGCTGGCAGAGATCCCTAGGGGCAGGAACTCCGGAGAAGGGCCTCTGCCAGGAGTGCAACAACACCTCCTGAAAGGGAACAGGCCAGGGGGGGCACCACAAGGGTGGCCTCGCTGAAATTGCCTAGAAAGGCGTGTGCCGAGTGCTCTGGATTGCTTACAGTGGAAGGGGTGAAGTCCTCCAACATCCTCACGAGGAAACGCTGATGCTCAGCGAGATCAGCGGCTGGAGAGATGTGGACAGAAGGCTCCTCTCCCCCAAAAGAGGGGGATGAAGAGTTGGAGGGCACCGAATGCTCAGAGGGCAGCTGCTCAGGGGGAGGTTGAAAAACATGTCTATCCATTGCCCTAACGTAAGCTGGGAACCGAGCAGCCACAGCCCTGAACTGCTGCCAGGAGAGAGGCCCGCTAGGACCAAGGATGCCTGGGAGAGCAGGATAATGTGGCAGAGGGATGGGGACAGAGCCGAGAAGAGATGCCGGCTGACCTTCGCCTGGGCTAAGGAGCGGACCAACAGCACCCGAAGAAGAAAGTGCTCCGGAAGACTCCACAGCCGACAGCTGAACAACCATTTCGTTACTGCCTTGGCTGCACCTGGAAGAATCCCGCCTGTGAGGCAACCGGGGCCGTATAGGTCAAGGACGGTCCCCTACTTCAAAAGAATGGGGCTCTCTCAAAGAGACCGAGGAGGAAGAGTGGAGATCCACACTACGGCTTCTTCCAGAGCCCGGGTGGGCCCAGAAAAAGGTCGCCGTGCAGACCCCATGCCCCTCGACCCCTTGGAGTCCGAAAGAGCCCTCCTCCTCGAGAGGGCCAGCCTAGGTAGCTGACAGCCCTGGCCAGCACCCGAGGGAGCTATCCAGGGCACAGTACCCTCCCCTCCCATAGAAGCTCTGATCGGCCCCCAAACTTGGGCGATCCAGGCACACCACAGGCGGGGGCACCCCTACTGAGGGGGTCAGTGAACCCACCAAGACCGGGCTGCAGAGCAATGGTGGCCTGCACCACTGCCCGCTGGTCAGCACCCCTGACCCCCGTCTCGGCAGCCACTGACCCCACCTCAGAAGGGGACTGACTCCGGCTTGTCGAGAACACTACAGGGCTGCCCACGCCAACAGTTAACCCCAAGGAGTCAGACTGCTCGTCTAACTCAGAGCCCAACTCCACCTCCTAAGAGGTACAGGCCGAGGCCCTGTTCCAGACCGTAGGAGGGTACCCGGTGCCATCCATGCCAAATGGGGTGCCGGATTCTGAGACCATGCCCAAGCCACTGCCAGTGCCCCCCACAGCACCGTGAGCAGTATCTGCGGAGGACACGGCCCTGGCCCGAACAGTAGCCCCAGAGTCAGAACCAGTCACCGGCACCATCAGGGTCTCATGGCGCCACGCAGTGGCACCGAGGGCGGATGGCACCGACGACGGCCCGACACTGCCATCGGTGCCGCGAGATGGCACCGCCCAGCTCCACAGCGCCAAGGGCAGGGGCAGCGCAGACAACGGCACCGAGAGCGGAATCTGAAGTCCCCACGGTGCTGAGCCCAAGTCGGACACGGCGCTGTGCTCAACCTCAGTGCCGCGAGAAAAGGATACAGATGGCACCATAGAGACTCCACAGCGATGAGTGAAAACTGGCGCCGATGGACGGCTCCATCATAACCCACGGTGCCAAGGCCTCCAACAGCGCTAATCTGGCCTTGTGAACAGCTGGTTCGACACCGGGGAGCCTTCACCCGGCGCGACGTTGCTGGCAGCGCTCCCGCCCCGAAGGAGCGGACAGGCTCTCCAGCACCGCAGAAGGAACCTCGGCAGCAGCCAGGCTACTAGAAGACGAGGCTCCTCCTCCTCGGTCCATGTAGAACCGGGAGGGGACTCTGAGGAAAGGCCGAGAGTATGTGGCTTGGCCCGACAAGTTCGCACCCGACCCCTGAAAGTTGGCGGAGCTCGCCCCACTTTCCATGCGCGTTGTTCGATGACCTGGAGGTCCATGGAGAAACTGGCGTCGCAGGAATCCATGTCATGAAGCGGGCCAAGACACATAAGGCAACAGTTATGCTGGTCGGTGATGGAAAATTTACGGCCGCAAGGGCACCGCTGCATGGGGGGGCTGTCCCGTCTTCGAAGTTTTCTTGCCCTCCGACCCAGACATGACCTACGAGGAAAAAAAACGCCAAAAACAGACTCAACGCCACCAAGAATAAAAATAAATTGAAAGATCTTACCAAGCGACGTCGAGTAAGGCAACTAGAACCGCAGGAAAGAAGCCAATGGACTGCGGCACGGAGGAATAATAAGGTTGAAAGACAAAACTGCGTAGGCGGGTAGGCCTCAAGTTCTGCAGAGCTTTCCACACGAGGGTGACCTTACACCAGGAGATTTAAGAACTGGCAGGCATGGAGTCGACAGCGCCAATGGCCAATCCGCGAGCGCCTACACAACACATTGGCTCGAGGGCGGCACCGATGAAAGGCCGGCCCACTGCTAAAAAAAAAAAGAGTTCTCATGGGTCATGACCCGCCATGTACCTAAATGTGATGAATGGTGAAGACTGACACAGATAAGATCTTCTATTTGATAAAGACAAGGATTGGACTATTTGAACGCTAGTTCTGTTTTTGATTTTGGCTTGGTTTTATTTTTGAAGATTTTGCTACAGTAGGTTCCTAGTTAACAGTTATTGATTTAGTTAACTATTAACATTTTATTAGGAGATGCCTGAATGTTTAAATTCCTCGCTTATGGCAACTAGAAGTGGAAAAATCCTTATACAAAAGCCAAAGAGCTCTTTTCCAATTAAAGGAAGCGTAATTAAGACTTCAAGAGGTAGGAAAACAGATAAAATAAAACCTCCAGACCCTCCTATGGAGCCTGCGGGATGTGCAGTCGGTTACCGGGGTTCTAAGAAATCTAAAAATGGTTGTATTTATTCACAGAACCTTCAAATTGTTACGTCCATCCCGACTTCACAAGGGACAAATTTTAATCAAATTATTGTTAATAAGGAGGCTGTTAGTGGGGACAGTAAGTTGGAATTATGCCCAACTGATTTTAACTCTAAATCACTTAACATTTATAACCCCAGAGAAGCCTCTGGTACCCCACTTTTAGTAGCACCGCAGATAAGTGGGTATGTGTCCCCCTTAAGGAATCAATCTAAAATAACAGATTTTTTTTCTGTACAAAAAAGATCCATCAGGGACTTCTACTTTAGAAATGCACAAAGGGGAATTAAGGGTTCCATCTTCTCATTCGGATATAATCCAAGGGGATTCTGTCTCAAAGGGAGAGGGCATTTCATGCTTCCCTTCTAGAATGGATTTATTTAGCCCTTTGGAGTTATCAAATGAGCTCAACAGTTCAGGAACAGACAAGGAGGTGTATAGGGATGAAACCCTAGATGGTTCCCCTAACAAGGTTTTTGACAGAATGGATAAAGAGGTACAGAATATTCAGTTGGACCAGAGTTTCCTTGCTCAGTGCCCAGATACCATATCTAAGTATACTATTAAGGCTTTAACCCATCCTGTGATGTCTACTATTGTGTTATTAGAAGCCTATAATGGTATTAAATCTGCCTTAGAAAATTTGTCAAGCCTCTGTTTTGAGAGGTTTTCTTTGCTTGAACATATTACACAGTTGTTCGAACAAAATGATGATCACAGAATGAAGCAAAAATCATTTCCATCACTAATACCCGAGTCTTCAAAAGGTAAAAGGAAAAATAGGTCATACAAAAATAAAAAAATCGAAGGAGATGACAAAATTTCGAAGAACTAAAAATAATAAAGCCAAGAAAAATAATAACAGGATGCCCATACATGAGAATAAGAACGAGGGTCCCTTTATAATAGCAGAGATTAAGGGACAATATCCTCTGGACGGATTAGCCATGGATCAAGAAAACTAACAAATAAGATGAAAGTAGATAAAAAGCCAGTGAATGGGGGTTTGTCTAAAAAGCAGGTAACTTTAAGGGACCATACTTTGGGTGGTCTTAGCCCTATAGTGGATTTAGGAACATCAGTCTCTGAGAATCTTATTATTAGAGACCAGGTTAAATCTCCCCCTGGACCTAAGCTATCTCTATTATTAGAGGATGCCCAGCTTTCTGATTTGGAAGAGGGTAAGCCATATAATTTAATATGCACAGGTAATCAAATAGTATTTAAATTGGATCAGATGTATGCCAAAGAAGATTAAACTAATGCCTCACTGACGGACTTGATAGCCCACTTGTTAAGAGCGGAGTTAGGGCTTTCTTTGTTGGCTGCTGCTCTCAATTTTGTGAGCAGGGACCGCTTAAATTCTGCAAATCCAGTTTATTTCATGTTATCTAACATGGATATGGTGAAACAGGTTTGGGCAAATCAAGGCCTGATAAATTCATTAGGTATGCTGATATCATCTTCAGTTACTTGGGCTACTGTTTGGAAATATACTTATAATGGGGTTAAACCTGAAAAGATTTTAGCATTTGACAAGTTTGTTTCCACTTTGGCTCAGTTAAATTGGGATTTTGGAGTTACCCCTTCACTGTATGCGTTTTTTATATTTGGAATAGATACCTTTGAGGGGGGAAAATTCTGCTAATTTAGCTTCTCATCTTAGGGTGATTCTTTCAATTATCACCAAAATTCAAATTCACAGTAACGAATTAGCTCAGGTAGAAAGAGTCCTGGAGGGTAGAGGGGGAGCTCAGATTGACTGTTATATTTACTCCACACAATTATTTGCATTACTTTTAGAAAACAGACATATGTTGGATGAGCTGTGTACTTATTTGGTAGCATTAAATGAGTGGTAGTTCCAAGTTCAACCCAGACTAACTTCTGCATGACTACAAACATCTGAAAGTAAAGAACAGGACATAACAATAGAACCCGATCGAGGGTTAATTAGCATCAATAGCTGTAACTTTCTTAACTGGAACATAGCAGGAATGTATAATAAATATGCAGACTCTCAATGGGTTAATTTTGTCTCTGGATTTGATGCCATTACTTTTCAGGAAACATGGGCAGTAACCCAGCCCTATTTTAACGGCTTTGAATCCTGGTATGTCCCAGCAATTAAGGGGAAAGTTCATGGGAGAAACATGGGGGGATTAGTGACTTTCATAAGGATTAGGGATGGACTAAGGGTATTATTGAATTATTCTCCTACCCCAGAAATTCTTATGGTATTGGATACCTGGGATGATAGTATAGTACTGATTGTGAATGTTTACATTCCCCCGAGTTTTCACTCTCATCCTACATATGACATTTGGTTGAAATTAGTCACTGAGATGGATATACTTACACAACAAAATATGGTGGATACTGTATTATTAGCAGGAGATTTTAATGCTAGAATAGCGAATTTTGATAATCTACCTTTTCTTCAAGATCAACTATATATGGCAGATCTTGAACTTAGAAAAACAAAAGATAGGGTACTTAATGAGACAGGGAGATGTTTCAAAGTTTCATCACGAGTAATAATTTTTTGATTCTTAATGGGAGATTGGATGGAGACCGTGAGGGGGAGAGCACTTTTTTCTCTTCAGTATGAAGGAATGTGATTGATTTTATACTTTGTCTCCCCCCCCCCCAGTTATCACCTCTTTAAGAGGTTGGAGGTGGTCATGCATCCTGAAAGTGATCATTCAGCAATACTCTTTTCACTTATGAATTATGATAATAGACTCTAATGCCAATTAAACCAATGGCAGATGTAGAAATTCAAGGGAAATTGAGGCTGAAGATAAATATTAAAACCACAAATGGGGTATCAAATCTAATTTATTCTCCCACCTTTTCTCAAGCACGGTCAATGATTTAAATAGTGAGCAAATTAATCAGTTATTAAATATAGGTTACCAATAAATAAATAAGGAGATATATTGCACAATTAATAATAAGCATAAGTTATCATCCTGGTTCGATCCTCAATGTGCAAAAAAAAAAAAAGAAATTTGGGGAGGCTTATTAGACAAACAAAAAATAAATCAATAAAGAGTGCGACTCTAAAATTAAACAAAGTTCGCAGAGATTAGAAAAAATTCCTTGCACAAAAAAAAAAATGAGTATACACATAAACAGTGGGAAGTTATGCATTGAGCCATTAAAAAGAATGACTCTAGGCTGTTTTGGTCATTAGTAGCAAAAGGAAATAAAAACCAGGGATCAATTTTACCAATATATATCCCAAAAGAAACTTGGACAGCATATTATAAATCATTGCTTAATAAGGATTCTAACATAGGGATGGATTTAGTGAATATTTATCATAAAAGTGGGGAGTATTTACCTTTAGTGTTCACATTTGTGGAAGTAGAAGTTGCCATAATGAATCTTTCAAATAATAAAGCTCCGGGTCCTGACTTAATCCTGGGAGAAGTTTATAAAGCAGATCTGAACTACTGGGTAATTTTTTTTTACAAATTTGTTTAATATATGTTTAAGGGAGAGCTCTGTTCCTCCTTCATGTACCAAAAATATAATTACCGATCCATAAGAAAGGACATTTTCAAATGCCATCTAACTATCGTCCAATCAGTTTAATAGATGTTAGTGGAAACATTTTTGCCAAAATATTGTTAAAATAATTTCAGTTCTGGACAGAGACTACTTCCACCCTTATCAATTTTTCAAGCTGGTTTTCGTCACAATTTTTCGACTACAGATACTATCTATATTCTTTCACACCTGGTAGAAAAGTATGTCATTTCGTAAAATGAAGCTATATGTGCTGTTCACTGATTTTTCAGCAGCGTTTGACACTGTAAACAGAGGTAAACTTTGAGAAATATTAGTCGATACACAGCTCCCTTTGAACCCTTTGGTTCCAATTTACTTGTTATACACACACACTTCATCTGCTGTCAGATATGACAATAATGGTAATATCTCAGATTACTTTCGAAAAACTGCAGGAGTGAAACAAGGATGCCTTTTGACACCTCTTTTATTCAGGTGGTATATCGACTCCCTTCTGTCATATAATAAGGTACCTTGTCTAGATTCTCCTGAAATTAATAAGTTTCCCATACATACTCTTGCATATGCAGATGATTTGATTCTGTTGGCACTCTCTAGTCGAGGACTTCAGAACAAAATAATGCAACTTAACACCAAGTGTGAACAATCAGATCTAACAATAAATCTTAAGAAAACTAAGTTAATGATTTTTGGTCCACAACTTGGAAAAACAAAAAAAAAACACAAAGCTTTATTTAAATGATAATCTTACAGAAATGGTGACTTCATATACATATTTGGGTGTCAAGTTTACCTCAAATGGAGCATGGTCATTGCATTAGATGGCCAGGGAAGCAAGGGTAAGATTGATAGCCAAAGCACTGTTACGTTTTAATACTAAATATGGGGGACATTCGGTTCTACACGCTTTAGTGGCTGGTGAAGCTAAAATTAACCCTATTCTTACATATGGTTCAGAGGTTTGGGGTATAAATTTCCCACTC
Organism: Neoceratodus forsteri; assembly: GCA_016271365.2. Classification (NCBI taxonomy): domain Eukaryota; kingdom Metazoa; phylum Chordata; order Ceratodontiformes; family Ceratodontidae; genus Neoceratodus; species Neoceratodus forsteri. Next base: position 1,301,870,304 of record CM057455.1, read on the forward strand.
AGTCTAAAAATTCCGCTATCCCTATTTTATGACTCCTTATTACAGGTTCCAGTAGTTACAGTCGTGGCCAAAAATATTGGCGCCCTTGCACTTTTTCAAATAACTCACAATTTCCTCTAAACATAAGTTGAAATTAACAACAGTACAGTATTTGGTCTCCACAATTCTTTATTTCTCTGTTAATATTACAGAACCTTTGTTTATGATTCAGAATTTAATATATCCTTTTAAATCAGAAAATGAAAAGAAATGGCATTGACAAAATTATTGACACCTTAGATTTAATATTTGGTAGCACAGCCTTTGGTCAAAATAACTGCAATCAACCGCTTCCTATACCATGGATGAGCTTCCTGCACCTCTCTACTGGCAGTTTGGCCCACTCTTCTTGTGCAAACTGCTCCAGTTCTCCCAGATTTGAAGGGTGCCTTCTCCCAGCTGCTGTTTTCAAATCTCTCCACAGGTTTTCAATGGGATTTAGATCTGGACTCATTGCTGGCCACTTCAGAACAGTCCAGCGTCTTTGTCTTGAACCATTCCTGGGTGCTTTTTGAAGTGTGTTTGGGGTCATTGTCCTGCTGGAAGACCCATGACCTTCGACAGAGACCCAGCTTTCTGACACTGGGTTCAACACTGCACTCCAAAATGGCCTGGTAATCTCCAGATTTCATGATGCCATGCACACGTTCAAGGCACCCAGTGCCAGAGGCAGCACAGCAACCCCAAAATATCACTGAACCTCCTCCATGTTTGACTGTAGGGAAGGTGTTCTTTTCTTTGAAGGCTTCATTTTGTTTTCTGTAACCATAGAGATGATGTGCTTTACCAAAAAGCTCTAATGTGGTCTCATCTGTCCACAGGACATTCTCCCAGAAGAATTTTGGCTTGTTCAGGTGTGTTTTGGCAAACCCCAGTCGGGCTTTCTTACGTCTCTCTCTCTCTCAGCAATGGGGTCCTCCTGGGCCTCCTACCATATAACCCCCTTTCATTGAGTTGGCGACGGATGGTGCGAGTTGAAACTGTTGTACCTTGTGTCTGAAGGTTATCTTGAATCTGTTTGGCAGTTGATCGAGGTGCTTTCTCCACCATTCGAACAAACCTGCGCTGCAATCTTCGATCAAGTTTTCTCTTGCGGCCATGTCCAGGGAGGTTGGCTACAGAGCCATGGGCCTTAAACATCCTGATAACATTACGTACGGTGGAAACAGGAACATCAAGGTCTCTGGAGATTGATTTGTAGCCTTGAGATTGTCCATGCTTTGCTACAATCTTCTGTCTGACCTCCTCAGACAATTCTCTGGCTGTCTTTCTTTTCTCCATGCTCACTCATGTACACACAGTGATGACACAAAACAGGAGAATGAGTCCTTTCTCTATTCAAACTGGTCGAATTAGTGATTTTTATATTGCAGGCACCTGCAACTCACCACAGGTGAGTTCAATTCCAAAGTGAAGGAGAATCACCTGCTTCAAATCTAATTATTTCTAACTACTTCTAAAAGGTACCAATAATTTTGTCCGGCCATTTAAGGATTTCTGTGTGGAATAAGCTAAGACTTAGTAAATTTTCTGCTTTTTGTGTTTTATTCTACTGCAAACCAAAGAAATACATATGTGGATACCAAAATATTTTTTAATTTCAACAATTTTCTGGAAGGAATGGTGCATTATTAGAAAAAACTGCATGGGCACCAATATTTTTGGCCACGACTGTACGTCTAACGTTATAGTAAGGGCTGAATTGGGAAGAGCTCCCATTGCTACGATAATTGATATAAGAAAGGTTGGCTATTGGATAAAAATTAATAATCAGACTAATCCCCTGCCCCTACTGTGCTTGAAAGAAAAGATCAGTTGGTACGGACAAAAGTATATATCCCCATGGGTGAAAACTCAAAGGAATTCTGGGAAATATATCTATACAACCTCTTTGGTTAGATTCTGAAAAATCAATTGTATTATCTCCTCTGTTTAAGCAGCTCACTAAAAAGAAACTTATAAGGTATGCTCAGGAAAAACAAATGGAGTTAGTCAGAAGCCAACGTCAGGCCACTTGGTATGGTCAAAACAAAATAGATGCTTTTTTAGAGAACTATTTAGTTATACCTCCTATTCCGTTAGATAGGAAAAATATTACATGGGCAAGGATGGGAACTATTTGCTGTAAATATGCATATTTTAATAGAACTGCTCCTGTTAGCTGCCATCCTAAAACCTGCAGGTACAACAAGGGCTTCGAAGAAAATCTCTATCATATTATGCTACAATGCCCATTATATAAAACTCCATGGACAAATTTATTAAACAATTTTCTCGTAAGATATGTAAATGTAGAACATGATTGGTTGTTTGTGCTCTTACATCCTCATACAACTGAGGATGCGAGGATGGCTGCAGATTTTTTCATGAAGTGATGTAGTTTAAAAAAAAACACCTCCTCAACCTGGAAAAGCAAAAGTGACACTGAAATTTAAAATGACTTAAACTATCACTTCTCAACATATGAGGGAAGTATACTTTTTCTGCCCATGGAAATCTACTGTAATGAGTAATAATTTAAGCACAAGGAATTTTATTGTTTGTAATGATCTTTATTTATTCTTAATGTATTTTGTATGGTTGTGATGTCCATTTGGTTTTATGGAAGAACAATAAACATGACTTGACTTGACCTGGAGTCAACTTTGACCTGGGAGGCGAAAGCCAAGTAATGGCCGGGGTAGGAGCTGGAGTCTGCTTGTGCCCAGTCAAAATCAGCTGTTGCCACATGAGGTCCTCAAGTAGTCGGAGTTTCCTTGAAGCCTCTCCCACCCGAGGAGACGAGGCAGCCGAGGGCATCACCACTTTCTAAGCCGCTTGTGGCTCTTCCCGCCTGTCGGTCAGGGGTTCCTGGACCTCGATCGAGATCAGACAGGCCGATTAGGTCAAGCTCGAGAGACACCGCAGGACCTGAAGATTTCCCGGGTCAGTGGCCACTCCGCCACGGGATTCCCAGCGGGCTGGGCTTCCTTGTCGGTGAAAGAAAGGACCGGAGTCCAACTGAGAGAATCATCAACCGGAGTCGGCGACAATGGGTCTATTGGATCGATGATTATTTCAACCTCGTCGATCAACACTTCAGTCGACTGGCTGGATGACAAAGTTGAGAAGCCAGCAGCAAAAGAAGCAATTTCCACCAAAGTCTAGACTGCCGTTCCTGGGACAGAGATCTCTCCAGATCCCAAGAATGTGTTCGCCGAGACAAAGACGATCCCGGTCCTTTTCCCACTTACAGGGACCGAGAGGAGTGTGTGCCTGCAGGACTCTCTCCCTTAGTCAGGAGAGACTGGCACAACTCTTGGAAAGAACCCAAGAAAGTGGAGCCCAGGTTGAGTGGAAAGAAGAAGCTCTGAGAGGAAGATTCACCGGCACAAGCCGCTTCCTCCTCGAAGGCTTGCATGCGTTTCAATTGCACGGTGGATCACATGGCCGCAGAAACTGCCCACTGAGCCGCCTTTGATTTCATCGGAGGGTTCTGTTTTTCCGGCCTCCCCAACTTCAGGCGTGCTTGACGGTAGCCGAGGGCGTTAGGGTGAAATGCAAGACAAAAATCGCACTTCGAGGTGTCATGGTCAGCACCCAAGCAATAGACACACGCATTGTGGGGATTGGTGCACGACATCTTCTGGCCGCACGAACACCGGTGAAATCCAGGGGAATACTTTTCTTCCATAATCAAAGATAAACAGTCACGATCGCTAATGTAAACTAGATGAATTTTCGGAATAACAGAAGGTATAGAAGTCAGGGCCTACAAAATGTAGTAGCACGAGGGAGGCAACCTGAATATTCCAGCAGAAAGGAAGATCTGGCATCATGGGGCAGAGCCGAGGGATATACCACCCAGGTGAGTGGAAGGAGCCAGCTTAAAGACCTTCCGGTGATCCCTGAAGGGAAAGGGACATCCCAAGAAGTGTGGATGAACAACATATCCACGATACTAGGACAGTTTTCTCCTAAGAGACCTATTAGAATCTGGCTGCTCTCAGAGTTTTTTAGCAGGCTGGCAGTCCAATTTTTCCACCCTTCAGGTGGTTTGGTGGTGTCTGGGGCTCCATTAAGCCGCACAACTTTTCTTTTGACGCTTTCCTGGCACTCAGTCCATTGGACGTGAACTCCTTCCATTAATGGCTTTCACCAGCCTTAACAAGCAGTCCGTGGTGCCTCGTTGTGTGTGCCCCCTGCTACTCAACGCATACACTGTGCGCGTCATGTACATGCACATTCTGGAGAGCTGCGTCGATGCCCACACCTTCACAGTGCTAGACGCAGGGATCGGGTTCTACTGCTTTTTCCCTGTCACTGTAAGTTTTAGGGGCTGAGAGGTGTTCTTTTTTCAGGCTCCTCTCCTTTTTGCCCACAATCGGAGATGGGGATCGTGCAGTAGTATTATATTTTTCATTTGAGAGATAAGCTTCAGTTGTTCAAATCTTGAGCTCCTGCTGAGCAACTTTTCTTGGCACCATGGCTTATCGGAGACCTGTAATTCTGAAAAAGTGTAAGTCCTGCAAAAGGGTAACGATACTCTGCGAACTCCAGGGCTTCTCCCAAAAGGGTGCTTATGTGAGGAACCTTATCTGGGGTTTTGTTTTTGAGATGATGGGTCAGTGAAGAGAAAATCATGGCCTTAGTTTTTTCAGCACTGAGCAAGAGTTTCAGGTTGAGTAGATTTTTTGGAGGATATCGAAATCATTCTGGAGGTCCAAAATGGCTTGATCTGGAGTTAACCTGTCAATGTAGAGCACTGTATCATCAGCGAAGAGACGGATACTAGATTAATTTAGGCTAGTGTCAATTTGATTAATATAAATGGCAAAGAGAAGTGGACCAAGTATGGATCCTTGGGGGACACCTCTAAGGAGCATTTTTTTTGACGACAGGTCTCCTTCAGCCTTGACCTGCTGCTCTCTGTCCACAAGATGGTTTGCGAACAAACTTAGGGCCAGGTTGTGCACCCCAACTTTCTTCAGGGTCACCAGGAGTAAATCGTGGCCCACCGTGTCGAAAGCCTTGCTAAGGTCCAGAAACAAGTCGCATATGCATTGTTTGTTATCAAGTTCGGACTGCCAGTCATTTATAACCTTAGCAAGGGCAGTGGAGGTACTATGCATGGGATGGAAACCGGATTGAACTGGATTTAGTAGATTAAAACTTTCCAGATGAGATCTGAGCTGTTCATTTACTACTTTCTCCAATAGTTTTGACAAGGCCGGGAGCAAGGAGATTGGGCGGTAATTATTTAGATCACAGGGGTTCCCTGATTTGAATAGAGGGATGACATTGGCCGTCTTCCAAACCTTGGGGATGGAGCCCTGATTGAGAGACAAATTGAAAAGGTGGATAATAGGGGGAGACAAAATACAGTAGGCCAACTTCAGCAAGAAAGGCTCAATCATTTCCGCGCCTGCACTTTTCTCAGCATCACGTTGAAGAAGGAGATCCTCAACCCGTTTGACGGCGACCGGACAGAAGGAGAAAGAGTGGTAAGGGTCAATAGATTCTGGATCATGGCAATCAGATGACTAAGGAACTGTGCCCTGATGGCATTTGCTGGGGAGGTATCAAAAGCCATCCCTGCTGTGGCAAAGTGATTATTAAGGAGGTCAAGGATCTCATTTTTATCTGTACTGTGGGTACCACCAGTCAAAATTTTGTGAGGAAGCATGCCAGCGCTCCTATGGCTTTCTACCGCCCTTAAAGTTTTCCAAAACTTAGTAGTGGAATTAGTGGATGTGTTAAGCTCAGAGCGGAAATAACTAGACTTCACAGCTCGGATAGTTTTCATGCAGAAATTCCTTGCGGTTTGGAAAGCAGACCAGTCTGTGGCCAATTTAGACTTTCTGGATCTTTTCCAAAGAGCATCCCTATGCCATAAGGCAGTCTTTAGGTTATCCATGAACTAGGAACAAGATTATCTTTTGGTTCTGCTTTTGGTGACTGGGGCTTGGAGGTCTAGGCTTCCAGTGAGTATTACATGAAGTACCTCGTGTGCCTCTTCCATAGAAGATGCGAGGTAAAATTTCTGTCAGTTAGCATACTGGAGATCGTAGAGAAAAGCATCTGGGCAGAAGTTCTGTTTACATCTCCTATGGATGTATTTAGAGGGAGAGGAGGTTTGGAGTTGCACCGACCTTACGCACCCAATGGCACTGTGGTTGCTGATGTTGTTAAAGAATACACCTGAGTGGGAGAAGAGGTGAGACTTGCTTACAAGGATTAGGTCAAGAAGGGAGCTACCCTCTGGGTTTTTGGTGTTTGGGCAGGTAGCTTCATTTATGACCTGGGTAAGTCCATGGGCATCACAGAATTCTTTCAATGGTAAGGAGACTGGAGAGAGCCAGTCAAGGTTGAGGTCACCAATTATGGATACTTCTGATGAGGTGGTAGCTAGTATGTCACTTAGATGTTTGAGCACAGAGAGGCCAGCTGAGGGGGGCCTATAGCACCCACTAATGCAGACAGAGGTTAATTTGGCTGGTTGAATTCTTAGCGTGAGACACTCAAACTCCTTAGGGACTGTAGTCGTGTCCACCATAGTTGCAGTAATGTTGTCCCAGACATAGATGGCTACTCCCCCTTCCCGGGATTTCCTATCAGTACGAAACAAGTTGTACGAAGGAATGTTAACCTCATAGTCCAGGGTGGTTGGTCTTAGCCAAGTTTCGGAGATTACAAGAACATCAGGAGAGCAGTGGAGAGTCCAAGTTTTGATAGCATCAAGCTTTTTCAGAAGGCTGCAGGCATTCAAATGCAAAAATTATAACCCGCTTAGTAAAGGTTGGTCATCTGGAGCAGGAATGGAGAGGGAGGGACCCGGGGTTTAATTCAACGTTTCCAGCACAGATGAGTAGCAGCAGGAGCATCTTTTTTCTAGCACTAAGAAGTAGTTGGAATGGCCAAATTTTGCACCTGAGGCTTGGGCAGTTTCTCAAACTCTTCTCCAAGGCCAAGTTCTAGTCGTAGCTCACACACCACAAGACAGCAAGGACTGTTAGGGCCCCACCCCCAAAAAAAAACAACTTTTGCATAGGTTTAACACCCTATTTACGGAAATGGCAATAAAGGGTTAAAGTAATTTAAAAAATGGGAATAGGTGAAACACCCTATTTAGGGTAAGGGTCAAAAAAGGGTTAAAGAAAGCAAAAAGGCGGGAATAGGTGAAACCACTAATCTAGCGTAGGGGGTCAAAAAGGGATTAGAGTAAACAAAACTAAAACAGGCAAGGTGAACAATAGCCTAGCTAGGAGTGGTGCAGTGCAGTGCAGTGGCTATGGTGCAGCAGTCTTCAGGGAGATTTTCTGGAGACTGCCGTGCTCCTCAATCTGCGTGCACCTCTCTGGGCTGAGGGTGGAGGTTGCTCATCTCCAGGCTGAGTTGGCTAGGATTCAGGAGGCCTCCTTCCCTACCCAGGGTCTACCAAGTCTGCCACCACTGCCTCAAAGGTTGCCAGGGAGGAGGGGCGGCTGGACTACAGTAGGCTTGGGAAGGGTGAGAGTGGTGGATCAGAGGCACATCCCCCAGATGGTACCACTATGCAACTCATATGCTGCTCTGGCAGGGCAGGCCTGTCCCATGGAGGCACCCGCAGTAGCGCCCAGGGAGGATGTGGGGGTCCTCCGTAGGGGAGACCCCAAAGAGGGTGTCCGAGGGCCCAAGACCAAGAGGAAGCAACTACTAGTGGGGGACTCAATTGTTAAGGGGACAGATCTGGGGGGAAGGAGGTTAGGTGCCAACCCAGTGCCATGGCTAGAAGGGATGGGAAGCGGATGCTGGGGATTGCTAGGGAAGCAGGGAGAGCTGGATGTCACTGTCCACCTAGAGACCAATGACCCTGCTAGGGACGAGGTTAGGAGAGTGCAGGAGTTCAGGGAACTGGAGAGTGGTCTTAGGGAGGCAGCATGCTCACTGGCCTTTTCTGAGGTGTCGCCTGTCTACGATGAGGGAGAGAATAGGGTACTCTGTATCAAGAGCTTCAACCTATGCTTGATGGATTGGTGCAAAGAGGAAGGTTTTGGCTACACTGGGGACTGGGGTCCCACCTGAAGTGATAAAGGTCTATATAGGTGAGATGGCTTGCATCGAACCAGGAGAACCACAGTCCTCAGTGGATGGTTTAAATGCTACTTTGGCAAGCATTTAAACTAGCCAAGGCGGGTGGTGGAGGGAAGATGGGAGACAAACTGCCCACCCCATAAGCTGAAGTAGTCAGTACGGAAAACCAAAAGGAGTGATATCCCCAAGGGTTTCTAATAACAGGAAAAGCAGAAGGGTAGAAATGAAGAGGGATGGGAATGAGGGCAGAGGGGATAAGATGTAGGCAAAAGGGAAAAAGGGTGGTACAAGGATTTGAAAGACCACGTGCACAAATGCCCAAACTCTGAGAAATAAAATCCCAGACCTTGTGGTCATTATGGCAGAGGTGGACCTGGACATTGCCACCATTAGTATGTCATGGTGCAATTAGAATCATGACTGGGATATAGCCATACCAGGCTATACTCTGTACAGGAAGGACAGGGAGGGTAAGAAAGGGGGAGGAGTAGCTCTTTACGTAGGGGATAGCATAAAAGCTACGGGAATACAGGGATGGGCGGAAGCACTGTGAGTTACCCTAGAGACAGGGAATGTGGCACTGAGGCACAGGTCAGGAAGCATAGAAGACAAGGAGCAGGTATAAAATTCGGAAGTAGCGTTTTATTGTTTTACAATAGCAGTTGAATAAGAAATAAAACTGTTCAATATAACTATTTACAAAGGCAGTACAAACAGAGAAAAAGTCCTTCTGCTGAGGGCGTCTCAATTCCAAGTTTCAGTCTCTCGCTCTCCTTGTCTCTCTAGGAAAAGCATTGCTGCTCTTTTTATAAGCCTTTGTCTGGGAACTCATTAAGAGAGCCTGCTTCTCACAGAATGTTGTCGTTTTACAGAATGTTCTTGTCAGTTTCTTTCCTTGCAGGTGCAGCAAAAAGAACACAGTGACCCAGAACTGAGCTCTTGTTTACAGCACTGCAAAAGGTTTAAAACTGCATCTCAGGTTAACTCCTTGAGTTCCAAATAGCTTTTTGCAATCATTTCAACAGTATAACTATACAAAGTTTTAAACAAAGGGACTCAAGTATCAGTGACCTTTCACATAAAGAGTCACTTATATTTTATACCCAGAGATATGCAGGGGGCGGGCCCAGTGGCACTGAGGTGCTGGATGCCACACCTGCACCACGCCAGCGACCCAGGTTCAGAAGGACTGGCCGCCGTGGGTTGTGCTATGGGAGAAAGGGCTGAGTCCAACGACAGCTCACCTTCTCCGGGAGAGGGTAACTCTAACCCAGCAAGCGGTGACCCCTGGTGGAAGCTGGGGGCAAGTCAGCACGTCGGCAGCTCAGAGGTCTGATTGGTCACGAGCGAAGGCCTGTGGACCAATCACCCTTAGGGGCTGCACTATCAAGGGGGGAGCGGATTGCGGACATCGGCGCGTGCGCCTTGACGTCAGGGCATGCAACGTCCTCACAGAATAGTAGGGAAAAAACCTCCAGAGGTGGGAAGACAGAGCACCGAGCCTGGTCCTGATGTGCCAACGTCTGCCTGCAGTCCAGGAAACCTGATGAAACCACACAATTTGGGGTGCCCTGCCCCGCCCTGACGGCAATCCGTGGTCGGATGGAGGAACCCGGGCTAACAGGTAGGACGTTGGCTGGGACGGGCTTCATTGGTGATTCCTGATGGGGCAGCTCTGGCAGGGATGTAGGAGGGATAAATAGAAATATAAACAAAAAAAAAATTAAAAAAAAAAAAAGAATTAGCAAGGGGAGGCGGAGAGATAGCAAGAGGCAGAGAACTACTAAACCGTTGGAGTGATTAGCTCCTAGGTCTCACAAGAAAATTTGGTTGCGCAACCAGACAGACAAGAGACAGAAAAGAAGAGGACAGAACAGACCCTTGCATTTAAACTCTTTCTGCATGACAAATGGGACAGGGCCTTACTCAACCCTGTTACAGAATGGAACAGCTATCCGCACTGGTGTAATCTGCAGACTTTTAGCACAGGGGAGGAGACAAATAAGATACTTGTGGATGCCACCCAAAAGATGGCAAATAAGGGGCGGTGCTGCTGGTGAGGGACTTCAGTCTGCCAGATGTGGACTGCAGAGTCAACTAGGAGCAGCAACATCCTGGACTTCATGCAGGGGGGCGTTCCTCAGACAATTAGTAAGAGAGCCCACTCGTGAGGGAGCAATATTGAACCTTCTTCTCACCAATGGGGACAGTGTTGCAGATGTCACAGTAGGTGGCCACCTGGGGACCAGAGATCACTGTAGGGTGTGGTTCAATATAAGTATTGTGCCAGAACCGAACCACACAAAGGCAAGGGTCCTGGAATTCAGGAGGGCCGACTTTCAAAGATGGGGGAATGCCTTGAGGATGATTTGGCGGGGCGGGAGAGGGTGGATTGGAGGTACAGTGGGTGAAACTAAAAAGGGCCATCAGGAAACTAACAAACTTCTATATTAGGCGAGTAAGCAAAAGCAAGAGGGGAAAAGAAACTGCTATGGTTTTCAAAAGAGGTGGCTGGGAAGGTAAGGGCAAAACAGTTAGCATTCAGGAGGTATATGGAGAAACAGAGGAAGGAGGATAAGGAGGTGTATCACAAGAAGCAGAGGGAGGCAGGGAAAGCAGTCAGGAGTGCAGAGGAGAAAACAGCCCAGGCAGGAAAGAAGGAGGATAAGACATTTTTCAGGTATGTAAGCGAAAGGAGAAAAACTAGGGGAGGGATTTTAAGGCTAAGGAGGGGGGAGGGGTGTGTGGAGGTGGCCAGTAAAAAGCAGATATCCTGAACAAATGTTTTTGTTCAGTATTCATGGAGAAACGGAAAGGTGAGGGACCATAGCTAAGTGACAGGAGCATCAAAGGAAGGGAAGTGGACACTAGTCCATTCACAAAGGAGATGGTCCTGAAGGAACTCACAAATCTTAAAGTGGCCAAAGCAATGGGTCCAGAAGGAATACATCCAAAGATATTAAAGGCGCTCAGAGAGGTGTTGACTGCACCTCTGACAGTCCTGTTCAACCACTCACTGGAGATAGGAATGGTCCCGGAGGTCTGGAGGAGAGTAGATGTAGTCCCACTTCACAAAAGTGGTAGCAGGAAGGAAGCTGGCAATTATAGGCCAGTCAGCTTGACTTCAGTGGTGGGGAAATTAATGGAATCACTGCTAAAGGAAAAGACTGAGGAATATCTTGAAACCAGCGGCTTACAGGATCCAAGGCAATATGGATCTTCACTTGGGTGTCATATCAAACAAATCTGATAGATTTCTTTGACTGGATGACCAGGGAAGTAGATCAGGGTGGAGTGGTGGATGTGGCCTACCTAGATTTTCAGTAAGGCCTTCAACACAGTTCCACATTAGTAAATAAACTGGACAGCCTGGGAGTGGGTCAAAAAGTGGTAAACTAGGTAAGGAATTGGTTGGGTGATAGGTGTCAGAGGTTGGTGGTAAACAGAGTTCACTCCAAGGAAGGGAGGATGACCAGCAGGGTGCCACAAGGATCAGTACTGGGACTGGTCCTCTATAATTTCTAGAAAGGAAGGTATGCCTTTTTGCAGATGACACTAAAATCTGCAATAGGGTACATATGGGGGGGGGATACGGAAAAAATGAACAGGGATCTAAGAAAGCTTGAGAAGTGGTCGAGAGTGTGACAACTATGTTTCAATGCAAAGAAGTGCAGAATCATGCACTTGGGGCATAGACACCTAGGGGTGGAGAACACAATGGGGGAGCGGTACTGATGACCACCAAACAGGAAAGAGACTTGGGGGTAATCATATCTGATGACCTAAAGGTAGGCAAACAGTGTGACAAGGCTGTAGGGAGAGCCAGTGGGATTGTAGGGTGCACAGGAAGGGGCATCACCAGCAGAAAGAGGGAGGTGGTGATACCACTGTATAAATCATTGGTGAGATCCCACCTAGACTACCGTGTCCAGTTCTGGGGACCACATCTCCGGAAGGACACAGAGTAGAGGCAGTCCTGAGGAGGATGACTAAAATGGTGCAGGGTCTGCACCAGAGGTATGTACACCCTGGAGGAAAGGGGAGATATGATAGAGACTTTCAAACACCTCACTGGTATAAACAAGGTTCAAGAGGGAAATATTTTTCAGAAAAAAGATGCTCAAGAACAAGGGGGCATGCTATGAAGCTGGAGGGGGGTAGACTCAGGGGAAATGTATGGAAGTACTTCTTCACAGAAAGAGTGGTGGATGCCTGAAACAGCCTTCCAGCGGAGAAGGTGGGGTCAAAAACAACAGCAGGATTCAAGAACGCACAAGACAGACATAAGGGATCCTTAATCATTAGGGAAGGGAGGGCTAAGCCGGAGATCAAGTAGGAGCTATGGTGTTACAGTAGGTAGGGAAAACCGGCAGATTAGGTGGGCCAAGTGGCCCATATCTGCCATCAGATTCTGTTTCTATTGTACGCCACATGACTTTCAAGATGGATTACTGCGTCCAATCATCCCAACTGTCCAGCCAGGGGATTTCCTAGCCTCCACAGATCTGAGGGATGCATATCTCCACATCCTCATCCATCAGTCTCATTAGAGGATCCTCAGCTTCGCATTCCTGGGACAGCACTTTCAGTACAGGGCACTTCCTTTTGGGCTGGCAACAGCACCTAGGGTTTTCTCAAAGTTACTTACACAGTCCTGGTGGCTCAACTCCGACAAGAGGAACATCATGTCTATCCCTACCCGGACAATCTGCTCATTCAAGCAGTGTCTGCGTCATATAGCAAGGCTGTCAATGACCAGGACTCTGGAGGTGTTGGGAGTCCCAAGGCTAGGTGGTGAACTGAGAAAAAAGCTCTCTTGAACTGTCTCAGACCCTGGAACACCTGGGAGCGGTGTTCAAAACAGACCAGGTGAAGATCTTCCTCTCGCCAGCCAGGAAGGAAAGCCTGCTAAGACAGATGGCTGAGGAGCCAAACGTCAGTTTCAGCTCTCCACTTGCTACAAATTCTGGGCCTCATGATGGCGGTGATGGAACTAGTCCTGTGGGCTTTCCTTCACATGGTGCCCTTACACAGATGGTTACTGTCAGCCTGGGATCTGACCTCGGAGGATTATCAGGCCAGGATCCCCATCTCACCACAACTGCGGCAGTCTCAGAGTTGGTGGCTGAGTTTGGAAAATCTGAGCAAAGGGTCTCCCTTGGAAGTTCCCCCAGAGTCGATTCTGATATCTGATGCCAGCCTGATTCATTGGAGTGCAGTCCTGGACCACATTCCCATGCAGCGGACTTGGTCAGCACAGGAACAGTACCTACACATAAACATTCTGGAGATGAGGGCAGTGCACCTCGCTCTCCTTCATTTTCAAATTCAGGTGCAGTCAAAAGGCATGAAAATAAGGTCAGACAACGCCATCACAGTGACGTACATAAACAATCAAGGGGTCACAAAGAGCAGGGAGATGCTAAAAGAAGCCACCGATCTCACTCTGTCAGCTGTCCGCTTGGAGGGGGAGTTGAACACTCAAGCCAACTGGCTAAGTCGTGAAAATGTTCATCCAGGGGAGTGGATGTTCAACCCAGAGGTATTCGACCTTCTGTGTCAAAGGTTCGGTCATTCCCAGATACATCTGTTCACCTCCAGCCACAATGCCCAAGTTTAACGGTTCTTCAGCAGCTAACAATGTCCACAGGTGGAAGCAGTGGATACTGTGTTACAGGAGTGGAATTTTGGCAGAGCGTATGCCTTCCCTCACCAAGGTCATACACACAAAAAGGCACTCAAGATGAAGGTTTCTCCTAATAGCTCTGGAATGGCCCAGAAGACTGTGGTTCTTGGATTTAGTGAACTTAGATTGACACGCACCGGTTCATCTTCCAGAGCAGGGGGAACCTTCTCCCACAGGGCCCCATTCTGCATCCAAATCTGGAAGCAATACGATCGCAGCCTGGCTCCTGAACAGAGGAGACTCCAGAAACAGGCTTTCCCTAAGAACGTAGTGGACATCCTGATGGCTGCCAGGAAGATCCCCATGTCAGCAGCTTTATGCTCGTGTATGGATCACCTCTTTGGCTTTGACCAGAGAAAAGAATATCCATCCTTCCAAAGCCACGGTTCTGCAGATATTGAATTTTTTGCAAGAAGGGGTGGAAAAAGGTTGGCCTTTCAGCACTCTTAGAGATCAGGTGTTGGCCCATGGAGCCTCTTTGGGTTCTGCGGGCTGTCGGCAGGAGTCGGCCTCTGTTCCGATCCCCAGTTCCCCCATGGGATCTGAATCTGGTTCTGAATACTCTCTGTTGGGAGCCTTTCGAACTGCTTTCATCGGTACAGATGGATATACTGTCTTACAACGTATGTTTTTTAGCTGTTATGCGCTCAGCCAAGATGACTGGTGAGCTCAGGCTTTGTCCCACTAACAGCCATGCCTTGTCATGCATAAGGACAAGGCGGTGCTCAGAACAGTTCCGTCTTTCATTCTGAAGGTTCCCATGGCCTTCCATTTGAACCAGGAAATTTGTCTCACATCTTTCTGTCCGCAACCTACTCACCCAAAGAAGATGGAGTGGCACAAGTCAGATTTGCGGCAGGCTGTTAGGACATACCTTAGACAGACTGCTGAGTTCCGGAAATTGGATAGGTTGTTCATCCTTTTGGGAGTGGTTAAGCAGGGTCAGAAAGCCTCCAAGGCCACCCTGGCTAGGTGGGCAAGGGCCTGCATTTCCAAGGCTTATGTCACAGTAAAGAAGAGGCTTCTGTCTCTCATCAAAGCTCACTCCACCAGGGCTATGGCCACTTCCTGGGTGGAGAGAGGTGAATCACCTGTTTTAAAGTTACGAAAGGCAGCTACATGGTCCTCCGTCCACACATTCATTAAGCACTACAGATTGGATATTCAAAGCTCTACTGATGCGGCCTTTCTTGTATGTGGTTGATGTATGGGACAATATTCTCCCCATCCAGTTTTTTTCATGGGTACTTCCTAGAACCCATCTGTAATTACTACCCAATTAACAATGAGGAGCACTACAGAAAGAAGAAAATTTTTCATATTTATAGTAATTTTCTTTTCTGTTAGCTCCAACACTGTCAATGGGGTCCGCCCGGGGGCCTTGCTCCTACGGGAGAATACTGACAGGTATGCTAGCATGGGGATGTCCACTGTCCTGTTATACATCTATTTAAAGTGTGTCAGGACATCACTCTACAGTTTACCTTCTGAGCTTGTGTTACTATAGATCTGCAAAAAAATAAATAAGGAGAGCAGTTCTTCATTAGAATGCTGGTTGCTATTACGCAGTTTTAACAGGTTCAAATTTGTTGTTAATCAAGGGTGCCTCCTTTGTTGCAGGTGAGTGCTAAATCTGCATGTAGTACCTTTGCTTTTTAATGTCTGTTTTCTTTCAAGCTGCTTCAGTTTTGCAAGACCTTTCAAGGTATAAACCTTAGGGAGATGAGCCTCGATCACTCACTTGTCCATCATCTGACAAGGTAGGCCACTGTTTACTATCATTTATTCTGGCTAGTTATATCTATGTGGACCACTAATTGCATGCTTATTCTGTCAAGTCGACTGGTAAGGTTTTTATTTCCATATTTTGAGGCTCTGCGAGGACAACAGTGACTGGAGAGTTGCTGCTGTCCAAAATCCTTACGTGTCCAACATTCTAAGGCGGATTCAGCTTTTGGGCAGTACTATTTCCCCTAGTAAGGGTGCCCAACACATAGAAACATAAAATTTGACGGCAGATAAGGACCACTTGGCCCACCCAGTCTGCCCATTTCCCCTACTTAATGGATAAGCTGCAGATTCTAGTTAATCAACAGCTTACTTCCTCCTGCACCCCACTAGAATAGCCTTATGCCAGTCCTATACATTCTTGAATTCTTCCACTGTTCCTGACTCCACAACCTCCTCAGGAAGGCTGTTCCATGCATCCACAACTCTCTCTGTGAAAAAATACTTTCTAACATTACCTCTGAGCCGTCCCCCCTCTATCTTCAAATTGTGCCCCCTTGTTCTTGCACATCTCTTCTTCTGAAAGATACTACCCTCTTGTACCTTGTTAATTCCCTTGAGATACTTGAAAGTTTCCATCATGACCCCCTTCTCCCTCCTTTCCTCAAGGGTACACATATTAAGCTGCTTTAGTCTCTCCTCGTATGTCTTCTGGTGCAGACCTTGCACCATTTTGGTTGCCCTCCTCTGAACAGCCTCCACTCTGTCTATGTCTTGGCGGAGATGGGGTCTCCAGAATTGCACACAGTACTCCACATGGGGTCTCACTGTAATTAACACCCATCTGTAATTACTACCCATTGACAATATTGGGGGCCAACAGAAAAGGAAATTAAGGTAACAGAAACGGAAATTAAGGTAAGTATGAAGAAATTTCTTTTTTGCAATCCAGTCCTGCCTTGGGATTTGTATTTCGTACTTGAGAAACTGACGTTGGCTCCTTTTGATCCAGCTGCGGGTTGTGGCCTATACTTCCTGTCATGGAAAATTTTTTTAGCTGCAATCACTTCTGTTTGAAGGATTTCAGAGCTTCACGCTTTAATATGTGAGCCTCCTTATTTGATTTGAATTTTCTGAATTGCCCAAATTCAACACCCGGCTAGGGAGGGCAGCAATCAGCTATTCTCTAGCTATAGCATGGAACACCCTACAAAAATCCCTAAAACTGTCCAATATTATTCCAATTGCATCCTTTAAACAGCGTTGTACAGTTTTCTTCACAGAGAAATGCAGTTGCTATCGCTAGAGCTAGCTTTGTCATCTCACAATCTCCCTCCCAAAAATTCACCATATATGGCATAATCTTTGTTCTTCAGTTCTCCCCTCCCAGGCAGACACCCCATCTTATGGCACCAGTAATACCTTCCACCATCCTAGTATTACATTATGCTGTGTGTTTGCCATGGCCCCTCCACTGGGATATGTATACACTGTATATACTGTAAATATTAGCTCAACTTTCCTATAACCCACTTTATCATGTGAATTTTACTGTACATCACTGTGTTTATAAATGTTTTTTTCCCCTGTATGTATAACTGTTTTATATAAGTGTATGATGTATCTGTTGTGTATCAATTGTTGAACCCTGACCTTATCAGGTCCATCTTGTAAATGAGCCTTGCTCAATGATGCTCGCCTGAATAAATAAAGATTTGATGATGATGATGATGATGACTTTCCGCAAGGACAGTCTCCTTGCACACAAACCCTAAGCATTTCCCAAAGGTGGTATCTGAATTTACACTGACCCAAACAATACACTTTCTTGTTTACTACCCTGAGCATGGCAATCAGGGTGACACACTTCTCCATACTTAAGATGTACTGTACATGGAAAACTCAGAGAAGAATACTCAAATATTATGTTAATAGCAACAAAGACTACAAAAAACCTTCTCAGCTTTTTGTTTTCTTCACTCCTGGGAAAGACAGTGCTCCTGTATGTAAGCAGTGCCTGTCCAAATGGCTGGCACATTGTATGGAACTTCTTGGTGCAGTTTGTGCTCACTCCACTAGAGGAATGGACACTTCTGTCACTTGTCTCAGAAAAGTTTCTGTTGCTGACATTTGTGCTGCAGCCACATGGAGCACTGCCAACACTTTCACTAAACATTACAGTCTAGGCATATTCTCTCGCAGACATGCTGGTTTGGGGCTTGCTGTACTGCAAGGTCTGTTGTCCTGAATAAATATCACACTGTGAACACCTCTCAGTTATTTGGGACTGCTTGGGAATCAATCGTTCCAAAGGTGTAACCTAATGGAGAAGATGACCTCAAAGAAGACAGAAGAGTTCGTATATCTTCTAGAGAATTTCCTTCATTAGGTCATGCTGTCCTCGCCATCCCCCTTCTGCTTCAGAGTGTGTTACATCAGATACTGTACCTGAACCTAATCCATGCATCATATACTGTATATGCAGCCTTATGCCTCGCCTTTTATGCCTGGGCTGGTCTTATCTCCCGGTTACCCACAGCTGGAGGTCCTCAGAGTCTAATCTACCAGCAGAGAGCTGAGGAGTGATGGGGCTGCCCGTGTCTTTATAGATTCTGACGCAGGGCGTCATCATGAGCGGCTCCTGGCTAGCAAAAGTTTCCATGTGGTTCCAGTACCTGGCTATAGTTACAAAGCTGTGGCATAATAGAGGAGATTCTCTCAAAGATTTACTGTTACAGTAAGTACAAAACCAACCTCTCTTGCTACTGGCATACTTCAACTACAGTACTTCAATCAAGTTCTGAATAAGTACTGTACAACCGTGATTCATGACTTTTTTTTTTTTTAAATCACACTTTGTTCTCTCCACCACACGCCGAAGCCCGCTCAGTCGGGAGACGCTAATGCACCCTGCCCTGCTTCTCTGCTCTTACCTGGATCCCCGGTGGACCCCCATAGAGCCATGGCTATATCTCCCAGGCGGGTACGAGGTGGGGCCCAAACACCCCGAGACAATCTAATTTACTCAGGTCCCTCCGTGGTCAGGTAGGCAGGAGCCACTAGGGTCTGTGCCAGGCGCCCTTCCCTCGGGCCCGCATCATTTTCCTGTTCTGGGAAGTGGCATACGCCTAACGCCAAGGCATCTCTGCCGACATCCACCACTCCCCGACTGCTCTCGTTTGCACTGCACTTGCTGTGCCCCCACTTCGCAAGAGGCCAGGCAAGTGCAGAGTCTGTGTCCCCCTCCCTCCCAGGAAGAGAGCTGTCCACCGGACACTCAATCTTCTCCCTTCCCACCGACCTCCAGCAGCCCAGGCTCGTTCCCAAACCCAGGTCGCCGGCATGGCGCTTTTTATTTTTATATAGTATGTATTTCATACTCCATTTTTATATGTGGATTGTACTTTCAGGAATACCATTATAAATGAGCTTTTGTCAGTAATTTTTTCTCATTCTTGATTTAATAAGCATATTTTGATTTCCTATTTAATTAGTTTACTATCTCCTTCCATCTCTTACCTTGTACACATACAGATACTCTCTAAGAAAAGCCCCTTGTTGAGATGCTGGCTGTTTGCTGTCATTGATTAAGATGTGCCTGAAGGCTGAAACTGCATTGTCAAGTTGTCGTAGAGTAAAAGACTGACGACCAATTGTGAAGTTAATATGGTCTTCTGCAAGAGTCCAGCCTTTTCCTTTGTATACTTGCATGGCTTGACAGTAACATCGCTAGGCATGTTTTCTCTGTAACAAACAGTCAAACATAATGTGAGACATTGTTCAGAGGTGGGTGAAAAAAAAAAAGAAAATTATGTGCCTACCGTAATTACGATCTTTCTGTGTATCTTCATCATTCATCACAAATGGGTAGATGGCCGGAGATCATGATCATGGGGGTTTTTTTTTCGATGGGCGGAGTCGACGCACCATCGGCGCCGCCTTCAAGGCCAATGCACTGCGTGGCGCTCGTGATTGGCCGTTAGGTGTTGTCGGTCCGCCCTCCCGCCAGTTCTGAATCACCGGAGAGGTGAGGAAAGGGTTGGGAGGGTGGGACAAGAAAGTCCAAGGAACAGCTAAAGGAAAAGATATATAACATAAAGGAGAAATAATGACTGAGAGGACAGAATAATAAGGAAGTCTAAGGGGATTGGGTAGGGACCCCAATCTCTGGAATTAGGAAAAGGGAGAGAGGAAAAAGTAAAGATTTAGGATAAGCGTGAGAGGGGGAGGAGAAAGGCGACAACCATACTCTGGACCCTGACTTATCTCCAGATTGTATAGGAACTGCAAAGAGTAGCCAAAAGGCTTATTGTCAGAATTCAAGACACAGAATTACTGTCAAAAGCTCCAAAAGAAGAAAATGGCTATTCTGGAAGAAAGACAGGACACAGAGAATTCTCCCTCTCTCAGGGGAAAAGATTTTTGGTGAAAGAAAATTTAGTTTTTTTTTTTTTTTTTTTAAATAATAAACGATACGTCCAATGGACAAAGAAATCTAAAGATGGACGGGAACAAGGAGGAGGAGAGAATGGAGGGCAACTGCCAACTCCCACCCCACAGGGGTGGAGCTAGAGCACTGGAGAAGGAGTGCCCCCCATGCTGACCACTCTCCCCTTAGAAACAACATCCCCCTATGTCTCCTTGTTTACCCCACTCCTGACAAAAGAAAGGAGTGGAGCGAGGCTGGACACAGAGAGGGAGGGGGACCCAGAGACGAAGGCCCCAGGGGAATGGGGGGCTGGACTGTGATGAATGGTGAAGATACACAGAAAGATCATAATTATGGCAGATATGTAATTTTCATATCTTATCTGCGTCAATCTTCACCATTCATCACATATGGGTGAATGCCAAGCCCCCACAAAGGGGGTATTCTTTTAACCCCAAGGGGCAGGGTCCCTTAGCTCTCAGTGGGTGACACACTAGAGGGAGAACCTTCGGGTCTGGAGAGGCCCGAGGTGGGAGAGTGGAGACGGGACCCCCTGGAGGGGGAGGAAGCTGCCCGACAAACGCCGCCTCGCCTACGGGAGAAGAGATAGGTTCTCTGGTGAGTGGTTAATCACCCTACGCCGGGCCAGGGTGACAACCGGAAAGACGCAGCCATGCTGTCCGCCTAGTGCAGATCGCTGTCCCTACGACCCTGGTAGCTACCTCGTTGGCATCGTATGATGCCCTTGCTTGGTGCCTTGATAGCTCCAGGCCAAGTGTAGAGAGTGCAATGGCTTATCTGGTTTGCTCCGTGTCAGGCACTGAGGCTAGGAGCTAACCGAGCCTGGACCACAGGAAACTGTCATAGGTTGCGTACTGGACCTGATGTGCTGCGATAGAGAGCAGCAACCGTGCCGAGTAGAAAGTCCTCCTACCCCAGAAGTCAAAATCCAAGGAGTCTTGATCTGGGGCCGTCACAGTGAAGGGCGCAAAGCCCATCGAGAGTGTCCAGTTGCGCCAATCCTAACTGAGGATGAGGCATGGAACCTGAGACCTGGGGCACACTGCTGGCAGAGATCCCTGGGGCAGGAACTCCAGAAAAGGGTTTCTGCCAGGAACGCAACGACGCCTCCCGAAAGGGAGCAGGTCAGGGAGGCATCAAAAGGGTGTCCTCGCCGAAATCACCTAAAAAGGTGTGTGCCAAGTGTTCTGGATTGCTTTGAGTGGGAGAGGTGATACACAGGTCCTCCAACATCCTCACAAGGAATCGCTGATACTCTGTGAGAGCAGCAGCTGGAGAAATGTGGACAGAAGGCTCCTTCCCCAGAAGAGGAGGATGAGGAGTCAGAGGACCTAGGCTGTTCAGAGCACGGCTGCTCAGGGGGAGGTTGAAAAACCTGTCTGTCCATGGCCCTGACATAAGCGGGGAACTGAGCAGCCACGGCTCTAAACTGCTCCCAGGTGAGAGGCCCGGAAGGACCAAGTATACCAGGGAGCGCAGGAGAATGCGGCAGAGGGATGGGGACAGAGCCGAGAAGAGCAGTCGACTGACCTCCGCCTGGGCTAGGGAGCGGACCAAGAGCTCCAGAAGAAGAAGGGGCTCCGGAAGACTCCACAGCCGACAGCTGAACAACCATTTCGGAACTACCTTGGCTGCGCCCGGAAGAATCCCCCATGAGGTGAGCAGGTCCATGAAGATCCTGAAGGACGGTTCCCTACCCTCCAAAGAATGGGGCTCTCTCAAAGAAATCGAGGGGGAAGAGTGAAGCTCCGCACTATGGCTCCTCCCAGAGCCCAGGTGAGTTCCGGAAAAAGGCCGCTGAGCAGAACTCACACCCCTCGACCTCTCGGAATCTGAGAGTGCCCTCCTCCACGAAAGAGCCAGCCTAGGCAGCTGGCAACCCTGGTCAGCCCCCGAGGGAGCTATCCAAAGAGCACTGCCCTCCCCTCCTGTGGGTGCTCCGATCGGCCCCAAAGTTGGGCGATCCAAGTACACCACTCGAGGGGGTACCACCACTGAGGGGGTCAGCAAACCCTCCGAGGCAAGGTTGCAGAGCAATACTGGCCTGCACCACTGCCTGCTGGTCAGCACCCCTGACCCTGGCCACGGTAGCCGCTGTCCGGTCCTCAGAGGGGGGCTGGTCACGGCCTGTCGAGGATACTACTAGAGTGTCCACCTGGGCAACTAGCTCTGAGGAGCCACACTGCCTGTCCAACCCAGAATCCGACTCCTCCGAAGAAGTGGAAACTGAAGTCCTGTGCCAGACAGTGGGTGGGCGCTCCACGCCATCTTGACCAAACGGGGCACCAGAAAAGGAGACTGCACCCGAGATGGTTCCAGTGCCCCCCTCCGCACCGCGAACGGTGGCAGGAGGAGACATGGCTCCAAGGAGGACAGCAATCCCAGTGTCAGAACCTGACACAGCGCCGTCCGGCCCCATGGCACCGTGAACGGCTCCGGGGACGGAGACGGCGCCGACGTTGACTCCGACAGCACCATCGGCGCCGGGAATGGCGCCACCCGACCCCATGGCGCCAAGGGTAGAAGCTGCATCGACGACGGCACCAACAGCGGTCTCTGTGATCCGGAAGCCCCACGGCACCGGGATCTCGCTCGGAGCCACAAATGACTCCTGAGGAAGACAGGGTGCCGTGCTCAACCTCAGCACCGCAGATGGCGCCGAGGTAAGAGAAAGATGAAGACGGCGCCATAGAAACTCCGACGGCACCGCTAGCACTATCGGCGCAGCAAATGGCACTGACAGCAGCCACGGCGCCGAGTGACTGACCGGCGACAACAACTGCACCATCAGGGCCCACGGCACCGAGGCCCAAAACAGTGCCGACCGTTGGCGTCGAGGACGGCGCCAATCCAGGCCTTCCAAGCCGCGGGTCCGATACCGGGGGAGCCTTCACCCCCGAAGAGGCAATTGCCATAACGGTGCCCCCCGTCCGTCCCCCGGGGGGAACAGACTGGGCCTCCTGCACCGTGGGAGTAACCTGGGCCACGGCTAGGCTGGGAAAAGCCAAGGCTCCCTCCTCCTCAGTTCGTACACAACCGGGAGGGGATCCAGAGGAAAGGGCGAGAGAACGTGGCTTGGCCCGATGAGTGCAAACCGGATCCCCGAAAGTCGGCGGAGACCGCAGCACTTTCCACGCATGTTGTTCGATTACACTCCGATCCATGGAGAAAAAGGCATCATACGAATCCATGTTCTGAAGCAGGCCAAGACACGTAAGGCAACAGTCATGCTGGTCAGTGACGGAACATTTTCAGCCGCATGGGCACCGTCGCATAGGGGCCGACTGCGTCCTGGAAGACTTCTTGCCCTCTGACCGAGACATGACCTACGCAGAAAAAAAAACACCAAAAACAGACTCAATGTCGCAGAAAATAGAATAATTGGAAAGGTCTTACCGGGCTATGTCGAGTGTGGCAAAACAGAAAAGGCAGGAGGAACCGACGGACTTCAGCACTGAAGGCAAGGGAATGATGTAGTCGAGAAACTGCGAAGCATGCCTCAAAAATCTTCTTCCAGCGTCCCATGAGGTGACCTAGACGGCGGGAAACGAAGAACTGGCGGGAGAGCAGAGCCGACAGCACCTAAAGGCCAACCCGTGAGCGTCACGCAGTGCGTCGGCCTCTAGGGCGGTGCTGATGGTGCGTCGACTCCGCCCATCCAAAAAAAAAATAAAGAGCTCCCATGGGGTCATGACCTACAGCCATATACTCATATGTGATGAATGGTGAAGATTGACACAGATAAGATGCACAAGTAGCTGCCTACTTTCATGTTGTACTTTCTAAACATTATATGTATACACACACACACACACACACACACATATAGTACAATACAATCTATTTTTGTCAAGCATTTTCCATGCAGTGTGCATCTCAAAATGCTTTGCAATGAGGTATAACTTCCAAACAGGAAATACACTTTCTAACTATCTAGGTTCAGTTCGCTAGCCACATTTAGGAAGTATCCATGGAGTATGTTCAGTCACTGGAACAGTCTTCAAGCTGAGCTCCTCCTACCAAACAATCATGTGCCCTCTGGTCTCTGCTCCCACTGCTCTCAGATAGTACAGTTACGTAAAAACTTACCGTAACAGTAGATCTTCGAGAAAGGCTCTTGAAGTAGATATTCACAGATAGGACTAAGCCACCAGGCATCAGAACCCCACAAAAAAACTTCTAGCTAGCACTCTTTGGCGGGGAACCACCCCCACGTCAGGTGACCAGTGTCCGATGACATCCATATAAAGGGGCAGTCCCCCACGACCACCTTCCAGTTCTTTACTGCCAAAGGCCTAAAGAGGCAAGATGAGAGATAAGAGGATATGCCCCATGGAAGAAGAAGAGAAGAAACCTAGGGGGACAGCAGGTGGGAAGGTAATACCTACTGCAAAAGCCTCTCTCGAAGATCTACAGTTACGGTAAGTTCTTATGTAATTGTACTATCTTACTTCGAGAGGGCTCTTGCAGTAGGTATTCACAAACAGGACCGAGTCCCAAGCAGTCTGGAACAAAGAAAAAAACTCGGGAGGAGGACTGTCATCCACAACATAAACCTCAAGGCTGGACAGGTCTCATGAAATGAGATCCTGCAGAACAGCCAACCCGAAGCCTGCTGTACGGCAAGAGGCAATGTCCAAACTATAGTGTTTCATGAAGGTATGGACAGGAGTCCAAGTTGCGGCTGCGCAGATATCAGCCGCTGATACATTCTTAAAACAAGCTGCAGAGGCAGCTACTCCTCCAGCGCAGTGACCTCTAACCTGACCCGGGAGGGTCTTGTACTTGTTGTAAAGTACAGTTACGTAAGAACTTACCGTAACAGTAGATCTTCGAGAACAGCTCTTGCAGCAGGTTACACCATTAGGACTAAAGCCGTCAGGCGCCAGGACCCCACAGAAATTTTCTAGCTAGCAGTCTTCAGCGGGACCACTTCCAATGTCGGTCCCGGCCCCGACGGCCAGGCTTAGTACATAAGGGAGGGGCGGTCCCCAATAATCCCCAGTTCTCCACCGGAGACTCCTGGCCACTGGATGACATCAGAAGAGGAGACTGAGGATCCGCCACCAGATGGCTAAGACTAAAAGAACTTCCCATCCCTAAGATGGATGTTTGGCTACTACCTACCTCCACAAAAGGGGAATGGTGGTGGAGTACCTGCTGCAAGAGCTGTTCTCGAAGATCTACTGTTACAGTAAGTTCTTACATAACTGTACTATCTTACTCGAGATACAGCTCTTGCAGCAGTGTACACCATTAGACTGATTCCTGCAATAGTGGCAATCTTATGCCACAGGAGGAGGAGGAAAGGTAGGATCGCAACCCTACTCGAGCCTAAGACAGAAGTCCCTGAAGGACGGCTAGGCCGAACCCTGCTCTTCGCCTCGATGCAATGTCCAGGCTGTAATGCCTGATAAAAGTATGCACTGAACTCCAAGTGGCTGCAGCGCAAATAGCTGAGGTGGAAACATTCCTTAATGCCGCAAAGGAAGTGGCCACTCCTCTTGTGGAATGACCCATAACCATGCCTGGTAAGGGTTTATTGCGCTTATCATAACAGAAAGAGATACATTGGATGAACCACCTCGAGAGAGACTGTTTAGAAACAGGAGCCCCCTTCATTCTAACAGCAAAGGAAACAAACAGTTGACCCGACTTTCGAAACTGTTTGGTTCTGGTCAGATAATATCTGAGGCACCTGTGTACATCAAGGGTGTGTAGAAGGGCTTCTCTTCGGTTGGTGTACTTTGGGAAATACACTGGTAAGTCCATATCCTGATTAAGGGTGAGGGCTGAAACCACCTTAGGCAGAAACTTTGGGTTTGTCCTCAGGGATACCCTATCCTGATGGAAAACTAAATAAGGTTCTTTGCACATCAGTGCATGCAATTCGGAAATCCTTCTTGCCGAAGTAACTGCAACTAAAAACAACGTTTTCCACGACAAAAACGTAGCTCGCAATCCGCGGCTGGTTCAAAAGGTGGCAGCGTGAGCTGCTCCAGGACAAAGGGCAAGTCCCAAGGAGGAATCAGATCCTTGATAGGCGGCCTAAGGTGGAGAACTCCCTTAAAAGGCACAAGTAGTGTCCAACTGGGCCCACCATCCGATGGCCTATATGGGGGCACAGTAAGCAGTAACTGCTCAAAGGTGCACCTTAATCGAGGAGTAAGCCAGTCCGGACTGAAAGAGTGAAAGCAGGTAATCCAGAACCAGCTTTTGGGACATTCTAACGGCGAGCATGGCAGCTTGAGCCTATAAAGCAAAATCTACGCCATTTCATGGCGACGCTGCGTCAGTTGCGGTTTCTGGCGGCAGAGAGCACATCTGCTACTTCTTGCGAGACCCCGTAACGCAACATGGCTATGTCTCTAGGAGCCAAGCGTGCAGGTTCAAAGAACGCAAGTCCGGATGGACTAATGAACCCTCCTCCTGAGACAGCAGATGGGAGCTGATTGGCAAAGGAAGTGGAGGTTCCCGGGATAGCTGATGCAGGAGCGGGAACCAAATTTGTCTGGGCCAGAAAGGCACTATCAAAATGAGCGTCACCTGCTCCCTGCGAAGTTTTAAGAGGACTCTCTGGGTCAACAGGAAAGGAGGGAAGGCATAGAGGAATCTGCCTGCCCAGG
The DNA here is from genome assembly GCA_016271365.2 of Neoceratodus forsteri. NCBI lineage: Eukaryota > Metazoa > Chordata > Ceratodontiformes > Ceratodontidae > Neoceratodus > Neoceratodus forsteri. Next base: position 1,301,896,885 of record CM057455.1, read on the forward strand.
AGAGGGACAACGCGTCTCGCCAGAAAACACCAGGCCCTGGATCTAGCGAGCAAAAATTGGGCAGTTTTGCATTGGATGGGGACGCGAAAAGGTCTAACTCTGGAGTGCCCCATCTGTGAAACAGATCCTCTGCCACCTCCTGTAGAAGTTCCCACTCGTGGACTCTGGCCTGAGAGCGACTCAGGCTGTCTGCAACGGTATTGTCCACTCCGGGGACGTGTACTGCAATTAGGTTTGTGCCGTGCTGCACTACCCACTCCCACACTCTCATGGCCTCCCTGCAGAGTGGGTAGGAGTGAGTGCCTCCTTGTTTGTTGAGTTAATACATCACCGCAGTATTGTCTGTTTGCAAAAGGAGAGTACCCGGTGGAATCTCCGACTGGAAGGCTTGCAGAGCGTAAAGAACCGCCCTCACCTCTAAAATGTTGATGTGGAGATGAGATTCCTGGGCTGTCCATGTACCCTGAGACCTCACCCCATCTAGGTGTGCTTCCCAACCGAGCCCTGAGGCGTCTGTAGAGAGTCACAGTCGGAGACGGCGCTAAAAAAGGGAACCCCCGCAGAGAGGTTTCCCGGATCTAGCCACCATTGCCAATCCCGAATCGCGGCATTCGTGATTCAAGTTGGCTGCTGCAGATGGTCTTGCCTTTGGTCCCACTGCACCCTTAGCATCCACTGAGTTACCCGCATGTGGAGCCTTGCCATCGGGACTGTTGCAATGGCCGCAGCCAAGTGTCCAAGCAGGCGAAGGACCAACCTGGCTGGGGCGGTCTTCCTCAACGACAGGTCCCTGATGAGGGATCTGATGTGTTCCGCTCTGTCCACGGGAAGAAAAGCCCTCCCTCTGATGGTGTCCATAACTGCCCCTATAAACTGCAGCTTCTGGGACGGTACCAGGAGTGACTTCTCGTAGTTGATGAGAATACCCAGTGACTTGAAAAAGGGCCTGGGTACAATGGATGGCCGTCATCAGTGCCTCCTTGGAAGGAGCCATGAGAAGCCAGTCGTCCAGGTGACGGAACACGTGTAGGCCTCGCTCCTCAGAGATGCCGCTATATCGCCATGTACTTCGTGAAGACACGAGGTGCTGATGACAGTCCGGCGAAGCGCCGGAACTGATAATGGAGGCTCTGAAACCTCAAGTGCAGGAACCTCCTGTGCGCTTGAGCAATTGGGATATGCAGGTAGGCATCCTGCATGTCTAACGACGCTAAAAAGGTGTCCCGCTTCAGCATGGGGATTAGGCCCGGAAGGGTCACCATGCGGAAGCGTTTGTAGACGACCGACAGATTGAGGTCACTGAGGTCCAGAATTGGACGAAGGTCCCCTGCTTTGGAACCAGGAAGAAGTGGGAATAATAGCCTAACCCTCTCTGGTTCTCTGGAACGTGCTCTAAGGCTTCTTTCTCCAGAAGCGCAAGCACTTCCTGCCGTATAAGCAGGGCGTGCTGACCCGAGTAGCAGGAAAGCAGGGGAGGCCTTGTAGGTGGGCTACCTACGAATTCTATATAGTGGCCTCTTTCGACCAATTGCAGCACCCACCTGTCGGTGGTGATCGACTGCCACCGTGGCAGGTGACGTGCGATGCAACCCCCGACCTTCATTTCCCGTTGATCCTGAGGAGGGCGGGGCCGGAAGGAGTCATGCTGTGGCAGCGTTAGATCCCGCAGGTTGGGCCGACTTTGCAACTCGGTGGCCCCTGCCTGGGGATGACTTGGCCTGGGCTTTTCGAGTAAAGGAGCCCCTCTGCTGTTGGCCGGAACGCGGTTGTTGCCTTTGTGTCCGGCCACGAAAACGGCTCTGGTTCCTACGAAAGGAACTAGGTCGAGATCTGTACATGGCCTGGACAGATCTAACTGCCTTCCCTGCGTCCTGAAGTTTGGTGATCACCTTCTCAGAGGCTTCACCAAAAAGGACTTCCCCGTTGTAAGGGACGTCCAGGATGTTCTTCTGGACGTCCGGGGTAAAACCGGAGACGCGGAGCCAAGAGTGTCTCCGGAGACACACGCCTGAGGCTGCAGCTCTGGCCGAAGAGTCTCAGAATCGATGCGGCTCTGAGCACCTGGGTCCCCACATCCGAACCCATACGGAGGAGATTTAAAAGCTCCTCCTTTTGACCACCGTCGGGCATCTTTTCAACCAGGTCCTGTCCCTGTTCCCACAGTGTGTTCTGGAATTGCACCATGTGGGTGAGGTAATTTAGAGACCTGATGGCGCAAGTCGCAGCCGCGTAGGTGCGCCTACCCAGGACATCCAACTGCTTGGATTCCGGGTCCGGTGGCTGTGTGCTCAAGTGCTGAGGTCTCTGAGACCGGTCATGCGAGGCCATGATGACCAGGGAATCAGCCAGAGGATGGTTCGCCAGATACTGGTCCTCCTCGGGCCTTGTATAGGCGGTCAGCCTTCGGCGCTGCCGGAGTCGACGCGGACACTTCCACGCAGCCTTGGATGTTGCCTAAAGGTGTGTCCACCAAGGGTGGCACTACCACAGGCTTTGGGTCTTTCTGCCGGGTAGGGGCAAGCGCTGTCTCTCGGGTCTCAGTTCTTCAGCATCCCACCCCATATTCTCCTGAATGTGCCTCATGATCTCAGTGAATGAGGGATCATCCGGAGGAGACCTGGGAAGGTCGTGTGGGTCTGGGGAGGGAATGCTGATGGGAGAAGAAGATCTGGAGCACCCTGAGGTGTCATATCTAGACTCATCCGCGGACGAGGTGTACCGGCGTCATCTGGGTCTCTTAGGGCTGGGTGACCCTGAAGTGGATCTTGAGGGAGGCCTTCTCCTATCTGAGGATCTACCCCTAGGAGGAGGTGTTGGCTCCTTGGGGTTGGTGACCGGCCCCACAGGCCCCTTTGGGTGGAGGAGGGGCATAGGCCTTGAAGGAGTAGGTGGAGGCGGAGCCAAAGTAGGAGGAAGGAGTTTGGCGACCACATCCTTCCTGATGGTGTCCCACCAGAAAGTGAAGAGCTCCTTCACCTCTGCCAAATTCAGGCCCGACAACGGGCCGGGTACCGATGGCCTGTCGCCGGGGTTGGGCGTCGGGTCCCCGGGGGTCTCCCGCTCCGTGGGAGCCCGACGGTTCCGGAGTCACCCGCCTGGTCCTCGGGCTGAGTGGTGTCCTCCTCCGATGATACCTTCCAACTGACGTCAGTAGGTGACGGTGGTGCTGTCCTCCCTCTGGGGTAGCCGGGACAGTCAAGCCCGCCTGGCCGGGCGACGGGTGTCTTGCTGTAGCCGGGCTCCTGGGAGTGCCTGTTATTTCTCACTTATGGTGAGGTTGGGAAAGGAGACCTGCCACTAAGAGATCCATTGCCAGGTGGATTGTCTCTTGTATCAATTTGCTATCAAAAACTGGGTAAAGTTCCCCTTCAGGCCTGAGGCTCACTCTACCAGAGGTACAGCTGCGTCTCTAGCTGCTGCCAGGAGACATCCCTATCTTGGAGATATGTCAAGCAGCTACTTGGAAAACAGTACACACTTTCACAAGCATTACTCCCTGGATATCCAGGCCAGGAGGGATGCTCGGTTTAGCACAGCCGTGCTTCAGAGCCTATTCCTAAGTAGGTTCTGTCCCTCCTCCATGGAGGTACTGCTGTGTAGTTTGCATCAGTCATAATATAGCAAGACTTCATGTTGGTTGAAGAAAAATTACTCACCTTAGTAATGTTGTTTCTTCTAATGAGTCTTGCTATATTTTGACCCCCACAACCTGCCCTCTCAGAACTTCTACTTTGGTATGGGGTGGGCAGTCCATGTTGGCACTTATTGATGCCCCCTTTTATGTTTTCCACCCTTCTGTTGGGGTGTTTGGGTGTTGTGTTTTATTTATTTTATCTTATTTTTCTGGTCCCCTGACTTGAGTCTTGGTGTTGGGACCAGAAAAATGTGTGAATATTTTAGTAGCCAGTTGGCTAGTGTAGGTTACAGCTTCCACACAGAGCCTTAGTGAGTTTGCTCGTAAAGATCTGGCGGTTTCGGTTTGAAATTACCTGACAGGCCTTGAGCTCGGTTAAAAAGCTCTAAGTTCCATGCACTGCATGGAAGTTAACTCTTTCACCTCCGGAGCAGTTCTAATGGTGGGACAAACTGCATCAGTCATAATATAGCAAGACTCCATTAGAAGAAACAACATTACTAAGGTGAGTAATTTTTCTTATGTGTTTCTCTGGTTCTCAAATCTCGATCCTTAGTCAAGTTACATTTCAAAGACGCATCTTGTCAACTAACACAACCTGTGTGCAATTTTCGCTGCAGTCTTTAGAAAACAATGAAACGGATGAAATAAAATCTTCATACTTACCAGAATGGATTTACATGGATATTACATTGGTTCTTCTCTGTATGGTACAGCTACAGTATCATTCCCAACGAGTTTTAGCAATGGAGCCTTTTTTGTTACCCTGTAAAAAGAAACAAAGTGTACTGTATGTGTTTTACCATTCGGCTCTGAAAAGCTACAGAAAAACAAAACATACAACTAAAGGAAGTGAAGCAGCGTAACAAACATGAAGTAACATACTCACTTTATGGTTTAAATATTAAGAAGCTTTCTGTCTCTGACTGATGGATGTGGTGGTCTGGACAGACTCATGGTGGCAGTGGATAACATCAGTCCCGGTGGTGGTGGGGGCAGACAGACTCATGGTGGCAGACTTGGATAACATCGGTCCCAGTGGTGGTGGTCCAGGGCACAGACGGACTCCGTGGTGGCAGATTGGATAACATCAGTCGTGGTGGTGGTCCGGGGGCAGACACACATAGTGGCAGTGGATAACAGTCCCGGGGGTGGCAGACTTGGATAAGATCAGTCCGGTGGTGGTGGTTCGGAGGCTGACAGACTTGTGTTGGCTGTGGTAACATCAGTCCCAGTGGTGGTGCGGGAGGGGCTGACAGACTCATGGTGGCAGACTTGGATAACATCAGTCCCAGTGGTGGTGGTGGTCCAGGGCAGACACTCATGGTGGCAGTGGATAACAGTCCTGGTGGCGGTGGTGGTCCCAGGGGCACACTGCCTTTAAATACTTCAGTTAAAACCTGCCAACATTAACCATATCATCATGCTCAGAAGAAAACTGCCCTCACAGTCATCAATGTCTGAAGTCTGACCACTGGGAAATTCTTTCTCCATTGTGTCGCCATCTGTGTCAGTGTTGGGCCATTTCAGGCAGCCAGTGCCACCAGGATGCTCCATTTCCACATCAGCAAGACCACAATGACTAGGCCGGGTACGAATACCGAGGTTGCAGTCTGTGCTGGTATGTGCCTCTCATTCATTTTAATGAATGTTAGCAAACCAACATTTGCAGGAGACAGGTTTGTCCGAAGATCCCTGACTATTGCACCTGCTGAGGTGAATACCTCTCAACACTTATACTGGAGGGTGGGCATGTCAGGTACTTCAGTGCCACTGCAGTCAGCTCTGACCATTCACTGACCTTTCCACTCCAGTACAAAGGATCTTCACTTATTGTCAGATGCCTGTTTTCAGACAAATATGAGTCAACCATTCTCTGTGCCGCACTAAGTCCAATTGTTGATGGATCATCCTGTTCTCCCGAATCATTTATTTCACAATACCCACTTGGGACAAAGTCTCCCAAAGCGGGTTGATGTCAGCCACTTTGGATGATGGACCACCTGGAACTACAGTCCCTTCCCTTGCAGGATATGCTTGATGGTCCTCCAGGTACACCTTCAGCCGGTTATGCTGCTTGAGGTTTGCTGACCTTGGCACACGACTTCTGTGCCCCATGAACCAAGCGCACAGTTGATCACTGATATTTTTACCTATTCAGGCCCTCCCTCCATTACTGATGCAATTCCATATTTGTATCGTGGGCCCAGGATTGTTGCTATGGCAAAGTCACTCGCTGAATGCTCAGAACGTTGACGATTCTGGTCGAATACTGTCAGCATGTGTTGTAGCAACATTCTGCTACCACAGTCTCCGGCAACATCAAGGCTATGCTGTGCATTCACCATAATCTGCCTCAGCACCTGCAGCGAGTGGAATTGATTGGCTTATGGGCAGACTCGCCACTCACTTCCTGTGTGGCATGTTCAAAAGCCGCAAAATTGTTATTACAGAGTCCATGAGGCACCACTGTTCAGTTGTCATAGACATGGAGGCCCCGGAACTGTCACAGCCAGTGTGCATAGCAAGATATTCTGAGATGGCTTGTATTGTTCATAAGTCTCTGCCATGTATAACATGGAGTTCCATCGGTGTCAACTTCCAGCTCAAGTGGTGCTGAGGCAGGCTGTTTTGTATCTGCAACTGCCACAGTTGGTCACGAACAGCGACACTGGTTTACCGTGACAACGGTGACGCGACGGAAACCCGGAATTGTGATTGGTCCGCGGAAAATGGCGCCAAACGGAAATAGCGCTTGTTCTCGGCCCCGTGATGTGCAGGCTTTATAAGACAGTGCGTAGCGTGTGTCTTTTCTTACTGCTTGCTCATTTTGCCATTATTGTCTCGCTGCTGAGTCCTGGGAAATCTCGCTGCTGGAGTCCAGGGAAGTTCATTCTGTTTGTAAGTATTTGTGGCTTGTTTTTTTTCACTGTAATGCAAATGCTACTAAATGCTACTACCGGTACACCCAAATAACGTAATTAATGTAATTTGAAAGCGATAAGTTACACAAACTGCAATCGCAAGTTCTTTTTTCCTGGCTGCAGTATCTCTCTGTTCGGTTGTTTCACCGAGGAGAAAAGTGCTTTCTGCATTCAGAGGGCTCAGAGTCAAACCGACGATATGTAGTAACTCGGGAGTATTTGCGCTAAATATATTACAAAATCAGTACATTTAGCACAAATACTCCCGACATCTACATATCGCAACCAGTACCAGGTGGGGTTCGTCAGGTTCGATGACCCCTTTGTTTAGAAACCTCCTTGTGATTTTTCTTTGCCTTCCATTAATATTGTAACTGTCCCTTTAAATGTTGTCCAGTCTCGGCTGTAGTAAGAAGCACCCACTGCCATTCATCTCTCTCAGATGTGTGCGACCTCCCAAGCTGCTCCCTTACCTGTAGTACCTGTGATGCCCTTGACACCCCCACCTGGTTCTGATCTGTCCAATCAGGGTTCCAGCTGCTCGGTCTAATCTCGTGCCGTGACCCCCCTGCTCAGTTGCTACGCTGAGGAAGTGAATCACGGTGCCTCCCTGCCAAATGGGTGCACGCCGGTCTGCCCAGAATTCACACTGACACAGCTTGAGCGGGAGGAACAAGGATGACGGAAATCGAGAACCGGCGAGAAAAGAGCGCGCCGGTGTATCTCAAACTCTTTTCTACCAGCCTGGTAGGTGTCTGCGACTGCCCAAGTCTGTTTTGTGCCCATAATTTTTGTCAGAGGCTCAGTTAAAGCGCAAGTAACGCCGCTCTGGTGGAGACACTGGGGTGATGAAGGGAGGCAGAAGGACTGAGTGCTAAATTACTAAGCGAGGAGTTTAAAAGTGGTAATTTCTCTGGCTGGCCAAAACGCTTTGTGAGGACGGGACTTATTGGCTTCAGTTCATCGGGGCTCCGCTTCAACTGCTGGAAGGGGGTCTGGACGAGTGAAAAACAAACAGGAATACTGTTAATTAGTGCTAAAACTGCCTGGCAGCACTGTGAGAGGACGGAATCTTAAGTTCTGGCCCAGTCACAACAACCCGAAGAGATGGTGGAGATTTTGGGGGGCTGGGTGAGTGAGTGAAAATACAAAAACAGGAGTACTGTAAATTGAGGTTTATTTAAAGTGCTAAAACTCTGCAACAACCGATGAGATGGGGAGGGGAACGAGCTAAGTAAACTGGCTGCCTGTGCAATGCTCCCAGATTTGGCATTTTCCTGTAGCTCCAGTGAAATTTTCCTTGTTTTCTGTAGATTTTCTGAGATTACATTGCTTTCATAGAAGTTTGATGGCTCTGTTTTCCTGTGTAACCCAGTACAGCTCTAGGAAACAATTTCCTGTAATGGCACACAATCCCTGCAAAATACAGGAATCCTTGTAGAACTGAGAGCACTGAGTGTGATAAATGGCTGGCAGTGCTGAAGTCACAGGCTGTGACTGCTAATATAAACCTCCAGACACAGTTAGGTATCTGCAGTTGATTCAGTGGCCATGCTGGCATGTCGGGAGGGAAGAGTGGCCCTTGTGGTCCATCATGGTGGGGAAAGTGGCCTGGTGGTCTGTCGGGGTGGGGGAGTGGCCGTGCTGGCCTGTCTGTGCTAGGAGAGTGGCTGGGAGAGTCTGTCTGAGGAGCAGAATTGATGTGCATCAGCATCTGGATTGGGATACTGCCCTGGTGGTCCACTGGGTTTGGGATGGGATGGGGGCGTGACCCTGCTGGTACACTGCAGTGGGGAAAGTGGCCCTGGTGGTCTGTGGGAAAGTAGTCATACCAGCCCGTGGGATAGTGTCCACTCTGGGTAAGCAGGTGGCCGTGCATCAACATCTGGATTGGGAATACGCCATGCAGCTTCTTGTGGGTTAGAGTGGCTGTGGTGGTCCATTAGGGTGGGGATAGTGACTGGGCTGGTCTGTCAGAGGGACAGATTAGTGAGTATCCAGGCTGGTCTGTCGGGGTGTGAAGAGTGGTGCGTGCTCAACTGCAAATGCTGCTCACCTGCCCTACTGTACTAGCAGCCTCGTGCTCCTGACCTGCACTTTTGTCTGCCTTGTGCTGTGCTAGACCTGCCTTGCCATCTACTGCCGCAGGACTGCTGCTTTTCTGTGTGCTTGCCGACTGGTAAGTTTTTGTGTTCGGATAGCCCTGCTGCTTTTATTTGAATGGGAAAGCAAGGGAGGGAAGATGTTGGGGGCATGAGATGATATGCATAATGTACCAAAAAATGAATGTATTTGCAAAATGGCAGACAGGGGAATATGGACAGAGCCACTTCATTTGTTCCAACATGTATTCTAGTCTGCCTTGTCCATGCCACGCTCTGTTGGTTTGTTGGTTGATGGTCGGTCGGCAGATGGGCAGGCTGGGTGGACTGGTTCACATGCTGGGAAAAATGGTTCTGGCCTCGGAGGGTGAACGGGCAGGTGGCACAGAACCATTTTTCCAACATGTATTCTAGTCTGCCTTGTCCATGCCACGCTCTATTGGTTTGTTGGATGATGGTCGGTCGGCAGATGGGCAGGCTGGGCGGACTGGTTCACATGCTGGGAAAAATGGTTCTGGCCTCAGAGGGAGGGTGAGCGGGCAGAGTGGCACAGAACCATTTTTCCAACATGTATTCTAGTCTGTCTTGTCCATGCCACGCCTATTGGTTTGTTGGTTGATGGTCGGTCGGCAGATGGGCAGGCTGGGTGGACTGGTTCACATGCTGGGAAAAATGGTTCTGGCCTTAGGGGAGGGGTGAGCGGGCAGAGTGGCACAGAACCATTTTCCCAACATGATCCTAGTCTGCCTTGTCCATGCCAGCTCTATTGGTTTGTTGATTGATGGTCGGCAGATGGGCAGGCTGGGCGGACTGGTTCACATGCTGGGAAAATGGTTCTGGCCTCAGAGGGAGGGCGAACGGGCAGAGTGGCACAGAACCATTTTTCCAACATGTATTCTAGTCTGCCTTGTCCATGCCACGCTCTATTGGTTTGTTGTTGTTGTGTGTGTGTGTGTGTGTGCATGTGCATGTGTGTGCACACACCCTGTCTGAGCACGTAGAAGAATGAATAATAATGATGATAAAAGAGACACAGTCAGACAAAATAACTTTATTAAGCCACATCAAACTGAGTAACGAAACCACTGTACGAAACTTGGTTTTCCTCCTTTGTTTACCTGGGGTAAATAAAGAAAAAAATGATTTAAAGTGTCTAACTGCATGTTAATAATCTTACCACCTTTCATTTTGGCTTTTGCGGGAATGTCTACTGGAATATTGTTAAGTTCGTAAGGTGAATTACTGGCAGAGGTGAAGCCCTGACCACTGTGCAGATTGGGGCTTCACCTCTTATTCCGCAGGCACTATATTAAAAATAGCCTTTGCACTTGGTGATCACTCAAATTGGTGATTGAGCACAAAGATAGTTATTTCTGTTGACTGCAGGGGATAGGAAGAGAGGAAATTCACGAGCTGCACAGTGGTTTTATGGCTTTGCCTCTGCTGGTAGAACACCTTTCATCAGTTGAGCTCCGACTTAAAAACTAAGAGGCTCCATTTTCATGAGGTCCAAGTTAGAAAGTGCCTAATTTACTGTTGGTGCAATTCCTGGTTGGTTTATTCTTCAGTACAGATTGCTGATCTCTCTCCATTAGCATCCTCAATCCCAATCCTCATTAATCATTGATTTTTGTTTTAATTGGATGCACTTTGTTTACATATAAATAAACCAATCCAGGCAGCTAGATGTTAGGGACTGAACCGATGGAGTCCACCTTGGCGTCTGGTGGTTCAGCTTAATTCGTCTGAGCTCTGTAAAGCTTTGGTACATGGCATTGGATGAGTACTGTCATTCTACCACTGTTGCCGTCACTCCTGCGGGTGGGGCTGCACTCTGCCGTCACTCCTGCGGGGTGGGGCTGCACTTGCTGCCGTCACTCCTGCGGGGTGGGGCTGCACTTGCTGCCGTCACTCCTGGGGTGGGGGCTGCACTTGCTGCTGCTGTCTATCCTGGAGAATTGATGAACCTGTGGTGCCACCCATCTTGCTGGGAGTCGGAAGGTGAAGTCTTCATGAACATCATGCCTGTGCGCTGCAGATTCCTTCTGATGTGGAACCACCTGCCAGCACTGCTACCAGCGCCTCATGCTTGTCCCTTTGCACCACTCTTCAAGTAAGTAGATGTGGGTGTTGGTGGCAAGCTGTGATTGGAGAATGCATTGATGGGGATGAGGATGTGGATGATGATGATGATGCTGATCTTTTAAACAGTTGTGTACATTTTCTGTGGGCCACATGTAAACATTTCAATTACGATTTCAGGCCTTGAAGTGCTATCGAGACGCGATCTGCTGCAGGGCTACTATCCTCCATTGTAAAGGTACAGTTTGCTTTCTTTTGCCCACTAGTGGGTCTTCCATGCTAAAAATGTGAATGCTTTGTTGGTGTTGCAGAGTTAGGATTTACTGTGTTTTTTTGTTTTGTTTTTTAGGTCAAACTGTGAAAGTGCTGTTGGTGGTCTGCTGCTGTGAGTCCTTGCCCTCGGAAAAGGTATTGTACTTCTTTGCACTCACAGTGACTCAAAGTCTAGATTGTATGTTTCTGACATCACAGTGGTTTCTTTTAGTACCCTTCTCCACATAGCCTCCCATAAGCAGTTAGTGAGTTGGCAGAGAGATGTAAGTAACTGGAAATGGTGGCCAGGAACTGGCTGAGAATGGGATAGATGTAGATAAATAGCGATAATGTAGTCTGGAATTTAAGTGGCTGATGTCAGCATAAAATCTGTAGCTGTTCCTTCCCACTCTCGTAGACATGGTCTTGTTTCTTACTATATAGATAGTTCTAGTCTGGACTGTAAACTGCGAAGGGCAGCATGATTTCTGTAGCTGTTCCTCCTCAGTCTCAAAGCTGGACAAGAATTATTAGCGCGAGATATATTTCAAATGCCGATCTTGTTCTCTTGCTATTGTACTGTGACATTCTGGCGTCAAGCGTGATGATTTGTCAGCTACTCCTAACTCTGAAATGGTAGCCAGGGAATTGGCTGAGAATGGGATAGATGTCGATAAATAGCGATTAATGTAGTCTGGAATTTAAGTGGCTGGGTCGGGCGTAAAATCTGTAGCTGCTCCTCCCCACTCTCGTGACATGGTCTTACATTAGCGGGAGATTTTGATGCTTGTTGCTTACTATATAGATAGTTCTAGTCTAGACTGTAAACTTGAAGGCAGCATGATTTCTGTCTTGATTTGAGAGATTGAGTAATTAGTTGTGAAGTTTTAATAGTTGTGCTGCACAGTTGTAAATATATTTTCTATATTTCCCAACTGTTTCAATTTTAGTGTGTTAGGGAGTCTCCACGCTACGTGTAGCAATGGCAACACCACCACCAAGCAAAATGGCCAAACTCTCATCTCTTACCGCTAAAGACCGTACGTTGCAATTCAAGTCCTATGGCATGTATGAAGATGGAGAGAAGATGTTCTGTCGCTTCTGTGATCCCCTGTTGACCACATCAGGAAGGACACAGTGGTGGATCACTGTAAAAGCAAAACACACCAAGAACACAAGCCAGAAGAGTAACAGCAGACAGGTGACCCTGCACACCAGTTTTAATGCCACAACAGCTGCAGCTGCTGCAAGGAGGAAACCGTTTTGGACACGTTGAGGGCTGGTGTGGTGCCAATATACCAATTGAAAAGCTGGATCAGCCCTGCTAGAGATATGCAACACCTGGAATCCATAGGGCACAGGATCCAAGACAGCATGGGTTTACAAAGGAAGGTCCTGTCAAACTAATCTCATAGATTTCTTTGACTGGGTAACCAGAGTGGTGGACCAAGAGGGAGCAGTTGATGTCGCCTACCTTGACTTCAGCAAAGCTTTTGACACTGTTCCACATAGAAGATTGATAAATAAGCTAGGTAGGCTCGGGTGGGTCAGAAGTTGGTCAACTGGGTGGCAAACTGGTTGACTGGCAGAAACAGAGAGTGGTGGTAAATGGTATACAGTCAGAAGAGATGCAAGTCACAAGTGGGTACTCAGGGATCAGTCCTGGGGCCAGTCCTATTCAACATCTTCATTAGTGACCCCGCAGATGGACTAGAGGGTAAGGCTTGTCTGTTTGCAGATGACACCAAGATCTGCAACAGAGTAGATGATCCAGATGGGGTGGGCAGAATGAGAAGAGATCTGGATAAACTAGCAAAATGGTCAGAAGAGTGGCAACTGGGATTTAATGCAAAGAAGTGCAAAATCATGCACATAGGGAAGAGAAAACCCTGAAGCCACTTATAGGCTGGGAGGGTTGCTAGCAGTCACAAGGAAGAAAGAGACTTGGGCATCATCATCACTGATGACCTAAAATCATCCAAGCAGACCCTCTAAAGCAGTAGGTAAGGCTAGGGGTGTTAGGGTGTATTAGTAGGGGTATCACAAGTCGTAAGAGGGAGGTAATAATCCTCTGTACAAGACATTGGTTAGGCCCCCATCTGGAGTACTGCGCGCAGTATTGAGGCCACACCTTCACAAGGACATTAACAAATTGAGGCAGTCCAGAGAAGGGCAACCAAAATGGTGCAGGGACTGCATCAGAAGACATATGAGGACAGATTAACGGAGCTCAATATGTATACCCTTGAGCAAAGGAGGAGAGAGTGATATGATCGAGACATTTAAACACCTTAAGGGCATAAACAAGGTGAAAGAGTCTAACATGTTTAAATATAAGAAAATTGCAGGACAAGAGGACACAGCATGAGATTAGAGGAGGCCGATTAAGGGGAATGTGAGGAATTCTTTTTCACAGAAAGGGTGGTAGATGCATGGAATAGCTTACCACAAGAAGTGGTGGCTATGAATACAGTGCAGGGCTTCAAACAGGCATGGGATAGGCATAAGGGAGCAATACAAATGACTATGAATAGATAGGTCACTGACAGAGCAAAGGCCGATGGCACATTTATAAGGTAGAAAAGAAATGGGCAGACTGGATGGCCTTGCGGTCCTTATCTGCCGTCAACTTCTATGTTTCTATGTTTCTATGCTTGAGAGACTGGATGGGGAAGTATATCAAAGGAATTGGAGCGCTTCCAAAGGCAGACACTTTACGACAGAATTACTTGCCCCGACTAAATAGGGAAATGGAGGCAGGAATTAGCCAGCTGGTAAGAGGCAAGACACTCACAGTAATGTGCGATGAAACAACTGATGCAGACTCGCTGTGTAATGAACATTATTTTTGTAATGGAGGGTGCATAATCTATAATAGCAGACACCATAGAGCTAACAGCGGTAACACTCCACTGTTGCCCAAAGTGTTTTAAAGACCTTGCATAAATATGGTGTGGAGATGGAACAAGTGGTAGCATTTGTTAGTGACAATGCACGTTACATGACAAAGTGCTTTAATGATGTATTACGTGGCCTAATTGGTGAACATGTAGTCCATGTGGGTTGTTGGGCACACGTTTTATCATATGGGTGATACCTGGATTGACCACTTTGAGCAGGTGAATAAGCTTATGGCACTTATAAAATATGCCTTTCAACAATCACCAAACGTAAATGAGTACGTTGCATTCCTGGAGGAGGAGTGCGGAAAAACAATATTGACTCCTGTTCCTGTCTTGACCCGTTGGAACACCTGGTTCAAAGCAGTAAAATACCACTCTGCATATCTGGAACACCTGTGAGAGTTCTTCAAGGATGAAACCAGTGATGCCAACTCCATGAGGTCCTTAAAAAAACTATTTGAAGAATGGTTCACAGAGCTGCAGATTCAAACTGCATTCATTGCTGAAAACTGTACTGACCTTATTGATGCAATCGAGCTTTTGCAAAGCAAGAAAAACCTTGGCTGTTTTGCTGTATGACACTATTAGCAAAATCAAAAGCTGTTTAAAGCAGGAGTGTTGAAAACAGAACGATTTGGTGACAGAACTGACTGGTACTTGCAGGCTATGAGGCCACGCGGTCAAGCAGGAAAATGTTGCCCTTTTCAAGGAGCATTTGGTGTCGCTTTAAACAAGCTTTCTAAGCATATGGACACAAACCCATCGGTTGAATTCTTTAAGGCTTGCCATATTTTGGACCCCAGAAATTTACAAAACTGAATAGGGATTTGACATGGCATGCCAGTGACATTCCTCTGTTAGCACTGCACAACCAAACAGAACTGCAAAATGACTGGGATGTATATGCTAGGAGGATATAAGAGAACTTCAAGCATATTGGAGTTGGATGTTGGGCAGTACTGGCTTCAAGGCAGTCACAACTAACTGTACTCTCCAGAGCTGCTCTACAAGCTATCTGGATACCTGTGTCAAGTGCAGATGTGGAAGATCCTTCTCCAGTATATGGACAGATCCACAGATCAAAGGAGGAACCTGTTGGTAGAAAATCTGAAACTGCTATCCCAGCTCATGTACAACAAGTAGCTGGATTATATATTTTGCATGGTTTCCTCAACATGTTTGATGCCCATTTTATACTTCTATTAGTATTCAAGCCAGTCACCAGTGCCATCCTCGCCATGAAATAATGGGCTGGTTCCTCCTCTAACTTCAGACTGTTGCCCGTTGTCCTTCCCTCTTTTGGCCTCTTAGGTACTTGAAGGTCTCACTCATGTCTCGTTCCTTTTATCTTCTAGGTTGTACATGTTGAGCTCCCTCTCTCTCCTCATGCAGCCTGTCTGTCACCCTTCCCCAGGATAATTCGTCACCCGAGTTGGACCCCTGTCCCCACCATCACTGGTAAACACTAAACAGCAGTACTTGCTTAGTACTTGCACCTGCTCTGACCCTTGCTGTACCCACCTCCTTCTTAACAGTCTTCCTTTCCCTCCCTTCTTTGCCGGATAGAGATTTGATTGCTCCCTCCTTCTGCCTGTCTATTGGGGTTGGAGACTGATGGACTCCTTTGCATGGTGGCGTGGTTTACTGCCCACACCACACAGTCACCCTGCCTGCTTTAAGTTATACGTTTCTATAATAAACTGTCCCAGATTTTCTTTAAAATCCTGAGCTCTACAAACTCTGGTGCAGCCTATCCTGTGCATACATGTCTTAGTTCTCCAGGACACGTATACTACCCCATTAATACACATGATGTGAGGAACACCTTTTGCACAGTTTTCCACATTTCATATAATATGCCTTGCACATTTAATGTATTTATAGTTGGTTAGATACCATATGTTTATACTGTAGGTTTTAGTTCACTTGCTTTTTCACTGTAGTTAGGTTTACACATTTTCTTTGATAGAGCTTTTAGTTTAATTGCTGTACTTATATGTTATGTTCCACATTTTGCATATTTTATCGTATATGGGTTTCCATTCAAATGTCTGTTCTTCACTGTTTCTACACTTTCAGTGTACCGTTTTCTAACAGTTTTGTATAGATTGTATAGAATTTGGTTTCTCATATTACACACACCTTTTATGTTTTTTTTTTAATACTTTTGCATTTTTACTGTATGGTTGTTTGTTTTTCTATTTACTCTTTTGCACATTTTTATAAACGCTATTCTATTTAATGCAGCTGTTCTCTGTATTTCATTTTATTCGCTTCTGAATTAGTGATATGACAAGACATGCAGAGCAATGGTTCAGTGACGATAGCATAGACCAAAGTACAAAGTCATGGTACCAGTGTCATAGAGGGGCAAAAGTCTGGTTGGGGGCTTTGGGAAAATACCATGCCCAACAGGGAATTACCATGGCGTTGCTCAGTAGAGAACCCACTGAAAATGGGTGACTGGGCAGGGAAATTCTGTTCATTAAACCATGGATTTGGTTGCATGAGTGGCTATCCTGTATGTTCAGGGCTGTCTGCATTGGTGCTTGGGGAGAGCTGACTGCATGCAATTTTGGTGACTGGATTGGCTGTATTTGTGCACACCGTTGCATCTGGGGGGCACTGTGGGGAGAAGCTATATTGGCACCTGGAGGAGTTGGCTGTGCTGGTGTCACCATGACATCTGAGGGACGAGTTCATGCTGCAGTCAAACCTGAGGAATAGGGACATAGTGCTGTTGCTGCTGCTGTAACACCTCATGGAATTAGAGCCGTAGTCCTTCTGCAGACAATGCAATAGAGGTGGGGACTACAGTGCAGTATCTGAGGGACAGAGCGAGGCTATATAGTGCTGTTGACACTGCCATCACACTTGAGGGTTGGGCACAACTGTGTTGCTGCTGCCATCACATCTTGTACCTATCAAAATAACCAAATTGGTGCAAGGATGGATGTATGTACAATAGTAGACGTCAAAATTGCTAATATGCATGGTAGCAGAGCAAAAATTTGTTAAAATAAATTACCCAAAACAAAACACCGTAAAACGGATTTTGGATTCGCAGACACCGGTGACAATACCGTTTTTCCAATGTGCAAAACGGAATTTGCTGTTTCTCAATCACGGTAAACCAGTGTCCCTGGTCACGGGCCTTCCAGATCTTGAAAAGTGAGAGCAGATAATGTCATGCAACGTCAGCATTCTTTATATCAGGGTGCTGCAGAAATTCCTAACCACAAGATTTAAACAGTGGGTCATGCATGGAACACGAAAAAACACCATTAGTGATGCATTTCACCACATTTGACCCATTGTCAGTTGCTATGAATCCAGCTGTCAAGGACAGAGGGTTTAGCCATCTGTCAATTTCAGTTAGTACCATGTCCAACATGTTCTCACCAGCGTGAACAGGTCACACCGCGCATAGCAATCGTTGCATGCTGTCTAATTCCAGGAAGATTGCTACTCGCGATAATCCACCTTACTGCACTGATTATTCACACTGCCAGCATCACAACCAACCCCGCACCTGTGCCCAGTGTGCAGTTATACACAGATATGAACTCCCTGCTGTTTTGCCACTTGTCCACATATCCATACTTAAATGAATGAATGGAGAGGGAATGTTGAAGGGCATGTCTTATTGAGTTGGACACAGTGCGGAACAACTCTAGGACAGCACGGTAGAAAAGTATGTCCTGGATGAGACTTTCCATTTTGGACAGCGCGTGCAGCAAACTGCTGGAACACAGAATTCTCCACAAAGGAGAAGGGCAAAATATCAGTTGCCATTATTTCCACTACAGCAGCATTGAGTTCACGTGACACTGTATGATTCGGGTACTTCAGCTTATACAGAAAAACACTCTAACGTGGGCTGACTTAAATGTTTTACACGTGATATGTTGATCACAAATGGTTGTGCTCTGTGATGAATGGCATTGGCAGGGCAATGAGTGTGGACATTTGATGAAGACGGTTGCACAGGTGGTGATGACAAACCCAGAAATGTTATTTTGCAGAGATTGCTAACCAGGGTTGATGTACCACTTGCACTAGACATACTGCATTCGTCACCACCACCACAAAAACTGCTACTCTCAGCGGCACTGGACAACATTTCAAAGTCATTATGGTCCTCCACCTCATCATGCCTGTAGTAATCCTCTGCTCTTACTACCGCACTACTGCACACTTTTAATTTTCTACTGGGCTTAACAGTCATGGAGGGGATAACATGCTGGCTATGGTTGCCGATCCACGGGTGAATGCCCACAGTGGTATTAGTAGCCAGCTTGTGCTGGGTCCACAGAGCCAAGTGCCTCCTCTTAGCATGCGTATCCTGTTCTCCTGTCCCCAGATGGCCCCTTTTACCTTGACTCACACGCACATGGCAAACCTGGCAGATTGCAACTGAATCATCATTTGCATCTTGAACAAAAAATCCCAAACAAGGGATTGTGATGCTCTGCTTTAACATGTCCATGATGATGTGGCTTTTAAGTCTGTTATTTTAAGCTCTGAGTGGGGCATGTAATGTTTCTGGCACTGCACACCTGGACTGCAGCTGACCACCACGACTACCTATCATATTGATTACTGGGTCATCATCATCATCAACTAAAAGTGGTAGATCACAAGTTTTACAGGGGGATTCCTGCAAACAGACTCAGCCACTTTTAATTTCTTTCTCTGGTTCCCAACTGGGGTCAGTTACATCATCATCATATTCATCATCACACAGATCCACATTTTCTGCTTGGATGCTAGCATGTGGACTGCATGTTGCAACAACAGCAACAACATCATCAGCATCCACACCATCACCTGATATTTTTCACCACACTGTAAATCACTGCATGGAAAATGCGTGATGTTAGTGCCCCGTGGACGGAATATCACATTGTATGCTATCGTTGGCATGATTATCAGACTCTTCTGGTTCAGTTACTGGGAAGTATGACATCCCTACGCTGCCACCACTTGCACTGCTTCACGCTCAATAGGTTAGGAAACGGTACGGGTACACTGGTTGGAATTAGAACTTGACGCAACAATACTAATACTACCTCCACCATCACCAACACCATTAACGCTAACACCACCGGCTGGGAAAACATCATCTCCTCCAACTATGAGTGAAGCTACTGATTGGGCTGTAAAAACATTGCAGGAGAAATGCCTTTCACATCAGCAGTAACTTCTGCATCTGCGACTTACTGCTACACCCACAGACTCATATCTTTACTGCCAACATTGCCATGGCGAAGCAGCTTTGCTTGATGTCTCTTTGCAGGCATTTTGGAGGAGCAACCACAAGTATTATTTCCAAATTCAGATTTTGATACGTTCACTTTGGAGGGACGCTGATTGATGTGAAGCCAAATAAACAACTGTGGCTTCAGCAAAGGATAAGAGACTACTCTGAGACTGTCACGGAATTAAAACAACTTCAGTAACCAGTGGTGCTGATGAGGTCACAAAACAATCCAGTCTGGTAAAAAAATACCTTTGAACGTGGGGGTGGGGGGAGCACTGAATACAGACAGTGCTGATTTTTACGGCACTACAAGCAGCAAAACTAAGAACAGATACCATGATCGCAGTACAAAATCAGGCAGCTGCAGTGGATAGGTTCACACTGCTGCACTTAGTTGCAATTACACTAGTCTGTGTCACAATAAAGGTGATTTATTTGATGCACGCAACACTGCAAACACACACACAACACAGAAGAGTTTGTATACAATGCTGAACGAGGAATGCGATGAAATGCAAAGTTCAGTAGTATGCCACGCTACGTATTGTAAATTTGTAATTTAAACAACCTGACATTATGAACTGCTGCACCACATCCACACAACAGCAAGAAAATTTCTATTACTGACAGTATTACTATGTGTACATTAACACAGTCAGTTATGTAACAAAAATATAACCAAAGAACAAAGAAATCATTATTTCTAGGACATGGATATGTTGTTCATCCACACTCATTGGCAGGTATCCTTGCCGCTTTAAATCTTGGCCGGAAGGTCTTCAAGCTTGCTCCTCCCACCCACCGGGTGGTATAACTCGTGCTCCGCCCCATGACGCCAGATCTTCCTTGAGCTTGGAAGCTCAGGTTCCTCCTTAACGCTGCGTTTGAGACTGGTTCCTATTTCTCCGCTTGCGGATTTAAAAATAAATTTTGCGAAAAGACTTCAGTCTTCTATCCCCTCGCGGCCGCGATGGACAATCGACTCCGGATTTGGAGATGCCCATGGGCAGAAGATATTCGGACGGATCCACACCACGTGTTCTACGCTTAGGCCTTGAGCACGACCCGCGGGCTTGCGACCTGTGCTCATCTTTCTCGCCTACGCCCTCAAGAACCGTGCTGCCCGATTGCAACTGGGCGTCCCGAGAAGCGTTTCCCTCGGTGAAGTCCAAGGAGGCCGGTTGGCGGTGTCCGGCGGCTCGGCGGATCAGCTCGAGCGGATGGTCGCCTCGAAGAGGAGGCGGCGCTGGGCCGTATCTTCTCGCCGCGGCATTTATCCCGCCTCTCTGGGCTCTTCTTACACGGCTTCCTTTAAGGAGCTTGTCTGTCCCTCTCCACTAAAGGAGAAGGGCCTCGTCTGCGACCTTATTCTCGACCAAAAAGAGGACAGGGTAAGTCCCTCCGTCGACGCTCTTGGGAGCGGAAAGGTTCTTCCCGGTCAGCCGACCGCCGGCTTCGTCGACCGCCCGGCTTCGCCAGTGGCCTCACGGTGTCCCGGCCAGGTCAGTTGACCGAGACTCCCACCGATGAAGTCGAGATTTTTCTCGACCCATTGGACGAGCTGTCGCTGCAGCAGCGATTCCCTCTCCGGTTCCCGGGAGGAGTTGAGGATCCTGGCTTGCCTGTGCCTCCGTTCGGAGCCCTCGGATGGACCATCGAGCTGAAGAGTGCCGGTTCCGGCCGACACCTCCCGCACCGACCTCGGAAATTCCGGGACTCTGGTCTCTGACCTCTTCAGCGGTCCAGCCGATCCCACCGTCCATAGGCGGTTCGGTCTCGGCACGCGGTAAGCGGCGTTGCCGCTCGTCCTTATCCTCGGACGAGGGGAGGCTTCGCATAAATTACGTCGCGATCACGAGGACCTTATGTTGCAACAGCTCCTCCTGGCCGGGAGAAGCCGACCCGCCGCCTTCCCGGCCATTAAGGGCTGTCACGGGAGCGACCGACACAACCCTCGACTTATCCGGGGGCTATACCCAGGCGGTTGTTCGGCCAAACCAGCTGCTCCACCGATTCCGTGGAACCTCCGCCCACAGCCACCACTGGGGCTCCGACCAAGATTCTCGTCGGCTAAGGTCTACCCCATCGGCTGTCAGTTACCCTCACTCCTGACCGACCTCGGCAGGTGAAGGTGGCTCAGGCCAGAGGCAGCTCTTCGAGGACTCTTCCGAGTCCGAAGATGATTCCTCCTTTCTCCAAGCGACTGGACTTGGAGTCTTCAGGAGGTCAGTCAATGGACGATGCCCGTCCTTCCTAGGACTGCTTCGGCTCATCTCGAAGTCCACCGGATGGAGCTCAACCCGCTTCCAACGGGCCAGGTATCCTCACGGAGATTCTGGACCGAGGGATTCTCCGACGGAGGCCTTCCGTGGCCGAGGCCATAGTGGGTCGGCACTGGAGCTTTGGCAGCGCCCCTGCTCCCTGCCCTGCGCCCGGCCAGGATGGCCAGGAAGTCACGGTCCCTACCGGTTCCTTGTCCGCTGAACACCCTCTGCTGAGGGTTGGTTACCGACAGCGTCTCCAGCGCCACGGCAACGCCAGGGATGTGGACAAACCTCCTGACAAGGAATCCAAGAAATTGACTATGTCGGGCGAAAAGTCTACGCCATGGCCCTCTCTCGGCTCGCTGGGGCCAGTTCGGCCGCCCTCATGGTGGCACATTTTTCTCATGCCCTGTTGGGCTCCCTGGATGAGGTCATCCTCATCTTCCCGCCGATCTGCAGACTACGGTCAAGCAGGTGCGGACCAGGGCAGGGCAGTGGCCAAACAGCAGCTGCAGACTGCTTTGGATATGGGAGACTCATGTGCCAGATCGGTGGCGCCGCAGTGGCTATGCGTCGGCGGGCTTGGCTGAGATATCCACCTTACTCGGATACCCAGCACAAGTTGGCGGATGTTCCTTTTGGGGACTGACCTCTTGGCCCTGGGGTGGAAGGTCACCTGCAGAGGATCAGAAGTCCAATACTACCTTGGACTCGGCCCTTCCGCCTCAGAAGGACAAAGGCCGCAAGCCACAGCCAAGCCTTTCGCTCCTTCTGTGCGCCCGGCCCAACGCTAGGGCCAGCAGGCTCGGGCCTTGGCATCCCAAACCCGCCGCCGGCTTCCTAACAGGAGGCAGGGAGGAAAAGGCTCAGGAGGTCCTCGGCGGTCCCTCCTCCAAGCCTGCCCAGTGACGGGCTGAGGGTGTCGCCCCATTCCCGTCTGCCCACTCCGAGTCCCCTTGAAGGCGCCCGCACTTCGTTCCGCCTGGTCCGCTGTTACCACGGACAGGTGGGTCTTGGAGGTGGTGGAAGAGGCCTGCCTCTGGAATTGAGCAGGCACCACCTTCAGAGCCGCCGCTCGGGGGCTTCGGGATCCCCAGCCTCACTGTGCCTGGCCGAGCCGACATCGCCTCCTCCTCCAGAAGGAGGTGATAAGAGAGGTGGTGGACCCTCCTTCAGACCCAGGGTTTGTGTCCAGGTACTTCCTGGTTCGAAGGCGGACGTGGGGCTGGCGCCCCATTCCGACCCTGCGACCTAAACAAGTTCCTAAGGTCTCGAACCTTCAGGATGGTCACTCTGGCTCAGATAATACCATCCTTGGAGCGCGCGTGTGGTTCTGCTCTCTCTGGACTTGCAGGACGCGTTTTTCCGTCCCTATCCGTCCGTCTCACCAGAGATTCCTTCGCCTCGAGCGGAAGGATCCTCTTCGAGTTCCAAGCCATGCCCTTCGGCTTGTCTCCAGCTCCCAGGGCCCTCACCAAATGCATGGCAGTGGTGACAACATTCCTGCGGGCGCCGAGGGTCCGGTGTACCCTACCTGGACGACTGGCTGATAGCAGCTCCCTCCAGGAAGGAGGCGGAGTGGTCCAGAGATCTGGGCCTCCAGGTCTGCTCTCAACTGGGCCTCCTTATCAACGAGGCCAAGTCGGAACTCGGCCAAGCAGGTGATTCTATTCATCGGGCGCAGCTCGATCTCTTCTCGAGCCAGAGCGCGGCTCCCGGCGGACAGGGCCGAGGTTCTTTCCTCCTTTGCCCGATCATTTCTGGTTGGGCAATGCGCCCTGCCGGGACTTCCTGCGCCTCCTGGGTCTCATGGCTGCCTGCACCAGCGTGGTCCGCTGGGCCCGCTGGAACATCGTCCCCTTCAGTGGGGACTGGCCAGCCAGTGGTCACAGACTCCGCGATCCTTTGGACCAGCGTAGTCGGTGACACAGGGATGTGGAACGCCTCCAGCGGTGGACCGCTCCAGATCATTTGCAGGAGGGCATCCCGTTCGTCCGCCCGAGCCGACGGTCTCTCTTTCGACCGATGCCTCTCTGATGGGTTGGGGTGCCCATCTGGGGAACACGGGCTCATGGCCTCTGGTCCCGCGGAGTCCGATGCCACATCAACCTGCTGGAGCTCCGAGCGGTCCGCCTAGCTCTCACCGCCTTTGCTCCGTCCTCCGGGTCAAGTGGTCCGAGTCCAGACGGACAATACCACGACCATGTACTATCTAAACCGCCAGAGGCGGGACGCGCTCCATGCTTCTATGCAAGGAAGCTCTCCGCATTTGGTCACTGTGCGCCAGCCTGGAGGCGGATCTCTAGCCATTCACGTGGCAGGAGCCTCCAACACCCTGGCCGATGCCCTGAGCCGGATAGGGGTTGCATCCCACGAGTGGTCTCTCCTGCGAGGTAGTACAGCATCTGTTCTCCCATTGGGGCACACCTCAGGTGGACCTGTTTGCCTCCAGGGAGAACGCAGGCTGAGTCTGTTCCATGCCCGCCCCCTCAGCAGGGCTCGCTGCAGGGGATGCCTTCTCGAGGCAGTGGACCCGGGCCTCTTTTACGCCTTTCCCCATTTCCCTTGATCCACAAGGTGCTTCTCAAGGCGAGGAGGGACAAGGCGCAGGTGATTCTGATAGCCCCAGACTGGCCTCGCCAGTTCTGGTACCCAGATCTCCTCAGTCTCAGCTCCAGGACTCGCGGCAGCTTCCAGCTCGCCCGGACCTGCTCTCAGTCAATCAGGGGAACGTGTTCCATCCGGACCTTCAATCCCTGCACCTGACGGCCTGGTTCCTGAGCGGCTAGAGTTCCAGGCCTTGGGTCTTTCCGACGAGGTCCTCAATGTAGTTGAGGCGTCCCGTAAGGAGTCGACCAGAAAATGCTATGCCTTCAAATGGAAAAAGGTTTTCCATTTGGTGTCAGCAAGGGCTTGACCCTTCCTCCTGTTCCTGGCAAGCATTTTGGACTATTTATGGTCCCTTTCTAGTCAAGGGCAGGTCGACGACTCCTGGGTGCACCTGGCAGCCATCTCTGCTTACCGGGCGCGGGCCGGAAGCAGTCGGTGGCGAGGAGAAGGTGGTCTGGCGCTTCAAAGGCCTTGATCACATTCCCTCCAGTGCGGGAACCCCACCTCCGTGGGATCTACTGCTGGTACTGGCAAAGCTCATGGGCAAGCTATTCGAACCTATGCACAGGTGTGCTCTTCTCACCTGTCGTGGAAGACCGCCTTCTTGGTGGCTATCACGCTCAGCCAGAAGGATGGAGAGCTCCAGGCGCTTTCCATCGAGTCTCCTTACCTGGTCTTCCACAGGGACAAGGTTGTCCTGCGCCCCCACCCGAAATTCCTTCCAAGGTGGTGTCGGAGTTTCACCTTAACCAGGTGTTGACTCTGCCGCGTTCTACCCCAATCACACCTCGAGGTCAATAGGCTCCATACTCTGGACTCTAGAAGGGCCGCTATTATAAGGAGCCATCGCTGAAATTGGGAGAGGTTCGCCAGCTGTTTGTCACCCACGCTGAAGCCGTGATCTGGCAGACCTGCAGCCAAGCCGGGACGATAAGCAGGTGGGTAACCTCCTGCATAGATCTCTATAAGTTGGCGGGCATGGAGCTCCCAGAGGGATAAGAGCTCATTCTACCCGCCTATATTGCTGCAACGGTGGCTGCTTCCAGGGACGCCCTATCCAGGAAATCTGCAGGGCTGCTACCTGGAAGTCAGCAAACACCTTCATTACCCATTACCACATCGACCTTGAGTCACGCGGGATGCTGGTTTTGGGGCCTCGGTTCTCCAGTCTCTTTCCCAAGTAAGTATTGGGGTGTGCGTCTTGCCTCCCTCCTCCCGGAGAACTGCTAGGAGTTTGCCAATGAGTGTGGATGAACAACATATCCATGTCCACTAGAAATACAGGTTACTCACCTGTAACAGGAGTTCTAGGAATGGTATATGTTGTTCATCCATACGACTCCACCCGACCTCCCGGCTTGGACGCACAACCTGAGCTTCCAGCGGCCAGATCTGGCGCCATGGGGCAGAGCCGAGAGTTATACCACCCGGTGGGTGGAGGAGCAAGCTTGAAGACCTTCCGCAAGATTTAAAGCGGCAAGGATACCTGCCAATGAGTGTGGATGAACAACATATACCATTCCTAGAACTCCTGTTACAGGTGAGTAACCTGTATTTCTTCAACTTAAAGGGACACTGTCAACTTTACTTCTTCGGTTTTGCCTGATCCAAAATGCACCACTTTGTACACACCGATTAAATATTCACTACGGAAACCCCCATATGGTTGAAATGAAAGTATATTTACCATGTTTTCATTTTCTGCCTTAATTTGTATTCATCCATCCCGACCGAAAGTGCCCGCGTCCCGGAAGCACATCCAAGTTGGGAACCAGGTCTGGTAGGAGCGTGTTCATGAACTGCAAGTTTTTAACATTGTGTCAGTAGAAGAAGAATAATCCGTTGCCTTATGTTGTACAAAATGCTGCTTCATCTCCCACGACAAACAGAGCACTGCGGAACCAGTTACTGTTTTAAATCCCGAGCTGAAATCCTCGGCATGCGCCGAGTCATGCACAAAGATCCTGGCGATGCCCAAGAGCTTGCAATTGGCACGCATACCCAGGATTTCAGCTCGGATTTAAAATAGAACTTTAGTACTGTGAGTGCTCGGTTTGTTGTGGAGATGGCAGCATTTTGTACAATATAAGGTGCCGGATTATTATTCTTTACTTGTAACACTGCTGTAGGTATATGACCACTTACAGTGGTGGGTTTTGAATACTTTGGTTGTGAGGGCAGAAGCATATGAATGTGTGGCTGTGAGCTCAGCTGTTACCCACAGCAGTGTTACAAGTTCAGTATGTATGGGCCACTTGCAGTGGTGTTTTTTTTTTATAACACTTTGGGTGTGTATGCAGAACCTCATGAATGTTTGGTGTGATCAGCTGTTGGTAATGGCATACTTACTGTACTTGTAACACTGCTGTGGGTATGTGAGCACTTGCAGTGGCGGGTTTTGGATACTTTGGCCTGCTCCTGTTGGAAGCTGAGAAACTTGCCATACTGCAGAGAACAAACTAGAACACATCTGAGGAACTGGGAACTTAGTAAAACATAATATTGTAGGGGACTAGGAAGGTAAGCTACACTTTCTGTGCTAGACACATAGGATTTGGAAGGATATTTGTGCAATATTTTAGAAGTGTCCTGCTGGCTAAGCAGAGAGTTTATCCCTGGTTTCAGATAAAGGGTTTGTGTGTGTATTAGCAGACATAGCAAATTGTCTTCACTGAAAGGCCTGCTTACATCACAGGTGTCACTAGTCAATCAATTGATTCTGGGTGGGGCTTTTATCACTGCTGTCTTAAGCAAACTACACAGAGAAAAGCCAGTCAGAAAAGACTTGCCTGCTCCTGTTGGAAGCTGAGAAACTTGCTATACTGCAGAGAACAAACTAGAATGCATTTGAGGAACTGGAAACTTGGTAAAACATAATATTGTAGGGGACTAGGAAGGTAAGCTACGTTCTACAGAAAGTTTCATTATTTTCTTATTGGCATTAAGAATTGCAGGATTCCATTAAAGTGTAGTAATTTTATAACCAGAGGGGTTAAAATACAACTGAAGTTGCTTGATTTCTGTGCTAAACACACAGGATTTGGAAGGATTTGTGCAATATTTTAGAAGTGTCCTGCTGGCTGAACAGTGAGTTCTTTTTATCCCTGGACTCAGTAGAGTGGTTTGTGTAGGAGCAGTGGTCTAGTACATTGTGGTGTTGGTTGACCGGTTGACTTACTATAAAGGGCAGTACTCACCAGGGTGGTGGCAGTGGTGTATTTGATTGTTTCTAACAGTCACCAGTGGTTGTGGCATTTCCTTTATAGTCAAGGTTCTGACATCACTTCCTCAACAGGTCTTGGAGCAGAACTGTCGATTCTTAATTACCCAGCACAGTGCATACAGGGTAAGTATATATATACACACACACACACACAAAAATTTATATATTACTCATTGTGTATTATAAGGAAAGAGGGACATGTGGGGAGTGGTGCAATGCACTGGCTGTGGGGCAGCAATTTTCCGGGAGACATTCTGAACCTGCGTTGCTGCCCCATTTGCAGGCAACTGTCAGCTCTGAGGGAGGAGGTTGCCCAGCTCCAGGCTGAACTGGCAAGGACTAAGGAGGCCTCCCCACCCAAAGAGCACCAGTTCCACAACCACTGCCTCAGAGGTTGCTATGCGTGAAGAGCAGATGGACCACAGTAGGTTCGGGAGGGTGAGGGTGGTGGAACAGAGGCGTAGCCCCGAGTTGCACCTCTGCACAAATCATATGTCAGTCTGGCAAATCAAGGTTCCTCTATGATGACACCCTTTATTGGAGACCAAGAAAATGCTGGGGACATCCACAAGGAGACCCACAAAAGAGTGGCAAGGACACCACGGCAAAGAAACAGCTTCTGATAGGGGACTTAGTTGTTAGGGGTGTAGACCTGGGGAAGGGAGAGGAGAGGGAAGTAAGGTGCCTGCCTGGTGCCATGGCTTGAGGGACAGGGCAGATCCTCAGGATTGCAGAAGTAGCATCACAGGAGAGGAAACTAGATATCATTATCCACCTCGGGACAGATCCTAGCTAGGCATGAGATCAGTGCATGCAGGATGAATTTGTGGAGTTGGGGAGGGCCTCAGACAGGTGCAAGCACAGTAACCTTCTCAGAGGTGCTGCCAGTCTATGGCAGGGGTGAGGCTAGGGTACTGCACAACAATGCAGTTTAATGAATGGTTGCAAAACTGGTGCAGAGCGCAAGGCTTTTGGCTTCATTGGGGACTGTGGGTCCACCTGGAGAGATGAAGGTCTATACTGGCATGATGGTCTGCATCTGTCCAGGAAGGGGAAACGCTCCTAGGTGACAGGTTTAAAGGCTTCCTTGGCAAGCTTTTAAACCAGCCAAGGGGAGGTGCTGATAGGAAACAGGAAAGTTCAAGCCTCCCCCACAAAACATGGCAGGTAGGGTAAACACTGAGGTACAGAACTTGACAGAGGGCAGGACAGGGGCAAATGAAAAAAATGGACAAGGGCAGTAAGAGCAGGGTGGGGTAAAAGGATAAAGCCAACATTAAATGGAGGGCAATGAGTACCAATGCCCGTAGTCTGGGAAACAAGCCTCCAGAGCTAGTAGCCCTAATGGAAGAGGAACACTTGGATATTGTGGCAGTCACAGAAACTTGGTACATGGAGAACCACGACTGGGATGTCAACATACCAGGTACACAATCTACAGAAGGGTCAGGGAGGGTAAAAGAGGAGGTGGAGTAGCTCTCACATAAGGGAAGGGATCAAAGCTACAGAACTAAAAAGTAAAGGGGAGGACAAGAGGAACTCTTGGGTCACCTTGGAGCCAGGGAATGGCATCACAATCCACAGGGGTTGTATACAGACCCCGCCTCAAGGGAGGAAATGGACAAGAAAATGATAGAGGGCATTCTCAAAATGGCTGAAAAGGGAGATACTGTTGATGGGGACCTGAATATGCCAGATGTTAACTGGGCGACATGGACTGCAGCCACATCCAAGAGCAGGGTCATTCTTGATGCCCTACAGGAGCATGCCTTAGACAGCTAGTGGTGGAACCCACTCAGGAGGGAGCAATATTAGACCTGGTACTCTCAAATGGAGAGAGGATCACAAACTTAGAAGTCAGTAGACATCTGGGAACAAGCGTCCACTGCACAGTGTGCTTCACAATAAACACAACCATGGAGACAAGCCATACAAAGACAAGGATACTGGACTTTAGAAGGGCTAACTTTGGCATAATGGGTGAATACCGAGGAATGCATTAGCAAATGGCCAGAAAGGAGGGGTGGAAGAACAATGGAGAAAAATCAAAACTGCCATCATGGAGGCAACAAGCTTTTGTGTGAAACAAAGAAAACAAAGCGGAATAAAAAAAACCCACTATGGCTATCAAAAGAGGTGTCAAGGAAAGTTAAGGAGAAAAAGGCTGCATTCAAAAGTTTAGGAATCACAGACGGAGCACATACAGGGAACTGTATCAATTAAAGCGGAAAGAAGTGGGGAAGGCAGTCAGAAAAGCAAAGGCCCAAAACGAGGAAAAGATAGCCAACTCAGTTAAGGGGGGATAAAAAGCTTTATAGGTACATTAGGGAGCATAGAAAGGTTAAGGGGGATAGTGAAGATTAATAAAGGAGAGGGAGGTAGGCAGAGGAGACAGTGAAAAGGCAGAGATACTGAATGAATACTTTTGCTCAGTATTCACAAAGAAGAGGCAGTTACCTAAGCCAAACAGTAGAGGCACTCTGGATAGTGGGGTTGACACCAGTCCATTTACAGAAGAAAGAGTACTGAAATAACTCCTAAAACTCAAGGTGGACAAAGCAATGGGGCCTGACGGATTCACTCTAGAATCCTAAAAGAGCTAAGGAAGGACCTAGTGACACTACTAACCACACTTTTAACAAATCATGGGAAGATGGGGTGGTACCTGAGGACTGGAGGAGGGCAGATGTGATTCTCCTTCACAAAAGTGGGAGCAAGGTAGAAGAGGAAACTACAGACCTGTTAGTTTGACCTCAGTGGTGGGGAAAATGATGGAATCACTTCTGAAAGAAAGAATTGAGTACCTGGAGGCCAGCGGGGCACAGGACCCAAAGCAGCATGGATTCGCAGCAGGAAGGTCATGTCAGACTGAATCTAATCGATTTCTTTGACTGGGTGACCAAAGTAATAGACCAGGAGGGGCTGTGGATGTGGCCTACCTAGACTTTAGCAAGGCATTTGACACAGTCCCGCATAAAAGATTAATAATCAAGTTAGCCAGCCTGAGAGTGGGTCCCAGGGTGGTAGCCTGGTAGCAAACTGGCTGCACAACAGGACACAGAAGGTACTAGTGAATGGAACATTCTGAAGAAAGGGGGTTACTAGTGAGTACCTCAGGGTCAGTACCGGTCCAGTCCTCTTAACGCCTTTATAGGTGACATTGGAGGGTCTGGAAGGAAAGGTATGCCTCTTTCGGATGACATAAAGATCTGTAACAGAGTTGATGCACAACGTGGGGGTAGAAAGGATGAGAAAGGACTTGGCATGGTTGAGTGAATGGTCAGACATATGGCAACTTAGATTCAATGCAAAGAAGTGCAAAGTAATGCACCTGGGAAATAAAAATCCAGGAGAAGAGTACACAATAGCAGGGAGGTACTGACGACAACAATAATGGAAAGGGATCTGTGTAGTCATATCAGATGACCTAAAGGTGGGTAAGCAATGTGAGAAGTCAGTAAGGAGAGCCAGGGGATACTGGGATGCATAAGAGGGGCATCACAAGTAGAAAAGGGAAGTGGTTATCCTCTATACAGACAGTTGGTGAGACCCCATCTGGAGTACTGCTTGCAGTTTTGGAGACCTCATCTACGCAAGAACATAGACAGGATGGAAGCAGTCTAGAGGAGGGCAACTAAAATGGTGCAGGGTCTACATCAGAAACCACATGAAGAGAGACTGAGAGAGCTTAATATGTATACCTTGATGAAAGGAGGGACGGGGGACATGATAGAAACGATCAAGTACCTCAAGGAATCAACAAAGTCCAGGAGGGTAGCATCTTTCAGAAAGAGATGTGAAACAAGGGGGCACAATTTAAAGTTAGAGGGGGGACGGCTCAGGGGTAATGTGGAGGAAATTCCTTTTCAATGGAGAGAGTGGTGGACGATGGAACCGCCTTCCTGAGAGGTTGTGGGGTCTGAAACGGTGGGGAATTCAAACATGCATGGACAGACATAAGGCAATTATAGTGGGGGTTGCAGGAACTAGGCGTTGGTTAACTAGAATCTGCAGCTTATCCAATAGGTAGGAAATAGGCAGACTGGGTGGGCCAAGTGGTCCTTATCTGCCGCAAAGTCTATGTTTCTATGAGTGTGAAGAAGCACATGAATGTGTGGTTGTCTGCTCTACAGCTGTCTTTGCTGTGGCGCAGTCAGTCTCGAAGCTGAGCAGTTACATACACGTTGTAGACTGGAATGCAGTGGGGCTTTTTGGTATCAAGGGTTTGTTAATGTAACTAAACAAAACCAGAACACCTGCCAAAGCACCAACTAGCATGCCAACCTCATATTGTAATGTGATGGATTATGCTGTGTGGGTAAGTAACACTACTCCACTGTGGGTATGTTTTCAGTGGTTGAATTTGGCATGCATATTGTGTGGACTGGGTGAGTATTTAGATCTTGCTTAGAGCTAAACTGGTACTGAACTTTTAGGTTCTCTGACTAGGGGCTGTTGAGTGGCTGGTGTGGGAGTTTTGATTTGGGCCTTTGTGAGTGGATAGTGTAAGATCAAGACACTAGTGTGAATGGACCTCTGTTGGACTGGCTACCTTGATGTGGTACAGAGGCGAGTCGCAGTTCAACATTGTAACTAAGCTAATCTAGTACAGAGGTTTGTCACAATGCAACATTGTAACTAAAAGCTAGGCTGGCGGCTGGCACTAGTGTGAATGGACCTCTGTGGGACTGGCTACCTTGATGTGGTACAGAGGCGAGTCGCAGTTCAACATTGTAACTGAATGCCAATCTAGTGAGGTTACAGCGCTTGTCGCACTTCCTGATTTAACTAAAGGAAGTTGTAGTAATCAGAGATTGTTGGCTATTGAAGGGCTTTCTTATAGGGAATGCAACTGTGTTTACCTTCCATTTTCCTTACTGAACACCATATCTGATGCTGGCATGGGGGAGTGTGCGTGGATGTAATGGGAGAGTTGTGGGCACAGGGATGGACATACAGGGCGTAGTAGTGGGGCAGCCTGGTGTGGAAATCTGAAATGTCTGGTTACAAGCCAGGGACATGAAAACCGCTTCAAGTACACTTTCTACTTTTATTTCAGTTGCTGGAATTGTCTGTAAAATTAGGAAGAAAGATTGCAGAATTTCATAGGTGGTACAGCGCCTGTTCTGGTTTCTTGCAACTCTTTATGTGTAACCTGTAGTATAGATCTCTAAACACGTGCATCTGTTTTAAACAGAATCTGTATGTTTTACGAGGACCCATTAGTTCTTTATGTCTAGGGGCCCTTTTGGGATGTTAATAAATTACAAGTAATATAACAAATGTTTCCGCTAAGGACCTTTCGCGGTGAGGTGAATGTGATAACCACTACACTATGGAAACTTGACTATGGCTTTTATTTACTGATAATGACATATTGAGTGTTCTGGGGGCCTGGATAATGCTATAGATATTTCAAGTTTCTCACGTGTGAGGCGGATGTGATAACCACTACACTACGGAAACTGCATGCTGGCCATCTTCTGCTTTGTCACTAAGTCATGTTGCATTGATAGAGCTAGGGACATGAAAACAACTTCAAGTACACTTTATTTCAGTTGCTGGAATTTTGTGCAAAATTGAGAAGAAAAGATTGCAGAATTTCATAGGTGGTGCAGTGTCTGTTCTATTGTGGTCTCTTGCAACTCTTTATGTGTAACCCATAGTATAGATCTCTCAACACATGCATCTGTTTTAAACAAAATCTATATATTTTACGAGGATCCACTAGTTGTGTATGTCTAGGGCCCCTTTTGGAATGTTAATAAATTACAATGAAAAGTAATATAACAATGTTTTGCCCAGTTTTGAACTGGGGACCTTTCGTGTTTGCTTAACATAACCACTACACTACAGAAACTATGTTGGCCATCTACTGCTTTGTCACCAAGTCATCATGTTGCTTTGAAAGAACACATTGCATACTTGTACAGTAGCTCCATTTAAGAGCAGCACCAACTCCATATGTACAAGCCAGGGATATGAAAATCGCTTGAAGTATACTTTTTATGTCAGTTGCTGTAATTCTGTGCAAAATTGGGAAGAAAAGATAGCAGAATTTCATAGGTGGTACAGTGTGTTCTGGTCTCTTGCAATTCTTTATGTAACCGTAGTATAGATCTTTCAATATATGCATCTGTTTTAAACAGAATCTTTATATTTACGGATCTCACTGCATTTCTTTCTTTCCTTCCTTCCCTTTTTCTCCCTCCTTTGCCCCTGTTTCTCACCCCTGTACTCTGTCTCCCATTCCCTACCTTACTACTCCATGACAAGGCCACCGTATGCAACTTTCTCACCCTGTATTTGACCTACTTAACTTACCTTCGCTTCTATTTCACTTAGTTTACCACCATCTTTGTATTGCTAATGTATCAGTGACTGTTGTTTCAACCTTGTACTATGGTGTTTGTGGTAACTGTAACATTATTTTGCTGTTCTTTGTCTGTCTTTGTTACCCTCCCACTATTGATGTGGAACTTTTGTTTCTAGGGACATGGATATGTTGTTCATCCACACTGTCTGGCAGGTTCCTTGCCAATTTAAATCTTGCTGGAAGGTCTTCAAGCTGGCTCCTCCCACCCACCCACCTGGGTGGTAAAACTCGCCCGCCCATGACGCCAGATCTTCCTTACGGCTTGAAGCTCAGGTTCCCTCCTTAACGCCTGCGATGACTGGTCTCCTAATTCGAATTTTCAAATTAAAAGTTTTGCCAAAAGACTTCGGTCTTCTCTCCCTCTGCTGCGATGGACCATCGACTCGGTTTCCGAGATGCCCTTGCGGGCAGAAGATGTCTCGGCGGATCCGCACTCCACGCGTCTACTGCTTGGGCTTTGAGCACGACCCACAGGCCTGCGACCTGTGCCTTCCTTTTCCGCCCACGCCCTCAAGACCATGCTGCCTGTTTACAACTGGGGCGCCCCGAAGTGATTTCCTCCTGTAAAGTCAAAAGAGGCCCGGTTGGCGTGTCCGGGCGGCTCGGGCGGATCAGCCTGAAAGATGATCGCCCTTGAAGAGGAGGCGACGCTGGCCACATCTACCTCGGCCGCGGCATTTGCTCCGCTCTCTCGGTGCCTCTTATTCAGCTTCTTTTAAGGAGCTTTGTCTGACCCTCTTGACTAAGGTGAGGTCCAACTTTTTCTGGACTTTTCTCGGTTCAAGAAGACAAGGGTAAGTCTCATACGTCGGCGCTCTTGGGAGCGGGAAAGATCCCCTCTCCCAGTTGTCGGCCGTCGACTTCGGTTGACTCCTCGCTTCGCCACTGGTCTCATGGTGCCCCGTCAGGCCAGTTGACCGAGACTCTTGTCGACAGCGGTAGATTTCTCGACCCGCTGGACAGGTTGTCGGCTGGAGAAGCAGAGAATCCCTCTCCCGGTTCCCCGGTGGGAGTTGAGGACCCGTCGGCTCTCTGTGCCTCCGGTTCAGAGCCTTGATTAATCTTCTCGAACCGGGGTGCGGTTCGCGACACCTCCGCACCGTCCTCGGCAAAGCCGAGGAGTTCTCTATCTCTGGCGTCTTGGCAGTCCCGCCGTCATGGCGGTCGGCACATGACAGCGGCGCGCCGTCCCTCTTCCTCCTCCTCGACGAGGGAGGCCGCGCAAGTTGCGCTAAAGATATGAGGAACTCGTGTGGCAACAGCTCCTTCTGACGGGAATAAGCCGACGCCGCCGCCTTCCCCGCCATTAAGTGGCTATCACGAGCGGCCGAAACAACCCCTCGCTTTATCCGAGGAGCCTGTTCCAGGCGGTTGTTCGCCAATACCAGCTGCCCCACCGATTCGGTGGAACCTCCACCTCCACAGCCATTAGTTGGGGCTCCGACCAAAATTTCTCGGTCGGCTCAGGGACTGCTCCATAGGCTATCTGTCACCCTCACTCAATCAATCAATCAATCAAAATCTTTATTTATTCAGGCGAACATCATTGAGCAAAGCTCATTTACAAGATGGACCTGAGTGGTCATACAAATGAGGATACAAGTATTATTACATAGACAAGAATAGAATAAATAGCAATACAATGGCATGAAATGATTATATACAACAATTTACATATATACAAGTAACAATAGAACCATTTAGCCTGTAGGAAAAAAAAGAGGACAAAGGGTATAGCAGTCCTAAAATGTAAGTTATATGGTCTAAACTAGTTTTTAAGTGAATATAATAGGTGATTCGGAAGAAAGAAATTGAGTTAATATAATGGATAGAAAAAGGGAGGTTTAGTTGGGTCAGATAGGTGGGGGATTATGCTTTATAAAAGCAATTGCAGAGCTCTGGAAAAGGGAGGAGAACAATCTTTTGAAGGATGCCAGAGGTAGTAGGCTATCTAGCTTCATGGATTTTGGAGAGAGTTCCATGCAGCTGCTAAGGAATAGCTGAAAGCAGCCCTCCCATACCGGTGCAGGCATTGGGGACCTTTAATGTGATGAGTTTACTGATCCTTAAGGTGTATGGCCTGGTTGTAATTTGGGTAAAGCAATCAGTGATATAGGTCGGTAGTTTGCCTGTTAACGCTTTGAGTATCCAGATAACAGCATTCCTATTTCTTCTGTGTTGCAATGATGTCCAGTTGACTGCCATATAAAGGAGCAATGATGGGTGTTGGAGGGAAGGTCAGTAATAAATCTTATGGACCTGTGATACAGGGTGTCCAGCTTATGTAAGAGATGACTTGAACAATGGCAGTAGAGAAAATCAGCATAATCAATGAGGGATAGGAATGAGGCCTGAATTAACCTTTTTTGGAATCACTGTTTAGGTAATGTTTTATTCTAAAATAGTCCGAGCCTCTGTCTTAGCTTTTAAGTAACTCTTCAATATGGACAGAATAGTCAAGCCTGTTATCTATCCAGACTCCAAGGTATTTGAAGTTATCAACAAATTCAAGTTTCTCTCAAGTAAGGTGGATATATGTAGGGTGTTGGATGCTGGGGTAGTGGTAGTACAACTCTTTGTGGTAAAGAACATAGCTTTGTTTTTTGCATTTAGAAGTAGTTTTTGTCAAGTAGATTGTGCTGCAGAATGGAGAATTCGGATTGTAGAAGTTCACAGGCTTTGAAGGTGAGGGATTGCTGACATACAATACAGTATCATCAGCAAACAGATGAATGTTAGATTGAGTGAGGTTGGCATCAATATTGTTTATATAAATAGCAAAGAGGATAGGCCAAGAATAGAGCCTTGTGGTACACCTTATAGCAGAGGTTTTGAGGTGGATAGGTAATTTCCATTTCTAACCAGTTGCACCTATCTGAAAGGTAATCCTTAAACCAGTTGAGTGATAGGGAATCCAGGCCTAATGAGTTAAGGGAGGTGAGTAATAAGTCATGATCCACTGTGTCAAAGGCTTTACTCAAATCCAGAAACACAGCACAGGTAAAATTTTTTGTCCAAATTAGTCTGCCAATCGTTGGTTACCTTGGCTAAGGCAGTAATGGTGTTATGCTTTGATCTAAATCCAGATTGTGCAGAATTTAGAAGGTTATTGTTATCCAGATAGTCCCTTAACTGAGAGTTTACTAGTTTTTCGAGCATCTTAGATAGTACTGGTAGGATGGAGATAGGTCTGTAATTGTTGAGATCCCTAGTATCACCAGATTTGAGTAATGGAACTACTTGAGCTGTTTTCCAAGTAGATGGAATGGATCCAGTAGTTAGGAAAGATTGAAGAGATGAGTAAGGGGGCAGATAAGACATGTGAAGCAATTTTCAGGAAATAGGGATCCAGGAGTCTGCACCTGCACTTTTAGTTGTGTCTAAATTAGAGAGGAGATCTTCCACTTCTTTCACGGATATTGGGATGAAGGAAAAAGTTGAAGTGGCCATTTGTCCCACAGTAGTTTGCAGGTTCAAGGAAGATCTCAGGATATTTGCAGGTGATGAGTCAAATGCTAGGCCAGCAGTGGTGAAGTGAACATTGAAGGTATTTAAGATTTCTTGTTTACCTGTAATTTCTGTGTCATTTAGTAGCAATTTGGTGGTTAAGGCAGGAGTAGAATTCTGGCCCAGAAGTCCTTTTATTGTACCCCAGAGTCTGGATGGGTTATTGTAGGAGGCATCCAATTCAGCTGTATAGTAGGCAGTTTTGGCAGTTCTTATTTTTTTGTACATGAATTCCTTGCTTTTCTGAAATTTAGCCAATCACTGGTGTCCTTTGTTTTCTTGCCTTTTCCACAGCTTGTCTCTGGTTCTCAAGGCTGCTTTAAGCTCAGAGGTGAACCAAGGGCAGGATTTTACCTTAGTTCTGATACTGGTGATAGGTGCATGAATATTGAGAACATTGGTGATAATATCCTTTAAAGTCTGGAGTGCTGTTTCAACAGAGGTTGTAAGATAGAAATCTTGCCAATATATTGTAGTACTCAGGTCATGGAGGTAACCTGAGATATTGAAATTCTTTTTGACCTTTTGAGGATAAATTCTGCAGGATTTGGTGGTTTGAGTGTGGATCTTATGCCAGCTATAGGGTAATGGTCACTCACATCACTTGGCAGTACTCCTGCATGTGAGTATAAGTGAGGCTTGTTTACCAACATAATATCCAGGAGTGAGCTGTTGCTGGAATTTCTTGGTTAATCCTAGTTGGGTCTTTAATCAGCTGTGTGAATCCATAGGTGTCACAAAAGGTTATCAAAGGTGCAGATACATTAGACAACCAGTTTAAATTCAAATCACCAAGGATGACGGTATCTTCAGGGCCTTGGTTGAGAATTGACCCTAGGTGAGAAAGCAGTTTAAGGCCTACAGAGGGGGCCTATAGCATCCAATCAGTTTAAATGGAGACGAATTAGGAAGGCAAATTTGATTGATAAACATTCAAATTCATTTGGCTCAGATGTGTTGATGAGGCAGGTTGCAGAGATGGTGTCCTTAATGTATATGGCCACCCCACCACCCCTGGAAGGCGATCTGCTCTGAAGAGCTGGTAATTGGGAAGGTTTACAACACTGTCTTTTGTTGTAGGCCTGAGCCAAGATTCAGAGATGACCAGGAAGTCTGGAAGAGTATGTACCACCCAAGCCTGTATTAAGATGAACTTTTTAGGAGGCTGCAAGCATTGAAGTGTATGAAGCTTAGTCCTTTTATGGTAGTCAGCTCAGAAGGGAAGATAAATTGACAATGGGGCCAGGATTAATCTCAATGGTGCCAATGCATAAAAGGAGGTAGAAGATTAATTTGACTAGGGCTCCAAGGGATAGGGATAGAGAGTGATCAGAGCATTTCCTCTTAATCCTAGATGCACACTGTGTAGTGGGAGATGGTGCTGTTATATAGGTGTGTCTTTTATCATAACATAGGAGTCTGATGGACAGGCATAGAGGGTTTTATAGATCCAGGATACATGTAAAGGGCTAGGGAGAGCTGGATTGTTAGAGAGGCTTTATGTGGGATACCCCAGGGGTTGCAGTGTAATAGTGGTTCAAAGTGAATAAGGAATAGATGGTTGTACATTGTGGATGGCAGTGGAGAGCAGAACATACTCATTAACTTATTCGTCATGACAGGGGTATAATATGATTATCATAATGGAATGGGGAGATGAGAGGCTAAGGAGCAAAAGGAAACAAGTTAGCATTGTGCGGGTAGGTATGGGTTAACAGAGAAGGAATTAGATGTGGGCGTGGATGAGAGAAATGGCGGAAAGAGTGTATAAATACAATTAACCAAGAGGGGAGGGGGCGGCAAAATTTTGCGGCTTTGCCCAGACTTTCACACTGCTTCTCCCGGCCTCCTGGAACTCTTGGTCGGCTGGAGGTCACCGCCGGCCGCTGGCGGCTCGGAGCCCTTCTGCGGCTGGAGCTGGAGGGCAATGCCGGCTGCAAGTCAGGGGACAGAGGAGAAGGCAGTGAGAAGGTAATTGTTGCAGGCAATCTGCAATTAGGTGCAAGAAACAAGAATCTGCACAACAAAAGACTGGGAGGGTTTGGGGGGTTGGCGCCTTGCCTAGCCCACACAGATCCCCAGAAAAGGCTGAATCACTAGCAAACATCACATCAAAACATGTTTAAATTACCCACAATTTTAAGTAAAACAGCTCTTTTAAGGAAATTAACACAAGTTACAGCTAATCAGAAAATCCCATCCAGAAAAGTGTTGCAGAGTCCAGCTAAAGTCAATGGGAAAGGCGCATCAATCGAAGCAAGGCAGAGACAGCGGTCGCTCCCGATTGGCTGCGGCTTTGCCCTTACCTTTCACACTGCTTCTCCGGCCTCCTGGAACTCTTGGTCGGCTGGAGGTCACCGCCCGGCCGCTGGCGGCTCGGGCCCCTTCTGCGGCTGGGCTGGAGGCAATGCCGGCTGCAAGTCAGGGGACAGAGGAGAGGCAGTGAGAAACAGGCACTCATTGCAGGCAATCTGCAATTAGGTGCAAGAAACAAGAATCTGCACAACAAAAGACTGGGAGGGTTGGGGGAAGACGCCCAAGCTGCCTAGCCCACACAGATCCCCAGAAAAGGCTGAATCACTAGCAAACATCACATCAAAACATGTTTAAATTACCCACAATTTTAAGTAAAACAGCTCTTTTAAGGAAATTAACACAAGTTACAGCTAATCAGAAAAATCCCATCCAGAAAAGTGTTGCAGAG
Source organism: Neoceratodus forsteri (assembly GCA_016271365.2). Taxonomy (NCBI): domain Eukaryota; kingdom Metazoa; phylum Chordata; order Ceratodontiformes; family Ceratodontidae; genus Neoceratodus; species Neoceratodus forsteri. The sequence goes on from CM057455.1 coordinate 1,301,936,729, forward strand.
TCCAGCTAAAGTCAATGGAAAGGCACATCTAATCGGAAGCAAGGCAGAGACAGCGTCGCTTTCCTCGATTGGTTGCGGCTTTGTCTGCATTTTCACACTGCTTCTCCGCCTCCTGGAACTCTTGGTCGGCTGGAGGTCACCGCTGCCCGGCCATGCCTGGAGCCCCTTCTGCGGCTGGAGCTGGAGGGCAATGCCGGCTTTCACACTGCTTCTCCCGGCCTCCTGGAACTCTTGGTCGGCTGGAGGTCACCGCCGCCCGCTGGCGGTCTGAGCCCTCTCGCGGCTGGAGCTGGAGGGCAATGCGCTTTCACACTGCTTCTCCCGGCCTCCTGGAACTCTTGGTCGGCTGGAGGTCACCGCGGCCGCTGGCGGCTCGGAGCCCTTCTGCGGCTGGAGCTGGAGGGCAATGCCGCTTCACACTGCTTCTCCGGCCTCCTGGAACTCTTGGTCGGCTGGAGGTCACCACTGCCCGCTGGCGGCTCGGAGCCCTTCTGCGGCTGGAGCTGAGGGCAATGCCGCTTTCACACTGCTTCTCCCGCCTCCTGGAACTCTTGGTCGGCTGGAGGTCACGCTCCCGCTACGGCTCGGAGCCCCTTCTGCGGCTGGAGCTGGAGGGCAATGCAACTCCGATCGACCTCAGCAGGTGGAGGTGGCTCAGGCCCGAGGCAGCTCTTTGAGGACTCTTCAGAGTCCAAAGACGATTCCTCCTTTCTCAAGCGATCGGACTTGAGTCCTCAGGAGGACAGTCTGTGGACGAGTAGGCCTTCGTCCCTTCCTGGGATTGCTTCCGCTCATCTCGGAGTCCACCAGGATGAAGCTCTCGAACCTGCTTAAACGGGCCAGATATCCTCACGGAGATTCTGGACCCGAGGGGATTCTCTGACGGAGGCTCTTCCGTGGCCGAGGCCATAGTGGGTCCGGCCTTGGAGCTCTGGCACGCCTGCTTCCTGTCCTGCGCCTTGCCAGGATGGCCAGGAAGTATCGGTCCCTACCCAGTTCCTGTCCGTTTTGAACACCTCGCCAAGGGGTTTATACCGACAGCGTTCCGGCGTGCCGAGAACGCTGAGGATGTAGGACAAACCTCCCGACAAGGAGTCCAAGAAATTGACCATGCTGCTAAAAGTCTATGCTGCGTTCCTGCCTTCTGCAGGCCAGGCCGGGCCGCCTCATGGCACATTTTTTCTCATGCTCTGTTGGGCTCCTGATGAGGTCATCTCAATCTTCCCGCGGATCTGCAGACCACAGTCAGGCAGGTGCGGGACCAGGTAGGGCAGGGCCAAACAGCAGCTCCAGACTGCTTTAGACATTGGAGACTCATGTGCCAGATCTGTACGCCGCAGTGGCTATGCGCGTCGGGGCTTGGCTGAGGATATCCACCTTTATTTCGATACCCAACACAAGTTGGCGGATGTTCCCTTTTCGACTGACTCTTCGGCCCCGGCGTGGAAGGTCACCTGCAGAGGATCAAGAAGTCCAATGCTACCTTGACCCGGTCCTTTCCGCCAGAAGGACAAAGGCTGCAAACCACAGCCTAAGCTCTCTCGCTCTTTCTGCGCCACAGCGCCCGCCCAGCAACGCCAGGGCTAGCAGGCTCGGCTTGGCATCCCAAACCCAAGTCCGGGTTTCCAACAGGAAGCAGGAGGTAAGGCCCAGGAGGTCCCTCGGCCGTCCCTCCTCCAAGCCTGCCCAGTGACGGGCTGAGGGGTGTCGCCTAACCCCGCCACTCACCCCCAGGTTCCCTCGGGGACGGCTCTGGCACTTCCTTTCCGCCTGGTCCGTTATTACCACGGACAGGTGGGTGCTGGAGGTGGTGGGAAAAGGCCTGCCTCTAGAATTCGAGCAGACCCGCCTTCAGAGCCGCTGCACTCGGGGCCTCGGGTCCGAGACTCACGGTTGGCTCATCAGGCTGACATCGCCTCCTCCTCCACAAGGAGGTGATCAGGAGGTGGCGGACCTTCCTCAGACCCAGGGTTTGTGTCCAGGTACTCCTGGTTCCGAACGGACGGTGGCTGGCGCCCATTCTCGACCTACACGACCTGAACAAGTTCCAAGGTTCTAACCTTCAGGATGGTCACCTGGCTCAGATAATACCATCCTGGAACACGGTGTGTGGTTCTGCTCTCTGGACCTGCAGGACGCGTTTTTCACGCCCCTATCCGTCCGTCACATCGGAGATTCCTTCGCCGAGCGGAGGGATCCTCTCGAGTTCGAGCCATGCCCTTGGCCTGTCTCCAGCTCCCAGGGTCTTCACCAAATGCATTGCAGTGGTGACAGCTTCTCTAGGTGCCGAGGGGTCCGGTGTACCTTACCTGGACGATTGGCTGATAGCAGCCCCTCCAGACAGGAGTGGGGCGGTCCAGAGATCTGGCCTCCAGGTTTGCTCTCAAATCGGCCTCTCCTCAACGAGGCCAAGTCGGAACTCGAGCCGAAGCAGGTGATTCTGTTTATTGGGGCAGAGCTCGACTCTCTCGAGCCAGAGCATGGCTCCCGGTGACAGGGCCGAGGTTCTGCCTCCTTTGCCCAATCATTTCTGGTTGGGCAACCGCCGCCTGCCCGGGACTTCCTGCGCCTCCTGGTCTCATGGCGGCCTGTACCAGCGTGGTCCTTGGGCACGCTGGCACATGCGCCCTTTAGTGGGGACTGGCCAGCCAGTGGTCACAACGCTGCGATCCATTGGACCAGCTAGTGATGATGACCCAGGAGATGTGGAACGCCTCCGTGGTGGACCGCTCCATCTCATTCGCAGGAGGGCATCCCGCTTGTCTGCCCTGAGCCGATGGTCTCTCTGTCGACCGATGCCTCCTCTGATGGGTTGGGGTGCCCATCTGGGAACACCGGCGACGGCCTTGGTCCTCAAGGGAGTCCCGATGCCATATCAACCTGCTGGAACTCCGAGCGGTCCGCCTAGCTCTCACCGCCTTTGCCCGCTTTCTCTGGGGTCATGGTCAGAGTCCAGACGGACAATACCACCACCATGTACTACCTAAACCGCCAGGGCGGGACGCTGCCCATGCTTCTATGCAAGGAAGCTCTCCGATTTGGTCACCTGTGGCGCAGCCTGGAGGCGGATCTCCTAGCTATTCATGTGGCAGGAGCCTCCCACACCCTGGCTGATGCCCTGAGCCGGATAGGGGCTGCATCTCATGAGTGGTCTCTCCTGCCGGAGGTAGTAAAGATCTGTTCTCCCATTGGGGCACATCTCAGGTGGACCTGTTTGCCTCCAGGGAGAACGCAGGCTGAGGCTGTTTCATGCCCCGCCTCAGCAGGGCTTGCTGCAGGGATGCCTTCGAGGCTGTGGACCCCGGCCTTCTACGCTTTTCCCCATTTCCCTTGATTCACAAGGCGCTCTCAGCAAGGAGGGACAAGGCGCAGGTGATTCTGATAGCCCCAGACTGGCCCCGCAGATCTCCTCAGCCTCAGCTCCAGGCTCCCGAGGCAGCTTCCAGCCGCCCGACCTGCTCTCAGTCAATCAGGGAAGGTGTTCCATCCGGACCTTCAATCCTGCACCTGACGGCCTGGTTCCTGAGCTGCTAGAGTTCCAGGCCTTGGGTCTTTCCCGACGAGGTCCTCAATGTTGTTGAGGCGCCCCATAAGGAGTCGACCAGGAAATGTTATCCCTTCAAAATGGAAGAGAATTTCCATTTGGTGTCAGGGCAAGGGCTTGGACCCTTTCTCCTGTCCTTTGGCAAGCATCTTGACTATTTATGGTCCCTTTCTAGTCAAGGGCTTAGGCCAGTTGACCCTAAGGGTGCACCTGGCAGTTCATCTCTGCTTACCGGGCGCGGGCCGGGAGCAGTCGGTGGCGAGGAGAAGGGTGGTCTGCTTTTTTCAAAGGCCTTGGTCACATTTCCTCCGGGTGCGAGGAAACCCACCTCCGTGATTTACTGCTGGTACTGGCAAAGCTCATGGGCAAGCCATTCAACCAATGCACAGGTGTGAACTTTCACCTGTCGTGGAAGACCGCCTCTTGGTGGCTATCACGCCTGCCAGAAGGATGGGAGAACTCCAGGCGCCTGCATCGAGTCTCCTTACCTGGTCTTCCACAGGGACAAGGTTGTCCCGCGCCCCCACCCAAAATTCCTTCTGAAGGTGGTGTCTGAGTTTCACCTAACCAGGTGTTGACTCTGCCGTGTTCTACCCCAATCACACTCGAGGCTCAATACAGGCTCCATACTTTGACCCTAGAAGGCGCCGCTTATTTATAAGGAGTGCACGGCTGAAATTAGGAGAGGTTCGCCAGCTGTTTGTCACCTACGCTGAAGCCGCACCTGGCAGACCTGCAGCAGCGGATGATAAGCAGGTGGGTCACCTCCTGCATAGATCTCTACTACAAGTTGGCGGGCATGGAGCCTCCCAGAGGGATAAGAGCTCATTCTACAATCATACTGCTGCATCGGTGGCTACTTCCAGGGACGCCCTATCCAGGAAATCTGCAGGGCTGCTACCTGAAGTCAGCACACACTTCATTACCATTACCACATCGACCTTGAGTCACGCCCGGGATGCTGGTTTGGGGCCTCGGTTCTCCAGTCTTTATTCCCTAAGTAGAGGTGTCGCCTTGCCTCCCTCCTCCGGAGAACTGCTAGGAGTCTGCCAGACAGTGTGGATGAACAACATATCCATGTCCTTTAGAAATAGTTACCACCTGTAACAGGAGTTCTAGGAATGGTATATGTTGTTCATCCACACGACCTCACCCGACCTCCCAGGCTTCACGCACAACCTGAGCTTCCAGCGGGCCAGATCTGGCGCCATGGGGTGGAGCCGAGTTTTACCACCCGGTGGGTGGGAGGAGCCAGCTTGAAGACCTTCCGCAAGATTTAAAGCGGCAAAGAGCCTGCCAGGCAGTGTGGATGAACAACATATACCATTCCTAGAACTCCTGTTACAGGTGAGTAACCTGTATATATGAGCAGTCCTCTTCAAAGGTACTTGCAATTCGAGAATGATTAAATAAAACAAATATATTTTATGAGGACTCACTAGTTCTGTATGTCTAGGAGCCCTTTGGAATGTTAATACATTACAATTATAAGTAATATAACAAATTTTTCCGCCTGGTTTTGTACCGGGACCTTTCAAGGTAGAAGTAACGTGATAACCACTACACCACGGAAACTGCATGTTGGTCATCTGCTGCTCTGTCGCTAGTAGTCATGTGTTGCTGTGAAAGAGCACATTGCATACTTGTACAGTAGCTCCATTTTAAGACAGCACCAACCCCATGTATAGTTACAAGTCAGGGACATGAAAAGAGCTTTAAGTACACTTTCTGCTTTTATTTCAGTTGCTGGAATTCTGTGTAAAATTAGGAAGAAAAGATTGCAGAATTTCATACGTGGTACAGTGTCTGTTCTGGTCTCTTGAAACTCTTTATGTGTAACCCATAGTTTAGATCTCTAAACACATGCATCTGTTTTAAACAGAATCTATATATTTACAGATCTCCTGCATCTTTCTTTCCTTTTTTCTTCCCTCCTTTTGCTCGGTCTCTCACCCCTCTATCTCCCATTTTCTCTCCTGATCTCTGCCTACCTTACTACTCCATGAAAAGGTCACTGGGCTGCAACTTTCTCACCCTATATTTCTGACCTAACTTAACTCACCTTCACTTCTATTTCACTTAGTTTACCACCTCCTTATCTTGCTAATGTATCAGTGACCGTCGTTTGAACTTTGTAGTATGGGGTTTGTGGTAAGTGTAAAATTATTCTTGCTCTCCTTTGTCTGTCTTTGTTGCTCCACCCACCCACCCACTATTGATGTGGAACCTTGGTAAATGAGCAGTCCTCTGCTGAAAGGTACTGTAAACCGAGAATGATTAAATAAAACTAAATAAGTACATATTTTACAAGGATGCACTAGTTCTGTATGTCTAGGGCCCTTTTGGGATGTAAATAAATTACTATTGTAAGTACTACAAGAAATGTCCTACTAGGGAAACTTTCAGCGTGAGGCAACGTGATAACCACTACACTACGAAAACCTGGACTATGGCTTTTGTTTACTGATAATGACATATTGAGTGTTTTGTGGGCCCAGATAATGCTATAGATATTTCAAATTTCTTGTGTGTGCTGAACGTAATAACCACTATACTAAGGAAACTGCATGCTGGCCATCTGCTGCTTTGTCACCAAGTCATGTTGCTTTGATAGAGCCAGGGACATGAAAACAACTTCGAGTACACTTTTTATTTTAGTTGCTGGAATTTTGTGCAAAATTGAGAAAAGATTGCAGGATTTCATAGGTGGTACAGTGTCTGTTCTGTTGTGGTCTCTTGCAGCTCTTTATGTGTAACCTATAGGATAGATCTGTCAACACGTGCATCTGTTTTCAACAGAATCTGTATTTTATGAGGACCTACTAGTTCTTTATGTCTAGTGGCCCCTTTTGGAATGTTAATAAATTACAATTTCCGTGTTAAGTGAACGTGATAACCACTACACTGTGAAAACTGCATGCTGGCCATCTGCTGCTTTGTCACTAAGTCGTCATGTTGCTCTGAAACAGCATATTGCATACTTGTACAGTAGCTTCATTTTAAGAGCAGCACCAACCCCATGTGTATTTTAAGCCAGGGACTGAAAACAGCTTCAAGTGCACTTTTTATTTTATTTCAGTTGCTGGAATTCTGTGCAAAGTTGGGAAGAAAAGATTGTGAATTTCATAAGTGGAACAGTGTCTGTTCTGGTCTCTTGCAACTCTTTGTGTAACCGTAGTATACATCTCTCAACACATGCATCTGTTTTAAACAAAATCAGTATATATTTTACGAGGACCCACTAGATCTTACTTGAGACACAGCTCTTGCAGCAGGTTACACCATTAGGACTGAAGCGGCAGGCGTCAGGACCCCACAGAAAACTTCTAGCTAGCTATCTTCCAGTGGGGACACTTGACGTCGGTCCATGACGTCGACGGCAATGGTACATAAGAAGCGGTCCTGCCAGATTCCCAGTTCTTTCCTCACCATCGACTTGCATGTCTCGACCCTTCGGTTGTCTGTCTAGCTGCGACGCTGCGGATAAGTTCTTTCCCACGGAAATTTGGATTCTTCTAGCAAGTTTTTCGCTGATGTCCTCTCCGACCTCCGGTCACTCCTCCAAGTGTGCTTAGGAAACAGATCCCTTCAAGGATCCCCACACGGCCTGCATCTGGTGCCTAGGCCCAGACCACGGTACCGGGCCTGCTCCTTTGCCAGGGGTTTAACAGTCGAACCGGATCCGGCGTCAAACGCCCTTCAAGCTTTCTTACTAAAAGAGAAGCTAAGACCATGTCTTCCAAGGGGAATCCTCTAAAAGACCCACAAGCACGCGGAGAAAGCGAAAGGCCCCTTCCAGGTCCCCTCTAGGGCTTGGACTCTCACAGCTCCGTTCCAGGTCCGACCGCTCCCCTCCAGGGCCAGCTCTCGACCTCCCCAGCTGCAGTCAGGAAGTCCTCTTCTCAGGCCAAGTCCACCAGGTCGTCCCTCGCTTCGTCCTCCAGGGCCTTGGTTAAGTCTGGGGATCGCCATCATCATAAGTCAGGTTCCCTTCCTTGAACCCGGCGTCAGGTCAGCTTCTTTGCCTCCTTGCAAGGCGTTGGAGCTTACTTCCTTGAAGAGACCTCAGGATCCGGCGCGGTGTGTTCGTCGTCGGCCTCTCGTCAGCCATCCCTGGAGCCACTGTCGGCCAGGCGACCCGTCGCCGGCTAAGCCAACTCCTCAGCGGAAGCCGGAGGGGCCGCGCCCACCTCCTGGAGAAGAGAGCCCTGACGCCCGACCGGCGTCGGTCAGGAGACCGTGAATCAAGGAGGATCTGACGCAGCCAGAGGACCAGACGGTGACCCGGTCCGTCCGAGACTCCCAGGAACCTCGCCGTTACCGAGCCCCCTGTGGAGCCGGCGCGGGACCCAACGACCGTCCACCGGCGCCCGGACCGTCGGGCCTTTCTTTAGCGGATGTGAAGGACCTCTTCACTTACTGGTGGGACACCATAAAGAAGGATATGGTTCCCACTTCTCCTCCTCTTCCTCCACATCTCCGGTTCCTGCACCCCTCGCCATCGGGTCGGCAGGCCGCACCTCTTCCCGGAATACGGAACTTTCTCCCAGGGGAGACCAGAAAACGGAGACCTCCGCTCTAAATCCTCTCTAGGTCACCCAGCCCCAAGAGACACCGACGATCGCCTCGACGGAGGACACGGGATTAGAGTACTCATCATCTAGATCCGCATCTCCCTCTCATCCCTTCTCCGGACCCACGTGAGATGCCGAAGTCTCCTCCGGACGACCTTCGCTCTCGGATATTATGAGACGCATCCAAGAGAACATGGGATGGGATGTGAAGAGCTAGACCCGAAAGGATACACCTAGCCAAATATCTTGGCAGAAGGACCCCAAGCCTTGGTGGTGCCACCCTTGGTTGACACTTTCAGTGGATGTCACCAAGGCAGCGTGGAAGCGCCCACATTCGCCTCCCGGCGATGCCAAAAAGCTGATCGCTTGTACAAGGCTCCTAGGAAGACCAGTACTTGACTCAGAAAGCCTCAGGCCGACTCTCTGGTCATCACAGCCTCACATGACCGGTCACAGAGACCGCAACATCTGAGCACCCTGCCACCTGACCCAGAGTCCAAGCAGTTGGATGCTATGGGTAGGCGCACGATATGCTTCGCTACCTCGCCATCAGATCCTGAATTATTTGACCCACATGGTTCAGTTTCAGAATGCCTTGTGGGAACAGGGTCTGAAGCGGCTGAAAAACTGCGGAAGGTGAGCAGAAGGAGGAGATGCTTCAGCTCCTCCGTGCGGGTTCGGACATGGGAACCCAAGTGTTACGAGCAGCGTCACGACTCCGCCGGACTCATCGGCCCGAGCAGCAGCTTCTGGCGATGCCTCCTGAGAGACTTACCTGCCCTGGTCTTACCCGGACGCCCAGAATATCATGGACGCCCATTCGAGGGAGAAGTCTTGTTTGGTAAACCTTCGGAGAAGATTATTACCAGACTTCAGGAGGCCGGAAGGCGGTGAGGTCGGTTCAGGCCATGTATCTGACCCAGGCTTAGTTCCTTTCAGAGGAACCAAAGCCGATTTCGTGGCGGACGAGAGGCGGCAGTCCTGCTCGCTACACAACAGAGGGGCCCGGCCTCCGAGAGCCCAGGGAAACAGCCCGCGGCAAGCCAGCATACCACTAAGCCGGCCCAGCCAGCGGGACCCTCAGCCGCCACAGCCTGACTCCTTTCTGGCCCCGCCCCTCAGGATCAATGGAAATCATGGTCAGGGGTTGCATTGCGAACTTCCTGCCGGGATGGCAGGCTATAACCACCGACAGGTGGGTTTTCAGTTTGTTGGAAGAGGCCACTATGTAGAATTCACAGAAAAGCCACCCTGAGGCCTTCTTTGCTCTCCGGTATCCGGGTCAGCACAAATCTTTGATCTGGCAAGAAGTACTCGCTTCTGCAAAGGGAGTGATAGAGTACGTCCCGGAGAACCAAAGAGGACTAGGATATTATTCCCACTTCTTCCTGGTTCCAAAGAAAGCGGGACCTCCGTCCGATTCTGGACCTCAGTGACCTCAACGTGTCGATGCCTCCGAGAGATTCCGCATGGTGACTCTTCGGGTCTTATTCCATGCTGAAACAAGCGCCTTCTTAGCGTCTCTAGAGATGCAAGACGCATACCTGCATATCCCTATAGCTCAGGCGCACAAGAGGTTCCTGCGCTTAGAGTTCCTTGACCACCACCTTCAATTCCGAGCCCTTCCATTGGACTGTCATCCGCACCCAGGGTCTTTACCAAGTGCATGGCAGTCGTGGCAGCGTCTCTAGGAGACAGAGCCATTATGTGTTCCCGTACCTGGACGATTGGCTTCTCATGGCCACCTCCAGAAGGCGATGTTACTTGTGGTCCAGAGCACCCAGGACCTGTTCCGATCTCTGGGCATCCTAATAAACTTCCTGAAAAGTCTCTCCTGGTACCGTCAGAAACTGCAGTTTATAGGTGCAGTACTGGACACCGTTCAGGGAAGAGCTTTTCTTCCAGACAACAAGGCGGAGGCGCTTCAGATCCCTCATCAGGGAGTTATCGCTCGAACAAGACTGCTCTGCCAGGTCGGTCCTTTCGCTTGCTCGGACACATGGCTGCGCCATTCCTACCGTCCCTTCCGCAGGCTCCACATGCGGGTAACTCAGTGGATGCTCAAGGTGCAATGGGACCAAAGGCAAGACCACTTGCAGCATCCGGTCAGGATCACGAACACCGTGATTCGAGACTGGCAGTGGTGGCTAGTCCCAGGGTTGCTTTCCATGGGCGTCCCTTTGTGCGCCGTCCCCGAGGTAATCCTCACCACAGACGCCTCAGGTCTATGGGTGGGGGCACACCTGGACGGGTGAAGTCCCAGTCGTGTACCCGATGGAAGCTCATCTCCATATCAGTGTTCTAGAGATGAAGGCGGTTCTCTATGCCCTGCAGGCCTTTCAGTCAGTAATCCCACCGTGTACTCTCCTGCTTCAGACAGACAACACGGGCGGTGATGTATTACCTCAACAAACAAGGAGGCGGACACTCTTACCCCTTTGCAGGAGGCCATGAGGGTGTGGGATTGGGTAATCGGACACGGAGCAAATTTGATCACTGTACATGTTCCCGGGTGGACAACACGATTGCAGACGGTCTGAGTCGCTCCCAGGCCAGAGTCCATGGGGAACTTCTTCAAGAGGTAGCAGAGGATCTGTTTCTTCGATGGTGAACTCCAGAGCTAGACTTGTTCGCATCCCCATCCAACATAAAACTGCCCAATTTTGCTCTCTAGATCCAGGGCCTGGTGTTTTCTGGCGAGACGCGTTGTCCCTCTCCTGGGCGGACAGATTCCTCTCCTTTCCCTCCCTTCCCGTTGATCCAGAGAGGAGTTCTCAAACTCGCGAGGGAGCATGCAGTTATGATCCTGGTGGCCCGCTCTGGGCCAGGCAGATCTGGTTCCCTTTGCTAATGCAGCTATCCCGGAACCCCGCCTCCCGCTGTCCGCTCAGCTCCCATCTCCTGTCTCAGGAGAAAGGTTCCTAGTCTACCCGGACTTACACTCACTGAACCTGCATGCATGGCTCCTAGAGACATAGCCATCTTGCGTCACGGGTCTCGCAAGAGGTTGCAGAAGTTCTTTCTGCAGCCAGAAAGCCGGTAATGCATGCGCGATGCACGCCATGAAATGGTGCCGTTTTGTTTATGGTCGCGAGCACGTGATTTTTCCCTTTAGGTTGCCCAGTGGGAGTGGTGTTGGACTACTTGCTCTCCTCTTTCGTTCGGGTCTAGCCTACTCCTCTATCAAGGTGCTGCTGTGCCATCTCTGCCTACCACCTTCGGTGGGGCATCGTACAGTGGCACAATTAGGCGCCTCTGAATTTCTGAGAGGGGTGTTACACCTTTGGCCACCCATTAAGGACCCCTGCCTTCCACGGTTTCTTGTCCTGAACAACTCACGCCCCCTCTCGAACCTGCTGCGGATTGCGTAGCTACGCTTTTCTCGTCGTGGAAAACATTGTTTTTTGGTTGCTGTTACTTCAGCGAGAAGAATTTCTGAGCCTACGCCTCATGTGCAAAGAGCCTTATTTAGTTTTCCACCAGGACAGAGTATCCCTGAGGACGAATCCTAAATTTTTGCCTAAGGTGGTCTCTTCGCTCACCCTAAATCAGGACATTGACCTACTAGTCTACTTCCCAAATTACTCGAATAGAGGAGAGGCTCTGCTCCACACCCTGGATGTTCACCGCAGCCTGAGGTATTACCTCAACAGAACTAAACCTTTTCGTAGTTCTGAGCAACTCTTCGCTTCCTTCTCTGAGAGGATGTTGGGCCAATCTGTATCCAAACAGATCCCTGTCTCGCTGGCTTGTCCAGTGTATTTTACTCTGTTATGAGCTCAAACAGAAGCCCTCCCGGGTTCAGTCGGGGTCATTCCACTAGGCGTGGCACCTCATTTGCAGCACTCAAGCGTCTCCACTTCTGCCATATGTGCTGCGCCACTTGGAGCTCTGTGCATACCTTTATCAGGCATTATAGCCTAGACACTCTCGGCGAGAGCCGTTTCTCGCCTGGCGGTGCCAGGGTCTCTGTCCTAGATTCAGGACCTGGAATGTATTTCCTTTTTCCTCCTCCCGAATTTCTGGCAGCGTTACTGCTTGGGAATCAGTCCTAATGGTGTAACCTGCTGCAAGAGCTGTGTCACGAGTAAGATAGTACAGTTACGTAAGAACTTACCGTAACAGTAGATCTTCAGAACAGCTCTTGCAGCAGGTACCTTCCCCCCACCTTCCCCTTGGAGGAGGCATGCCTAGCCTTTTCTAACAGGGATTTGTTCCTTATCTTCTGACGGTGGATCCTCGGTCTCCCATTCTGATGTCATCCTGCGGCCGGAAGTCTCCGCGGAGAACTGGGGAATCCATGGACCGCCTCTTATGTACCACGCCTGACATCGGGGCGGACCGACGTCATGGGTCCCCGCTGAAAGATAGCTAGCTAGAATTTTTCCGCGGGTCCTGACGCCTGCTGGCTTCAGTCCTAATGGTGTAATCTGCTGCAAGAGCTGTTCTCGAAGATCTGCTGTTACGGTAAGTTCTACGTAACTGTACTTTCTTATGCATAGAGCCCTTTTGGAATGTTAATAAATTACAATGAAAAGCAATATGGACAAATGTTTCCACCTGGGGACCTTTCGCGTGTTAGGCTAACGTGATAACCACTACACTACGGAAACTGTGTGTTGGTCATCTGCTGCTGTGTCACTAAGTCGCCATGTTGCTTTGAAAGAGCAATTGCATACTTGTACTGTAGTTCCGTTTTAAGAGCAGCACCAACCCCCATGTGTAGTTACAAGTCAGGGACATGAAAATAGCTTCAAGTACACTTTCTGCTTTTATTTCAGTTGCTGGAATTCTGTGTAAAATTGGGAAGAAAAGATTGCAGAATTTCATAGGTGGTACAGTGTCTGTTCTGTTGTGGTCTTGCAACTCTTCATGTGTAACCCATAGTATAGGTCTCTCAACATATGCATCTGTTTTAAACAAAATCTATATATTTTATGAGGACCCACTAGTTCTTTATGTCTAGGGGCCTTTTGGAATGTTAATAAATTACAATGAAAAGTAATATGACAAATGTTTCCGCCTGGGACCTTTCGATGTTAGACAAACGTGATAACCACTACACTACTGAAACTGTATGTTGTCCATCTGCTGCTTTGTCACTAAGTCATCATGTTGCTTTGAAAGAGCACATTGCATACTTGTACAGTAGCTCCATTTTGAGAGCAGCACCACCCCCATGTGTAGTTACAAGCCAGGGACATGAAAACCGCTTGAAGTATACTTTTTATTTCAGTTGCTGTAATTCTGTGCAAAATTGGGAAGAAAAGATAGCAGAATTTCATAGGTGGTACAGTGTCTGTTCTGGTCTCTTGGAACTCTCTATGTGTAACCTGTAGTATAGATCTCTCAACACATGCATTTGTTTTAAACAGAATCTATATTTATGGATCTCCTGCACATCTTTCTTTCCTTTCTTTCCTCACCCTTTTTCTCCTCTCCTTTTGCCCTGCCTCTCACCCCTGCATCTCCCATTTCTCCCTACCATTACTCCCATCGCCATGACAAGGCTACTATGCTGCAATTTTCTCACCCTATATTTCTGACCTAACTTAACTTACCTTCTTTATTTCACTTAGTTTACCACCACCTTTATATTGCTAATGTATCAGTGACTGTTGTTTCAAGTTTGTACTATGGTGTTTGTGGTAACTGTAAAATTATTTGTGCTCTTCTTCTTCTTACCCTTCCAGTATTGACGTGGAACCTTTGTGTATGAGCAGTCCTCTCCTCAAAGGTACTTGTAATCCAAGAATGATTAAATAAAATAAATATTTTATGAGGACCCACTAGTTCTGTATGTCTAGGAGCCCCTTTTGGAATGTTAATACATTACAGTTATAAGTAATATAACAAATGTTTCCGCCGGTTTCGAACCGGGGACCTTTCGTGTGTGAGGCAAACGTGATAACCACTACACTACAGAAACTGCATGTTGGTTGTCTGCTGCTTTGTCACTGTGTCATCATGTTGCTTTGAAAGAGCATATTGCATTCTTGTACAGTAGCTCCATTTTAAGAGCAGCACCAACCCCCATCTGTAGTTACAAGTCAGGACATGAAACAGCTTCAAGTACACTTTTATTTTAGCTGCTGGAAATGTGTGCAACATTGTGAAGAAAAGACTGCAGAATTTCATAAGTGGTATACTGTGTGTTTTATTGTGTTCTCTTGCAACTCTTTGTGTAATCCGTAGTATAGATCTCTCAACACATGCATCTGTTTGAAACAGATCTCCCTGCACATATTTCTTTCCTCACCCTTTTCTCTCTTGCCCCCATCTCTCACCCCCAATCTACTCTTCCATTTCTCCCCGATCTCTGCCTACCTTACTGCTCTTATGACAAGGCCACTGCAGGGTTTTAAATAATTTGATTAGCAGTTTTTCCTTGGGATGATACTAACTGTACAGAAAACATTTATATAGGTTTTCTATAAGTGTTATATTTGTTAAACACACTGAGGCAAGCGCTATGCATTTTCACAATGTTTTAGAACTTTATGAGCAAAACGCTAATCAATTTTAGAGTTAAATAAAACCCTGCACTGGGCTGCAACTTTCTCACCCTATATTTCTGGCCCAACTTATATTGCTCATGTATCAGTGACTGTCGTTTCAACTTGTAGTATGGGGTTTGTGGTAAGTGTAAAATTATTTTTGCTCCCTTTGTCTGTCTTTGTTACCCCACCCACCCACTATTGACGTGGAACCTTTGTAAATGAGCAGTTCTTCTGCTCAAAGGTACTTGTAAACCAAGAACAATTAAAGAAAAATAAATATTTTACGAGGACGCAGTAGTTCTGTATGTTTAGGAGCCCCTTTGAATGTTAGTAAATTACAATTATAAGTAATATAACAAATGTTTTCGCCTGGGACCTTTCAGTGTGAGAGGAACGTGATAACCACTACACTACGGAAACTTGGACTATGGGTTTTATTTACTGATAACAATGACATTGAGTGTTCTGTGGGCCTAGATAATGCTATAGATATTTCAAGTTTCTGATGTGAGGCGAATGGGATAACCACTACACTACAGAAACTGCATGCTGCCCATCTTCTGCTTTGTCACCAAGTCATGTTGCTTTGAAAGAGCCAGGGACATGAAAACAACTTCAGAGTACACTTTTAATTTTAGTTGCTGGATTTCTGTACAAAATTGAGAAGAAAAGATTGCAGAATTTCATAGGTGGTACAGTGTTATGTGTAACCCGTAGTATAGCTCTCTCAACACATGCATCTGGTTTAAACAAAATCTATATATCTTTCCAGGGCCTGTTAGTTCTTTAGGCCTGGGGCCCCTTTTGGATGTTACTAAATTACAATTATAAGTAATATTTATTTTGTTTCAGTTTGGGATTAATACCTCTGAGTCAAGGACTTATTTTAAAGGTTTCACGACAGTGTTGAACAAACATTACAAAAATACAAGGCTTACAGTGAGAAACAACAACATTGAAGCATATACACAGGCAGTAATAGTACAATTTGAACTTATACACATCAATGTACATATCTAATCAGATAGACTGATTAGATAAGAGGGGGTTGGGGTCAGCGGAAGTGGCATCATCTGGGGTGGGAGAGAGGTGGAGCTTGCCAAGTAAGGCCACTGCCTGGTAATTGGGGTAGGGGAGTGGGTTAAGAAATAAGTGGTATATAGCAGGAGATGTAGAGGGTAGGTAAATGTAAAACTGGGGCAAGGTACTATCAGATTAGCGCAGGCAGGTACAATTCATTTTAGAGCAAAGGAGAGATTTGAGGCCAGCTTTGAAGTAACTAATCTTGGTAGTATCAGTGAGGTCAGCAGGTAGTTCATTGTACTATTTGGTCCTTGATATAAGATGGAGTTCTGGACAAGTTTCATCCTTTTGAAGGAATCACCATCTTGTCAGCTACCGCAGTACTGGATAGATTTAGTTGGGACAGCCAGCTTAAAGTGTCCGCCCAGTGTGATGTCGGTCCTAGTAGTATTTTCTTAGAAGTAGCAAGTTTGATATTGCCCTGTAAGATGGAGTCGGAGCCACCCAGTTTCAGTGTACAGCTAACAGGTGTGAGTGTCGAGAGTAGCCCCACAAAGTAAGACGACGGCCTTATTGAGGAGTGTTCTGATCCTGTTAGAGAGCAGTTTGTGTGCCTGCCCCATATTTAGGCAACCCATAGTCAATGGTAGACAGTATTGAGTTACTGGTGACTAGTTTGAGTGCATCCGGTGTCATTGAATGTCTGTGACGATAAAGTACACCAAGTTTTATATTGCAGTCTTGATAACAGTCTCAATGTGGTTTGAGAAGGTGAGCATGTCATCAAAGGTAATGCCGAGATATTTGAAGTTAGATACTTGGTCTAGGATCTCACCCTTTGGTTATAAATATGCAGGGGCAGGTATTTCTTTTGCTTTGGGAGGTGGTGAAGAGCATACTTTTTTTTTTTTTTTTTTTTTTACATTTAATAGTAGCTTGTTTTCCACAAACCAAGATTCAAGTTTATGGAAGCTGCTTTGGAGTTCAGTTGTGATGTATTGTTGGTCTTTGCCAGCGACTGAGATCATTGCATCATCAGCACAGAGAACTGTGCTTGCTGAGCAAGCCATTGGGGCGGAGTTGATGAAAAGGCTAAAGAGTAGAGGATCGAGGATTGACTCCTGGAATCCTGAGGTGCACCTCCTAGTTGCAAATAGGGCATGACCAATTTTGACTTGTGATCTTTAGAGAGGTAGCTACCAAACCATAGTACCGTATCTGGGGATAGACTTGTAGACAGAAGGCAACTTAGGAGGAGGTTTTGATTAACAGAGTTGAAAGCCTTCGTAAGGTTGATGAAGACTGATCCAACTGCCTGAGCACTATCCAAGGCGCTGTAAAGTTGGATGAATAATCAACTAGAGCGTGAGTGCGGAGTGCTTTTACGGAAGTCGTGTTGTTATGGCAGAGTAGGTTATGGTTATCAAGGTGTTCAGTAAGCTGCTCCAAGACCATTCTTTTGAGTACTTTCAAAAGGGAGGAAGGATGGATATAGGTCTGTTGTAAGTTTAGGTTTAACCTCTGCGTTAAAGACAGGCGTTCTGTTAGTGGACTTCCATGAATTTGGAAATACTCCTGATTTTGGGCATTAAACACCATTGTAAGAGGACCAGCAAGTTCATGAAGAGTAGACCAACCAGCTTCATGTCAAGTAGATCTGCCCCGTCCTGGTCTTGCCAAGTGCCCTTTTATTATGCTTGATGGTTTCGGCTTTGGTGACGATCTAAAGTGAAAGGGTGGTACATCTTTCCTTGGGGATCTTGAGGGCAGTTTGGGCTTTGCTGAACATGCATATATTTGAAATAGTCACCAGGAGTACACTTGAAAGGTCAGTGAATGCGTGTTGAGCTCATTGGCAATTTTGATCTGTTCCTATAGGGGCCCTTGCAGTCAGTAGCAGATCTGGTGGGGATCTTGGGAGCTTTGCCCATTAAGAATTTAAGAGAGCACCAAAAGTCTCTTCCAGACCCCCAGGTTTTGGTTAGTAGATCCTTATAGTAGGAGGCTTTAGCCTGTCTGATGAGTCTGGTGCAGGCATTTCTAGCTGCCTTGTAGGTATTAAATGTAGCAGGTGTACCAACTACTTTTGCTATATGCCAGAGATTGTCTCTGTTCTTTATAAGTCCAGTAAGGGAGGTGGGGAGCCAGGGATTGGAGGTTCCTTAATTTTTAATTTTGTATGGTGCAAAATATCACAAGCATGGTTGAAAACCATTATGAAGTAAAGTGCCTCATTACCATCTATATACCATGCCAGCGGGAACCAATCAAGTTGTGTGACGTACAGCTTGACATGTTCAAGTAGTCTAGGCCTCAGGCAGTGGTTTTTGCACACCTTGAGTGAACTCTTGAGGAAATTTAGACCAGGAACACTTCACAGGGGAGTGGTCACTGAGGCTGTCGGGCAGGGCAGTGACATCAGATATACGCTCAGGGTTTGTGGTCAGTAGCCAGTCTATGAGAAAGCTGCTCCTGTTTTGTAGTTAAGCCGGTGTCAGCAGTGACTGTTTTACTGAAAAGGCTAGTAATTAGATCCTTGGCTTTTGTTTCTTTCTGTGAGTGCCAGTTTATGTTGAAGTCACCTACAATAATCTTCTCTCAGTGGTTGCCTAGTTGCTCTTGGCTGCTATGATATGATTTAGCCCAGCAGGTTGGTGCCCTGGATGTATGTATACTGTAGAGACCAGCAGGACTTTATTCTGTGTCCCTATGTTTAATTTGAGGTTCAGAATTTGGGCCTCTTGTATTAAGACTGTTATCAAGGGCCTGCACCTTTATTCCAGTCCTGTGATATACTAGGCACCCACCTCGCTTAGCAATTCTATCTTGTCGGAACGAGTTGTAGCCATCAAGGAGATGGATGCATCCGTGTCTTGGGGAAAACCAGGTTTCAGTGAGTGCTATAATGTCTGGGTTGATCACATGCACCCATGCCTGGAATTGTGCAAACTTTGCGAGGAGACTGTTAATAGTTAACGATACTATAGTAAGTTGACGTTTAAGCTCAGTCATTTTAGAGTGAGGGTGTCCAGGGTTTGGGTAAATATTCCTGATAGTTGCAGGAGCAGCAGGATTAGAGAGCGGAGAAAATGACCAAGTAGATGTAAAGTTGATTTGAAATGAAAATGCTGATGGTTAATTACATCCAGAGGAAATTATTAACTGTTGAGATCCAGGGTCACATAATATGTTAAAATTCCTGAAAGGTGATAAACTGTGGCCTGGGTATATGCAAGGTATGATATCCTTTTGTCTGTATGTTTCTTTGACCTTCAAAGTCCTCAGAGACAAGTACAGTTCCTTTAGGAGCAGGTCAGATAAAAATGTTTTTTTTTATTTTTCAAAGTCCACAAGTACAGCTGCTTTAGGAGTGGTCAGACGAAAATGTTGATTCAGTTGCAGGACCTAGCATCACCACGTTTGTCAGACTAGTTGTAAGTCGTATGTTTCCTTGGGATGGCTTCCAAAAGTTGATTTAAAATTAAAAGCTGTTATCTGGTGGTGATGTACTGCAGAAATTCAGTCCAGGAGACTTTCACAAATGTGTGCAGAAATGGCGAGATATTCCAAGGAGAAAACATGTAAATTAACAAAAACTAACCTACAGACACAGACAAGCACAAACAGCCACCCACACACGCCTGGAGGAGGAGCCAAATAAAATTTTGGGATGTAAATAAATTACAATTAAAGTAATATAATACATGTTCTGCATGGTTTCTTTCAGCATGTTAGGTGAACGTGATAACCACTACACTACAGAAACTGCATGCTTGGCCATCTGCTACTGTCATCATTTTACTGAAAGAGCACATTGCATAATTGTACAGTAGCTTCATTTAAGAGTAGCACCAACTCCCATCGCGTAGTTACAAGCCAGGGACATGAAAACAACTTTTAAGTACACTTTTTATTTTATTTCAGTTGCTGGAATTCTGTGCAAAATAGAGAAGAAAGATTGCAGAATTTCATAGGTGGTACAGTGTCTGTTCTGTGGCTGTGTGTTGCAATCTCTTGTGTAACGATAGTACAGAACTCTCAACAAATGCATCCATTTTAAACAAATGTATATTTTTACGAGGACCCAGTAGTTCTTTATGCCTAGGGGCCCCTTTTGGAATGTTAATAAATTACTGTGATAAGTGATACAACAAATGTTTCCACCCAATTTCAAACCAGGGACCTTTCGCATGTTAGGCAAACATGATAAACACTATACTACGGAAACTGCATGATGTCTGCCTGCTGCTTTGTCTCAAAGTCATGTTGCTTTGAAAGAGCACATTGCATACTTGTGCAGTAGCTCCATTTTAAGAGCAGCACCAACCCCATGCGTAGTTACAAGCCAAGGACATGAAAACAACTTCCAAGTACACTCTTAATTTTAGTTGCTGGAATTCTGTGCAAAATTTGGAAGAAAAGATTGCAGAATTTCATAGGTGGCACAGTGTCTGTTCTGGTCTCTTGCAGCTCTTTATGTGTAACCCGTAATATAGATCTCTCAACACATGCATCTGTTTTAAACAGAATCTATATGTTTTATGAGGACCCACTTTTATTTTAGTTGCTGGAATTGTTTGCAAAATTTGGAAGAAAAGATTGCAGAATTTCATAGTTGGTGCAGTGTCTGTTCTGGTCTCTTGCAGCTCTTTATGTGTAACCCGTAATATAGATCTCTCAATACATGCATCTGTTTTAAACAGAATCTATATATTTATGGATCTCCTGCACATCTTTCGCTCCCTTTTTTTCCTCCCTCCTTTTGCCAGTCTTTTCACCCCCTTCTCTCCCATTTCTCCTCCGATCTCTGCCAACCTTACTACTGTATGACAAGGCCACCGGCTGCAAATTTCTCACCCTATATGTCTGACCTAACTTAGCTTCTGTTTCAGTTAGTTTACCACCACCTTTATATTGCTAATGTATCAGTGACTGTTGTTTCAGCTTTGTACTATGGTGTTTGTGAAACTTTGAGATAACTGTGAAATTATTTTTGCTCTCCTTGTTACCCCTCCCAGTACTGATGTGGAACCTTTGTATATGATCAGTCCTATGCTTAAGTGTACTTGTAATCTGAGAATGATTAAATAAAAATACAGATTTTATGAGGACCCACTAGTTCTGTATGTCTTGGGGCTCCTTTGGAATATTAATAAATTACAATCATAAGTAATATAACAAATGTTTCCACCTGGTTTTGAACTGGGAACCTTTCACATGTGAGACTAATGTGATAACCACTCACACTACAGAATCTGCATGTAGGCTAGCTACTGCTTTGTCACCAAGTCATCATGTTGCTTTGAAAGAACACATTATGCATTTGTACAGTAGCTCCATTTTAAGAGCAGCACCAACCCCATGTGTAGTTACAAACCAGGGACATGAAAACCTCTTCAAGTACACTTTCTACTTGTATTTCAGTTGCTGGAATTCTATGTAAATTTGGGAAGAAAGATTGCAGAATTTCATAGGTGGTACAGTGTCTGTTCTGGTCTCTTGCTACTCTTTATGTGTAACCCGTAGTATAGATCTTTCAACAAATGTATCTGTTTTAAACAGAGTCTATATATTTTTATGAGGACCCACTAGTTCTTTATGCGTAGGAGCCCTTTTGGAATGTTAGTAAATGACAGTGAAAAGTAATATAACAAATGTTTCTGCCTGGTTTTGAACTGGGACTTTTGCATGTGAGGCAACTGTGATAACCACTACACTACGGAAATGTGGACTATGCCTTTTACTCACTGATAAAATTGAGATATTGAGTGCTTTGTGGGCCTAGACAATGCTATAGATATTTCAAATTTCTTGTATGGAGGCTTAACGTGATAACCACTACACTAAACTGCATGCTGGCCATTTGCTGCTCTGCCACTAAGTCATTATGTTGCTTTGAAAAAGCCAGGAACATGAAAACAACTTCAAGTACATTTTGATTTTAGTTGCTGGAATTCTATGCAAAATTGAGAAGAAAAGATTGCAGAATTTCATAGGTGGTACAGTGTCTGTTCTATTGTGGTCTCTTGCAACTCTTTTGTGTAACCTATAGTATAGATCTCAACACATGCATCTGTTTTAAACGAAATCTGTTTATTTTACGAGGACCCACTAGTTCTGTATGTCTAGGGCTCTTTTGGAATGTTAATAAATTACAATGAAAAGTAATACAGCAAATGTTTCCTACCAGTTTTTAACCGGGGACCTTTCGTGTGTTAGGCTAACGGATAACCACTACACTACAAAACTGCATGTTGGCCATCTACTGCTTTTTCATGAAGTCATCTTGTTGCTTTGAAAGAACACATTGCATGCTTGTACAGTAGCTCCATTTTAAGAGCAGCATCAACCCCCATGTGTAGTTACAAGCCAGGGACATGAAACCGCTTGAAGTATACTTTTATTTCAGTTGCTGTAATTCTGTGCAAAGTTGGGAAGAAAAGATAATAGAATTTCATAGGTGGTATAGTGTGTGTTCTGGTCTCTTGCAATTCTTTGTGTAACCCGTAGTATAGATCTCTCAATACATGAATCTGTTTTAAACAGAATCTATATATTTATGGATCTCCTGCACATCTTTCTTTCCATTTCTTTCCTCCCTCCTTTTGCCCGTTTCTCACCCCCCTCTCTGTCTCCCTTTCTCCCATCTCCGCCTACCTTACTACTCCATGACAAGGCCACCGTGCTGCAACTTTCTCCTATATTTCTGACCTTCTTAACTTATCTTCGCTTCTGTTTCACTTAGTTTACCACCATCTTTGTATTCCTAATGTATCATTGGCTGTTTCAACTTTGTACTATGGTGCTTGTGGTAACTGTAAAATTATTTTTGCTGTTCTTTGTCCGTCTTTGTTACCCCTCCCACTATTGACGTGGAACCTTTGTATATGAGCAGTCCTCTCCTCAAAGCTACTTGTAATTCGAGAATGGTTAAATAAAATTAATATTTTATGAGGACCCACTAGTCCTGTATGTCTAGGAGCCTTTTGGAATGTTAATACTTTACAATTGTAAGTAATATGACAAATGTTTCTGCCGGGACCTTTCGTGTGAGGCAAACATGATAACCACTACACTACAGAAACTGCATGTTGGTCATCTGCTGCTCTGTCACTAAGTCATCATGTTGCTTTGAAAGAGCACATTGCATACTTGTACAGTATTTCCCTTTTAAGAGCAGCACCAACCCCCATGTGTAGTTACAAGCCAGGGACATGGAAACAGCTTCAGGTACACGTTCTGCTTTTATTTCAGTTGCTGGAATTCTGTGTAGAATTGGGAAGAAAAGATTGCAGTGTGTCATAGGTGGCACAGTCTGTTCTGGTCTCTTGCAACTCTTTATGTGTAACCCGTGGCATAGATCTCTCAACACATGCATCTGTTTTAAACAGAATCTATATATTTAGGATCTTCCTGCACATCTTTCTTTCCCTTTTTCCTCCTCCTTTTTCTCCCCTCCTTGCTCCTGTCTCTCACCCCCACCTACTTGCCCATTTCTCCCCTGATCTCCGCCTACCTTACTACTCTTATGACAAGGCCACTGGGCTGCAACTTTATCACCCTATATTTCTGATCTAACTTAACCTACCTTCGCTTCTATTTCACTTAGTTTACCTCCATCTTTATGTTGCTAATGTATCAGTGACTGTCATTTCAGCTTTGTACTATGGGGTTTGTGGTAAGTGGAAAATTATTTTGCTCTTCTTTGTTACCCTCCCACTATTGATGTGGAATCTTTGTAAATGAGCAGTCCACTGCTCAAAGGTACTTGTAAACCGAGAATGATTAAATAAAACTAAATAAATATTTTATGAGGACCCACTAGTTCTGTATGTCTGGAAGCCCCATTTGGAATGTTAATATATTACAATTATAAGTAATATAACAAAATGTTTTCCGATTTCCGAACGAGGACCTTTTCATGATAATGAGTGAACGTGATAACCACTACACTCACGGAAACTGCATGCTGGCTGTTTGCTGCTATGTTCCAAGTCATGTTGCTTTGAAAGAGCACATTACATACTTGTATAGTAGCTCCATTTTAAGAGCAGTACTAACCCCATGTATAGTTACAAGTTGGGGACATGAAAACAGCTTCAAGTACACTTTTATTTTAGCTGCTGGAAATATGTACAAAATTGAAGAAAAAAGATTGCAGAATTTCATAGGTGGTATACTGTCTGTTCTATTGTGTTCTCTTGCAACTCTTTGTGTAATCCATAGTATAGATCTCTCAACACATGCATCTGTTTTAAACAGAATCTGTATATTTATGGCTCTCCTGCATCTTTCTTTTCTCCCCTTTTTTCTCCCTCTTTTTGCCCCTGTCTCTCACCCCCATTTACTCTCCCATTTCTCCCCGATCTCTGCCTACCTTACTACTCTAATGACAAGGCCATTGGGCTGCAACTTTCTCACCCTGTATTTCTGACCTAACCTTCCGCCTTCGCTTCTATTTCACTTAGTTTAGCTCCACTTTTATATTGCTAATGTATCAGTGACTGTCATTTCAACTTTGTAGTATGGGGTTTGTGGTAAGTGTAAAATTATTTTGCTTCCTTTTGTCTGTCTTTGTTACCCCACCCACCCATTATTGACATGGAACCTTTGTAAATGAGCAGTTCTGTGCTCAAAGGTACTTGTAAACCAAGAATAATTAAATGAAAATAAATATTTTACGAGGACCCACTAGTTCTGTATGTTTAGGGGCCCTTTTGGAATGTTAGTAAATTACAATTATAAGTAATATAACAAATGTTTTTGCCGGGGACCATTCGCGTGTGAGGTGAACGATAACCACTATTTATTTATTTGTTTTTTTTAACTGGGTAGGGCACACTAGACAGCCAAGTGCCTATTTTCAGGTGCGACCCGGAGGGTTACTATAGTTAGTAGCATACAGGAGTCTGTTACATACAGTTGAGAGAAAAACAGGATTAACAGGAATTGGATAGGCGGCTGACAGTATAGTACAAATTTAGCAAACAAGAAAATAACTGACATTACCTGGAATGAAAGAGGAAGCATGGTATCGTTAGAATTGAAGTTAGGGACACGGATGCACACGATTGTGGAGTATACAAAAGCGATTGTGGTACATATATGAACAAAGTTAGTGCAAACAGAAGTAAGTGCTTGGGGAGGCGGGGTGGGGGACCTCGATAGAACGGGTGAAGCCATTTTGGGAGGGAGGGGTGAAGAGGGAGGATGGTGAACGGATGTACACTACACTACGGAAACTTGGACTATGGCTTTTATTTACTGATAGCAATGACATATTGAGTGTTCTATGGGCCTAGATAATGCTATAGATATTTCAAGTTTCTCGTGATGTGAGGCGTAACGTGGATAACCACTATACTATGGAAAATGCATGCTGGCCATCTTCTGCTTTGTAACTAAGTCGTGTTGCTTTGAAAGAGCCAGGGACATGAAAACAACTTCAAGTACACTTTAATTTTGGTTGCTGGAATTCTGTGCAAAATTGAGAAGAAAAGATTGCAGAATTTCATAGGTGGTACAGTGTTATGTGTAACCCGTAGTATAGATCTCTCAATACATGCATCTGGTTTAAACAGAATCTATATATTTTACCAGGGCCCACTAGTTCTTTAGGCCTGGGGCCCTTTTGGGATGTTAATAAATTACAATTGTAAGTAATATTTATTTATTTTATTTCAGTTTGGGATTAATACCTTTGAGTCAAGGACTAATTTTCAAAGGTTCCACGTAGTGTTGAACAAACATTACAAAATGCAAGGTTTACAGTGGAAAAAGAAAAACATTGAAGCATATACACAGGCAGTAATAGTACGATTTGAACTTATACACATCAAATTAGTATATATTAACAGATAGACTGATTAGATAAGAGGGGTTGGGGGTCAGCCGGAGGTGGCATCATCTGAGGTGGGAGAGGTGGAGCTTTCAACCAAGTGAGGCCATCGTCAGGTAATTGGGGGTAGGGAAGTGGGTTAAGAAATAAGTGGTATATAGCAGAAAGATGTAGAGGGGTAGGTAAATGGAAAACTGGGGCAAGGTACTATCAGATTAGCAGGCAAGGTAAAATTCATTTTAGAGCAAAGGAGAGATTTGAGCCCAGCTTTGAATGTACTAATTTTGGTGGTATCAGTGAGGTCAGCAGGTAGTTCATTGTACCATTTCGTCCTTGATATAAGATGGAGTTCTGGACAAGTTTCATCCTTTTGAAGGGAATCACCATCTTGTCAGCTAATCAGTACGGATAGATTTCATTGGGACAGCCAACTTAAAGCGTCCGCCCAGTGTGGGGATTTCAGTCCCAAGTAGTATTTTTTTAGAAGTAGGCAAGTTTGATATTGCCCTCTAAGATGGAGTGGGAGCCACCCAGTTTCGGTGTACAATGAGCAGGTGTGAGTGTTTAGAGTATCCCCAAAGTAAGACGACAGGCCTTATTGAGGAGTGTTCTGATCCTGTTAAGAGCAGTTTGTGCCTGCCCCATATATAGGCAACCCATAGTCAATGGTAGACAGTATTGAGTTACTGGTGACTAGTTTGAGTGCATCCGGTGTCATTGAATGTCTGTGACGATAAAGTACACCAAATTTTATACTTGCAGTCTTGATAACAGAGTCAATGTGGTTTGAGAAGGTGAGCATGTCATCAAAGGTAATGCCGAGATATTTGAAGTTAGATACTTGGTCTAGGATCTCCCCTTGTGGTATGAATACACAGGGGCAGGTATTTTTTTGCTTTGGGAGGTGGTGAAGAGCATACTTTTTTTTTTTTTTTTTTTTACATTTAATAGTAGCTTGTTTTCCACAAACCAAGATTCAAGTTTATGGAAGCTGCTTTGGAGTTCAGTTGTGATGTATTGTTGGTCTTTGCCGGTGACTGAGATCACTGCATCATCAGCACAGAGAACTGTGCTTGCTGAGCAAGCCATAGGGGTGGAGTTGAAAGAAAGGCTAAAGAGTAGAGGATCGAGATTGACCCTGTGGAACCTCCGAGGCACCTCCTTAGCTGCGAATAGGCCATCACCAATTTTGACTTGTGAAATTTTAGAGAGGTAGCTGCCAAACCATAGTACTGTATTTAGGATAGACTTGTCGACAGAAGGCAACTTAGGAGGAGGTTTTCATTAAGAGCCGAAAACCTTCGTGAGGTTGATGAAGACTGATTCAAGGCGTTGTATAGTTGGATGAATAATCAACTAGAGCGGTGGAGTGCGGAGTGCTTTTACGGAAGCCGTGCTTTTCATGGCAGAATAGGTTACGGTTATCAAGGTATTCAGTAAGCTGCTCAGAGACCATTCTTTCGAGTACTTTCAAAGGGGAGGAAGGATGGATATATGTCTGTTGTTGGAAGTTTGGGTTTTACCCTGCTTTAAAGACTGGCTGCTATGTTAGCAGACTCCCATGCATTTGGAAATACTCCTGATTTTAGGCGTTAAACACCATGGTAAGAGGACCAGCAAGTTCGTGAAGGAGTAGACCAACCAGCTTCATGTCAAGTAGATCCGCCCCCATCCTGGTCTTGCCAAGTACCCTTTTAATATGGTTGATGGTTTCGCTTTGGTGGCGCATCTAAAGTAAAAGGGTGGTGCATCTTTCCTTGGGGATCTTGAGGGGCAGTTAGGTGTTGCTGAACATGCATATGTTTGAAGTAGTCACCAGGAGTACACTTGAAAGGTCAGTGAATGCGTTGTTGAGCTCATTGG
This sequence comes from Neoceratodus forsteri, assembly GCA_016271365.2. Taxonomy (NCBI): domain Eukaryota; kingdom Metazoa; phylum Chordata; order Ceratodontiformes; family Ceratodontidae; genus Neoceratodus; species Neoceratodus forsteri. The sequence goes on from CM057455.1 coordinate 1,301,964,071, forward strand.
CAATTTCGATGTGTTCCTGTAGGGGCCTTCGCAGTCAATAGCAGATCTGGGGATCTTGGGGCTTTGCCCATTAAGAATTTAAGAGAGCACCAAAGTCTCTTCCAGAACGCCATGTTGTGGTTAGTAGATCCTTATAGTAGGAGGCTTTAGCCTGTCTGAGAGTCTGGTGCAGGCATATCTAGCTGCCTTGCAGGTATTAAATGTAGCAGGTGTACCAACTGCTTTTGCTATATGCCAAAGATTCTCTGTTCTTTATAAGTCCAATAACAGAGTTGGAGAGCCAGGGATTGAGGTTCCTTAATTGTTTTAATTTTGTATGGTGCAAAAATATCACAAGCATGGTTGAAAACCATTATGAAGTAAAGTGCCTCATTACCATTTATATCCCTGCCAGTGGGGACCAATCCAGTTGTGTGATGTACAGCTTGACATGTTCAAGTAGTCCAGGCCTCAGGCAGCGGTTTTGCACACCTTGATTGAACTCTTAAGGAAATTGTTAGACTAGGTACACTTCACAGGGAGTGGTCACTGAGGCTGTCAGGCAGGACAGTGACATCAGATATATGCTCAGGGTTTGTGGTCAGTGGCCAGTCTGAGAAAGCTGCTCCTGTTTTGTAGTTAAGCCGGTGTCGGCAGTGACCATCTGTTTTAGGAAAAGGCTAGTAATTAGATCCTTGGCTTTTGTTTCTTTCTGTGAGTGCCAGTTTATGTTGAAGTCGCTACAATGATCTTCTACTAGTGGTTGCCTAGTTGCTCTTGGCTTGCTATGATATGTTTTAGACCAGCAGGTATGTATACTGTAGAGACCAGCAGAACTTTATTCTGTGTCCCTATGTTTAATTTGAGGTTCAGAAATATGGGCCTCTTTTGTATTAAGACTGTTATCAAGGGCCTGCACCTTTATTCCAGACCTGACATATACTAGGCACCCACTCCTCGCTTAGCAATCCTATCTTGTCGGAACGAGTTGTAGCCATCAAGGGAGATAGATGCATCCAGTGTCTTGGGGGAGCCAGGTTTCAGTGAGTGCTCATAATGTCTGGTTGATCACATGCACCCATGCCTGGAATTGTGCAAACTTGGCGAGGAGACTGTTAATATTTAATGATACTATAGTAAGTTGACCTTTAAGCTCAGTCATTTTAGAGTGAGGGTGTCTAGGGTTTGGGTGAATATTCCTGATAGTAGCAGGAGCAGCATGATTAGAGAGCGAGAAAATGACCAAGTACATGTAAAATTGATTTAAAATGAAAGTGCTGATGGTTAGTTACATCCAGAGGAATGATGAACTGTTGAGATCCAGGGTCACATAATATAAAATTCCTGAAAGGTGATAAACTGTGGCCTGGGCATATGCAAGGTGTGAAATCCTTTTGTCTGTATGTTTCCTTTTTCTTCAAAGTCCACAAGTACAGCTGCTTAGGAGTGGTCAGACGAAAATGTTGATTCAGCGAGGACCCAGCATCACCAAGATTTGTCAGACTAGTTGCAAGTCATATAGTTTCTTTGGGATGACTTCCAAAAGTTGATTTAAAATTAAAAAGCTGATACCTGGTGGTGATGTTTTGCAGAAATTCAGTCCAGAGACTTTCACAATGTGTGCAGGAATGGCGAGGTATTCCAAGCGGAAAACATTAATTAACTAAAAAACTAACCTACAGACACAGACGAGCACAAACAGCCACCCACACAGACTCAGGAGGAGGAGCCAAATAAAATTTTGGGATGTTAATAAGTTGCAATTATAGGTAATATAATAAATGTTTCTGCATGGTTTCCTTTCACATGTTGGGTGAACATAACCACTACACTACAGAAACTGCATGCTGGCCGTCTGCTACTAAGTCATCATTTTACTTCAAAGAGCACATTGCATAATTGTACAGTAGCTTCATTTTAAGAGTAGCACTAACTCCCATGCTAGTTACAAGCCAGGGACATGAAAACTACTTTAAGTACACTTTTTATTTTTATTTCAGTTGCTGGAATTCTGTGGAAAATAGAGAAGAAAAGATTGCAGAATTTCATTGGGCACAGTGTCTGTTCTGTTGTGGTCTCTTATAACTCTGTGTAACCTGATATAGATCTCTCAACACATGCATCTGTTTTAAAGAGAATCTGTATATTTCACGAGGACTCACTAGTTCTTTATGCATAGGGGTCCTTTTGGGATGTTAATAAATTACTGTTATGAGTAATATAACAAACTTTCTGCCTGGTTTCGGACGGGCACCTTTCGCTATGGCAAACGTATTAACCATACCACGGAAACTTGACCATTGATTTTATTTACTGATAGACGTATTGAGTGTTCCATGGGACTAGACAATGCTATAGATATTTCAGGTTTCTCACATGTGAGGTGAATGTGATAACCACTACACTACGGAAACTGCATGGCACAGGATCTCATGATGATGCACTCTCGTGAGAGTTGAGTTGGCCTAATCCCACCCACCCCATCCCTCCCACCCCAGAGTGCTACACATATATAGGGGACGCCTATCCTGGCATTGGCAGGTGCAACCCATGTAGCCCCTATCCAATAGTGCAGTTATTGGGGAAGGCATAGTCTGTTCTAATAGGGCAATGTTTTAGAACAATAACAGCATACACAAGGAAGTGATATTTGGTGTTGTGGGAAATATTCTGAGGGGACACTTTACTAGGCGAGCATAGGTACTAATAGTGCTCAAATGTTGGTCAGGAGCCGTCAGGACAACAGAGTGTGGAACGGGGAGTGTGTAGACAAGGGAGAGAAGTACAAGCAGTGACTATGTGACACCTGTGAACAAATGTCTGAGCCATCTAAGGCAGTAGCAGTAGTGGCATAGTTTCTCAGGATCCATGCTCTGTATGGGTCGGATCCTGCATAGGGAAAAACAAACATGACCAACATCGATAAAAGGAGGCCAGCGTGGGGAAGGGTTGGGTGGGGCAGGACCAATCAGTTGGAAGGAGGATGGGAATGGGCAGCCAGCAAGGGCTAGGGAGGGTGGTATGCTGCCAAGGATGCGGATCAGCCATATTCCTGGGAGTGGCGTGGAGGATGGGAGACTGCATGGTGTGTTGGCAGATGAGTGAACTAAGAGGAGATTGGGTGGCTGAGGAGTGAGCTGGAGGCATGGGGAGGACAGATTAGGGTAGATTGTGGGCGCAAGGGGAACCCATTGAGACACGCAAACAGCCAGCAGCAGGCCACAAAAGGAAATTCCAGGGAGTCAGGAGATGGTTGCACAATCCGTGCAGTCAAATGCAGGAATTGGCACGGGGTTGGATTAGTCAAGGGGACAAGGTTACAGCAGTGTTAGTGCAAAGGTTATGAACCTCAGGAAGGGGCCTGAGAACAAACAAAGGGAATTATCAGAACACATAAATTCAATGTTATGGCCAGCCAGGAGAAGTTGGAGTGGGCGGGTAGTGTAATCACTGAGATGGTTAAGGGAGATCACTAGCAGGGGGAAAGGATGCAGCACAGAAATGAGGCGCTAGCTGGCCCATATAGCTCTAGTGGCAAGGGGCATGGGAAGGTGGTAAGGAAATGCCAGGAATAAAGGAGCAGGAGGTGTAACGAAAGAGAAACAATAGGCAGCAGCAAGAGTGAGGCTGTAACAAGGCGAGGAAGGAATCTTGGGTGGGGGACACGCTACTCAAAGGGTGGCACAAGGGACAGTAGTGGGGCGTGGCAGGGTGGGCAGTGTAAACAGCATGGAGGAAGGAAGGGGTTACAAGGAGAATGCTTTAGTAGGAAAGCTGATACCAGCCATAGTTGGTAGGGGTGAAGTTGGGGCACAGAATGGGGAGGCAAAGGGGTGGAGTAGCAGCGGGATGGGGAGTGGTTATTTTGGGGAAGCAAAGGTCAAGCAACAAGAGGAAGAGCATGCTAAGACGGAGAGAATAATTTGGGGACTCTATCGGTAAGGGGTTAGATGGAGGTTAGGGTGCCAGGAAAAGCAGCATCTGGATGGGAGTGCATGCCTGGCATGACAGGTAGGGTGGGCAGCATATTGGTGGGTGGGAACAAACTATCTGGAAGGAAAACAGATGAGCGGTCTCAGGACAGTTTCAGCCAAGTGGCTAAGCAATGCAGGGAGGGGGGAAGCACAGTAGCCTTCTCGAAGTTCTGCCAGTGCCATGAGCAAGCAGGGACAGGAAATGCAGAATCATGGACTGCAACAGGTGGCTGAGAGTGTGGTGCTAGTCCATGGGGTATGGATTGGTGGGAGAGTGGGGTAGCACATGGGAGAACCCAGATCTATATGAAGGGACAGGCTGCATCTCGGTAAGAAGGGTTCTGGGATGTTAAAGCAGAGACTGGGGAATTTATCAGCAAAAGGTATAATTTAAACTTGCTGGGGGCTGTGGAGGTGGATTGAATCAGAGTGCAGGTCCAGAGGATCTCCTCCACAACAATGATAGGGCCTAATTTGACTTGGATGGGAGGGGAAGGAGGCAGCTGGGAGATGTTAGGGTGGTGGGTGGATCACTAATTACTAGGAGCCTGGGGAACAAGATGGCTGAGTTGCAGGCATTGATGGCAGAAGGGGAGGTGGACATAGCTGCCATCACTGAGACATGGGCAGCCCAAAACCATGGCTGGACTTCCTAGGGACTTAAATTATTCAGGAGGACAGAGAACAAGGCAAGGGGGGGAGTAGCCATTATGTAGGGAAGGGATTGGATATATTAGGGAGGAGGGCAGGTCAGACGTCATTTGATGGGACTTCACGCCCAAAGGGGCTAGGGTCCATTTGGGGTTGTTTATAGGCCCCCATCCCATAATGACATGGGTAGGGAGCTAGGGGAGCAGCTAAGGAAACTACCTGGCAGAGGGAGCACCGTGGTGGTGGGAGACTTCAGTCTACCAGGGGTAGATTGGAGCAACCCAGCTACCACATGCGCCATGGAGCAGATCCTTCTGGAAACAATCCAGGATGGCTTTCTGACCCAAAGGGCAACAGTGCCAACAAGGAGGAGAATATTTTGACCTGGTGCTGGAGGATGGGGAACATGTCATGGATATACGGTTGAGGAACCACTGGCAGGTAGCAATCACCACCCAGTGTGGTTCTCTTATCATTGGGTAGGGAGATCGCACATAAAACTGAAGTCCTGGACTTCAGAAGGGCAGACTTTGGCAGGATGGGGCACTTACTTAGAACACACTTAGAGCATCCACCCTGACATGGACAAAACAAAAGTGAGCAATCATAAAACTAGGACTGATTGAATCCACTAAAGCATGTATCAAGAACCAGCAAAAGAAATCAAGGACCAAGTAACCAAGCTGGGTGACTGGAGTAGCAGAGAAGGTGAGGGATAAGAAAAGGGCTTTCCGGACCTACAAGAGAACCAACAGGGTAGAGGACAGAAGTATTGTATGAAAAATCCAGGAAGTGAGCAGAGTGGTAAGGGCTGCGATACGGCCAGGGAAAGAAGATTCACGCAGGGGATAAAAGAAGGGAAAAGGATTTCTTCAGGTATATCGGGGAAAAGACGAAGAGCAAGGATCAAATAGTTAGGATCAGAAAAGGCAGTGGGTGGGTAGATAAGGGGCCAAGAAGGCAGAAATACTTAACTAGTACTTCAGTTCAGTGTTCACAAGGGAGAGGGATGGTCCCACTACCTGAAGGGAAAGGGGTGTGGGAAGGGTGGGGTGAGACTACCATGGATGAGGTTATCACGGTGGAAAGGCGTGGAGGGCCTTGGCCCTGAGGGTAGACAAGGCACCTGGGCCAGATGGAGTTCATCCCAGGGTGCTGAGGGAGCTGGCAGATTCCTGGCAGGGCTGCCATGGACCTATTCAACACCCTTGCTGAATATGGGTGTGTGCCCAGGGATTGAGGGGAAGCACGTGATACCTCCATAAGAGTGGGTCCAAGGATGAACTGGGAACTACAGACCGTGAGTCTGACCGCAGTTGTAGGAAAATTGATGGAGTCTATCCTCAAAGATAGGCTGGTGCAGTTTCTTGAGACTAATGATCTATAGGATGACAGGCAACACGGTTTGTCTCTGGCAGATCCTGTCAGACAAACTTGGTTGACTTTTCAACTGGATCATGAGAGTACTGGACAGGGGTCATGCGGTGGATGTACTCTACCTGGATTACATCAAGGCCTTTGATTCAGTGCCACGCGGTAGGTTGAACTGCAAGTTGAGGAAACTAGGAGTTGGATGGAAACTAGCCAGATGGGTTGAAAATTGGCTGGGGACAGGCAGCAGAGGGTAGTGGGGCGAGGCTCGGAGCCCAGAGCAGTGACAAGTGGTGTCCCACAGGGCTCAGTACTGGGACTAATCCTGTTTAACATTTCATCAAGCAGACACAGCAGTAGGGACTGCTGAATAATATCATCCTCTTGGTGATGACACCAAGATCTGTGCTAAGGTAGATGGGGGAGGGTGACAAATTACTTCAGGAGGATTTGATGAAGCTAGAGGAGTGGTCACACACCTGGCAGCTTGGGTTTAACACCAAGAAGTGCAAAGTGATGCATTTGGAGCCAGGAATCCAGGATACAGTTACTGGTTGGACGGTGTCCAATTGTCCACATCCAACGAGGAGCAGGATCTGGGGTGCAGGTGACTAGGAAAATGAACCACTGCTTAGTGTAGGAAGGCAGGAGCAAAGGCAAACAGGATGCTAGGGTGCATAGCAAGTGGGATTATATCCAGGAGTAGTGCAGTCATATTGCCCCAGTACAGGCCCCTGTGAGTCTGCACTTGGAGTACTGCATGCAGTTCTGGCTTTCACTTAAAAAGGGACATCAAACTACTGGAGAAGCAAAGAACGAAGAGCAGCAAAGATGATCCTGGTGTTGGGGATAGACCTTACGAGGAAAGACTAAGAGAAGTCAACATGTATACCCTGGAGGATAGAAGAGAGAGGAGACATGATTGAGACCTTCAAGTACCTGAAGGGATGAATAGAGTGGGTTTCAGGAGTGGGTTCACTCTCAAGAGCAGAAGAGAAATCAGAGGGCACCCTGAAGCTGAAGGGGTAGATTCAGGAGGGAAATGAGAAGGCACTGTTTCACTGAAAGGGTGGTAGAAGGTGGAATGCACTGCCTGAGGAACTCTTATCATTGCAGACAGTGGGGAGCTTCAAGAGGAGTGGGAGAGATTCAAGGGAATTTACATACTGGGAAAGGGGAGCGAGGAGATGGAGGGTGGGAGGCAGCTGCAGTCTAATGGACTGGTGTGCTGCAGACTAGATGGACCATAAGGCTCCATCTGCTGGCAATGTCATATGTTCGTAAGACAGCACCAACCCCCATGTGTAGTTAGTTACAAGCCAGGGACATAAAAACAACTTCAAGGACACTTTTTTTTTTTTTTAAATTTTAGTTCCTGGAATTCTGTGCAAAATTGAGAAGAAAAGATTGCAGAATTTCATAGGTGGTACAGTGTCTGTTCTATTGTGGACTCTTAGAACTCTTTATGTGTAACCCGTAGTATATACATCTCTCAACACATGCATCTGTTTTAAATAAAATCTGTATATTTTATGAGGACCCACTAGTTCTTTTGTCTAGGGGCCCTTTTGAATGTTAATAAATTACAATTATAAGTAATATAACAAATGTTTCTGCCTGGGACCTTTCACGTGTGAGGTGAATGTGATAACCACTACACTACGGAAACTTGGACTGTGACTTTCACTTACTGATAACAATAACATATTGAGTGTTCTGTGGGACTAGACAATGCTATAGATATTTCAAGGTTCTAGTGTAGACTTTGGTTTTGAGAAATGAGTAATGTAGTAGAGCATGTACTATAGAATTCAAACTCACAAATCTTTGTATCATGTTGTTTAAAAGAGCACATTGCTTACTGCAAAGAACAAACTGCAACTCCATTTAGGACCTGGAAACCTGATTAAGGCATAATACTGCAGAGCACTGGGTAAGAAGTGAGATACAAATAAAACTTTTTGTAGAAAGTGTATTTTCCTTATTGGCATTAAGCAGAGAATTGCAGGATTCCTTTAAAAGCGTAGTAATTTTATAACCAGAGTGAGATGCAACTGAATTTGCTTGAGTGTGGGGGTTGAGACCTAGCATTTTGAAGGATATTTTTGTAACAGTTTATGTCCTGCTGGCTGAGGAGTGAGTTCATTTTTATCCTTGGACCCAGTAGAGGTTTGGTTTGTGTTGGAGCCGTGGTCTAGTAAATTGTGGTGTTAGTTGTATTACTATAAAGGACAGTACTCACCAGGGTGGTGAGCAGTTGTGTATCTGATTGTTTCTAACAGTCACCAGTGACAGGCACTACCCACCCCCAGGCGTGGATTTCCTTTATAGCCACAGTTCTGACATCACTTCTCCAATAGATCTTGGGGCAGAACTGTCATATTCCTAATAACCCTGCGTGCATAGAGTAGTTACACAAAACAAATAATACATATATAATTACATATTGTATAGAATAAGGGAGCGGGACATGTGGGGAGTGGTGCAATGCACTGGCTGTGGGGCAGCAGTTTTCCCGGAAACATTCTGAAACCGTGCTGCTGTCCTATTTGTAGGCAACTGTCAGTCTGAGGGAGGAGGTTGCCCACCTCCAGGCTGAACTAGCAAGGACTAAGGAGGCCTCCCTCCCAAAGAGCACCACTGCCACAACCACTGAGTCAGAGGTTTCGGAGCATGAAGAGCAGTAGGACCACAGTGGGTTCTGGGAGGGTGCGGTGGTGGACCAGAGGCTAGCCCCCAGTTGTACCTCTACACAAATCAGATGCCATTCTGGCAGAGCAAGGTTCCTCTATGATGGCACCCCTCAGTGGAGACCCAGAAGAATGCTGAGGACATCCACAAGGGAGACCCACAAAAGTGTGGCAAGGGACACCACAGGGGAAGGAAACGGCTACTGATGGAGGACTCAATTGTTAGGGGGTAGAACTGGGGAAGGAGAGAAGGAAGTAGCTTTCTGCCTGGTGCCATGCCTTGAGGGACAAGAAGTAATCCTCACAATTGTAGAAGCAGCATCACAGGAGACAGAACTAGATATCATTGTCCACCTTGGGACAAATGACCTAGCTAAGCATGGGATCAGTGCAGTGCAGAATGAATTTGTGGAGTTGGGGAAGGGCCTCAGACGGCAGCAAACACAGTAACCTTCTCTGGAGGTGCTACCAGTCCATGGCAGAAATGAGGGCTAGGTACTGCACACCATGCAGTTTAATGAATGGTTGCAAAACTGGTGCAGAGCACAAGGCTTTGGCTTCATTGGGGACTGGGGTCCACCTGGAGAGAAAGGTCTATACTGGTATGATGGTCTGCATTTGTCCACAAAGGGACCAAGCTCTTAGGTGACAGGTTTAAATGCTTCCTTGGCAAGCTTTTAAACTAGATAAGGGAGGTATTGATAAAAGGCAGGAAAAGTCAAGCTCCCCCACAAAACAGGGCAGGTAGGGAAACACTGAGGTACAGAGCTCAACACAGGGCAGGATAGGTGTAAATGGTAAAACAGATAAGAGCAACACGAGCAGGGATGGGGGAAAAGGATCAAGCCAACATTAAATGGAGGGCAATGACTACTAATGCTCGTAGTCTGGGAACAAGCTCTCTGAGCTAGTAGCTTTGATGGAAGATGAACAATTGGATATTGTGGCAGTCACAGAAACATGGTACACGAGAACCATGAATGGGATGTCAACATACCAGGGTACACAATCTACAGAAGGGACAGGGAAGGCAAAAGAGGAGGTGGAGTAGCTCTATACATAAGGGAAGGGATCAAAGCTACAGAACTAAAAAGTAAAGGGGAGGACAAGAGGGTCTGGTACCTTGAGATGGGAATGGCATCGCAACCGCACAGGGTTTGTATACAGACCCCCGTCTCAAGGGGATGAAATGGACAAGAAAATGATAGAGACATTCTCAAAATGGCTGAAAAAAGGGAGATACTGTTGGTGGGGACCTGAATATGCCAGATGTTAACTGGAGGACATGTACTGCAGCCACATCCAAGAGCAGGGTCATTCTCCATGCCCTGCAGGGGGCAGACCTTAGACAGCTAGTGCTGGAACCCACTCGGGAGGAGCAATTTAGACCTGGTACTCTCAAATGGAGAGAGGATCACAAATTTAGAAGTCGGTAGACATCTGGGGAACAAGCGACCACTGCACAGTGTGCTTCACAGTGAGCACAACCATGGAGATAAGCCATACAAAAACAAGGATACTGGACTTTAGAAGGGCTGGCTTTGGCAAAATGGGTGAACACCTGAAGAATGCACTAGCAAATGGCCAAATAGGAGGTGGAAGAACAATGGAGAAAAATCAAAACTGCCATCATAGAGGCAACAAGTCTTTTGTGTAAAACAAAGAAAACAAAGCGAGTAAAAACCACTATGGTTCTCAAAAGAGGTGGCAGGAAGGTTAAGGAGAAAAAGACTGCATTCAAAAAGTATAAGGAATCACAGAGGAGCACGACAGGGAACTGTATCAATTAAAGCAGAAAGAAGTAGGAAAGGCAGTCAGAATGGCAAAGGCACAAACCGAGGAAAAAATAGCCAACTCGGTCAAAAGGGGATAAAACCTTATAGGTACATTAGGGAGCATAGAAAGGTTAAGGGAGGGATAGTGAAGATTAATAAAGGAGAGGGGAGGTGGGCAGAGGAGACAGTGAAAAGGCAGAGATATTGAATGAATACTTTTGCTCAGTATTCACAAAAAGAAGATGAGAGCAGTTACCTAAACCAGACAATAGAAGCACTCTGGGTAGGGGGTTGATACCAGTCCATTCACAGAAGAAAGAGTCCTGAAAGAACTCCTAAAACTCAAGGTGGACAAAGCAATGGGCCTGACGGATTCACCCCAGAATCCTAAAAGGACTAAGGGGGACCTAGTGACACCACTGACCACACTTTTAACAAATCATGGCAGGATGGGGTGGTACCTGAGGACTGGAGGAGGGCAGATGTGATCTCCTTACAAAAGTGGGAGCAAGGCAGAAGCAGGAAACTACAGACTTGTAAGTTTGACCTCAGTGGTAGGAAAATGATGGAATCACTTCTGAAAGAAAGAATTGTTGAGCACCTAGAGGCTAGCGGGCACAGGACCCAAAGCAACATGGATTTACAGCAGGAAGGTCATGTCAGACTAATCTGATTGATTTCTTTGACTGGGTGACCAAAGTAATAGACCAGGGAGGGGCTGTGGATATGGCCTACCTAGACTTTAGCAAGGCATTTGACACAGTCCCACACAAAGATTAATAATCAAGTTAGCCAGCCTGGGAGTGGGTCCCAGGGTGGTAGCCTGGTAGCCGAACTGGCTGCACAACAGGACACAGAAGGTAATAGTGAATGGAACACATTCCAAGAGGGGGTTACTAGTGGGTATCTCAGGGCTCAGTACTGGGTCCAATCCTCTTTAACATCTTTATAAGTGACATTGCAGAGGGTCTGGAGGAAAGGTATGCCCTTTGCAGATGACACAAAGATCTGTAACAGAGTTGATACACAAGAGGGGTAGAAAAGATGAGAAGGGACTTGGCAAGGTTGGAGGAATGGTCAGACATATGGCAACTTAGATTCAATGCAAAGAAGTGCAAGTAATGCACCTGGGAAACAAAAACCCAGGAGAAGAGTACACAATAGCAGAGGAGGTACTAACAACAACAACAACAACAATGGAAAGGGACCTGGGAGTAGTCATATCAGATGACCTAAAGGTGGGTAAGCAATGTGAGAAGTCAGTAAGGAGAGCCAGGGGATACTGGGATGCATGGAAGGGGCATCACAAGTAGAAAAGGGAAGTGATTATCCTCTATACAGACAGTTGGTGAAACCCCATCTGGAGTACTGTGTGCAGTTTTGGAGACCTCATCTACATAAGGACATAGACAGGATGGAAGCAGTCCAGAGGAGGGCAACTAAAATGGTGCAGGGTCTACATCAGAAACCATATGAAGAGACTGAGAGAGCTTAATATGTATACCCTTGATGAAAGGAGGGATGGGGACATGATAGAAACGTTCAGTACCTCAAGGGAATCAACAAAGTCCAGGAGGGTAGCATCTTTCAGAAAGAGATGTAAGAACAAGGGGGCACAGTTTAAAGATAGAGGGGGACGGCTCAGGGGTAATGTGAGGAAATTCTTTTCACGGAGAGAGTGGTGGATACATGGAACAGCCTTCCTGAGGAGGTCGCTGGGTCTAAAACAGTGGAATTCAAACATGTTTGGGACAGACACAAAGCAATTATAGTGCGGGGTTGCAGGAAGCAGGCTGTTGGTTAACTAGAATCTGCAGCTTATCAGTAGGTAGGGAAATGGGCAGACTGGTAGGCTAAGTGGTCCTTTTCTGTCCAGTCAAAGTCTATGTTTCTGTGTTTCTATTGTACAGTAGCTCCATTTTGAGAGTAGCACTCCAATGTGTAGTTACAAGCCAGGGACATGAAAATAACTTTAAGTACACTTTATTTTTATTTCAGTTGCTGGAATTCTGTGCAAAATTGAGAAGAAAAGATTGCAGTATTTCATAGGTGGTACAGTGTCTGTTCTATTGTGGTCTCTTGGAATTCATGTGTAACCCGTAGTATAGATCTCTAAACATGTCCATCTGTTTTAAACAAAATCTATGTTTTATGAGGACCCACTAGTTGTTTATGCCTAGGGGCCCTTTTGAAATGTTAATAAATAACAATTTATAGAAATATAACAATGTTTCCGCCCGGTTTCGAACTGGGACCTTTCGCGTGTTAGGCGAACGTGATAACCACTACACTACGGAAACTGAACACTGGCTCTGTGCTGCTGTGTCACTAAGTCAACCTTGTGCTAGCTAGTATTCTTACATTATTCCAATATCGTCAAAGGTAAAATTTCACACACTGAGAATGTTCTGCTTTACTCTGCACTAATGTGTAACCAAATTGCAGAATTTAAACACACAAAATAAGTTGTTTTGCTTTTGTAACCAATAGATCAAGGCAAGCAGTTAAGTTCTACACTGCATTCCGGTGCTGACAGTTTCTCTCCACCCTTCCCTGAGACTGTTAGTCATGTAAGCCTATTGGCTTTCTTCTTTAAGGGGTTCTTAATGCTCAACTGGCAGTGGATCCTGAATGGGACACTAAGAAGAACCCATTCTCACTTAAGACAATCACAATATCCTGAAAATGAAATGACTACAGTCCTGATTATGTTTTGTATAAGCGGAAATGGCTCTTAAATTCTGATGAAACCTACAGACACTCTCAGTAAATGGAAAATTAAGTGTGCTGGATTTTTGTTTCTTTCATTGACCCTCCCACATGAGTGAGGGTCACTTGATCTGCTTTATATTTACAAACAGCTGTGCAGTTAAAGATTTGAAGGAGATTGTTTATGTCTTTGATAATGTACATGCTTTGCAGCTGCAATATAATTGTTTGTTTTCACCATCCAGCTGCAACAGCCAGTCGACCTTTAAGAACCCCCATGGGAGGTGAAAGTTAGCTGATAACATTACAACAGCTCTCCAGTTCAGAGTGGGGAAGGAGGCAGTGCAACCAGCAGTATCTCAGAGATTTTCTTTTAATACAAAGCTACCTCCCCAGGATTTCATAATTAGCCACCATGGCTAAATAGACCCCATATTTTTAGCCACTGCAAGAGACCGAGCCCATGTCGAGTAATAATTCCTAATGAGGTTTATAAGTGCAGATCACATGATTATTTTCAAATAAAACAAATGATAACATTTAACTGTACATAGACATTTAACTTGCCTGTTTATACTTTTATCTGCAACCCTCTTTACTTCTTTTTCTACCCTGCCTTAATTTACTGTGATCTCACTTTGAGGGAGCTGTTGCAGCAGGTAATACCAGTAGGACTGAGGCCATGGGCGTTGGACCCATGGAAAAATCTTCTAGCTGGCGGTCTGTGGAGGGGACCACCCTCGGCAGCTCGCCCGATGTCTGACGTGGTATAAGGCGATCCCTGGCACCATCTTAGTTCTTTTTCCCACCGTCGACTCGGTTACTTGAAACCACGGATGCCTAGTCTTCACAGTCGACCGTGCTTTTTCTCTCATCGCTTTAAATGCTTAAATTCGATAGTTTCCAGTTTTTGTCTAGTCATTCGATGGATTTGCATGTCTTCACCTTCTCGTGACGCTTACTAAGTCGTGGTCTGCTGCTGCTGAAGCAGATCCTGGCTAAGGATGGCCACGTGGCCTGCTTAATCTGCTTAGCCCAGACCACCGCCTGACAATTGTCCGCATTGCCAGAAATTCAATAAAGGGATCCACATCAGAAGAGCCAATGCCCTGATGGCTCATCTCCCTAGAAAAACAGCTGGCAGCCATGCAGAAATCACTGTCGGGACACAGTTCTTCTTCCTCAGCTAGAGAGTCTCCCCAAGAAAGAGAAGTCATCGGGAGGGAAACATCACCATCACGGGAGAAAGATAGGGCCAGGTCGGAGTCCCGCCCTAAATCCCCACCATAGAGCTTTACTTCCTCAGCCTCCGGCAGGAGGTCGGGGTCAGTCCCTCCGGCTGCCTCTGGGACTATTCCAAAGAAGACATCCACTTCATCCCAGGAAACTAGTAAGGAGTTTTCCTCTGGGTGCTCGCCTGCCCAGCTCCCTGGCCCACCGACCCCACAAGCCTCACAGGGCCGATCTAAGAGGGACAGGCATCTTAGGCAGGTCTTCGGAAGCAGGTCGAAGTCCAGTGGTTCGTCGGACAACCCCACCAAACACAAGGAGACCGTCCGCATTGATGCGCCTGTCCCCTGCAAGGGAAGTCTCCTGTGGGCAACACATGACCCGAAGCCGGGCTAGCCCGCCTCAGGCCAGGACCAGGCACCACCGCCAACAAGTAGTTGGCTACCATGGATCAGGTGTCTACCCCTACTCCTGTGGATCAGTCACTGGATGATTCTTGCTGAAGCCGGACACGGGTCGGACGACAGGTCTGCCCCGATACTGAGCCAGACCTGCAGCCCGATACTGTAGTAGAGAGTCTCCTGACCGGATGCCCACCCCTGGCATCCCAGAAGGTCCTAAGGGCCTGGCGTCTGATCCGTCGCATCTGACACCCCAGTCACCCCCTAGTGGACGTCTGCGCTCTGTTCACCTCGTGGTGGAACATTGTCAAAGGTACTTGAACTATAGCCCTCCGGGCCCTCCCTACAGGAAACCCCACGGTGCCTCCTCTGCCTCTGGTGGTCGGGCACCTAATGAGAGCTCTCATCTGTAGCCCGTCCAGTAAGAAAAGAAGACGCCCATCTTTGGTGCCTTCTCAAGTGGTCATTCGCCCCTTCTGGCAACGACGCTTGGGAGTCATCCTCTGATTATTCTTCTGAGGATGATCTTCCGCCTCCCTTCCCTAGTCCAAGAGACTCGCTTAGGTCCCTTCCGGATGACCCCTTATTTCTGGATATTATGAGGCACATTCAAACCATTTAACCAGTGGGACATGGAGGAGCTTGATCCGGAGAGGCGCTGCTTGGTGACATTTTGGGATCCAAGAACCCTAAACCCATGGTCATCCCACCTTTGGTAGAGTCTTTCAAGATGTTACCAGGCTCACCTGGCAGGTACTCCACTCACGTCTGCAGTGCCAAGGAAGGCAGACAGACTACAGAACACCAAAAGGGAGCCATTCCTGGGGAGAATCCCAAAGCAGATTCCATGGTGCTCACAGCAGCTCATGAAGAGCTCAATAACCTAAACCTATGAATGCCCAGCTCCAGACCCTGAGTCCATAAAGCTGGACCACATGGGAAGGAAAGTTCATACATCAGCCACTGGGGCTATTCATTCTCTAAATGTTTTAGCCCACATGATGACCTACCAGAATTCCTCTGGGAGAGGACCATGGACCTGGTGAAGGCTCAGCTGGACTCTGTCAGTAAAATGAGCTCATTACATATATCTAGTTGGGCATGGACATAGATAAGCACGTGCTCAGGTGCTCCTATGATTCAGCAGACATGGCGCCCAGGGCTGCAGCCTCAGGTATTTGCATGAGGAGGCACGCCTGGCTTACAATATCGGGTTCCACCCTGACTTGTAGGATGCTATCCTGAACTCCCCTTCCAGGGCTCCGTCCTTGGGCAAGTGGAGAAAGTCATCCTGGGGCTTCAGGATTTGGGTAAGGCGGTGGCTGATGTGCACAGGATGTACAACCGAGCCGCAGGCCTTTCTTCGTCATCCTTTCACTGAAACCAAGGAGAGCAGGGAAAAGGCAACCCCAAAACAAAGGAGCCTTCAAGAGATGTTTCACCCTGTCCCTTCCAGCAACCAGGGCCCCAGGCATCCCAAGGCGCCCAACCTCCTTGCCCAACCCCCAGCACAGCATGACTCCTGCCATCCCTCCCCATCCACAGATCCCATTTGGGAGACGGTGGGGGAGATTCTCTCTACCTGGCAGGGGTGGTCCAGTATCACCTCGGACCAGTGGGTCCTTCAGACAATAGAGAGGGGCTACTTCCTAGAGTTTCTGAGCTGCCCTACGGACAATCCTATCCCTTCCTTCCCATTGCTTTCTCAATCACACCCTTCTGAAAGCAGAAATTTAGGCCCTCCTACAGAAGAAGGCCATCCAGATGGTTTCACCTACCCAGCAGGGCAAAGACTTCTATTCACATTTCTTTCTGGTGCCCAAGAAAACTGGAGACCTCGGCCCTATCCTAGATCTCCATCAACTGAATGACTATATCCAGTACAGGAGGTTCAGAATGGTGACCCTAGCAAGTCTATTGCCCATGATTCATCGAGGATACTGGCTGTGCTCCTTAGATCTGCAGGATGCATACATGCACATTAAAATCCTGCCCTCGCACAGGAAGTTCCTGCACTTCGTTTTCAAGGTCAGCACTATCAGTTCAGGGTACTTCCATTCGGCCTCTCGTCAGCACCAAGAGTCTTCACCAAGTGTCTGGCAGTGATGGTAGTGGCCCTGAGAAGGAAAGGCCACTTTTCTACCCTTACCTGGATGACTGGTTTATTTCTGCCCAATCAGAAGACCAGCTGAACAATGCCTTGCAAGACACAATCTTGATGTTCCAGTCCCTGGGCATCACTCTGAATTGGTCAAAGTCACACCTTGGCCCTCTCAACGACTTCAGTATATATTGGGCAGTCATAGACACCATTCATGGCATGACCTTTCTGCCAGCAGACAGAGCAGAATGGCTGAGAGGAGTTGCCTGAAAGGTGCAGACCTCAGGCCTAGTCGCAGCAAAGTGATCCTGCAACTTCTAGGGCATATGGCACCCTACATAGCTCACGGTTCCTTTGGTACTGCTGAACATGAGGATTCTACAGTGGTACCTCAGAGTTCAGTGGGACCAAGGCACAGACGAGCTGGACTAGTTCATTTGGATATCAGAGGTGGTCCATTGTTTTCTCCTTTGGTGGCTAAATCCTGTGAACCTTGAGGTAGGGGTTCCCTTTCAGAGGCTGAGCCAGATGCAGATCCTCACTATGGACACTTTGGGTCTAGGCTGGGGAGCCCATCTGGATGTACACCGAACAAAGAGGGCTCTTGGAATTCAGTGGAATGGTGTCTTCACATCAATATTCTGGAAATGAGAGCATGCTGAACACCCTCCAGGCTTTCCAAGACGGGGCCACTCTAGTTCAGTCAGACAACACCCCAGTAATGTTTCATCTAAACAAGCAAGGGCACTCACTCCTACCCTCTATGCAGAGAAGCCACGAGAGTGGCACTGGGCAGTAGAACACGGTCTAGACATCATTGTGGTTCACGCACTAGGGGTCCAGAATGTTCTCGCCAATAGGCTGTCACTCTCAATCTCTGAATCATGAGTGGAATTGCAACAAGAAGTGGCAAAAGACCTCTTCGAAGACTGGGTCGTCCAGAGTTGGACCTCTTTGCGTCCCCGTGCAATGCCAATCTGCCAAATGTTTGCTCACTAGATCCAGGGACTGGTGTTTTCTGCCGAGACGCATTGTCCTCTCTCCTGGACAGGGAGGTTTCCATATGCCTACCCTCCCTCTCCCTTCAGAAAATTTTGCTCAGATTGCAAGCGGATCAAGCCAGGATGATTCTGTAGCTCCTCTCTGGCCTCGACAGATCTGGTATCCGTTGCTGCAGCAACTGGTCTTGGATCCTCCCATGCAGTTGCCCCTCTCTTCTCACTTGCTCTTTCAAGAACAAGAGACACTCGTCCACCCAGCTCTGCAGCCTCTGCACCTGCATGCCTGGCTCTTACAGTTTTAGCTGAGGAAAGATTGGGGGCATCACGTAGAGTGGCAGAGGTCCTAGTAACAGCGAGAAAACCCTCCACCAGAGGCAGCGTATGCCATGAAGTGGAAATGTTTTGTTTATGGGTAGCACCCCATTCCCTGGACCCCTTGGATTGTCCAGTGAAATATGTGCTGGAATATCTCATCCATCTTTTGGACTTGGGCCTCAGCTACTCGT
The DNA here is from genome assembly GCA_016271365.2 of Neoceratodus forsteri. Taxonomy (NCBI): domain Eukaryota; kingdom Metazoa; phylum Chordata; order Ceratodontiformes; family Ceratodontidae; genus Neoceratodus; species Neoceratodus forsteri. The sequence goes on from CM057455.1 coordinate 1,301,982,459, forward strand.
CCCATTAAGGTGCACCTCTGTTCCTTGACAGCCTACCATGCCCCAATGAGTGGGAAACCTCTGGCACAACTCTGTGTGCAAACCATCTTGAGGGGAATCTTGCACGTCAGACCCCAAGGAGGGATCCTGTCCATCCATGGGATCTTCTTTATGTTTTAGAGAAGCTCACCCTGCCTCCCTTGAGCCAGTCGAGACATGCGAGTCAGGCTTCTCTGGAAAGCATTAATTTTAGTTGCCATTATTTCTGCTCGAGAGTTTCTGAGCTACAGGCTCTGATGTGTAAAGAGCCTTATCTTGTTTTCCATAGGGACAGGTGGCACAGCATACTAACCTTAAGTTTTACTGAAGGTGGTGTCCAACTTACCTGAACCAGGACACCCAGCTTCCAGTTTATTTTCCAGGGTATTGTAATAAAGGGAGGCTCTGTTGCATACTGGATGTACGTAGGATACTCTGGTATTACCTCAACAGAACTAGTTCTGTGCTGCAGATGGACCAGTAGATTGTTTCCATTGACTATAGGAAGACAGGGGCTCCAGTCACCAAACAAACACTGACCAGATGATTGGTGCATTGCATCACCTTTGCTATCAGCACTACAACAAACCCTTACCGGGATCAGTTAGGGTGACTCTACCAGAGGTGTGGTAGCTTCCTGCCTCGCTATGGAATGCATCTCGGCAGATTCTTTTTGTGCTGCCCACTTGGAGCTCAGTCCATACCTTCATCAGACACTACAGTCTGGGCGTGGCCTCTAGGAGGAGAGGAGACTTTGGACTAGCAGTCCTTTGGGGTCTCCTTTCCTGTGCTCCAACTTTTCCGTTGTCAGTCATCAGCTTATCCTCCTCCCCTCTGACCTGGGTCTCTTTGGTTACTGCTTGGGACTCAGTCCTATTGGTATTACTTGCTGTGAGAGCTCCCCTCAAGTGAGATAGTACAGTTATGTAAGAACCTACTGTAACAGTAGATCTTCGAGAGGAGCTCTTGCAGCAGGTGGCTTTCCCACCTTCCAACCCCCAGGAACAAGATTATTTTCCTTCTCTTTGGGTATGGGAGACCCTCTTCGGTTCTCCATTCTGTTTGTCAGCTGGGTCTCCAGTGGGAGAACTGTGAGATGGGGCGGGCAGAGCTGACATCAGGGGCGGTCCCCTGCCAGACTGCTAGCTAGAAGATTTTTCCATGGGATCCTAGCCTGGCGGCCTTAGTCCCATTGGTATTACCTGCTGCGAGAGCTCTTCTCAAAGATCTACTGTTACGTAAGTTCTTACATAACTGTACTTTCCCCGCTGCCCTGTACTGTTGCAGCTCCTTTGTTCACAGCGTTCACAGACTGGCTTGGTTTTGTTTTATTTTTGTTAGTCCTCTACTGCCCTACCTTAATTTACTTTTCTTAGTGCCCTTTCCTGTAGCAGCAGTTATGATTTGTTCACAGCCTGGATTCTGTATTTATTTTGCAGTGTCCTCTGCCTTAAAATGGGACTGTCAGCTTTGCCCATTCGTTTTTATAAAATCTAATCGGTGTGCCTGTTGGCACACCAATCATATCTGTACTTTAGAATGCCCCAATAAATATTAAAAGTATTTGTACCGTTTTGAAGATTTTAGTTAAATCCCTTACCGCTCAAGCTGAAGCTTAAATAACCCGTCACGGAAACAAGAGTGCACCCATTCTTGCGCATGTGTGGGATTTCGGCTCGATTTAAAAAAAAAAAAATATATATATATAATATACATACACAGTGTTCCACATTGCTTGAAAATATAGAGCGTGGTAAGGGGAGGAGCCACAGGGGGGGTCACCAGGGCGGAGCTACCGTGGGCGAGTCAGTCGCTCGGGATGCAATAAATGCATAAGAAACAAGAAATAAGAGTAATATGATGATCTGGAGGCCTCTGTATTATGCAGCAGCAAATAAAAAGTGTGATAAAACATACTGGAGAACCTCTGCATTCTAGTTGCAGGCCAGCAACAGTTTGGTGAGACCATACTACAACTCTTTGCTAGTGCCTGCAAGAACAAGATCTAATCTTCGTTTTGCAGTCCTGCCCAATGAGCTGCAGCTTCCAAATAAGGAAACTGTCAACATCGGGCCCTCAATTGAGATAAGCATAAGTGCATTTAGCACACTGGCACTTAATCTATTTCGTTCCTCGTTTTATTCGATTCAGTGCAGAAAACCCCTCTCACAATCTGCAGTTGACATGGGTATTATCATTGCCAGCTCTGCCAAAGTAGATATGTTTGGATACAGGTCTACATACTTAGTAGTTAGGTGCAGCACATCAGAAATAGTCTTAAAGGCCATCTTTTCTGTGAACATGAGACTACGAGGGAAGCCCATTCCAGTGCAGAAGCATCTATATCCACAACAGTAGCATAGTGACCAAGAATAATCTCAAGGCTATCACTACCATACCCTTCCAACGCTCAATATCAACTTCCTGTATCATGCTGGGGTCAAAGATACTGAACGATCCGAAAGTTCTGTGCTTGAAACTTTGCTCAATTTGAGTAATTAGGGCCCTAATAAACTTGTCATGCACAGAGGTTGTGAAATGATTCAACTGTGGTTCGCTAAATGGCAAGTTCAGGCCATTATCATTCAGGAGTACTAGTTCAGGCGAAACGGAGGAGAAGTACTGACCAGGTACCAGTAGGCATGCCCTAAGAATCTCTAAAGTGGAATGTAAATGCCTCTTTATATCAGTAAAATTCAGAGCTGATGTTTGAAAGCATTTAGATAAGATGCTAAGGTGTGGAAGTATGTCACACATCATGCATAAAATAGAGAAAAACTCCCAGTTCTAGGGACATGGATATGTTGTTCATCCACACTCATTGGCAGTATCCTTGCCGCTTTAAATCTGCCGGAAGGTCTTCAAGCTTGCTCCTCCCACCCACCGGGTGGTATAACTCGGCTCCGCCCATGACTCAGATCTTCCTACGCTTGGAAGCTCAGGTTCCCTCCTTAACGCTCTGGTTTGAGACTGGTTCCTATTTCTCCGTTTGCGATTTAAAAATAATATTTTGCAAAAAGACTTCAGTCTTGATCCCTCGCGCTGCGATGGACAAATCGACTCCCGGATTTGGAGATGCCCATGCGGGCAGAAGATGTCTCGGACGGATCCACACTCACGTGTGTCTACTGCTTAGGCCTTGAGCACGACCCGCGGGCTTGCGACCTGTGCTCATCTTTCTCGGCTCGTCCTCGAAACCGTGCTGCCCGATTGCAACTGGGCCGTCCCAAGAGCGTTTCCCTCGGTGAAAGTCCAAGGAGGCCCGGTTGGCGGTGTCAGCGCCGGTGGGCTCGGCGGATCAGCTTCGAGCGGATGGTCGCCCCTCGAAGAGGAGGCGGCGCGCGTATCTTCCTCGGCCGCGGCATTTATCCCGCTATCTCTGGGTTCTTCCTACGGCTTCCTTTTAGGAGCTTGTCTGTCCCTCTCCACTAAAGGAGAAGGGCCTGCGTCTGCTGGACCTTATTCTCGGTCAAAAGAGGACAAGGGTAAGTCCCTCCGTCGGCGCTCTTGGGAGCCGGAAAGGTCCCTCTCCCGGGCCGTCGACCGTCGGCGGTCGACCGCTCGACTTGCCACTGGCCTCACGGTGTCCCCGTCAGGTCAGTTGACCGAGACTCCCACTGATGAAGTCGAGATTTTCTCGACCCATTGGACGGCTGTCGCCTTTAGCAGCGAGATTCCCCTCTCCGGTTCCCGGGAGAGTTGAGATCCGTGGGCTCGCCTGTGCCTCGGTTCCGGGCCCTCGGATGGACCTTCCGAGGCGAAGAGTGCGGTTCCGGCCGACACCTCCCCGCACCGACCCGGAAATTCCGGGACTCTCGGTCTCCCGGACCTCACCGGCGGTCCAGCGTTCCCCACCGTCATAAGCGGTCTGGTCTCGGCACCCCTTGATGGCCGTCGCCGCTCGTCTCGTCCTCCTCCTCGGATGAGGAGGCTTGGCGTAAGTGCGTCGGCGAGTACGAGACCTTATGTTGCAACAGCTCCTCCTGGCGAGTAAGCCGACTCCGGTGCCTTCCCGGCCATTAAGTGGCTGTCACGGGCGGCCGACACAACCCCTCGACTTGTCCGAGGAGCCTATACCAGGCGGTTGTTCGGCCAAAACCAGCTGCTCCACCGATTCGGTGGAACCTCCGCCTCCACAGCCACCAATTGGGGCTCCGACCAAGATTCTCGGTCGGCTAGAGGTTTACCCATCGGCTGTCAGTTACCCTCACTCCCGACCGACCTCGGCAGGTGAAGGTGGCTCAGGCCAGAGGCAGCTCTTGAGGACTCTTCCGAGTCCGAAGACGATTCCTCCTTCTTCTCCAAGCGACTGGACTTGGAGTCTTCAGGAGGTCAGTCAATGGAGCGATAGCCCGTCGTCCTCCTAGGACTGCTTCGGCTCATCTCGGAGTCTACGGGATGGGCTCGAACCAGTTTCCAAGCGGGCCAGGTATCCCTCACGGAGATTCTGGACCGAGGGATCTCCGGACGGAGGCCTTTCGGTGGCGAGGCCATAGTGGGTCCGGCACTGGAACTTTGGCAGCGCCCTGCTTCCTGCCCTGGCCCGGCCAGGATGGCCAGGAAGTATCACGGTCCCTACGGTTCCTTGTCCGGTTTTGGAACACCCCTCTGCTGAGGGTTGGTTACCGACAGCGTTTTCGGCGCGCCCGGCAGCGCCAGGATGTGGACAAACCTCCTGACAAGGAGTCCAAGAAATTGGACTATGTCGGCGAAAAGTCTACGCTCGTCCTCTCGCCTCGTCAGGCCAGTTCGCCGTCCTCATGGCACATTTTCTCATGCCCTGTTGGGCTCCCTGGATGAGGTCATCCTCATCTTCCCGCCGATCTGCAGACTACGGTTAAGCAGGTGCGGGACCAGAGAGCAGGACAGTGGCCAAGCAGCAGCTCCAGACTGCTTTGGATATGGGGACTCATGTGCTAGATCGGTGGCGGCCGCGAGTGGCTATCGTCGGCGGGGCTTGGCTGAGGATATCCACCTTTACTCGGATACCCAGCACAAGTTGGCGGATGTTCCTCTTTGGGACTGACCTCTTGCCCCTGGGGTGGAAGGTCACCTGCAGAGGATCGAGAAGTCCAATGCCACCTTGGACTCGGTCTCTTCCGCTCAGGACAAGGCCGCAAACCACAGCCTAAGCCCTTTCGTCCTTCTGTGCCTCGGCGCGCCGTCCAACAGCGTCAGGGCCAGCAGGCTCGGCCTTGGCATCCCAAACCCAAGCCGCGGCTTCCTCTAACAGGAGGCAGGAGGAAAGGCCCAGGAGGTCCCTCGACGGTCCCTCCTCCAAGCCTGCCCAGTGACGGGCTGAGGGGTGTCGCCCCATCCCGTCACCTTACCCTGGGTCCCCGTGGGGCGGCTCCGCACTTCCGTTCCGCCTGGTCCGCTGTTACCACGGACAGGTGGGTCTTGGAGGTGGTGGGAAGAGGCCTGCCTCTGGAATTCGAGCAGGCACCACCCTTCAGAGCCGTCGCCCCTCGGGAGGCCGGGATCCCAGCCTCACTGGCGGCTCGTCGAGCCGACATCCTCTCCTCCTCCAGAAGGAGGTGGTAAGAGAGGTGGTGGACCCTCCTTCAGACCCAGGGTTTGTGTCCAGGTACTTCCTGGTTCGAAGCGGACGGGGGCTGGCGCCCCATTCTCGACCTACTACGACCTAAACAAGTTCCTAAGGTCTCGAACCTTCAGGATGGTCACTCTGGCTCAGATAATACCATCCTTGGAGCGCGGCGTGTGGTTCTGCTCTCTGGACTTGCAGGGCCGCGTTTTTCACGTCCCTATCCGTCCGTCTCACCAGAGATTCCTTCGCTTCCGAGCAGAAGGATCTCTCTTGAGTTCAAGCCATGCCCTTCGGCTTGTCTCCAGCTCCCAGGGTCTTCACCAAATGCATGGCAGTGGTGACAGCATTCCTCTGGCCGAGGGTCAGGTGTGCCCTTACCTGGACGACTGGCTGATAGCAGCTCCCTCCAGGAAGGAGGCGGGTGGTCAGAGATCTGGCCCTCCAGGTCTGCTCTCAACTGGGCCTCCTTATCAGCGAGGCCAAGTCGGAACTCGAGCCGAAGCAGGTGATTTTATTCATCGGGCGCAGCTCGACTCTCTTCGAGCCAGGAGCGGCTCCGGCGGACAGGGCCAGGTTCTTTCCTCCTTTGCCCGATCATTTCTGGTTGGGCAATTCGCCTTCCGGGACTTCCTCGCCTCCTGGGTCTCATGGCGGCCTGTACCAGCGTGGTCCGTTGGGCCGGCTGGAACATGCGTCCCTTCAGTGGGGACTGGCCAGCCAGTGGTCACAGCTCGATCCCTTGGACCAGCTTGTGTCGGTGACACAGGGGATGTGGAATGCTCTCCAGTGGTGGACCGTTCCAGATCATTTGCAGGAGGGCATCCCGTTCGTCCGCCCGAGCCGGCGTCTCTCTGTCGACCGATGCCTCTCTGATGGGTTGGGGTGCCCATCTGGGGAACACTGGCTCATGGCCTCTGGTCCCCGGGAGTCCCGATGCCACATCAACCTGCTGGAGCTCCGAGCGGTCCGCCTAGCTCTCACCGCCTTTGCTCCGTTCCTCCGGGGTCAAGTGGTCCGAGTCCAGGCGGACAATACCACGACCATGTACTATCTAAACCGCCAGGGGCGGGGCGCGCTCCATGCTTCTGTGCAAGGAAGCTCTCCGCATTTGGTCACTCGTGCGCAGCCTGGAGGCGGATCTCCTAGCCATTCACGTGGCAGGGCCTCCAACACCCTGGCCGATGCCCTGAGCCGGATAGGGGCTGCATCCCACGAGTGGTCTCTCCTGCCGGAGGTAGTACAGCATCTGTTCTCCTTTGGGGCACACCTCAGGTGGACCTGTTTGCCTCCATGGAGAACGCGAGCTGAGTCTGTTCCATGCCCGCCCCCTCAGCAGGGCTCGCTGCAGGGGATGCCTTCTCGAGGCAATGGACCCCGGGCCTCTTTACGCCTTTCCCCATTTCCCTTGATCCACAAGGTGCTTCTCAAGGCGAGGAGGGACAAGGCGAGGTGATTCTGATAGCCCCAGACTGGCCTCGCCAGTTCTGGTACCCAGATCTCCTCAGTCTCAGCTCCAGGACTCGCGGCAGCTTCCAGCTCGCCGGACCTGCTCTCAGTCAATCAGGGGAAGGTGTTCCATCCGGACCTTCAATCCCTGCACCTGACGGCCTGGTTCCTGAGCTGCCAGAGTTCCAGGCTTTGGGTCTTTCCGACGAGGGTCCTCAATGTAGTTGAGGCGTCCCGTAAGATCGACCAGAAAATGCTATGCCTTCAAATGGAAAAGGTTTTCCATTTGGTGTCAGGGCAAGGGCTTGGACCCTTCCTCCTGTTCCTTGGCAAGCATCTTGGACTATTTATGGTCCCTTTCTAGTCAAGGGCTTAGGTCGATGACCCTAAGGGTGCACCTGGCAGCCATCTCTGCTTACGAGGCGCGGGCGGGAAGCAGTCGATGGCGCAGGAGAAGGTGGTCTGGCGCTTTTCAAAGCCTTGATCACATTTCCTCCAGTGCGGGAACCCCACCTCCGTGGGATCTACTGCTGGTACTGGCAAAGCTCATGGGCAAGCCATTCGAACCTATGCACAGGTGTCTCTCTCACCTGTCGTGGAAGACCTTCTTGGTGGCTATCCGTCAGCCAGAAGGATGGGAGAGCTCCAGGCGCTTTCCATCGAGTCTCCTTACCTGGTCTTCCACAGGGACAAGGTTGTCCTCGCCCCACCCAAATTCCTTCCGAAGGTGGTGTCGGAGTTTCACCTTAACCAGGTGTTGACTCTGCTGGTGTTCTACCCCAATCACACCTGGAGGCGAATATAGGCTCCATACTCTGGATCCTAGAAGGCGCTCGCTTATTATAAGGAGCGCCACGGCTGAAATTCGGGAGAGGTTCGCCAGCTGTTTGTCACCCTACGCTGAAGCCGCATCTGGCAGACCTGCAGCCAAGCGGACGATAAGCAGGTGGGTAACCTCCTGCATAGATCTCTGCTATAAGTTAGCGGGCATGGAGCCTCCCAGAGGATAAGAGCTCATTCTACCCGCCATACTGCTGCAGCGGTGGCTGCTTCAGGGACGTCCCTATCCAGGAAATCTGCAGGGCTGCTACCTGGAAGTCAGCAAACACCTTCATTACCCACTACCACATCGACCTTGAGTCACGCCGGGATGCTGGTTTTGGGGCCTCGGTTCTCCAGTCTCTTTCCCAAGTAGTATTGGGGTGTGCGTCTTGCCTCCCTCCTCCCGGAGAACTGCTAGGAGTCTGCCAATGAGTGTGGATGAACAACATATCCATGTCCTAGAAATACAGGTTACTCACCAACAGGAGTTCTAGGAATGGTATATGTTGTTCATCCACACGACCCACCCGACCTCCCGGCTCGACGCACAACCTGAGCTTCCAGCGGGCCAGATCTGGCGTCATGGGGCGGAGCCGAGTTATACCACCCGGTGGGTGGGAGGAGCAAGCTTGAAGACCTTCCGCAAGATTTAAAGCGGCAAGGATACTGCCAATGAGTGTGGATGAACAACATATACCATTCCTAGAACTCCTGTTACAGGTGAGTAACCTGTATTTTTCCACCATTTTACTAGGCCCACAGCTTGGGTATCATGCCTTTCAGAGGCCTCTCTATGCAAGGACATAACAACAGATGGGAAAATCTTCCTTAGTGTGTCACATGCTGCATCATGGGACAACCACCTAACTGCTTTTGCCTGTTTAGGCTTTAAAACAGGGTTTTCATTGCCTGCTGAATTTCTGTCAGGGCAGCCATGCTAACAGCGGAGTTTTCATAATATCTGTATAAGTGATCTAGTGTTTGATTAAACTTTTAATGACGCTCACTTCATTTGCTGCTGCCTTTACAGCCAAGGCCTCCCGTGAGCCATACAGTGATTTTCAACAAGAATTGGGCTGACTTCTTTCAGCTTTTTAGCCACCCTGTTTGCCTGCCCAGCATAACGGCTGCTCCATCACTGCCTAACCCTGCAAGATGATCAACCGAGATTTGATCATCAGAGAACTCCAGCATTTTTTAACAATTGTGTCTGCCTTTCCATCAATTAGTTCCTCAAGTCCCAGGAAAGAAACTCTGGTTCTTCTTTGCAGTACATACCATACAAAATGAGCTGCTTCATAACAGCAGTATCAGTTGTTTCGTCCACTAAATATGAAAAAATTTGGCAGCCTTCAAATCTGCAAGAACTGATCTCCTGACCACCTCACCCAGAGAGAGAACCATTTCTCGACAGTTCGATCAGAACGATATTTAACAGCATCAGCAATATGTATATTGTCTAGGTATTTGCATCCCAATGATTTGGCGAGATCCAGCAGTGAGCCATATTTTGTTGTGTGAGGCAGCTCATTTTTATTAGCCAGTACATGCAACGAAGGGATGCCACAAAAGCTTCTTGTTCCAGGGTCATGGCCTGCTGCATTGCCTGCTCTGTTCCACCTTTTGAAGCTGAAATTCTGCAGTTAGCTTCCAGTTCAGCAGCAACAACGTGAACTGAACTGTTCTGATGCCTTTTATAGCATCTTCTCTGAATGTCTTACACCCACTGAGTACCCAAACTGTTCCTGATTTGGCATCTGTTTGTTTTATGCAAAATGCACAAAACATGCCATCATTTTCTTTGTACTGTAACCAACAGTATTTGTTAAGCCAGCCAGTATAAAATCCTGTTGATCTATGCTTAGAGTGTGTTTTTCTGTATTACAGGAGGAAGTGTAGGAGGTTTTGGACAATGACATCGATATCAACTGGACCAACTGGCATTGTCCCAATCATCGACTCACAGTTGTCATCTTGATCAGGATGTTTCCGTTTTGAGTTAATTTGAAACCAAAGTTATAGTTTCTGCATTGTGTACAATAAAGCTTTTTTTTTCCTAATTGTCGTGTGTTTATTTGTCAATACAGAACGAGAACGTAATGCTGGTTGAGCCCCAAATATTTTTCTCACACAAATATTTTTTTATTCCCTGAATCAGGATTCGGAACAAGTGACCACTGACGGAGCAAGACTGCACAACCTGACTAGTGGGACAGACCTCTGGTGGCACAGTTAAGGAGACCAGATTTTTTTTTCTCTCACAAATATTTTTTATTCCCGAATCAGGATTCAGAACAAGTGACCACTGACTGAGCAAGACTGCACAACCTGACTAGTGGGACAAACCCCTGGTGGCACAGTTAAGGAGACCAGATTTTTTTCTCACACAAATATTTTTTATATTTTAATTTTAATTTTTTATTTTATATTTTATTTTATTTTTTTTTTTTCAAAGCAGCAAGAAAACCAAACTGTGGAGTGAGCTGCCTAGCACTAGTCTCTGTGAGACCACTCTCTCCCTCCGCCCCCCCACTCCCACTCCACTAATGCTAGTGCACTGCATCTATTAAAAATGCAATCAGGCTGAAAACAATCAGGCTGAAAATGTGCTACAAACTGTCTGACAAGCTGCTTGGTAAAACGCAACCAAATGAACCAATGCTGAACACAAACTGCAGAGATCCACTGTCGACGCAAGACTGAAGTCAAATGTGAAGCTCCAAAGTGACAGTCTGTACTTAACTGGGACTTACCCAAGTAAAATAGCCTCTGATAGGGCAAGTCAGCTGTCACTCCCTGCAGATTTGGCGCCTTTCCTCCCGAGCGACCTGGTGACCATCGAGCAGTCATCACATGATCCTGGATTCGGAAGCACCCGAACTGAGCAACCTGAACGTCACTGCCAGCACCCGAACTGTGTCCTCCCAACGCCACCACGTCACTGCCAGCACCTAAGTGTCCTCACGGCGTCACTGCCAGCACCCGAGTGTCCTCCCAGCGTCACTGCCAGCACCCGAATGCCAGTCCACTCTGGCGTGCAATGCAAGGGTTCGTGCTGCGCGCCATGGTCCTAAGCCCAACAGTGGCACTTTAAACAGTGGCGGGCTTTAAAATGAGAGGCGGCCATTTAAGATAGCGCGGCCCGCCTCTCATTTGTAATGAATGGGGAACTCTGCATACACACAAACACACACACACACACACACACACACACACACACATATATTGCGGCACCATCAGTGCTTGGTTTTAATTATGAGGCACCATAAAGGCTCAGTATTACTGCTTTTGCTGATTGAACAACTTTTACAGTCAGTATGGGGAAAAAATTACACCTCAGGACTGTGCTCCTGCCCGAGGCATCTTCTCAAGATGGAGATGCTCTAGTAGTGGTGGTAATTTAAGCTCGGCCCAAGCGAATAAGAGATTTAACAAAATCTTCAAAACAGGTACAAATACTTCTTTTTTATACCTATGGGGGCATTCTAAAGTGCAGATATGATTGGTGCATGCCAGCAGGCACTGGTTAGATTTTCTGAAAAACGAAGGGGCAAAGTTGACAGTGCCCCTTTAAATAGTCTCCTGATCTCTGACCTCCTGCTTAATCCTGCTCCCCTGCAATTTTAATTGTAGCTTCTTAAGTTGTGTCTCTCCTGCTGCTCTTTTTATTTCAAAATACAAGGAGCAGCAGGAGAGACACGATATTAAGAAACCACAAGTAAAATTAGCAGGGGAGCAGGGTTAACAGGACCTCAGGAGAATATTTAAGGCAGAGTCACACTGCAAAACAAATATAGAAGCCAGGATGTGAACAAATCATAATTGCTGATATAGTAAAGAGCAGCAAGAACAGTAAATTAAGACAGGGCAGTAGAGGACTGGACAAAAAATAAGTCAGTCTGTGAAGGCGGTGAACAAAGGAACTGCAACAGTAACCTTCTTTACTTTCAAGAGAGACCATGTTTGAACACTGTGTGCTGTTTCAACCCTCTGTTTCTCCTGCTTGCCTCCCTTTTTTTTTTTTATTTAGTGCAGAGCTCCTCTCAATTCTTTTCAGAACTGTGCCCTTTTTCCCCATCTCTCTGGCTCTAAACTTTTCACAGCACAGCATTTTGGTACTGTTTGATCTTTCTGGCTATCTCCAGGATTACCTGCTTCTAAAATATTTATGGCAGCAACTCTCTTTACTTTGCAAACTCAGTCACCGAGAACTGTCTGCTCCCTGTTACCACAGTAGCACTTCAATCCCTCCCAACAACACCTGAAAAGTAAGCTGTTCATTGGCGGGCGAGTGTCTGTAAATTGCTCTAATCTAGAAGACTCCACCGTGGCAAGCTCGTCCCAGAACTCGAAAGAAGATGTGGTTGCCAGTGACAGTGACATGCGCTTTTCAGTGCTAGAGTCCTGAGGTCACCATAATGGTATCTGGCAATGACGTGAGATCCAACATAGTACCGGCAGCCAGTAGTTCTTCCGACCCTCTCTCAGTGGTTTACTACATTGGGGTGAGAGGTGGTGAAAACTGGCTGCAGCAGACTATTTTGCCTCCATGATGCTCAGGGACTCCATATTTTAGCCACACAGCTTGTGGGTTTGCGGTGGTGGCGTGGTAAGTGGCCAGCGGAACATAGACAAAGGGAGTAGAAAGCCAAACCAAGTTACTATTAGCTCAGTCAGTACGTACCCATATGTAGAGTAGGATTACCACCTTTTAAGAAGCATAAAGCAGACATTTCATGCTGAAACATAATTTTTCGTAGGACAATATGTAACCTTGACCAATGGAACATTTGTTTTCTTTACATAATCAGAATTATGACTTGTAGGTTTTAGTTCATATTGTTTCCTATCACTTTAAGCTATTTTAATGACAGCATCATAGTTTTACAACTTCTAGAGGAAAGCAAGAATTCTACTATAATAGCAGGACATTTAGCATTTTTCGTGTTTTTGGCAGGATGCTACCGTCAATCCAGGACTGTCCTGACTGAATCAGGACAGATCGTAACCCTATAGAGTACCTCAGATCCTTATCTGCAGGCATCTGTTTTAAACTCATGACAAAAACCAAAATAACTATGTAAAAATCTGTATCCAAACAGAAAAAAAATTCTGTACAAAGTCTCACCTTTGAAAAGCATGGCAACTGGTAACCTAGAAACAATGATAGGATCACTATTATCACCATTAAATCCATAGATAAAGGGGTGCAGTTATGATGATGGATATAAACAACTACATACGAGAAGACCAGTAGCATCATTTCACTAGAATCATAATGGTTACAAAGTCCCATTTCAGCAGAATCTTGGGGTTGCAAAACTTTTCCAACAACAAGTTTATATGTATATGTATGTGTGTGTGTGTGTGTGTGTGTGTGTGTGTGTGTGTGTGTGTGTGTGTGTGTGTATATATGTGTATATATATGTATGCATGTAATATGTGTGTGTGTGTATATATATATATATATGCATGTAATATGTGTGTGTGTGTGTGTGTGTATATATATATATATATATATATATATATATATAATGTATATATTATGTATCTATATATGTGTGTGTGTGTATGCATGCCCGCTAGGAAAACCTTTTAGGGTTCTTAGGGTTGCAAAGAAATCATAGAGTCTCATCCAGGAGCGGCATTAGGTACCTTGAATCACGCGGCTGCTTGGGGTGCCAGCTCAGCCAGGGCACCAGTCTGAAATGCAATCCACCAATGGAATGGCCAGCTATTCAGACTTTTGTGCTTGGTTTAAACAAAACACCTGTCATCTACTGTCAGTGCCCTGAAACAACGCCTTATTTTCTGAGTTACATTTTCTGATTGGGTGATACATAGTCGTGTTGTAAGTCAGAAAATAAGGCATTGTTTCAGGGCAGTTGGCAATAGATGATGGTTGCTTTGTTTACGTGAGAACACGTAAAGTTTGAAATCTTTAGTGCAATTGAAAGCATATAACAGTCTTACAGTTCGGTTCTAGAGGTAGGAGGTCAACGGGACCCAGTAGGTGGTGGGGGCAGCTGGTCACAAGAAGGAATGGAGGACCAACTCAGAGAGAGAGTACTTGAACGCCAGATAATGGTCTGTCATCTCTGATCACACAGCATATGACAGCATGGTGGTAGGTGGCAGCCAGTGGCAGAATCAGCCGTAACCTCCGCCATTAGAGGCAGAGCCCCTCTGACTGTGGTGTGTCTCAGTCAGGGCAGGAACCTAAGCCAGTCACCAAACACTTGTTTTACTGGAGCATTAATTTATGAGTGCTCAGCACAGTCAGCCTGTATGTGACATTATCTTCTCTGTTCTTTCAGCAATAAATGTTTACTGTTTTGCCTGTATTTTTCCATTTTTGATAGACCCTTCTCTGCATCTTAATTTGTTGATTTTCTGTAGATTATGTAATTGATTTTTTGCTTTCTTCTATTTTGCTGTATCATATAACTACTAGCAGTAGTCAGCTTATTTTAAATTTTCTTGCACATCCCACCTTCTAAAGAACTGATATCATATGATGTTTTCTTTTGCATATAACTTACTATTGCTGACTCTGCCATCTGTCAATCACTTATTGTAAAATGGCACACTCAGCTGATGTGACATTGACATCTATGAGTGGGATGAAATGACTGTCAATCTAACCTAGAGCCCAGCCGCTGTCAAAGCTCCTTAGAGTAAATTGCTGAGGCAGTTTACTGGCAGTTTTGTTTGGTGCATTTGTAAGCCACTATTTGCAATTTCATGCAGTAATAAATTACTTTCAGTTTTGTTGAGACATCTTATTTTATTGTGTGTATATGCGCGTGCTGTTCTGTTCTAGGTAACATATGCCCAATGTTAGGGCCATATATTGAGGCTACAAATACCCATATACATAACACTACACCTCCTCCTCTATGGTCTGTTATGTCCATTCTAAATAGGTAATATCTCAGAATGTTTTATTCCATGTCTCTTTATTATCCCTCGAGGCTTTTCTATGTAGCTATTCAATCTGGCATATTAGAAGCAGCTAATGTTCTTGGGTCCTCAATTTTATTAATGAGGCTCTAGCATTCAATGACAGTATTGTGATCTCTATTTCTGTGAAAAGCACAATTGTTTTCCATAATGTGCTCACATTGCTGGTGTATTCTCTCCAGTAATAAGTTTCAAACACTCATGATACTTACTTTAAAGTTCTGTCTATGCCAGATAATTCTGACTACAGTATTTGTGAAAGAAAATTGCTACTGAAGATAATTCTGTTTGTGAAGGAAAACTGAGAGCTGGACTTAAAATGACAGAGCACTCAAACAGTTAATAGTAAAGTTGCAAAGCAAGTGTTTATTGCCAGACAAAAATACTCCTTCATTTTGAAAAGAAAGTTTAGCTGAAATTAAGTATGCTTGGTTATACCACACAAAATGCTATAAAACTCCTCTGCAGCTCAAGGGCCACATGTGGCTCTTAAAATATATATTAATGTATCAAGACTTGGATCAGTTGCCTTTTATGTTTGCTTGTGCACATGCGCACATAGTGCCACCATACGACTATTTGGAGGTGTGCCGCCCGCTCTGCCAATGCCCTGATCCATTTTGCAGGCACGACCACACCACACCATTGAATGGTCAAGCTGTCTGTGACAGCAGTTCCAGATGCAACAGCGTGCAGTTGAAAACCTCTGTTGCAATCAGTGGTGGTAGCGTGTAAGCAATTTGCATATTGACGAAGCGGCGGCTGTTGCCGCTGCCTTTCAGTCCCCATGAGCTGATGGTGCCCAATCCCCTGTCGGCATGCCCCTCCCCAGTTCATTTGCGGCCGGGGTAGCCCAATCGCTGTTGGCATAATGTCCCCCATTTGTTGTGTGCTGTGAGGTGCTAATCCCCTTGGCTCATGTGCCCCCCAAGCACGCTGATGGCTGACGGGTTGCCATCCCGTCGGCCCAGCCCCCCAACAAACACCCAGGTGGCACGCTGGGAGCCCACCCTCAGCGTGCTTTCATGCGCCCTCCTAGCACACTGGCTGACGGGGTGCCCTGTTCCCATTGGCTCCAGCCCCTGCTGTCAAACACCCAGGTGGAAAAGCCTCCCGCGTTGTTGTTTTTTTTTTGTTTGTTTGTTCCTGTTAAAACAGAAAACGGTTCCTCGCTGTCTCTGGTGCCCCACTCCCAACTCCGCACCCCCCTGCATACCTACCTCCGGAGCCCAGCACGACGATCTTCAGTGGACTGGAACATGTCTGCACTCTTCAAAGCCGACTGCAAACTAAAGAAATGCCGGTAAGCTGTATAATGGCATAAATGGGTTTTCAACTTGGGTGGATATCTTGGCCATTTCTGCGAATTTTGGCAAATTTTCAACATGGGGTTCTTGGGACCCCACCTCCCTAAATTCAGTCACTGTCATGTCGTTGATTCGTCTCGAAGGTGATTTAGCAGTTACTGCATGGAATCACCTTTGGGACCGATTAACTAAATGACAGTGTCACTGTTCATGAGGTGGCCTCTCAGAAAGCCTATGTTGTAAATTTGGTGAATAAATTCCAAAAATGACTGTTACTAGTGTGCGTTGTGCAGTTTCCACGCACACTGTGAATCTCTCAGGAATTTGTAATGTTTCCACTCCAGGTTTTCAACAGTGTCATTTTCACACCTCCTTATCAACAGTACAGCTGTCATTTTCACATCCTGGCCAAAATGTGTTTTTCACTTCCGCACAATAGCGAGGTCACTGGGAAATCGTGTTCAGGACCGAGTAAGAAAATCACAGTGACACTGTTCATGAGTGGAGGTCACAAAATGCCTATGTTGAAAATTTGGTGATAAAGTTCATAAATGACTGTTACGAGCGGCATTTGCGCAGTGTCCCCGCACGCCATAACTTCGAGAATTTGTAATATTTTCATGCAAGATTTTCAGCATTGTCAATTTTGTACACCTCCTTAACAATGCAGCTGTCATTTTCACATCCTGCCCGAAATGAGTTTTCGCACATCTGGTGTACAGTAGTGCGATCGCTGTGGGAAATCAATGTTGGGACAGATTAAGAAAATCATTGTGACACTGTTCATGAGCAGAGGTCACAGAATGCCTATGTTAAAATTTGGTGAAATAATTCCACTAAATGACTGTTACGAGCGTGCATTGTGCAGTTTCAGCGTACGCTCGTGAATTTCAAGCATTTTAATATTTTCACTCCAGATTTTCAACATTGCCATCTCTTCACACGTCCCTGTGAATGGTACAGCTGTCATTTTCACATCCTGCCCAACTGTGTTTTCGCCATCTGGTGATAATGGTGCGGTCACTGTGGAAATCAACGTTCAGGACAGATTAACAAAATCACAGTGTCACTGTTCATGAACAGAGGTCCCAAATGCTTTTTGAGGTGGGGGTCACAAAATGCCATGTTGAAAATTTGTAGTGCAAATACCAACAAACGCCCAGGTCGTTAGAGTTTCTAAACATAATGTCCCACCCTGTACCGACTGGCAGGCGCCAGGGGTGTGCCTTGGATTGCCAGCTGTAATGCTTATGCCATTCCACCCCCACCCAGAAGCCAGTGACAGGCATTGAGGTGTTCTTTTTACTCTTCGACCCCAGAGTTCACCCAGTTTTCCTATACTGCACCCATTTCAGCATATGTCCTTATGACATGGGGTGACTGTCGTCGAACACCCCAAGGCACACCTCAACACTTGTGTCTGCAGGATAGGGTGAGGTGAAATGCCGTGAGCTTATGGGTGACAGCTCAAAGGCATACCCCAGTGCCTGTCCATCTCTGCAGGTGGGTGGGGCTGGCGTGGGTTCAGTACTTCACTGCCATTCCTATTCTGCATCTAACTCCTGCACGTCCAATGCTAATATCAGCAAGCAAATATTTGACATTGATAAATGCTTGTTTTCAGTGGTACACAACTGTTTAAAGTGACTTACCAACTTCCCTGATGTCATGTTTGCAGATCACCTTCCTTCATTGAGTGATGCAAAGCTCAGCTGCCCTGAAATTAAGTATTGAATATATTCAGATGTTTAATTTTTTAACATTTTTGTGCCACAGTTGTCTCTGCATGTTTTTTTCTTTCTTTGAAGTTCGCACATGAGCAGTGCACCCATAGCATGAGTGACATCAGCACAGGGAAGGTGTTCCCACTGCATCTTTCTCACTGATTGTTCATTCATCTTTCCTTGACCCAGCCTCAGTGAGTGCAGATCCAAAACTGAACTGGCAAAATTATAGCACTGATGACTGAAACTGTTTGTTATATTGGCAGCTGAGGGATACTTGCTTTTGGGATTGCAGAAGTGGTAATTTCTTCTGATTTTCAATTTTACTCATCTGACTAAGCTCTGTGTCCTAGGTCCTTCAGTTCTAGGAACATCACAATCTACATTGCTTGAGTACAGTGTTACAGTTTTAGTAAGTGCTGCAAGTACATAATTATAACAAGTCTGTATAAAAATAATTTTTTAACTGAAGAGCTGTAATCTAGCGTATTGACACAAAAAGGATGACTTTGAACTGGGCAGATCTATAAATTGCAGTAAGCTTTTCAGTATTGATACATAGAGGTCTGTGTTAAATGGATGACTTTTTCAACAGTTCAGAATTGTAATGTGCAGTAAGAGTATAAGCACTGAGCTGCACAGTCCAATCCCAGGAGAACAGTGCAATAAACGTGTATTTTTGGCAAGTGCTGCTTCCAATGTGATTACTTCAGTAAACTGCCTTTGCTATTGCATTTCTGATTGTCACCATCATTATAGACAGTTTATATTTTTCCTGTGCTCCTGTGTTCTTGGGCTCATTTGGTTTTTCATGCAAGCACCATAACACTGATCACCAACGATGCTTAGATGTGCATGAATAAAGGGACATGGTGCACTGAATTGTTTCAGCTTGCCAGCTCCTCGCTAAGTTTATAAATGAATGCAATAAAATCAGTTATATACTGTACATAGTTATACTTTACATAGTTTACAGTGCATCTCAAAATTAAACACTTTATTTTAACATGCAGTCTTTATTTATAATTAGGATTATAGTATGTGCTCCGGAGCATCAGCAAAGAAGAGACTGCAGTTGCCATCCTCTCCGACACTGTGGTACCAATGTACGGCTTCTATAGTGTTATATTGCAAAGTGTGCTAGTCAGTTCGGCATACTTAGGGAATAATGTCTGAACCAGAATATGGGCTACAGCAATGAATGCAAGGAGTCTACACAATGCACCATGACATTGGTAAGGCATGGGAGACAGTATAGTGCAGCATCTGTTGTATTTGCTGTACACTTTACGATGTGCATCAGAGATCCACTGTATTGGAAAAATGGGAAAACACAAACGGCTTGACACAGACCGAAGTGGTAATGAAGTATGGTGACATAAGAGGAAGGGTGGTTCAAATACAGTCTAACACTTGAGTACCTACCGTAAGGATATGTCCTTTTGTAGTGGACCAATCAAATGGTACTTAGGATATCTAAACATAAATGCAGTCTCTTTCTCCATGAGAAGGGTATTAGCAGTGTCATTTTAACCTTGGGGTGGGGGCGATCACCGACTGTACTGTGTATTTTGTTCAATTCATAATACACCTGGAGGCACACATGTAGCAGCAATAAGCCAGTGCCAGGATGGTATTACAGATGCTTATGCAGACATTAATGATAGCTGCAGTCTGTATAGTTCCTGAGCACTCAGAGGTAACACAAAGCTGGTGCAATAATTTGTAGTTTTAAATTTATAACATGCGTAAACAGGGAACTGGTGACTTCAACACATCACTCAATCACTGATACCTCTAAAGGGGAAAGTACAAGCAGGCCCTCACCCCAAACACACACATACACAGAGAAGAAAGCTATAGCGCAGACCAGTTGGCACTGGGGCAAAGACAGACCCAAACAGTATAAATAATTTATAGATGATAAAAGTTCTATGCTGCAGTATTTTTCTAAGTGTATGTGTGCAGCTGGGGGTTGGAGTGGTTGGGGTACAAGGTGCTTGTCATTTCCACCCTGTGCTCCATCAGAGTGAGTGACTGATAAATCAGTTGGTGGGAGGTCACTACTAACTAGTACCAGGTGAGGAATTTGGACAAATTGTGTGCCATTTATCCTGCTCAAGCAATGCCACCAGACCGAGCAGTGCTCTCAGTGTCAAGCTGGAGTGGCCAACAACTTCGTTAGCAAAGGAAAGCAACTCCCCAAAAAAAAAGAAATATAAAAACCCAGGGTACTATCACTAGCATTTGTGTGGGCAGATCGATGCTGGGAGTAACAGAACACACACCATACCGCGATTTTGCACAGTAAAATGACAGCAATGACGGGAACCAAACCGTAGCACTAAGTAGCAAAATATAATATTAACAGTCCGTGTTAAGTCTGCTCTCACTGCTGTACTGGAATGGATCGGACTACTGCTGTGACTGCCTGAGCTACTGCCCACATCATTCTCGCTGCTGTCATAGGGTCATCCCTGTGGGGATCTGTTATGCAGTGGCTGTCAAATTGTGGCACTAGGTCAGTGTCCAAAAGATCACTGTTTAGTGCAGGTCAACATAATGCTTTCATCATCAGACCCTGAAATGAACTGTTTGACATTGCTATTGTCATGCTGCATGCTGCGACCAAGAGCTCTGTTATCAAGACAGAATTGCTGTGACCAAGAACTAATTTTAATTGCAGAGCACACATCTCCCTGTGATGACATTGCAAAGGTAATAAGTGTCAAATAGGTCACCAAATACAGGCTCCAATACACAAAATGACACTTCCTGGTTTGTGAGGGTGAAAACCTAGTTTAATTTGTTAAAATAGGCTTTGCATCTATCAAAATATATCAGAATCAGTTCTATATGCAGTCCACTTGCAGTATATCGTTCATATATCAAAACTTGGTAAATCGCTTTAAGGAAACCTTGTCCTGACTTTGTTTTCAATATTATTGAAAATGTGGGCCTATGTTTCGTCTGTTTAATTTGCCTAATATAGTGTTTCTTCTGGGATTATTTTTAACTGCTAGAGGGCACTTTTTACAGTGGTTTGTTTTGCTATCATCTAACACTCGTTTTCAAATTACTAATCAGTCTCAGAACCTGCTGACATCTGTTGAGTAGAAGAAAAGAATTACAACACATTCTAGTGCTCTTTTACTCTCTCCTCTGAAAAGGTCTAATGTCTACCCTTCTCCCTGTTTGTCCTTCTGCATTAATAGGGGACCGTTTCATTGTCGTCTTCCATGAATACGACAGAAGTATTTGTTGAAGATGGTCGCTTGTCAATGTGTTTCTCCACTACCC
The DNA here is from genome assembly GCA_016271365.2 of Neoceratodus forsteri. NCBI lineage: Eukaryota > Metazoa > Chordata > Ceratodontiformes > Ceratodontidae > Neoceratodus > Neoceratodus forsteri. The sequence goes on from CM057455.1 coordinate 1,302,003,587, forward strand.
TGCCTCCTCTTCCCTAAGCCTCACAATCCCTCCATCTTCCTTTTCTCGCTAATATACCTAAAGAATGCCTTCCTCCTCCTTCACCGATTTAGCTAGCTTTCCTCTGTTTGCCTTTGCTGCCCTTATTGCCTTGTTTGCTTCCTTCATTTTTCCAAGTATTCTTGTCTGTCCTCCTTGCTTTGTGTTGCCTTGTAGCTCAGAAATATTTCTTCTTACTAGCTCTGCTACTCCCTCGAGAACCAGTGATTTCCTCTTTCTGTTGCTCTTGCTGCAGGGCCTGGACGTAATGGTTTGCTACTAGGTGCAGGGCTTCCTTATCTTATCCCACTGTTCTACCACTCCTTTATATCATTGTATTCCTGCATAGCCTTTCTGAATCGAAGTCTGTCCTCCTGAAATCCAGGATTCTAGTTCTTGTGTGCTAGCCTCCTGCAACGTCCTTATGATGAACCCCACTGCTCGATGGTCACTAGTCCCTAGGTTCTCCCATTGTGATTTCCTTTTATACTGTCCCCATTGCTTAGACGAGATCCAGAATTGCATTCTCCCTTGTAGGCGCTCTCACTAGCTGTGTGAGGCCCGCCTTGAAGGGATTGCAAGAATCCTTTACTTCTGCCTGAGGCTGCCACAAGGATGCTCCAGTCCACATCCAGTAAATTGAAGTCACCCATCAGCAACAGTTCACCCTTTGCTGCCATGTTCTCTGTAGTCTCCAGCAGTTCTCTGCCTGCCCTGGGGCCTGTATATCACTCCTGTTCTAAGTACTGTTCCCTCCCCACCTCCAGGGTTACCCAGAGCACTGCTGCTCCCCCTTGTCTTGTGGGACTGTCGCTTTATCCCTTCCCTGACATAAAATGCCACCCTCCCCTTTCTTGCCTTCCCTGTCCCGTCTGTGCAGCATGTACACTGGAATGGCTAGCTCCCAGGCATGGTTGCTATTGCACCATGTCTCTGTGACTGCCATGATATCCAGGTCTCCGTTTCTCCAAGCAGACCTGGCTTGATGTATGTATTAAGTCGGTATATTCATGTCTTTGATTCTTCTGCTTTAGTTTTACTTACAATGTAGATACGATGTCAGAGTCAGACACAGAGACTTGGAGACTGTTTCACTTTGAATACACTATAATTCATTTATTTTAACAATCTTAAATACAAGTACAAGTGCCCTTCTCTGCCCTTTCTATGTGCTGTAATGTACTCAAACAGTGCCCCAACAAAAAAAGTCAGACAGGTGAGCACTGATGCAGTGGTTAAAGGGCTGATGAAGTGGCTATGGGAATCCTAGTCAATTCAACGTGCAACTGCCAATAGCTACTTAGAAGTTTTCAACTAACAAAAACTGTCGTTGCTTTGCATATTGTTTTTTCTTTTTACACAAGTAGCTAGACAAGTGGACACTTCTATGTGATGACATAAATGGTTTCCATCTTTTCATTTCCTATTGGAGAGAATGATCGTTTATGTGCTACATTTTATTTAGTTATCTGGCTTGAGATGGGTGACACAGCTGCTTGCAAGTCTAAAAGACATGTTTTCAAACCACATTTTATAAAATTAAGAGCAGCTTGTAGGAGAGTAATGACACCAAATGTGACTAGAAGAGGTAAACTTCCATAGATATAAAATGTAAACATTGGAGTTATTTTTTCTAATTTAAATTTAAAAGGTTCCAATCTGTCAAGCCTGGAGACCTGTAAACTCCTCTCTTAATACATGTTTTACATTTTGAAAGCCTGATCTTTTGAAATCACTGAAAGCAGGGCTCTCAATTATCAAATTTCCATAAAACGGCTTAGGGTGGATAAAACTATGGGGCCTGATGGGATACACATGAGGATCCTAAAGGAGCTCCAGGAGGAACTGGCTAAGCTGTTCAATGGTTTACTGATACAGGTGTGGTCCCGGAGCAGTGGAGGAGGGCACAAGTGGTGCCCCTGCACAAAAGTGATAGCAACAGCTTAATCTGGTTCAAGGTCAGTTGGCATTCATCTGTATCCCCGCCTCCCCAGGTCATGCCTGAAAATAGGCAGGATTTATCTAGTGCACTTACCCGGTCAACAAAACGAAATAAATAAAATAAAGGAGGAGGCAGGAACTACCGCCCATCACTTTCACCTCGATAGGTAAAATGATGGAAATCCTACTTAAGGATACACTGGTGGACTGCCTAGAGATGAGGAGGATCAGTGCTGGGACCAGTGCTCTTCAATATTTTCAATGCGATATTGCAGAGTGTCTAGAAGGGAAGGTTAGCCTGTTCGCAGATGATACAAAGCTGTGTAACAGGGTAGATACACAGGAAGGTATTGGAAAACTGAGAGCTCTGAATAGGCTAGAAAACTGGTCCAAGGAATGGTTGGGTTTCAGTGCAGAAAAGTGCAGGATTAGGCACCTGGGGAGAGGGAATCCTAGGGTTGAGGTATAAACTAGACAGGGTAACACTGGAGGCCACCAGAGGAAAGGGATCTTGGGGTAGTCCTAGAAGACAACCTCAGAGTGGCTAGCAGTGCAACAAAGCAGTTGGAAAGGCTAACAGAATACTAGGAGGGCATAACAAACAGAAGGAGGGAAGTGGTTGTACCACTGTACAACTCCTAGTAAAGGTCATCTGGAGTACTGTGTTCAAGTTCTGGAGGCCCCATCTCCAAAAGACAGAGAGTATGGAGATGGTGCAGAGGAGGGTGACAAAATGGTGTCCGGGATGCAACATAAGTCATATAAGGAGAGACTCAAGCTCTAAATATGTACTCACTGGACTAAAGGAGAGAGAGAGGGACATGAGAGACCAAGTATCTGAAGGGACAAACAGGGTACCAGAGGGAGCATCTTACACATGAAGGGAAATATAGAAACATAGACTTTGATGGCAGATAACTGCTTGGCCCACCCAGTCTGCCCATTTTCCTACCTATTGGATAAGCTGCAGATGCTAGTTAACCCACAGCCTACTTCTTCCTACCCCCGACCAGAATTGCCTTATGTCTGTCCCATACATTCTTTGAATTCCCCCAACTGTTTTTGGAACTTACTACTGACCTCAGGAAGGCTACTCCATGTGTCCACCACCCTTTGTGAAAAAATACTTCTCACGTTGCCCTTTGAGCCGTCCCCCGGTCTATTTTCAAATTGTGCCCCTTGTTCTTGCACATCTTTTTCTGAAAGATGCTACCTCTGTTGATTTCTCTTGAGGTACTTCAATGTTTCCATCATGTCCTCCTTTCTCTCACGGTATATATATTAAGCTCCTTTAGTCTCTCTTTGTTTGGCTTCTGGTGCAGACCCTGCACCATTTTAGTTGCCCTCCTCTGGACTGCCTCCATCGTGTCTGTCCTTTTGAAGATAGGGTCTCCAGAACTGCACACAGTACTCAGATATACAGAGGGATAACAACTTCCTGTTTTCTACTGATGATGCCTCTTCCTGTACATCCCAGTATTCCTCCAGCCTCCTTGCGGCCTTCTCACATTGCTTGCCTACCTTTAGGTAATGTGATATGACTACCCACAGGTCTCTCTCCATTTTGTTGTTGTTAATACCTCCCGCCCCATTGTGTACTCTTCCCTGGGTTTTGTTTCCCAGGGCCAGTATTTTGCACTTCTTTGCATTGAATCAAGCTGCCATACTTTTGACCATTCCTCCAACCTGCCAAGTCCTCTCATCCTTTCCATCCCCTTGTGTATCAACCCTGTTACAGATCTTTGTGTCATCTGCAAAGAGGCATACTTTTCCTTCCAGTCCCTCCAATGTCACTTATAAAGACATTAAAAAGGACCAGACCTAATACTGAACCCTGTGGTGCCCTACTAGTAACCCCCATTTGTTTGGAGTGGACTCTGTTTACTATTACTCTCTGTTTCCTATTGTCCAGCCAATTTTTTACCCAGGCTACCACCTTGGGACCCATTCCAAGACTGGCTAATTTGTTTATTGATCTTTTGTGTGGGACTGTGTCAGATGTCTTGCTAAAGAGTCTAGGTAGGCCATATCCACAGCCCCTCCTGGTCTACTACTTTGGTCACCCAGTCAAAGAAATCTATTAGATTCATCTGACATGGCCTTCCTGTTGTGAACTGTGCTGCCTTGGGTCCTGTGCCCGCCAGCTTCTAGATACTCAATAGTTCTTTCTTTGTTTCAGAAGTGATTCCATCATTTTCCTACCACTGAGGTCAAACGAATGGGTCTGTAGTTTCCTGATTCTTCTTTGCTCCCACCTTTGTGAAGGGAATTACATCCACCCTGCTGCAGTCCTTGGGTACCACACCATCTTCCCATGATTTGTTAAAAGGAAGTCAGTGGTGTCACTAATTCTCCTAGCAGAACACGGGCACAGCATGAGACTAAAACGGAAAACTTAGGGGGAACGTGAAGAAATTCTGCTTCAGTGAAAGGGTGGTGGAGAGATGGAACAGTCTCCTCCAGAAGTGGTGGGAGGCCACGGTTCAGGGATTCAAGAATGCGTGGGATAGGCACATGGGAATTATCAAGCTAGGGTGAAAGGGGAGAACTTGGTAGCATCTAAGGTACCTTAAGCATTAGAAAGAGGGATAGGGCAAACTGGATGGGCCACAAAGCCCTTATCTGCTGACAACAGCTATGTATCTATGCAAATGTGTGTATGAATTGCAGGTGGGAAGTGAATTAGACTGGGCTAGTTGAACAGCATAGCATTATGGAAAGTATTTGAGATATATTTATACTTTCTGTAAGAGTGGTTATGTGACAGTGGTATAAAATATTCTTCATGGTTGTTAAAAAAAAGTGGCAGTATGATTAGTGATAGTATATGGAGACAGACACGCTACGCACAAAACTGAGCCTAATCCTTGGCTCTGTATGCCTTTCCCGGTTACCAACTTTTAAATAAATAGTTACTGTAAATATTGTAATATTCTAGTGAGCTTAATAGCACTGGAGCTGGCCAGTTGGGAGGAGGGAGGGTTTTGACTTGTGATGTTAGTGGAAGTGAGTGGGGCAAGGGTGAATGTGGGAGGGGCAGGAGAGTGCGAAGATGCAGAGGGTGGCACAGGTCTATTTGCTTGGGGTGCCATCAAGTCTAACACTGGCCCTGTCTGAACTGCAACCCATGGCTGCCCATAAATGATGTTCCTGGGGAGGACTACAGATAACTTTTATACAATACCTTTACAAGAAGCTCACCACAGACACCAAAAAGAAATTTACAAAAGAACACAAAACAAGCATTTGTCAATGCCGAATGTTTGCTTGCTGGCATTGGTAGTGTAGGAGTTAGAGAGCTGCATAATAGGAATGGCAGTGAAGTATTATATGAACATACAAAATTTGCTAGCAGATAAAGGCCTAGAGGTCTATCAAGTCTGCTCGAATGTGCAGCTAACACCCCTTATTCTGCAGCTGTCCCTCCCTTCCCTTCCTTGACCCTCTCGTCCTGTCCCATCCCCTTTTGAACCAGTCCACTGTTCTAGTGGATACCATTTTGCAGGTAACTCATTCCACCCAGCCACCACCTCTCTGTATATAAAAAAAAAAAAAGTGTCTCCTCATCTCCTCCTGAACCTTCCTCCTCCAGTCTCTGATCATGGCCCCTGCTGTCCCTCCCTCCTTACTTTGAACAGCCCTCTGTACCTGTCTTGTTTATTCCTTTCATGTACTAAAGGTTTCAATCATGTCCCCCGTCCCTCCTCTCCTCCAGTGAGTACATGTTCAACTCCCTCAGCCGCCTCCTCGTATATTTGAGTCCCCGGCCCCTTGATCATCTTTGTCGCCTGTGCTGCACCCTCCAGTAACTTAATGTCCCTCTTCAGATACAGGCGCCAGTACTGCACGCAGTACTCCAGGTGCGGTCTAATGACCTGTACAGTGGCAGACTCTCCTCCTCCCTCAAGGATATACCCTTGCAATGCAACCCAGCATTTGTTGGCTTTGCAGCTGCCTTCCTACATTGTGCCGAGTTGTTCATTGACCCTGTAATGAGTACCCCAGATCTGAACTGATTGAACTGAAGCCAACCCCACCACCATCCTGCAGAGACTGATGGGCATTGGGGTGTTCCTTGGGTCGTTCGGCATAACAGCCACGCCATTTCACCACACCCTACCCTGCAGACGCTGACAAGTGTCACTGTGTGTTCATGAGTCTTTGGCTCTTATGCTCACCCCATTCCATCAGGAAGTAAGTGAGATGGATCCTGTATAGGAGAATGGGGTGAACTTTGGGGAAGAGTCCAAGGCACACCTCGATGCCTCTCACTGGCTGCAGGGTGTGGAATGGTGTGAGCACTACAGGTGAGAATCCCAAGTCACACACCCTGATGCCTGTCAATCTCTACAGGCTGGGCGTTATGGTCGGAAACCCTAATGCCTCAGGTATTTGTTGGCATTTTCACACCACATTTTCAACATGGTTTTTTTTGTGACCCCACCTTATGAACAGTGGCAATATCAGTTTGTTGGCTGAAAGCTGATTTCACGCTAATATACCATTTGGCACACAGGTGCGAAACACATTTCTAACAAAATGTGAAAAATGACAGCTGTACTGTTCATGAGGAGGTAAAAATGGCAATGTTGAAATTCTGCAGGAAAACATTTAAAAAATTGGTGAAGTCACAAGTGTGTGAGAAAATGCATAACTCCACAACTTTAATGCAATTAGTTTGGGGACTTTACAGCAGATTGTCAATATAGGGATTTTGGAACCTCTGCTCATGAACAGTGTCAATGTGATTTTCTTAATCTGTCCCTAACATTGATTTTGCACACCGACTGCACCATTGTGCGCCACATGCACGGAAACACATTTTGGGTGAGATGTGAGATATGGCAGCTGTACTGTGCTCGTAAGGATGTGTGGTAAAATGGCAATGTTGAAAATCTGTAGTGAACATATTGAAAATTCGCGAACTATGACGTGCATAGGAACAGCGCAATGCATGCTCGTAAAACAGTCATTTTGGGAATTTTTCACCAAATTTTCAACCTAGGGTTTTGGGGGGCCTACCTCATGAACTGTGACACTGTCGTTTCACATCCGGTCCCAAAGATGGTTCCACGCAGTGACCGCGAAATCACCTTTCGAGGCCGATTAACGCCATGACAGTGACAGTTCATGAGGTGGGGTCCCAAAACCCCATGTTGAAAATTTGTTGAAAAATTCTCCACAATACCAGAGATATGCACTACGGTTATAAAACCCTATTTATTCCATTATACAGCTTACGGCATTTCCTCGGTTCGCGGTCGGCTTTGAAGAGTGCAGGCGTGTTCCCGGTCCACGAGATCATCACGTAGACTCCGGTGGTATGATGGGGTGAGGTGGGGAATATGGGGAGGTGGATGCACTGAGGGTGGGTGCGGGATATGGGGAGGTGGATGCACAGAGGGTGGGTGCGGGTGGGGGAAGGGGTCAGGACACTCAGCGAGGGAAGGTTTTTTCTTTCAGTTTTTTTTTTTTTTTACTTAGATGGCGCGGACTTGTGCCACGCTGGGTGGGCTCCCAGCGTGGCAGCTGGATGGCTCTTAGCGGGGCCATGAAGCCGATGGGGATTGGGCACCCTGTTGGCCATAAAGACTACTGCCAAGGCTGGAGGTGGGCTCCCAGTGTGGCACCTAGAACTCTGTTGGGGGCGGCGCAGCAGGGGCAGTGGGGATTGGGCACCCGTCGGCCATACAGTGTGTGCGTGGGGGGCGCAAACACGCAATATGTGTGTGTGTATGTAGCAATATCTTACGCTGCTCACTGAAGAGTAGCTCTCCTTTCAGCTGCACGGCACTGTTTTCAACTGCTGTCACAGACAGCTGCAGCATTCATTGGCGAACTGTGATCGCGCCTGCAGACACACTGACGGAATTGGAAGACAGGGTGCCACACCTCAAAACTCTGATGATGGCACTATGTTTCTTGCATATGGTAACAAACATATAAAAGGTTCATTTCAGAACATACACAAAATTAACTGGAAAATGTGATACCAGCAAGAACAACACTAGTATATCAAGAAGTGGAACATTAACGAGATTTCTGGATTCATACAAAGTATACTCAAACCATTAGAGCACAACATAGCGTCATTCAGGATACAATGGAGGCTTTAAGTCCGTGGTTCGATGGGCGGAGAACTACGTCACTTCCCCATCGAGCTTAGAAGGTCACTACATCCTGGGCTTTGCCAGGATTCTTTTTCGTTGTTGCAGCTGGAGACGCTGCTCTCTTACCAGCTCTCTGATTTCTGCTTCCTTGCTGTTTCCCTCATTTCGCAACTGCCTCTGGCTGCCAGTTCATTTCCATCTCCTCCTATGCCGGCCCTCATTGGCTGCTTGTGGAGCACCTTTCGACTCCGCAGGTAGCTACTGCTCTTCTCCTTCCCCATCCTTGGCCTGCTCCCTTTCATCTTTCTCCTGTCGCCTCATTGTTTTGCATTCTGGCCCTGGCTTTGCATGCTCGCTGGTGCTTCTCAGCTTGCTTTCACCCGCACCTTCCCTCCATTTCTTCCTACAGCCTGGTCCATCTTTGTACCTGTCCTCCGCTCTGTCCCTGTTTCACTGCTCTTTGAGCCTCTGCTACTTACTGCTGCCTTCCGTGATTCCTCACTCTGCTTGTCCAGTGCTGCTTGTCTCTTTCCAGTGTATTTGTGACTGCTGCTATTGGGGCGACATCTTCAGAACGTGGACTACCATGGCCTGCATCCTTTTATTTGCTTGTTACCTCTGCTCTCCTATTGCTTGTTCTCCCGTTGCATTCCGCATGATTCGCGGTGCAGTGCTGGAGTGGAGATCGCTGCAGCTGCGACTTTCCTGTTCAATTATGCTCTCCTCCTCTCGTTTCAAGCTTCTTACTCCGCTCCTTATAGCGATACTGGGATGTACTGCCCATTCGGTTTGATTTACCTCTACCCTCCTCGTTGCCACATTTGCTTCAATTTCCAGCTCAAAATGCTTGTTTTCAGTATTTATCATCTTCCCTACTCATATTCTTCTCAACTAATCCTTCTCCTACTTATATTCCTGTTCTGTAAACCATTCTTTTATGGACATACTGGTCAAATCAAACATTGTCAGCCTGGAGGAAGGTGACCTAGGCCTTGGATCCCCAGAGGTTTCCTCCTTAAAGGGGTTTTCCTCTCCTCCATGCCAATGGTCATAATATTAGTTAGAGTTGGTGCTTTTTCTCATTAGTTACTTGGTTCCGCTGTTGGATGGAGGCGGATGGTGGCCCTGCTTTCCCTCTCTCCTTGGAAATTAGCCCTTCTCTTCACAGAAATTATTCATCTTTGCCTCTTCGATGCTTGACATCTTAGGTATTCTTTGGGCTTCTCCTCACCCTGCCTGTAGTCGACGATTAATTCCTGGCACCTGTAGGGGGAACCTCCTTCAGGGTTCCTTTTGTGTCATATTCCTACAGGGTGGTATATCCACGGATAGGAGGCAGAAATCCACAAAGAAAACTCAAGTTACACAAGCATTATCTAATATTATCTCATTCAGTTGCATAAGCACATCGAATGGAGGGCTTTGTCTGTGGTTCAATGGGCGGAGCAACCTACATCACCCCCTGTTGAGCTTGAAGGTCAATTCATCCTGGGCTTTGCCAGGATTCTTTTCGCTCCACCATCCACCCCTCTCCTCCAGTGGCTCATCTCTCTTCACCATGGGCTTCTTCCTACCCCACCTTTAGCCTACGATCATTCCCGGCACCCTATGGGGGACCCTCCTCTGGGGTTCCTTGCGTCGTGACTCATACAGGGTGGTGTATCCTACAGGATAGAGAGGCAGAAAGCTACAAAGAAAACTCATCACAAGCAATATCTAATATTCTCATTCAGTTATGTAAGTACATCGTATATACCTTTTAAACAATCTGCAAGATATTCGCACCTGACACTATTTTAGTCACCATGGATGTTGAATTCTTGAGCAAGATCCCACACAGAGATGGCATATCGTATGTGCATGTGGGACAGACTGCCCAGATAAACCCACTTACCCAGTCATAACTTAAAAAAAATGACAACACTCAAAGCTGCGTGCAAAGGACTATTTTACTTGACGAGATTAAATCTTACACATAGATGCTCATTTACTCAGTTTCATCTGTTATATGTAAGAAGCTTGTTCTTGCATAAATAGATAATTCTCATACATTTGTTTCACCTTAGAACAGCAGATAAACTCAGACCTTACCAAACCGACAAATATCCAGCACCACAGCTTGCAGTATATAGAACCAAGGAAGCTGGCAGGCTAAGAGGCACTCACAACCCATGCTAGAGTTAGGCAGTTTCCTTGCAGCTCTTAACCAGCATAAACCACAAAGCCAGTGCTTAAGGACTTGACCATTCTCTTCAACAGGGTCACCTCCCAGTGGTGCAGTTGCCATCTTGCATTATCGTCATACTAGCATCCCTTAAGCTGTTTATAGATTAATGGGGAACTGTCAGCAATCTGTGCATCTGCACATTTCAAGTGCTCCTAAATGCCATTTGCCAAGTGTGTACTGAATAAAACTTCAGTCTCACTCCAAAATAAGCGTTTAAATGTCCTCCGTTCCCTCCATTTTTGGAGGTTGATTGACAGCCCAGTAGAGGAAGTTACCTCAGCGATGGGCTACATTGTTTGTATGTGTATTTAGACTGAAGAAATCTGTGGGTAGCTCACTGTGTTTTTTTTAACTAAACTGGTGGATTACTAGTAGCAGTTTACTTGACTGACTCAGTTCGACTCACTAATCATTTGAGGTCATTTCATTGTGTTTGCTTGCCTTTTTTTTTTCCCCTTGATTTACTGTGCTTTGCTCAGCAGCTGTATACACAGAAGAATACCATGGGTGCCAGTGTTGTACAATGCCTGCTTGCCCATAGATGTACAGCCGCTGTTGTGGGCCATCCAACAAAGCCCACAGTCAGCATACACCCTTTTGTGGCATTGTAAGATATTTTAATCAAATGTCACCATAGCCTGAGGTCACAATCAAGACATTTTGGCTAAGGTAAAGCACAAGAGGATGCTGAGATGAGTAGAGCAAACTCTCATGGGAAGGTAGAGAGAACTAAGATTTATCAAAAACAGAAGCAAGGTGAGGAAGCAATAAGCTTTTAGAAACATAGACTTTGACGGCAGATAAGGACCACTTGGCCCACCCAGTCTGCCCATTTCCTACCTACTGGATAAGCTGCAGATTCTAGTTAACCAACAGTCTATTTCCTGCAACCCCTACTATAATTGCCTTATGTCTGTCCCATGCATGTTTGAATTCCTCCACTGTTTTAGACCCCACAACCTCTCCAGGAAGGCGTCCATGCGCCCACCACTCTCCGTGAAAATAATTTCACATCACCCTGAGCCGTCCCCTCTCTAACTTTAAATTGTGCCCCTTGTTCTTACACATCTTTTTCTGAAAGATGCTACCCTCCTGGACTTTGTTGATTCCCTGAGGTACTTAAAAGTTTCTATCATGTCCCCCTGTCCCTCCTTTCATCAAGGGTATAATATTGCTCTCTGTCTCTCTTCATATGGTTTCTGATGTAGACCCTGCACCATTTTAGTTGCCCTCCTCTGGACTGCTTCCATCCTGTGTATGTCCTTGCGTAGATGAGGTCTCCAAACTGCACGCAGTACTCAGATGGGGTCTCACCAACTGTCTGTATAGAGGGATAACCACTTCCCTTTTTCTACTTGTGATGCCCCTCCCTATGCATCTCAGTATCCCCTGGCTTTCCTACTGACTTCTCACATTGCATACCCACCTTTAGGTCATCTGATAAGACTACACCCAGATCCCTTTCCATTATTGTTGTTGTTAGTACCTCCCTGCTATTGTGTACTCTTCTCCTGGATTTTTATTTCCCAGGTGCATTACTTTGCACTTCTTTGCATTGAATCTAAGTTGCCATATGTCTGACCATTCCTCCAACCTTGCAAGTCCCTTCTCATCCTTTCTACCCCCTTGTGTATCAACTCTGTTACAGATCTTTGTGTCATCCGCAAAGAGGCATACCTTCCTTCCAGACCCTCTGCAATGTCACCTATAAAGGCGTTAAAGAGGACTGGACCCAGTACTGAGCCCTGAGGTACTCCACTAGTAACCCCTTTCTTCAGAATGTGTTCCATTCACTATTACCTTATGTGTCCTGTTGTGCAGCCAGTTTTCACCTAGCTACCACCCTGGGACCCACTCCCAGGCTGGCTAACTTGATTATTAATCTTGTGAGACTGTGTCAGATGCCTTGCTAAAGTCTAGGTAGGCCATATCCACAGCCCCTCCTGGACTATTACTTTGGTCACCCAGTCAAAGAAATCGATTAGATTTGTCTGACATGACCTTCCTGCTGTGAATCCATGCTGCTTTGGGTCCAGTGCACCGCTGACCTCTAGGTACTCAACAGTTCTTTCTTTCAGAAGTGATTCCATCATTTTCCCGAACACTGAGGTCAAACTAACAGGTCTGTAGTTTCGTGCTTCTGCCTTGCTCCCACTTTTGTGAAGGGGAATCGCATCTGCCCTCCTCCAGTCCTCCGTACCACCCCATCTTCCCATGATTTGTTAAAAAGTGTGGTTAGTGGTGTCACTAGGTCCTCCCTTAGCTCAGTTAGGATTCTAGGGTGAATCCTGTCAGGCCCCATTACTTTGTCCACCTTGAGTTTTAGAAGTTATTTCAGTACTCTTCTTCTTTAAATGGACTGGTATCAACCCCACTATCCAGAGTGCTTCTACTGTTTGGTTTAGGTAACCTCCTCTTCTTCTTTTGTGAATACTGAGCAAAAGTATTCATTCATTATCTCTGCCTTTTCACTGTTTCTCTCTGCCCACCTCCTCTCGTGTATTAATCTTCCCATCTCCCTCCTTAACCTTTCTATGTTCCTAATGTACCTATAAAAGGTTTTATCCCCTTCTTAACTGAGTTGGCTATCCTTTCCTCGGTTTGGACCTTTGCTATTCTGACTGCCTTCCCACTTCTTTCTGCTTTAATTGATACAGTTCCCTGTCGTGTTCAGTCTGTGATTCCTTATACTTTTTGAATGCAGCCTTTTTCTCTTAACCTTCCCTGACACTTTTTGAGGGCCATAGTGGTTTTTATGCCGCTTTGTTTTCTTTGTTTCACACAAAGACTTGTTGCCTCCATGATGGCAGTTTTGATTTTTCCCATTGTTCTTCCACCCTCCTTTCTGGCCATTTGCTAATGCATTCCTCGGGTATTCGCCCATTATGCCAAAGTCAGCCCTTCTAAAGTCCAGTATCCTTGTATTTGTATGTCTTGTCTCCATGGTTGTGTTTATTGAGAAGCACACTGTGCAGTGGTCGCTTGTTTCCAGGTGTCTACTGACTTCTAAGTTTGTGATCCTCTCTCCATTTGATAGTACCAGGTCTAATATTGCTCCTCCAGTGGGTTCCACCACTAGATGTCTAAGGCATGCCCTTGTAGGGCATCGAGAATGACCCTGCTCTGGATGTGGCTGCAGTCCATGTTGCCCAGTTAACATCTGGCATATTCAGGTCCCCATCAACAGTATCTCCCCTTTTCAGCCATTTTGAGAATGCCTCTATCATTTTCTTGTCCATTTCCTCCCTTGAGATGGGGTCTGTATACAACCCCTGAGCGGATTGTGATGCCATTCCCTGTCTCCAGTGTGACCCAGAGTTCCTCTCTGCCTCCCCTTTACTTTTTAGTTCTGTTACTTTGATCCTTCCGTTATGTAGAGAGCTACTCCACCTCCTCTTTTACCCTCCTCTCCCTTCTGTAGATTGTGTACCCTGGTGTGTTGACATCCCAGTCATGGTTCTCCGTGTACCATGTTTCTGTGACTGCCACAATATCCAAGTGTTCCGCTCCATCAGGGCTACTAGCTCTGGGCATGTTTCCCAGACTACGGGCATTGGTACTCATTGCCCTCCATTTAATTTTAGCTTTATCCTTTTTTTTTTTTTTTTACCCCATCCCTGCTCTTATTGCCCTTGTCCATTTTCCATTTACCCCTGTCCTGCCCTTTGTCAAGCTCTGTACCTCAGTGTTTACCCTACTACCTGCCATGCTTTGCGGGGAGGCTTGAACTTTCCTGTTTCCTATCAGCACTAACCCTCTTGGCTAGTTTAAAAGCTTGCCAAGGAAGCCTTTAAACCTGTCACCTGGAGTGTGTTTCCTTCCTGGACAGATGCAGACCATCATGCCAGTATAGACCTTCATCTCTCAGGTGGACCCCAGTCCCCAATGAAGTCAAAGCCCTGTGCTCTGCACCAGTTTTGCAACCATTCATTAAACGCATGGTGTGCAGTACCCTAGCCCTCACCCCTGCCATAGACTGGCAGCACCTCTGAGAAGGTTACCATGCTTGCTACCTGTCTGAGGCCCTCCCAGCTCTACAAATTCATCCTGCACTGCACTGATCTCATGCCTAGCTAGGTCATTTGTCCCGAGGTGGACAATGATATCTAGTTTCCTCTCCTGTGATGCTGCTTCTGCAATCCTGAGGATTCGCTTCCTGTCCCTCCAAGCCATGGCACCAGGCAGGCACCTTACTTCCTCTCCTCTCCCTTCCCCAGGTCTACACCCCTAACAGTTGAGTCCCCTATCAGAAGCTGTTTTTTTTCCCTTGTGTTGTCCCTTGCCACTCATTTGTGGGTCTCCCTTGTGGATGTCCCCAGCATTCTTCTTGGTCTCCAAAGGTGTCATCTTAGAGGAACCTTGATTTGCCAGACTGACACATGATTTGTGTAGAGGTGCAACTGGGGCTACGCCTCTGTTCCATCACCCTCACCCTCCCAAATCCTACTGTGGTCCATCTGCTCTTCACACGTGGCAACCTCTGAGGCAGTGGTTGTGGAACTGGTGCTCTTGGGTGGGGAGTCCTCCTTAGTCCTTGCCAGTTCAGCCTGGAGCTGGGCAACCTCCCCTCAGAGCTGACAGTTGCCTGCAAATAGGGCAGCAACGCAGGTTCCAGAATGTTTTCCGGAAAATTGCTGCCCACAGCCAGTGCATTGCACTTCCTCACATGTCCCTCTTTCTTATAATATACAATGAGTAATATACATTTTTTTTTGTGTGTGTGTGTGTATACTTCACGCTTTATGCACTGTGCTGGGTAATTAAGAATACGACAGTTCTGCTCCAAGACCTGTTGAAGTGATGTCAGAACCTTGACTATAAAGGAAATGCCACAACCACTGGTGACTGTTAGAAACAATCAAATACACCACTGCTCCACCACCCTGGTGAGTACTGCCCTTTATAGTAAGTCAACCAACACCACAATGTACTAGACCACTGCTCCTACACAAACCACTCTACTGAGTCCAGGGATAAATTGAACTCACTGTTCAGCCAGCAGGACACTTCTAAAAATATTGCACAAATATCCTTCCAAATCCTATGTGTCTAGCACAGAAATCAAGCAGCTTCAGTTGTATTACAACCCCTGTGGTTATAAAATTACTACACTTTAATGGAATCCTGCAATTCTTAATGCCGATAAGAAAATAATGAAACTTTCTGTAGAAAGTGTAGCTTACCTTCCTAGTCCCCTACAATATTATGTTTTACCAAGTTACCAGTTCCTCAAATATGCTCTAGTTAGTTCTCTGCAGTATAGCAAGTTTCTCAGCTTCCTAAAGGAACAGGCAAGTCCTTTGACTGACTTTTCTCTGTGTAGCATGCTTAAACAGAACAGTGATAAAAGCCCCACCCAGAATCAATTGATTGACTAGTGACTTCTGTGATGTAAGCAGGCCTTTCAGTGAAGACAATTTGCTATGTCTGCTTCTAATACACACACAAACCCTTTATCTGAAACCAGGATAAACTCACTACTTAGCCAGCAGGACACTTCCAAAATATTGCACAAATATCCTTCCAAATCCTATGTGTCTAGCACAGAAATCAAGCAACTTCAGTTGTATTACAACCCTCTGGTTATAAAATTGCTACACTTTAATGGAATCCTGCAATTCTTAATGCCAATAAGAAAATAATGAAACTTTCTGTAGAAAGTGTAGCTTACCTTCCTAGTCCCCACAATATTATGTTTTACCAAGTTGCCAGTTCCTCAAATGCGTTCTAGTTTGTTCTCTGCAGTATACAAGTTTCTCAGCTTCCTAAAGGAAAACGAAGTGAGGTGCAGGCCAGGATTGAGGGAGGCAGCGAGTTTCAACAGGACAAAGCAGAAGAGGCAAAGGATCTCCGGGCCATGGCGAGCCGGGGTTGGCAGTTGGAGAAGGGGTAATGAGGCAGATCTAAGGGTATGATGTGGGTGTTGCCGTTGAACAATGTCAGCAAGGCAGGAAAGAGCGATCGGTGAACAAGCTTATGTATGAAGCTCAGGGTAGCATAACATAACTTAGACTCATAGGGGAGCCATTCCAGGAGGAGGCAACATCTCAGTGGTGATGTCGAGCATTGACCTCAGTGCAAATCTTTCCACCCTATGGTAAACCTGGAAAAGGTGAGATAGTATGGTAGTGTTTGTTGAGAGCAGCAAGGGGACTCCATACGTGAAGAGAGGCAGGAGGGTTGCAGGCACAATCTTGCGGCAGGAGGAAGAGGCGAGGAAGGGATGGATGCGATATAGGACGCCAAGCTTTGATTGAGGGTTTTGGTCAGGACTGAGACATACGTGTCCAAGGAAAGAGAGGAGTCCAAGATGATCCCAAGTATTTGAAGGCCATGACGGATTCAAGGACAGCTTCAGTGCGAGATTGTACTATCAGTGGAGGGAGAGTTTGTGTAGCTGAGTTGAGAACAGCATGCACTTTGTTTTTAGTATTAAGGACTAGCTGCTTCTGTAAAACCCATCTTCAAGAGTATGGAAGTCAGAGGCTAGCCTTCACAATAGTGTAAAATGCCTGGTGGAGATCTAGTTAGTGAATGGAGATGTACACAGCAATCACTGCTCATGTGTCCTGTCAGAAAACCAGCAAATGACATCACCCATCATTCAGCTGGCCATGTTTGTTACTGATTGTCGTGGAGTGTTGAAATGACTTTCACTAGAAACAGTATATTGGGTACAACATACCACAGGTATGATTTTATTTAAAAATAAATCAAGAAAGATGCAAACAAATGATTTTTGTTTAAACAGGATTAAAGAAAACAAAAGAAAAACAAAGTACATCTTGGCTAGAATAATGATCGCTATCTACCAAAATCTATCTGTGCCTGACCTCTAACCGAGATCTCCCAGGAAGAACCACACAGGTCCTCTCCCCATGAACATCTGATCTGGGATTCTCAACTAAACCTTAAATATGCTTGTAGCTGCTCCTATAAGCTGAAAACCCTCCCATCAATTATTTCAAAATAAGTTTTATACAAATAACAATATTTCATTACAGAATTATATTACCCTGATTCATCTTTAAGAATAGTCAATAACATTTTATGCTTTTACGCAATATTTTGAGAAACTTAATTTTGCCCTTTAAACTAATAATGTGGGTACAGTACTGAAACTCCACCCAAAGGAGCAAGCGAGGAGCTTTACCAACAGGATAAAAGGAGTATACTTATGGCCACCCACTCCTGTAGAAACTCATTGACCTAGCATGATTCTGTGCAGCTACACAAATGCATAGCATGGTACCCAGGACTTGTCTTAAGAAAAATAAGGTATTTAAAACTCAGTTTTATCTTTATACAGCAAAGTACATGCTTAATAGGGTAGGGTAAGCACACAGAAAGTGAACAGTTGCACGGAAACACTGTCATGCAGTTCAAGGAGCAATGAGTCACTGTTCAGAGCCAGGTTCAGTGAGGAACTCAGCGCCAACTATTTCAGGAATGAGGAGTGCTGTGGCTGACCTTTTAGGGATTCTGGACAGTATTTGGCTTAATTTCTTGACCGTTTAGGTGAGCGTATGGTTATTTAAGCCACTGAGATTAATAAAAGTAGAGGAAAATAAAACTGTTGCGTATAACATTATGGAATCAATTGAAAACAAGGCATAAGGGTAGCCTACCGCTTAGCGGCAGAAATAGTTTTTCCTGCTCGCAACTGCGGTTGCAAGACTTCTATATAATTGTAGGGACCCAGATACGTAGGGATTGTTGGCACTTTCAACGATAGCAGAGGCATAAATGGAAAAAAATTGCCAGGCATGTGATTATTTTATGAACGGACTGCCAGTCTGTTCTAACATTTTAACCAGTCTCCTTCCTGGGCTTATTTTTAACAGACATCCAGTAGCAAAGATCCTGAAGGCAGAACTGAAGCAGAATCTGAATGGCGAGCGCCAACACGCTATTTCAGAGTGAATGAATGTACTTAAAGCTTAGATAAGAAAGTGAAGAACAAGAAGTAATAACAATAAATGCTGTTGCGAACAGACTTAAGGAAGTACATAAGGAGATATAGAAGCAAGAGAGAAAATAAAGGCTTCAGGTCCTGGACTGGTTCTGCAAAAATGAAGAGAAAGAGGGGCACCACTACACAGATGTATGTTGTTTTATCTCTCTCTGTAATGTAAATAATATAACATGTTGTTTACCATTGTTTTCCTACCCTTTGTAACTATATTAGTTGTTTACTGTAGTTGTGTATGTTGCATGTCCCAAACGTGTAATCTGTGTCTTACACTGCCAATGTAATGTTTCTTCCTTAGTCGCCCTGAAAAAGGGACTGTCTTGTTTCAGTGGGCTCAGCCAGTTACCAAAATTCAATAAATAAATAAACTCAAGTCCTTCAGAGTGTTATCGAGCAGGACTGTTACTAGATGCAGTAGGAAGGACCAGGACCAAAAGTTGTTATATACTGTTCTATCTACCCAACAGGGTTCAATGTTCATCACTTTTTATATTTGGATTTTGGCATTAATCAAACCGAACAATCTTACAAATGTGTAGACACAAAACTGGAAATGTACAGCAGTGAACAGACATGTCAAGCTCTACCCCCACACACACATAGCCATTTATATGCAGAAATGCTTGTCAGTAGTTAAGTGCTCACAGCAGCTATCTGAAGAGTATTTACCATCATAAAAATTGATATGCATAGTGTACTAGTGACTGACAGTAAGATGTTCCTTTGTCCAATAACTTCATAATACAGGACACCAAGCAAAGTATCTCTATTCATGGATTTCTTTTACTGTGACTTCACAGGTTGAGTACTGTACATAACCCAGTGTTGTAGCATGCACTACCCTTGGCCAGTGAATGCACATGTATACCAGTGCGATTGTTATGCAGTGTATAAATAGAACAGACTGCCATTTGTGATTGCTGTGCATCAAATAACAGACTGATACTGCAGAATGTGAGATGCAAGAAAGGGTTCCACTGTTGCTGTACTCCAGTTTTTTTTGGGGTGCAGCAGGCTGTTATTTGCTTACTTTGCTTTGTACTGTTGTGTAGCTTGTTCTATCTTTTGTGTTGTATTTAATACAGCAGGTGATTTCCATGCCTCCCCTGATGTGGTGGAGGCTGGAGAGACCATAAGATATCCCAACTGCACAGCATATCATTGACAGACTTTGATAATACAGGCAGTCATGTTATGTATGTGGTAAGAGGGTCAAGTTCAAGGACCCATTTGAAGACAAGGTAGCATTGGTTGACCGTGGCTCACAACACTGATGCAATGTATAAATGGCATAAAGGAGCAAAGGAAGATGTATATGGCAAACATGTTATAGCTTTTTGGGAAATGTAATAGCCTGAATATAATATAGGCTGTATATCTGACATTCCTGAGGTGTGTAATGGCTCGCTAAATAAAATGTGTTTATATAAAAAAGAAAAGATAGGAAAGTGTTATAATTTGTTGCAGCCACCTAAGGGGAGAATAAGAAAACTTCTGAACACTTCCTCACTGGAGGAAGATTACTGTGCTTGTAGATGCATGGGTTCCATCACCTCCTCACTGCAGGTCCCTATACAGAGGGTGCACAGACAGTGACCCGCTGAGTCAGAACCACCTCAGTTTAACTGATATATAACTCTGTGAAAGCTGAGGAGAAGGGATGCAAAGATAACACTGTGTGATATAGTATATCATGCTAATTGGAATTGATGATCATTTATCCTTGTAAAGCAACACTATTGTGATTATCGTGCAGCACAATATACTGTTGTAAACTGCCTTGTCTTTCTGCTTTGGCAGCTTGTCCCTCTTCTGCTGCACAAACTATTCACTTTTCCCAATCAGATTTTTTCTACAATTAAAATTGCTGCAGATTAGCATTTTAATCAATATAGCATATTTTTTTATACAAATATCGCAATACTCAAATAACATGATGTCCCTACTGAGGAGTCTCTGACCTGCCACCACCTGGAGATGTTGTCCATTCCATGTGATATAGAGGTACCACCAGTGTTGATGGTAATGGGATCACTGGTGTCAAAACTAGTTTTAAAGACATACAGACATGCATAAATACATAGTTGCCAGCAGATTAGGCCTAATAGTCTATCACGCCTGCCTGACACAGCTCACTGGTGGGGAACAGTATCTGCTCTACCTCCCTTATTTACCCTTCCCCCACACTCCCTCCCTGTATACCTCTTGTGTTCACCTTACCACCAACCTGTACCATGCCCCTGTGCCTGTCCCAACCCCTCTTGAAACCTCCCAACAGTATCCATTTTACCAGATCATCTAGAAGCGCATTCCAGGGTGCCACCACCCTCTCCATAAAATAAAGGCCCTTCACCTCTCCTCTGTATTGCCCCTTGCCAGTTTTAGACTATGACCTCGCGTAGTCCCTCCCTTGTTAAATTGATCAGTCCCTCCTTGGTCCCCTGTTGTCTCTCTTCAACTATTTGAAGGTCTCTGTCATATCCCCTATACCTTCTGTGCTCCAGAGAGTACATGTTCAGCTTTCTAAGTCTGTCCACATATGACAATCCCCCGCAGACTACTGATGATCTTCGTTGCCCTTCTCTGGACACACTCCAGTAGTGTGATGTCTTTCTTCTGGCGAGGTTCCAGAACTGCACATAATACTCCAGATGTGGCCTTACTAGCGAGCTCTATAGGTAAGTATGACCTCCATGCTCCTGGACATTATCAAGACCAAAGAGATACAGAAAACAAGAAAAGAGAGAGGCATGTGCAGAAAGTGAACTCTGGTAAGAAAGTATGGACTGGCACTCTTGTAATGTTTCCTAACCCTTTAAAGCAAGACAGTAATCCTTTTATTTCTGAAGTGCAGTCTCTCTTTATTTGCTGTCAGGAGGCCAAGTCTTTGCAGTAATCTGACCAAATGGTAAAAATTACCCCGAACAGGTGTTACAGATATCAGTAATAAAGTTTATTACTATCCCCAAAAGACAAACATTTGTTACAGCTTACCTGTGTGGAGCCCGATAGATCTCAGTCTACCTATGAAGAATGATGGAACTCTGGGTGAATACAATTATATAACATTATATATGGGAGATAAGGTTGCTGGTTACTGTGGTAGTGGCACATTTATACATTGCTAATAACTATTTCATTGGTCAGTTTGGTGTACAGTAATCTTAAATGTACTTTTGTGCCAAAGTAGGCACTTTGGTAAAACAGTGATTCTTACCTATGTAGCAGTAAACAGTTATATTTACGAATGCCACAAGATGGTGCCTCATTCCACGATTATGCTGTGGATTTCTTGTACTAGCTAAGCAGTAATTATATCCTAAGCAAATCATTTCCCCCATGTTATAGTGATAGTATATGGGAACCAGAGGGTTAGCAGGCTACATTCCCAATACAAAGAGTTTCTGCCTAAAAGTATGGGGTATTTGTGTAGAAAATACCCTTCCTCAGACAGAGGCTGACAGTGCTAGTGTTACTGACCTTGTTACCCCATAAACATATCACTGAATGTGACATCATAACTGACCAAGAGGTATCACATTGCATCCTCCCTGGTTGGTCATGTGGTCTGTCATTGAGATCATAACACTGATTCTATAATGAATAGAACAGCCCTAGATATGTCAGCCTCCCAGACAAATAGCATGCAACACACCTAATACTGCCAGGTAAGAAAAGTACCATGTCTCTAATTAGAATTCAAGTAGTTTAGTAAATTATTAGGACTGTTGCTAGTTTTCAAAAATAAGGCAATTGCAATTTGTGTAACTCATTTTAATTTTAAATTGCAGAGTTGACATCATTATAATAAATGAGTTTATAAGTCATTCCTTATAATCAGCAAGTTCATTTTTATGTTTGCTTGCACACATGGCAAGAAACATAGTGCGATGATCCAAAATGCAGTGCCGTGACAGTTGAAAGGGAGAGCACCGCTTGAGTGAGCAGCGCCCTCCCACACACACACACACGCACATTGTGTGCTCATCGCTCCCTACCTCCCCACGCACACACTGTATGGCTGACCGGGGTGCCCAATTCCCAGTCAGCTCTACTGTTCCCCACCCCCGCAGTCTGGCCGATGAGGTGCCCAATCCCCATCGGCTCCACTGCCCCCCAACAGTTTTCCAGCTGCCACGCTGGAACCCACCCCAGCGTGACAAACGCCCTCAAGTCCAAATAAAAACGGAAAGGAAAACCTTCCTCTGCTGTCTTCACCCCCTCTCCCACCCACGCCCACCCACTGCGCACCCTGCCTCCCCACACCCCCACTCACCCCATACTTACCTCTGAGCTCGACGCAATGATCTTCGTGGACCAGGAACACGTCTGCACTCTTCAAAGCCAACCGTGAACTAAGGAAATGCCAGTAAGCTGTATAATGTAATGAATAGGGTTTTTCAACTTTGCTACATATCTCAGGCATTTTTGGAATTTTGGCACCAAATTTTTCAACATAGGGTTTTGGGACCCCTCCTCATGAATTCTGTCACTGTCATGGCGTTTTCGGGCCGAAGGGTGATTTACGCAGTCCTCATGAAATCACCTTTCGGGACCGATTAATGAAATGACAGTGCCAGTTCATAAGGTGGGCTCTCAAAAGCCTTGTGTTGAAAGTTTGGTGAAAGAATTCCAAAATGACTGTTTTACTGAGTGTGCGTTGCACTGTTCCTACACAAGCTCGTAGGTTCGCTAATTTTCAATATTTTCACTTTGGATTTTCAACATTGCCATTTGACCACACTTCCTTATGAGTAGTACAGCTGTCATTTTCACATCTCACCC
Source organism: Neoceratodus forsteri (assembly GCA_016271365.2). NCBI lineage: Eukaryota > Metazoa > Chordata > Ceratodontiformes > Ceratodontidae > Neoceratodus > Neoceratodus forsteri. The sequence continues at coordinate 1,302,026,640 of CM057455.1, forward strand.
AAAATGTGTTTCCGGCATGTAGCCACAATGGCGAAGAGTCTGTAAGCGAACTCAGTGTTCTGGACATACTAAGAAAATCACAGTGACACTGTTTATGAGCAGAGGTGTTAAAATGTCTATTTTAAAATTTGGTGAAAAATTCCCAAAATGACTATTTTACGAGCATGCGTTATGCTGTTCCTACTGCACGCTTGTAAGTTCGGAATTGTCAATATTTTCACTCCAGATTTTCAACGTTGCCATTTTACCACACCTCTTTATGAGCAGTACAGCTGTCATTTCTCACCAAAATGTGTTTCTACGCATGTAGCGCATAATGGCGCAGGTCGTGTGCGAACTTAATGTATGGGACACATTAAGAAAATCACAGTGACACTGTTCATGAGCAGAGGTCTTAAATGGCTATTTTGAAAATTTGGTGAAAAATTTCTAAAATGACTGTTACGAGTGAGCATTGCGAGTTTCCATGCACCCTCGTAAGTTCCATGAATTTGTAATATTTTCAGTCCAGATTTTCACCAGTGGCATGTTTCCACACTTATGAACAGTACAGCTGTTATTTTTCACAACATGGTCAAATGTGTTTTCACACTTTCAGCACAGAAATGCGTGGTCGCTGTGGGAAATCATTGTTTGGGACAGATAAAGAAAATCACAGTGATACTGTTCATGACCGGAGGTCCCAAAATGCCTCTGACAATCTGCTGTAAACAATTCTCAAACTAATTACATTACGGGTACGTAGCACAGTTTCTACACACGCTGACTTCGCCAGTTTTTTAATATTTTCACTGCAGATTGTCAACATTGCCATTTTTACATCTCCCATGAACAGTACAGTTGTCATTTTTCACATCCTGTTCAGAATGTGGTTTTGCACCTGTGGTGAGAAATGCCGTAGTCGGTGTGCAAAAGCAGCTCGCTAACAAACTGATATTGCCAATGTTCATGAGGTGGGGGTCACAAAAACTGTGTTGAAAATTTGGACTGAAAATACCACGAATGCCTGAGGTGTTGGGGTTTCCACCATAACACCCTGTAGTGAATGACAGGCATCAGGGCTGTGACTTGGGATTGTCACCTGTAATGCTCATACCATTCCACTCCCACCCACACCCTACAGCCACTGAGAGGCATTGAGGTGTGCCTTGGACTCTTCGGCCCCAGAGTTCACCCCATTCTCCTATACTGCACCCATCTCACAATATTTCCTGATGGAATGGGTGCGCATAAGGGCCAAAGACCCCAAGGCACACCGTGACACTTTTCGGTGTCTGCACGGTAGGGTGTGGTGAAATGGTGTGGCCATTATGCCTGATAACCCAAAGGCACACCCCAATGCCTGTCACTATCTGCAGGGTGGTGCTGGGGTTGGCTTCAGTTCAGTACTTCACTGCCATTCCTATTATGCAGCTCTGTAACTCCTGCACTACCAATGTCAATGCCAGCAAGCAAACATTCAGCATTAACAAATGCTTGTTTGTAATTCTTTTACATTCCCAGCAACCCAAGCATTCTTCCACAAGAGTTCACCCATCCTAACCATACAAATGGCAAGTTCTACAGTGCTGCTTCTTCAAGCAGGAGAAAGTCAAGTAAAATTATGCAAACTGTCAGCGCACTGAACAGGCACAGTGGATCAAATGATTAACCAAAACTTGTAATAAATAATACAAGGTTATAACTGCATCTCAGGGTCCTGGTGACATTTATAAAAGCACACTGCTGCTGTCTGTATATTCTAAGTGTGCTATGTGTGTGGAGGAATCTGGAAGGTTTATGCTGATTTAAGCATCTACCATACTTCTCAGCATCACATAATACCATATATTTGTGAACATGAATGGCTTTGCATTGTGTGACAAAGCTATGGTCTTAAAAAAAAAAAAAAAGATGAAACTGGAGCCCTAGAGAAACTGATTTTGCAGATGCAGTATAGGGACCAATACACATGTAGTAATCACAAGAATAGCATCAGAATTGTTGTTAATCCACACAAACGTGTATATTAAATTAAAACAATCAGAAAAATCAAACTGGAAGAATGATTATACTTGGGTAGTTAGCATGCCGGTGTTTGGGGTGGCAGGTGTGTGCTGTCGGTGAATGCCTAAATTAGACTTAAAATATTGTTTGTTTTTTTCATGTGCAGAACCACTTTTTTAAATCAGTGGGCAGGATACAGACATTAGTGCTTACTAAACAACTGAAAACCCAAGGATACCTGCTGACATGATGGACGTGTTGTGGCTATGGGCACATGGTGGGAGTTGTCTGATGCATTGGGTGGAGGATATGATATCTGTATGCCATCTACGAGAGTGTCTGGCTGCTGAAAGTGCAGGTGAAGGTAAGGCAGCAACCACAGCTCTTCCACCTCCGATCATTGATGATTCAGGGAGATTGTGACTGGACGCTACACGGTGTGGAGTCCGTGGCAGGAGTGTGTGAGCAGGAGCTGTGACTATCCAGAACCAGACAAAAGCAAAAAAAAAAATTAAGACGGGACAAGGAGTGACAGTATGTAGCAACATACATGCCACTCATTTTAATGCTGTCAGGTATGAGGATGAAGACTCTAAGCGGTTAGTGTGAGGGGGCAGAGAATGAATTGTACAGTGCAGGGAGAACAGAGTCCATCAGTGACATCATGGATTGGTCACGTGAGTGCTCGATGCAAAAATGGGTCTGAACAAACTGGAACTTTATACTGCATGGACAGTCAGAAATTGTTTTTATAATGATTTTTACATGTAGGGAGGATCATGAGCTGCTGTGAATGTTTAAAATGTGACTGAGGGGACCCACTGACAGATTCAGGAATTGATGACAATTCCCATTTTAATAGGTACCAGATAAATCGGGTTAAATTGAATTACTGGAATGTTGGCTCCAAATAGTAGCCCTATGAGAAACTGACATAAAGGTGTGAATTTACCAGTCCTTACTCTGCATTTAACACCTTAGTGGGGATACAAGGAGAAATGCCACCTTGAGTACCATTCATCTCAGAGTAGCCCTATGCATACAGAAACTGCATGTGCGAATGGTACTTCTGCTCTGCACCAAAGACTTCAAGAAATCACTTTAACATAAATAATCATTAGCACCTCGAAAGGGGAAAGATGGGATGAGAATGAATCCATTTCTCCAAATCATATAAATTATAATTTCTGTTGCCACATAGTGATACGCTTAGATTACTACATTGATCTGCCCCAGAATATTGGAAAATTAATCAAATGGTTGATAGACCCAACATTAAACAAATTCTTATGTTAACCATGTATTTTTTATGTCCATACAGTATACTGCTGACTTCTGCTTGGTTGACCTTCAACCCTTGCACTGTAACCCTTCTGCATGGCATAATCAGCACCTCCATCTGAGGGCATTGTATGTTCTATGTGCTTCAGTGAATAGTGATAAAGTAAATCTACTTTCTTATACCATCTCCCATCCCGTCTGGAATCTGCATCCTCCCTTCATCTCTCTCCCTCTGTTCCCTCCCTCAAACGCCAACTAAAACTTCTCCCTCCTACCCTTGTTCCTGCCAACTCTTCTTGAACCCTTCCTTTTCTCTCCCGACCCCACCTTTCAGCTTTGGTTTCAGCATTCCATTATCTGGGTTCTCTGCACTTTGAATTTACCGTATTTGTACTACTGCTCTTGATTTTGTATGCTATTTATATGGCTCCTAGTTGCAGTGTTCTAGCATTACTGTCTGTCCTACATTTGAGCTATACACTTTGTTATTGGAATATTATTTATTACCTTGGTTTGTACTTATTTGTATTTGTACTCCCTTCACTCTGGCTGTACTCTGAAAATCAGCATTGGCTCAGTATGCCTCTCCCATTAACCAGTTTTCAAAGAAAAATAAAATTGTAAAGCCACTGCTGTTTGAAGATGAGACTCTAAATAATATATTTCCCACATCACCAGTGCTTGACAACCACCAAACATGAAGTAGAAAGTGGTGTGAAGCACACTTACCGAGAGTTCCAGCTAGATAGGTTCAAAACCATGCAAAACACATCACATCCCACTGTGTATATACACAAGTTAATTGCAATAGAAAACGCTTGAAATCCAAAGCTCATATTCCTGTTTTTCAGCAACATAGTATATATGATACAGTAGACAGAAAAGAGCCGCACCAGGGTGGAATGGGGTGCTCTGTGACAAAGTACTATGAGGAAAAACAGCCACGGCACTCACCAAGACACAGAAAAAGTCCTGAGCCAGATATCTTCTTGGTAAAAACATTATCTCCATTTATTAAGCCATAAATCACAACAGACCACCGTTCCAAGGAGAGCCACATGAAAAAGATCTTGACGTTTCAACTCGAGGAGTCTTTGTTAAAGACTCATTGAGTTGAAGACGGCAGATTTTTTCATGTGCTGTCCTTGGACCAGTGGCCTGTTGTGATGTATGTGGCTTAATTTATCTATTTAGTTTTTGTTAACTGCTAGGTGCACTAGCTATAAAATGACTATTTTCAGCATGACCCATAAATGGAGGTAATGTTTTTACCAAGAAGATATCTGGTCTGGACTTTATTCTGTCTTGGTGAGTGCTATGACTGTTTTTTTCCTCATGTATATGATGCAGTGTATGTAATGTGAGGATAACTGCCATATTGGTAAAACTGGACAGAGGCTCATAACGAGAATGAACCACCACAGATTCACAATTGCCCACAGAGATGAGAATACCCAGATAGGGAAACATTTATCAAGACCAGGCCATGCAATCGGTGGTTTTACTGTCAGAGTATTAAAAGTTAGTTTCAGGAATGATGAATATTTGAAATGAAAATGATCCAATTTCTCAGCACTAATGAAAAATGGCTTAAAGATGATTTTTAGCACATTACCAGAGATGAACACAGAAGCATGGAATGTGACAGCAGATAAGGGCCGCTGGGCCCACCCAGTCTGCCCATTTTTGTTAACCTTGATGTCTTACTGCAGACCCTACATGATCTACAGCACAGTCTCTCCCCACCCTTCCTTACCCATACGATTCTCTGCCTGTCCCAGGCATTTTCAAATCCCATCCCTGTTTTCATCCCCATCACCTCCACTGGAAGGATGTTCCAGATATCCACCACCCTCTCTATGAAGAAGTACCTTCTCACATCTCTCCTGAATTCATTTCCTCCAGCTTCATATCATGCCCTTTGTTCTAGAGCACCTTTTCTCTGAAAATACCCTTCTGTACCTCATTTACCCATGTGAAGTATTTGAAGGTCTCTAGCTTAGCCCTCTCCCCTAGGGTGTACATATCTAGCTCCTTTAGCCTCTTCCTGGAGGGCTTTTGATACAGACCCTGCACCATTTTTGTAGCCTTCCTCTGGACCGCCTCCAGTCTGTGTGCTTCCTGAAATGTGCTCTCAGAACTGGGCACAGTACTCAGAGTGGGGTCGCAATCTATTTAGGGCAGCAACACCTCCCTCTTCCTGCTAGCGATGTCCCTTCCTGTGCACCACAGCATCCCACTAGCCTTTTCAAGTGCCTTGTCGCACTGCCCGGCTATCTTTAGGCCCTCTGATATAATTACCCCAGGTCTCTTTCCTGGTTGGTCTTTTGTCCGTATCACTCTGCCCATTTTGTACTCTGCTTCTGGTTTCTGTGACCCAAGCATTATTTTGCACTTTGTTGTGTTAAAACTCAGTTGCCTTACCCATGACAGGTTCTATGTGATAAGGGCTTTCGCATGCCGAATTCAACTTTATCACAATCCCACAGTGACCTCGCAACCTCAATGAGGCCAAGGCACGAGTGAGAGTTATAAGAGGTCACTGGAAACTGTATAAAATAAATGCATTATCACACACTGAACCACTGCATATTCCATTTATGCAACAAGTTTAAATGTTGTGTGAACATTTTGATTTTGGTAGGTGTAAATAATTTGTCAAAAAGGGAAAAGAAAATTGAATTTTATGCTGTTTTTTGCTAATTATAAAAAAACAAAATGGTATCTATAAATGAAACACCACTCATTTTGTAGATATTTTTGAGCTGAACATTTGTCATGCTCACAGTACCATGCTATCATTTTTTGTTTTAAAGTTATTTATATTTGTTTGTCAAAAAAGTGAACAAAAATTACATTTTCTTCTGTTTTCTTGCTAATCATATACAATATACAGGGTTTATATAAATGAAACAGTATTCATTTTGTAGATAATTTTGTGCTGAACAATTTTCGTGCTCACAGTACCATGTTATCTTTTTCGTTTTTAAGTTATTGACATTTAAATATGGTTAGTACTGCTGCTTCTGAGGCCAGAACATTATAAATGAATTCTGAAGAGAACTGTGTAAATAAATAAATGAGCTAGTGATGTAGTTACTGTGTGAATAAATGGGTGATGATGTAGTTACTATGTGGATAAATAAATTATTACATAGTAGCGAAGATAAATGGTTTTATTCTACAGTTTTTATCCTGACCCTGTTGCATAAATATATATATATATATATATATATATATATATATATATATATATATAGGTGACTGGCCATTGGTGGGATACCTGATTTATTTAAGCAGGCAGTCTGTGACCTTGCACGAGTGAAGTACGAGGTCACAGAATGTGAGTTTAAATAAATCAGGTATCCGTCCTCCAATATCTCCAACTATATGCAACATCGTACTTTGTTTATAGTTTTAAAAGTTTAAGTAATTTTTTATTTTTATGTAGGACTATTTGTGATTAGGTTTTTGTCTTATGTGGCGTTTTACTGTATGTGTGGTTTGGCTGTGTGTGGGATGTGATTGATTGTGAGGTTTGTGAATGAAACTGTGTGGCAGTTTCTATTGGTTGACGTTTCGTGGGAAAATGCTTGTGATTGGCTGCTTTTGGAGTTGTGGCACAGTTAGTGAGTGGAGCAGGTCGAGTGTTCGAGAGGGAGCAGTTGTGGTGGAGATAGCGGCAGGAGCATGGCATATGGAAGGGGAGCATATAGTCGCTGTGGCCGGGTGAGAGAGTTTGGATGTTGGCTACCTTGGAAGATGAAGCCAGTGGTGGAGGTGTGTTTTGGAGGCTTGGTTTTTTGGCGTTCGGGAGACGAATATTGAGGAGAGTGATGGAGGAGCTGTATTTCGGGAAGCGGAGGATGTGGGGCATGAAGAGCGCGAAGACACATTTTGGATTATTCAGAATTCTTTTTTTTTGTTGTTGGTGGGGTTAGAAAGAAAATGAAAGTAAGTGGAAGTAGGGCAGGCAGGAGAGGGTGGTGATTGATGGCAGGGTGTGGGATAAACGATGGTTGAGTGGCGGCAGGGTGTGGGATAAATATTAGAACCACCGTTTATCCCATGGCAGTGACAGCAAATGAATTTATCCCATGGTTTAGTTGCCTACATATGTTGCATAAATATATATATATATATATATATATATAAATATATATACACACACGTGTGTGTGTGTGTATGTGTGTATATGTATATGTATGTATATATGTGTATGTATGTGTGTACATATATATCACAGTGTGTGTATGTATATATACATATATAGAGGGGATACATGATGGACAGGAGTGGAATATGGAAAATATTCTCACTCCTGCAGAGTGAGTTCTGGATATTTCACGAGTGCTGAAGGCACGAGTGAAATATACAGTGCTCACGATGCAGGAGTGAGAATATTTTCCATATTCCATGATCTGCCCATCATGTGTGCTATTTATACTCTGGAGGTGAGACCAATTTCAGTGAGAGAGGTATGTTTGTTGTTATGAGGATCATGTCACTTTAAATTATGCTGATGCTGTGGTAGTGTGTGTGTGTGTGTGTGTGAACTTTTATGAATGGGTTGTTGTAGTGAACTGTTGTTGGT